>OX375765.1:3857148-5137864 GCA_947359385.1 Chesias legatella | reverse complement strand
ATCGTGAGGAAATGTCATCGCCAAGCGGCAGAACCAAAAAATCGAAGACATTTGTCAAGTGTTGGAAAGGAGCCTTTTAGTGCACTTGAATTCTTTCCCCACACTAGTTATAACTAGGCCTGTGTACGACTAGGCAAATACAGCGTTTTAAAAGCGTTATTTCTTTTTTATTACAGATTCATTAATCAATCAGACAGAGGATGAAATGATAGACCCAGATGTACATATATAATATGAAGTTTGAAGACGTGCTTGCCTAATAGATCATTTGACAATTAATTTATTTCGGTAAAACTGTACTTTATCGGACGTCGAATTTGGGGGGGGTAGGGGGAGGGGGGAACTACGCGTTTCCTGGCCTTGATTTTTTGCATAGTAACTTGTGTTGTAGCTGTTAATTATCTACTAAAAAATTCCCGACGCCCAACTCCACGTCCGATAAAATACAGTTTAGCCTTTATTTCTAACTCAAGTTACTAGCTCAAAAACTATTATGACATTGTTATTGGCATTCCAGTATTCGTAGTTATATACCTATTACTCGTTTATGAATTGGAATTAATCATTTTATTTACCGTTTTCTGTAATGTTACTAGAATAATAAATAATATTTGAATGTACTCAGTCTATTTTATTAATAAACTCCTTATTTCGATTAGTTGAATTATGAGATAGACCAGCAAACCTTCGTTTTAGGTAGGTACATAAAAGTCGTAATCTATTTTTTTTTTTTTTTTTTTTTTTTTTTTTTATGTAATACATTTACGGAACGAGCCGACGGCCCACCTGGTGTTAAGTGGTAACCTCGGCCCATAACAGCCGATGCGACTTGGGTCCTCCCAAAGTAGGTATGACAAAACCCAAGTCGCATCGTATGCGCCCGTAAATGTGAGACGTGAAGGTGGAATGTCTCATGTTACTGTAATTTCACCGGCAACCACACCTTTCAAACCGGAACACAGTAACGCGAATGCGTCACTGCTTGGCGGCAGAAAAGGGCATGGTGGCAGTACTTCCCCGGACGAACTTGGCGAGAGTTCTACTGCTATTAACCGGACGCATGAAAAGACTAACAAACTGAACACAGTTTAATAGCAAACATCTTTTAACCTTCACATTGCTTTAGCCTAAAGCTTATCCAAGGTTGTCTGGTTTTATTTCAGTCAATTATTTGAAAACATAAAAAAGCCATTTCATGTGATCACCTATTTAACTCAAAAACTACCATCCAAACTGTAAGACTGTTCTATTTCATTTTTATGTATGTAGGTAGGTGGGTGATAATAGGTTGTCTACAAAATATGATGAATTGAAAAAATATCCTAAAGTAGTTTGTAAATTAAATGCTATCGTAATTTTGGGGCATAGTTATTCAGCTATCATCTTTTTCCCGTCGATTCCAGAGTTGTTATCCGTAATTTGTTTTTTGTAAATTATGATCTAATAATAATAACTAATACCTACTTAAGATAATCATTAATAAGAAATCACATATAATAAGAAATATCAGTATTTCCAATTTTAGTACCTATAAAATTTACAGAATCTTGATAGGCTAAACAAAGGCGAAAATGAAACATTTTATGGGTTTCAATCATTATTTTCTATTCAGTTGGTACCTTTTGTTTCATACAATCCACACTAATAAAAAAACAAACAAGAGTTCATTATAACTAAGAACACTTAGAAGTGAGGAATACAATTAAAATGCCTTAATTTTGTGACTCTATTGGCTTGTTTTTAGAGGTATTTAAAGATTCTTATCAATTTGTAAATAAAAAGCTATGCACACATATAATGTTCCAAGATCAAGACTTTCAAGTGAGCAAATTGAGGGCTACACTTTTCTATAACTTTACAAGTTTTTGGAATACCAGTTAATTGGTCTACATATTGGGATTACCTATTCATGTGAGAGGGCTCTGCCCCTGAGGTCAACTGCAGCCTTAGCAGAATAGTCACCGGTGTAACACAATACATGCTCAGTATCTATTGACTCCAGTCACTATTTTTTGACCTACCTACCTACCTATTATTTAATAATGATTTGTTTATTTTTCGTATTGGTTAAGTTTAGTGTTATTTACTTAATATAATTTGTAGTTACTTTTGTTTCATGGAGTCAAAATATTTTTCTATCCTTCATATTTTATTTTACACAAAATTCAAGGAACTACATGTAAGGACTCTGGATCCCCTCATTTCAGATGTACATGAATATTGAATAGTGTGATAACTATGTAAAATTGGATAAGGATAGTTAATAAATAATAGAAATAATTCCAATAAATATTGTTTAATATCACAAAAGCTTGCATTATATTTCTGTTGATCACTAATGACATACCAAATACTTTATAAGCTTAATTGTGAAGTAAAGCTCTGCCTCAGGAGTGTGAGCTACATTCCACATTTTTCTTAAGTTTTGTGGAAGTGCCCAATTACAAATTAGAAAATTCATTCTGTTGCAGTCAAAGCCATTACAGTGAAGCGAACTTCAGACGGGTCACGTGCCATGAACTCCTTACAAACTTTTGCAGCATCCTCCAGCAAAGTGTCTTCAGTTGTAGGCCCATGATTGATGGGGAAAGCCTTACGGCCATCCAACTCATAAAGAGCTCCATCTTTGTGAATGAGGGCAATAAAGTGATGGATCACAACATCATCAGCTCCTGGTGTATTTGTTTGGCCTTCTTGAGCCAATTCCTTGTGAGCATCAATGATGCCCTGATAATTTTCCAGCAGAGCTCCACGTCCTGCTGGATCCATTTTTTTAGCGTCTTCCAAAAACTTTTTCATATGGCCATCTTCGAGATTAATCCTATCAGTATTATTAGCAACTCCATGGATGAGCGCGACAGTGCCACAGGCATTGCTTATATTTTGTTTCATATAGAAAATATTTTCAGACACTTCTTGTCCTTTGGCTAGAATCTCACCCTCTTCTTTCTTGTGGTACTGTTCATAGACATCGGATGTCGGGAATAAGAGCAACACAGCCAGAACAGGTCGCGGAACGAATCCAAGCATGTCGGGATCTAAACCGATAACGTCTACCAGAGACCACTTGCTTGGAACACCTAGCTTCTGTAGAAACTTATTCAATACATCGGGGTTGGATTCCAGGGGAACCAGAGCTTCTGAAGCCATGACTTCTGAAAAATTAATAGGTTACCGGTAGGTAATGAAGAGTAGGAAAACTAAGGTTTTGAATAGAAAAAGCACGCTGTATTACCAAGTTACAGACTGTTGTTCTTTGTAGAAAATCACGATATCTTCTTCTTGTTCAGCGATCGATCACTCACCGGTAGAAAAGTACAAAAATGCAAAGTCAGCAAGATGATACCCGATCAATAAACATAACGAACGAACGACGTATGAGATTGAATGTTACAACGAATGACCTGATCGATAGAGGACGACCAGACACATCGATTCACTGGGTCGTATGCATAGAGATAATTATCTAACAGGAGTGCTTACTACATTTGACATAAAAACTAAAAATATACTTTATCAGTATGATATAAAGTTCAATTTGCATTACGAATTAATGTAAGAACAGTTGTGTTGTGTCCTCATGGAGGTAGTATTACTACTACTTCCATGGTCGTATTAGTTGTTCATGGTTTGTATAGCTGAGGTGCAGAATAAAAAGTACGTACTCTGTGGTCTGTTCGTCAGTAACAGTAACAATATGCAACGCTGTCAATGTCTATCTATCCGCTGCATTGTCAGTTGTCAGTTTCTTTCGTTGGCGTTTGTTTGTTCTTCGGCCTGACCTCGTCCAGTTTTTGTTTTCCATTTTCATTCTGTTGTGTTTAATGTTTTTTTGAATTAAAGTATGCATATAACTAATAAGCCATCTCCATCTTCCCATCACGTTTTAATATCAGTGTGAAACATCGGTGAACGAGATGGCTGTTTGCGGATTGCGGACGATACTGCTCATCGTTTGTGTACTTGAATTGGTACGTTTTTTAACTGGTTTTTTACCACTATGCTAAGTCTTAACTTTCTTATACATTGTTTTTGCTTTATATCGCTTACAAAGTGTTTAATAATCGTTGATTGTCTGTTAATGAAATCTATTTATTTACTATTCTGGTTATTTTTCTACGAAATTTCATAAATGACTCATACCAAGTTACTATTAAATTCCTAGCTAATCATTAAAGATTCTCAATAAAGAACAAATCTTTGCATGCAAGTCGCTGCATAATATTCAGGTATTAAGATATCTGATACTTTAACTTAGATAATCTCAAACACATTCAAAATGTTTTTTTTTTATTTTCTATTCTAGAGTCCATACTTTAGGGCTTTTACATTACCTACCCACTTGAAGAGGAAGAAAACGATCTAAACAAATTTCTTTTTTGTTACAGATTATAACAATACAGCGCCAGGTTTTTGATTTTCTTGGTTACATGTGGTTGCCCATAATTGCCAACTTTACCAATATCCTATTGATCATATTTGGTTCATTTGGAGCTGTTCAATACATATCAAAATATCTACTAGCAGTAAGTTTAAGATTTTGTTATTTTTCATTTGAACTCATCAAATAGTGGCTGAGAAAAAATAAATGAGTGATTCTGTAAATTAAAGAACATATATACAGTTATTAACAATAACATATCATCAAAAACGATTACATGGAGTTATCTCAAATCAGCTTTATATCCACTTATTGATTTGAGTGTGAGTGACCCACTTTTTATGCTATACTTTCACCATACTTAGTTATGTAACAGACTAGTGTGTTATATGGATGGAAATGGTTCTAAGTTATGTAATTCTAGGGTGATGTACCTCTACTTCTGATATGATAAAGTGATATTTTTTTGGACGGCATCATTTAGCCCCAAACCTAGGTAACCTAGGTCTATGGGAACTAGTTAACTGATATAATACATATACTTTTTTTTTTTAAATACATATCAGCATCCAACCGTAGAACAAACATTTGTGTTTGTCACACAAATATTTTTCCTGCACAGAAGGTTACTACCGGCTGAGCTGTGAGGCCAGTATGGTGTGATATGTAAGGATATACATATTCATAAATGATCAACCAAGTCCAGTGTTGAATGTCAACAGATGTTTAGCCAAGCGCTGGAGAATTACCAACAACAAAGTGTACTTTAATTATTTTAACATTTTTTACAGTATGCGATCTGGAGTTTTATGTGGCTAGCGTGGAATGTGTTCCTGATCTGTCACTTTATGAATGTTGGCACACTCAATAAAGTAAGTAACTTATCAGCATTTATAACTGAAAACACAAAGAAATAGGAATGTACAGATATTTATTTATATATTATTATTATATTATATATCTGCATTTTTAATATTTTTAATATTTAATGTATTTGTTGTTTCACAAATGGTTCCAGACATTGTTTTCTTGATTGCAAGGTTATCTGTGGTTGTTGTAATAATATTCTCTTAAATGTCAGTGAAAGGAATCATTATTTTGAATTATAGGAAAATGGTTTACTGTCTCTGGGCACGGGCAGCGTCAGCTGGTGGGAGACAAACGGTTGGGGCTGCCAACCTCAGTGGGGCGAGGTGGACGGACCAGGTACATGGAGGCCCGCACAAGTGGACGGCTGCCTCCTCCAGTGGGACCACGTCGAGCTCGCTCAATCCGCCGTCGGCGCCCTATTCGCCGCGGTCGCCTTGCCCCTCGCCACCCTACTAGCTTACAAGTCATTCAAAAAACACAATTCTAAAGCAGGTAATAAAAACTAATTTAACGTAAAATAAACAAACAGTCAAATAGTACATAATGTTAGAACCTCCAATTGTTACAGATAAAGGCACTCTGCCCCGACGACCAGTCTACACTATCGAATTGAGTCCGACAGAGACGACTTCCAATGATAATTCGTTGAAGCCGATGACGCCGCGCCGTGTGAAGCGGCGATCGGGCTCGCGGGGCAACAACTCGTCCGTCCGGCGCTCCCGGCGCTCGTACCGCAACGCCGCCTACATGTCCTCGAGCGCGTCCCTGCCGCGCGACCCGCGCCTCTCGCGCCCCACATCGGCGCACTCCTCCTACTCCAACTTCCACGCGGCGCGCCCCGTCTCCTACCACACGGCGGAGCGGGAGCGCAGTACGCCGACCGAAACGCAGTACGACCGGCAACCTGTCTCGGAGTCCGTCCCGATCGTCACGAACAGGCACACGCTGACCCGACACAACAGCGTCAAGTCGTCCGGGTACGACGTCGTCGGCCCGTACGAGGCGCCGGAGCTGCCCGACGATGAAGCCGG
Source organism: Chesias legatella (assembly GCA_947359385.1). Classification (NCBI taxonomy): domain Eukaryota; kingdom Metazoa; phylum Arthropoda; class Insecta; order Lepidoptera; family Geometridae; genus Chesias; species Chesias legatella. The sequence continues at coordinate 5,131,582 of OX375765.1, read as the reverse complement.
GGCCGCGTGCGGGGAGCTGAGCGCGCGGATCGACAACATCGCGCGGGAGTGGGGCGGGAGCCCCGAGGGCGCGTGGCAGGAGCCGCCGCCGCCGGCGCCGCCCTACACCTCGCGGAGCACGCCGCCGCCCGCGCCGCCCTATAGCGGGAGGAACACTCCGGCGAACCTCCCGCTCCCGCAAGGTTACGGCGCGCCCCCCGCCGGCCCGCAGTACGCTCCCTACTCGTACCTCCCGCCGCACCACTACGGGAATCAGGAGCAGGGCACGCCGCCCCCCGCCCGAGAGATGCACCAAGGGGCGCACGCGCAATACGAAAACCAGCCTCCCTACGAGTACAACAATCGATCATACGGCACGCCGGTTTCGCCGGGCCCGCCCGCCTATCAAGCTATCAACGAAATCTACACTAATATGCCGCAATGTCAATGAAGTGCACTTAAAATAGTTATATGTAGGTACGTATCATTTCGTGTGTAATATATGCGAGCCATATCGACGGCACGGGATGTTTTTAATGGAATGTTTATCATTAAACTGGATACATTTTGATGTGCCTTAGTCCAATCCAGTGGTCTTATAAGTTATGCAGAAAAGTAAGTGACTAGTGTTGTAAACACACTGTAAAACGATATATAATGTAAGGTTACTTGTTAAGTTCACTTTTAGTGTCCATTTCCTACTTTTTTTATGAATTTATGTTAGCTTTAACGAAACTATACTATTTTTGAATGAGTATGCTAAATACAGGGATTACTTTTGTGATGTTTGTAACATTCCGAAATATTTATTTACTTTATCTATTTTCATACCATTCCAAAAACTTTTTGATTTGTTTAGTCTTTTTATTTTAAGTAAGTAGTTTTAGTACTCAGAATCTCCAGTTTACTCTTTGAGCTCACTGTTCTGCATCTAATAGTTACATACGTAGTTATATAAATAGACCGTAAGAGAAATGTCCAATATAACCAATGAGACTTAGCTAATGATCTTGTATGTTAGCACTTTTGTTATGGGTTTGACTTTAAAAGTATTATTAGGGTTCCGTCCATTGTTGTTGGTGGTAAGTAAAGTGACATAACATTCACTGATATATTTTTAAGATGAATGTTCAAGTTGATAATCCTTACATGATTTCCAATTATGATTAAGTTTCGATAATCCCAAATGAGCTTTAGTAGTCTAAGAATTAATTTAAAGATTATATTGGAACAATTTCCAATTAATTTTTATACCAAATATACATCTACACTACATTAGGAAAACTTGTTATTATTTTTTGCCCCTTTGATGGAAGAGATAAGATTGTTTATGCGGTAAAATAAAAAAAACATATTTTTGAGCATTGTAATTATATTTTTGTCAAACATAGTATTTAAACAAAACTGCACTCGAGATAATATGCAGGGGTCAGAAGTCTACATAATCTTAAATTAATACATTTGGAATCTTCTTATAAGGTAACATTAATGTGATGCAAATGCAAGTCGATATTTGTCATGTGAAAATGGATGTTAGATAAAACCTCAAAATAAGACAGGAAATATATAAATTTCTCACAATTGGCATCAATAATCACAAATGACATACAATCATTCATTCATTCCACATACAACTTACAATCATAGCCAATTCAAACAATGGAGTATGAATAGATTGATTTGAAATGCTACACTGTTTTCTTGTACAATGTTACATCAAAAGTAAGCACATTCTACCAAGTAATTGTCAAGAAAACAATATTCACATGAACCAGACTTATCAACTGTATTTTACAACGATCACATAGGGCTAGCAAGCAGCTTCATTATTAGAGATGATTTAAAATAGAACTATTGAGAATTCTATTGAAGGTTCTTGCTAGAAGCTACATTGCACTGGATACAGTCAGCTGAGAAGTGCACTGGATACAGTCAGCTGAGAAGTGAGTATCAGATAGCGGGGAGCTGGCGCCTCTCCGCGGGCGTGAGGTCCGGGTGCCACACGTCTACAATGAGCACGAGCCGCGCGCCGGTGCCGTTGTGCCACACTTCATGCTCGAAGCTATCGTCGAACATCAGCACTTTGCCTAACTGCCATTGCCTGAAAAAAAACATACAAGATATAAATTAAACGATTCTGCTGTATAAAAAAAAAATTATTTATTTTATTGTTCCATTTGACTATATCATAATGATGTTAAGCGGATATGCAATCTATGGCAGCTCCACACAACGCCTATATTTGGAACTGGCTCTCAAGTACACACACTTGCTTGACTGCAGATTTTCATCTTGAGGATTTTAGCTAGCCGGCTGGTTATTTGCCCTACCACCACACTATAGTGTCTTTACAAAATATCCTCGAGCTCATTTTAGGACTCGGAACCCACGACCTAAGATCGTAAGCAGTAAGCCGTCTATGCCAACTGAGACGTCATCGTTTAGACTGGCATGAGCAGTGCGAAAAGTCATGAGCAATTGTTGGGAACTTTGTATGACAAAAAACATTGTGCTAGCTAGCATGGCTATATGTATATATTTATAGCACGACTCCGGTGAAAATCAAAAGTGCACTCAAATTTCGTTTCTAATACCCCGGCACAGGGCAAGTGAGATCCCTGACTTACACTTTCACTGAAGAAGATACGTATCAAAGTATGACAAATAAGGATATACAAGTAACTTTTATCTGCTGCCCTCCAAATCACACATTAACCGGCCTTTTTCCGGATTAAATAACTCCATAAAACAAGAAAAAAAAAATACGTTCCTTTGTTAAGTGAAAGTAGCAGAAATCCGAGAGCACAGTTTGGAATTTTAAATATTGGTATGGATTAATTAAAGGCATTTAATTACCTGATCTCCTGATCGACTCGTATATATGTATGTTTGGTGTTGGTGAGTCCGAGATGCATGCGCAGCCTGCAGTTGGTGGGTCCGCAGTGCGCGCGCGCGTGCGTCCCCGCCTGCATCGCGCTGAACTTGACCTGCCCGCGGCGGCACCCGCTCGCCGCCGCCTCCGCCTTCACTATGCCGCACGTTACCGCCGCTCGGGAACACCGGTTCGGGACTTCCCGCCCGCGGACGAACAAATCCAACTGCGACCAATCGCCTTTCTCCTTCAGACCTTCCTTCTCTTGTTCGTACAGCGCTTTCGCCGCAACGCCCTCTTTCAGTATGTCCTTCCACGACTTCTCCAAAGCTCGGGCCAATCGCGCGTAGGGCGTTTCGTTTACGTCCCACCACGGTTTGCTTTTGAGTCGGTCGACGTTGTATAATGATCTTTGGGCGGGTGATAGAAAGTGACCGAGCGCAGCGCCGCGTTTGTGAACCTCGTGAGCTTCCGCGTACCGTCCCAGGAGGAGAAGGGCGTCTCCTAAGTGATAGAAGAAACGGGGTTCGTTCGCCGCTCCCGCGTCACCTTCTAAAGCTCTGGTGAACTTGTCCACCGCCTCTTCGTGGCGGTTGTGCAATGTTTTTAGGATGAAGCCGTGGTGGGCGAGGGCGACGCGGTCGTTAGGCCATAACTTGAGAGTTTCCATCAGGACATTTTCAGCTAGGTCGGCTCTGAAAATTATTTCATGATCAATAAAAGGAAGACGGAAAGAGGTGGTTGCGATTTTCAAACATAATAGAATAAATTTTATTTGACACAAATAGTCACTCAAACAGCCAATCACATAGAAACAGAGTATGTCACTGTAACGAAGGAAATGCATACACTATACTACAGACAATATGAACGACATACCTGTTAGCCATGAGGAATGATACAGTCAAATTGTTTCGGTAATTCGGGTCATCAGGGAATCTCCTAATGAGGAGTTTATATACAGGCTCGGCGCTCAAGTAAGTTCCTGAAACGAAATACATCTAAAATAAATAACAAAGTCAAAAACTTTATTTCCATTGAATTCATAAATAATCAAACCAATTACATAACCAACGAATCTACCTGTCCATGCATTACCGTTTTATACGATTTTTATTACGTTAGATTAGAAAATGAGTGATGTGATTAGAGAATATAGAGAATAGCATATATATCTGTGTGGAGTAATCAATAATATAGAGTAATACAACAAACTAACGGAAACCGACTCGAACGATGTTTAAACATTAATGTCAGTGGAACATAATCTTGGCAACTCAGCATGGAGACAAAGAAAAAGAATTACCTCTAAATTTGATTCTGTCCAGTGCTCTATCAGCGACTTCCAGTAGCTTCGCATCCGAGAGACGTTCGTTCATCTTCAGCAGTTCGAGATACGCCCCGATGGCTTTACTCAAGAGTTGGTTGTCCCTCTTCGCGTCGGCCAACGAGTCCAACGCCCGCGCGACGACGTACCGCGCACGGCCGCTCGTCCCGAGGGCCGGCGCGCTGGCTCTCTCTGCCGCCGCTGTCCACTCGCCCTCCGAGTTAGTACACACTCACACACACACTCAACAAACATTGCCGTAGCTGGTACAATCCCAACGTTTTTGATACCAGCTTCGACAGTAAAACTCCTAGTCTAAGGGATAGTCGTCGGGGACACGTCAGGGGGCGGACCGCGCGGGGTGCGCGCGCGCTCCGTGCGACCTCACGTGACACCGACGAGTGGGGGAAATGGCACAACGAGCAAAGTATGATAAATTTGATGCAAAAACAGTTAGTCGAGCCAGTCCTGAAATAGATATATTTTATAAAACATACTGTATAAACCGTCGAACGCATATTATTGCGGTATAAATATAATTCTAAGTTGGTGTATTTTCTTAACACAGCATAACTTCATGTTAATATAGATTATAGATTGTTAAAACAGCGACACATAAACATTCAGAAATCACTTTGCCAAGCATAGGATATGCATATCATATTATGTTAGCAAAATCTTCACCTTCACAAAGGGCCCGAAACTGTTTCCCTCGCGTGCATGAGAACACCGAGTAGTTGTCAAAATTATATTTTGTGGCAAAAATAAGTGGCATTAACAGATACGGGATGAAAACGTATTAGTATGAGGCTCGATAAAATATTTGAGAAAATACACAACCAACTTGAATGCCCTAATATAGGTGTAGCACGTTATTTCAGCACTAAGCCATCTCGTCATTAAATTTTTATCACGTTTTCCTAGCTCTTAGTAGAATTAATAATTTAGTAATCGTCAGGATGGTAGCGTCTCTAAACCCGATATATAAAGAGCAAGTAAATTATATTTAATAAACACATGTACACATGTGAATTCTATGATGGCTTTACTTCTGATGTAATTGTAGCAGATATAAGAAAAAAATCTGAACTACCTGTTATAATTATTCAATTGATTGAATGACCTTGCCTTTAGTAATAAAATTACAGTTGAATATGAACCATGACACAACTTGTTAACAAGTTCAGATAATTGTGAACATTTCTACGATGCGGGCAAAAATACCACGCTTGCCTCTTAATTGGTAATTTTGATAATATTAGTTAATGCTATAAATGCAATATAAGGTGCTGACGTTGACACAGAGTAGAAGAGGGATTTTTTAATGAGCATTGTCGCTGTTGGCCTGAGATGGCCTTGACGGCGAACGATTTTTTTTTTATGAGAGCGGACGGCTCTCAACCGGTAAAATTTTATTGAAACAACGACACCAAAGGCACCGTTTAGGTATGGACCTCGGCTTGGGTTGTAGCGAATCGGGAGGAATTGGAGAAGATAGGCCCCGAGCGGGCGCTAGCGGGGTTACTTGGGAGTGACTCATATCGTCACGCCCTCAAAAAGAAAACACTGCACTTTCGCACCGACACCGCGTCTGCGCCGGCGGGGTCGGTGCGAAACTGCTCCGGCTGCCATTTCGTGATGGGGGTCACAAAGCCCGTGTCTTGGACTACGAAGACAGCGCTTGCCGCTGGCTACAATGTCAGCTGGTATAAATACCTCGCGCAGCTCGCGTTGGGCTTGCTCTAAATGCTCGCTCCAATATGAATCGCTGGGCTCGCCCGGCCACTCGTCTTCGATACTGTTTCCGCCATCCTCTGGAAAGTAAAGGGTAGATGAGTTAGACAATTTTTAAACACTTTCTGCATGGCGATGTTGAATTATTGTTGCTGTTGGTGCCTATTATTAATGTAAGCTATTTATGTACCTGAGACTGTTTTATATTTCAATGTCTTGAGTATAAATATTTCTTATTTTCCCTTGTCCCTGCAGTTTTAAAAGGCTGAGAATACCTGGTAATGTTCTAATACCAGTTTATTAATAACCAGTAGAGAAGATGAGACTAGGCAACTTACTTTTTTCATTCAAATATTAGTAATAGTAATTTTATATACTGACCGAGTTGAGTATGGAATTTCAGAATTAAATATGTATTAATAAATACAACCCTAGCAGCGATTTGCATCACGCTTGACAATATTATCTAAGTTTAAGTGTATAAAGTATATTAAGCAAACAATTAAATGATCTCTTGTCAATTTTGCATGCAACTAGCTGTAAGATTTAAAATCAGTATGAAATATTTTCCAATTAAGAAATTACAATTAAACATAACACTCACACAGGGGTTAGTCATGCCAAAATGTTATTCAGTTAGCAAGCCAAGTTAAAACAACGCCAATCCATTTTACTGTGAGTCCGTCCAGGTCTCTCCGGCTCTGGTAGGCGTCCATATTTAGCTTCCAAACGGCTTAACAGTTCTTCGTCATCGACGTCCGATATTTCCTCTTCCTCGCCTTCCTCCTCCAGTTGTTCCTCGTCTATTATCTCCACATCGTCATCTTCGTCCGGTTCGGGCGTCACTTCTTTAGTCACATCTGGTATAGCTATTTTAGCTGGAGTGGTCTGCGGTACGGCTTTTTGAGGAATCTCTTCCTCTTGTTCGATGACTTCTGCTTCTTCTTCTTCTATTTCCTCTTCGTCACTGTACAGTTCTTTGTCCATTTCGTTTTTTGGTGATTGTAAAGGCTGAAAATTTATTGATGTTTTGAGCACCATAAAGTATTTTAGGAAAATAATCATCATTTATACTCAGACTTCAAATATGTTTACTAGTGTCGAAACGAGTGACGGTCCTACCTTACTAACGATTATTTCTTCCTCCTCCTCCTCTTCTTCCTCGACTTCTTCTTTAGAAGGCGGCGAGGATTGAATAGGTACTTCATTTTTAATTTCTGTCTGTACAGGTCGTGACTCTGGCTGTATTTTCTGAACGACTGCGGCATTTGCAAAGGTATATTAACTTTGTGACATATATCAACCAATTACATTTTTACTTTAGTCTACACGAAATTAATTATTTTGCGTCGTAATATATTATTTTATACAATAAATTACTGGGTAACAACCACTGAATTTATGGAAGACATAGCAATGACGTCACAATAAGCAAAACAAAAGTATATCCTACCAATAGGTGGCACCACTGGTTCCGATATCAGAGTCATCCTTCTGTCAGACAAAGGTGTTTCTTCTCTACTGTGGTCCGAATCGGCTTCCGTTTCTGTTACGGAAATATAATTCACTGTTTGGGTAATTGACCTGGTGAAGTTATTTAGAGGTACATAGTTTAAAATAACTACGTGATAAGAGTTCAATGCAGTGAGCACAACTGTACTAGCTGTCTAAAAATAAATAACAATGGTGTAACGAAAGAAATAAAATAACAACATAACAATGGTGGTAATTCTATTGGCAACAAATTTTAGGTTTCGTGAACCTAAAACCTAAAAATAGTTTTTGCTATAGAAAACAAAAGGGTCTAACTAATTAATATCTGACAAACATTGCATCCCTTAGATATCCGTAGACAATGTTTATGATATTATGAGATTAAACTGAGACGAAAAGGCTAGTTGCTTAATCATCATAATCATCTATAATTAGAAAAAACAGAGGCCTTTCAATATTTTGGATTGACCTTATGTCTACTTTGACAACTGATCAAATATTTCGTATACTAACGATCGCGCGTAATTTTGAAACTTATTTCTACATTTAGATAATGCTGAATTGGTGAGCAATGCAAGATTCAACGAAGTATGTACTGGAATCACAAGCACTGATAATTTACTGATTTCTACATGGTTAATCTTCATTTATTTTCTAATCCTATCTTGTGACATTTAACGTTGAATTGTGCTCGACAATAAATGGTTTCTAAACCAGACTTTGCATAATTTATGGCAACATGAAAACGAAATAAGTTTTGATATTAAAATTTCCACCTTAATCACCAAGAATAAGATTTAAATTAGTACGCACCGCGCGAGGCAGTCGCTCGGCGGAGTACCGCGTGAGTGGCCACCAGCAGAGCGCAGCCCACCGTCAATTTCAGCCACACTGCAATACACATACTCTCTCTCATTCATCTTGTAAAATATTGCGTCTTTTTTTTTTTTATTGTCAATTTAAATAAGAAAATAAAAGAAACCAAAGTTATTTGTGCTAACGCTAACCGACGTCGGACAAAATAAATATTAAAAATGATTTAGCAACTTATTCTTCTTGATAAGTATGCACCTTTATAAAATCATCATGATAGGATAAAAAACATTTCAAATTACCTCTAACATAAAATAACATAAGACAAGCCAGTTACAAATGAAACATATTTTACAGGCAGTGTGGCACATGAAACGATTCATCTTAGTACACTCCAATTTCAAAGATTTCGAATACATTTAGGAGCTACAGCGAATGGTCCATGAAACACTAGATTGCAGATTAAAATATGTCACACATGACTCGAAAATATTGAATGTTGGCCGAATCCGGTGTATAATATCAATTCCTATGTATTTAGAAAATGTTCTCCCAAGTTGATACTGTCTGGGCGGTATGCGTGATGGTATTTAGAAATCCGTTGTACACACACTTAAGCAACCGGCGAAATATGTAGATGTGATTTTAGATTACATTAATACCATATTTTACAAAGCTAATGTTACAATTTGTTTATGGTCTGTGATAACGACAAGTAAGCTAGCAAATAAAGTAATATAAAGAAAACAGACGTTCGTAACACAAAGAGGCGTTACCACGTTTTGTGCACGTAGATTAGTAGAATATTACGAAATGAAACAATATTTATTATAACATTTATTTGTAAATTTTAAACATTTCAAGTTTAAAGTACTTTCCGACTTAAGACTAGATAAATATTAGCTATGACGTTAATATTTTATTATTAAAACGACGAAAAGCTGTCAACCATAGCAAACGCAATATTAGGAAAAGCCGTTAGTTTTCATGCAGAATAGGGCTCAACTTCACCTATCACCTATATGCTTATCAAAAGGATGAACATAAGCCAAAATTTACTTTATATATTGTATGTGCTTGTCAAATAAAATGTATTCTATAGTAACTGTTCAAAATAATCACATGGCAAAAACAACTGATATATAATAATTATATCTATATGGAAATGAATAATATTAGAAAACACAAATATCTTCTATGACAAACTCCTGCTTCTGTAAATTACATTCAAGTATAGTGTGGCCTACTTTTTTATCATCCCAGGGTTACCTGTTTTAAAATATATGAGTTTTTATGTGCCGAAGTTACAAAACGAGCAGATGACCCACCTGTCGTTAAGTGGTAACTTCTGCCCACAACAAGCAATACAACTTGGATCCTCCCATACTTAGGTACGACAAGACCCAATTCGCCTCATATCCGCCGATAGCTCTAAGTGAAGGTGGATGCACAATTGCTTGGAGGCAGAACTGGAAATGCCTGGTAGCAGTACTTCCCCGGACGTACTTGGCATAAGTTCTACTGCTACTAAAGTTTAGATGATAGGTGAAGTTTTCCCCTGGGTATATCAAAGTACTCACTTCCTTGTGAAGCTTGCTCTTTCTCCTTTCTCAGCGCTTCTTGCTGGCGTTCGTATTCTTCCTCTTCTTCCAACGTGTCCTGCGGCTTTTCGGTTGAGGGCGATTCTCCCAACTGATAAAGAAGCATGAGTTAAAATTGTTGCTGATAAAAAAAATGTTTCAAGAAGTGTTATTGTTACTATTATTATTATGTTACCGTTAAGCCAGCGTTCGTAAGAAACCAATTACCATAATATTGACGAAAGATTTTACTAATTGGGATGAGTACTTTTAGAGACTATCTCTTCGAACATACCTACAAACTTACATTTTTACAATATTATAATGGATAGTATAGACTACTTACCTAGGCAAATAAAAAAAAGAACTTACCTCAGCCAAAGGTTTTCCTTTCGGAGCAGTGATCGGCTCCACAATCGGAAGTTCGTCCAGCTCGTCGGGCTCGAGGAACTCAACGTCGTCATCTTCCGCGGATGTGTCGTCTTCATCATCAGCTAATTCTTCGGATGCCTCTGTAAGAACAAGTAATGAATCTTTCACTTGTGTTATACTGTACAATACATACCACAATACTTGTGCTTCAAGCTCAGTTTAAAAAGGAACGTAGAGAAACTTAATGTGTTTCAGAAAGTTCTGCATAGAGTCGTATAAACTCGTTAACGATTGTCTAGTCCACTAGAATAGAGCTGCTTTCATTTAATGAATAAATAAACCCTAACTCGAGGATTCGTGATAGTCATTACATGAATGTTGGAATACAACTTATTGATAGCATACATTAAACTACTACTAATGCTAGGAATACTTACACAATATAGCAGTCACTACGTTGTCAAACAGTTTCCCGATGAACATTCATTTGATTTTAATACTTGCTGCCCATCCCAGCTTCGCACGATGGCGTATGTATTTATGACCAGAAAACTTGTAAATTATATACAACAACTTTCCTAGTGAATCAGTCATTTATTAATGAAAATCTAAAATCTCTAAGTGCTTTTAGAGATTACCATATACAGGCAGACCGACGGATAAACGCAATGGTGGAATTAAATGTATAATGATATAGCCACAGTGATATGCTTTCCTTACCTTCAGTTTCGCCAAAGTCCTCATCTTTGCCCACCGGCTCCTCAACTGACGCAGGGTCATCGTCAGAAACCTCTTTTTCAATCACTTCTATTTCCACGTTAGCTGGTTCTTCCTCCTCTTCTTCGTGTTCATCTTCGTCCTAAATTATAAATAAATATTGGTGGCCATTTCACACAGCTTCATCTAGCCCCAAACTAAGCACAGCTTGTACTATGGCAACCAGAATACACTTATTTCTGTAAATGAATACATAACACCGGGCAGCGAAAGACCATCTATGTATCATCACAGAAAGATTAACCTGAGTGGAAATAGAATACACTACCTACAATGCAGGAGGCAGAGATTCTACCAACTGGACTGTGAGGTCAGTCGAATAACGGCCATTAAAATGTCAGAGGGATTCTGGATCGTTCAACAGTAAGAGAGCTGAAGTGAGAAGATAATTCACGTTCATCTGCTTTAATTTGCAGATGTCTCAAGCCTTTGAATTATTGGTTCTAGGATTTCCTCACCATATTTACCTACATAGTTTTTAATACCTTAGACCTTGGTGTCGGTAAATTCTAATTCATGAAACTAATTTTTATTCACATTTATATCGACGAACAACTTTAATTGGTTATTTTTATCAAAGAATAAACTGGAATCAACGTCAGTAACTAATGGGACGTAGCTAATTATGTGAATAAACAGTGCAAGTATTTACAATCAAGATAACACGCAATACATCTGTACTGCGATTTTGGCAAGAGACGTGGGATTAATATAAATGTAGCTTTATATTGAGCACGAGAATCTTGCATCCTGTATGGTCCACTGAGACTTGTTTACTGGAAGTACTTTTTGAAATAAATAAATCAAGAACATGGCTGGCCAAAAATTATGCAAGCTTGAAAACAAAAACAGTGTTATAGAAATAAAAGAACAGAATTGTATCACCTTTGTTCAATATAGCTTTATGTTATGACAAACAATGTACTACTAATACTCGTTCTTTAGAGCACATACATTCACTTATCATGCTCAATAAGTAAAATTAGCCTTTCAAATGTATGCTTAAGTTTTAAGTTTTTATATTGTCGGTATTATATAATAGAAAATAATCCGGCCATAATCTTTGCCAGTCGAAAGAGTTTTGGAAGCTTTAGAATTGTTAGTGCCAATCAAATCAAACATTTAAATTTGTTTTCACTGAAGCATCACACATCTGTGCACCTCGTCATCAGGAGTCATTTCATTTTCAAGGAATTCATCAGCCTCTTCGCTATCACCATCTTCATCTTTTTCTACAGTTTTATCTTCTATATCATCTTCCTTCTCTTCATCATGGATGTTTTCATTATCGTCATCATCATCATCATCATTGCGCTCATCACTTCCTTCAATATTGTCATCTTCATCATTATTAAGCTGTTCATTGTATTCAGTTTTCTTTCTATAATTGGGTTCGTCAACATCATCCTGTCAAATGACATACATACTTTTATAAAATAACACTACATAATACAAAAACTATATTACTTATAATTATTTCCATCCCACCTCGTCATTTTCTGTTGTTTCCAAATTTTGCTCTTTGCTGTCTAAATAGTCATCATCATCATTTTCATCGTGGATTTCGTTTTTTGCATCGAATGAGTCTTCATTTTGTTCTATATCCTCATCATCGTCGTCGTCTTGATCTTGTTCATCATCATTTTCAGGCACATCATCATCATTTTCATGATCATCATCGTGCTCGTCCTCTTCACTGTCATTATCATCATCATCATCATGGTTATCTTCTAATTCAGGGCTGTGATCATCTTCATCATCCTAGTTAGTGATTTTTGAGAATTTCTCATATAAGTCATACCTATTCATAATGTAGCAGACAATTTCAGTCTAAATAAAAATATTTGTTGACAAAGTAGTCCTGAATGCTTGTTATACATTTATTTTTCTTTAGAAACAGCTCCTTACTTTACCTCTTTTCTATGTGACATTATTACAAATGGGTTTGAAAGCTCAGCCTACACATAGGCCTTGTCCAGGACTGGAAGCATACTGTGGCTGGGGATTTTTGTAATATTCAATTTATTATAATCCCTGCCAGATACAGACAAGACTGCGGCAACAAAACATTTGGAAATAATTATAATAATGCCCGGCCAACGCCTCAGTCCCACCACTGCCAGTGTGACCAGTAAAATGAACAGAAATCAGTTATAACCTCTTATACTAATTAATTCATAATTTCTTACAAATTACATTTCTCGCTTTATGGATAAATGAACCCTAAAAATTTTTATTTGCTATGATATGATATGATATTGATATATCGTCCACTTTATAGAAGACAAAAACCTCATACTTAAAATAAAAAATAAAAACAGTGTGTCCTTTGTATAAAATACACATCAAATGTTTTTCTGTATTGTTTTGAGTTGTCCATTTATAATTTGGCTTCTATTACAACTTACATGATGCTTCAATTCCAATGTGTGTTCATCATGATGATCATCATCAGGTGCATCTTCAATCCATCCCTCTAGGACTCCGGAATATCTGGTTTCCACTGAATTGGCTTCCACTAAAATATGTCATATTTTAATATTTTCAGTTTTGAAACTATCAATTTATTTACACTTTCGTAGGTATGGTTCAAAAGTCCATTATATGAATAATTTTATTGTTACCTAGTAAAAAATAAGCAATATTACCATGACAGTAGATTGTATACAGATTATAATGTTTTTAATTAATAGATCCCAAACTACATTATATGAAAAATTTTACTGTTACTTAGTAAATGATAATCTAATGACTAACATTTGAATTACCAATTCAACCAATATACCAAAATCCCAATATATTTTATCACAGCTCCAAGGAATACTTAAATTTGAACTAGTGATAGTTCAGTGTAGCATGTGTTTGAACACCTACCTTGATTTTTGCATACACCTATTACATTACTATTAATTATGACACTGAGAATATCAGTTTACAGTTACTCACATTCCGAGAGGCCCCTGTTCTCCAATATGATAAGCCCAATAAGAGTTATTAACACAGCGAGGAGAGAGAAGAATATTACTTTGGCACACCAGTGGCCACCAGTGCCATGATCGCTGTACGAGTGCATAAACACATCGCCTTCACCGAACACTGCAGCTGTACCACGAGGCTCTTCTACACCAAGATCATCTGGAACACAGGCAAGCTTCAATAAAAGCTCATATGGTTAAATACAGGATAGGGTGTAATAGGTCAAAAATATTACCTTTCTTTTTCTTTTTATCCTTGCGCTTCCTTGGTTGAACGTCGCCTGACATGGTTCACTACGAACTGGCGGTCCGTAGGCGACAGGAAACTACTTATTGTTTCATAACCCTGTGTAAACAATTAAGTACAATGAACTTGCAGATAATGTAGCAAGTGGCTTACAGTATCCAAATGCGCAATTTTCATGAATAGAGAAGTGTTTGGTGCACGTTGAAATATTAAAATAACCTACGTAGATTGTCGTACATTTACCGCAGCAGCTTCTTCAATTTATTTTGGTTGTAACCTAAAAATAACCGGCGACGACAGCTGACGAGGGGGACAAGGATACCTTAGAGAAAGAAGGGTAGTGATCAACTTTTCGACGAAATTAATGGATTACGATCGAGCCCGATCGGAGAAAACTAAGCTAATTTATTGGAGATTATCTGTACATATAATAACATAAACGCAAATAAATTGTTATCGTCTAAATGTTGCAGATATATTAAAAAGCGCGGCTAACAGGGACCTTAACTGTGAAAGAAAACACAAGGTTTTTCTTGAACGAACTATCTAAAGTCATGGTTTATCAAATATATTGTTCCGTTTTCCTTCCCTGGAATGTAAGCATTTTTTACATCTTTCTCATTCACGCTGCAGTCAATCATGCCAACTCTTTTCGCTTGAATCAACTTAATGCTAACCGTCAGTGTCAGTGCACGAAATGTCTGGTCTGAGTATCGAATCAGCTGTTTCTCCGGTAAGAAATGAAAATGTAAACAAAGTTAGAATTTATTTCATAAAAATGAGCGAAATTCTTGTGCTGTATGATGGATATTCTTCCGAGACTAGCAAAAATCAAATGACTGCTAATTGCAGCTGCACCCTCATAAAAGGAGTCCATAACATAATCGTGGATACAATGACACCATGGGATTCCGAGAAAATACTGAATGGTAAATCCCTTTAAACTGCTGCTGTTGGGTGATAAGCTCACAGTCATGAATTCAATAACTGCAGCTTTATTATTTACAGCTCTTGAAAAGCATAAGATCATGCCAGCGAAAATAAATTATGTTATATCTACACACGGACATTCTGATCATATTGGAAATAACAACCTTTTTCTTAAGGCAAAGCATATTGTTGGCTTCAACATTTCATTCAAGGATATCTATTACATTCATCCTTTTGATAAAGGTTTGTTTTAACATCTTTACTGAATTTCACATTGCAGATGAAGTCTGTGAATAACTATTCTTTATTCCTCAGGTGAAGAATATGGTATAAACAACAGTGTTAAAGTAATCCCTACGCCAGGACATACCCTTTCAGATATAACTGTCATTGTAACAACTAAAGAAGTAGAAACAGTTGCAATAACAGGTATGAACAATCTACAAAGTCTGTTGTATGAATATTGACATTAGTGCAGACAATTACAGATGTGCAGATACTCTGGAGATCTGTTTATCAGCACATTTTACTACCACAATGTTTGTTTCAATAGAGCCAGTGCCATGACTGGTACTAGTAGTAGTATATATTAAATAAAGAATTCTGCACAAGTCATTTGCCTTCACAGTATAGTTGAGAACTAATGTGAAAAGTTATTGTTTTAGGTGACTTGTTTGAAAAGTATGAAGATATTGAAAACCCAAATATTTGGTTGGAAGCTGGAAGTGAAAGTCCAGTGCAGCAAATGAAGAATAGATCTAAAGTTGCAGATTTAGCAGATTGGATTGTGCCAGGCCATGGACCAAAATTCCAAGTGACTGAAGAAATTAGGCAGTCACTGAGAAGACAAACTGGAGAGCATTCTGTTGATTAAGGGTATTTTTACTTATTATATATCTTCTTAAAATTTTATTTTTATATCCTAAAGGTTTGTTTTTATATAACAGTAAAACTGCAAAATAAACAAAACACATTTTCATTGCAATCTTTTATTACATTCACAAATTATCAATTTGCTAAGAAAAATTGAGATAACTGTCACATTAACAAATAAATATTATATTCATGGATATTTCACATAGCGTCACCTAGCCGCATACTAAGCATAGTTTATACTATGGAAACCAGAATAATTGCTAGGATACTCAATTTTTTTTTATTAAAACCTCAGCACAAACATCTTTGTTCGTCACACAAATGTTTGTCCTGGGTGTGAATATTTTTTGTCAGATTTGAATATTTAAAGGATCACAAGAAAATTTGAATTTAACCAGTTTGCAACCTCACTAATTAACTGTTGTCTTGTAAAGGAGAGGGTATATAAACAAAAATTACACTTAATAAATAATGGCAATTACTTTGAACAACTAGATGATTCATACAATTCTTTTGTGAGTTATTGAAGAAGTATAAAATACATAACTTGATGTAAACTGTTATCGTGTGAAAAAAATCAACTTTACATAGTGAAAAGATTATGTTGAAAAAGTAAGCCCACAAAAGCCACACCTAAGTAGAATAGACAAGGTTTTACAAACCAATGTAATTATAAGTAATCATTTTAAGCACATCGATTAGGTACTTATATTAGTACAAACATTTCATCAAACCAATTCATAGACACGATATCTATATGAGTTTACAATTTGTAATTTTGCAATCAAACAGGGATCAGATCAAATCAGATTACTTGTCCATTTAATGGAGTTCCTAAATAATACAGGGAATATAAACAAACAAAAACTAAATAACAGAAAATGGAAATCAATTTCATGGACTAGATTTTAAGTGGGCCATGGAGTGCGGAATTCCGGTCAACTTAACAAACATATTTTTCCTTTTAGTAAAAAAGAAAGAGTACAAGTTACGTCCGATTAAGCTACCCATGTTTGAGTTTGTTTGTAAAGCCGAAATTACGCGCTACTCCGTTTCCTCTTAAGAAGTTAGCAATGTTCTGTATTGGTTAGACGCAGGTCTTTATGAGAAGACTTGTGCAATGTAATTTTTATGAGAATGATGAGGCACACAAGCTGACGGCCCACCTGATGGTAAGTGGCAACCATCGCCTACAGGCGCCAGCAACACTCGAGCAATTGCCAGCGCGGTACCTATCAGCTAACAACCTTTTTACACCTTTTTAATGTAAACTGAAAAGCATCAATTTCAGATTAAATAATATTTGTAATTAACTAATAGGTGTTTCTTACGAAATAACTTAAACACTTATCCTATAGACATCTTGCATTGCACTGCAGTGCGGAGACCAGACAGATCTTTCACATTTTATGTCACAATTTTTAATTATCACAATCAGTAAATAATACTATAAATTCAAATTACGAAGAACCAATATGTTTCACAATTTCCATAAAATAATAAATTCTTTGAATCTTTGTATTATAATAAAAATAAATCACTTTTTGTTAAAAATGTGGCACTCAACATAGCTATTTATGATTGATTATGTAAGTAAGTATAAAGAAGCTAGATATTGCTTCCGGTGATACCTTCAACCGATATCCTCGTGTCGACGAGTCCAGGCCACATTTGCTGCGTGTAATAATTAAATTTGCCAATTAACCATAAATTTCTAAAATCTAAGAGCAATTTGATATCACAGCCGAGGATCAAAACGATACAAAGCTCAAACATGCCCATATCCGTTCCGAATATTTATCGATAGCTGCAACCAAAACAAAAAGGAAATATGAAAATACACAAATATATTTATAACTAGCTGTTGCCCGCGACTTCGTCCGCGTGGAATTCGGTTTTATCACGCACCCCTATTTTACCCCTCGGAAAAGTAGCCTAAGTTACTCCTTGTTACATCAGCTATCTGCCACTGAAAGTCCCGTCAAAATCGGTCCAGCCATTTCAGAGATTAGCCGGAACAAACAGACAGACAGACAAAAATTGAAAAAAATATGTTGTTTTGGTATATGTACCGTGTACACATCCATATGCACTTAGTAAAAAGCGGTTATTTTAATATTACAAACAGACACTACAATTTTATTTAGTTGTATAGATGTGTAGATAAACTGTACTTAAAACTGTAAATGTAAGAATTGTAATATTATAAATAAAAAAAAAATATTTATGTGATTTTGTTTGAACTGGCGCGCACATCATAAGATACGTTAGCGTTGTATAAATCTCACCTGTGGGTCAATACTGGTAGGAACAGGCTGCGGTTCGTCCACGCACAAGTCCGAATCTGAATCGGTTCTTCTAAGAGAGCTATCCTGTAAAGGCAGTTGTCGTTACATAAGGTCAATCAATAAAGGTAACCAAACAAATAATAACGAATCAGTTTCTTAATCCATCGTTACTTCGTCGCAACTTTATAACGTTTATTATTTTAAACATGGGCTGTGGAGTAGCTAGCTCATTTAGTAATTAAAACAATTTGAAAAAAAAACATGACAATCGACCATCGAAGTTTTATGTAGTCGGATGACTCATACCACCCTACTAATATTATAAACGTGTAAGTTTGTATGTTACTCTTTCAGGCTCAAACAGCTTAATGGATATAGATGAAATTTGGTATCAAGATAGCTTATATCATGGCTTAACACATAGGCTACTTTGGTCCCGGAAAAGTGCAGTGTTCCCGTGGGTTGACTTACTTACCGCGGGGAATACCGCAGGGCTCAGCTAGTTTTGAATAAAGTGCAGAATATTCTGTCGAATCTCATTTGAAAATATACCTTTAAACAATTACCGTAACGATCGGTTACGTCATTCACCCCGTTGGATAAAGTTCCACCTGTTTAATGACTGACATAAACCAATACATTCGGTTTGGAAGGAAGTATATATAGATAGATAACACATTTATTCAGCACATAGGACACATACACAAAAGAGCAATGAACTAAAAAAAAACGAGAAAAAATTAACACTCAGCATATGCCGAGTAATTTTACTCAACGCCAAAAATTTTTTTAATAAAATAGAATAAAATAATTTTTTTCAGCCAAAAACCTTTCAGGTATTGACGACTTGGACGACAGTTGCGGTATTTGCAAATCATAACAAAAAAATAGGTAGACTTACTCCTTGCGTGTACTGGTGTGTAGTTGTGAGAACGCGAGCTACAGGGCGGCAGAAGTCTGGCAGCGTCTCGGTTAGGGGCGGCCGCGCGTGAGTCAACAGGGGCTTCAGTAGTTTGGAGTCAAGCGCGCCCCACACGCGGGCCAAGCGCGCCTTCTGTCCGGTACCACCATCGCCCGACCCTCGGGGAACATCCTGACGATACATTTATTAGAAAATGAAGTGATATTGTATTTGATTATAAACGGAAAACACCAAGATTGACTGAAAATGTCACAGAAATTATAACTGTGCAGAATGCAACATGCTTGTTTGATTCAATATGTCAATATTGATCAGTTTACCAGCGATACAATGGGGTTGGCAATGGTTGGTTGGTTTGGCGCGCTACGTTCCTTGTCATAAATTTGACGTTTGCAGTAATTCTCATATTATGAATGAAAATAAAAATTATAAAACTATCTATTGTTTTTATATATTATTCAATTAGAAACTGACGTAACGGAAGGCAGCGTAATTTATTATTGCATGGTTATATTTTGTTTATCAAATTACTATTTTTCTTTCAGTCTGAAGTTATATGATTGAAACTTGAACTGAGGATATGCGGGATGTGTGGGAAATCAAGAACTCCTACTGAAATGTAATCTTTAAATAACGATTTTCTTCAAAATGATTCCGCCGTCGGCTCGAATTATTGGTACATGATTTTCCCGAAGCTGGTAACAAAACCGGACCGAGCTTTCACATTTTTGTCTTTAGGAAAAGTATATGTATGTATTTCGGAGCATTGCGCGACATAGAGCGATCAAAACGTCATAATTTCTCCACAAAACAAACTAGTGAGAACAAGTTAAGCTAGTGCCAATTTGACGAATGCCAACCCCACTTCTTTACCTAGGCACATTTACTTGAGAGGAACAGTAGCTCCGATGGGTTTATAACATGTGATATAAAAGAGAAATAAATATTAAAGGCAAATATTATACTACAAAACAAACATTGCAAACTTAGAAAGAAATACAAATGAACAACATTTTGTGCAACATACATACATACATATTTATTTCTCCAAGTCCGCACATCCATTGGTAGTTTCAACATTAGACCATTCTAATTCATGCCCAAATTTTAATATCCATGCTTTCGGAACAATCCAATTCCAATAACCAAATAAATATAAATTAAATAAATCAAATGTACATACGTTGTCCAGTTGCCAAGGCATAACCACTTGTTTCGCGCCATTAACCCACTTAACTATCATGCGGCCATTCTAGATTTCAAAGGAAAACCAAAGAAAACTTAAGGTAAAGAAATAAACATGCTCAGTGCGTCACTAAACAAGGGATGCATCGTTCCATATGTTACAGATTTGTTTTAGATCAAAAGACAATTTGATAAAAATATTATTATAAAATCATGGTACCTTTGAAAGGTGCCTTTTCGTATATAGGGGGTGTGGCAAGTAGTTTCGTTTCTCAGATTAGCTGATTCAACTTTCATTTCTAGGTACCTGTTCAGAGAGTTCCCTTCTAGACCAGGTACCTAGTATTTTATTTAATAACTTGCCTCAGTCTGTATATGTGAATTGTATGTATCCCTTGTTTAAATACTATGTAAGTACGTTAATTTTCATATCAAGTGGATAAGAAATTATTTGTTTTATGATTGAAATCACCCGAATAAAAAGAAAAGTGTTATCAGTTAAATAACCATATTATAAGTTTTTGATTAAACACTTAATATTAGTATGTAAGTGCTAACGACTCGTAGTGTGACTGTAAATGTTAGTATCTAAATATATGTAAATGCAATTGAGTGCATTACATAACAATTCGTGCAGTGATGTATTAGTCTTACTGTTGCCCTGTCGCAACTGGCCGGTTGCGTGGGATCCAAGTTTCGGAGGCCGAAGCCGATATCAGCGGGCTGAACAATAACAGTTTCATTTAATTAAATAGAAGCAACGCAAAGACCAGAAAGAGAAAGGGCCTTTACACAGTGGTTAGGGAGATGAAAGTCGAATGAAATTATTTAGTTTCGTAAGCACATGTCTTTTCTAGCTCTCTCGTCAAAGCTTTAATGTAACCTGTTTAATATACCAACTGTTTAAGCAACTTTAAACATTAAAATGTTATTATTTTATTTGTATAATAAAAAAAAAACTTGCCACACATATTGTAAAAACAATGCTGTGTACACATGTTTTGGAATGCTATCTAGCTCTAAATTAGTTTTAATCTTAAAGTTTTACATATTTTTTCTATTGTATTCTGTTTTGTGTAAAATAAAAACATGAAAACGACGTTTTTTTTTTTTATGTGATAAAATTACGGAGCGAGCCGACGGCCCACCTGGTGTTAAGTGGTAACCTCTGCCCATAACAACCGATGCGACTTGGGTCCTCCCTTACTAGGTACGACAAGACCCAAGTCGCATCGTATGCGCCCGTAACCCTGAGACGTGTAGGTGGAATGTCTCTTATGCCTGTAATTTCACCGGCAACCACACCTTTCAAACCGGAACACAGTAACGCGAACGCGTTACTGCTTGGCAGCAGAAATGGGCATGGTGGCAGTACTTCCCCGGACGAACTTGGCGAGAGTTCTACTGCTCTTAAACGTGACGTGACGAACTGTCTATTACAGCCTTTGTCTATGGGTTAGAATAGAGAGAAATAAGAGATGTTTCGTGCCACAGGACTTAAGTGTCTGATGCCCACGTTCCAGTGAATTACAGCGGGCTTAAGAGTCACACGTATGTGTAAGTCCCCATAGAGGGTCGGATATGGTTTGAATAGGCGTTTAACTTGACAATAAGTACGCGTGATTTTCAAATATTACTTATTGACGTTTCCAAGGCATTACTTTATGAATTCTAGTTTTTTTTGTCTGTGAATTTAATTTAACGCAATCGATGTGCATATCTGCTCGCATACAAATTAGCGTTGGCTTTTTAATGTGCTCAGATATTTATGGGATTATTAACAAGGATGAGGCTTATTTTACATTTAAAATACGTTATAAATTTCATTCGATTTTCTGTCACAAGCTGACAATGGAAAAATGATTATTTTTTAGTTATTTATCACTAAAATCGGACCCAAACCTATAAAAATTTGATTGTCCAACTCGTCTGTATGTATGCTGTATGTCAATGAATGATAACTTTATTAATAGATATATACCATTAAGATAATACACCATGTTTTTTGCAAACCTTCCTCAAATAATAGAATCAGAATAAAAATAAATAAGTATTGTTACTGGACAGAGTAACGGCTGCAAGTAACGAAAGATAATATATTATAAATATACACATTTTTTAAGATAAAGGCTTCACAGCTCTGTTGGTATTAAGTCTGCCTCCTGCGCTGTAGGGCGAAGGTTCGATTCCCACTCACAACAAACCTTTGTGTGACAAACATCGATGTCTGTGCCTGAGTGTTAATATGTATTTACAAAAAAGTATATGAGTTTTCTGGTTCCCATGATACAAACTAGATGACGCTGTGTGAAATGTCCACCAATATTTATTCTTATTATTAGTTATTATTTGAGAAAAGTATGCGTGTTAGATACAACGAAAGCATAATATAAAGCACGGTTTAAAGCGTGTTTGTACATAATGTACATACGTACCGGTTCACCAGAATCCGTGGCTTGGTAGAGCTGCCACAATAACGTTGTATTAATACATGCGAGGCACCACCCATACACGGCTTGTAATATGCCATCGCGAAATCAATGAAATGTTTAACAAATGTGTCCTATTTTCATGGTAACAAGCTGTAAAGTCGAATGTCGAGCTTTCAAATCGCATAAGCCTTTTATGACAATGTATTACGAATGCAATACATTTTTAGAGATGGTCTTTAGAGCTTGATGAAGTAAGTCTACGGTTTCAATGCAAATGAAAATGGAAATGTAAAATTGTGTTTTTCGTTCATTCGTTCAGTGAAATGTATCAGTATAATTTACTGAAACTTACTGAAAACAGTGCATTTGTATTTGATACTCAATGAGGTTTGTTTACAAGGAGCTAATATTTATATTTCGAAATATCTATCAGGTATTGAAGTAAGTAAACGAGGCATTAAAACGTAAATAAAAAATAAAAGCAAGATAGAGCACGTATTAGCGACAAGAGTTGTTAACACAGGTGTATATGAAGTAAGAACATAAAGGGCTTACTCAAGTATTTCTAACCTAGGTACCTATACGCTAGCGAATTTACATTCGTCTACATTTCTACAAATTGGTGAAAAACATTCAAAAAGTGGAAAAATAGGAGCACTAATAATTCTTAGGAAAAAATAAATAAAAAAAATCTAGACTACTTACGCTTCTCACGTCTCGGTATGGCAACGCTTCGCTTTCCTCAGTACCTTCGCTGAAACATTCAATTCAAAACGGGTTATGTTATAGCAATGCGACTAGTTCTAATTGAATTTTGATCGTTTATTTTTATAAAAAGCATTGCAAAGCAACCAAGCAGCAAAGCCACCCCCTGAAAATTTACAATGATATGATTACAATTTAAAATGACCTAGTCTCTTTAGAATTAACGAATGAATAGATAAGAAAAATGATAGTCTTGGGTTTTTGTAACTTTAATTAACTTGGTCTCTAATCTGAATTATATATACCTGACTCGAAGGACCAAAATATATAATACAAATACTGTAAACTGGATAACAGACAAGTTTATCCAGGGAGTACTGCCACCATACGCATTTCAGCCGCCAAGCATTGATGCATTCGCGTTAGTGTGTTCCAGTTTGAAAGGTGTGTTTGCCATTCCACATTCACGTCTCAGAGTTAAGCCAAGGATACACTAGGGAACATTTTGTCTCGCAACATGACGCGCAACGCTCAATATACGTGACGCTGCAACGTTGCATGTTGTCCCGCAACATGCTCCGCATGTTGCGGGACACATTTTACGTGACGCGGGGCATGTTGCTAGCTCCCGCCTCGAGAGCGGGCGCACGTGTCCCGCGCCAGTGTCGCTCCAGTTGTCACCGAGTGTAGTCGCGTACGCAACGTAACTCACAACATGTCTGTAGTGTGGGGAAACGAAACCACGCTTTTACTTATTCAGCTTTACGAAAGTCATCAATTGTTGTGGGATACTTCAAATAGTGAATATCGAAATAAAATTAAGAAAAATGACGCGTGGGAAGATATTGCCAAGGCGCTTAAATTGCCGAGAAAAGATATAGAAACCAAAGTTCATACCCTGCGTTCGCAATTTATCCGAGAAAGGAAGAAAGTGAAATCTTCAAAAACTACTGGTAGCGGACGAGAGGACGTGAAGTCCAGTACATGGTTTGCGTATGACGCAATGAAATTTTTAGTGAAGGGATCCACAACTTCTGGAAGCTTGGACACATTGGATACACACGTAAGTCATGTTTTAATTTAATAAAAAAAGTTTAGTTTTAATAAAAAAAATACAATTATAGTAGGTACAGTACAAGTTTATTTATTCTGCCAGGAAACACATCCTTCTCCACTCATGAAATATTCAGCAAAATTGTTTCTTATTTCCATAGCAGATTCAGGGTAGCGTCTTCCTACAGCATTTAAATTCGACATATTAACAGATCCAATTTCTCGGCGCCAAGATCCTTCTACAATATCGTGATCCACATTTTCAGAATCAAAGGTTCCATTTGGGGTGTACAGTGATCTCGATTGACTATTTCGCCTTAAAAAATTATGAAGGTATACACACGCCATTACAACAACTTCAGCATTAGAGGGTTGGAGGTTTATGGGAGTTCGGAATATACGAAATACAACACCTAAGATACCGAACACATTTTCGACAATTCTTCTAGCTCTTGACAGTCTATAGTTGAAAACGCGTTTTGTTGTCCCCACGTTGTGAATACCGGGAAACGGCTTCATCATGTTTTCTGTCAGTGCAAAAGCACTATCTCCCACAAGTACGTAAGGCATATTTGGCCCATCTTGCCGTATGGGGTATGGACTTGGCCAGTTGAGTTGGTTATCAGCCAAAGCTTTATAAAAAGCAGTTTCTTGGAATACTCCACTGTCAGAAGATTTTCCTTTAGCACCACAATTTGCATAGGTAAAATTATAATTTGCGTCTACAATACCCAATAGGACAATACTAAATTGTTCTTTATAGTTGAAATAGTCACTTCCAGAATTCGAAGGAGCCTGGATCAAAACATGTTTACCGTCTATAGATCCAACGCAATGCGGAAAATTCCATATATTTTCATAGCTTTTAGCCTTGGCCTTCCATTCATTTGCAGTTTCTGGGACCTGAAAAGGAATAATTATAAATTTAAGACACTTAATCGATACGGATTCATGTCTAACAGATGTTTTAAATAATACAATATAAACATGTTTTGTAGGTAGGTACTAGGTACTCTATACTTATTATTAATCATTGATTTAATATTTTATTATTTTACAGAGCCCACAAAGCCAAATCACGATTTCGTCTCCGGATGAAGATGCCGTTCTACAGTCTCAGTCAACTCAGAACTCAGAACTTCACTCTTCTGACCAACTAGAATCGCATTCTACTATTACTATTCATGAAGCACAGCAATCCACAAGCTCTGCACCAACACCTTCATCGTCGCGAACAACTCGAAAGAGAACCCACCTTAATGAAGATAGATTGGACCAGGCTTATGAAGTTATGCATGCTGCTAAAAACAAAATGATGTCTCGAGATGAATTTGATGTTTATGGAGAGTACGTAGGAACTGAGTTACGTGCATTAAATGACGAACATAGTATAATTATGACTAAATATTATATTAATAATATTTTATTTGATGCACGTTTAGGAAAATACCGTACAAATAATAATCAAAGTCAGTCAACTGTGCAACAGAGCTATAGCACTGCTTCTAGTGATATTACTCCGGAGCCTTCTGAAGAGCATATTATTGAAAATATACTTGCAACTATGGGTCCGCCGAGTACTAATAGTAATAATAACACTGATAATTTATAATTTTTTAATTTACGTTGTTCGCTACATCCACCTTGTACTCTCCCAAGTTATTGATTAAAATTTCTTATACTGAAAATAAAAATACAATATAATAAATGTATGCATTTTTTTTAACTTACCTTTACAAATATCTTCAATTTGTTTATCAGTTCTTTACAAACTTCTGGCACTATTTTACGTATCAGTTGTTTTGACACTCGAAAAGTGTACGACAAGGAAGCATAAGAGTCTCCAGTCGACAAGTACCTCAATGCAATGGCAAGTCTGATATGAGGACTAACAGCGTTCCGTAGTATTGTATCCTGTTTGGCTATAGAAGGTCCGATCATTTGCAATAGAGTTTCAAAATCAGATGTTGACATTCGAGTAAAATTCGCAAATGATCCGTCACACATTCGAAGATCACTTAGAATATTCACTCTTCTTTCTCGTTGTAGCAAGAAATTTCGCATCCACCACCTTCTCTTTCGCCTACGTTTCAACACACTCGAAATAATGTACGCAGCACTAATCGCCACAACCTCCTCGGGCGACATTTCTATAAACACTGACTAGTGTAGCCTACAAAATGTTTCGCGACATTTACCTCGCGTCTTTTTCACGTGGTATTGAGGAACATGTTCCGCAACATGTTGCTCCATTTGTCCCATAGTGTATCCTTGGCTTTACGGACGCATACGATGCGACATGGGTCTTGTCTTACCTAAGTAGGAGAGGACCCACTTCGCATAGCTTGATATGGGTAGAGGTTACCACTTAACACCAGGTGGGCCATCTGCTCGTTCCTAAACTTAATCACATAAAAAAACGCATAGCTAAAGCGGCTAAAAATGGGAATTTTATCTTCTTGAATGTTTTTAAACATTTTAATAACATTAATAATAAATAACATTTATTTTCTATCATAAAAACAGGTAGTAGTATATACATGAAAGTGCATCTGAAATGTAAATATTTAACCTGCTTTGTGAAAGACTGGCGCTTGAAATAGTTTGTGTAAAACTGTGACACAGGTCACCAGTGCCCCACTCCGCGAATCAAATTTTGAAATATACTCTAACCAGAAATATAAGGGGGAAATATAAGGTGCATAATGAGAATTGAACTTGTTCTAAGGTGTTTCACATACCCAGTGGGTATACGGAGGTAAGCCAGAGCGTGCGTCGCCGCGCCGCCTTGCAGCACCACAGTCGCGATCACGATCAATGAGGTGGTCGTCAGCATCGCCTGCCTCGCCTCCGACACCGTGTTACGTATCGCCAGCGCGAACGACATCGCACCGCGAAGACCTGGACCGAATAATAATTATTCAATCTCAGTAGCCACAACTTCTCCATAATAGCCTTACCATCTACCTTCCCTCCCCTTCACCTTCACATACTAAACACCGATATAAAACGGGCCTCTTAGTGTTGGTGGCCCTCTTTCCGGTTGAGAGCCGTCCGCTCTCACCATAAGCTCGTGTAAATGCTGTCAAGGTCATCTGCGGCCAACAGCATTATAGTCCATTCGTAAAAAAGGCATCGGCTTCACTAAAGCCTTCGAAAGGATTATTTTGTTGTTTTTTTATTTTTATTTTGTTGGAGTATTGACATTCTTTTGTTAACTCCGGTTAACAAAAGAATGAGATAAATAGGAAATAAAGTCTATTAAAACACAATTAAAGTGATACATAATGGTTGTTTAAACTAAATTGTGGATCAAAAGGCGATCTTATCGCATAGCACGATTTCTTCCAGACTATACGGCAGATGACACACATATATTGATAAGAAATAGTACTCAGAGACCGTCCGATCGCAGTTGTTTTAATATCATAGTTAATCATAGCCAAGCACCACCAATGTAATTTATGTGCTAAGTTGCCTGAAATAAAGAATTATTATTAAAGAAAAGATGGCTCATGGTATAGGACAAATTAGTTTTTTCGATAATGCTTATTGGGATCAATTGTTTACCTGAAAAGAAGAGCATATGTTGGAAGTTGATAGGTATCGGCGGTTTGCGGCCCAAGTTTAGCAGAAATGAAAGCGGGTAGATGTTGACAGCGCGGCCGAGAGTCGATGTAATCTGAGGTTGCGCTAAGGAATTACAGTTACAGTAAAATTACATGTCTATGTAATTTTGCAGGTGTACGATGCACGGAAGAGAGGGCTCACTGGCTACATGCAAGCCAGACAGCGAAGAATATTATAACTGCTTCACGTGCTTCAACAGCTACACGGTCATATTTTATCAGTCTATGAATTTACCTTAACATATTATTATATGTTAAGGTAAATTGTAGGGTGTAGTTTTTTTCTAGTATTTAGTCAATATGTATTGTATATATGTATTTACAAAAAAGGTATATAAATACTATATCAGTTGTCTGGTTCCCATTATACAAGCTATGCTTATGCTTACTTTGGGGCTAGATGGCGCTGTGTGAAATGTCCACGAACATTATTATTATTATTATCATTATCAGTATATTACCACTTGGACATTTTTAAGCTCTACAACGTTTCTATAAAAAGCGTCATCTTTTAGTGATAAGGCTGCGTTCGTAAGAAACATGACCGTTTTTTCGTAGAATTACGTCGTTATTGGTCTTAACAAAAAGCCCTTTCATAATAACGGATCACAGCCTATGGCAACCCTGAAAGTCCGGTCTAACTATTACTGAAAGATCTTTTTTATCGGATGCGCATTTTCTTTGATTATCTCCTACATCCAAACATACAAACTTGACATGTTTCTAATATTAGTGTAGATATCTGTATACTATGGAAATAATCCATTAAATTATAACCTAAAATTAACGATCAAGCAACCGACACGTTTAATATCTAACTCTTGTATTGACAATATTGCTCATGACTTCAAAAAGAACTGTAAGACTGAAGTGCTTGAACTTGCTCTCTCAGACCATACCGCTCAGGTTATTAAACTACCAGTCAAAAGGAATGTTAAGTTAAAATCTTGGCGCAAAGAAATACGTGACTACAGCATTGAGAATATTGAAAGGTTCAAAGTGTGCATAAAAAGCCTAACGTTTACAGATATGTACAATACAAAGGATTTAAATTTAGCTTATAATCACTTTATGGAACATTTTAAGCTGTTTTACGATCTATGCTTTCCAAAAAAAATTATTATAATAAGAACCATCAGTAAGCCAAACTGGATCTCACGAGGTATTAAGATGTGCAGTGATAAAAAACGAGACCTGCTTTGGAAATTTAGATTAACACCCAACTCAACGAATAAAACAAGATACAAAATTTTTGCCAAAAGATTAAAAAAAATAATATCCCAAACAAAAAAGGCCCAAAATAATTACAAAATTATGACATCTAATAATAAATCTAAGACGACATGGGAAATAATAAATAAAACCCGCTTTAATATTCCTAGGGAACCAATTGTGAAAATTAAATGCAATAATAATGACAATGAATATATAAAAAACCCTACTGACATCGCAGAATTATTTAATAATTATTTTATTGACAAAGTTAAACCTATTCCTGATCATGGTAAAAATGTGACAGCAGGTATTTGCCATAGAGAAAAATCTATGTTTATGGCACCTTGTTTACCGCAGCATATAAACAAAATCATAAAAAATCTAAAGAACTCTAGCAGCACTGGTTTTGACGGTGTTGCAACGAAAATTGTTAAGGCCGTAAATGAATTTATTAGTCCTCATCTTAGCTATTTGATAAACCTAAGTATCGCAAGTGGATCATTCCCACAGCAACTAAAACTTGCCACTGTAAAGCCTCTTTTTAAAAAAGGAAGTAAAGAACAGATAGGCTGCTATAGGCCTATAGCACTCTTGTCAATATTCTCAAAAATATTTGAAAAATATTTATATGGTGAAATTTATTCATACTTAGAGAATAATAACATATTGTGCAATGAACAAAAAGGGTTCCGACGTGAAAAATCAATAAATCTAGCAATATATGACTTCCTAAAATGTGTAATGTCCCAAGTAGATAACAGAATTCCCGTCTGCGCTGTTTTCTGCGATATGACTCAGGCATTCGATTATGTGGATCATAGCATTTTAATAAAAAAACTTGAGGCCTACGGGATCAGAGGAAACATCTCAGACTTGCTCTCGTCGTATCTCAAAGATCGACGACAAATAACAGAAATAACGAGACTGGACTGGAAAAGCAAGTGCGAAATATCCTACGAGTCTGCAGTTAGAAGAATTAAATATGGAGTACCCCAGGGTAGCGTTTTAGGACCCCTACTCTTTATCATATATATAAATGACCTTCCGAACACAATTAATCAACCTATGACATTATTTGCTGATGATAGCACTGTGACAATTAAGTATAATGACATTAAATCCTATAAATATGACATAAATAATTCTCTTAATTCAATAATTGCCTGGCTTGACAACAACAATTTGAAAATAAATATTAATAAAACAAATATACTTCATTTTAGTCAAAGAGCTCAAATTCCAATGGATATTAATCTAGAATTCCAAGGTAGTAATGTCAATAACGTTGAGTCTACACGATTTTTAGGTATACAAATTGACCAAAAACTTAATTGGAAATGTCACATAGACATACTGAGTAGACGAATCAGTAGTTCTGCATATGGTCTATATAAACTATCCACAACTGTCAATATACAATCATTGCTCACGGCTTATTACGGGACAGTAGAGTCTATACTCAGATTTGGTATAATATTTTGGGGTAACTCTACCGACATGGATATTATATTTAAAGCGCAAAAACGAACTATTAGATCAATGTTCGGCATACCTATGACTGACAGTTGCCAACCATTATTTATTAAGTATAAAATTCTTTCACTTCCGTCACTATATATTTTCGAAGTCGCATTATTTGTAAGAAAAAACCGTCATCTGTTTGTAAGATTCGGTGACATTTCGGTACGTAACAGACGAGATAACAACAGACTCTGTATGGCTAGTTGCAAAACTGCACTTTTACAAAAAAGCATATTCTGTATGGCTCCTAAAATTTATAATAAAATACCGAAGTCCTTTTTAAATCTTAATGAGATTATGTTTAAAACTAAATTAAAACAATTGTTAGTTAGTAAGTGCTATTACAATATTAATGACTTTTTAGTTGACAATTTGAAACTTTGACTACTTAATTATAATTTTTTGATCAATTGACGTAATATACTCAAATATAGCTTTTAATATTTGCATGCCTAATTTTAAGGTAGGACATAATTGATACATATAATATATTTAAGATCTACTGTAACCTACATTATGTTGACGCAAATAAATTAATCTTTATCTTTATCTTTATCTTTATCCATTCAATGTAAGGATACAAATCCAGCGATGATGAACCACGGATCAAAGTGGTGCTTCGGAAACGTGAACATAGAGACGCCGATGTAGGTGAATATGAAGTTTTCCGCCAGGAAGTTGAGCAGCTCGAACAGTTGCTTGGTCCGGTTGCGCGAGTCCGACGACAGATTGTTGTACGTGTAGTGAGCTTGGCAGATTCCGCAGAACAGCACCGCTACCACACCTACATACATTACACAATACTATTATGAAAAATATTGTTATACGCGGTATTCATACATGCTTATTTTATTGTATCTATGTGCGGAATACCAATTTTTTATGTGAATGTTGAGGCGTTGACAAGCTGAGGGCCCACCTGATGGTAAGTTGGTACTGTCGCCTATAGACACCAGCAACACTCGAGGAATTTCCAGCGTGATGGCTATCAGCTAAACGTTCTCCAAACGGTGAAAGATATAGTGAAACCATCCTAGAACAAAAAATTCGAACGCACGAAAGAGCCTCTTTGAGGCCCACTTATTTTTTAACACACAATAATGGATCTAAGAAAAAAAATGTTTTTTATTCTCTAATATGAGAAAAGGTAAAAACTATGGTTCCAAAGAAAACAATCTCCCATGATAGTTTATTTTGTCCCACTGTAACTACACCACAAAATACTACTATCCCGGTACTTCTGAAAGGAAGTCATAGTAATAATTTTTTTTATGTTTTAATTTTATTGTAAAACTATGTAACAGTCACTTAACCCGGCGGAGGGCATTGGTACGCCATAACACAGGTGATCCTAGTTTGGGTACCAATGTGTTTCCAAACAAAAAATGTTTAAATGTTTTATGTGTATGCTACGTTTGTATTTTTAATGCATTTTTAAATTTAATAATGTTTGTTGGCGAAAATAAAATTTCATTTCATTTCACTTGCTATAATCATGTGTCTCTTTCTTTTTTATCATCCTGTCTCGTTTTATCAGATGAAAACAAATATAATTTTATCCTAATTTACCACTTACCTGTCAATTCGCAGACTTCAGCGATAAGGAAAGCTGCGTACGACATCAGTACAAAAAGCGCGGACTCCAACAGCGGCCACTCACGAACGTGGGTGAATTTCGTCATGTATGTACTGTTCAGGAAATTGATCACATAGGTGCACAAGCAGAGGACACTAGTTAAATAAACGGAGGTAATAAATTTTCTAGTCTAGACTTGTATTTTGTTACTTCGGACAGGATTGCGTTTGACTACATAATCACCTGATGTTGAGTGACTATGTATGATGTTTGTTCTGTGTCAGGGTGTTAATATGTATTATATGAAAGTATTTAAAAAAAAAAAAAGTATTATATCAGTTGTCTGGTTCCCATAACACAAGCTATGCTTAGCTTACTTTGGGGCTAGATTGCGCTGTGTGAAATGTCCCCAAGATTTATTTATTTATTTATTACTATTAGGCGATGGTGGCGCCCTGCAACGCCTGGATTGCGAACTGGCTCTCAAGTGGGAACACACCGTTATGTGAGGCACATTTTCTATTTAAGGGGGATAGCTAACCAGCTGGGCATTAGTGCACTACGTTATGGCAACCTGAAGATGTTTTTGATCACAGAGCTGTAGAATATGAACCCACGACTCACAGATCTTAAGCCAACGTCACTACTACATTAGCGTTATGCCGTTAACACCGGTCTCGTAGCAGCGCGGCGCGATTTTTTAAGCATTTTGGTTTCTAATCGCACCGCACCGCTTCGCAATTAATCGGATGTAAACAGTTCTTTAGATCATTTCTCATCAGACATTTTCCCTTTTACGTGTGAAAATTACAAACTACATAGGGTCAATTTCGAACATACATTAAGTGACAACTCTTTAAAAATTTATGTAATAAGTAACGTTTGTAGTAAATAATTATTATTATTATTATTATTAATCTAGTCAAAGGAGAAAAATCTGCCCGCCCACAATTCGGCAGGACAATCGTAGTATTTAGGACGGTCTGTGATAAAACAGACCCATTTAAGATAACTTATTTTTAGGACAGTCTGTGATAAAATAGACCCATTTAGGATAACTTATTTTTAAGTCACGTTTCGAGTCATAAAAAATAGCGGGCTTCCTCAAAAATGTATAAGATAAATTGAAAAGGATATCAATGCAGTCAAACAGCCAATCACAGCGCCGACGAGCAGCGACAGACTGAATATCCCGATAAAGTCACCGATCGCT
The DNA here is from genome assembly GCA_947359385.1 of Chesias legatella. Lineage (NCBI taxonomy): Eukaryota > Metazoa > Arthropoda > Insecta > Lepidoptera > Geometridae > Chesias > Chesias legatella. The sequence goes on along the minus strand of OX375765.1, from coordinate 5,097,867 downwards.
AACAAGAACGCCGCGACCTCAAATCCACCGTCGCTGGAGTATCGAGTCTCGTAGTTTTGGATGGCTCTGGAAAAGGGAAACCCGAAAAATATTTATGTTATACTAGCTGTTGCCCGCGACTTCGTCGCGCGTGGAATTCCGTTTTATCACGCACCCCTCTTCTCTCTTCCCCCATTTCATCCCCATAGAAGTGAAAGTGACAATAATTTTTCGGACTTCGACACTTATCGTTCTATTTCGGCCAAATAACACAATATCTTTATAAACTATAGCCTATGGTTATGCTGATGTATAAGCTATATTAATATAAAGTTTACTCAAAATCCGTTAAGTAATTTGTGTGTGAAAGAATCAAACATCCATCCATCCTCACAAACTTTCACGTTAATAATAGCAGTAAGATTTTATTTTATTTATTAAGTATAGATGTCTAATGTATCGAGCACAACCTTCTACGGGCAAACACCACATGTTTCAAGAATGTTTTAAGTACAGGTTTTCGGTTATATCTACTTTAATAATTTCAATGAAACAACTACATTTCTATGAAATTTCTATGAATATTGTACAATATAATTTGATGCTTCCAAAGCCAAATTTATTATATGAAGATAAGATTAATATCTAAATTTTATTAGCATAATATTTAAAAACAGATCATCATAATCAACGTCGGCATCGAAAAATAATCTGTTATATCTGTTAATCCACCACTTGAATACGTCGACTATTCAGAATTTAATGGTCATTAAATAGATATGTATTATGTACATATGTATCCTTTGCATTTCAAACATTATCCATAATATTGCTATTATGTAATCTAATGCCTTTTTTTTGACGAAAGAAAATATGATTTTTTAACTATTAAAAAATAGTCACAAAAGATTATTCGAAACAAAAATTACAAAGGTTTGTTTGTTTAGTTTGGGAGTAATCTCAGAAACTACTGAACCGTTTCCATAAATGTTTTGTGAGATTTCACCAAGCTTGCATCAAATTCGACCATCGAGTATATGAAGTATGTATATGAATATGAAACAGAGTATAGAACGAATAGGATCGCTTTGTTGTCTGTAAATATTTCCGTTTTAAACTTATGTTCGCAAAGGAAATCATACAGAAGTCTAAAAATGATTGCTTACCCGCTAAGTACTAGGGCCACAGCATCGTTCAGTACGCTTTCACCGAAGATCATTGCGTAAAGATTCACATCTACCTGAAAATCATAATAAATATAAAAGTTCGAATGAAACTTTAGTCATAAACGCATACTTCACTCTTCAAAATAAGACCTAGCAAATATGAAGCTATAATATACAAAGTGACGTGAAGGTAGAATGTCTCGTGTATATCCTATAATTTCACCGGCAACCACACCTTTCAAACTGGAACACAGTAACGCGAATGTATCACTGCTTGGCAGCATAAATGGGTGTGGTAGCAGTACTCCCCCGGACGAACATGGCCATAGATCTACTGCAATTAAAGTAGTTCTTGTGAGTTACACTAATCATCGGGAGGAATCCTGGAAAGAGCTTCTACACCTTTCATTTAACGATAACAATTGTTGACAAAATAATATAATAATATTGGCTAGTTATATCTTAAAAACTATATAACTATTTATTATAACATATTTTTGTAACAATGATTTGGAATAACACCTCAAGACTCTTTTCTGTACAGAGAGCTAAGTTTTTTATAATGATTTATATAAACGCGCCTTTACATTTGTATAAATTTGTCACCCACTGACCAAACATAATATGCAATCACGGTGATAATGGGTCCTTTACACTAACATAAAACTGTTTATTTTTAATTACAAAGGTTCTCCCTTGCACTTGCCTTAGGTATTTTATTAGTTCATCTCCGTGAACACAGTATGATGCACAGGAGCCTATTTGAGGCGTGCTTTAATATTATCACCAGTGTTTCGAGCGAGCCAGTGACCCAATCAATCGGGCGGACAATGGATGTCAACATGGAAGACCTCGGATCACGGCATAGTGTATCGAGTAGCCGACAAATATTTGCGTAACCTTCAAACATTTTTTCTGTCTAGGTGTTGCGTGCTAGTGTACACGTTAACGTCTTTGCTAATACTCGATCACTAACCATTCAATTTTAAGGAGTAAAGTCCAAAAATTCTTACGTTCATACATACATAAAACCACGCATGTTTCCCGGAGGGGTAGGCAGAGATCATGGTTTTCCACCTGCTACGATCCTAACATACCTCCTTAGCTTCATCTACTCTCATCACATTCTTCATTCATGCTCGTCGGTTTAGGGTACTCTTAATTCTTACCTTCAACTGTGAGAATATAGCAAGAACAGTCAGAGGATCGGTCGGGGAGATCAAGGCACCAAAATACAGGGTGTCCAGAAAGGTGAAACTGGATGCGAGCGAGGCCGGCATCAGCTGCACACAACCGTACATGAGGGCACCGATTACCAGCGCCGACAGCGCCGTGCCGACCATCGCGAACGTCAATATAGCACCCAGGTTGCGGAAGAAGTATTTCTGAAAAATATATCGTATAAACATAAACAAATTAATATAATATAGGCGGACATTACACACAGCGCCATCTAGCCCCAGACTAAAATAGCTTGTAGTCACCGGAACTACACAAATGATATACAAATTTTATAAAAATAAAATAATCACTGACTTATATATACACCTAGACACAGAACAAACATCTATGTTCATCACACCATTTTTTTTTTTCTAGGTGGGAATCGAATCCACGACCTGCGCAGAAGTTATACTTACTACCAACTGAGCTGTGAGGCCAGTCAAAAATCAATGTGACAAATGTCAATGAAATAAACCAATCACTTATTTTACTTCAAGCAGGCATAATTTTGAAAAGTTCACCAAATAATAAAGAAAAAATATTATTTCGATTTCAGAATTAGACAATAATAAACAAATGTATGGTTTCTATATTGCTCATAATTTTATGATCATGAAATAAATTCCATGTTTGTTTTTGTTGGGTACCTTGATGAAAGATTGCCGAAAAATATTACCTACATAGATACATTTAGTTTTGTAGATTATATAATTATGTATCTTGCTTAAGGTAATAACAAAAAGATTACATTAATCTGAGAGATGGTAAATTATTTAATCTGACAGACAGCTCACAATCATATTATCAATATGATTACTTATCATACTATTAATTTAACCCTCATATACCCTACGTGGGCCCCCCATATAGATATTCTATCTGTATAGAATATCTATATGGGGGTCCACGTTGCTCGCGTAAATAAACGATTACCCTTTGAACCCCTACACGTGTCCCCCGGGTGGTGCAAAAGGAGCAACCCAAAGTTAGCAGTAGAACTTGTGCCAAATTCGCCCGGAGAAGTACTGCCACCACACCTGGTAACCACTGATAAGCTGTGATGCACTCATATTGCTGTGTTCCGGTGTAAGGGAGTGGGGGCCGGTGAAATTGCAGGCACATGAGACGTAACATCCCCGCCTCGGAGTGATGGACGCAAGGCAATGCGACTTAGGTCATCTCATACTTTGGTGGAGAGGACTTGAGGCGTATTGTTGTTGTCTATGGGCGGCGGTTACCACTTAACATCAGGTGGGCAGCCATCACGCTCCGCCAACAGTGTTTTACAAATAAAACTAAAAAAAAATGACGATCCTCGTAATAACATGGCACTATTGTATGCCCACAATGATCGTTCATTTTGTGATGACATACAAACAGCAATTCTAAACATAGGTTACAAAGTGAAGCCTTTCAAAGAGATGCAGGTACCAAGTAAGTTGGTTAGCAACAAATTAACATAAAACAACAAAAAAAAATAACATAACTTGTAAAAAAAATATGGTATAAAATCTAGTTAAATTAATATTAAGATCAAACACATGTATATTATTGTGCCACTTGTGATAGAGCTTTCCAGATTTTGTTATCTCAAGATATAGTTGACTGTACATGTCAATAATTTATGTGTGAGTCACATATTGATATGAGTAATTATCATGCATGAAAGAAATTGAATAGACAAATATACTTACAAAATTTATTCATAGTTATGATCGACAACCTATGTTTTTGATCCATGGCAATTTCGGTATTTTCCATATTACTAGTTAATTTTGATAAAATATCATTAAATTCTATAAAAATTACTAATAAATAAAGAAAATACTCTACCTCAACATAATATTAGATGATGCACTCACCCTTTTCAAACAATATCCAGCATGAAATATGATCGGTGGTAAAATAATGTTGAAAAATATCTCAGGATCAAAAGTTGCTTTTAGATCTATTTGATTTTGTTCTACATTAACTATTTCACCTCTAAAGATATATGCATAAGTCTTGTTTGGTACTGGAGCATCTGTAAAAATATTATAGAATATGTATAATAATAATTATATATTATTAATCTTATGGTCATCACATTAATATTTGGGCAAATGTTAAACTTTATGCAATGGCTACATAGAACATTGCAGCAAATTAAAGGTATACCTGATAATAAGTACTGGTGAAATCAGAATAACTAAGACCGCCCTGCCTACCTCTCAGTCCTTCTCCAGTACTTTAAGTAGTTGGGCTGGTAGGGTAATGTGACTAATAGACTAGAGAGAACCCACTATGGAAAGTCACTACTTTGGGAGCTCATATTGATTGCATCTGTAGGTGATTACCCTTCGAATCCCTATACATATCCCCCAGGTGGTGCAAAAGGAGCCATCCAAAGAAGCAGTAGAACTTGTGCTAAGTACCCCGGAGAAGTACCGGCACCAAGCAATGATCACTCGTATTGCTATGTTCCAGTTGAAGGGAGTGGGGGGGGTACCGGTAAAATTGCAGGAACATGTGATGTAACATCCTCGTCTCCGGGTGATGGATGCAATGCAATGCAACTTGAGTCATCTTGTACTTCGGCGGAGAGGACTTGTGTTGTATTGCTGTAGTTCTATGGGCAGCGGTTTTCACTTAACATCAGGTGGGCAGTCAGATCATTGATCACTTGAATCTCATAAAAAACTACTGTTGCTGTGTTGATGACACAACACAGTACATAATGGTTAATGTCCATGATGTATTTCTTTAAGATTACTAACCTCCCGGAGATATCTGTATTTTATCTGGGAAGTGGAAGCGCAGCATGTCTGGAGGCACTGACTGGTTGTATGTGGTGTCTGCTGCAGGATGTACATCAATATATGATATCTGATTAGTATTCGCTCCATAGCGGATGATGGCTCCAACTATCAAACCTGTAATAACATTTATCATTGAACTCAGTTTCATCAGGCAATGTATTGTAATTTTAGGTGTACTTAACACCAGTAGAATAAACAATAATAAAAATTGTTTTATTATGTGTATTTTTAGCTATATTACAGAGTTTAAGAGATTTTTCTAGGGAAATAGCAAATCCCAAGATCTCCTTACATCTATGAATATACCTTTTATATACTATTTGAATATACATTTAAGTAAATATCAAAAAACACTTCAAGGACTTAATGTTGGACATTGGTAAGTATTAATTTTCCTCCATGTAAAAGCAACATTAACTATGAGGATAAGTGGCATAATGGGTACTTAAAAGCGATTTATTCGCACAAGGGTATACCGTATACTGACCGTATATTACCGCCAGTCCTGTTTCGTGGAGCCAGCTAACTCGTCGATGTTTAAATACCCAAATTGTCAGACAAGTGAGGGTCAGAAGACAGATGTATATCAATAAGTTGAGGCTGTCTATTCGATGTAGTAACGTTGCTTTAGCATCCAAAGCAATATCTGCACCAGATCCTCGACATACTGTAGCTAAACACAACAGGATAAAAACAGATCCAACGATTGAATTCATAGTTTTGTGTTGATCTCCACTTCAGCAGGCAACAATTGTACTCAACACGATTGAACAAGCTACGGAACAAATAGCACAATTTTTAGAATATAATATACGTTGAACCCAATAATGCCTCGAAAATTATCATTTTCCGCATAGAACAAAACAGAATTTACATTATATTAAACTAAACGAATCGATCCAATATAGAAATAAAAGTCAACGTCAGAAAATATGAAGTGACAATGACATGCCATGATGATAGTTTCATTTAAGTTCAGATTTGAGGAATCTTTGGTTAGATTATCTCCAGTCAGAATGCCAAATTCAAAATTTCATGGTGTGAATTATTTTAGTTTTTGTCATATTGCAAAGTAAGTGAATTTATTTATGGATTTCCCTTTTTTTACTCGGGGATCTCTATGGGCATTCAAGTGTACCTATCTGCATAAATATTTTATTTTACCTTAATTTCAATTCAAATGGAAATAAAATAAACTACTGATTTTGGAAGTGACAGTTGAGACGCTGTGACTCATATCATATGACTAGACCCTGAGTTATTTCTATCTGCCCCACCAATCTGCCGCCGATGATGGTGGCAGATAGGTTTTTCCCCGTCTATCGTACGCGTGAAATGTTTCTTTTGTTAGGTAACCCGATTTGGTAAGAACATTTTATAAAAATATTTGTGCGCATTTTACACCCAGAACGGCAGCACAGTTGAGTCAGAGTTACTATTAAACATCAGTCGGGCCATCTGCTTGGGCCCACTTGGGTCTCCTTTACAACAATGCATCCTCTGATAGCAATCCCCTCCTGAATATAACCCCTGCAATTGTCCATGCCTGTAGTATATTGATTTGACGATAATGTAAATGCAAGGTGAAACAGTTCGAATGCATAGTATCACTAGCTGTTGTCCACACCTTCTCCCGCACGATACCTGCGTAGTATATAGAGGTATTTTTATATTACATTATCTTCAGGTTAACATCTGCTTAAGTTTAGAAATTCAGCCAAATCATATTGTTAGTTTTGGTGTGCGAATAACAGATATCCAAAATTCCATCAATAGATACAAACGATAGATGACTCTGCAATATTAACTACACATAATAGATTCACGCCTTATTATAGGGGTAGGCAGAGTGCCTCGTCTCACTTTGAGGGTTAATCTATAGTGAGATCATAAACCTGACAAGGGGTGAACTCGTCGCCATCGGTGCCTCGCTACCATTGTTTTCGCACGAATAACTCAGCTAGTACTTTCTTACAGTAATCCAATCCTTAATAACCGGCAGCCAGGATAAATCTTATCCCAACTAAATAACCAACAAGTAATTAAGATACATACATAAAAAAGACGTGTGGCACTCGGAGACTGCCGCGGTAAAGCTATTGCGCGTGATATTTCAAAAAGTCATTAAAAGTTCTGGTATTTATCGATAGATGGAAAAACTAAAAAGTATCACCGCTGTGCCGGTCGGAGTGGGGGGTGTTAGGTTTTTTTCGTTACGGAATTTCTGGATTCGGTCTCCACGCTCAAGGCCCGCGATAGAAGCTATGCAATAGCTTAAAAAAAAAAATGTTCTCTTTTATTTAGGAAGATAATCTTAATTTTTTTGACGCACCCTCGAGTGGAAAGTCATCTAATCTTCAAACGATAATACAACAATTCAAGTGGTACCTACTTATCACTAGAACATGTTCTTTCAGTATGAGGAAAACCTTGTAACGGTTACGTTTCGGAAGAGCCATGAACTAAAAAAATGAAGGCATGCGAAATCTTGTACTACTACTACTAGGTACTACTACTACTACTACTACTACTAGGTATTTTTAAGAGCTGTAGAACTCGCCAAGTTCGTCCGGGGAAGTACTGCCACCATGCCCATTTCTGCCGCCAAGCAGTAACGCGTTCGCATTACTATGGTCCGGTTTGAAAGGTGTGGTTGCCGGTCAAATTACAGGCACATGAGACATTCCACCTACACGTCTCATAGTTACGGGCGCATATGGTGCGACTTGGGTATTGTCGTACCTAGTAGAGGAGGACCCAAGTCGCATCGGTTGTTATGGGCCGAGGGCCGAGGTTACCACTTACCACCAGGTGGGCCGTCGGCTCGTTCCGTAACTACATAACATAAAAAAAAAGGTACTACTACTACTAGGTACTACTACTAGGTACTACTACTACTAGATACTACTACTACTAGGTACTACTACTACTAGGTACTACTACTAGGTACCTACTACTACTACTAGTCAAGTCACTAGTTCTCTCTATATCAGGGTTGCAAAAGTGTTAAAGTGCGCCTCAAAGGGGCTCGTTTCCTGTACTAAAGAGATTTTTCACAAAACATAATTTTCATTGTAGTCTGTCCCCTCTCGCTTAATGACAGTAAGCAGCAGTGAAAGTAAAAAAGGCTAGTACGGTATTATTTGTTGGACTGGTAGTCGAACTTGTACTATGGGAACCAGATGCCCGATACATACATGATACTTTTTTTTTTTACATAAGGTCTTGAGTACATAATATGTAATGTAATAAAAAACAGAACAAACATCAATTTTCGTAACGGAAATATTTGTTCTGGGTGGGAATCGAACCCACGACTTGCAATGCAGAAGGCAGAGTCACTACCAACTGAGTTGTTAGGCTGGTCAGTAATTGATTCTACAGTTATTAACTACTTAGGTAGGTCCTTCTTACCTGGTCCCTATTTAGCGATGCTGAAATATACTTACAAAAATATTTGAAGGGTATTATATAAATATGTTAAGTATGCAAATAAACTAGGTTAAGGCGGCTAGGCAGAACAGGTATGACAAACGAGCATGGCTCAAGGGTCGCAGATTCTCTTCTCGAGGCACGGATGCGCATGATTTGTTAAATCCTAGCTGTCATTTGTTCCAGGTCGTATAATTAAGGGCTTGATGTCATATGTGGCTATGTAGTCTGATATGCCATAGCAGTAGTAGAATTAGTTTCAGGACGCAGATAATCAAATTAGTTTCAAATTAGTTTCAAATTAGTTTAGTTTAGTCAATTAATACGTAGTACTAATTATTCTGTGGTAGACTTCATACCTCACCTAGCCCACATAATAAGTCGGTAGATATGCGCCTAGATTTGTATATTTTGAAATGATCTGTCCCGACTGACTGTGATTGAAAACATCAATCACAGTCAGTCGGACTGTGATTGAAAACACTGTCAAATATGATCTAATTTCAATGTACCTTCAATAGTGTAACCCATAGTGATACGAGGTTAGTTGTCTGGCCACCCCTTCCTGGAAATAAAACTTAATTTTATGTATTATATGTATAGTCTATGTCTATGTCTATTATATAATATAAGTTAAATCTAGACTGTTAAAAAAAACACATTTTCTTACATAGTGGAACCAAAGCGTTTAATACAAGAAGAATGCTGTGTATGATCAATGTCAGACCTATAACCTACCTAGGACTATGCTTGTACCTACCTAACCTACTTATTTATAGTGCGAGACCACGATGACTATGCACTGAACATAGTCATATATACATACAATTCTAATCTATATCTATAAATATGGTATAAATATATATTATATGTATAAAATATATTATTCTATATATAAAAATGGATTATGGATATTACGAAGTGGATAAATTCCAAAACTGGTGGACGAATCAGCATGAAAATTTGTTTTTTTTATTGGAGATTATGATATGGATTAAGATTATAGTATTATGGTATTTGAATATGACTTTGATGTTATGTTACCATTTATATTGACCTGTAATTATCATTATTAATAAAAAACTATGAACAATGAACTATTTTCTATCCATTTTACTACGTTAGAACAACGTCTGCCGAGTTCTGCTAGTAAGATCCTTAGATCGCCCGGAGGAGTACTGCCACCACACCTGGTAATCCGCCGCTAAGCAGTGATGCACTGGTGTTGCTGTGTTCCGGTGGAAGGGAGTGGGTGCCGGCGAAATTGCAGGTGCATGAGACGTAACATCTCCGTCTCGGAGTGATGAGCGCAACGCAATGCGACTTAAGTCATCTCGTACTTTGGTGGAGAGGACTTAGTCGTATTGATGTTGTCCATGGGCCGAGGTTACCACTTAACATCAGGTGGGCCGTCAGCTTATTCTATCACTTAATTGACATTAAAAAAAATATAGATATACCAATATTGTAAAATAATTCCTTGTAAAATAATTGACTGGCAGACAACGTACAGACTAAACCGTTATTCAGTTTTAAAACTAAGCAAGTGCTTCTTATGCGGCTACAAAATAAAACAAAATAATAGATGCGGTTGAACAAAACATAATAATAGATAATAGCATATATATATAATATTAGTTTATATAATAATATTGCCTATTGCTATGTTTTATAGAAAATGTAATAAAATTTTGGGAGATAATTTGATATGAAACATAAATTTTAATCGAGGTCTCTTGTACTATTATAGCCAATAGCCAATATAATAGTCTAGATGCCAAGATTGCCAACTGACTTTATTTAATATCCGGAACTCACGACAGTATGGTACCTACCTACTGTCAGCGTCAAGAGCAATAGATACTTACTAACATAACTTGAATCGATGGAAAACTGAAATTATTTTCGGAATCCACTGATAAATGTTTTGAGGTCGCATTAAATTTCCGGCATTGATCATCCTCACACACAGGCATAATAATTATGCTTTTTATTATTATTATTATTTTTTACTATAATGAAAATATAACCTATGTACCATAACATGTATGAAATAAAATAAATTGAATTGAATTGAATTAAATTCCGCCTTGGCTTGTCATTGAAGAGTTTGAAGAGCCTACACTTAGGGTAATTTTAGAAACCCATAAATACATACCTAATATTTTACTTTTATTGCTCATCAAAAAGCAATCAGTCACTTTATTTACGTAAAACAAGGGTTGCGATTACAGTGGTATAGACCGTACCTAGTAATAACTTGGTTTTGTCTGAATATTATCAAGTAAGTAGGTACTTGGTGTACACTTGGTACACCAAATATTGCGTATAAAGCGATTCTTATTTTGTTTGTTTTTATTTTCAGCAAATTATCTTCATGACATAACAAAATTAAATATTCTTCCTGCAATTAGTGATGAAGGTCCGTAATAATGCATTTCTTTTTTCGATAATCATTTATTTTATTTGTTTCCTTTTTGAGGTAATGGTAACTGGTGCCTAAATATTGAGGTGGTCCAGTAGTACGAGCCCCGACTTCCTATCCAGTCTAGGTTGGTAACTAGGTTCGAATCCAGCCGTGCACTGAGTTTTAGAATGTGCATAATCACGTTCTCATAAGATGAATCCGAATGTTATGAGGTCATCATGTCCTAGATTTTAGGACATGCTGATTTCCTCAAGAGCTGGTAACACGAGTATAAAAACAAAAGCAAGAAATGACATTTATTGCCTAGTTTGGTGACAAGTTCCTACAGTCTCTTTACATATTTTTCCCTTGCCTTGAGGACTATTGATCGTACCAACATTTTTATCTTTTTTTATATTATACTCGTACGTTCCAGTCAGAATATTCACATAAGATTATTCCGCAAAATTACCAAAATATAAGCCATTCCCTTAACCGCTAAGGCCGACTGGTCACGAAGTCGCTGGTAACCAAGTATTTACCTACCAATCTAGTCTATCTGTTCTGCTTGCCTATATTACCTAGCATTAAAATGAGTTAATACCTACCTAAAACCGGCTTTTATTGTAATCATAAATAATGATCATCATCAATAATCATAAAAATTGCAAGTATCGTAAGTCATACTGATTAACGAGGACACATTTTTGTTTTCTTTCTTAATTATTATAAATGTTGGCACGCGTTTGGAAATCTAATATTAAAATAATACAATAATTCGACCCAGCAACCTTTTTATTCATTAATACTGACAGAGGACCTATTTGTAGAATAAGTATTATTATGTAATACTAGCGTATTTTTTTTCAGGGTCTTTTGCCTTCCTTGTCCTTTTTAGTACGGAACCCTAAAAACTTAGATCAACTTCCAGGTAGGAAAATAGGGAAAACGTTTGTATAAAGAAAACAACTGTTCGGCAAACATTTCGTGAGATTGCGCTTCTAATCGTCAAGTGTGTCTGGACATACAATTTAAATTGTCTTTATTTAGATAACAAGTGACCCATTTCAGTTAAATTAACTAAATATTAAGTTTTAATTTTTGGTGAAAAAATCCCATTATCTACTAATAGTTACCAGTTGTATTAACCCTGGTTACGCCTTACCTTGGTCGTGTGCTTACTATGCATCAGTTACTAAAACATATGTTTAATTGAGGAGTGTTGCCATCATGGCGTCAGGAAATGCCAATAAAAAGTTTGGCACAATGTTATAATACTGCTTTTAAATATTATATTTCGACTTATAACTTATTTTATCAAAAGTACTACTACCAATCATGTTAAATTAATCTGAGTGAAGTAAACTAGTCATTAATGTCCACTCACTGCTTGTAGGTAATCCCCTGTTGGCGCTTTACACTTTTCATGCGTTAACAGGAAAATATTGGGTGCATTTTGTGCTTGCGTGGTTTTTCCTTACATTTTAGTAATAATATCGTAATACTTTTGAGTACTTACGTTACGAATGACTATAATGGTATTATTGTATTTGTTAACAATTGAATAATGATTATTTGTGGGGGTTTTTATTATTTTGGTTATTCCAGTTTATGAAATGAAAATATCAGTGAACGGGTCTGAATCGAGGGAGGCGACATCAATATCGTCTCTTCGCCTAGACAGCCATTTTTAATTTGTTCATGTTCTAACCAGCTGATAAATGTGCATTTCAAATGTGGTACCTACAGGGTAGGCAACGCATTCGCATACCCAATCATGCAAATGTCAATAGGCGACGGTAACCACTGAACATCAGATGGGCCGTCTGCTTATTTGCCTATAATCATAATATTCATGTATCTAACATGAAACACGGGTAACTTCAAGTTCACGAATTCATGTTAAGCCACTATGTATCCAACTGATATTGACTATGGAGTCGACTGTTAGGATCTTGGGGATAGGATTTCACAAATGGGGTGGCGAGCATTGTAAAATGCTCAGCCTAATACCATGCTGTTTTCTGAAGACGTTTCCTTCCTCGGCAGCTCAAGCTTATTGTACAATTTTGACTGGCCTAATAGCTCAGTTGGTTAGTAACCCTACCTTCTGCGCTGTAGGTCGTGGGTTTGATCCCCACTCAGGGCAAACATTTATGTGACATTTGTAACATTGATGTTTGTTCTGTGTCTGGGTGTTAATATGTATTATATGTATGTATTTACAAAAGAAAAGTATATAAGTATTATATCAGTTGTCTGGTTCCTATGATACAAGCTATGCTTAGCTTACTTTGGGGCTAGATGGCGCTGTGTGAAATGTCCACCATTATTTATTTATTTATTTATAATTCGAAACATTCTTCAGATCGTAAGTGTACACCATCAGGAGGTGAATTATTAATACTCGGATTTTATTTTTATACAAAAGTATTAATAATCTAGATAATTAAGTGTATCTAAAGCCATTTAGTTTATTAATGTACACAAAAGGAGCAGCCGCAAATACCTGCTGATTAGGTACCACCGCGGTCAATGACGACATAACAGGCTTATCACTGCCATTACTTAAATCTGCTAGTCTCCAGTGTCAGCATCGGAAATCCACATTGTGTACAATTGGCTGCGCAGGCGCACTGCTCGCTGTCTTCTCGCGTGCGTTGCACGTTTAATTCTCACGAGCGTTCCAACCAAATATCCTAGCGTAGTGTTATAATTTATATATTTTTTAAATTAAAAAAGTGATACATAAAAGTGATATAATAGTTGTATTATTTTAGTGCAATAATGAAGATTTTTACGTTTATATTTATTTATGCAGTTATATGCAAAGGGTAAGTTAATTATTATATCTAATAATTTAAATTTCTATGCTCTATGAATGTTGTCTAATGGACATTTAAAAAGAATTTATGCAAGTAAGTTTTCTTTTCTTTTTTTTTACTTGTTTTTTTTTTTCTTTACAATTAAAGTTTGTAAAGTTAATGAAAGTCTCTTCAAGCTACTTCCTATTGGTCCTACTGGAGAGATACATAATAATTATGATACATATATACACTTTTATATATATATATATAAAAGGGAATGTTAATGAGCTACCTATAATCTGCCATTTGAGCCGCCTATAGCTTATAAAACAATCTAAATTAGTAGAGACAATATGCTATTATTTCTTGGGTTCTTGTTTGTATATAGCAGTGCAAGAAAAATTTGTGAAAAAATATTTAAGCCAGATTTATAGCAGTAGTTTTAGGATCGAAACTCTGGCTTCCAGTACAAAAACAGCGGTTACAGTTACGGCTTTTATGCTATATAAATAGATAATACTTTATATTATGTAAATCATCGTAGATGTTAGTACAGCCAAGGAAAAAAGAAACATAAATTTAGTGCAGGTACCGAAGCGATGCAAATTGCACAAATTATAGTTTGATTAGATTACTCCTTATCAGACAATATAACTGCATTTGTCATAAATTATAATATCATAGTTTGCAGAAACGAGAGTTAATTATGCCCTCATAAAGTTCTCCTTGTTTAGTTAATTTAAATATTTGATATACTATTAATATTTGTATTGAACCAGCAATTACGTTTTTATCGTCACCTAAGTTTCGTTGAACAAAACAGGCTCGACGTAATATTGAGAAATGATGGGTACAAGAGTAGTAATATAATATCCTTCGTTTGTGTAACCGTATTAACTCTAGACTAAAAATAAAAAAGAGTGGGGGTGTAATGGGAGCAAATTTCCATTTTTGCTCCTTAGTATCTATTTAGTAGCTCTTAGTATCACATAAACGTGGCATAACCTGCACGTATCTCAGGGTTTTTCAAAATAAACAACCCATAAGGTGAAGTGTGGAGAAAACAGTGAAATAATTATTATTTTCAAATTCTCAACGTATCATTTCCAAGCTTGGGTCTGGGTCAAATACTCTTAACAGAAAACCACTCTATAAAGAAACACGTATTTCAGGATATTACAACCTACCCTAAAACTGGATTCCATGGCCGATATAAAAGTATTGTTTATTACGCAAACTCTTGACTGACTGTGTGTGACTGACTGACATATTATAGACGACCGACGTAGGGCCTAAACCACCAATCGAAGACACCTCAAATGGAGAGGGTTTATTCTTTATAGGGTACTAAAAAAGGGAATTTTGGAAAAAAAGGGATATTTGAGCGGAAATTTAAATAGAAATTCGGCTTTGATGAAATATCATAAAAATGTGTTGTGCCTTTACTTACAATACATTTTCAAATTAAAGTATCATAATTAGGGAAAAGTATTTTAATTAATTATTCATATTTCCTTCTATTTGCATAGACAGGAAATAATACACATAAAAATGATAAAGTTAAGTAGTTGTCTTGGCGCGCTACGTGAGGATCCTCCAGCCTTGAAACCGTTAATTGTAAGAACTTGAGACACATTGAAGGTATTTTCAGTAAGATAATGGGTTGCAACATCTGGGTCTCTTGACTCGACCCTTTATTTTACAGGTATTATATCAAAATAGGTGTAAACGTGCACAATGTTTGAATGAAAAGGACACAAAAAACTTGAATTGGGTTCATATCGTGCAAAAAATAGTCGTTGCAGAAAACTCGTTATTAGTTTGGTGGGCATCACGAATTACCTACCACAAAAACAAGGCAAAACCTATAAATACCTAAATTGATGGTTTAGTCAGGTTCAGATAACTCTTGAAACGACAATGTCATACATATTTTACATTGTTAGTGAAGTATTCATAAGTAATATTTTGGTTTCCTGAAAGGAAAAGTAGTTTTTTTTTTCACTTGCATTGTAACCGGTTAGGGGCATGTCCCGTTTCATGTATTACCTACTGATATAAAACTGACCGAGACATTATTCTTAAAATGGATTGTAATTAAGGACCAAGGTAGATCTACACACCTTTATAATAATGACTCTTTGATATGCAATTACAACGAAATTATTGACTAGGTCATAATATTAACTTTACATTGGCCCTTTCAAAACCTTGCAGTTTTTATTTGGGTCACAATAATATTATACCTTCTGAGTGATTGTTCTCGTCATAACGGGTAACTTGGAATGCATTTTATTCGCTTTCCGTTAAAACTTGGTACCTAAGGGTTCGAAGGTTTTCCGCAAGGAAACTACCGGTATGTTACAATGACATTATGTCTGCGCATTATCAATTATTCAATGAAACTGTTTTGAAAAGGAAATGTCTGGTTTCATTCTCAATTATTTTGCACTTATATGCCTACTTCACGTAAATGTTAGCGGACTTGCAATAATTATCTTGTTTATAGGTATTTTTATTAAAAAAACACTCGTGTGCTGGTATAGTAATAAAATTTAAATTAATCGAAAGATATACACAAAACAGCTCGACTTTAACCAAACATTAAAACCAAAAACAAATATAAATACGAACAAAAAACGTGTATCTACGTGGTGTATAAGAAGTAATTCATTGAAAATGTTTGATTCATAATTAGAGAATTAAATATTAATAATTGATATATGTAATCTGCGAAATAAAGATCTTGAATAAATCCATTTATACAATAAATGCGAAATTTTATTTGCATGTTTGTTTCCCCTTCACATTCAATTTCGAAGTTAGACACTGGACTTGGAATAGTACCCAGGGCACTTTTCATCCTACAGTTCAGCAAAGCTGCGGGTTGAATAAAAAACAATCTATGAGACAAATGTGAGATGTATTTTATATGTTAACAATGAAAATATATTATGTTCTACGAGAGTGCAATTATAACTGAGCAGAACATTTTTTCAATGTCGATGTTTCACATATAAATGACAATGTATAACTTTGTTGTTTTATAAAGACGTTGCAACTGATAACTTCAGTGTATACCTACTTATATTGAGTGTTGAATACTAAATTCGCAGTTTTAGCATCATATAATCTTAGCACGGGAAAGAGAATGATTATAAAATCGAATTCATAACAATAACTGGTTTTAAAACCGGAATCGCTGTTACACAAATATGTCCCATATTTATTCATTTTTAATGATCTCAACAAGATCTACATATGAAGATCACCACAATGTAAAAAAAGATTTTGATTATTATTTACAGAAAAGCTGATTCATTAAACTTGGCAGGAGGTTCAAAATCAAATTATACATTCCCAAAGGAATTCGTATTTGGAGTCTCGACCGCTGCTTTTCAAATAGAAGGAGCGTGGAATATAGATGGTATGTTCTGATTTTCATTAAATTTGTATCCATCTCTTATAATATATTTATAAAAAAAGGAAATTAATATAGTTTTAAACTTGATATAAATTATTAAGATGCTACAAGTGTTTTATGGATAAGCTAGCTTATAAAATTGAAAAAAGTTTCATGCTAATAATTATTTCAACAGGAAAGGGAGAGAGTATATGGGACCATTTGATAAAAACGAATTCTAGTTTCGTCAAAGACGGAAACAATGCGAACGTCGCCGCCGATTCCTACCACTTGTACAAACGCGACGCCGAGATGGTGAACGAGCTGGGGGTCGACATATACCGATTCTCCATATCCTGGCCGCGAATCTTGCCCACCGGGATGACCAATCAAATCAATCCACTCGGCATACAGTATTACAATAACTTGATAGACGAACTGTTGAAGTACAACATAACTCCAATGGTGACGATCTACCACTGGGATCTACCTCAGAGATTGCAGAAAATCGGCGGTTGGGCGAACCCTCACATTATCGACTATTACACAGACTACGCCACGGTTTTGTTCAAGAATTTCGGACATAGAGTGAAGTATTGGGTGACATTCAATGAACCGATGCAGACTTGTTTGGAAGGGTACGGGGGCACGTACAGGGCGCCGGCATTGAACCGTCACGGCATTGCGGAGTACCTTTGCGCTCACAACCTTCTGAAGGCGCACGCGAGCGTCTACCACCTCTTCGATAAGGAATACAGACATTTACTCGACGGTGAGTTAGAATCGCATAATATAACAATATTCACTAATTTACATTTTATAATTAATTTTATCTTTATGCATTATAAATTTGCGAATCCAAAATAATTTTTCATATATGATCTTACTTTTAATTTTAATTGTTTTACAAGCAACTAAAATTATGACAAAAGGTAAATCTTAACATGATAGTTATTTGAATTATTATGAATTTACCTGGAATAGTTTTAATTCCGTTTATTTTCAGGCAAGATCGGCATGTCCCTGGATTCAAATTGGGCGGAACCCAAAGCGGACACAGAGGAGGATCGTAGAGCAGTTGAGCTCTACCTGCAGACACATGTGAGTGTAACACACGACCTTCACATTGCTAGCGTGTCAGTGTTGCCCGTAATGGGTGAAACATCACTATGTTATACAATATTCATAGGTCGAGTTTCTCAATAGTGAAGTGAGAACATTGAGGTAACTCAACAACTCTGTCTGATATAGTCTAGACTACTAATTTTCTAGGTTAAACTGGTCTAGTATTACGGAATTTAGATTGTTGACAAATTTGGTCAAGTTGTTAAGCAAACAATAAGAACATTTTTTTTTATTAATGGTTAAAAGGGATGACGAAATTTGCTTTCATGATAAAGTCTATAATGGAATAGAAACTCAGTACAAATAAAAAACAAATGATAAAATCGAGTTATTTCTGAATGCTGTTATTTGAAGGTGAACGGAAAATCATCTTACTGTGTTCATGATCTCCCAAAAAAAGAGCCGATGCAGATGGCCTCACGAAGGGGCCCTGTGGCTTGAAAAAAAGGCTCTGGAGGCTAAGAAATACTGTGTCATTTTTTTCTTGAAATAGTTTCTATTAGTCAATATTATGCGTTTATACAAGATACTAGAGAAATCGGCGCCATATATTTATAACGAAAATAATTAATTGATTAAATAAATGCATTTTTTTTACGGAATTTATCCTTACATATGTTTATTGCAATTAATTAATGATTTTTTGACATGCTTCAATACAATAAATTTGTAATCTGTGGTAAACGGTGTGGGTTCCACGGGGAATAATTTGTTTAAATGTTTATTATTATGTTAGTGTTTACTGTGTCTTTTATTAACTAACAGTTTACCACAATAAATAAAAAAAAGGTCTAAAGCGTATTTTTCCAGGCGGTGCGCTTAGCTTCAATATCAATTGCATGTTTTATTGTCATTTATAGATCAAAGTCAAAGTCAAAGTCAAAAACTTTATTTCCATAGAATTCATAAAGAAATGGCTTGGAAACGTCAATATTCAAAACATAAGGTCACGCGTACTTATCGATAAGTATGATGCCTATTCAAACCCTATCAAGCCACAATTCTAATTGCTGTGCTGAATTCGTGTAAAAACTAAGGTCCGTGTAGGTAAATGACTAAATCGATTATGATCGCCAACGTTTTAAGGGTAATTACAAGATTTTTGTTGATCTTAATTAACAATGCAGCACGACAACTTGTACTCCTTGTGTCCTTGACATCCATCAAATGTTACCACTTGATAATTTATACGCTGTGCAGTCTGCTGGCTTCACGTATACTGTATTCTTTTGTATGTACAAAGAAAATTATAGGGTACTGTAATTACCTGTATCGAAGGTGGCATGGACAAGCATAGATGTACAACACAAACATCCAAGAATAAAGAATATGTTTATTTCATCACACAATGTTTGCCACGGCTGGGGAAGAACCCACGACCCTCTCTTTGCAGGCAGGATTACAACAGACATAAAAAAAAACATTCAACAAAAACCGTTTTCCAAAACGGTTACAACATTTTAACATTAAAATAGTATTCACGGTTCGTTCGAGGTCAAATTAAATTCCAAACCACCAAATTCTGTTTTTTTCCTACAAAGGTCTCCATGTGACACGCTTGCAAGTAATTTTATAATCACACTAGCTGCGCCCCGCGGTGTTACCTGCGGTGAATAAGTAATCCCACAGGAACACTCCATTTTTCCGGGATCAAAGTAGCTTATGTGTTAATCCAGGATATAATCTATCTTGGTACCAAATTTCATTCAAATCCATTCAGCCGTTTGAGCGTGAAAGAGTAACAAACATCCATACATATTTCACGTTTATAATATTAGTAGGATTGTACCTTTGCAAGTTAGACTAACCTTGCTTTGAGATAAATCTGCGGGAATTAATACTGCTTGTCAATAAGCAATTATAGTTTACGCTTTTACTCGCGGCTTCGCTCGCGTTAATGTTGATTTCGTCAACCAATTCTAGTTGTCGATCGATAAAGAAATCCTTAAAGGAAAACCTTAGCCTTTTAACCTTCTCCAGGGTACCTGTCTCTATATCAAAATGCATCATAATCGTTTCAGCGGGTTGGGCGAGAAGAGTAACAAACTCACATTCGCATTTATAATATTACTTAGGGTAGGTGTTCTTTTTTAGTTAGTGTAATGCTAACTGTTAATTTAAAGCATTAGTTACTTATTGAGGTCGAAATAGCCAAGTTCACATCTAACAAGCATGGTGCAACATTACAACAAAATTGCACCATCTCAAAATTCTATTACCTTACTTTCATTTCTGTTGATTTATTTCCGACTAATGCCATTAGTCGGAAATATATTCCACATGATATTTTTAAACGAAGTATAGAGCGATGGCCTAGACATAACTAATTAATGATAAATAAATTAACAATAAATTAAATGTTTTATAGTGGGCTATTTTTGCTGGCTGGCTTTGATTCTTAAAAGCATCCTAATTTATTAACAAAGAGTTAAGGAACAAATGTGTTTAAAATCGATCTTAGAGGCAAATGTTGATGATTAAATTGCTAAATATCGCCTGATAAGCAACTACATAACCGAAGGTGGCGCCGTGCAATGTCGGGATTCAAAATTGGTAACTCAATTAACAATTGTGGAACACATCGTTAGGTTCTTTGATGGTAGCTACGAGTAGCAAGCCGACCACGCACCCTACCACAAAATTTGTACTAAACATACTATTTTATAACATTAGGAAATTAGGAATTAGATACCTATTCATTAATATTAAAATAATAACCTATACAAATAAATAATAGCACAATAATTGTTTTAAATACCTATCGTGACTTAAGATAGGTATTTTTAAGATAGTTAAGATGATAGCTCACTTCGGTTTTCATTTGACAATAATATTGTTAAGTATAATTTCTGCTTTCATCAAATGTCTGCTTTCAATTCTGAAGGTCAAACGTGTTAGGCACCTAGTAACAATGAGAGAAATTGTAGTTCGCTACAAGCGTGAAACTAGTACAATATACACACAATCTAACTTTCGTAATTGCTCAAATTTCAGTTGGGCTGGTACGCGAATCCCGTTTACTCCACAGAAGGCAACTATCCAGCTGACCTCATCAAGTTAGTGGACGCTAAAAGTGCTCAACAGAACTACACAAGTTCTCGCCTCCCGAAGTTCACTGCCGCCGAGGTCGAGTACATAAAGGGAACGGCAGATTTCTTTGGGTTGAACCACTACACGACGTACCTCCTCAGCATGGCCGACGGTGAAGTGGGAGCTATTCCTTCACATCAAAACGATGTTGGTATCGTGAGGGTCCAAGATCCCAACTGGCCGTCGGAATCTTCCTCGGCTTGGCTGAAGGTAAACATTTGAATACTACTTAACTGATTTTGCACAACAAATATTAGTAAGTAAATTCTTTACTGTATTGTAATTTCACCATCAGTAAAACCCACTTGGCGACAGAAATAAGTATGCGTTAAGCGATTTGTACAGACGGCATTCGCTATGCATATCTTCTTTATTGTATCTTAATACTCAGAGAAATATACCTGTTGTCTGAATTACGTACCGTTCTGCTTAGTGAGATTTTATTTTTCATATATCTGCATATTATACTACTTAAAGAGCAGTAGAACTCTCGTTCAACTCAAGTTCGTCCGGGGAAGTACTGCCACCATGCCAATTTCTGCCGCCAAGCAGTAACGCATTCGCATTACTGTGTTCCGGTTTGAAAGGTGTGGTTTCCGGGGAAATTACAGGCACATGAGACATTCCGCCTTCACGTCTCAGAGTTGCGGACGCATACGATGCGACTTGGGTCTTGTCGTACCTAGTAGGGGAGGACCGAAGTCGCATCAGTTGTTATGGGCAGAGGTTACCACTTAACACCAGGTGGGCCGTTGGCACGTTCCGTAAATGTATTACATAAAAAAAAAACGTACCTAATATTTTGCCTAATATATAGCAGATATAATATATTTGTCTTTTCTGTTTCTCTACTATGGAAATATGTAAAGTAATTGGGTAGGTACCTATTTTTAGGTTAGACTTGTAAATTTAATGTGTTTGATCTAGAATATACCTATTTATGTGGTTGTTGAATTGTTTAAATGAAACCTGAGTCGTCATGTTTTTTGGTACCTATCTTGTCTTTGAAATTACTTCAACCCAAGAAGATTTTATTGAGATAACAGCTCCTTGGCGGATGATAACAGCTAATCTGATTTCACAATTCATCTGTTCACTAAAGATTAGATCAATCAAACTAAACCATGGTCTTAGTTAAAATAATAAACTTATCGAAATAAGGGAGCATTAGTCGATGTTAGGTTATATTAAAATCTGTTTTATGTGAACGTATCATGAGTGCTAATTAGTAGTTAATTCAATAATAGAGTCAATACATAAATCTAAAATGCCTATCAAGAACAAATTAAATCATGTTTTATAACCTGGTGGGTAAACTCGTGATCTTAACCAATCATTTTACATAAATAACTTAGGAATTGATGTAGATTGCCGTAATAGACCTTGAATATTTTTTGCGTTTTGCCACATAATTTAAACGTAAAATAACCACCGTCTATGAATCCGCGGTGTAACTCTGTTTTATCAGTTAGTTCCCATAATAGCAAGCTCTACTTAGTTTGGGGCTAGAAGACGCTATGTAAAATTTCTACCACTAGGTACCTATTTCAATCTATATTCTTTAAATTCCCACGCGCAAAATAACTGTGGACCTATAGAGGATCAGAATGTGGAAGTAAATATCTACCAACACTATCGAGCTACATTTTTTTGACGAAATTACAGGCTTATTTTATTTTTTAAGTAGAGAGAGCTTAAGGACTATATATCTCAGTCTTTTTTGAATTCTTATAGGTATGTTGGAAGGACAATAATATGTAACTAAGGTGAATTATTTCAAGACCACGTCTCCAATGGTTCATAACATATTCAAGTTCTAGCTGGAAAGAGTAGTCCAAGGAAAATTTACGTAAAATTTTCATACGTCATGATAACAGCATTGTCTAAGGTGATGAAACAGCACCATCGCGTTTAGGAATAACAATATGTAAATTGAATTATCAACAGCCATTATATTTGTAGTGTACCTATTCAAAAATATGCAAATGTTCGATCAAGCATATTAAATTAACGAGGAAGCGAATAGTTAAAAGCATTTAAATTAAAGTAAAACATCAAAGCCATTAATTAAGATGCTCGTTTTTCTAAGTGTGAATTAGTGAAATATCACATCCGGCCGAGAATAGAAATCTAATATATTTTTGGTCCGGACTTCTTCTTCTATATCTTTGTTCCGAACAAATCTTATGATTTGTCCTGACTGCTGGAAATTAAGGAAATAAACGGGACGAAAGTGTCAGCCGAGTTATTCGTGAGAAAACCTTGAGGTGAAAAGTTGCTCACTACTCACTCAAGCTCCGCCTACCCCTTCGGGATAAAGGCATGAATCTATTTAGAATAAATCGCTATGCGAGAAAAATCCTTTAATAATGTATTTGCGTTTCAGGTGGTTCCATTTGGTTTCCGCCGCCTGCTCAGCTGGATATCGAAGACCTACAACAACGTGCCCATTATCGTCACAGAAAATGGCTACGCCGACTTCAACGGAATCGAAGACAAGACGAGAGTTTCATACTACAGTCACTACTTGAACGCATTATTACATTCCATTCATGAGGACCACACCAATGTCCTCGGCTACTTCGCATGGAGTTTGATGGACAACTTCGAATGGGATGATGGTTATGTGTAAGTATCATTATTAACAATGCTCTACAGACGATACTACGACGACTACGATTACTACGATTAAGCAACGACTTGTTTAGTCACCTGTCTGTGTTTGATAGTATATGAAACTGTGTTCCTTATATTTAACGCTAATTATGAATACATTCCATGTTTCTGGATAATTAGGTAGAGTTAGAAGGGTAGTTAAAAACAAGTTGAATTTTAGCGAGTCATGCAGCTTGCTTGTTTAAAGTCAGTTTGTTTATTTTAGCTTTCAACCACCGAATACTTAGTATTAGTTTTACTACCCGATCTTATGTTCTATGGAGTTGCTTTGATGAGCACATTTTTAGGGTTTCGTACTCAAAAAAAGGGAGGCCTATTACTAAGCCTAAGCTGTCTAACATTTAAAAAGCTTAAAGGGAGGGCTGTCTTTGAAAAAACTTCTGAACTGTACTTATAAACTCAAGACAACAAAGTTTTTAAGGAATGATACAGGTTTAAAATTAAAATTTGGTATTTAATTAGTTCTTTTATAGTATTTATTGGTACTATATTTTGCTACATTCACGCCCACAGAGGAAAAAAGCACTACAGCACTCATCACGAATAACTGAACCAAGGAAATAATAAGACTCTTTGTAATTCGACTAATAATTGATTAATTAGATCCAAATACCTGATTCTGATGACACGTAATGATCCAATATTTGGAACATATTCATTAATTTCAATGGATGATTAGATTTCAATCATTTTACCGACTGATACGATAGATGAGTATTTGTTTATTGAAAATTGAATGTAATAAATTATTTTAAAGTTAGAATAAAAACAAATATGGGATATACTTATATTTGTGAAGAGTTTTTGTGAGAATTTTGAAAAGTTATAACTTGATAAATAGTGGAAATTATTGATAGTTTAATCATATTTAGATCCCTAAATCGTTGACATATTACTATTAGGTATTAATCGTGTCACTGTATCTCGAAGCGAATGGTGTAATTTGGTTCTTCGTAGTAGTCAAAAAAACAGGGAATCCAGTTGTGGATCAGTACTATGTAGACATATTGATTTCACACTAGGTTATTTACGTTTATTTTATAGAATATAATTTATAATCGAAACTTAGAGTTGCTAGTATCCTAGTCAATATCTTCCACTCATTTAGGTCTCAAAATCTCTTACTAGATAAACTGACCTAAAACTTGCTAAGCCTGTTTTCAGTCGTGATAAATGTTCGAAAGACGTTCATCATTAGTCTTATTACAACTCGTAGATAAGATAAATTAACAAGTCCTAGTTTAGAGCGTAAAGATGTTAGACATAAAGATTTTCGGAAGGTCTTGTTTTAACCTTCACAAGATCGACCTCGCAATATTAATGAAGAAGATTTCACTTTCAAACTGAGTTGATGTTGCACATAAAATGATCATTAATTATGATAAGACAAACATGTGCAGATCAAAATAATATGAATGGACTACCTAACCTAAAAGTTATTTTAATATCGGTTGAATTAAATTTTCATGTCGGTATATGTCCCGTTAACCTATTTAGTTTTTATGTGATAAATTTACAGAACGAGCAGATGGCCCACCTGATGTAAAATGGTAACCTCTGCCCATAACAAGCAATACGATTTGGGCCCTTCCTACCTAAGTACGACAAGACCCAAGACGTAATTTATGCACCCGGAACTCTGAGACGTGAAGGTGGAATGTCTCATGTGCCTGTAATTTCACCGCCAACCACACCTTTCAAACTAGAACACAGTAACGCGAATACATTACTGCTTGGCGGCCGAAATTATTATGGTGGCATTACTTCCCTGGACGAACATTGTTTAACTCCTACTGCTGTGCAGCTTGTGGTTTAAATGAAACAAATCATCAGTCAATATCATCAATGATATAATTTTACTCGTCACGTTTGTAAATGCATTTACAGGTCCCGCTTTGGTCTCTACCTGGTTGATTTCAATAGTCCGAATAAAACGAGGACGGCAAAGAGTTCGGCGAAGTTGTACTCGAATGTGATCGCGACGAGAGGTCTGCCCGAAGACTACGACCCCGAAGACTTCACCGCCTTCTCCGCAGCGGGCTTCCTAGCGCCCACCATCCTCCCGATCCTATCTCTACACAGACTTCTAATCTGATCTCTTGTACAAATACTTTTTTATATAAAATAAGTAGCTAAACTACGGTTACATTAAAGTTTAAGTAATATCCTTACGTTTCACTTCAACTTGATCCCTTAATTAAGCTTACGCTACACTAGTGAGAAACAGAAAGTAAAGGAGACAGTCCACTGTGTGGGCGGGCGGCACGTCAGTACTCTACGGTGGTGAGTTTCTTGGCGTTGTCACGCGCCACCTCCCGTTTGAGATGCGCTTGGATGTTGGCGAACGACTTGCCCTTCGTCTCGGGCAGCATCACCAGCATATACACCAGACCCATCAGCGAGAACAGCGAGAAGCCCCAGAATACTGTGTATATTCCGTACGCGTCTTTCACCACCTGGAAATAGAATATATCATTCAAATTATGGCTTGTAATTCCAAATGATGATTCATTGGAAGGCAGTCGCCGTGCTCAGCAAAAAAGTCGTACCTATTTGGCAGAACGTTGGGTTAAAAACGATGAAACTGATGAAATGATTAGGGCGTTACTCAAGAAACGTTGATTAGCTACTGTTTTGTCATTCTCTGTGACAGGTAGTGTTGGATTAAGTCGAAGAACAAAAAACTACTTAGAAAATCTATCACTAGTATAGCTGCAATTAAAACTTCATTATAAGTTTTTGTAGATAAGTTGGATTTCTATGTATGTAAAATTATATCCCCCTCTGCCCGTAACAATAGCATCGGCATTGCGCCTGTCTCCCTGATAGATGAAGATAGAAAGCCTTAGTGCCTTTGTTTTACCGACATACACACTAACCCGGAACACTGCAATCTGAGTTCACTACTTGGCGGCAGAAATTTTAATGGTGACAACACTTGACGAACACTGAACATCCAGTTTTTCTCCAAGTTTTATGACAGTGTACAAAGTTTAGTGCAAATAGTTCCTCTCTAAATGGCTGACAATGATGACATCCAATTTTTCTTTTTTTTTCTTCAAATTTCATAGGAATAAATTAGACTGGTATCTGTAATTCGCTTTGGCAAAACATTATTGAGCTCCTTAATTAAAAATATAGCAAGACTAATATTTGCGATAATTATTTCTAAGTAAGAATTATATATCTAAGGACTTTCTAAACGTTTCGGAAAATGTTTAAAGAGATAGGTATAAGATAATAATTTTAGCAGAAAAAATGTTTACTTTCATTAATAGGGAAAAGGAATATAATTAAAATTATTATTGAAATGAACTTACCTGAAATAGCTTCTGTACAGCGAACATAGAGATACCAGTGTAGATGTGAGCTACACAGGAGGCGTATAACTTGACGTTCGTCGGAAACATCTCTCCTATGATGACGTAGGGAACTGTCGAGAGTCCGATGGCATAGCATACGATGTAGACGAGAAGAGCTGCCAGCGGTAGCCAATAGAGATTTGAAATTAATGCCTTGTTGGTGCTGTCGAAGTAAAAATATGTGCCGATTGTTCCGTTCATAAGTCCAACGCCTAGAGCTGACAGTACTAGGAGAGGCTTCCTACCAACTCGGTCGACGAGAAGCACAGACAAGACGCAGGTCGCTACTTGCACGCATCCCAGGATCATCGACTCTTGGTACGTCTTTAATCCCCCTGAAGTAGCGGTAGAATTCAAGGTTGTGTTTAACGAGGAGGAATTGCTTCGACCGGTGGTGCAGTCGAATATCACTTGAGCGTACGCCACCACAGCAGCGCTGCCACACAGCTGCTGGATGGTAAACACACCCAGAGTGAGCCACAAGGCTTTTCTGTTCGTGGCTTCGGTGAGCAAGTCTCCCCATGACCCACGGTTTTTCATGTCTTCTTGAACGTTCAGTTCGATATTTTTCAGTTCAGTTCTGATATCACCGCTGCGTAGGTTTTTGAGGGATCGTTCTGCCCTCTCGCTTCTTTCGAACTTTAAGTAGTAGTAAGGAGATTCCGGTAGAAATATAAATGACAGAACGAAACTTATAGGTAGGATCAAGTTGATTCCGGCTAGAGTTCGCATCGATACGTAAGGTCCGATGCAGTACTGGGCAAGAATTCCGACCTGAAATTAGAAAAAAAAACATTTTGAAATACCCAAAAAAAAAAATGTAATTAAATCGCATATTTTATCATCATTTCATGAATTTACTCGTTTATTAAATTAACAATTTATGTCGTCCTATTTTTTTATCAACATGTACTAGTACAATCCGTACTCTCGTTCGGACATAATTAATCATTCCAGATAATATATTATAGCTAGAGTAATTAATCATATCTTGTCAAGGAATTTCCTTTTACATCTGAGGTGACATGAAAATTTATTTGTACGGGTAAACCATAATTATGTTACCATTGAAAATAGAACGCAAATTATCCTAAAATTAGTACAAATGTAATATTAAGAATAATATTAATTATATGCGTTTATATACGTAACCCAGGTGCGGACTTGTATAGACAATAGACAAAAATTATTTTCAATTGAATTCTTAACGAAATGGGATGTATCTGAAGGTCAAATTTTAGTCGAATTAAAAATTACAAGAAAATTATGTAAGTTTGCGTCGTTCATACCCTATCCGAATATCCAGGGGAAAGAAGATCCGAGATCCTTGTATATAGCCTAGGCTTAACATCTACGTGAGAGTTGTTTAGTTTCAAAATTGCATTCTAGCTTAGGTATATAAGCAGTGGTATTGTATACCGTGGGTTATACGTGTTTATATGAAACTGCCGGGACCGCTCAATGCGTAATTAAGGCAATGAGTCACGTCCCACGGCGTTAGGCCGTATATGCTCTGTAATTACGTGTCAATATAGAACAAATTTTTGTTCCTAGACTCTGAACGTTGCCAATTAAACGATAAACTTCAAGGTCGACTCAACAAACTCACTCTTGCCTACTTGATAAGACTAAACAAAGTGTAGTATAAAAATCTTTGGTTGTAAGAATACGTTTCATCAGGTAAAAGACGAGTTTCGTCTAAGGGTTAGTTATTATTTATTTATTGCGCTTTTACTGTACCACCTATTTTTAAAGCATAGCTTATAGATAAGTTCGCTGCTTCAAACCGAAGATTGCCGGAAACTATGTTTTATTGAGAGATATGAAATGGTTCAAAGCAATCTACTTAGTAATAAATAAATATATTTACAATAGCTTTCTTTAGAGGCCATCATGCCTTTATGAATACTTGGAATTGATAACAATGTCGACGTAAATCCAAGAGTCGCTCAACAATACTGAGAAACATTCTGTTTTATGCGGAGGTGAGTAGCTAATAAGGCATTGTAATAATCCAACATAATTTTCGTGTACTGTTAACTCATTATGTGAATTGTATACGTACATCACGTGGTCATGAGATGATGTTCAGCTCAATGTCAAAGTGATGACATTGTATGCCTTAACCACAGGATATCGATCAATTTGAGTAATCACAACTTTAATTGGCAATTGTGGACCGGTACCACGGTAATTGCGGGTTTCCTTTTTTAATCATCTTGTTTGGAAGATTACGTTCGTGAGAATACAGAAGAATGCATATTTTGTACGGATACTAGCGCAAAAATAGTATCTGCCTTTTCATTTTAGTTCATAATAATGTAAATAAATATTAGATATTAATAGGTACTAGTTTCTTATGAATTAAACAGCATATTGATTAGAACATTCAACCTGTGAAATCGATTGGTTACGAACGACAATCTATTTTCTGTAAAAACTGATGAATAATTTATCATTCACTGACATTTGAGTTTAAATGATTCTTGGAACATCCAAAATAATTTATAGGTACCAAATTCAATAAGGTATCACTTTAATAATAAAATTACTTTAGATTAACCGGTAGAGTTGAAGGAAATGTTCATGCCCATAGATAGACAGTATTACATTACAGAGTCTGATTAACTACGCGAACTATATACAAGCATAAGATTAACTACTGAATCATTGCATAGACATGAAATGATATTATACTCACTTTATTCATTAACGTGATGAGTGTCGAGAGTGCACCTCTGACTTCGTTAGTGGCGATCTCTCCCGTATACATAGGAGCGACTGTATAGACGATGCCGTACCCCAGCCCAGAGAACATCCGGGCGACGTACAGCCAGACGACAGACTTGGCGAAGATGACCAGCACCCAGCCGATGATGAAGGGAACCGCCCCGAGGAGAAGCGTCGTCTTCCTCCCGAAGCGGTCGGCGAAGTAAGCGGAGGGCACCGGCGTTAGGGCGGAGCACAAGATCATGATCGAGACTATCCAAGATCCCTGGTCGTTTGAGGTCGGTATTTGGCTGTCGGGCGACTGAAGCAATGGGATTGTAGGTGAGGGCCATCCGTAGCAGGTACCTGCGGTCGCGGTGATAAGCGTTGCTGAAACAGAGAAAAAACATATTAGCGCCTGTGAAATTGTATTAGAATTCAGGGTTGAGGTGGGTACGCCTAATCCTTCAGGTAATAGAGAGGTATGAGTCTAAAATGAGATCTTCTAAGATACCATTGCAGGTACATCAAGCTAAATTCAACGAGCGGTTGTGGATGGGTCTACTACGGGAGCGTATTATACTGCGGGAGTCTCAATTAAATGCTTATTGCCAACGACTATAGCCTAAGATGGTTATATGTATTTGGAAATTTTTGCTTGTCTGTTTCCTGGTCTGACATTTTCACATCAACACCATTTAAGTGCTTAAAAAATGTGCCAAATACGAAGTCCAAGGCACAATGATGGAAATGAGGTAGAATGTGTCTTGCCAATTACGTAGGTTGTGCGGAATTCCGTACAGAATAAAAACTTCATGCTCTAATTGATGATGATGTGATGATGGTCATATTCTTAATGTTTGTTGTGTTTATCTTTGTACCTTGACTTATGAAACGGGTAAACGAATATGTTTACATTTTATAGATAAATGCTTACCTTACTAGGAAAACGTAATTAAATACATAGTGCCTACGTACTTGGAGATAATTTTATTTTACTACCGATAAACATAAACTCGTCAATAACTTCAATATATTTTAGTATCACGAGTTTCTTACGTACAAATTATCTTTCAAAGTAGACAGATCTCGTAATCATAAATAAAACATACGTAGATTTACGATTTTCTCCCGAAAGGCCACTTTTCATTTTGTGGTTTACACTATCGTGGGAGACATGACAAGTGGTCGCCACCATTGTCGTTTTCCACTAACACTTTGTTCCGGATATTTCCTTTAAACTCCTACAGCCAGGACAAATCATATTCCAAAGAAATAATATAATATTCCGGGCGGATCATAAATTATTAACGTTCGGAAACTGATATTTGCCATTTTTTCATAATTTATTTCCGGAAATAATTTGTCACATAGTTGATGGAACTAATTTTTACTCCGACTGGTTTCATGATGGCTCATGACATTTATTTGGCTGGATACGTTGTGTATTAGTTCCAAATTTATTTTTAGCACTTAGGTAGGTATGTCATGTACGTCCATGATGTTTCGTTGTGTCTCCTCGAATGTCTATTCGAGGAGACTAAGAATTATGATTAAATTTTAAGGGGAATGAAGAATTTTGTGAAACAAAAACGTTGATTTGTGTTATGTGATTGAAATAAAACAAAGTTTATTAGACGTAAATCCAAATATATGAATTGCAATAAAAACAATGGCCTGAATAGATATGGGGAAAACCTTGTCTAACTCCTGTGAAGGTTTTTAATCCACACCTATCTGCTAGATACTAACCTAACATTTTTCAATACAGAATATGAACGACCCTTTCATATAACATAAAAAAAACTAAATCGTTTAATAAATGGCGGAGAACTGAGGTAACAGACAAAAAAAAACATAACCATAACTCTATTTTCGAGCCAACATTTTAAATTCTTAAAATATCACCACTCCTTGTAAAGTATGCAGTACATACGTATATAAAAGTGTTAGACTGGAAAGTCCCGACTGCTTCCGAAATGTCAACAATAACGATAGCTTATCCTATTTTGGTGCAGCTTTTTTAGGATTACGTTAATTTATCTATCGATAGATTCATCGTGAGGTATTCTGTCAGTGAAAGTTAAGTAAAAAAAGTTAAGGAGCGGTGGCGTCCACTACCGACCACTAACTCCTTATCGACGCACTCATGGAAACGTTTGACCGGTCCATAATAAATTATTTATTCTACGGATTTATTAGCCTCAGATTAACGTTTAACTGGAAATTTCTGTTAGCGAAGATAACGCTATGTAAACAATAGTTTCGACGTTACAGTGATAAGACTGTCTACGCGCACTCGTTGATCACTCGGATGTCGGAAAATGAAACAAAAACTCTTGTTCCGTATTTGACGGCCTCACAGCTCAGTTGGTAGTAACTCTGCCTTCTGCGCTATAGGTCGTGGGTTCGATTGCCACCCAGGGCAAACATTTGTGCGACGAATATAGATGTTTGTTCTGTGTCTGGGTGTTAATATGTATGTATTTGCAAAAAAAACTATATGCACTCTATCAGTGTTTGGTTCCTATAGTACAAGCTATGCTTAGTTTGGGGCTAGATAGCGCTGTGTTAATTGACCAACAATATATTTATTATTTAAGGAAACATTTAGGTAATGAAAAGGCAACAAATAAACACGGGTAGTTTTAGGAACGTGGTCGAATGCCAATTGGCACACCGCTGAGTCCGGAATTTACAGTAATGAACGATAACACGCCCGCCTGTGCGACTGGTCTTCGCGGTCAGCCGTAGCCGTCTCGTCACGTGTGTACGCCTAATTTTATGTACCTCCGTGTATACATAGGTCAATGATTACAAATGAGACGTTCCACATTATTACGCTTTTATTCTTTCATAATAATAATATTGGTGGACAATTCACAGCTGCATCTAAGTCCTAACTAAGCATAGCTTGTACTATGGGAACCAGAAAACTGATAGAATACATATATACTTTTGTTTTTGTAAATACATACGTATAATACATATTAATACCCAGAAAAAAAACAAACATCTATATTCGTCACACAAATGTTTGTCCTGGTGGGAATCGAACCCACGACGCCGACGGCGCAGAAGGCAGAGTTACTACCAACCACATTTTCTGTATTGTTTCATTTAACTGGAGTGAAATATTTCGTGATTATTTTATGATAAATTAATAAATACGCTTATAAAACTGCATTTGTAAGAGACAATTGGCAATTGGCAATTGGCGTAATTGGCAATTGCATGTGGAACTACAAATTATTTTGTTCTTATCAAAACGGAACTACCTATTTGCCCGAAAATACTTAATAAGCATTTACAATTAAGTTATTAACTAGATTTATTCGACTAAAACTTGATCGTGTTGCATTAAATTTTCCACAAAACACTAGTTTTCCATCAGTAATACCTACGACTACCAATAAAACCAAGGTATCAGGAAAAGTAGGCCTTTGCCCTTCTCGCAATTTTGAACAATAATACTACTAACTAGCAACCTATTTGTTCCGATAACGAGGCTTCTGTGTGTGTGTGTATGTGTGAGTTATATGTATGGACGGGGGAGCGCGGGAGGGGGGGGGGTGCCGCCGCGCCGCGCCGATGACGCAAACCTGCCGTGTTTATGTTAAGGGTGTGTTTACACTGAAGATGAGTAATTTATAATATAATAATAATAATAATGCTGTATAATAATAATTAATATAGACCCTGCAAGCACCTTCCGGGCTCTGAACACTGCTATCCAGCGAGCAATGCCGCCAGTGTTTTGGGCATAATTCCACCTGGATCAGTCGATCTATCTATAGCTCGGTGCAAACGGTCTTTAGATATCTCATCTAGTAATCTTTCCAATTATGTATATTTTATATTCAGTTGTATTTATTTACTATTCATTCATTATACTGTCGTAAAAAGGTATGAATTAAAATAAAATAAAAATTGCTTTGAATATAGCCCAAATTAACCTTTATCTTTATCTTGCATTAAATACAGTCATTAAACTATTTACCTACTACTATTAGAATACAAGAAAAAAATACTTATTATGAAAAGCTTCCCTACAATTTGCCCGCAGCTGTGCTAATGGGATCAGAGGAATTTGAGTTAAAAGCAAAAATCATATAGATAGACGTTACAATGTATGAAGATATGATCGCATAAATGCTCGTTAAAACGTAAAAAGATTAGAAAGGTTTTCAAGATTGAGACTTGCCATTTAATAAAAGTTGGATAAACTAAATATAGCACTGTATTTAAGGCCCTAATTACGTAATCTAGTTATCATTTACAACGGAAACGTTTGTATCAACGCAACATTATTACTGCGGAAAGGATTTTTTTTATTTATTGAACAAGCTAAATAAACATAACAGGTCGTGCTATATTACTCATAGATCGTTGCATTTTTAACATGTGCGAACCTGAGAAAGGAACGGATCTACATAAAATTGTCTGGCTTTGATATAAAACGGGAAAACAGAGACTGTTCGTAAAATAGTCAACAAAATAATAAGGAATATTACATCTCTCTTGTGCTAGTGTATTTGTTCTTCCTTTTTCATTGTTTCTTTTTTTGGCGACAATATTTATATTTTAGTAGATATACCTAAATTCGATAGTGGCACAAAACCAGATGTGTTTTTGAATTTCGTTCAGAATTGAGTTATTGATGTAGTTCGACGCGAAATCTTCTGCATTACAATGTGAATAAATATAAAATTCATATTCCTATTCGCCCAATTGAGCGGAGTAACGTCACTAAATGTCGTTATCTGATTGGTTAGATTTACTAGCCATCGCTCAACGCAAAACAGCTCTCCTAAAAATGTGTTTTTTTAGTTGTGTCACTGTCTAATTTAATTTTTGTTTTTTATTAAAGGCCAATCCTTTTTTTTCTGGGGGATAGGCAGAGTCGGAATGGAACGATTTTCAACGCGTTGGTTATGATGTCGTGAGAGTGAGATGTGAAAAGTGGTTCACCGCGCCTCGCCTGTTGCTTTCATGCTCGAGCACAGTTAAGAAACCATTCCTAAATTAACTTTTTGCCAGCAATGTCTTTTATTAATTTAACAAATATGAATAGTGATTTAGCATTAAAAATTGTCTTTGGGAATCCGAAACAAGAACAAGCAACAGTATTTTCTAAAATATCAATTATTTATTTTCAATAGTAATTTGTGTCGTGATTTAGGTATTAGAAATATGTTAAAACTTTCTTAGTAATTGAATAAAATGAGCAAATTAAGAGAAAACCTGCATTGCGCCACGAATGCAATTACTACGTCATTGGTTAAAAACTAAGTGATATTCTTAATTTGAAAATAACACGACGTTATAGCAATATAAATAAAAGTATATACTATCGTAATATACCTAAAAACGTACGTAGTATATACCTAAGTTAAATATATGTTACTTGAGTACATCTTAAGGGTATGAAGTTCTCATACATAATGTTTTATAGCTCTTAGAAACTTAAATAGTTTACGAATTTTCCATGTATGGTAATCAATATTTTTTTATAATCTTTATTACCTTAAATTATATTCAGCTGTATTTAATATACCTAAGCATCGCATCCTTACCCATTGTTACTTAAATACGGTTGAGTTCAGATAATTAGCCATGGAATAGTTTCAAATATACTTTGCCTTGAGGATATTATATTTAACATTGGTTTCATAAATAGAAACTTGAGACGATGTTATCAATACATTATTGCGTATTTTCCTCTGCATGCGATACAAGTTTTTTCATAAGACGTCTTGCAAAACACACAAATGCAAATGGCGTAAATTTATTTAATGTGATGTGGCGATTATTTGTTGTTGAAACATTCGTACATATTGCGTGTAACTCATTGTATTTAAGAGTTCCAGTAATAAAGTAATCGTATACCACTGCCGCAAAATAAGTCTCTTGACATTACCAGTGTATCCCACCAAATAATATGGTTAGAAGTCTTGGGAGTGTTGGAAAATCACCTCTAGTGACCTTACTAGAAACACCTTTTCCCGGGTAGCATTCATTTGCTCAGGTGTTCAGTGTATTTCACTTAAGTATCAACCAGTTATAATTTTGGTGGTTATAGTTATAATTTTTTCCAGTATAACTTATTTGCAAATTTTACACGGTACATTATTGATCGTAAGTACATAATTTTGAATGTTCTCTTTCTCTACTCAATACGAAGTGTCCAATGCACACAACTTAGCAGGTGTTTTACAATTTTAAATTACATAATTCAAAACAATCTGTCCCAAATCTGGAATAATACCAATTAAGGCTTCCAGATTATTGTTTGTACAATCACGCGACGAGAAAACATGTTTGTCCGACCGATGCGTTCGTAGCTAGTATTATTTTAAACTCTATTCATATATCCTGTAGATGTGTTGATCATTGGCACAAGTTACGGCGTTACGACGTTTGCAAGAAAATGTAACACATTTTCAATATATATATATTATACGTAAATATTGAAATGAAGGTTTATTGGTTTGCCTATGGTATGGGTTTATGTTATATACCATTACACAATAAATAGGTGGCATTGTAACGCATACCGTGTACCTAATCGATAGAAAAATTTGGCTGGCCTCACAGCTCAGTTTGGTAGTAACTCTGACTTCTGCGCTATATCTGCGCTGGTCGTAGGTTCGATTTCCACCCAGGATAAACTTTTTAACAAGAATATAGATGTTTGTACGTGTATAATACAATAAATAGATAGGCTTTAACAATACAAGCTATGCTTAGTTTGGGGCTAGATGGCACTGTGTGTCATATTATTGTTATTATTATATGCTATGAGGCTATATTTGCTTATATACCAATAAAGGCTGTGATATATGTACCGACCTACTGAAAGATCCATCTACTTTTGTAAATTCTATATATAAGAAAATACTAACGTTTCAAAGCAAGAGCAGCAGTTTGGATCATGAGTCAATATTCAAAGAGTATCAATGTCATATCAACAATTTGGTACATGTTTGCATTCCAAAACTTGTTTTGTTCTTATGATTAATGCGCATTTGTATTTTCTTTATTAAGTTGAAAAGTGTGAATCAGACCTCGCCATGAATGTTCTGCAGTTAATACATATTGTTTCTTTATTTTACAATTAAAAAAAAAGACTAGCTTCAACATCTAAGACGTTTTTGCTAAACTATTACAGTGTTGGAACACAAAAAAAAAAACAATTTTTTTTTTAATATCAAAAATTTATAAAGTTTTAAAAAACCTACTT
This sequence comes from Chesias legatella, assembly GCA_947359385.1. Classification (NCBI taxonomy): domain Eukaryota; kingdom Metazoa; phylum Arthropoda; class Insecta; order Lepidoptera; family Geometridae; genus Chesias; species Chesias legatella. The sequence continues at coordinate 5,060,446 of OX375765.1, read as the reverse complement.
TTTTTAATATTATACTATTACCTGTATCTGTGCTGTGTATGACTGTCTGTTGTACACAATAAATCTGCTCAACTTTCGACGTCAAGTCAAGCTGTACTGGATTAAAATGACAGTGATAGACTGTTGAAAAGCCGGACTCTTGCGATGTGTGGTACCTACTTAAATCATTTGGCGACCATTTGGCATCGGCAACTAGGGATTTCTACATAAAATGTCGGCTTCAACTTAGGTAGAGGTCTAATGCCTTGTGTGTTGTATGTGTAATGATCTTTATACGGTCATTTTTGATACTGATTTAAACACAAACCCACATTTTATTACTTGTATTAAACTTATGCGACATTTAGCAGAATATATGAATAGTATGTTTGGTAACAAATGACACCGCTATTGCTGATTGTATCACTATGAAATAGGTTGAATTGGTCCATTGCCAATTTACAATGGACAATCAAGTATCCTATAATTTAAGTGAACGGAAAACCTATTCGTGTAATATGGAGATTGGTTTTCCGGAACTGCTCTTACTATGTGGATGGAATTATGTATTACATAATGTTTCGGGTACTTTCCAAGTTTAACTACATAGGTATCATCCCTGTATTTACGTTTTTCATGTTCTATTCTATTCGAGTCACTGGTTCTCTCAAACCAGTGTGGTGAACGGATTTTAAATGCGCCTCAAAATGACTCCTTTCGTGCACTTGACACATGTCTTCGAATTTTTAGTTAGGACATATCGGTTTCTTCATGATGTTCACCGTTTTGAGAACGTGGTATTTGCGCATATCAATCTTTTAAGCGAAAAACTCATAGGTGCATGTCGGTATTTGAACCAGCGATCTCCGGATTGAAACTCGGGGACAGTGTCACTAAGCTATCATGCTCTCATTTTTGCTGAGACGGTGGAACACTTTTGACTCATAATAACGAGCTACCCTTGTGTGCCTTAGCTTTCTACCTGATACTTCAATTTGAAACATAAAACTGAAAACTGACACTAAATTTTTGATTGATATTTCGAATGAATGTCTGGAATTGTAAATATTTGTAGTATATGCTATTCAACAAAAAAAAAACATTTTCAGACGAACGCCAGTTTTTATGACGTGGAAAATGCCATCATATTAACGATGCTACTCCGTGCGTCAATTCCACGAACCGACCTTTTCAAGTGGAACCACAGACGAGTGAACAGTTAATATTGTATGCAGACCATCGACTTCTGAGCTATTGTTTATAAACATTGGCACTGCTAGCTCTCTCCGAGTCGACCGAGCGAATCGTAAAATCGAGATGCACATTATGTATCCAGTGTCACTGACTTTCATATGAGTTGGAATAAAGCCGGATATGACCCAGATTACATTTATAAACACAAATCTACTGATGATACTTTTTTTATGAGCTAAATACTAATTAAAATATTAACAGTACACTTAACGCTGACATGCTGACTGTTTCAAATGTTATACTTTTTGCATAGTAAAAAAAAAAAATGACGCTGCAGGCGCTTTTACGGTCTAATTGCGTTGTGTATTAACAATCTTTGTTATAAAATATACCAGTAAGTACGTGAGTCTAGTGACTTGGGCATGTTAGGACTAGGAGGCGAGTGAACCTCGCCAAAGTATACACGAAAGTATTTTTGTTGATCCTCGTAGACTAACGTCATGCGTAGTTAATTATTGCTCCAGCTGTTTGCATAAGTTATACAGAAGAAAACATGTATCCCACCTGTATAACCCACTCATATAGCCCCTCATTAGAAGCCTATATTGGGTACAAAAATCTTAGTCCTAATTACCTTTATACATTTCGTCACTCAAATGTTTGTCCTGGGTGGGAACCGAACCCACGACCTACAGTGCAGAATGCAGGCTTACTACCATCTGAGCTGTCAGCTGCCAGTCGAATAATTTATTTTATGAATAGTTAAAGAGTTGTGTCCATTTGGAGATAATGAATAGTTAAAGTATTAGAAACGCTAATTACGTGTAAGTATTCTGTTAATCAGTGGTCTTTCATTATCTTGAATCTATGTACTAATATAAGTAAGTATAAGTTTAATATAAGTACTAATTAATAATATAAGTAAGTAAGATTAATATAAGTACTAATATAATTTAGTACTAATATTATAAATATCGATGTGAGATATTAATCAATGAGATGTCGATTCTTGTAATAAACAAGTGATAAAAGATAACACATATATGAAAGAAGAACTCTTGAGTGGTTGATTCACTCACATAATATAAATAACCAACGGTTTATCTACCACTGGTTCTATATACAATAAATATAGAAGATACATAAGACGGCAGAGAAAATAATGTAACAAATAAGGCTGATTAAATTTAAGGACAGTTATTATAGGTTGTATTCCATTGTATTAACTTAAGAAACCGCAATGTAGGTAAAATTAGGCGGCTTTTCAAAATTTCGTAACGCCCTCAAAATATCCGAGCTGGAGATTGGTAATAACACGAATTTTTGATAGATTAGTATTACTTAATTTGGTTATTCAATCTTTTTTTTTATCTATGAAGAACTCCAAAGGTCTGTTTCAGAAGAGTAGGTATCTATTATTATGAACAACATAAAATAAATGACAAGTATGTCAGATAGAGGAAACGATTAACAATGGAAATTTAATCTAAGTCTGAGAAAGATTTGAGGCATTAACGTCATATTAAAATCGAAATGTATAACTTAAACTTATGGTATGTTAAACTGAGGTATAGAACGAAATTACCATAAAAAAAGAATGTAACCTATGAAGTCCAGGGGCGACATTTTTAGTTATGAATTCGGATTAAGTTATTAAGATTTAGATACATAGTACCGATCTCTGTTAAATATTGCACAATTTGCATATTATTCTTGGTGAAATTTGACACGGTTTAAAATATGTTCTTCAATAAGCACGTAAAACAATTACAAAAATATCATATTTGCTTTAATTTTAATTGCTTTCGTGTAGGCTACACTTCGGCTTTGTTACATGAAAATAATTAGTTATTAGTTCCAAAATACAGAAAAAATTATCCAAACTAACCGGTGTTATATAAATATCGTGTAATATTATATCAGTGAAATTTATATGAAGGTTTTTAATTAATTAATATTTATTGTTCTTTGTTTTATAAAATAATAATAAAATAAGTTTATTATAAGCATTTTCTAGCTAAAATATATCAATTTAACAATTTTACTATATTCCAACTCTACATAGCAGAATGCTAAGTGTGTTTGCGTTATACACAAACATATGAGTGAGTAATGTGTTACTTGATAAAAGAACCTACTAAGTTTATTACCCGCGGTTGTAAATGCATTTTGTTGATCTATCTATAACAGATATTGCAGTGAACAATAAATGATAAACACGCTTTCTTTGAGTGTTACGAATGAATTTTGCCGCAAATGATTATGCATTATAAATAAAACTTAGGTATGCTACATGAAGCTCGTTCTATCTTCACTTGAAATAAGAAGAGTTATTGATTCTTGAAATAAATAAATAATCATAATTAAGATCATAACATGTAAATTCTATTCATAATATCAAGTGTTAACATACATGTTGATAAATAACGTATCTCTGAGGTGTACATTATTTTACAGGCTACGTTAGTGTATGGTTTAGTTCACATACCCTTTGAAATTAAATGAAAACAGTTCTTCATTGAGGCAACGTTATAATGTAATTTCCACTTTGACTTTATAAAGCGGTTTCAACGAAATAGATTACATTAGGTGTATAAAACTAGGTAAACAGAAATTCTTACTACATTTTAGCGTATATTTTTTATGTTCCATATCCCTACAATTTGATGTAGCTACTTCAAACTGAGGTAACTGAAAATTGAATATTAAAGTATTATGTATGTACCTAGTATATAAATTTGTTGCGCGTCAATATTATTTGAAAATACCTTGAATGAGTGGAATATTTATTTATTTATCAAAGTAACTTAAAGAAAACCTATTGACTAAGCTGAACAAATATGATTCAGTACAACTATATATAATTTGTTTAAATGCATTTATCAAAAGAAAACGTTTTCAAGCAATGCTAAATAAATTTTTATTATGTTAATGTTACATAACGATCTGACCCCTGGAGTTAGGTGGCAACCTAAGTGGTACCACCTCTGCTTACAACAAGCGATAGGACTTGGGTACACCCCTACTTAGATACAAAAGACCCAAGTCTCCTCGTATGCGCTCGTAACAGACTGAGAAGTGGAGGTGGAATGTCTCATGCGCTTGTAATTTCACCGGTAGCCACACTTTTCAAACCGGACCATAGTAAAGCGAATACACTACTGCTCAGCGGCAGAAACGGTGGCAGTACTTCCCCGGACGAACATGGCGTAAGTTCTACTTTTACAAAAAATGTGTCATATATAATATTTAAATAAATAATCCGTTATCCTTTAAGTCTTAATAAAAAATAACGACTTATGGAACCGGTTTAAAATATCGATTCATTATGTAACCCCCGGCAAACCTCTTGATTCACCGAAAACCGCAAGTATACCTGAGCATTTGGAATTCTTGGAACTCAATGGGTCAGTAAAACTTGCGATAGGCTGCCTCATGAATGCCATTCTTTACGTCATCTCATGGGCCGTTCCCAGTGCAGTATATCTACTTGTTTTGTTATTCAATTCCAAGAGATTTTACTCTTTGATTGTTTGACAAGATTATAACAGCATTGTGCCGGCGCAGGCGGCGCGGCGCGGCGCAGGCGCGGCGGCGGCGGTATGGTGATATGATAGCATTTGTTCGATACATGATGAAATTTATGGCATTGGTTAGACAAACAGTTTCATTACAAACTAGAGTAATAAAGCCGCAAACATTGTTATATAGTGAATTTGACTGTTTATTTCATGCATTGAAAGTGTCAGTGATGGTAATAATGATATGCACTGTATTCATAACATGCACAGGGTTTGTGATATATAACTGCCATGACTGTATGCGATGGTATTGAATAATAAATAATAAGAAGCATTGACAGCTATCGTGTACAACAGCAGTTTGTTATATGAGGTATAATTATTCATCGAACAGAAAGGAGTACCGATACTTTCACGATTTCACAGTGTCAAATACTTATTGAACTTATATGACTGAATCGCTGAGCCTTAGATGATGTAACTATCTGCAGGATGAAATAGCTATCTAAACTTTTAAACATGTGACAAACTGTTGACCACTAGATAACCTGTGCTAACCCTGGCGTGAGAAACTGAACATGGTACATGTCTGTTTTTTGTGGATGGAATTTTAATATTCCTCTTCAATGTTTAGTCATTTCTTTGACAGGCCTCACAGCTCAATTGGTAGTAACTCTGCCTTCTGCGCTGTAGGTCGTGGGTTCGATTCCCACACAGGACAAACATTTGTGCGACGAATATAGATGTTTGTTCTGTGTCTGGATGGTAATATGTATGTATTTGCAAAAAAGTATAGATATATGTATTCTAACAGTTGTCTAATTCCCATAGTACCAGCTATGCTTAGTTTGGGGCTAGATGGCGCTTTGTGAATTGTCCACCAATATTATTATTATTTCATTGAATTTCGTGAACACGCTGATGACATGAAAAATCTTTACGTATCAGCTTGTAGTAACTAAATAATTTATTTCTGTGTCAACGTTATTTTTATAAGAATTTTCTCATTTGTGTCGTGACGACGCTCTAGATATTTATTGTCTACCTAAAGTTTTACTATATTTGCTTACATTAACGTGAAAAGTTGATATCGTTCAGCTATTAATGGAACATGCAAAGTATTTCCATATTCCGGTCTGGCTTATCAGAACAGTATTAGATTTAATGAAAATTTAAAATAAAATACAAAGTAAAATAAAATGTTAACATGAAAAATCGCTGTGTCATACAACATTTGTAAAGTTGTTATAACGTAAAGCAAGGACAGAATTCAAGAAACAGTAAATGGGTGCGCTATTTATAATGTCGTTCGGCACAGATGACCGTGTTTCAACCTGACTAATCAATAATGTAATGAATAAGTTCTAGCCGGGAGAGGTATGAAACAATGTGATCCGGCATTGCCGTGCTAGTTCACAGTACTTATGTAGATAAAGAAAATGTGGACACATGGCAGCGTCGCATGTAACGATAGGTTATAAATTCAACTCACCACATAGCGCTGTTCCATATTCCTTCCAATGTGAACGAGTTTTGGCTGTCATCGCAACTGTTTCAATTTTGACTTTTAATGTATTGCGTTTTGGAATGAGATTATATTGAGCACTGACTTTAATTTAAGACAAAAAAAAATACTAGATAAAATTAGAACCCATGGTAATGGTTATAAATAATAACAAATATATAAGAAACTAACTAAATATCACAATATAATATATTCGAACTAAAATTTAATGTGTTGATAACGAAACGTTATAACCGATTGCGCTTCATTTTGGCTGGTTTATGGGTTGTTGGGCTGGTTCATGGTGCGAGAAGTACGCGTGCAGAGCCGTGCAGTCGCGACGGAGACGAGTTAGCAACTGAACTGAACGGAGGGAGCGGACCGCGAGCGAGCGAGCGAGCCGAACGAACTGATCGCGAACCACCAAGAGGGATGGAATGAGGCAAAACTGCGCGGGCGCAAGCTTTTGCTGCTTGTTTATCGGACGGTCGAGTAGCTCTTGTTGAGATAAGAAGAAGGTCGATAACAGGGCGTCAGGCACGCGGTCGGCGCCGGCGGTGACGCCGCGTGGACCGCTGCCACGCCACGCCGCGCCGCGCCGCGCCGCTCTCTGAGACACACAGTGCACACTGTACTGCACACTGTGCCTCCTGTTATTTGTAGAGACAATCTATTAATAGGCATTACTATAAAAATAGTACCTACTGACAATACGGTTAACGGTATACAACTGTATTGGCAGACTTGAACAATGCCACATGCTTAAAGCCAAATCAATATTAGAATTGTTATGTTGGCCGGATGATGAATGATTTTACCCTCTATTCAGTCTCTGTAGTTTATCATACATGTATCTACATTGGTCTACCATCTCATGGTAATTATTTTTAATCTATGAAAAGTATGATAAGTGTATAAAACTTTGTAAAATTACAATTTTACAATACAATACAATTACAATTAACAGTTTATTTAAAACTAAACATAACACTTACGTTTACACGAATTATGTACTACTGAATATTTTCGAAAGGCATACTGATAAAAGTTATTAAAGTGCGTTATACTTATAATACCCTTAAATTAATATTGTAATATCTACATTGGCCGGAACACGCATCAGACAAAAAACTTATGTTTAAAAATTTGAGCTAAATGCAAATTATTTACGAACAAATAAATCACTTGCTCAAAACAGTACTTAAGACAAATTATAAGTCAGCGTTCCAGATAAACCGAAAACAAAGCACATAATTTTTTTGATGAAAATGTATAATAATTTGAGTATATCTGTATAATAATTTAAGAATAAAAATATGAAAGATTAGCGGCCCGTGCCGGCTTCGCACGTCGAGTATACGTCTGGAACTCATGTCACAACTCATGTTATCAGAATAAAGAATACTCTAGCATTCAGGTATAATATGGAATCTTAGTAGTTTAAGAAATTTCGGAATCCAAACAAACTGATAAACTTACAAACTCTTTATAATATTAGTTGCAGATTATATATTTTATGTTATATTATTATGCACTAAAGGAGCCTCTTTGTGGCGCACTGAAAATCTTTTCACCACACTGGTTCGATAGAACTACTAGTTAGTAATAGTGTCCCGTCCTTTGATTTCGGAACCCCCATAAAAGACCCATAGGAACTTTGGTGGCGAAGCGTGTTACCAAACTAGTACAAACAAATTTACATTGCAAGAATTACTTTTTATTTATTCATATCAAGATAAAATATGATTTGTCCAACCAGGTCATCTGGGTGTCTTTTGTTGGTTTTAATACGATGTTGAAATGTTGTTTGTCATTAAATGTTGTTCAATGGAAAAATTATATCATTGAAAAGTATACATGTACGTACTTACTTCAATTCTAATGTTTGTATGGATAAATAAAAACCTCATATGCATATATACAGGGTATATATATATACAGGGTGTCCGGTAATGAATGGATAACCTTGAAATGGGTCTTAGTAGAACTAATGGGCATTCGGAAAAAAATATCAAATTAAAAAAACCAAGTAGTATCAAAGATATGTATTTTTAAGCTATTGCATAGATTCTATCGCGGGCCTTGAGCGTGGAGACCGAATCCAGAAATTCCGTAACGAAAAAACCTAACACCCCCCACTCCGACCGGCACAGCGGTGATACTTTTTAGTTTTTCCATTTATCGATAAATACCAGAACTTTTAATGACTTTTTGAAATATCACACGCATTAGCTTTACCGCGGCAGTCTCCGAGTGCCACACGCCTTTTTTTTTAAATAATATCGATGTTTTGTTTTTTTTTTGATACTACTTGGTTTTTTTTTATTTGATATTTTTTTCCGAATGACCATTAGTTCTATTAAGACCCATTTCAAGGTTATCCATTCATTACCGGACACCCTGTATATATATAAATTATTTATATGAGTTTATGAAATATAATCAGTTTCACAACAATCAAATGGTGTTGTATCCATTGAAAACAGAAACAGTACTCAAGTGAATATAACTACAGTTTATTGCATTCCCATTTCCTGTCCCCTGACGCGTGAAGGTTAAAAAGTCCTCGCATATTATGGCATTACAAGTCGCGCATTATTGCGTCCGTAACTCTGAGTGAAGCCTGTGGTTTCATCGTCACTGACACGACACCTTCCAAACCGGAGAATGGTAGTGCGGTACTTGGCGGCAGAGATAGAGGTAAAGTGGCAGTACTTTCCAGACCGATCTTTGCACAAAGGTTCTATGCATGTGCGCTTCTGTACAGCATCAGGAGCGCATTTGGTACTGATTTTTAGGTAGGTTAAGTTCTACTAATACTATCACTTAACCATGACGCTACCATCAGTGTTAAATCTCCCATTGTTAGATATACCTAATTAAAAAGTAGCAGATAAACCTCAAAATAGCAGTAAACTTGTGTTAAGTTCGCCCGGAGAAGTACTGCCATCACACCTGGTAAGCTGACGGCAATAACATAACAAACAACAGCAATACGACTCAAGTCCTCTCCACCAAAGTACGAGATGACCTAAGTCCCATTTCGTTGCGTCCACCACCCCGAGACGGAATGTTACGTCTCATGCGCCTGTAATTTCGCCGGCACCCACTCCCTTCCACCGGAACAGAGCAATACGAGTGCATCACTGCTTGGCGGCAGATTAACAGGTGTGGTGGCAGTACTTCTCCGGGCGAATTTAGCACAAGTTCTGCTGCTACTTTGAGTTGCTCCTTTCGCACCACCCGGGGGACACGTGTAGGGATTCGATAGGTCATCACCTACAGACGCGAGCAACGTGGGCCCCCAAAAACTCGTATCAGAACCGTAATTTGTCAAAATTATCTAACGATTTGACATATACCACGTGAGCGAACATCTCTAACATTATCTGAAATCTTTAGATCGTGTGACTTTCAGATATGGAATCATTAGCTCACAGTCTGATTATCATCACGCTTCTACGTGTTTTTTTATGTGATACAGTTACGGAACGAGCCGACAGCCCACCTGGTGTTAATTGGTAACCTCGGTCCATAACAACCGATGCGACTTGGGTCCTCCCCTACTAGGTACGACAAGACCCGAGTCGCAAAGTATGCGCCCTTAACTTTGAGACTTGTAGGTGGAATGTCTCATGTGCAATTTCAATTTCATCGACAACCACACTTTTCAAACCTGAACACAGAACGCGAATGCGTTACTATTAGGTGGCAGAAATGGGCATGGTGGCAGTACTTCTCCGGACGAACTTGGCGTGCGTTCTATTGCTCTTAAACTACCTCTTTGGTTGGATGTGTCAAAACTATAATGTATGTTTTTATTTAAGTATAATGCGAATAACTTACTGAACGAGTCAGATGGTCTACCTGATGTAAAGCGGTAACATCTGCCCATGGCAAAATCAAAACGTCTTCAGTCCTCCCTACTTAGGTATAGGAAGACACAAGTCAACCCTTTAGACGTGAACGTAGAATGTCTCAAGTGCCTGTAACTTCACCGTCACACCTTTCAAACCGGAACGCTCTAATGAGAGTGCATTACTGCTTGACGGCAGAAAGAAAAAAAGTAATGGTTGCAATTCCCCGGATGAATGATGAACGAGTTATTACTTCCTCGAATAGCAATAATGATACGCCTACGCTGCCGATGACGACAACGCGATAATCATACAGATTATTTGAGCGCTATACTTGGCTGCTACTTTCAGTTGAGATAGGTCAACCAAAAAACAGCCTGTAGGAAAAAGGCCCCACCATAGAAGCTGCATCATTCTTCCAGGTTGTTTTTCAGCTTGTACTACAAGGCATACATGCATAGACATACATCTATTTACTTAAGTAGCACACAATATAATATTATAACAATTCGAAACATAAAACATTTCAGAACATAAATCAAAAAATATGAAAGTACACATTAATGTAAAAACAAGAAATAACATTTTTATATCATTGTGTGCCCGTAAGGCACATGAGATATCTTGCGTCCCAGATTTACGGGCACAATAAGATGTGACTGATTGTTCCCTTACATAAGTAAGTAGAGGACCCGAGTCGTACTGCTGTTGTAATGAGCAGAGAAGAGAGATCAGACACAAAAATAATACTTTTTTTACACAGCGCCATCTAGCTCCATAGTAAGCTAAGTATAGCTTGTATCATGGGAACCATACAGCTGATATAATACTTGAATACTTTTTTTGTAAATATGTACATATAATACATATCAACACCCAAACAGAGCAGACATCTATGTTCGTAACACAAATGTTTGTCCTGGGTGGTAATCGAACCCACGACCTACAGCGCAGAAGGCAGGGTTCCTACCAACTGAGCTATGAGGCCAGTCCGTTTTATTCTTCTATCTGAAACTTTAAGACTCTAACAGATGGCTAAAGCAACCGATCATGAAATTACAGTAGATAGCACAATACAAAGGCCACAGACGACAATTTCGTCATAATTCTTATCAGCACAAACATTTCGTCTTGACAGTTTCCCAAAATTATGCAGTCATGAAATTATATCATGCTGTGGTGTACCCTTATCTATGGATGTTTTTGTGTGCATGTGAAAATCCTCACTGCAACCAATCACTTAGATAGAACGATGTACAGTCTCATTAAACCGTAGGTCCTCCAAACTATAAATTCGTAGGGTGCGGCAATCTCTCGAGTCGTCTGTCTTGAAGATGAGCCTCAGAGAAAAACGAAACAGCCGAGTTCTATTACTGGCTATTTTCTGGTGCTACCTACTCATACATTGCACATCGGTGGACTTGTAATTACGTTTTCAGTGAGAGAGAACTCACTAGGTGAAAGTTTAGCAGAAATGTACTATATATATTACTTTCGTTCCCAGAACAAATAAATATACATTAGTATACTTAGTTGAATAATATGCACACGCGCGTACAAAGAAATTTCGGAGTGTCATATTCTATGGGGGGCAAAATGTTATGTAGTGAAACAAACATTCTCCGTATTTTTTAATTGTTGGTTTGTAGTTAGTTACTTGAAAATAAACAAACTTTCGATTTTTCTTGGAAAATTACAACGGGCATTTTTAACAATAATTTACCAGCTAAATGATTAACATATTGTAACGTACTGTCTAAACTCCTTAAAATACTTGAAATTTTGAGCGTCTGCTCGTTATAAAGCGAAGACAAATTAAGAAAGTTACAATCGCTTCAAGTTTCTGGTAATTTCGTAGAATAAGATTTGTCCTTTTGGAAAATGTTACCTGAGTTATTGGAGGGAAAAAAAAATTAAAGGTGATGAGCTCGCTGCTTGTCACGTTTACGTTTGTAACCGACAGATAAAAAGTGATTCACTGAAATTCCGCTTCTCCTGTTTATATTGTGATTCTCCTCCTCGATTAGCATAATATTGCGAGAATACATATAAATAATAATATATATAATATATATAGTTAAAACTGGGCTTAATCCTGAAAATTTGAAGCTCTATTTGAATGAACTCAAGACATTTCCGTAAAAAATGTCACGTCCTTTAAAAAGAAAAGTCCAGATTCGAGTCTCACTAACACCCACAGGTCTAATATCGTGTTCAGATTCGTTTCAAAAAAGTTAGTCATCAATCAGATATAATCAGCATGACCGAAATGGACTTTTGTCGGCTGTTTCAGTACTTTTAAGAACGTTGGAATGTGGTCGGTGATCAGGCGGTAGCCGCGTGGATCGCACACAGCCGCAGCCAGCCGTGTGTGCGCCAAATGCCATACGTATGCACACCACGCACACATAGCTGTGTTCAGAATTCACAGAGGTTAAACGCACACAACTGTAGTGAACGAATGGGACGTATTTTCAAGTCATTCGATATTTATTCCGATTTCATCGGCACTCGCATTCGAAATTTGTTTCACAGTATCATTGGGGCAAAATCTTTTAGTTACTTGAAAACGTATTCAAAAAGGTCTTTTTGGTTGTTCCTGTTTATTGGATACTTGAAGAAGTGGCTGAACTGTTGTTATTCAAAGGCGCAAGGTTCTACTTTTCTCCGAAGGGAAAGTGATTTCCATAATCAACTTGGAAAGCAGATTTATTTTTATCGTTTGTTTAACAGAGATTGAGTTATTACCTGAAAATTGCACCAATTCATGCCTACTAAGCATTGAATATTTTTTGAAAGATCATCTCTAAAGTATTTTTATTTGACAATTGTCAACAAAACATAATATAAAATATTTATTTCCGCTGAAATTCGGAAAATGCCGTGAAATTTACAGGTTGAAATACGATTATTACAAATCATTTGCTCTCCGAGCCGGTCATGACATAAGACCTGTAGGCAGACAGCAAGTTCGTCGTTGTGGTGAACAACGGCGCGGCGCGGCGCGTCAATATGTGTCCAACCAACAACTCTTATGCGGTAATTAATTCTCCGACAACTTTTTAATCATTAGTTAGGTACATTTATTAAATTATTTTACAAGAAAAAGTATACACATAAAAATCTCTAATGCCTAAACTAGGCCGGGCCTGTATCATAGGCATTAGTATAGTATAGTATTACTATTTTATATAATATACATATATATTATATGTATATAAAATAGTATATATAATATATATATAATAGTATATATACGTCAAACAATTATTTAATTTTTAAATGTAGAGTGCTTATTAATGCTTATTAATAGGACCCAGTGACTACATGTAAGTCAGTCTATAATGCTGAACAACATACGAATACTCGCCTGTGTCTGTGGTCGGTACAGTTGACATACAAAGTAATACACACATACATATATTTATTTGCGTGAGCACAGAACACGACAAATTATTAGGCACATATAGATATGGAATCAGTATATGTTTATGCGTTATATTTAATAACTAGCTGTTGCCCGCGACTTCGTCCGCGTGGAATTCGGTTTTATCACGCACCCCTATTTTACCCCTCGGAAAAGTAGCCTAAGTTACTCCTTGTTACATCAGCTATCTGCCAGTGAAAGTCCCGTCAAAATCAGTGCAGCCATTTCAGAGATTAGCCGGAACAAACAGACAGACAAAAATTGTAAAAAATGTTGTTTTGGTACATGTACCGTGTATACATCCATATGCACTTAGTAAAAAGCGGTTATTTTGATATTACAAACATACACCAATTTTATTTATTTGTATAGATTTATGCCTGATGCAAAAACGCAATTCAGGTTCTTAATTGCTCACTTCCTTTCTTGTATGCGGTAACGTTTTTGTGTAGGATTTGGCATGGTAGGACTGAGTGCGCTCTTTAGTCGGGGTAAGAGCTAATGAACATTAAGATTATGGCTAAATATGGCTGAAACGTGGGTATAGCGACCAAAGTGACGCACAATACAAACGTTTTCAAGCTAGGTCTAGGCTTGGTCAAGTTAGGTTTATTTACAGCGAGAAAAAGTGTCGTATTTACAGACATTAGACAGGCCTTACAGCTCAGTTGATGTCCCTGACTTCTGAGCTGTAGGTTCGATTCCCACCCAGGACAAACATTTGTGTGGCGAACATAGATGTTTGTTCTGTCTGAGTGTTAATATGTATTATATGAATGTATTTACGAAAAAGTATACCTATATATGTATTCTATCAGTCATTTGGTCCCCATAGTACAAGCTATGCATTGTTTGGGGGCTAGATGGCGCTGCGTGAATTGTCTACCAATATTATTATTATATTTCAATGCAGATTTATGAAATATTGCTGTAGAAAACTTTCTCATATGTGACAATGTGTATAATAACTTTGTACGGGAGAAAGCGGTCAGTACAGCGAATGATAGAGATTACACCGCGTATATTGCTTTCTCACTCAGGCATACAAACTTTTCCCTCATTTAGTTCAGCGTGCATACTGAAGTACCGCGCTCTAGCATTGTTAACGGAAGGATGACGTGTGTACACACCCACAAAGATAACGTGGAAATGATGCGCTGCTGTTGTTATCATACGCGTTTGTTTCTTAATTACTTTAGTATATGAGCTCAAGTTTATTTCTCACTAGCTGTTGCCCGCGATTTCGTCCGCGTGGAATTCGGTTTTATCTATTTTACGCATCGGAAAAGTTGCCTAAATTACTCCTTATTACATCAGCTGTCTGCCAGTGAAAGTTCCGTCAAAATCGGTCCAGCCGTTTCGGAGATTAGCCGGAACAAACAGATAGACAGATAGACAGACAGACAGACAAAAATTAAAAAAAAATGTTGTTATGGTATATTTACCGTGTATATCCATATGCACATAGTAAAAGCGGTTATTTTAATATTACAAACAGACACTCCAATTTTATTTATTTATATAGATATAAGCTGTGTAGTACACTCGTCCTCACTATATGGAATTGACTGGCCTAACCGCTCAGCCGGTAGTAACTGTAGTTCGTGGCTTCGATTCCCACCCGGGACAAACACAGATGTTTATTCTGTCTGGGTGTTAATATGTATTTACAAAAAACAATAGTATATAAGTATTCTGTCAGTCATCTCGTTCCAATAGTACAAGCTATGCCTAATTTGGGATTAGATAGCGTTGTGTGAAATGTCCAAAAAATGTCTGAAGATTCTATAATTATCGAACTCAGATCTATAATCGTTTACGCTGCTATTGCCGGGATCATTAATTTAACCTTTCAGAACTACGGAAGTGCTTAGCGGGAACTATTGGTCCACCATCCAGATGACGAGTATCCTGAACGCCAGACCGCTTCTAATGATGGTGGAAATTATAATTCGATATCAATTTAATGAAATACTTAAAATATATCCAATAATTAACAAATAAAACAGTTAACAATGTATGGTATAATTTTATATGAATTAAGGCTTTTATAACTCAGAGGGTTGCCTTTGAATACACATCACTGTGACTATGTAACGTCTTGACTTAGTTAGGTATGCCTCACAAGTTTCGCTTCTAAAACAACGTCAGAAGTTTGGTGGCAGATTTTCAACATGAAGTTGGTATCCAGCCGGCTGGGATTTAACCTGCTAACACCTACCAGTTCTAGCTCTTTGTAATTTTTATCCATGGAGTTTTTAAATCCAATATATAAAATATTGAAATGAAAATATTGGTGTTTTAGTTAAACGTCTCATATACGTGCAATTGGATACATAGCTCACACAAAAATAATATTTACAGTGGTTTCAAATAAAAGACAGACTAGTGAAGAATAAATATTTATTATACAAAATGTTAAAATCTGCTACAGTATTTTTTTTGTTAACCATACCAAGATGAAACAGGAACAAATCATTCCGCGGTGTAGGAATGTCATTATCACAATTTTATTTTATAGTAAATGCAATGTATTAACAGTTTCTTTATGAACATACCGATAAGGTAGAAACTTCAAACTTTACACAGCACAAAATTAAATGATACATATATTGGAAACGTAGTATGTGTTTTTTGTATTGAGAATCTTATTTTATTTTATGAGATGGTTGATCCTTAAAACACAATCGGAACATTACCTAACATAACCCTAAGTTCCATATTCATACAAACTTTATCTATCCCATTGTATAGTAAAGGTAAAGTTTATACTGATTTGTTAAAGCAAATTGTCTATTCCACAGATTAATTTAGTAGTATTTATTGGGAAATCCTAATTATAGTGTATGAACGCAATTTTTATATACTATTCAGAATATATCTAATAATATTCTGAATTGAATTAAAACTGCAATAAGATTTGCAAATATAAAATAATAACAGCATTGCTGTCTACGAGATGTGAAATAATATACTGGTTACTTGTTTTACAGTTCCAAGGTTAATACATTTATTCCTCTAAAATTATGAAAAATTAATTCATCTCTCTTTGTAGTATTAACAAAATAGAAGTTTTGTCGACAATACCAAACGTTATTTAAATTTAATATGTAAAATAGTCTTTGTGTGTTGTTAATACATTAACCGAAAATGAGTACCATTGTTTCTTTCGAGGAATTTCTCTACGCTGTATGATTTAGAATTCCCTTCAATGGCAGACCCTGTATGTTAAGGACATAATTCAAAAACTTTCTTTGATGAAATAGTGCCACTAATTCTGTGTACAATAAATCTACAGCTAAATTAACAAATTAAGTATTAAGTAATTGTATCCGTTTTAGCTTAAATTATATTTTTTTTAGTAGTGGGACCATTTCTAGTGCATTGTTCGTCAGTGGAATTTCTACCACATACCCATTTCTGCCGTCAAACATATATACAACATATTTGTGTTCCGGGTTCGAAGTAACGGCCGCAAGTCGTTATATCTTCATGTCGACAAGCGTAATGCCGTGCTACTTGGGTCTTCGCATACTAGTACGGGAGGATTCAAGTTGTATAGATGTTATGGTAGGGAATACCGCTCAAAATATAAGATGGAACATGTAAAGAGGGTGGCAACACCTCAATTATTTAGCTTTATGAGGTTGAGAATCGGGGTCAGCGTTTTGTTTATATCAATAGACAACATTATAAAATTTTCTAATTCAATAAAAAAAACGCGTCGGCAGATGATAATGAACAGTTAAGCTTTATTCTTGCTTCTGTGTTCATTAAATAAAAATTTATGATTTACACCCCTTATTGTACATTTGGTATATTTGCATGTAGTATAAAAAATCATATACATAGTTCATAGCAAAATTAAAATGTAACTTACAAACTAAATTTCTGTAGTTAAGTAAGTAAATGGTTTATTATTATTTACAATAAGTTTTATTAAGTTATCAACACAGGCACTTCTGAGACATATCTTAAAACTAAAGACAGCTTGTGCAATCACCACATTTTCAATTCTGACAATGTTTTCTACTAATTATTTTCAGATGGCTTGTGCTCAGCAATCAGCAATCGCTAACATATTCAAGACAATTCGTCTTTACTGTTGGAGAAACAGCGATGGAAATTTAATCGTGCCAGTAACGAAGAATTATTCTAATAGTGTAAATAACAGTTGCGAGAAAACTTGAAGGCGATAATCATACAGAGAGCACTCGATTCAAACAATCTCATACGCGTTTACCATAGGGCAACTCTTATTGCCTAAATAACCTTGAGCCCGTGGAAACGTTGACGTACATATATACGATGCGACTTGGGTCTTGCCGTACCCAAGTAGGGGAGGACCCAAGTCACATTGTATTGTATTGTTATGCCGCATTTAGTGTACACATAAAATTGATTTATTTTATAAGTATTAATTTGTATTGTGGTTTTGTAATAAAATGTTATTGTATTGTATTGCTTGTTATGAGCAGAGGTTATCACTTAACACCTGGTGGGCCATATGCTCGTTTCGTAACTTTATCACGTAAAAAAGTGGTGAGTTCATCGCCGCCAATGCTTTGCTCAGTAACTCACTTGTATTTTTTATCCTTTAAATCATTACCTAAACAAAACTGAATGTTTCTGTGTGTTTCGGTTCGTTTACTGAAACCAGGGGCTCGACTCATCACTTCGGCCTACCTGATCATACACGTCCGAATATTCTTCGGGAAAATTTGGATCACAAGCTGTCATTATAATTAACTTATAACCTAGAATAAGTACTTTTAGTACATTTTAAGTATATATTATTCTCACGTGGCACCAGTTAAGTCACTCATGCAATTGTATATGTAATTTTATATATAACATGCTACTGTATCACAGTCTTTATTTATAGCGATTTATCATAACTATAACTTACTTCTCACACACATGTATATTGTAAGACTTCATATGCTATTTTGAATAATAAATTGTAACAGCCAGTACCTAAAAATAAGTTATCATAGTAAAGAGGTAATTATTTGCATACCATAACAGATTTCATTTTAATAAATGCACTGAAGTAACATTCGATATAACATTAGTTAATTAATGTACCAAGTTATTGTCATCCCAGTGAAAAAAATAATGCCAAGCATAATAGACATAGGGATCCAACCCAACACAAAACATGAAACACAGACATGTTTAGAGGTAGAATCACATTTTGTAAGAGTTGATCGATAATATTGAAGACAGTTTTATGTGGACTTCCGCTTGACATTATTTCACAGCGGTCGACACTCTCTCAACTCGGTACTCTTCCGGACGGAATAACTTTTCATAACTACTAAACAGAGTACGCAAGATATGTATTAATGCAATCGCTTTATGAAATCGCAGAACGTATATTTTTTTTATATATCACAAGTTAATTTTGACCCTCGCCATATCATCATTACCTTTTTCGTACGTAACTCTATCGGTACTATATAGCTTTTCTTGTATAGCCGCAAACGATTGGCCTTTGGTTTCGGGTAGCAAAATAAAAATGAATACGACGCCGGCCACTGACAACGCGCCGAAACTCCAAAATGCAACATAATTCCCCAAATTGTCCGCCACCACCTGATACAATTTGGTGACCGTGAACGTCATCAAAGCTACAAATACCTGTATCACACAAGTGGCTTTCGATTTGTTATTCGTAGGGAATATTTCTGACGTTATCGCAAAAGGCACTGTGGCAAGACCTATCGTGTACGAAAATATTAATATTGGTATAAAAACTATAGGAATGAATTTCAAATTTACAATATATTCACTGTTTTCGTGTTTCAAAAAGAAATACGCGCCTATAACGATATTGGCCATACCGACACCACAGGAGGATACCAACAGTAAAGGTTTCCTCCCTACCCTGTCTACCAGCTGGGAAGATATAGCCGAAGTTAGCAGCTGGACGGAGCCGAATAGTATGCAAGATTCCTCAGCTCCGAAACCGCCTTCTGCTGCTCCGAATATTTGTTGTGCGTAAGATATGATCGCTGTACTTCCACAGAACTGCTGCGTGAAGTATATCCCTAATAGAATAATCAGACCTTTTTTATTTCCGCCGACAGTAATCAAGTCTTTCCACCTGCCCTTCTCCTTCATGTTTTCTGTTACTAAACTGGTCATGCTTTCTAGTTCTTCTCTCACATAGGTTCTACCACGAAGCTTTTTAAGCGAAGCCTCTGCCTCCTCTCTCTGTCCAGATTTTATGTAGTAGTATGGAGACTCGGGCATTTGGCTGAATGTGACCACGAAGAGAATTGGAATGGCAATGTTGAAGCTGGCTAGCCCGAGCATGGAGACATAAGGCCCGATGCAATATTGTGACAGGATCCCAAACTGAAAAATAAAATGATTTTTTTAAGCAATAAAAATTAAGCATTTGATAATACATACATAAATAATCAAAACAAAAATGTGCATGTTAAAAGATATGTAAAGGGACGCAATGTGCCTAGCAGTAGCGCCTCATTTTCGGTTTCAAGAAATCGCGTGGAAATCTTGCAGGAATACTTACTATACTCTTACTTACGATTTACATATCGTATAGATGCTAGCTTTCTTCAACAGTTATGCAAAATGCTAGCATTGATACCATCGCTGTTATTTACATATACGAACCTGAGAATTCAGTTTGGAGTATTCGCGATTCGTTGCAAAGTTGCAGCGAGATCTGTAGTGTCGATGAGAACATTAGAACATTACAGGTCATCTAATGCACCTGCAACTCTCGCAGAAATACCTTAACAAACTGATATGAACACGATCTTTCTACCTACAAAACGTAGTTTACGCTCACAAGCTACTGATGACAGAAGACTGACGGACGTTTCTCGACGAAATTTTCTTGAAGATGAAAATGAAACCTTTGACATTAACAAAAATCTTGTACACTGATACAACTTTTGTTCAACTAGTTCGAGAATTTGAAGAGCAAAAGTTTGATGTTACGTAGCTTTCTTTGTAACTCACTCTATTATTCACGTCTCAAAACATGCAAACGACCTGTTTAGTGAACATACGACCATTCAAAATATTGATTTCAAAAGAATTGATTCCAGAATAATGGGTGACGGCGATCTTAATTTCTTTTCGGGATAACCGAACACGGAACAGGCAAAACTGGGACAAATAGTCTCAGAGTATTCAGATAGGTACTATTATGAAATCTGTACCAGTAACAAGTAATGATTTAAGTTTATGTTTTCCACTTGCATGGTCTCCATTCATTTGATAACTAGACTCATTTATAAGAGCAGTAGAAATCTCGCCAAGTTCGCCCGGGGATGTACTGCCACCATGCCCATTTCTGCCGCCAAGCACTAACGCATTCGCGTTACTGTGTTCCGGTTTGAAAAGTGTGGTTGCCGGTGAAATTACAGGCACATTAGATATTCCACCTACACGTCTCAGAGTTACGGGCGCATACGATGGGACTTGGGTCTTATCATACCTAGTAAGGGAGGACCCAAGTCGCATAGGTTGTTATGGGCCGAGGTTACCACTTAACACCAGGTGGGCCATCGGCTTGTTCCATCAATGCATCGAACAAAAAAAAAAAAGATGACTAAAGCCCATTGATATATAATTATCGAGCCACATGTAGCATAATGCAAACATATACTCGTTCCTACATTTGAATGAGTTAATTACATACAAACGGTTTAGAATATTCTAGAACGCGCCATGTTCATGTCTAAAATACTAAGTGAATTAAATCTTATTTGTTTTTTCTTTGTCAAAATGTTATCAAAACATAATAAAGTGAACTCGAAAGGTTATACACATAATTTAGATGGTATCAGTATTATTTGTTCCGAGACGATATCCGGAATCCATCTTGAGTCAAGCCTCTGTCTTTTAGCATTCGTAGGTCCTAGCTACTTCCTCCCTTCTACTTCCGGCGCCACCGTCATCCGGTTTTGACGGGTAAGATGGCGGCGTCCGGTATGGCGTACAGATTTTACTTCATTATAGCGTCGTCTTTCCTACAGTTCAGACGTCTTAGCAAATATATTTGAATTTAATTTTTAAATTGGAAATTCAAACAAAAGTATAAATCCTCCCTTCGTTATGGAGAACGAAAATTATGTGCAACACAGTGAACAAAGTGATACTTCTAAAGAGCATGGATCTCGAAAAAGGACTCGTTCTCAAAGTACGAGTAGTTCATCATCAGAAGACTGTTGCTCAGAGCGAGGGAAATCAAAACGTTCGAAGCAAGTAAGTGATGTCCATTACGAATTCTTATCGCAGCAAGTGGCTTTTCTGACTGATTTGATTTCTCAACAATATGAGCAAACAGACCGAGGCGGGGCCTTCACAAGTGATCGTAACGGTGAGCAAACTTACATACTGTACAATAGATGATTTAGGGTTGCGTGCCCCGCAAGGCGTAAAAGAAAAAATCTTCAACTATCATACTTATCGACTACATTAAAAGATCCGCCGTTTCCTAAAACCGATAGTAAGCATTTGGAAAAAATATCTCAACTACAAAGATTTAAATGCAATGATTAGCAATCGATTCGTTTTTCCGAAGCACAGAAAAAAATATTTAACTACCCCTGGTTTTGTGAAATGAGGCGTTTTTTGTGCGCACAACTCTAACGATGATCGTTTACAACTGCTAGAGAGAACATACGCGGCATTATCAAATGCTATTCTGAATCAGAAAAGATTTACTTGATAGCGACATGCTGCAGGGTATTTGCGAAAAATTGGGGGGGAGGGGCACGAAAACTAGACGCTTACTTTCAGCCGATGACACATTAGACTACAGTTGCCGCATCCACCACCCAAAGGCGGGCGTATGATAAACCAAAGCCATCGACGAGTAAACAAGGTACCTAATAATTTTTTTCGATCAAATACTACCAAGAACATGTCCAAAGGTCACGCGAAGTCATCGAGAAATAATAAGTCTGCCAATGCAGATGCCAAAAACAAGCAACGAATGGATACACGGGGTAAGAAATACAGATCTCATTCACCACAAAGATATAATCGTGCATGCCTCGACTGCATTTTGGGTCGGTTGTCTAAGTCAGTATACGCATGTACGGGAAAATCTAGGTGCTCCCAAACACGTATGCAAACTTCTGATAGGAGCACTAATTCCATTCGTGATGAAGCCGCCCCTAGTATATTCAAATCGAACTCTAATGAAAAAATACGAAACAAATAAGAAATTCCATATGCCTCTGCTAATACACAATATGCTGGACACTCAAGTACTCTAAAGAACAAAGATGGGTCTCAGTTACCTATCGAAATTCTTTCTTGTTCCGAAAAGAGATGGTTCGTTTCGCCCTATATTCAATTTGAAGCGATTGAACAATTTCATCAATCTAAAAGGCTTTCAGCTTTTCAGTTACTTTCGGATGCCAAGTTTTTTTTTGCAGATCGAGGATTGGATTATTATATTAAGGTAGACGTCAGCCAGCATATTTCCATCTGCTCATAGCCAAGGAGCATCGAAGGTTCCTGAGGCTCAGTTACGGTTGTTAACTACTCCAGATGCGCTGCCTACCGTTTGACCTCTCGTCAGCACCACGGAAGTTCTCCTCTCTGACAAACTGGATAGCCAAATACCTAAGAAGCCACAATATACGGTGCGTAGTATATTTAGACTATTTTCTACTAATGGACCAATCCCACAGGCTTTTGAAACAACACATCGCTTACATGGTAAACCTAATGAGGCAACTAGGGTGGACTATCAATACGGACAAGTCTGTTCTAGTTCCGAGCCAACGCCTAGAATTTCTGGGCATTACATGGGACACCAAACTCAACACGAAGTCTCTGTATGAACCGAAGTGCCCAACGCTACGCAGGGCACTTCTCAGTCAGATGTCCAAAAGTCTCAGGCAGGCCCAGTCCCTCCTGGGGAGACTCAACTTCGCTTCGTTTGTAGTGCGCAGGGGAGGATTGCACTGTCGAGCCATGCAATATCACACCTACGCAGGGCACTTCTCAGTGAGATATCCAAAGGTCGTTGGTCCCTCAGGCAGGCCCAGTCCCTCCTGAGGAGACTCGACTTCGCTTCGTTTGTAGTGTGCAGAGGAGGGCAATATCGCACCTACAAAGCGCACTTCTCAGTCAGATGTCCAAGGGTCGTTGGTCCCTCAGGCAGGCCCAGTCCCTCCTGGGGAGACTCAACTTCGCTTCGTTTGTAGTGCGCAGAGGAAGATTGCACTGTCGAACCATGCAACTCGATATCAAAGTCAAAGTCAAAAACTTTATTTCCATAGAATTCATAAAGAAATGGCTTGGAAACGCCAATATTCAAAACATAAGGTCACGCGTACTTATCGATAAGTTTGATGCCTGTTCAAACCCTATCCGACCCTCCATGGGGAAGATCTCACTCAAGATATCTACCCAAAGAACATCCTTACCAGCAGGTGGCACTGCCAGACACTGTCCTTGCCGAGATGAGATGGTGGTCCGAAGCAGTTCGGAGCTCACTACCAATACATACAAGCTCAATCCCTCACCTGCTCACCACGGATGCGTCCGACTTCAGCTGGGGTGCTCAATTGGGAGACTCTAAGATGTCCGGTCAGTGGACAGCACAACAACAATCATGGCATGTCAACCTCAAAAAACTGTTTGCCGTCTATGCAGCTCTCCAGCAAGAAAGCACCCATTTGCACAATGCTCACATTTTATTGCAAACGGACAACCGCACTGTGGTGGCGTATATCAACAAGGAAGGTGGGACCAAATCGACGAAACTTCTAGATCTGTCTCTGAGGCTATTACTGGTAATGGACCAGTTAAATAAGAGTATATCTCTCACAGCACAATAATTCCCCGGCCGATTCAATTACGAAGTAGATGCTCTATCACGAGGTGAGATATGTCCGGAATGGCACCTGATGCCAGCGGCAACGGAGATAATATTCAAATTGTGGGGGAAACCGGAAGTGGACCTGTTTGCATCACGGACAGCACACGTGACAATAAGGTATGTATCGTCGGATGTCCAGGACCAAGAAGCCTTATTTCACAATGAGTTTCTTCACCGTTGGGACTGCGAGCTAGCGGTGGAAACACCCATGTGTTTCCACCGCCAAACCTGATACCTCTGGTACTATCTCACCTGAACACATCCAGAGGTCGATACATTCTGATAGCTCCCAAGTGGAACAGGGTTTTTTGGCGACCATACCTTCAAGTCCAAGCAATTCAAGATCCTTACAGAATCCCTAACCTTCCACAAGTTTTGATCGGCACGAGAATCTGGATACATCACCCGGAAATTCAAGATATTCTTTTGGGAGCATGGTTGATTTTGGGTGGACAGATAAAATAGTAAATAAATAAAATCCGCAGAAGAAAAATCTTTATTAATATCGAGCTGGCGGACATCCACCCTAAATACATACCGCCCTGCATGGAATAAATGGAAGACATGGTGCGTCGGTAATAACTTTTCGTACAAGAGTCCAATTCCAGAACAAGTTGCTCGTTACCTAACGCATCTACATAACAATGAAGGTTTGGCTTATCGGACTATACTGGTACACAAAGCCGTAATTGCCACCTTTAGCAATTTATCGACTAATGTTTTATCGACGAATTTTTTTTTTGTAAAACATATTCTTAAAGGTATTTCAGTCGCAAAGAACAAGAAATTAAAGCCACCTATTTGGAATGCAACAAAAAAAAAAAAAAAAAAAAACTTGGTGAACAATGCACTAGACGAGAATAACTTGTACAAAGTATCCCGTCGCTGCGCCATCTTACTGTTACTAGCTTCGCGGCGACGAGGCCATGACCTGACTC
The DNA here is from genome assembly GCA_947359385.1 of Chesias legatella. Taxonomy (NCBI): domain Eukaryota; kingdom Metazoa; phylum Arthropoda; class Insecta; order Lepidoptera; family Geometridae; genus Chesias; species Chesias legatella. The sequence continues at coordinate 5,035,144 of OX375765.1, read as the reverse complement.
TGCTGAGTCCTTCCAAAACCGTAATCGGCAGCTGGGTCAAGTCTGTTTTGAAAGACGCTGGTGTAGAAGCCTCACCGGGCTCTGTGCGCGCTCAGCTGTAGCATCGCTAAATTGGTTGAAAAAGTTTCCTATTGATCAAATTCTCGACACAGGAAATTAGAAACAGAAGCATACTTTCAGAACATATTATCAGAAGGAAGTAGCGAATCAATCCATGGACCCTTCCAATCCTGTTTAATTATCAAGATTCTTTGAACCAGTGGGTTAATTAACTGGTTAAGTTTTATTTTTCATTTTCAGTGTCTAATAAAAGTTCTTTCCATATAATTTTATTATTCTTAGCGTAACACATTATAGCGTCAACATTCTGTAAAATAAATTAAGGCTACCAGGAGATAACAAACACATCACTCAAGATGGATTCCGGATATCGTCTCGGAACAAATAATAAGAGAGTTTTAACTAACAATAAAACTTACCTATTATTTTTCCAACGATATCCGGAATCCAGGTAATACCTACCTGGTACATCGTGAGTATAATGAAGTAAAATCTGTACGCCATACCGGACGCCGCCATCTTACCCGTCAAAACCGGATGACGGTGGCGCCGGAAGTAGAAGGGAGGAAGTAGCTAGGACCTACGAATGCTAAAAGACAGAGGCTTGACTCAAGATGGATTCCGGATATCGTTGGAAAAATAATAGGTAAGTTTTATTGTTAGTTAAAACTCTCTTATTTTATGGTAATTAACAAGATATTTTTACAGAGATGTTACACACTTGACGTAAGCAACTCATGTGTTTATATTGATTTCTAGGAAAAATAAAAGCCATTTGGAGGAAATTTTGTTAAGATAATGTTTTTAACTGGCCAAGATATCAAGATAGGATAGGTAGGTACAGATACGAGACGTATAATAGATACGTTGTAAAAAAGAGAAGGACGTCGTCTGTTAAACGATATAGTTAACTGGTTTCGAAAAATCTACAAAAAACTCTGAACGAAAAACGAAACGGATTAAATCTATAGATCCGATTAGAAGATATTTAGCGCAAATTAAGTACCGAAGCACATTGAAGAAACCGCTACTTTCAGAAGAGCAAGATGAGTAAGGCCTTGGACTGGCCCTCACAATCTTCTGACACGAACCCAAATAAAAATGTTTCAACGTTGCTGAAGCAACACACTGTTGCAACATTGATGAAGCTTAACTTCGAGGAAAAATAGACTGCCGCTGAGGTTGCTAAGAAAGGCGATATGGAGATCATTATCCCATACGCTGTAATATTAGCCCAAAGTTTGCCTAGAATATGCCGGTGCCTGGATGCCATTATGGAAGTCATAATGGAAGTAGACGATTTATTTGTAATACATAATTTGAAATACATAATTTTCGGTTGGAGTTAAATTATGATATTTGGATGGAAGTCATCAAAGTGGGGATTGATTTAGCTGATTGATGTAGTAATAATTGCTAATTTAATTTACTCGGGCATTGGTGCGTATTTATGAACATACCTATATTAGTTTTGTGCATGAAAATTTATGTTATGTGTTTTTTCAGTACAAAACACATTACAGCGACTCCTTTCCAGCATATTACAGTATCCTACATAAAACAGCACACTGAGACTCAGCTTACACCTTTGGAGATAAAGGTGTGAATCTAATGTGTAGGATACTGTAATATATGTATCTAATGTGTACCTATAAGGTAAGAAGCTATTATTCTAGTTCCATTTACATTAGCATACCCGCTTCTTTCCATTAACATTAGCATACTTATAAAGTCTGTATATCTTATTAGCAAATGAGTCAATATAGTCTATTTTTTGTCGCTCTAAATATCAACAGGTGTTTAGTAATTAATTTGCTTTTTTTACGAGTAGATAAGAATGACAATGTTTTATGTATGTTGTTTGGAAGTGTCCTTGTAACTTTTTTTACGGTCAAGGCCGCTGATAATCGCACACGTTATGTTATTCAGCAAACGAAACGTTATAATTAGGTCGTATTAAATTGTTTGGGGGAGCTGAGTCAAGTCCCACATTTATTTTAGTATGTCGTTTATAACTGTGTTGTCTGTCGTAAGCGCAATGCAACAAACTTCTGTTTCACGCTGAAACGCAAGCAGTTTGCAGCAGTCAATAAATATATGGCTTTTGATAACAAACCTATGCTAATAAATAAATGTAATTCAAGCAGGATTGCTATATTTGTTTCTTTACATTTTAGGCTAAAAATAAAAGTTCTTTACTCAAGAGTAGAATCACGTAAAATTATGAAAATTGAATGTACTTTTTACAGTAATAAACAATTATCTTGAACGAAACTTCTAAACGGTGTTATCAGAAATGAAATGAGATGATCGACCTTATACTTTGAGTGTGTGCACTATTCTTGGGAACGGCTAAAAATAATCGCATTTATTTTTTGTTCAAAACGTGGAAAGCATTCTAAATCCATCCGCACAGAAACACAAGTTTCTCACTCACAACAGGAACAGTATATACTTTCAGAAAAAAACAAAATGGACTTGGTATACATACATATTAAGACGAAAATGGTCTTTAAAAGTTTCTGTGACTAGGTCTATGTATGTAACTTTTTGCTTGTGTTTTCTTATTATCATATTAAAAGTAAAAAAAAAACACAAAACATAAAAATTTGAAGTAGAAAACATTAGCTCAAAAATACAGTGCACAATATTAGATTTCCGGAAGTAAATAATTATGAGTGATCTTTATTCCTGCACTCAGGTCTTATTATGTTCAATATGGGCAACCTAGAGGAACAATGAAATGGAATTATAGGATCACGATGTCAATTGACGGGACAATACCGGACATGTTTACGTTGCCAACTTGTGTGTCATTGAAAATTATGCTTCGGAATATTCTGGTAGTTGTTTCATATTTACATTATGTAACGTACATTTCTATGGTGCAATACTCGTCACAAAGTAAATGCGATACGTTAAAGGTGTGACCGGAATAGAATGGAAAAACTTAATCTGTCTTATCTCGTCTATGATTTGCGGATTGTAGAATTGTAAATAGCGTGTTATAGAAATATATTCTGATACAATTTTTTTTATAAAGGACATAGTACCATCGATTTTCGATTTACATTTATTTTGTTTACCACTTAAATTCCATTTTGGATCCCTTAAAATACACTATTATTACGCACATGCATATGCTACGCGTTGTCTATATATCAGTCAGATCTTTCTTATAAATGTAGATATAAGAATAAATTTATATAATATTGATTCTATCAGTTATCTATAGATTGGTAAAAATAGGCTTTAGAGAGCTCTACAGTCTAACAGCGTTTGTCATTTATTTTTTTTGTAAATTATTACAATACTAATAAAATAAATTATATCATTTTTACCTTAGACATGACGGTGATGAGAGTAGCCAACGCCCCGCGCATCTCATTGGAGGCGATCTCACCCAGGTACATCGGCGCCGCGGTGTACGCGATCCCGTACCCCAGCCCGGATATGAGCCGCGACACGTAGATGGTGGGCACGTTCCCCGCCAGCATCACCAGGATCCAGCCGATGATGTACGGAACTGAGGCCAGGAGCAGCGTCTTCTTCGTGCCGATTCTGTCGGCTAGGTACGAAGCTGGGATCGGACTCGCAGCTGAAATGCAAACGTTATAAGGGTCTAATAAAATTCAAGTATAATATATAAAAATCTAATCAAGGGTACGTTCATTTGCGTTCAATTGAATCCGTTTTTTGAATCACCATCACCCTAAACATTCATTTGGAACGTCTCATGTAATTGTCACCGGCGTACTTAAACAATTTTGTTTTTGAGGTCTTTTGAATTTGGGTTTAGTACAGAGGGATTCGTATCTTTTTTGATATCGAAGACGCCCGGAATTCCATTGTAAGTTATTATTTGATTATTGATTCTTACTTTTTATTTGTAGCTATCGATAAATGGTTCGCCGTTCCTGAGTGCATATTGACGAACAAATTCTACACAAAAAAGTGGTATAAGTTGAAGAATTGATATAATATTATGCGTTTCGATATCTCGTAACATTCGGTACGAAGTTTTCGGAACCAGTTGACAAACGACTCGTTCATAGTACCTATATTATATATACGTATAATATTTATCTACATATTTTCGAACGCATATAAAATATTTCGACTATAGGTTGGTTATAGTTATAATGTTTTCACTATACTGTGGTAATAGCAGAAATAACAAGGTGATAATTATAATTAGTAGACACCGCTTCATACCTACTATATAACTATCGCTGCGGCTAAGCAGTGACGCATACTCATCACTGTAATCAGATTTGAAATGTGTGGTTGCCGGTAAAATTACAGACACATGAGTCATTAAAACATCACGTAGATAAGTTACGGGTGTAGTATCGTATTGCATTTGTTAGGGACAGCTGACGTTATCGCTTAAAATCAGGTGGGCCATCTCTGCATGTTCACTAATTCTAAATAAATACTTATAAAGCCGTGCCATCAACGTAATTATGGTATCTGTAAAGGACCGGTTACAAGAAATGCTTTTATCATGAAATAAAAGGTTTTCATGTAGAAAATGGTATTACATTTTAGACCAAATTTTTTATAAATAAAGTGTACGAAAGAAGCCCCTTTGAGGCGCACTTTTAACCTTTCATCACACTGCTTCGAGAGCCAGTAACACGAGTAGTAATTAGCACTATGCAATTTAAGAATAAGATACCAGTTCTGTTGATATCACATGACTTTTTGTAGGACGTTTTTATTAGTATAATGTTGCTTAATTAAAGAAAAAAAAAATACAAAGTCAGAAAAAGTTAAGTTAATTGCGCGATAGAAATTCGCAAATGTGTTGTATCATCATAACATTTAATACTTTGGAAAGAAATCTCTAACAACAAAGATTCCATGTTTTTTGGAGATTGTGCAATTTAGAAAACCCATTCCGATAGCCATCGTCTCGCTGCAAATTGTACACATCTCGGGAAATAGAGGATTTTCAACGGGTCGTATTCAAGGAAATCCTTGAAGAAAACGAGCTGCTTACTATTCTTTAACTATACTTATACCTGATCACTTCTTTTACAAAATTTCCCATATTTAATTAATCTACATTCGGATAACTTATATGAATGATAGAAAGAAAATACATGAAAGGGACACATGCCAAATTTAAATTATATCGTTCCTTAGTGTTCATTTTAAACTATATTGAAATAATCATCAATTACCAGCTCCATCAGTTGTCTTTAATTCTGAGTCGTAAATGTTTGGAGATGACTTCAATGAAATAATATATATTTTTTCGTAGAAATATTAAAAAACAGACCTGGAATGATTTCTCTATGATGTACAGGAACGTTTGGTTCAGGAAATAATATTTTAAACGTCCCTTTTTGTTTATTACCTACCTATATTATATTACCTATAGATAGTTACCTATTTTTAAAATGATAAAGAATTCTTTAACAAATTATGTTTTTTGAGATGTAGCAGATACCTCCCCCGAAGAAAAGCGATCTTACTCTGCCTCTTATCTTGCTCTACTTCGTCTGAGAGCAAGGGAGGATTCAAATCGCATAGTATTTCGCTCACTCAGCCATTAAGATAGAGCGATCCACGTGCTGTAATTTAATAGCACCCATAACTTTCCAACGGAAACTGAAATGGGAGTATGTTACTGATCGTCAGCATATTTTATATCGATGTCATATAAAAGTAAAGAAAGAAAGAAAAGAAAGAAAGAGTATTTATTTTGCAAAAAACAACAGTAGCGGTATCTACTTGAAATAAACAAATTATGGCGATCGAAACATTTAACCTGTTCGGGTACTGAATCCTTGACACTTGAGATCCATACGATTACTAGAACCAACGAGGCAAAGGATTTCCTTTGCCTCGTTATTAATTTTAATACAAATGCTTAAATTGAATCGGTTGAAACGTTGGAAACCGAGGAAGTAAATGTTTAAACTTCCGTATCGAGTAACGACAAGCATAAATTGTTACCAATGCCAGACTTGGTATGACCCAGACATGCCCGTTATTATCTAATGTAAAATGAACTTTAACGCGTCAGCATTATGTTCAATATGTTTTTCACATTTAGTCGGACTGCTGGCGGGGCTTTGTCCTGTTTTGCCCATGTGATGTGAATGTCAGATGTCACTCGTAGACTTCAAAGTGAATATGCTTGGTAAAAAAAAGGTACCACAGAATTATCTGATCATCAGTTGACAATGTATATATATAATAAAAATCGTAGTCATGTCGTGTGTTTTACATTAAATATTTTTGCGCATAATAAGGTGGGATACTGGGATGCGATACCTTTTGTCATCAATTGTGGAACTCAGGACGGGTCACATTAAGAAAGAAAGAAATTCAAAAACGGGTAAGACTACGGAGCGTTTAGATTTAGGACTTCTTCTGCTCATCTTTCTAGCACGCCTAAATAAAACAAAACAATGACTCGGAAGGCTATAGTTATATGAAATTGTTTTAGTTGTTACGGTTTTTGAATACGAGATCTCTATTTATCTATCTGAAGATCAAAAGTTGGACAATTGAGTTTTATTTACACGATTGAATCACTAAGTGGTTTTACTCTGTGGTACAAGGCAGATAAAGAAAAGAGTTTCTCGAACGAAGCAGGCGAAACAATCGCACCCGAGAGCTCCCCATAACATAACCGATAACTAATCACACCATGATGAAAACTCACATCAATCGAGCGATTTCGGCTGATTTAGACAAGATTTTCTCGATAAAAAGTACACGAGTAGGTATATCAGGAAATTGTGTTTTTCCATAATGTCAACCAGTGTAAACGAACGTATTGCCACTCGAAAGGCAATTTTCGCACAGCGAAGAGCAGAGATGTCATGTGTAAATATGGACATATATTTTACAAAGGAGGTTGGGGGAGGTGGTGGTTTTGACGCTGAAACCAAAATTTTTTTTTTTTCATAAAATACGGAAATCTAATAGTGTGTGAGGTCCGTCTCACCCGGTCTTTTGTCATACCTATTCGCATTCACATAAACTCTAATAAAATAAAAAAAACATCTCTGACTAGGTATGTAATTGAAGAAGAACCAAAATTGTCGACTAGAATGCTGGCTAACATTTTGTGTTTCGAATTAATAATTTGTTTTTCTTCTATCTAATATTGTTGGAGCTGTGTGAAATCTACATCAAAAGAGCTTATTAAAATTACTTAGGTACGCCATTAATATAAATACGAAAAATAATAATTTAAACACAAATTTAATTACTAAAGTCTGGTTCTACAGAATTTGTCTGCCAGATCTGTGTGGGGCTTATCTTGTCGTGTTTCGAATACGTTCCAAGAATGTTTTTGTATCCACAGAAACAGCACTTAGCAATATAGAAAAAAATACTCAAAGAATAATGTATAATGTTTTTTAACCGTATAACCGCCACCGTTTCACATCGTATTAATTAATGGTAGGTAGCAAACTTTTTTCTGAATTTGTAGAACTTGGCGAGATTCTATGTACTTATTGGAGGAGTATGAATTAGTATTACTGGGTGTCTAGTATTAGGATAAAGCAACCCTGGATGCGCCCTAAGCTAGTGATTTCAAAACGTTTTCCACTGGCATTTTTCTCGGCAAATAAAGATCTCTTTTACTTCCTTCAAATATTACAAGGCCATTCGGCATCTTAGATCGTTTATGACAGATGATTAATAAAGTACTACCAAGGTGATACACGAGTCACGATATAAAACTGCATTGAGCTCCATTTACACGATCACTTACGTCGCTTGCCATTGTAATTCATCAATGTCACACTGTACCTATTGTATTGTGCATCGTGCCCTGATATCGTGCCCGACCTTTGCGGGACGGTGTATGGGTATTTCTACCCACAGTTTCTCACCACAAGCCAAAAGCTTAAATAAATGAAAAAATATTTTTTAACACTATCATGCTAAGTGCTTCTTACTGCGTAACGCAATAACAATGCGCTAAGATCCCCCTATTAAGCAATGGGAAAACCGGAGACATTGCTTCCGTCAACCTATGGAAGGTCTCATGTTTCTGTCAAAACCTTCAATTTCGAACACATTGAAGTTAGTGTATTTGTATACATTTATAAAAATTATGCGACCAGGGCTATTTCTGTAATGCTAAATACGCACGGTCGTCATATTCTTCAGTCATATTCTGCTCTCTTCTCTTCTTAAGTCTCTGTGTCTTACATCTGCACTCAGGTTTCTAAACATTATCCTGAAGACTTCGTAACACTTAGGTGATTGCGTTTGACTACATATCTCCTTGAGGTAGCTAACCAAACGGACATTGGCCCTTACCATGCTATGGTTTTCTCACAATATTATCTTTTCACGGAAGCTCAAGCTTGGCCTCAATCTCAAGCCTTAAGGTTTCTAACCCAAATTTTGTGGTTCTTCTTACCTGAACACAGTATCATGATGGAGGCAATCCATGAGCTCTGATCGGGAGAGGTCTCTATCGGCGAGTCCTTGCCCAGGAGTATGGGCAGCGTGGGCGATGTCCATCCCACTGTGGTGCCAGCTGCTGCTGTGATCAGAGTAGCTGCAAAAAAAAAGGTTATTTTACACATGATGTCCGTGGCTTCGGTCCAGTGGTGCTCATGAAAAATAGGTTTTCTAAAAGTAACCTAATTACACCCCAGATCAAACAGAAATCGTGTTTTTTTTTCTAAAGAGCCTGTCGCCTCTTCCAGCATATTTCTGCAAAATATTGTCGCTCCATTGTTCTGTTAGCATTCCTGCGTGAAAGAAGGAAAAAAGGAAGGAAACTCGACAAACACTTTCATTTATAATAAGTAAGGAATATTATTATTTTATTCTGGTACCTATCACACAGATTTTTGCCTAGTTTAGGGCCAGTATGGACCAATTAAAAATATGTTAAGCAGCATTTTAAAATTATTTATATTGTTTTTGTATTGTATTGTATTGTGATGAAATAAACGCTTTGTTATTATTATTAATATTACTATTCCAGTTCTGTATTTTTCGGCAACAGGTACTTATTGTTTTTGATAACCACACGCAGTAGGGACGATGCAAGGAATCCTAGCGTGGGGTCTGGACATAATATTAAAATCAGTCGAAATTTCAAATAGTTATACATTACTGCTTTTGTTTGGTTTCTTGGAGCAAATTGGATGATGATAATAGTTGTACCAGGCAATCAGCGTATTTGGTGCATTTTTAACTTACTCATGACTATAAATATATATGAATGATCTATAAATGATCAAAAATTTGTACAGTCTCAGAAATTATGAGAATTTGTTATCAAGTATTAATAGATCAGCCTTAAATTCATTATCACCATCGAGGGAATGTCGACGTTTTCAACGGTGAACTCATCGCTATTGATTTTTACAAATGAATCTAAAGCTGTCCATCCAGTGAATCACTCATACCTAAATTAGTTAAGAACCAGGCCGAAAGTCATAAACCAGTGAATTACAATGTTTGTCACGATTTAACCGTCGCTAAGATAGTAAAATCTTTATATCTCTAATTTGCATATTTTATAAAACAAAGTATTCTGCTATTCATTGTTATTATTACTTATTATGTTTTCATATCAGTGGAATATCTACAAATCCTATTTGTTTCCACTTGTCTTAATGCTTACATTGTACGTTTCTACGAGTTCAGCAGCCTTTGCATTCGCTTGGAGCTCCTTGCCGGTATTTTGTACAATGAGGGAATGAGCGCTGACTTAATTTTACTCATAATGGCCGTTTGTGGAAACATGATGTAGGTACATTATTTTAATAACGTCATAATTGCTACAATTAAAGAGTATTTTGCGTCAAATTGCTACTGTGAATGTGTCTAAGTGAAACATTTGGAAAAGTGTTAAAATACATTATTATTTGAAATACGTACTAATGGCGACCGATTACAAAAAATTTACACAATTTCTGATTTTGATATTCTACCGCTTTTTTTATGTCATCTCGGTGATAGAACGAGTTGACGGCCCACTTCATGTAAAGTGGTAACCGCCGCCCATGGACAACAGCAATACGACCCAAGTCCTATCCACCAAAGTACTCAGATGACTCAAGTCACACTGCGTTGCGTCCATCACCCCGAGACGGGGATGTTACGTCTCATGCGGCTGCAATTTCACCGGCACCCACTCCCTTCCACCGGAACACAGCAACACGAGTGCATCACGAGTGTGGTGGTTACATGTAGTCCGCCGCCAAGCAGTGTGGTCGTTTCTTTCTTTACTAAGCCAAAGCCAAAGTAACATGTGATGAGTGTATTAATCAGCAACTTAACCTGCCTGTACTATTACGTGTGATTGTTTTATCAGAACAGGCGTCAGATCCTACCCGTGATCTTGTTATTTGTAAGTTGACTTATTGACGTTACTCAGCAATTTCTTTAGAATTCATTGGAAGTATATAATAATGGTTTTGTCAATTATCTAACTAAATATTCAACCTATGTATATATAGTAACTATGTGGATACGCGTTTATTTGATTTATTTATTCCCACGCTGCGCTGAAATAAAACAAGTATTTTTGACATAATTTATCGGAAGTTCTCATTGACATGAAACTCAAAATATAATTCAATGAAACATTATGTTTTAAACGTGTTAAGTAGGTACCTAGGCGAAGTGTTCAAGTGACAATTTGTTATTCGTTGTTTTTGTTCGACTTTATACTATTAATTATTCTGTGTCTACACCGAAGATAAGTTATACAATTTTTAAGTTATCGTAAAATGGGGTCATGGTTACACGATAAACATAGGATTGTGGTGTCGTGGTCATTGCCACGACTAGATGTCACACGAAATTCGCGATATGTAGAAAAAAGTATATGATAATGGAATAAAAAGTATATAAATATATCAATAAAAAAAAGTGTATAAATAAAAGTATATAATATGATAATGGAAAAAAGAGCAATTTGCACATTAAATTAACAAAGCAAATATGGGTGATAATACTATAAATGTAATATATCTAGATCATAGATCTAAGTTACTCAATTGTTACAAGGAGCGTGCTCGCGAAAAAAAACGAATCCCTCCATTAGGGGTTTCTAGTTTGTTCTTCTCCATCGATGGTCGGATAAGGTTTGAACAGGCGTCAAACTTAGCGATGAGTACATGTGACCTTATGTTTTGAATATTATTGACGTGTCCAAGCCATTTCTTTATGAATTCTATGGAAATAAAGTTTTTGACTTTGACTTTGGCTACTCATCTGGGTGTCTAGAGGTGTTCTGTTTATGAACAAGACAATAAAAACATTTGAGTCATTCGTTTATTTTCCTCCCCTTTGTCGCTAAAGGTAACTACTAAATTGTATTCTTGATATCGTACTATCATCACGCAAAATGGAATTCCCAATGAAAACAACAGTTGTTTTTGCTGTGTGAAATATCAACCAATATTTATTTATTTATTTAATTTGCACAATTTCCATTAACACGGTAGCGATAACGGAGTGCCAGCTGTTAATCCTAAAATCTACCAACATATGTAAATCTTTTAATAACCTCTCTTATCGGGTAGGCACATATTGCCTAGGCAAGTTCTAGTGAAAATAAGTATCCCAGATTATTATTATCGATAATTATCGAACACGACGTGCTGTACAAATTGTGGCTGACCTACATGCGATGAAAAAGTGTTCACTGTGTGTATGTACCTTCCTCAATTGGTTTAGTTGAGAGATAGAACGTGCCTCGAGGCATTTTCAACATGAATTGCTACTAACGCAACGAAGCCATAGTACCTACTCGTAGATTATCTGTCAATTTTGTTTTCCGTGATGGTAGGCACAGTAACAACATCACATGCATATTTGTTAAAAAAAACCCTTCTACGCTGTAGGCCGTGGGGTCGATTCCCACACAATGCAAACATTTGTGTGACGAACTCAGATTTTGGAGTTTGGAGTTTGTTCTGTGTCTGAATGTTAATACGTATTTTGTTTTAAAAACATGTAAGTATAACATCACTTGTCTGGTACCCATGATACAATCTATGCTTAGCTTACTTTGGGGTTAGATGGCGCTGTGTAAATACCAACCAATATTTATTTATTTATTTATATTATTTGTTACCTACTTATTTATCGTGAATAAGTGTAGAATTAAACAAATTTTAAGATATCTTGGCGTAACATAAAATGACGTCATTTCAATCGAGCTGTGTGGGCCTATATATATACATGATATATATATATATATATATAGTATATATATTATATATAGTATATATATATTATATATATATAATATATATATAGTATATACGTGATTATAACGATTTGCCTTATTTTACAATGGCACTACGACATAATTTATGTAGGTAGATAAGTAGTTTGCAATTATTTTTATGGGCTAAGCGTTACTATTTTGCTGAAGCATTCTAAATAATTTTCTATGCTTACGTCCTCTTATACAGGAAAATGTAAGAAAATGACCGTAAATTACAAACCTACCTATGGAGATTGCATGCTTATTATTACAGAGTCTATCTTTATTTATGCCAGGATAATTACTTGCCCTTTTATGAAAATGAGCGTTCCATGTAATGGCCAAAAGCGGTGTACTATATCCACAAGTATTTTTAGTAGGTTAAGAACAAATTCCACCAGTTCAGTTCAAGGGGTCATGTTCTGTTGAAATCACGTGGATAATTTGTCGATGAAATAAAATTGAGATCGAGTTAGGTACCAAGTTATATACATAGAAAACTTCTGAATCTGTGTTCTGAACGTTCTGAATATTGGAGTAATGTATGTATCCGACAAGAAATTCCTTAATTTCTTTAAAAGATAATCTGCAATATAACTAAATCTACTAGATACTACTTATGAATAAAGCAATTAGGTATAACAATTTAAGCATAATTTCAAGATATAATGCGACATTAAAATTGGAAAGATTGGCATGCATAGTCTGCTATATACGCCGATCAATTTCAAAACTCCTTATTTATTCTATTCAAATATAATAGCTAGACTCGCGTCAGAGAATCGCGTCATCCAGTTCATTTTACAAATTAACGTTTCAAAGTGTTTTATATTACGAATATTAAATGACGGATAATATAATGTTGTATTAGTTTATCACTGTCGTCGATCAACCAAATTATAAAGATCCGTAAAATGTAAGTCCTTAATTGGCTTTTTATTTAGAATATAAGAAAAACATGTATTTAGCTGTGGATTTTGTTAATAAATAAATAAATAAAATAATAAATGATTTAATGATGAAACACAAATGTAGGCACACACATACACACATAACTATCATAAGACTTGATTTCATCAAATGTAAATATATCTACATATGGAAGTGTGAAGTCTGTTTTTATATCTAACAAGCAAGATTAATGTTTCGGTAATACCAGTTACACATACTAGACCAAATAAGCAGTAGTGATACCGCAGCAGACTAAAAAAATATTGTTTAGTCAGCCCTGTCCCTCCCTATTAGCGTTGTCAGTGGAAAGATAATGATTTTGCGCTGTGAAAAAGCTGACACGCCTGTCGTACCGCGACGGTTCATTAGCGCCTATCGCCGCGACCCCCGGCTGTGTCGGCGGCTGCTGATGAAAGCTGTCGGGATGACCTTTGGATCCATTATTTGCTCGCCGCAGTCATAAGATCAAAATGAAAAATATTATCAAGTATGTTAAGACTGTGAAATTTATATTTGATGATTTGGCGTATTTAATACTTTAACAGATACTCGGTATACCTATATACATTCCACGTCTCAGAGTTAAGGGGGCATACGATGTGACTTGAGTCTTGTCGTACCTAGTAGGGGAGGACCCAAGTAGCATTGGTTATGGGCCGAGGTTACCACTTAACACCAGGTGGGCCGTTGGCTCGTTCCGTAAATATATCAAAAAATATAATAAAAAATACTCAGTCTCAGAACATGCAATTCAGGGGGTCATTGAGCGACTTTTCACCTTGTGGGCTTTTATTGATGGTAGATATGACATTTCACTTCTTTTTCTTTTCTTTTTCTCCCAATAATAAAGGACAATTCTTTCACTAATTAAATAACAAACAAGTCCAGGCGTAGCAAAAAAAGTAAAATCCGATATATGAAATATATTTATGACAATGACATGGTATATATTAACCGAAGAATCGTTTTTATTTAATTTGAACGAAATAAATATGGAAGATGACATGTTTTTCTAAGCGGTAGTTCTACTTCATAATGGGCACATGAATTTTCAACCTTTAATTTGGATTATGTACTTAGGTAGGTATATGTGCTCTTATAAGCACCGTCGAACCTGTGCACTTTATGGAAAGTTCTCTTCAAAGGATAATGCCCAAAAATGTATGATTGAAACATCCAGAACAATTAATACCAAACAAAGTGTGAGTGAAGGAATGTTCGATGAGAGCTCAAACATTTCTTCCCTCGTGTTCGTGAAATCAAAAATAGGCAGAATTGAATTTTTCAAATTTCAACTGTTCTAATCAGCGAGGGTTATATGCGATTGCTTGTTCGCAAAACCTTCAACAATTGTATATTTAGTATGATTGCAGTGTTAGCCTCATTCGTTAGCAAGGTGTGTACGCATCATTACTTTGTGCGAACACTGGCCCATTGATATACAAAACCGCAAATGTTTATTCCATTATTATATGAGTAGTAGGTAGGTACAATACTAAACTCACTATTATTACAATATCCTATTTCCTTGAGAGGCACATTGTCTAATGACTGGTGCGCACATTCAGTTCAATTCAATTTTGAAAAATCAATTCAGTTTATCAATTCGATTTTGAAAAACCAATTTCACATTTGTTTCCTACTGACAAACCTTCTAAACAAATTTTTTTTTAATCATGCCTGTTAATTTTTTGGCAGTCGTCCTTCATGTATCGTCGACTTAATATTATCATGTTTTGTTTTATTGTCACCTGAATTGAATACATAATGTAATAACATAAGGTAAATGTGAAAACGGAAAATAAGTACATACACATATGGGCGTAATCAGCAGTTGGCGTTTAGGTGTATCGAACGTTGCTCAAAGTTGTGAAATTCGAAAAAGCGCTCGTTGGCCTTCCATGATAATATTTTTTTTATCGAAATTGTTTGTTAATACAGGGTGAGGACGTAAATTAAACGTGAGTTGCGGAGAGGTGGTGCCGATGCCGTTTGCTACTTAATCACTCAGCCCCAGAGCGTGAGAACGCGCTCTCACGCTCTGGGGCGTGGTGGTCTAGTGGTACTGACCCCGAGTTTCAACCCGGAGGTAGCCGGTTCAAATACCGACGTGCACCTATGAGTATTTCGATTGAAAGATTTATGTGCGCAATACCACGTTCTCAAAACGGTGAAGGAAAACGTTAGGAGACCGACAAGTCCTAGAATAAAAAAAAAACGAAAACATGTGTCAAGTGCACGAAAGGAGCCTCTTGTAGGCGCACTTAAGATCCTTTCACCACACTGGTTCGAGAGAACCAGTGACTCGAATCGAATAGAAGAACTCAGCCCCACCGGTAGACTGAAGCCCATTCAATATCGCTTGACAAGAGTAAGCCTGTGTTTCTGGAGTGGAAACATTAAACGCCGGAACAGCGCAGCACTGTAAAAACATTTCTAGCTACCGTATCGTTGCTTTCATTTGTAAGCGTCTTTTATATTTAACATGCTATGTAGTGATAAAAAGTTTATAAACTACTGTGTACCGTAACTAACTTCACATCGTCTACTCGCAAGTCGTGCCTACCAGTGACGTTACTTCCATGAGGGCGCCACTAGTGTCGTACTAGTGGCTCCCATGGGGGCGCCACTAGTTCAAGAGGTGAGGGGAAAAACGGATGTCAAGTAAACGATGGGTAGTCGAGAGATATTATTGGAAGCGTCGAGAAGAAAGGTAGTCTAACCGATACCCGCCGGTAAACGATATTGGGTAATATTAAAAGTCTGTAAAAGTGTTCTACAGTGGTTTGCTTCTACAATCGGCCCTAACCTGACTTGAATCCTATCACATTATTACAAGCGAATTTCGAATGTTGACGCTTCGTACGGAAGCTAAGTAATTGCATAATAAATCAATCCTTGCATTTGAAGGACAAAGGGACGCTATGCTTCCTTAAGCATAACGTCTTTATTAGATTTGTAGTCATAACAAGATCGGTATTTCGTTATGCAATTATTTGACTTCTTATGAGATGACTGAGGTAGGATTGCGATGTTCGATGTTCCCAAATATTATTTAATTGAAATCACAATGGGTGTAGTGAATTGTTTTAATGGTTATGTAGTGAGATGGAGAATTGATTCATATATACATAAAAAAAATTCACAAATCATAAATCTACAAAATATATTTATGTAAATATTGATTTAGTTTGTAATTGAACTAGCAGTCAGTCCTGGCTTCGCACGGGTATCACTAAGTATACGGCGCGAGAACTTGTAAATTATATACATAAAAACCTTTCCCGTAAATCTGTCTTGAAAACCATATAAAATGCAAACAATAGGTACTGAAATAAACCTAAGATACACAGATGACATACACCTATAAAAAAGCGGCGGGAGATTTTTGCTTATTTACTTATAAACAATTAAAGAATAAATAGTTTATATTTCAGACAAGGCTTATTAAATTGAAAATTTTCAATATATTA
Source organism: Chesias legatella (assembly GCA_947359385.1). Taxonomy (NCBI): domain Eukaryota; kingdom Metazoa; phylum Arthropoda; class Insecta; order Lepidoptera; family Geometridae; genus Chesias; species Chesias legatella. The sequence continues at coordinate 5,018,440 of OX375765.1, read as the reverse complement.
ACAGTAACTTATAAAACGTGACCGTATTATGTTGCAATCACAAAATGGTTGTGAAATGCGATAATTTTAGTTCCACTGTTCAATCAATTTATTAGTCTTTGTTCTGGACTGGCACATAAAATGGCAGAAAAAAGTAGTCATTTTTTGATTAAGATGATAAATTAATTAAGATAGAAATAGTTAATTAAGAAACTGACTTTGTAAGCATTACGCCAAACGTAGGTATAATATCATTTCGGACTTTACTTAGGAGTGTTCGGTATAAGTCGATCTAGTCCACCATTCGAGTCAAGAATAGCGAAAAAGTAGTAGCAAGTTAATATTATTAACCAGACACCCACGTACGTTTTTACTGTTGTAGCTAATCCGGTGGTCAAAAATTAGTTTTTTGCCCTATGCAGATTTTATCGACAAAGAACGGAAGTGATACCTAACCCTGGCTCGGCGTAGTATGGGTATGAGTGTTATGGTTTTGTATCCAAGACGTCTGCTGTCAAACAATTCTGATAATTATTATCTTACCTGACAAAGAGTTTCATAATCTATTCCCAGAAAGAAGAATACTAAGAAAAACCCGATGATATAATATTTTTTGGAATTCGCTCCTGAAATGTAATCATGGTTTTTTCTGTGGACATGAGACGAGGCAATTAAACAAGTTTTAACAATTGTAGCAGACGCACCCAGTTGACAAGAGTCAGAGGACATGGAGGTCAATCGATGCCAGATATTTAGGGCATTATTGTCAAAGTGGAACGAACTCTCGAAGTCAAGTCATACGATAGAACAACAAAAAACCACAGACTTATACATAGACTTTACTGATAAATATGGCATCCATAGACAATTTCAATCGTGATAGAATGAGAAAATCATAGAGCTTATTATTTTTAGTTCGAAGGCTTCGACTGTTAGAATTTTGTCTGTGGTCTGTGTCGGTCTCTTTTACTCAATGGGACTTATGTATGTGAAACTTCCACCAATATTTATAAAAAAAGAGATACGTGAATGTAGCCAATAAACTTTTCGAACTTTTCTTCAATTTAGGCGGACCTAGATAAGTCGGATTGCGGAAGTTACAATATTATTTACTGAACTACTACTGAATCTGGATTTAATTCGTGTCACAGATATGCTAATTTAACATTTGCGAGTTTTTTGTAACAGAGATTAAAATTATTTGGTAATTTTTTTGTGTGGCGAAGCGCTGGATTATCGAAAACTTTTTAAATATAAGTATAAAATGCATAAATTTCATAAAATATCCAGGCCTTGGTGTTAAAATAAATAAATTCTAGAATGGATGGTGGTTTACACACGGATGGCGATAAGTAGGTACTTACAGTAAGCCATGAAACATTCATCAAAAACTTATTACTGGAAATGAGTTATTGAATGAAATATTGTTTGTTGCAACATAATAAGATGGAACGAATTTGGTTTTTACACTTTCATAAACATGCAAAAGGAATAAATATATAGTTATAATACCTATGTATGATGGATATGAATGAATGTATTTATTTGCCAGAATAGAGGTTACATTAGTGTTTTATAAAATATTTTCAGTACCACTATATTCGGCTGCAAGACTGCAAATTTTAACAAAGTAAACATTATCTGTTTATGATAAACTTAGTTATAAGTATTATTTATGTTATTTTTAATTTCTGGATTAAACATTATCGTGTGTCGTTTTTTTTCTCTTTTTTTTCTAATAATATTTATTTAATTCTGTAATTCATGTTTAAATATTTAAACACTTCTTCGATCAATATGGAATCTCGTTTTAATATTTAAACAGCTTTAATATTGAAAAATAAAACTGCAAAATGTCTAGTTGTGTATATTTTAAGCTTACTTATTTATGTTAATTAAATAGCAGGAAAACTAGTAATTTTAATCACACTACATTAGCCGATTAGTTTACGTACAACTATTATATAAAATAAATATTTGAGAATTTGAGACTGAACTCAGTAGTAACTCCTCCTGTTCCTCCTGTTTCTGTTGTAGGTCAAGGGTTCGATTCCCACCCAGGACAAACATTTATATGACGGATCCAGATTTTTGTTCTGTGTCTGGGTGTTAATTTATAGGTATGTAATTACAAGTATATAAGTATTCTATCAGATGTCTGGTCCCATCGAACAAGATCGGCTAGATAGCTCGGGGCTAGATACGTCTGTGTGAAATGACAAAAAAAATTTGATGCACATGAATTTTGCGTCCTTGGTTGTATTGGTCTATATCCCTATTACCTATGTAGTGTATATATTTATTTATTATATCTTCGGAATTATATTTAAGATACTAAGAATATGGTAATTAACTACTAGTACTAACTAGTAACTAGTAACTACTTATAAAATACATTATTGCTTAATCTTCTTTGTAAACTTCGTATTAATCGTTTGTAGGTTTTTATTTTTTGTATATACAAAAATGCATCTACGGTAACAACCTAAATCGATAATTTGATATTTGATATTTTCTAATGGGTTCAAGACTATGCTAAATACCTGTTATATGTTATACTGTGTTATGCTATGTATACTTACTGTACCTACGTATATACTGACTAATCATAAATTATTCATTATTGATCATTTAGATTCAATACATAATGACATGGCACTGTTATTTTTAAATTGTAACTCCGATTAGCAATTTCAATAGCTTTACATTAGATTTGTTTATCATTAGTGTTATTGTGCAAAACACTTTGTTCAAAATAGGAAACATTGTAGCCGTACCCTCTACGCTGTTTTGCCTGTGTGATAAAAGTAACATAATAGGCAGGCAAATCCGTTTGGTAGTTTTTGCGTGGGGAGACGAAAAAATATCCAAATAATTTCGCATTTTGTGTGTTTTCTTTGTCATTGGCCTCACAGCTCAGTTGGTAGTAACTCTGCCTTTTGCGGTGTAGATCGAGGGTTCGATTCCCACCCAGAACAAATATTTGTGTGACAAACATAGATGTCTGTTCTGTTTCTTGGTATTAATAAGTACTTATATATGTATCTATTTACAAATTAAAACTATATAAGTATTCCATCAGCCATCTGTTCCGATTGTAATAAGCTTAATTTGGAATTAGATGGCGTGGTGTGTAATGTCCACCAATATTAATTAATTAATATTATTTAAAAGATATTACTATAAATTGTTTTATAAATTATTAACACATTAAAACTCTTGGACAACAAAAACTGTCGAGCGGAACATTATCTTTCAATAACTATTATGATAGATAGGTATGAAAACGTCAAAAAGGCTAGGTTACGACTTCGCTGTTTAAACTATCAATTAGTGTTTATTGAGCTCTTGTACATAGAAAATTCATTGAAACTTAATACTATAAGGACTATAATTAATACATCAATTTAATATGAAAACTATGATCGTACAATATAATGTATAACTATGATGTTAATACACATCTAAGACAAATGCATAAAAAATGTTTAAATATTATGAAATCACTTACCGCTCAAAGCTGCCACATATTCTCTCCACTTGTGATTGTTGCTCATTGCTCAAACTTACACTAACATTGATTGTTATGAACGAGTTTGAGTACAGTGTATCACAGGAGCAGCGGAGCACGCACTACGGTGATGCATGCCCGGTGCCGCGCTAATATTAGCCGGCCACGTGTTACCCGCGTTTCGTCGTTACCGTGAATGCTTCGCCAGACGTCAACTTCCCTTTTTGTTGACAGTTTCAGCTGTCAATGTGCGTTTGTGGCGGCGCGGGCGGGGAGCCGAGTCGGCGGCCGTGTGATTGTGTTGACTACGCGAACGCTTCAGATAATGCTATTTGGTTTATCATTCATTAGTGTGCGTACAGTATGTACTCGACGCCGCGCTTCCCCGCGCCGCCCGGCCCGTCTGACGCCCCTGATAACGTCATACCGGCTTGTTTGAAAAAATATCCTACTGTAGGTATCTATGCACTCGTATAGTAACGCTGTCTGTCAAATGAAACATCTGATATAAACTATTACAAGGATAATGTATTTAGGTCAATTACGCATTTTCTTTTGACGTGACAACGTCTTATAATTCGATAGAGCCGGCTGCACGCACGAAAAAACATGACTCATGCGGCGTTACCTCGCTCTGAGGCGTTCCATGTAAGGCTTGTGCAAGTGCAAGCGAGAGCGCGGAACGAGCGACAAAGAAGCACAATCGGCCTTTGCGTTCGGCAGCGTTCGTACGTACATGTTTTGATCGAGTATCAAGTGCATATATACATACAAATCTATTAAACAAATGAAATTAAAATTTTCTTTTGAAAAATGCTACCATTCCATCAGTATTTTCTTAAGACGTTGTCACGTTCAACTATCGTCAGTAAACCGACTTTACAGACAACCATTTTTAGTAAGTGGAAGGTTTGACGATAGCCTCGTTGTAAGGAAAATGATGGCCTTTTAGCGTTGAAATAATGTAATGAAAATAAGATTGGAAGTACCTGCTTTGGAAACTAACATTTTTTTTCCCAATTTTTATCAGAGATAACTTCCATAATAATAATAATCATACCTTTTATAAATAAGGTCTGATGAAATGTAATTTTCACCACTAAAATAACATCATGCATGTTATTTCATTGACGATTGCCTAAAACGTATGTTGATATTGTTATATAGATCATCCCTCCTCGTGCACATTAAGTTATTCATATAATATTCAAATGTATCAATCAAAATCCAAGATATTTCGTGGACAATTAATATTTTCGTAATCATGCATGGCAGAAAAACATGAACTAATTCGTTTCTTGTTTTATACAGATTTAGTGCCACTTCATCTATCGTACCTTAAAATTTACATAAGACCGTTTTTTCCACACAGAAACCAACAGAAGTCGAACTGGCGGTAAGTATGCGTTACCTTATGTTATTAATATTACTTATTGACGTTTCCAAGCCATTTCTGTATGAGTTCTATGGAAATAATAGTGTTTTGACTTTTATTTTGGTGGAGTCTTTACTATGTATTTATTGTTCTGTTGCTAGGGACAGGCTTCCCCACAGGAGCATCAATTACATTCGCCAATTGTTCAATAAATAACTAATTGTCTTTTAACTTAGAATTAATGAAGATATATCAGAGAAAACGAGTCCTAAGTAATTTTAGGCATCTTTTTTATTTTTGAGAACAGAGAATAATGTTAAGATTAGACTTATCGTCTATTTTTTGGCACAATTATGAAATCTTTAGAGAGAGTTATATTACACCGTTAAAGTGCCTAAAATTGCTCAATGTAGCAACCGCATTAAAAGGAAGTACCAATTATTGATAAAGTACTTATTCAGGTGATACGGTACAAAACATACTGAACGGAATCGTATCAATAAAATCAATGAGTTTGCTCGTACAGAACGGCGACCCTTTCAACTATGAACAGAACCTTGAAGATAAGTGTAAATATAAATAGAAATAAAGGTCAATTTTATAAATTAACAAATAAATGGAAATGGATCCTGAATTAATAATTGAATTGATCGTGAAATAATTTTTAATATTCTGCACAGAGCCTGCCTCTGACCTGTCGCAAGGTTTCTGACAATGACAACTTGTTTTGCGATATTGTCCTATTTCTTGAGCAAATTTCCCTCATTACTTCCAGAATTAATTAGCTGGTTCCGGAAATTGAGTATTATATTATGTACAATAAAAGCTTGCTGTATATATGCGGAAGTACAAGCTGATCAACAGGTATGTTCTGTTTCTGTAAATAGGTTTACTATCAAGCAAGTTTAAAACATAATCATTTTTATTAAGACATTATTTATAGACATGCTCTTTTCCCCTGTGGTCAGTAGATGTATTCGCCATCCTTGTCATAAGGATTGGCTGGGTTATTGATATGACGCTGTTAGCGTGTCAAATAATAAATAAATATTTGTGGACATTTGACACAGCGCTATCTAGATCCTAAGACTAGCAGTAAGCTAAGACTAGCTTGTATCCTGGGAACCAGACAACTGATATAATACTTATATATTTTTTGTATATACATAAATATATTAAATATTAACACCCAGGCACAGAAAAAACATCTATGTTCGTCATACAAATATTTGTCCTGGGTGGGAATCGAACCCACAGCGCAGAAGGCAGGGTCACTCCCAACTGAGCTGTGAGGCCAATCTAACATGTCTTATAATACATTTAGCAGGTTTATTCATTAAAATTATTGTTATTTAGGTCATGAACAACATTAACAGCTGTTGCAGACATCACAAAGTAACTTCATAGATAATTTATTTTGCAGAATCACAGTTATCACAAGTTATTATTATTTTTAGTTATATTAAAGGAGTCTCAAATGAATATTTTCATAATATCAAATGATGACATTAAGAGGGATTATCTCCCATCAAAATTATGCTTTTCCGCGGCCTTGGAAGTTAAAGCTATTGGAAATTATTCAGGATTCACGAAACTTTAAATAAAAAGTCAAAAGTTTTGCAATTCAAAGAGAAGTGTCATGGATTATTTAAATGTGACTGATATAAATTCGGTTTGTAAAATAAAGATGAGATTAGTCGACCTATGTAGATTTTTCACATTGTGTCGATATCATCTAGACCAAACCTGACCTATTTTCGGGATGAATACCAAGAATACAGGTTTCCAATTTTCCCTCATTATGAGGTTAGCTCGGGAGTGTGGTAGCTGAGTAGGAGCATGGGGACCAAATAGGAGCATGTTAGCCGAATAGGAACATGGTATGAAAATAGGAGCACGGTATGCAAATAGGAGCATGGTATGCGAATAGGAGCATGGTAATCGAATAGGAGCATGGTAACCGAATAGGAGCATGGTAACCGTTGAGGAGAGATAAGTTGAGATATATTTAAATACATATTAACACCTAGATAAAACAACCATCAATGTTCGTCGCATAAATGTTTGTCCTGGGCGGGAATCGAACTCAAGACCAACAGCGCAGAAGGCAGGGTCACTACCAACTGAGCTGTGAGGCTATCTGTCAAATTTATAAGTGAGGTTTAATCAGAGCAAACACACGTCTTCGCACAATTAAATACGTAACTATTTGGTAAGGCGCAGAATTTGTCCCGTAAAACAATATTTATACCTGAAAAAACAGCGCGCTTTACAATGAGACCACTGCAATGAAAGTTAATTAACTTTTTTATTTAAATAAATTACGGAATGAGTGAACGACATGGCCCACTTGATGGTGAGAGGTATAACTTCTGCCAGAAGCGATATGAATTGGAACATGATATAATGAAGAATTAAGTGAATTTCAACAATTAATTTTTTTTGTAATAAGTTGGTCGTTTAAGGGCCCTGGTTAGGGCTGATAAAGGAGTTTCCAAAGCAGTTTATCTAACAAACCGTAAAGTTTAATTTAAAAAAATAGTTTTTAAGAGTTTTCTGCAGACATTGTTGAACCCAAAATGTAACTGAAAATACTTGGCTGCATAACAAAATCTTAAAAGATAACTCTTAATTGACCTAAGAAGCAGTATTTCTCCCAGTAATTAAGTATATTTTACATTAAAATATATACCATAAACACGAGAATATAAAACAGCAGACATTGAATAAAATATTTTTTTCAAATTTTAAATACATTAGGTATTATTTAAGAGCTAAATCTCGATTTTACTTGATGCGCTTGGCTGATTTCACTTTTGCCCACACCACGCCATTGTTCCTCGAACGTCACGGAGATTGTTGAGGTTACAGCCCTTGACAGAAATTATTCTAGAACTAGCTTTTGCCCGCTTCTTCATCCGCGTGGAATTCGGTTATATCACGCACCACTATTTTACTCCTCAGAAAGGTAGCCTTAGTTACTCCTTAGAACATCAGCTATTACCCAGTGAGAATCCCGGCAAAATTGCTCGAAATATTTCGGTTAACAATTGCATGAGAGAGGAGGCTCCGTTCTTTCTGCGGTAAAATGAAACCTATATTTTAAGTTAGACCTCTAGTAATAAGTAGGTGAAAACTGCAATCAATTTCATGGAGTAATTTTTGCGTGACGCGTATACAAACACAAAGACAGACAGAAAGACAATATTTCTAATAACTTTACTGTTGTTTTGGCTTCTGTTGCTCTAATAAAGACCCCCATATTAGTTTTTCGATATCTTCAGTATTATATATTATTTTCGATATGTATAATGTACAGACGTCGGCCTGTTACAGTTTTATTGTATGTATGTTTTATTATATTATTTTAATTAATATTAAAATATGGATTTCCTTTACGATTGAATTATTTTGCTTTAATTGAGTGTAAACTGACATTTATCAATAAATGTTTTATTGTGTTTAATATGGTCAATTAAAGCTTGACGCAAGATGCTTCAATCAGAACTGATAGTGTTATTATTCGCTCGTGTGTTTATTTCCATTGAGGTCTGATTACCACGCACTGAGTTTAGTTCGAAATATGTCTAAATAATAAATGATAATACATATTAACAGCCAGACAGAGACCAAACATGCATGTTCGTCACACAATTATTTGTTTGTCCTGCTTGGGAATTTAACCCGCGACCTACAGCGCAGAAGACAGACCTACCTATGACCAACTGAAGCGTGAGGCCAGTCTTGTGGTTAACGTAACAGGCATATAAAATATATATAAATAAATAAATATTTGTGGACATTTCACACAGCGCCATCTAACCCCAAAGTAAGATAGCCATAGCTTGTATCATGAGAACCAGACAACTGATATAATACTTATATACTTTTTTGTAAATACATAGATATATTAAATATCAACACCCAGACACAGAACAAAAATCTATGTTCGTCACACAAATATTTGTTTTGGGTGGGAATCGAACCGACGACCTGCAGCGCAGAAGGCAGGGACACTGCCAATTGAGCTGTGAAGCCAGTCTAACAAGTCATGCGATTCTATTTTGATATTTCGGGCTAACATATTGACAGGCGTATTGCGTAAATAGGAAGAACGGCCTATTTGTTCTTCCCATCATCATTAACCCACATACCTACATATCCCATTTGTTATGCGAAAGTATTTGAACTTTAAATTCCGTATCATTATTGCATCCTATATAAGGGTTTATCCATTAATCCAAAATTGCATTCAGAAAACGAATATAAACAGGAAAATCTCGGGCTATTATTGTCGTAGTTGCCTTTTTTCGGGAAATAATGGAGCTCGAAACGGCTCTAAAGAACACAAACGACTAACGAAAAATCCTGACGTGACACTTAATTGTGTAGCCGGCTCAGTTACATTAAATAGCCTTTGGGTAAACATGTATAAACAAAAACCACGACAATTTTTCGTGAAATTGTTGCTGAGTTTCAGGCTATATTATTGTTATTTGCGGTTTTTATTCAGTCATAAATAACAGGCCAAGTGTGAGTAGAAAGCAGTCAAGGGTTCCGTACAAAAATCTGTGTTAGTTTTTCATTTAGTTACGCATCCTTAGCTGATTCAAGAGAATAATTTGTGTATATAATTGACAAATCGTCCGGTCGTAGATAAATGTTAGTCTACCTGTGCGAAGCTGGGACGTAATTCTAATTATATCACAGTTAGATTTAAGTCTACTGAAATTATACGATACAGTTGTATTGAGTCAAACAACCTCGTTGGCGTAGTGCATAAATTAACTAAAACAGAAGGGTTCCATCTCTTCGGCTACTAGAACTTCGAGTATAAAGTCTCAGGGTAATTTGGTAACTAAATTCTACCCTCAAGAGGGTGAAATGTAGAGTCAAAGTTTATTTGGAAAATATTTTTATTTTTTATTATATTGGCGATAAAACCAGACGAATCCGAGGTTATATAAATAAACAGACAACTGATATAATACTTAGACTTTTTTATTTGTAAATACATACATAATAATAAATATGAACACACAGACACAGAACAAACATCTATGTTCGTCACACATATATGTCTTGGGTGGAAGTCGAACTCGCGACCTACAGCGCAGAAGGCAGACTTACTACCAACTGAGCTGTTAGGCCAGTCATACCCACTAGTTAACAATAGTGAAATTAGTTACACAATAATCAACATCATAATCGTGTCATTCTGGTGGAAGTAGGTCTCGCCCATAAATTAACATACGTACCTATGCCGCGTCCATCCACTGTCCACCAGTGACATTCAATTAGTCACACAATGGGAGTGGAACACAAACAATCCATTAGAAAACCTGTTTTATGCTCCTATTTATTCTCTACTTGCGTTGGGCATTTTTTCATCAGCCGATACTACGATTGAATAGGTATATATTACGGAATCCTTTTCGTATCAATAATGATACAGATATACATGATACAGATATACATGATACAGATATACATGACACAGATATATAATGAATATAAGTTTATTAGAATCAAATAGCAATAAATAAATATTGGTGAATATTTCACACAGCGCCATCTAGCCCCAAAGTAAGCTAAGCATAGCTTTTATCATGGGAACCAGACAACTGATAAACACACATAAATGTTTGTCCTGGGTGGTAATCGAACCCACCGACCTACAGCGTAGAAGGCAGGGTTACTACCAACTGAGCTATGAGGCCAGTCAAATAATGTTTAAGGATTCCGGCTCAGGGAAAGATACGGGATTCTGAACATACATTAATGGTCATAGGGTAAAAACCTTGTCTTTTCCAGCTAAATACCCACCCTCTGCAATTCATGTGTTTCTATACTGATAATATCAGTGAAAAACTTTCCTTACATAGGTATTATCATTATTGAGTATTCATTGGCACTCGTAGTTTGTTCACCCAGTAACTTACATCGAATCTGTGATAGAACTCTATAAATTAGCTTGCGCACTGACTGAAATGGACTTTTCATGCAAGTACCCGTCAAAATGGACCATAAATAAAATATATATGCGAGGAATTCACGTGGCTTACCTATACAAATCATTGTAATCTGCAGCGGTAAATTTTCGCTTATCAATGACTAGTTGTATATTGGACGCACGGGCGTATTGTTTACATGGTCCGTTAATAAAGTGAGTGTGTTCACTTTATCCAATAAATAACATGGATGAGTTCACAGATGATAAATATCATGGAGTATCTACAGTGTCAAATTAAGATACTTTGAAACATTATATTGCCTTTATACTATAACCAGAAGGACATAATTTTCATGAAAAAATTGTCCTTTCATTTTGACAGTGTATTCATTTTCATTTAGACTTGCATTCATAATTTTATGTTATAAGAGTGATGAAACTTTCAGTTGGCCTTCACGCATGTAGCCTATCTCCTTTTTTACCTCCTTAATTTATAACAATATTATAAATACCTTCTTAGAGCTTCGTCATATCTCAACAAAAAAATGTATTAACTTTTCGGATTAATAACAAAATGTAGAGGGTGTATTATCACTATAGATCAGTATAGATCAAATATTAGATTTCATACATTTTTTGAGTAATATAATATAAAATATATAGTAATACCATGTAACGTACTACATTCAATGTCATTTTATTTTCTTGTTGTAAACCGGCAGAAATTTTACGCTTCGAAAAAAAATAGGTACGAATATATTCATACCTATTAACTCTTACAGTTAATAGGTAGTCACAAATATAAAAAGTAAAACAAAACAGTGATAAAATTCCTAAAATACATTATAGCACTGTAAAGCAAAAAGTCTCTATGGGTTCCTAACAGAGAAATAAAAATAACAATTCCTCGGCTTTGCACGTAACAGTCGTGTAAAAAGGAAACTGTGGCCGTAAACCAAGTATATTGTACAATAAGAAAATATCACTTTTTATATAACCTAAAGCGTTTGTTTTCTACAAATGTTGGTAATTTCAGCAATCCAATATCAAATATAACAATAATAATATTTTGAAATCTACCTACCTACAGAACATTTCTTCTATAATTGTAAGTTGTAAGTTGCTCTAGAAGATGTCCTGACAGACTGACTGACTGGCAATACTGCTCCTAGAGATTGAACTTACGGGTACATTCTTAATTATGGCTTAGGCGCACACAAAGAAAAATCTTTTTGGACACTCGACCCCCAAAGTACTCAAAATCTGTATTAGAATGATTGTGATAATACGCGTTTACGCAAACGACTATGTAAAAAGGCAAAGCTGACCGACGATGTATCGATTCTGTAATTCTACACTAATTGAAGAGGGCGTTCTACTAATAGGGTACTATACAGTACTTATAAAATTTATGGTACAATATTTGAGTGGAAATAAAAAAATTGGTGCTGAAATTTTACAACCAAAGCAACTATGCCTAGACCTTATGGTATAGGCAAGTTATGAACATTGCAATTTATATGCAATCGAGTGTTAGTCCGAAGTTCGGTCAAAGGACGAAAGCTCTATCAAAGTTTGTTAATCTCACATAGTGGTATATGTTTTAACTTGCAATTGCATAACTTTGTGTCAATTTATATGTTGTAAGTTTACTGAAAGCTTTTAGAAGCGGTTTTGAATGAGGTGTTTCACGTTACTCTCAGTTATTATTAGTTCTAGGCTCATGAACCTACTAATTAGCTACGTACATGATTGTATCTCAGTATACCTAGTTAATGTTTTCGTAAAAGTTTGTTAACTGTTAATTTGAAGTTTTTACCGGTTTGTATAAATAAGGCGTTACCCTAGATATATATCATAATCGATATAATAATAAATTCCGTACAGGTCGAGCTAAATAAAACCGTTTAAAAACAAACGAAATAAAATCTATTAGTATTTCAAGTGTAGAAAAATATTTATTGTTCTGAACATGTTCAAAGATTTCGCTAATCAGGCACAATTTACTATAATTTCACACCCACATGCGAATGTTTTGCCATAAATTAACATCACCGATGCAGTAGATTACTTGGAATAATACTGAGTTATGTAGTGATCAATGATATCGTACGACGGCGATCATTTTCCAAATACATTTTATATTCATGATAAACAACCGATTTGAATTCAAATACGCTTCAAACAACCATATTTCAACGTTAGCTATCAGTGAAAAGCAATCAAAAGGCAAACAGCTCCTTTTGAAAAGGCACTTTCTAGATCTTCAATTGGATGGAATAAAATATAACTACGGACGTTCTGTGGAATAAATTCTGCGTTTACTTTACACATTTATTATATGTGTCGCTTTTATTGGTTTGAATTTGAATAGTCTCAAAAGGTATCATTTTTATCATGTATAACTCATACATGAGTGCCTACCACTGAAATATTATTAACTAGTGACCCGCCCCGGCTTGTTATTTTGTATATTTATTATTTTGCGGGGCTACGCTGCTCGCGTCCGTAGGTCGCCCTCTGCATCCCTACACGTGTCCCTCGGGGGGTGCGATAGGAGCAAAGTAGCAGTAAGTAGTAGCACGAAAATGTAGGTAAGATATTTGCGTAATATCACAAACGATATGAAGCCAAATAAGTTTCCCTTTGTACGTGTGTGCTCTGAATAAAGCCATCGCTGATACCTTATAAGCGGTTTAATATCTTCAATACGGATGCTATCTTTGAAATTACATTTCTTGTTTATATTACCTGGACTGTCTAGTCATACGAAATATAAAATTTTGTATAGAATATTATGTCTTCTTCGAAATACAAATCGCAAGACACAGAAATGGGCCTTCGTTGAAAAGGAAAGGATCTTAAATCTTTAATTTCCGTTACAGAGCAAAACAGTTCGCGATCATGAGAATTGTTTAATGTTTATAGTGCATGCAGTGACAGACGAGTTTTGTTGTTTCAAGTAGTAGAAGAAACTGCAGTGTTACTCCTGCTCACCAACATACCTATTATTCGTAGGATGTGGATGCTGGTGTAATCACAGGCACATAGGAAACCCCAACTTCATTTCTTCGTATGATGGCACAACTCTTTGCTTCTTGGGTCTTTCCATACTCAAGGGACATTGCTGGGAACAGAACCGATTAACACAAGGTAAGCCAATGGTCAATGGTTAAAACCAAACAGAGTCAGAGGGAGAACAGAGAACAGAGGGATAATTTTACAAAACGGATTAATTTAAATGGGACGGAAATTTCTACAAAATGTGATTCATAATAACAGTTTAAATTTCCGAGATGCTCAAGCCAAACAATATGTAGGCATTGTGCTACCTGCGTCACGCCCAGGGCGGCGCGGCGCGGCGGCGGGCGGGCCGCACCTTTTGTGAAGTCCGCTCTGTATCGTCCCGGCCTCTGTAGACCCGGTCCTCCGTCACCTCGGAGTTATTCCCCCAATTTATCTCACCCTGACGTGACAGGACTTTCATTTCACACTTCTCGTTGCCAATCCCATTCCAATCGCACCTTTATACCCTTCCCAAAACACTTACTAAATGTCGGGTAAAAAGATTCCTGAGTTTACCATTTTACCGTACAATACAGTGCAGTGCATTTGGAATACCTTATTTGTGTCGTAGGTTTTTATTTATATTGTTTTATGTAAGATTTTTTGCTCCGTAACAGCTCTTGGACATCGGTCGTAGGTTAGTTACGTATGTATAAGTTCAGAAAAACATGTTTTATTTTAATGGCACATTTGTACATTGTAATTACGAGTATAATAAGTAAGTATAATAAATGCATGCTCATTTATATCGCCGCTAAAAATAAAAAGATAACAGGTGTAACGCCCGTCGATATTTAAATTACTTCCAGCGTCCACATTATAAAATTACAGAAACACTCCATCTTAAAGTTATTGCGACAAAGATGATATATCATGTTCAATAAGAGATTATCGTTTCCGTGTTTCAGCGAACCAAAATTGCCAAAGTTCGTTAACTGTAATTTTATAATGTTATAACTGCAATTTTTTAAACTGGCCATTCTCATAATTGTAATGCAAAAAATATCTCCAAAATGAACGGAGGGAGGTGTCGTGATATCCCCGTCGGTGATGAGCCTGAGGCAACCTTTGTCAGAACTTATGACCATCAAAACATAACTAAAGATAAATCTTAGCTAAAAGATAGATAGCTAAAAAGATTGATCTAAGCGCATTTGATTATTATCAGAGATAAAAATCTTAAATCTCAAACTTACTTTCTAGATTGCATTGTTAGAAATGGAGATCTTTTCGACACATGCTGAGCAGTTGTATCACTAGTATTTAACCTTCGTTTTGATCGTTAGATATAAATAAAATGAGAAACTAAAAGGCTGAACCAGGACGTAATACAATCTAAAGTTCAAAAAGAAAACTCAAATAAACTTCAGGTGGAAAGAGATATAAAAGTTATTCAATATTTTTTAGGTTCCCCGTGTAAAAATCGGACGTAACCGACATTAGCACGACATGTAACTCTGTATTCTCTGGTTAGGAGTTAACTGCGAGTGGAACATAGTTGTAGTATTATCAGGTGAAGCCACATTGGAACAAAGGCACCGCCTGCCCGGAAAGTGCTTTAAACTTGTCTAACTAATTCCAAATGCCGTATCGCGTCGAAGTTCCGACTTTGGGGGTATCAAGTTAGCGTGATTATTCAACGCGCGCCTGTTCCAGGCGTTTTCATTATCACACCTTTCATTTGATGTGCCGGCATTTACATAAATTGTTTGTGAATGTTCTGACAATGTTTGTGCGAACGCGATTTGCGAACGCTTCGTCCTTTTATCTTTATTTTCATGAACGGAACATCAATTTATCAGTGGAAATAATCATCTGGAAAGTAAAGCGAAACGATTTCCGCAGCGTTATATCGCCCGTGTGATCAGATAATTTTGGAAGTGTCGGTCGGTGGACACCATAAATTTCACCTTTTATGAGCCATTATACAGTCGATAATTTACCCCCGACGTTCTTACAGATACTTAACTAGGTGCTTTCAGATGGAGAGCAACCGAATTATTGTGGTTTTATAGACTTTTGTTTTCAGTGAACTCGATCAAAGTAAACCTTTTGTGCGAGAAAATTAAGTTATATTGATGAAAAGGAAATTCTTTGAAGGGACAACAAAATAGGAAGCGACCTGTTTACAACATTTATAAAGTAATTTCAAATTCCATTTTAAATTACGTTTTTGTTTAAGCGTAGTGTAATGCTAACCCTCAGGCGTAATTGTATGCCTACCTTTATACATCTGATATTTAATTTAACATAATATTTTGTGTTTTATACGTGGTAAAATATTTTTTAACGGCCCTGAAACAAAATTTAAATCTTGCTGAGGTAAAAAGTTTTCATGATTACTGAAGCAGGTTTATTGAGTAATACTCAACCATCATTTTTTTTTCGTTTGGTTTGGTTCAGTTAGTTGAAATGTTTATACACATAAATTCTTTCAGTGTTTGGTGTTGGTGACAATTCATTTGCTGTTTCGTTTTTCAATATCAAGTTTATTTTTTATATATTTTTATATATATTAGATACTAAGAGTGACCTCTATATATACTCTATCCACATCCACGCTGCTAATGCCAGACGGTGCAACTCAGAATAAATTTGTTTTCTCTTATTAGTTAGTAGTTACCTAAGTAATAGAATCTTTAAGGGTGCAGAATTGGTGATATGATGAACTTGGTCACAAAAAAAAAACACTCATAACTACAGCATTGTTACAAGGAACATTTCTCTGGTTTTCAAAGTTCAGACACCATAATAGAGAAACTTCGACAAGAAATACAAATGAAAAATTCAATTTAATTTCGGTCCAGTGACGTTTTTCAATTTGGAACTTTATGTATACTTGCTAAAGAAATAGAATCAGAAGTTTTCTAATTTCTCTTCAGAACAGTGTCAGGGTCAAACACGACAAAGTAATATATATTTTTTCGTAACATGGGTAACTTTTTTGTAATGTAAATGACTAGGCACACTAGCTGATGGCCCACCTGATGGTAAGTTGCTACCGTCCCCTATAGACGCCAGCAACACTCAAAGAATTGCCAGCGCGTTGCCTATCAGCAAAATAAACAACTTTTCGTTTGTCAAATTGTTGTAGGTATATATTATTAAAATAAACGTTGAAATATTTCAAACAGCTCCTTCTAAACCCACAGTTAGCATTCATTTCTTCATGAGAACCGGATCATTGGTAGAATACTTGCAAATGCATACATAATTTTATAAAATAAAATTTATAGACAAAAATATCGATGATCATTACAGAAGCGTCTTGCCGTCTGAGGGTCTAACAGCTCAAGTAGCTGTTATGTATATGCTATTCAAAAAAGTATGGAAATCTAACCACAACTTAGCAGCGTAGATGAACTCATTTAAGAAATATTTCAATTTGAGACTTCTAAATTCCTAAATAGACTACAAGTTAGCTGGAGAAAAAAAAACATTGAAAGATAAACATTTCCGTAATTGTTCCTCACCCAAGAGATTACTCTAGAAAGCGGAAGATTGAAAAGCACACAGTTAAAAATTTAACGACGCTGGATTCCCTCTGGACCGGATTAACTGTTTGCGACTATGCTTAGACCGACTGAGCCGCTATTAGGGCCGACTGTGCTGGCAGATAGAGTTTATCCCATGGCCTCATGACAACCAATTGTGCTTTAGATTTTTTAGAAGAAGAAGAAAGAAGAAAGAAAATATATTTATTTGTCTACATTAGAGCATGGAACATAAACAGTGGATACATCAAATTATTATACAAAATAAATAATCAAATTCCATGCCTCATGCAGGCAAAAGGGACCCAGTCTCAGCATAATGCAGCACTGAACCAGTTGGTATCAGTGCAGCGCAGTTTTACGTAGTCAAACACACAAACAAAAGTTATTTATTTCAATTACAATGTTGTTGCTTTGATGAATTGGAAACTCTTCTGTTAAGTTCAAAGAATGTATTAGAAGAGACCCCTCATTTCTGTGGGCTAGCTATGCATTATATACTTATATACTTGAAGATTTTGTTATATGTATATTGATGAATATTAATATATTTATTACACAAGTAGGAAAAAATAATAATAAAAATAAACATATAGCACGGGAGCAGGTTTAAATTATTATTATTATTATTTATTTTAATTATTACTACATTCAGTACATTTTGCTTATTTAAAAACAGTAGTGTAGTGCCAGTAATCAGTGGAGAGTACGCAATCGAATTGGTTAAAGCTTCATTACCATCGTTGTCCGAAAGGACTTGGCGCTGTTTTTGTTCTTCGTTACATATTATAAATAATATCCGCATTACCACAGCGATGCAACTCACTGTAAAAATGAAAATTTTCTGTGTTTAAGGTATCGACTCCAGATTTGATAGTGTTTTTTCCAATATATTAATGACTATACATAATTTAATCGGGAAATGAATGATTATTTTGAAAAAACATTATTGTTTGGGTACTTACTTTTAAACAAAACAGTCTTGTTCACTTGGATATATTTCACGTTCCCAGATAAGCTATTCCAACTACATAAATTTTCTGATAAATCGTAGCTTGATGCACTTAAACCACAAATGCAAAATAAAGCCTGAATTGTAATGAGAAAGCAGTCACGGCGGCGATTACTCGCCTAAGATCCGATAATGCCCTCGTTTCTCTTCCATAATCCTGAAAAACTGATGCTGCCCGCGTAACGTGAATGGCTACAAAAACGATTCCCTGACTAATATAAATAAAACCTTTCGGATTCCTGTTTTAAATTCGTTCCTGTCTAGAGAATTCTCTCACAGAAATGAATCGTGGGGTGTCAGTAAAACACTGTACGTCGGTTTTATTCGCATTTTATTGCGGAACGTTTCAATCAGGACGTTTCAAGTAAATAAATACATATTTGTTTGCGCTTTGCTTATACTATACAAAACAAAAAGATACAAAGAAAATATTATCCATAGCATAACTTAACTATTTTAAGAAACTCCTGACACAAAAACCAGTGCTCGTCAAAACGCATCATATGAAAAGCAAACAAGGTAGATACACGGTACAGGGTTTGGAGTTCTTGTAGCGGGTTGGGTATCCACCAGAATCCTGGTGATGCCTGCGAATCAGGTCAAAGTTAACATACTTTCTTACAATAATAATAATTATTTTCTAATATCTTTTAATCTCTCCAAAAAATTGGTTTATCTTAAACTAGATGCAATAATGTAGGACGAGCAAAAAACCTACTTCGTGCGAGACTGATTGTCATTGACAAGTGACAGGATTTCAAATTTAGGATAGATCAGACCTGTGGAAGTTATGTCAAATAGACTCGTCAACTAGAAAAGAGGTGATGATTCAGAGCAGATTCTCTTGAAATATACCTAAGAATACTTTCGATAAGACACATTGCAAACGAAAAAAAATAATCATCACTTTCATTTTGTGACTATGATATCACAGATAGACACAGATAAACAGAAACACTACAAACCCCTTTGTTTCTTCGGGGGTTAAAAATACAGTCGTACGATCGAGCGAACCGGGTCAGACATTGAGTAAATATAGCATTGATTGAGGATTGGATCCCCATCCAGATTTAATACATTCATAGGATGCTATTCTCTAGCACAGTATTACTAAGAAATATTTGGTTCCGCGAACATTCCTGATGCGGTACATAATAATGTTGCTGTCCCACCAACGGAAACATAGACTGACTTTTCAAATTGTAACTCATCGATAATTCAAACCAAATGAACTTGCAAGATTGTTACCTATTCATATCTGTCGAAATAAATACTGGGAGTATGAATTAAACAAAATGTCCATGAAATCATTGTACTACTAAATATCGCAGAATTAATTATTCGAAAATAACGAACAACCACACAATTGAAATCCTGTACATTCATACCTGTATTATGAGTTTCCGGAGATAACTGAGCTCGGGGTGAAATCATTTTAATTGTTACAGCGCACCGGAATGAGAAGCGAAGTCTGCTGGAACTTAATAACAATGCAAATAAGCGATTCCATCAGTTCATATAGCAAACGGCGGAGGCATTTGGCTGGACCTCTTTTCTTGGGCGCACACACACACATAACATTTATTACATTTTCTGCCAAAATAGGAAAAATCACGTAAGTTATATTCATAGTTTTTAAGTATTTCAATGCTCTGTTGTTGGGTTCTAGTGTGAAAAATGCGACTGCAAAATTGGATCTCGAAGCCACAGATTTCACTCTAATACTTCTCTTCTGACCCCTTTGTGACACAACACATTTAATTCTATATATACTGACCGAGAAAAACTGGTAAGGGAAAATAACTTACGACTCTCACAAACTCTCTGGAACTACAAGGCGTGCGTAAAATTCACGCTTTTGCCTCTAGGTAGGAAGATCCTCTACGGACCACTTTACACTTTGAGGGTGTAACTATTTTGAGAACGTGGACGTGACAAGTAAAGAGCTCATCGCTTCCACTTTTGTTCTACTAAAACTTCGCTGTCTTTCTTCTGAAAACCAGGGCAGATCTTACTACAATGCCTATGACATTGTACATGTTTCTTTTCAGTAAATGAACATTCGCCAAAACAAGAAGATTTTGATAAATTATCCTCAAACCCTCTTCGGGAATTCCAATATATGAGTTTGTACGGACAGGTTTTTGAAAGGCGATATAACCAAATTCTTTGAGGTTGAAGAAACGGACGGTCTTGTTAAACAACTCAGGGTATTGAGCGTAATGGAGTGAACTTTCTAGGCGTTTTGCTTACTAGATGGCCGGGTATGTTTGCGAATATATACGGATGCATATCGTAATCAAGGTTTATTAGCATAAACCAGCCACCATCGACAAAGGATCCTCACTAGACGGCTGCTCAAAGGGCACATCAATAATGGATGGCCATTTAATTTTGGAATTCACGCTTATGGTTGAATACCAATTCAAATGTGTATGTAACAGTTTAATGTACTAAAATTGACGATTGCCTCTGTTAGTTCGGCACACTCTGGAATATTAAGGAAGTAAAGTGAAAAACAGGCTATTTACGTGCGTGGTATAATGGAATGAGCAGATGGCCTACCTGCTGTTGAGCGGTATCATCTGCATCAATGACTTGTATGTATTTTTTTCTTTTTTTTATGTAGTACATTTACGGAACGAGCCGACGGCCCACCTGGTGTTAAGTGGTAACCTCGGCCCATAACAGCCGATGCAATTTGGGTCCTCCCAAAGTAGGTATGACAAGACCCAAGTCGCATCGTATGCGCCCGTAAATGTGAGACGTGAAGGTGGAATGTCTCTTGTGCCTGTAATTTCACCGGCAACCACACCTTTCAAACCGGAACACAGTAACGCGAATGCGTCACTGCTTGGCGGCAGTCAAACTGCATTGCACTTCTGCTCCTTAAACATGAAGATGGAACGTCTTACGTTGCTTGTAATTTCACCGCCACCCTTAAAACTCAAACATAGCGAGGGTATCTTGATGCACCAGCCAGTTTATAACCAGGATTTTTTTTAGTTTAGATGAGAGATGTCAATTCAAACCATGACCCAATTAAATAATACTTATTGATGTTTCAACTCAAAATCTACTGGCGTTTCATGACACAGGCACAAAAAGTTCACTAATGCCTGGTGAAAAATGGGTATGGTGGCTTTTATGTCACCCAACGAACTGTGCACGTTACTTACGATTCGTTACACATACTACGGCTAGAGAGACTTCAAGTACGCCGATAAATAAATATTAAAAATTCTAACAAAGGGTAACGGAGCACTCGAAATCCGTCTCACAATAGACAGCTTAATTTATAATAAGTATATAACAATGGATTAACGTTGTAATTTGTGGAAAGAATGGATGGTTTGCCTCGTTGCGGCCTACCCGGTCTACCTAATGACCCAAACGCGTTACGGATCTGTGTTTTTGTATGTAACAGGCTAGGTATCCACCGCAAACTAATTTAAATTCTGAATGAGATTTGAACATGAAATTAAAATGAAACCGTAATAATTCCGTCCATCAGAATTGTTAAATGATAATGAATTTAGACTAACGAATTGTTTAATATGAATACGCACGTTGATTTGTGTAAATACTCAACATAATATTTAAAGGGTCGAAGAAGAAATAAGTCTAAGCAAATAAAACTGATACTAAAAACTGGCAATTTTTTTAATATATCGGCATACACGTAATACAATTTAGTTCGCGGGCGCAATGCATAAGTACGAACGAACATTTGTGCATCAGACTCATTCAGACAAGTTAGATTTTTCCAAACATGATATCATCTAAATTTTCTGAATATGTATGAAAATGCATATTCAGAGATATCACTGAACGAAATCCGGTAATTTGTTTTGGCTATATGACCCGACAAAAACACAAAAACATACCAACGAAGAAGTTAATAGATATCATCCACATTAATAGACATTAATTATGAATTTCCAATTTTCTTGAGTACTCCGGCAATTTCAGCATAGTGATCTACCATTATTACCATTCACAATTATTGACTAGCCGTTAATAATAAAGCTTAATATGCTGGACCAGCATTTATATTTAGTTTGCACGTTGCTCAAAGTACGTGAACCACTTAACCGTCACAACTTATTTATTTTGTTAATATAGAGATGATGTAATATATTTAATAATCTAAATATATTTTAGAATTTAACTGTGTGCAGAAGTTCAAAGTTATTAACCTCATGAGCTTATCAGCGCCATCGCTTTCGCAGGAAATCAGCTGACGCTCTCATGCAACAAATTATTCCTTTTATTAAACCTTTAGTCGAGACAAATCTTAAAGCAGCAGAGAGGGAAAAAACGACAAACATATAAAAAAAAACGTGTCAATGCCGTTTCATAGGTTTATTATGAATAACTATTTGAGTACTTCAAATATTTGACTGGCCTACATCTCATTTGGGAGTAGCAACACCTACAACACAACAGCACTGCCTTCTGCACTGTAGGTCGTGGGTTCGGTTCCTACCCCCCCAGAAACATTTGTATTACGGCAAGAATAATTTGTCAACTGTGAGATTCTAACAATTGACAAACACCACTGCGCAGCCAACCAAGTTACTCATAAGTAATCCACTAGTTAGCATGAATGTACTGTTGAAAGTGCGTTAAATTTCAAACAGACATTCGTGCAGTGGCGGACTGTGCTTAAAATAAAACTAGCAAGTTGCAATGTAAACTCGAGGAAGAAGGACACGCGAGCGGACGGAAGGAGCTACCGCTAAAATTTATGACGAAGCTTCCTACTGTCATAAAACCTATCCAACGTTAGCTAGTTCACTATTTTACTTCCTTTTTATATAAACGGTTAACTAATGTAGTGTTCCTTTATTCAACGGAGATGCAAAACATAGTTATCTGTCAAAAATCAACTTATTGGTTAACAAACGATAACGTTCAATATGAGCTAGTACATAGATAAATAAATAAAATAATAAATTTTGGTGGGCATTTCACACAGCGCAATCTAGCCCCAAATAAGCTAAGCATAGCTTATATTATGGGAACTAAACAACTGATATAATACTTATATTTTTTTTGGAAATACATCCTTTAAATACTTATCAGCACCCAGACACAGAACAAATATCTATGTTCGCCACACAAATGTTTGTTCTGGGTGGGAATCGAACCCACGACCTACTCGCAGAAGGCAGGGTTACTAACAACTGAGCTGTGAGGCCAGATACTCACAAACACGTATAATTTCATAAAAGCCAAATGCATAGAAAAATGCTTAAAACTGTAATGTACTGTAATTTACTATCCAGAACCAGATCGCAGTGATTAATGGCAAGTAATGTGAGCATCGACGCTAAATAGCGCCGTCAGAGGAACATGAGACTGTAAAGAAAAAGTAAAAGCTTGCAACATAAAATAATATAACTCGAGTATAGCGGATACGCGAGCCGACGGAAGGAGCTGGACATAACGTTGAAATTTACGAGGAAGTTTCCTACTGTCATAAAACCCTTCCAGCTAGTTCGCTGTTAAAGATGCCGAAAATAACGTTACATAATAAAGTAATTTTTTGCATATTTTACCGTATTATTCCCCTATAACCTTTTGAAACACTTTTGACTCATTGTGTAACAGTAGAAACTACTATTATTACTAGTAGAGCGTGGTGGTTTAGTGTTACTGATCCCGAGTTTCATTCCGGAGGTCACCGGTTCAAATCCCGACGTGCACCTATGAGTTTTTCGATTGAAAGATTTATGTGCGCAATTCCACGTTCTCAAAACGGTGAAGGAAAACATCGTGAGGAAACCGACATGTCCTAGGAAAAAAAAATTCGAAGACATGTGTCAAGTGCATGACAGGAGCCTCTTTGAGGCGCACTTAAAATCCTTTCACCACACTAGTTCGAGGGAATCAGTGACTCGAATAGAATTAGTAGAAATTGTAGTTACGGTGGATATACCTATAATAGGGTCTTGAATATATATAATTGAAATAATCACTATCTCTTATTGCTTATGCAACTGTTTCCCCTTGAAATTTATATTCTCTGCCGCGCACTTCGATGTACTATCTACAACGGATCCGTTGTAATATGTTTAAAGTGATAATACAGTTTGTCTCCGAACAACTAATGTATCCCGCTTTTGCATGCACACAGGAAATATCCATTAAAACTTGCAATTGACTTGAATTCTTGCAGTGAAGTTAGGATAAGTTGCGCGAACTAAATCATTAATCTTTCAAAAGTAGAGCGTTCTTCGCGAAACGGAAGGGGCGTAGTTTAAAATAGAAGTAACGCTTGGTCTCCACACTTGCGAAAACTAAGGCACAGCGAGTTCAAAATTAGCCCTTCTTTGTGTCACACATAAAACGTCCACTTGAACTATAAACCTTTGACAAGGGAACCCTAAAACATCAGATTTTTTGATATTTGAAAATAACTCTTTCGGATCGCGATACTTAAATGCAAGATGATCGATGTTCGGGGTTTATCGAAAATCGAGCATAACCGCCACTGGTTCTAAAAGTAATCAATTCAGGGTTAACCGACTCTTCAGGGAGTTGATCATTTATGGATGACAGTTATTGATTGGTAAGTTAAATGTGCGGAGTTTGTCTCGGGATGTACTACTAGCTTAGTTGGGTTGTTTGTTCGCTAGTTAAGCTAACTTGAGTTAAGATCCAGTACCATGTTTGACAAATAGTTTTTCCACACAATTAAGGTTCAGTCCCAAACTGTGGGTTTATTTAATGGTTGCCGTGATGGGATTGAACCTAAATTTTGTGGAACAACTATTTGTCAATCTACGCTCTGTAGACATACTCGTAGTTAAGGTCATAGGATTCTTTATGAAGTTTGTCGGGGAATTCCTCTATTATATGTAGTTGTATTATCGAATCCTTTTTTACAACGACTACTACTACTACTCTGTCTCTCTCAAGCCAGTTTGCTTTTTTAATATTGTAAGGTAATTAATTTTTTTTTATTAATAAATAATTAAATAAATTTTAATATAATTAAATATAAAAAAAATGTAACACAACAGCATGGATAGATGAATATGGTTATAGATGAATATCACTTTTTTTTTTTTGCGATTCCCAAATATCACACATTTAAATTTACTGAAACATAGTTAACGAAAACTTATAAAATTTTAATTTATATTTATACTTACGTTTACTTGAACTTCATTTTACGTTCCATAGCAACCCGTTTCATAAGCAAAAAATACAAAAGCCAAATTGTGTCAAAAGTAGTGTCAAAGATTATCAAATTGAAAAAATTGTGAAGGTAGGTGATATTTATCTATAACATACCAATATTCCTGTGTTTTATTTGAACACAGTTACCTAAGTATAATATTAGTACACGTGTTTCTGTTACTTTTCAAAATGTTTGTTCCAATTTAACTTAGTACTAATGCAATATCATAATTAAATTATCTTCATGATTAAAAAAGAATATATTGCGACGTTATCTAACTTCTTATCTTTCTTATCTTAACTATCTTAAAAAAAAAATGTTGTAAAAAAAAACGAAAAATACCTACCAAAATTGAAGAGAACAAAAAACGTGTAACATCCATACGCGGAACCAAAATTATTTGAAATGTTATAAATATGCATTTCAGACTACATTTTATCTACTATATGTATATGGGATCCATTAGTCACATTCAACCTTAATGATTTAATATCCAAAATAAATTAAAATTTCTGTTAAACAAATTACGTCCGTATCTATCGGAGTTAAGAGACGAGGGGTAAGCTCTAGACTTTAACGAGTTTTTCTTCGAGTGGAGCCAAGAGCAATCATTTTATTATCACTTCGCTTTCTATGAAGTGAATCCACTTGTGAGTTTTGAAATCGTTATATTAAAGCGATGAAATGAACATTTTAATAAGTTTTAAAAAGTTGGATCAAATCTCATTACTTCATTTCAGTTGCCGACAGCAGCAAATTTAGAAGCTTGTTTCAAGTGACGCCAGTGTCACAGGTTTGATTTCCACGCGAGGCAAACGTTTTAATAACGAAATAAACACACTGTATGCTTTCGCGTTGACGTGCACGAGTTCCATACATTTGATGTTGTCTACCGTATCTCGTACAGTTCCATATATTAAGACACAGTGGAACACGTACTTGCACGCTCTTAACCTTGCACTATATTCTGTGTCGCAGTTTATTTCCTTCCGATTATATTATGGGTACATTCGGTAGACTAAATACTAAATAGGTAGGATTGTGTATCATCTAAATAGACCTCATCATTATTTTCCAATAGAAACATGATATCAAACGCAAACATATAACGTTATCAATTAATTATACTCCTATTAATCCCTTTTTAAAATAATTATAGTTCTCAGATAAAGGCCGAGGAGGTTTAGCAAAAGAAAAAGTTCACAAAGTTAGCCGATGCAGCCCATTGAAATATTCAGCAAGTTAGAACCGAGGAAAATGCGAAGATGGGAATTCAATAATTACACCTGAGTTACTGTTCGCACACATCCAGAAATATCTAACTGAATATTTACTGTGGGTGGGTGTGAGTGAAACAGAAGTTATTATCCCATATTTTGTAGCAGAGCACCTATGATTAGTATTCGTCCGTAGAATTACTACTACCATACTCAATTTCTGACGCTAAGCAGTAATCTATTCATGTTGCTGTGTTCCGGTTGATGTGGTGTGGGATGGCGGTGAATAACAAGAACACGAGATGTTCCATCTGCATGTCTCAGGGTAACGGGCATAAAGCGTTGTCACTGGAACTTCTGATACGGGGAACGATTTAAGTCTTATTTTTGTTGTATTGGGCGGAGGATACCTGTTACGATCATGTGGACTATTTGTCCATCTCTTTAATCACATAAAAAATGTAAATAAAAAATATTAATAGCATTGACATCAGCAAAAGCTCCATTTCACTGTTTTACACTACCGTGGGAATGAACACGTGACAAGTGGTGAGGTCACTACCGCCTTTGTTTTTAATTGCAACAGTTTCATCGCCCCATCTAACTGACTCTTCATTAGGTTTTGTATCAAAAACGCCAATATATACATATTAACGCAACATTTTAATATTGCTTTAATATTGCTAGTTTTTCGTACTACTCAAAATTGACCGTGCTGTATCATTTCGCGATAAATACGTTGTAATAGGAATTGATTTTGCAAGTAGATAAGACTCCAGATTGATATGCGGGTTGTTGGTCATGCACGCTCAATTTACCAGCCAGCACCAACAGTTTGTGGTCGGGATACGACTAAATGCTATGTACAACTAATCCATGGGTAAACTGCAAATTAATTGAAGTCGCGCCCATTTGAAATAAATTACCCTGATGTCATGTTTGAAACCGAATGAGACACCTATGTACTCGTTATCTAGTTTATAACTGATGATAATTTGCCATTGATAATGCAAATACCGATACAGTAATAATTTAAGAACTATAAAAATATATTTTAGTAAAATTCCTGCAGAAACGAGACGATTATTGGGCGAAATGATCGCATGAAATTAGCCTATACGGGAATGTTTTCCCTTTATTTAGTGTAAACTGAAAAAAAAGATTGTGTTGATAACGATATTTAATATGATGTAGCTTCGCTCGTGGGTACGCCCAGGTAGTTCTAGTATAACAAGATCAAGTAGCTAATCCATCATCTCAGTATCCTAGGTCTTATATCTAGCCGTCTTTAGAATAATACGAGAAATCGCTTAAGTTTTGTCGTGAAATCATAATAAACATCTGTCTATCCCTACCTTCACATTTATGTTTTAATAAAAATCATAGGTACATACTTGAAGCACTGCTCAAACATACGTAGTTGTGAGAAATGAGTAAACTTTCGTTAAATCTCACTAATATTGAAGTGGGTAAGTTTTTTGTAAGTTGGTTTCTCATTCGCAAAAGAAGTAATGAATTAGTCAGGCTGAACTTCTTAAAGGTAAAGTATCTGCTAAGAACAGGAATAACATATAATTACCGCTATACCACTACGGAACCCGCAGTCGGAAGCAATTCAAAGATACAAATGAAACAATAAATGGAAAGCAGAAAACTGAGTTAGCAGAAGTTCCATGTGAAGAAATAACAGAGGTTCCTCAGAAGTTCGGCGCCTTGGGAAATCAGAAGCGCACTGGAGTCAAACCTTTTAAATAACTTGATCAGGTTGAATTTACGGGAACTAGCGTTGAGTTGATTGGCCACTTGGGTTATAGACAAATTTCTCTGTTTGAGCAAACTGCAAACATTAAATATGGTTAAAAAGTTAATAACTTAGTTTACGGTATTGTTCATATGTAAGGCGTAGGCTTAATATAAAATGCTTATGTTGTAGCTGTCATTTTTAACCACATTATCTAACACAAACATGTTAAATTTTTTATAGAGATTTGTATGAAAAAACTCTACAAAACTTGTCATACATTTATTAATACTTGCATAGTTAAGTCTACACGAAACATGCTACATGGATTGTTTTGTTAAAAATACGATACGTAATCTACATGGCAGTCTGATTTCTGGTTTTGGAATAAACTTTGCAAATGTTAATAAATTGAAAACGCAATTGAAAAGTAATGTATAATTTAGGTTTTACCATTTGAACTTATTAAGTCTCCAAACTTAAATGTTGTTCAGAACCAATATTTTGAGAGAAATTCTACCTTTGTTTAAATACATTGTAATAGGCCCCTTTTAGATTAAAAATATTTTATTGTAAATGTGTTTATTTGGATTTCCCTAAGGGCTTAAGGAAATCTAAATATTTTCACATCATATCCAGCAAAATTTATGTTTCAACTTTGAAGATCATATAATTCACATATTTTTATGAGTTAATTTTTTTCTTGTTAAATAGTCAAGGTTTCAATATATAATTAATTTTTCAGAAATTTATTAATTAAAATTACTTATTGCTTTGTGTGACATATTACGGGTAGGATTACCCTTTGTAACAAGTCGAAGTAAATCCTTTCAGGTCGGATGTGTCTCTTAACTTAGTTCTACTTAAGAGAGTTGTTTAAACAGAAGCTCATTCAAAGAGATTAAAAAAGATAAACTCTGTAAAAGTTAACAGATTTGCTCTTCGTATCTTAGGAACTTTGAGAAAATGAAATGTTGATGTACGTGAGCATAACTTTGGAACTTTTTAAATCTCAGTATTTCAATGATCTTATAAACAGTTTCACGATTTCACCAGTAATTTTGGTTGTTTAAACTTTTGCTCGAAAATCTACTTCCAAAGGTTTTTATCAAAAAGGACTTTTCATATTAGTATTTTCATCAAAATCTCTTTGAAATAAAAGTATTGTGACATAAATTAAGAGGGAATTGTGAGTTTTTGTGTATTATATTTAATTGCGTGCGCGGTTGCTTAGCAACATAGAGCTATTGAAGTAAAACCAGGCCGAAAAAAAAACATCAAAACGGATTTGGCGGTGCTTTATCCTTTATGATTAACCAGACTTAGAAATAATAAAGAGAAAAACGATATTTTGTAAAATAAACCTAAATACTAAATTTCAAACACTATCATGAACCCTTATTGAATTCACTTCGTAAAAGCATAACCATGTTGCGCCCCTCACATGAGTTCCAGTTGATTTCACGTCAAAAGGGGTAAACTTGAAAGAACTTCAAACGTGTGACTCGATCCTCGATCTTCTGTCACGCTTGATTGCATTTATTTTGAAAACACAAAATATTTTCAATTCTCGCTCCTCTTTTTTTATGTCATTGAAGTGACGGAACGAGCTGACGGCCCACCTGATGTTAAGTGGTAACCGCCGCCCATAGACAACAACAATACGACACAAGTCCTCTCCATAGCACGAGATGACTCAAATCGCACTGCGTTGCGTCCATCACCCCGAGACGGGGATGTTACGTCTCATGCAGTTGCAATTTCGCCGTCACCCACTCCCTTCTACCTTCTTCTTCTTCGAGTCACCGGTTCTGTCGAACCAGTGTGGAGAAAGGATTGTAAGTGCGCCTCAAAGAGGTTCCTTTCGTGCACTCGACACATGTCTTCGAATTTTTAGTCCTAGGACATGTCGGTTTCCTCACGATGTTTTCCTTCACCGTTTTGAGAACGTGGTATTGCGCACATAAATCTTTCAATCGAAAAAACTCATAGATGCACGTTGGGATTTGAACCGGCGACCTCCGGATTGAAACTTGGGGGTCAGTACCGCTAGACCACCACGCTCCCTTCTACCGGAACACAGCAACACAAGTGCATCACTGCTTGGCGGCAGATTACCAGGCGTGGTGGCAGTATTTCTCCGGGAGAACTTAGCACAAGTTCTACTGCTACTTTGGGTTGCTCCTTTTGCACCACCCTGGAGACACGTTTATAGATTCAAAGGGTTATCACATACGAACGCGAGCAACGTGGCCCCCCAAAATCTCGATGCCAAAATTGTATTATTAATTATATAATAAAAAAAAGAACTGGCTGTCCCAGGTGTGACAGTCCATGTTCCATTATAAATTATGATCATAAAATAACGGAACTTTAAGCTCGTGAGCGTGGTGACTTTTTAGAAACTTTGGACCTCTTTAACCGCCCCAACGGTGTAGGTTAAAAACCACTAGCCGATGTTGTTAGCATTACCTAAGTGCTTAATAAGTTTGAGTAAGTAAGTATATGTGGGATTTATTGTTAGATAAACACATTTACACACAATTGCCCCGTCTTCCAATACAGTTTTAAGAATTTCGCTCGGTCGGTTGCTGCGAATATGTTTGGTTATTTAATTTCATTGCTTTGCACACCTGAATATAATTACTTATAATAATAAGAAATAACAACGGCATGTGCGTACTGCGTTTCAAATGTTTATTAACAAAAATTTTTGGGTTTTTTAATCGGTAATTTTAATCGGTAGGGTTCGTTGTTTTTCACAGGTACTGGGTGTAACAGTAATATTTAATGGTTCTTATGTGATTTGATATAATGCACATAAATATACGTGTTAGATTTGTTTACATAATGGTATATTAAAAATGTATTGATCCAGGAAGGGAGCATGAAAAGATAAGATTTTCAAAAACGAAGCTCTTTTAAGGCACATAATATTTAATATGTATTCACATTTTAATGTTAAAAATTAAAACGTGTCCCTAACTTAAGTTATCGAACTAATATCGAGACTCTAGTTAAATCAATATTCACACAACGTCATTTAGACAATAGATATATAGGGCATATTTGTACCAATTAAGGATTGTAAAAGACACAGACTATTCAAAGTTAGGTTTACAGTTTTTCTATGTATAGATACAAGCATATAGTGTAGTATATAGATACAAGCAGCAACAAGACTCGATCCTTGAAAGGTCAAAACATAAGATAATTTAAAATAAATAATATTCAACAATTACCAAGTCAAATTATTATAAAAAATATGATTATATTTAATACACTGTTTTTAGTCCCAAAACTCATTCCAGATCCAGACCTTATTATCGAAAAATATAGCTTCTTTAAATAATATGGTATCAAGGTCAAAACGTGAAAAATGAAATTATCGTCTTATAGAATTAAGCTATGCTTTTAGTATAGTAGTATATAGTGCGTTGGAAGGTCCCGTGCAAAAAAAAATTGTGAATCAAATGAAAATGAGTGTTTTAATAACTGCCATATATTTAAAATATTTAAAAAATATGAATACGGATATGTTTATTTTAGACATAGACATAGACATAGACATACATTTTTACATGACATTGGTCTAACTTCCAATGCTATAAAATAGTACTTATACATAGTAAAAATTATTTATGGCCATTTATTTTCTCTGTGAAGTTAGGTACATGCATAAGTTAAAATAATTTTAGACAACTCCATAATATAGTGTGAATTATACTCGTATTGCGCCGCGATGCAAAACTTCAACTAGCATTTACTCGTAACTACGCCTAATTCTGTTAATCAGACACTGATCAAGTAATTGACCCATTAATTCAATTGCAAATCAATGCTATCAGTGTAAATCATGACATACATAGCATGACATACAAACAAACAAATTATAAACTGAAAGGACTGGAAGTCAGTCAGTCAGCTCTGACGAGGGTTGAATACCTACGCTCCTGCTGACGCCCTGCTCAGGATCCTCACAATTTATTTCCCTCCTACGTGGCTATTATGCTACAATTGTGATGATAAACGCCCTTTAAAATTATCGTTCCAGGCTAAGTCCTGGGAAATTTTATTCGTGACTCTCATTTGAAACGGCGCTTTTGTTCTTAAGTTTTCTTGGAGAGGAAATATTCTGTTTGTAGAATTTGAAATTGTAGAGTTGTTTTCCGTTAAGTAATTGGTTAATACTTGAATTATGTGTTCCATTTTATTTATCAGCTAGTTTTTTTATTTTACGTGAGTTATGTGACGGAACGAGCAGTGTGAGGTGTTTCGAAGCGTATTTGTGTCTATGTTATGTTCGACAGGAAAACGATTTAGATCATCCCCTTCTTAAATACCGGTAGATCTATTCCGCATGGTACTGCAAAGTGTACATAGACGTCTCATGTGCCTGTAATTTCATCGTATAATCACCAACCACTTCAACCATACTTAATAATAATAATAATAATAATAAAAACTTTATTTGTTGCCACATTATACAATTTTGTTATAGCCCTGGTTTCCGAACTAGCGTTAGCTGTATGTCGGCAACCAGTTCCTTCCCTTACACAAGTGATAATTATTGAAGTTGGTTTAACATTTCGAATAATATATAATTATACATGATAAAAATTTAAACTGATGAACTTAAACTACTTATTCACACCCAATTCACACCCAATAATGCTATCCGTTCTATATAAAAAAGAAAAAGAAAATAACAACTGTGTTTTTACACTATTTATTTGTGTAGTGTGTGTATGTGTGTGTGTGTGTGTGTGTGTGTGTATGGGTGTGTGTGTGGGTGTGTGTGTGTGTGTGTGTGGGTGTGTGTGTGTGTGTGTGTGTGTGTGTGTGTGTATGTGTGCGAGCGTGCGTGTGTGTGTGTGTGTGCGTGTGTGTATGTGCGTGTTCGTGCATGTGGGTGTGTGTGTGTGGGTGTGTGTGTGTGTGTGTGCGTGTGTGTATGTGCGTGTTCGTGCATGTGGGTGTGTGTGTGTGGGTGTGTGTGTATGTTGATGTTTGATTGCATGAAGGTTACATGCTTTTAAAAGACTGAATTAAAAAAAAAAAATATATATAAAAAAATTGTGAATAAATAAAGGTTTTACTGGATCACTGTTAGAAGATTTTCTATGTCATCATATTTAAGTTTACTTAACCATTCTTTAAGCTTACGTGTTAATTGGAAGTTAGACAGGTTTTTCGCATTATATTTTGCGCTAAAATATTTATAAAGTCTTGGGGCTTGGAAGATATAATGTTGTTGAGCAAGTTTGCTTCTAACTCTGGGGACAGGGAATCGGTCTCTTCTCTGTTCAGCAAAGGGGAGATACGGCACACTAGTTTTGTGATATTTCTTAATGCTAAGAAAGATGTATAACTGGCGCACAGAGAGAACTCCAGCTTTTTCATAAACGGCTGTTGTCGGATGTCTAAATGGTAAGTAACTACGTAAGTACTTAAACATCCATCCATATAACAAATACATATACGCATACACACAACCGCTTAGGTACAATTTTTTTTTAAATATAATATGTTAGGTAATTTTAAAACCAGCTAAACTAGTAAAAACTACTATTAGAAGTATTTTACCCCAAGAAAACTTCTCAGTGGGTAAATCCTGCCTGTCTATCATTTTTATCTCACCTTACCAATATAAGCTATACCTATACCAACGAATCTGTTTTCAGACAGCGATAATCGCGAAATAGATTCCGATTTACTCTTCAAACTCAATAAACAAATAAACCCTTCAATTAAATGGTGGTAAATGGTTGTTAGAATATTACACCAAAAAACATGTATATAATAACTTAATAAAAAAAATTTGTTAAGTTTAGTTTTAAGTTTAAGTTATAAATTATCTTCGAGACTGACTCACGTGTGGCCGGTAAGCGCTGGCTAAGATTATGTAAAATGTTTGATGAAATTGTACACATGATCGCTCGTCGATATAGAGCATCTGCAACGGCTTAAGGGTGTTTTTATAGATCAGATCACAGCATCGCTTATCGCTCCTCGAAGCTCCCCGAACGCCCCGCCCCCGCTCCCACTGTAAGCGCTACAGTGTCGTATGCGGCTTTCGTTTTTTATTAAATATAAAAGTTGAGAAGTTGAGGGCGGAATACCAATGAGCTCAATCACATAACTTGTGGAAAAGAAAGGCTGCTTCAGTTCGCCGAAACTTGGAAATATGGGACAGATGCAAATTGATGGAGCAGGGGTCGAATCAACGCTGGAATATGTGGAAGGGAAAACTTGGAAGCGATACCTTGGCCTCCCAGCTGTGGTTTATGAGGATACTGTAAAGGGATCACGAAGTTATCGGTATCGTAGTTTGCGATGAAGTGCCAGTGAAGCTTATGCGGTACTGACATAATTATTTAAAACTAAACTGAAAGGAAACAGCATGAATAGGAGTCTTGGGAGGTGTACTTAACCACCACACTGTTTTGAGAGAGCCTGTGACGCATTTAGTAGCAGTAGAACTAACCTACACCACTCTACACACTCCTCTCTACTACATCAGTAGTAGTTTTCAGGCAGTAGAAATTGTATTTAGTTTGTCCACGGAAGTACTGACACAATATCTATGTCTACCGTCAAGCTGGTGCCACTTTGATCTGGTTTGAAGGGTATGGTTGCTGGTAAAATAACAGGCACACAAGAGATTCCACCTTCACGTCTCAAAGTTGCAGGTGGAATACATTATGACCTGGGTCCTACTGAAACATTATTTTCTTTTACTGTTAAAAATCTCTGACTCTGAAAATTCCTACTGATGTAGAAGAGAGGAATGTGGCAGTGCGGCAGAAATCGGCGGAACACTGAGTAGATTACTTCCTACTACTAAATAGCTGAATTGTTTTGTTTTTGTTTGCAGGTTATAAGCTCACTTCACATTTAGTTGCACTAGAAATTGTGCCTAGTTCAACTGAAGAAGTATTTCCACAGTACTTGTTTCTGGCGTCAAGTATCAGGTAATGCATTCACATCGTTATGTTCCGGTTTGAAGAGTTTGGGTGCCGGTGAAGGCAAAGGCACAAGAGATATGAAGTCGCTTCGACTCAGGTAATCCCGACTTACGGAGGGAATGACCATAGTCATTTTGCTTTTTTATGGGCTGATGATAAATACCTGTACCTGGTAACTTCTTACCAGTACAGGTATTTATCATCAGGTGAGCAGATGTGCTCTTTTCGAAAAGTTTCTCATTCAAAAACTATTCCTTATTAATACGTCGCGTAGCACACTAATCGTAATTTTCTCTTCCATTATAGGTATGGGCAACTTGAGGTCAGTTAAAACTGCGACAATTATCCCAGACCGCAGTAATTGCAGGAAGCGTTTGTAGAATTAGCGCCGGTGAAAACTTGCGAAGCCCAATCGGACGTGACCTGTGGTTTGTGTGCCAACCTTTCCGGTATAGCGAGTCTGCAATTGCACTTACTGTAGTGATATTTGTAATCAGGTTAATTTAGGTATGGGACCTTAAACTAGGGGCCAAGTCGAAAGGAGATTTTACTTACTATTTATCGCTGATTCGGATCCAGAACACAGAGTTTTTCCTGGAAAACATCGCGAGGAAATAAACAAGATTGGATCCGAAATTCAAAGTCTCGTAGCATCTGCTAATTTGAATTGTTCCCTTAATAGTTTGGAAACTATCATAATTAGTGTATAACTCTCAATTAAAAACAGCTTAACAAAAACCCTCGATTTTACGCATATTATTCACAAACCTACGCAAAGTAACTTCAGATGTTACTAAAAGTCAGGTGACGAAAAAAAATATTCCTATTCAAAATTTTAAGTAAAATCCCTTTTTGAATTTTGGCCAAGTTGGTTCATAGTTATTGAACTATGTGTGCAAAGTGAAGTGTCCCGGCTTTGATCTCGGGCTGGGCCAAACATTTATGTGAGAGAGAAGAAACCTTTTCTTGGATGTAGAGTGTTGTGTAG
This sequence comes from Chesias legatella, assembly GCA_947359385.1. Lineage (NCBI taxonomy): Eukaryota > Metazoa > Arthropoda > Insecta > Lepidoptera > Geometridae > Chesias > Chesias legatella. The sequence continues at coordinate 4,981,944 of OX375765.1, read as the reverse complement.
TGCAAAGTTCAGTTCAACATACTTTCAAAGCTACAAAAATTTTGAGTTTTGTATTACTACTCACATAATATTATAGAACCTAGCCAGATCAGTCTTGTAATCACGGTAACTGGAATAACAAAAACGTATAATATACAGATGTTTCATTTAAAGAAAACTTTTTTCATTAGTTCTCATGTGGAAACTTGCAAAGCCCTTTTGTACGTGACCCGTAATTTGTATTCCAATACAACTGTTCTATGCTGGCGAACTAATCATAGATAGGTATTATGATATCAGATATTGTTTTTAAGAACTATATATAAGAACATAGAATTATTTCTTGACACGATGTCGGCACCATACCAGACCAGCCTTTTAATTTTCTAACTGCATCCTCACGGGCATACTTTATACGACTCTATACGAGTGAGAGGCAATACCCGTATCAAATGATTTATACGTACGAATTTGAGGACTAAGTCAATTTCCTCACAATATATTCCTTCGCCATTATGAAGAAACTTTAGCTTCGACTTAGTTCCTCAAATTGAAATTTGAGTTCTACACCATCTTTAGTTATATATATACCTCGTGAAAATCCTCTACAGTTATTTCAGTCTGCACAATCAACATACATGTCTAAGACACTGTAAATGACCACAATATATTTAGTTTTTGAATGCCAGTTGCAATAAGGCAAAATATGATGTCTACCTTTAATGTTATAGATAAAGAATAAACTTATATACATGTCAGAATATTATTCAACAAGAAGCTCTATAAACATCAGTCATTTGATAACTAATAATGTTTGACGTTCTTGTTATTGAAAACCACAGAAAAGAAGAAAACTTTTTAACTATACTTTGTGTTAAAACTTGCAATTTTCAAACTTTTATTTACCCTGCAAAAAATATGCTTGCTTTCTTATAAGTTCTTTAAATAGGATGATGCCTTCCTCTGCGATATACTTTTTTATTACACCCTTTATTAGAACTTGCTAAGTGCCAATCGTACGTGACCCGAGCTAAGTATTCCAAGGAACGATAATTGCGCACATTAGACACTGCACATAACGGCCATTAAGTTCGTAATGGATAGAAAAGTGATTAATATTTCCTTTAAAATTAATATTTGAGCTAAATTAAGCAGATTATTATCATTTTATGTTTGTACTGTTGATAGGTCTTTAACACAGTTCGTATCACACTCGGGGCAGCGGTCTTATGGGATTATATCTGTTTTTTCGAGCATCACGCAAAACACGTTACGATAGGTACCTATTAAATATTTTAATAAAGAACGTGCTTATTGGGCTTATTACTAACTTAACACGCAATTTTCGAGGTTTTCTGCTTAGATATTTCGATAGATAGACGTTATGCTGCATATATGTTTTTGTATGTATTTATAGTTAGAATTTCACTAAGATATTTTGCTACATAGGTGTATTGATCGTAAAGGGAAATTACAGGATTGTGATTGAAATGTTTATAATCTTTATCTTGCTTCGATGACGCCAGCTGTTGATATCACAATAATGCAAGCAAAGTCGCGGGAAGCTTAGTTTATGAAACCATATATTTAATAAATAAAGTAGGCACAAGAGATATTTCATTATCAAGTCTCGGATCAGAGTGACGGGCGCAATGCAATGCGACTTTTTTCATCTCCATACTATACATATACAATTATGTAAGACCTATCTTAGATAAATCACAATGCCCCACATACATATAGTCCATTAATTCTTGTCAATTCAAAGGTTGTCTGTAAGAGATCGCTTTATAGCGATAAGACTGCCCATTGTTCAATCTGTTGTATATAGTTACATTTCGTTGTTATTTTTATTTGGTGAACAAGTGTCATCTATCTAATCCTAATCCTGATGTATAATGTGTATGTATATGTAGCCATAGATATAATTTATATCTGTTGTCATGGACGATACCCAAGTCCATCAAGTACCTTCAGCTCATTTCGTTACCGGCATGATGAAAAAATAAATATTTCTACTTCTATACTCACAGAAATGGAATTCGCGGTTAAATAGTACGTATCCAATTTTGAATAAGTGGTGTTAAAATAAAATGTTATTAAAATGTATTAAATTTATACTCAATCAATAATGCGGCCACAATAAATCTTCTTATAATATCTAAAATAGAGATGAACACTAGAATACAGTTAGAAATAAGTAAGTATTTGATTAAGGTACCTATTCGTTTCGAGAGCTAAGCTTCTTTTATTATTATGATAATCGCCTTACGGAGCCATAGATACATTTCGATTGAATCACATCAATTCTAGGATAATACGATCCAGTTTTATTCGGGACATAAAATGTACAATCTAATAAATAACGATCCGTTTTATTGGTCACATCGTAAATGCATTTTAACGTGTCCACATGACCGCGTCACTATGAAACTTTTACGTTTATCCTTTGCAATTTAATTTGTGGGTCACATAGCTTTGGTGAGTTCTGTCGGTTTTGTTGTTTATATACAGAATGACTGGTGAGTTCTGTCGGCTTTGTTGTTTGTATACTGGATGAATAGTGAGTTCTGTCGTCTTCGTTGTTTGTGTACAGAATGAATAGTGAGTTCTGTCGGCTTTGTTGTTTGTATACAAGTGAATAGTGAGTTCTGTCGGCTTTGTTGTTCGTATACAGGTGACCCGTTATAAGGAAGAAAAGAGTAAAGTGACGTTCTTATTGTGTCAGTAGGTTTTTTTATACGAAAATATGGCTACTTAATACAACTGTATAAAATAAAATACTGACACAATAAAACGTCACTTTTCTTTTTTAATAACTAATAATATAATAAATCACAAAGTTTTATGGGTGTACCAGTGTCATTAAATTTAAGTTGATTTATAATAAAAAGATATTAGATTTGATTAGATTAGAATTGCTTTATTTTGGCTAGAAGATAATGTATACTAGATGATGGAGAAGGAAACTGGGACACTGCTTATTAGTGGTTCATACTAGTTATATGAACTACTCATAATAATTTGAGTATGCTAATCAGAGCGAGAAGTTTTTCACAAAAAAGTTTTGATACTACTCTAAGTGGTTCACTTCGAATCAGCACTTAATTTTATGCATAGAATTAATTCGTTTGAGTCAAATGTAATGTCTATGGTATGTATGATGATAAAATAATAGCATTGATCGAAACCCGACAGCACAGGAGAGCATTTATGCGACTGAAAAAGAATCTGTCAGTAGCTCTCAGCCTAACGAGTCCTCATAGCATACTAACATGAGCTGACTACCATTTTTACCCGACTTCAGAAAAAGTTCTCAGTTCAGTTGTATTTTCTTTTTATGACATATTATTATATAGGTATTTTTCTGATTTTTTACTAATTTAGTTTTTTTTTATTTCATAGGACATACTTTTAGAAAGGTTCTATTGCAATTTCGTAAAATCAGTTACTTTGGTTTTTAAATCAATATAACTGAAAAAATATGTCATCAAAATACGATGATAACAATGATTTATTCTCGTTCATTGGAGATGAAGCCGGTTTGCTGCGCAAAGTACTTATTTACATCATAATTTATAAGGAAATATTCTTTATATCTTACTAAGACACATACAATTTAGAATTAAGTACAAAAAATAACACTTATCCAATCTCTCCAAAATTGCAGCTTTAAAATTTTCAATTTCAGGAATGATTTCCATTAAATCGCTCTTGAAGCTGTACTTACTTGCAAATTGTTTCAGTTAATTTTGAGGGTTGATGCCCTAGGGTTATTCTACCGCGACTTGCCTAATAGAAAGCGCGTCCGCGGTATGTAACCGCGCTTGGTTTGTTTTGTTTGCAAATTGGCCGTTTGTAGCGGATTGTCTTGATATAACGCGTATAATATAATAGGTCGGAAAATTGTAGTTGTTTCGTCTTCAGAGGTTGTTTTTGTACTCGGTCGGGTTGGTTCGTTATCTCACGTTGCGTATTGTCCCGTCGGCGTCGCTCTGTGCGTAACGTCATGCCACGCCCCCCCGACGTCTTCACACTCGGCATGCGCGCGCATTCCTTTACTTGCGTTAAGGTGAAATCACATGGAATCCTCAACAAGCGAACTAAACTTGGCTTTCGTGATTTTTTGAGAATTCATTAAATGTGTTATTGATGTATTAAGTGTTTATTAGAAATATGTAAATATCTACCTTGGACATAATGTGCAGAATACATACTGTACTCTGATAATTTGAATAGAACACTGCAACATACTATCTTAGATCGACAGTCCTAGCTAATGTATCAATACCTAAGTAAAGTCTACATAATAAATAAACTCGTGACATTTCAAATAAATGGTTACCTACTTATAATTTTATTACTACGACATGGTCATTTCTACCTCTTTCAATAGCGACAGGCCAATCAGTCAAATGGAAAAATGTTAAATCGCGATGAAGATTTACTGAGTTACGGGAGGATTTTACCTGGCCGTACCCTTACGCCAACACATACCGAGATGCGTTGGAAAAATCTGTAGTACAGTAGAGTAGAATCATCATCGGAGCGCCACAGTACGATCTCTGAGTTCTCTGAGCCAAACGTACATAGCGTCGCGCCGACCGACCGACGCCGACGTCACGCGAGCGCGCGCCGCTCCCGCCATCTAGCGGCGCCGACAGAACCCACGTCCCACCTGCCTGCGGGCTGCGAGCTGCGAGCTGCGAGCCAACCCGCGACATTGCTCCATCGCGCTCGCACCAGTGGCACGTAGGAAATAACCTCAAAACGTCCATCGCGAACAACCAATCACCAAAATATCGCTCTACTACACATTTATAACAGTGACACTGATCTCAAAGACAAATCAACAGTGCTATGACCGTGACGTAATCCCGTACACCGCAGGATTTGCCAGTACAGTGTTGCCCGACAGTGTTTTTAACTGAAATCGAAAGTTTCTAAGGACGAATGTCCCTTTTGGTGGGCTGTCGCTGGGCAGCCCCCAAATTTTGTGCCAGTATGTGGTGGTTGTTGTTTATTTGTGTTATAAACGTAAAGACTTTTGAAGCGTTGGCTTCGAACAGCAGCGGTCCCGTTTACGAAAGTGAGTATTTTTTTTTGTTTATTTTTCTGTTATCAATGCTAACTACTATCTAGTCAGCGTATTATATCATTTTATATTCATTCTTCTTGTGAAGGTTCAGTAAACAGGTAGGTATGTTAATGACGAGATCGCATGATCTTTTCGTCGGTCGAGAACGCGACTATTCATCGAATGCGGTACTAACATTATTTATAAATACAAATAACTGGTCTGTTACGTGCTAACTGACTCACGTGTAGGTACCTACCGTGTACTATCCCAACTTCACTTCCGTTTGTTTATGTTTATACTTTCCGGTAATTCTTCGTTTGAGATCTGATAAGTGATGCTGATAAGATACTGGTAACGACATCACGCCACCTTTTAGATATAAGATTTCTGATAGGTACCTACTTTAGCGATGGATGAGTATTGCCTTTGTGTATCTGCCTATAAAACCCCTTACGCTATATCTATACAAAAAATAAAATTGTAGTGTCTGTTTGTAATATTAAAAAAACCGCATTTTACTAAGAGCATATTTTTTTTTTATGTGATACAGTTACGGAACGAGCCGACGGCCCACCTGGTGTTAAGTGGTAACCTCTGCCCATAACAACCGATGCGACTTGGGTCCTCCCTTACTAGGTACGACAAGACCCAAGTCGCATCGTACGCGCCCGTAACTCTGAGACGTGTTGGTGAATGTCTCTTGTGCCTGTAATTTCACCGGTAACCACACCTTTCAAACCGGAACACAGTAACGCGAACGCGTTACTGCTTGGCAGCAGAATTGGGCATGGTGGCAGTACTTCCCCGGACGAACTTGGCGAGAGTTCTACTGCTCTTAAAAATATTGTATACACGATACACATACCAAAACATATTTTTTTTTCAATTTTTGTGTCTGTCTGTTTGTTCCGGCTAATATCTGAAATGGCTGGATTGATTTTGACGGGACTTTCACTGGCAGATAGCTGATGTAACAAGGAGTAACTTAGTAAAATAGGGGTGCGTGATAAAACCGAATTCCACGCGGACGAAGTCGCGGGCAACAGCTAGTACAACATAAATACCTCAATCAAACTATTATATATAAAGAATCGTTTAAAAGAGAGATAATGCGCATCTTGAAGAATAACGCCTTCCAATTGAGTAAAACGAATACAGACGTTTCTTATTTGTCATAGTCGTAAGTAATTGAAGAATGTTGTCATTGGTATGCGTAGTTAGGTTAAAACAATGTATTGTAAATCAGTGCCTTCCTCTGTGGCAAATAATTTAGAATTGGATGGAAAGATTATTCAGTTTTTATAACCATTTTTATTTGAAACTCAGCTGTAATTTTTATTCTGCAAAGTCAAAAAGTTGAACTTCAGGCTGACCTTATATCAAAGTTTGAGATTTATCACCAAGAACAGTATAATATTATCTTCTTATCAATGTAATATCTTAATAAATAAATAAATATTGGTGAACATTTCACACAGCGCCATCTAGCCCCAAAATTAGCTAGCCATAGCTTTTATCACGGGAATCAGACAACTGATATAATACATATGAACGCCCAGAAACAGAACAAACATCTGGGTTCGTTACACAAATGTTGTAGGTGGGAATTGAACCCTAGAATTAGCGCGTAAAGCAGGGTTAGTACCAACTGAGCTGTGAGGCCAGTCAAATTTTAATCGATCCATTCACTGATCCATAAATAGTCATCCACACATACCTATGTACTATTGAATAATCAGGTATTTCAAAATCAAGCCCTTTTATTCCAATAATAATTACTGTTATGTTTTTCATAAATAATTTACCTAGATACCAAATGCTGCTTTTAAACGTTTTATTCTGCTGCGGTTGAACGTCAGAGGAACGACAAACTACGTAATATGCGTGTTTCAGAAGCCGGAAGCTATGAAAGATAAATTAACTGAACCGCCAGCGAGAACTAACATCTCTACACATACCTATAGTCACAGTGATATAGTCACATACCATTTTAATTAATCCATAATGTACTTATATTCGTGTGTCGCAAAATTTCAAGATTAGGTATACCAATGTTCAGCCTGATACAATAGCTGTCGAATCAGTATTGAAAGGATTAAAGTGCGCCTCAAAGAGGCTCCTTGAACTTGACACATATCTGCGATTTTCTGGTTCTAGGACATGTCCGATTTCCTCACGATATTTCGTCACGGTTTTGTAAACGCTGTGTTGGTCACGTAAATTTTTCAAGTGTATAAAGTAATTGGTGCTCGTCAGGATTTGATTCCGCGACCCCAAACTGAAATTTGAGGGTCTGTGACCACTAGGCCACCACACTTACTTACCACTCGCACAGTAGTAGATGAAAACATTTTTTTATATATACATGTTCAGCCTACGAAGACTACTGAAATCAATGTTGCTTATGCCACGGAATAAGTATTAATAATGGCTGCAACTTGAAAATTTCACTTTAAAAACGACACTATGCAGGTTTGCGTCCTAATAGCAAAAGCAGTTTGATATAGCTAGAAACCTGCGCCCTCCAATGCTCAATTGTAGCGGAATTATGATTATTCAAAGATAAAGGCAACACAGATCTCACATGGTTCGATCGATATTGATTTAGTGTGACCTTGTAAAGTGAACCTGTACATAAAACAATTTGTTTTTTCGTCTGAGACCCCTGTCTTCAAAGACATTGTATGTATATCCTTATCTAAAAAACTATGTAGAACATTGGTGTAATTCTCGTAATTATCCGTTTAATTGCCTATTGTTGTAGCAATGGCCCAATTTGTATATGATAATAAGAGTTTTGCAATATTAGTTCAGTTTAGTTAGTCACTACCTTTGCAGACTTGCTAGTGGTAGGTTTAAAGCTTCGATCATTTTAAACTAAATAGTAAAGCTACAATGTTTGTTCAATGAAATAAGAGATTTGATTTGGTTCATTTAAATAGCTATTCTCACGTTTGCTGCAATCATTTCCTAGAAGCAAGACTGCCAATGAAGTCTAGGTGCTTCTCGTATTGCGTATTGTGATAAGTAACATTCTAGGTATTTTATATAAGATCATATAACACTATTGTTCAGGCAATACTTCAAGGTCTTATTGTGGTTAATGCATATACTATTGTAACGTCATCCATTTATTTCTTGTTTATTGGCGGGATGTTGGGCAGCCAATAATATTAATTGGAGCCAACAATTGACAATAGGTATCATACAGTACTTATAATAATCAACATTAATAAATCAAATGTTTGATCATTTACAAAGCTCATCGCTGCTGATTACTGATAAACATTTGATATTATCGCTATAAACTATACAAAGATAATTTAAAGTACGCTTAAAAATCAGTGTTCTTCAGATAGCTGATAAGACCAATTATTTGAATATCATTGATGCGTGCCAAGAGACTAAAATAGAGACGCAAACAGCCGAAAGTAGCTAAAGACGAATATCCTGAATCAGTACAAAGTTCAAAATGGCTGGTGGCAGTACGCCAATGTTTGAAACGAGTATAACAGTGATGTTTACTCACTCATATTACTCCATGACGCTGATAATCGTAGCTATAGATCCACTCGCAGATATTCTTGATCAGACTATACAGCAAGAGGTGGTCACAAACGGCCATTGAAGCTGTACGGGTGGTCGAGGGTAGTTAGTTAATGTCCCAATTTTGGCCGGCCGCGGCTGATAAAAGAGCACAATCCCATTGTGATGGCTACAAAACGGGCTTTGTACCCGAAGGAGCCGTCATTATCTGAAAAATGAAAAACGAATCGCACTTGTCATTTCCAGTTCACTTTTATTAGAGCAGCAGCCGTTCCATTCTGAGAATTTGTCCATGGGCTTTATAACTTCTTTAAATTTTTCTTATTCCTTTTCATTTCATAATGAAAATGATTCCCATTGGTTATGAAAATAATAAATTAGTAACCTTTCAACCAGACCCATTGAGATGTCAGCCGCCTTTACGTAGGAGATTACATTTTACAGGTAAATATAAAATTAAATTACAATTTATACGCGAAAAGATAGGGACAACCTTTTGTAATGAATGCGTAAACAAAAATATTTGTTTATACCGGCCATGGTGTAACGATCCCAACTCTGTTGTACCACCAAAATTTCTAATCAATAATCAATTCGAGTATTTTATTTGAAATCAATGTATTTTATTAAAACCTTTTTCATTACTTTGCATTAAATACTTTTTACTCCACATAGAAAGATGACAGAAGGCTACAGGAAAAAGAAAAAGGTTTTGACAGGGGATTCGGATTGGAATAGCGAGCTTAGATGTGTGAATCGAACAGAATTTATTAAAATATTATTGATTTTGCATGTAATTATAATAGAAATTTGCATCAATGTGCATAGTTTGGCGATATACATTTAATAGTGTAATTGTTTCCACTCATAAACAGTTTCCGTGATATTTCGTGAATACGGGATTTTGTAATGCGTAGTTGCTGTGATGACGTCTTAGAACGTAATTTGTTAAGTGCGTAATTAGTGTGGATTTTATGAAAATGTTGAAGATTCTCTTTCCTAAAAAGGAAATAAAAGAGAATTATTATGGCTTAACCATTATATTATTTTGTTGTGAATATTATCAATATCTGTTCGATGAATACCAAAACCCATAACATGGTTTATGGTCTGCTGGCCTGATCCTCACGGTGTCAACGAAAGCCAGGAGTCAGGGATTCCCTTGTTAGTTAGGCCCAGGCAATTTGAGCGAACTGGGTGTTGAGTTTTCCCTTTGTTGGGCTCAGCAAAGCTCCCACATTGGTTGTTTCCTGAACTTGGATAATGGGGACTTGTCGAAGTGGGTCATGCCTTCAGCACCCATACTAAATCTATTTTCAGGATCCATTTGATGTGGTCCCTCACACATCTTGCGGTACACGTCTTAATTCTGCTGTCTTTGGCTACGGCCTGCAGGAGATAGACCTTAGGGCTGGCACTAGGAATACAAAGTCGAGAAAGCCAATCTCGCATACATTAGTCAGAATAGTTAGAAAGGTACACATTTGCAATCTCTTGTGCTGTCTGTACCTTCATGCACAATTAGAATTAAATATGGAGTAAGGGCGCGACTCCTTGTTTTGCTCTCACACATATTTGTAGCTAGTTTAGGTATTTAGGTACACAACTGATAATTTCAGAGTTTATACGGATGTCCCTTTTATTTATTGATACTGATTCTACTGGTTTAAATCAATGATTCCAAGAATAGTTGTGTTGGTTTTATGTTTTATGTTATAAACAAATATTTTATAAATAATTTTACACGTATCTAATACATTAAGAGTATCTTCAGAGATCTTTAGAGATCAGACGTAAATAAAGTATTTATTTAATAGACGATACAAATAATGGCTAGATCCGCTATTATCTGTAAAGGAGCTCCATTGTATAGATTAATGCTGGAAATGTTTTATAATTATTATATTGAAACAACTTGGTCCACGTTACCAATCTGATGTGCACAACAGATCATTTAACCTATCATAGTTTATATTTTAGTATAAGATAGAGTGAAGATGTAATATCCACTTTGTATTAATTTAATGAATTGATTTATATTTGAATGATGAAAATAATTGGTTCACAGATGTTGATACATTAACACTTATTATGCTATTTATTTTTAATTTGCCTTTTGCCGCCTTGTTGAGCACAAAGGTTTATGAATAAGTATTGCTATCAAATAACAATGTTATGATATTACTAAGCTGTGTCTAGTTTTCGTAATAGCTTTCCAAAGTGAGACTGGTAATCATCCATTATTATCACTGTTGCCGAACTACCACCTACTCTTACTTTATTTTACCGGTACTGATATATTGGTTTGAGAAACCCAGATATCTCACGGAATTGCTAGTTAGGCTATGCGGTCTGGTCAAAAAGGGGTACGACTCCACCTAGTTGTAATACCTAAATGGTCAGCGTATTGACCTCAATTGCACCTCAATTGATCAGTTTTGAATTATTGTTAGGGTTGAGACACATTGCTAAGTACTGTCATTTATTATAATTTTATAAATATTGATAATGTGCTCTGCTTGTTCTGCATTATGGCACTCTACCTCAGTTACAATCTCAGTACGAGTTTAGAAACTTACTGAATGTGAAATACATTCATTAGCATAAGTGAGCCAAGCTCTTATTTATAATTTAATTTAAATTACTGTTACAGTATAGTAAATCATTGTGGATATAGGAGAGTTTTATACTCTTTTCATCATTAACTCTTGCTCGTATGCTATACGAGTTAACTAAATCTCTTCGGAGAATAATAGGACCTTTCCTCTTCTTTTGATTAAGGAGGGTTAAGTTCCGCAGGTTCGGTGGGATAATACTTTATTATACCACGAATAGAGGATTTCCTAGACGACAAATCCTAGAGTTGTCAGGAGTCGAAATTCATAGCATGGCGCGGGGAGGGGCGTCGAGCCATAGTTTGTGAAGATGCCGTTGGCCCACAAACTATGTTCGTGGTATAAAATAATTAACTGCTATTTTTACAGCAGTATTAAATAAATTTGTTATTCACTTTTCAATATTAAATTAGAGTGTGTACTATTCCATTAGTTCAAACTTTTTATTAATTATAACAATCTACTTTTGTAATAGTACATTTATAATTCTCCAGATCTAATATTTATTCTTAGGGACTTTCTTCACTACGCTACCCAATACCATGTCTTATGTCTACTACCAGCATACCTCTTAAAGAACCTTCTACTTAACGGGTTACTATGAAACACAACGTACAGTCCTACCGCTAACTCGATCACATTATTGGCCATTATAAATATTAAGATTTAGAATATATTTTCGGAAAATTTTCGATCTGAGTGTCTTATGACGGATGGGAAGGGGGAGGTCCGTTACAATTGGTGCCGTGACCAGGATAAAGGGGTCTCAAATGTTGGCAAGTAGCTAAGAACCTTGGGGGCGTGAATATGTTTTTAGAAATATAATTAATGATCATATTAATAATAATTTTAACTTTTATTGATGAGAATCCAAATGTTAAATGAGCTTGAGAATTAATGAGAAAATGTTAAAGAAGCTTAAGAATATTGGGGGCCGTCTTTTTCTTCTTCGAGTCACCGGTTCTGTCGAACAAGTGTGGTGAAAGGATGGTAAGTGCGCCTCAAAGAGGCTCCTTTCGTGCAATTGACACATGTCTTTGAATTTTTTAGTTCTGGGACATGTCGGTTTCCTCACGATGTATTCCTTCACCGTTTTGAGAACGTGTTATTGCGCACATAAATCTTTCAATCGAAAAACTCATAGGTGCACGTCAGGATTTGAACCGGCGACTTCCGGATTGAAACTCGGGGGTCATTACCACTAGACCACCACGCTCTCGAAAAGGGCCGTGAAAACAATTATTGATTTAGACTTTTATTTCTTTTGTATACATTTATTGATTTGTTTCAGTGTTTCAAATCGGTTGTAAATCAAGATAATGTTAATCTAAATTGAAAGTTATTCAAATTAAATTCTTGTGTAATATAAAAATTACATTTTAGAAAAGGCATGCATGTATTACTGTTTATTTGCAATTGATTTTTGTTTGTCTATTTAATTTATTTTCAAGGCAATTTGTCTTGTGTTTTCAATTTTAAGAACTATATGGGGGCGTATTGAAGAATGACATGAAATTGTTTACGGTGGTAGTATTATTCATGTTATTTCTAATTCAATAATAACTCAAGTTCAAGTTCAGAAGTTGGAACCTAACCTAATTAAAGAGTATTTATAATTTGCTAATACTTATAATTGTTTAATGTAAAAGTTTGATTGAATATGAATAATCTAGGCTTGCAAATTTAATGGTTGTAATTATTAAAAAAGAAACTAACTTGGGTTTATGGATTTAAAGGAAAGTGATTCATTATAAACATTAAAAATAAAATTTAAGTAGACCTCTCGTTTGGCGATTTGTCAATATTTGGTTACAAACTATAGAATACACTCAATGAGTCTTTTATAGTGGAGAAGTTGGTGTTAGGATAAGTCAGCATGGGTCTGGTTGTATTTTGCGCCAACCCAAAGACAGTCATCAGTACCGTCTGATTCTATAGAAGATTCATACTCTACCATGAGGAAAGAATAGTACCCACACTGCACATTCACCGAATTATGGAGGGGCTCCGTTCAAGTTTTGATTTTGAGTGGCAAGTGATAGGGCATGGCAAATGATGCACTCACTCATAGGGAGGATAGACACTGGAGGGTCTTGTATGTTTGACTCAAGTAAACGGAATTTGTTCACTCGGAAAGAGCTTACTGGATGTCACTAGGACTAATCTGCCTCACAACCAGATTCCCTTACTTTGTCGATGCTGAAACTGGTGAGTTGTTTTCGTTGGTTATGCTTGTCACTTTATAAACTTGGATGATGGTTTGGATTGTGTGTCTTTGTGGTTCGGTTTAAAAACACTTACGTTCATCAACACACGCATACATACAGACATTTTACTCAATACTGTTTGAAACCATTTATTGATGAATAAATAAAACTTTGTTTGCTGTTTGAATTGAGTATTGAGTATGAAAGTGAGTGAAAATTATTTCACTCACTACTATTACTATTAAGTAATAATAACTATTATTTTAAAAATAAATATATTCAGACAATATAGCCTAAAGTAGAGGCAAATCAAATTGAGAAGCATTAAGTGAATATTATTGGGGTTTATGTAAACATCAAGAATTGAAGAAAGGAAAATATCTTGATGGATTTTATTCAGATTTGGATAGGTTACCAATTTCAGACACTATTTTCGGTCAGTTTTGCGTAATATTGTTAATAATGTAAATAACAAGTGAAATTGATTATTGAATAAACTACCAAGTGTAATCAATCAATCATCAATACTTACATAATTTTGAAATTTAATTTTCAATTAATTAAATTCAATTGAATTGATTAGATCTGAAGAAATGGCATTTCCATTTTCAGTTAAAATTTACATGATTATTTTAGGTATTTACTCAGAAATTTAATATTTTTGAATGCATTATGTGCTCATTTCACTTATTTAAAAAAAAAAAAGTATTCAGCTAATTATACTGTTACTGAAAATTTGATATTTTGAGAATAATTGAGAGATAATTTGATATTTAACATTTTTACAATTTAACAATTTTTATTTTCCATAGAAATCTTAGTGTTATCATTTGAGTATTAAAATTTTGGAGTTTATGCCATAGTCATGGAAGTTTATTATCTATAAATAAAAAAGATATTTATAAGGATTCTTGGAATGTTTGATTTATTATTTAATGGATGAAACTAAACATAAATATTTGTGTTGGTCGACGGGGTGATAATTAATTGTTAGGTACATTCTTTTTCCAAAGGGTTTTATAATCATTTATTATTAATTTTATTTTGGTGGTGAGTTTTGATCTTTTCTTAATGGTGTATTATATCTTCACAAGTTACGTTATAATACAGGGGGCGATTGTAACGATCCCAACTCTGTTGTACCACCAAAATTTCTAATCAATAATCAATTCGAGTATTTTATTTGAAATCAATGTATTTTATTAAAACCTTTTTCATTACTTTGCATTAAATACTTTTTACTCCACATAGAAAGATGACAGAAGGCTACAGGAAAAAGAAAAAGGTTTTGACAGGGGATTCGGATTGGAATAGCGAGCTTAGATGTGTGAATCGAACAGAATTTATTAAAATATTATTGATTTTGCATGTAATTATAATAGAAATTTGCATCAATGTGCATAGTTTGGCGATATACATTTAATAGTGTAATTGTTTCCACTCATAAACAGTTTCCGTGATATTTCGTGAATACGGGATTTTGTAATGCGTAGTTGCTGTGATGACGTCTTAGAACGTAATTTGTTAAGTGCGTAATTAGTGTGGATTTTATGAAAATGTTGAAGATTCTCTTTCCTAAAAAGGAAATAAAAGAGAATTATTATGGCTTAACCATTATATTATTTTGTTGTGAATATTATCAATATCTGTTCGATGAATACCAAAACCCATAACATGGTTTATGGTCTGCTGGCCTGATCCTCACGGTGTCAACGAAAGCCAGGAGTCAGGGATTCCCTTGTTAGTTAGGCCCAGGCAATTTGAGCGAACTGGGTGTTGAGTTTTCCCTTTGTTGGGCTCAGCAAAGCTCCCACATTGGTTGTTTCCTGAACTTGGATAATGGGGACTTGTCGAAGTGGGTCATGCCTTCAGCACCCATACTAAATCTATTTTCAGGATCCATTTGATGTGGTCCCTCACACATCTTGCGGTACACGTCTTAATTCTGCTGTCTTTGGCTACGGCCTGCAGGAGATAGACCTTAGGGCTGGCACTAGGAATACAAAGTCGAGAAAGCCAATCTCGCATACATTAGTCAGAATAGTTAGAAAGGTACACATTTGCAATCTCTTGTGCTGTCTGTACCTTCATGCACAATTAGAATTAAATATGGAGTAAGGGCGCGACTCCTTGTTTTGCTCTCACACATATTTGTAGCTAGTTTAGGTATTTAGGTACACAACTGATAATTTCAGAGTTTATACGGATGTCCCTTTTATTTATTGATACTGATTCTACTGGTTTAAATCAATGATTCCAAGAATAGTTGTGTTGGTTTTATGTTTTATGTTATAAACAAATATTTTATAAATAATTTTACACGTATCTAATACATTAAGAGTATCTTCAGAGATCTTTAGAGATCAGACGTAAATAAAGTATTTATTTAATAGACGATACAAATAATGGCTAGATCCGCTATTATCTGTAAAGGAGCTCCATTGTATAGATTAATGCTGGAAATGTTTTATAATTATTATATTGAAACAACTTGGTCCACGTTACCAATCTGATGTGCACAACAGATCATTTAACCTATCATAGTTTATATTTTAGTATAAGATAGAGTGAAGATGTAATATCCACTTTGTATTAATTTAATGAATTGATTTATATTTGAATGATGAAAATAATTGGTTCACAGATGTTGATACATTAACACTTATTATGCTATTTATTTTTAATTTGCCTTTTGCCGCCTTGTTGAGCACAAAGGTTTATGAATAAGTATTGCTATCAAATAACAATGTTATGATATTACTAAGCTGTGTCTAGTTTTCGTAATAGCTTTCCAAAGTGAGACTGGTAATCATCCATTATTATCACTGTTGCCGAACTACCACCTACTCTTACTTTATTTTACCGGTACTGATATATTGGTTTGAGAAACCCAGATATCTCACGGAATTGCTAGTTAGGCTATGCGGTCTGGTCAAAAAGGGGTACGACTCCACCTAGTTGTAATACCTAAATGGTCAGCGTATTGACCTCAATTGCACCTCAATTGATCAGTTTTGAATTATTGTTAGGGTTGAGACACATTGCTAAGTACTGTCATTTATTATAATTTTATAAATATTGATAATGTGCTCTGCTTGTTCTGCATTATGGCACTCTACCTCAGTTACAATCTCAGTACGAGTTTAGAAACTTACTGAATGTGAAATACATTCATTAGCATAAGTGAGCCAAGCTCTTATTTATAATTTAATTTAAATTACTGTTACAGTATAGTAAATCATTGTGGATATAGGAGAGTTTTATACTCTTTTCATCATTAACTCTTGCTCGTATGCTATACGAGTTAACTAAATCTCTTCGGAGAATAATAGGACCTTTCCTCTTCTTTTGATTAAGGAGGGTTAAGTTCCGCAGGTTCGGTGGGATAATACTTTATTATACCACGAATAGAGGATTTCCTAGACGACAAATCCTAGAGTTGTCAGGAGTCGAAATTCATAGCATGGCGCGGGGAGGGGCGTCGAGCCATAGTTTGTGAAGATGCCGTTGGCCCACAAACTATGTTCGTGGTATAAAATAATTAACTGCTATTTTTACAGCAGTATTAAATAAATTTGTTATTCACTTTTCAATATTAAATTAGAGTGTGTACTATTCCATTAGTTCAAACTTTTTATTAATTATAACAATCTACTTTTGTAATAGTACATTTATAATTCTCCAGATCTAATATTTATTCTTAGGGACTTTCTTCACTACGCTACCCAATACCATGTCTTATGTCTACTACCAGCATACCTCTTAAAGAACCTTCTACTTAACGGGTTACTATGAAACACAACGTACAGTCCTACCGCTAACTCGATCACATTATTGGCCATTATAAATATTAAGATTTAGAATATATTTTCGGAAAATTTTCGATCTGAGTGTCTTATGACGGATGGGAAGGGGGAGGTCCGTTACAATTGGTGCCGTGACCAGGATAAAGGGGTCTCAAATGTTGGCAAGTAGCTAAGAACCTTGGGGGCGTGAATATGTTTTTAGAAATATAATTAATGATCATATTAATAATAATTTTAACTTTTATTGATGAGAATCCAAATGTTAAATGAGCTTGAGAATTAATGAGAAAATGTTAAAGAAGCTTAAGAATATTGGGGGCCGTCTTTTTCTTCTTCGAGTCACCGGTTCTGTCGAACAAGTGTGGTGAAAGGATGGTAAGTGCGCCTCAAAGAGGCTCCTTTCGTGCAATTGACACATGTCTTTGAATTTTTTAGTTCTGGGACATGTCGGTTTCCTCACGATGTATTCCTTCACCGTTTTGAGAACGTGTTATTGCGCACATAAATCTTTCAATCGAAAAACTCATAGGTGCACGTCAGGATTTGAACCGGCGACCTCCGGATTGAAACTCGGGGGTCATTACCACTAGACCACCACGCTCTCGAAAAGGGCCGTGAAAACAATTATTGATTTAGACTTTTATTTCTTTTGTATACATTTATTGATTTGTTTCAGTGTTTCAAATCGGTTGTAAATCAAGATAATGTTAATCTAAATTGAAAGTTATTCAAATTAAATTCTTGTGTAATATAAAAATTACATTTTAGAAAAGGCATGCATGTATTACTGTTTATTTGCAATTGATTTTTGTTTGTCTATTTAATTTATTTTCAAGGCAATTTGTCTTGTGTTTTCAATTTTAAGAACTATATGGGGGCGTATTGAAGAATGACATGAAATTGTTTACGGTGGTAGTATTATTCATGTTATTTCTAATTCAATAATAACTCAAGTTCAAGTTCAGAAGTTGGAACCTAACCTAATTAAAGAGTATTTATAATTTGCTAATACTTATAATTGTTTAATGTAAAAGTTTGATTGAATATGAATAATCTAGGCTTGCAAATTTAATGGTTGTAATTATTAAAAAAGAAACTAACTTGGGTTTATGGATTTAAAGGAAAGTGATTCATTATAAACATTAAAAATAAAATTTAAGTAGACCTCTCGTTTGGCGATTTGTCAATATTTGGTTACAAACTATAGAATACACTCAATGAGTCTTTTATAGTGGAGAAGTTGGTGTTAGGATAAGTCAGCATGGGTCTGGTTGTATTTTGCGCCAACCCAAAGACAGTCATCAGTACCGTCTGATTCTATAGAAGATTCATACTCTACCATGAGGAAAGAATAGTACCCACACTGCACATTCACCGAATTATGGAGGGGCTCCGTTCAAGTTTTGATTTTGAGTGGCAAGTGATAGGGCATGGCAAATGATGCACTCACTCATAGGGAGGATAGACACTGGAGGGTCTTGTATGTTTGACTCAAGTAAACGGAATTTGTTCTCTCGGAAAGAGCTTACTGGATGTCACTAGGACTAATCTGCCTCACAACCAGATTCCCTTACTTTGTCGATGCTGAAACTGGTGAGTTGTTTTCGTTGGTTATGCTTGTCACTTTATAAACTTGGATGATGGTTTGGATTGTGTGTCTTTGTGGTTCGGTTTAAAAACACTTACGTTCATCAACACACGCATACATACAGACATTTTACTCAATACTGTTTGAAACCATTTATTGATGAATAAATAAAACTTTGTTTGCTGTTTGAATTGAGTATTGAGTATGAAAGTGAGTGAAAATTATTTCACTCACTACTATTACTATTAAGTAATAATAACTATTATTTTAAAAATAAATATATTCAGACAATATAGCCTAAAGTAGAGGCAAATCAAATTGAGAAGCATTAAGTGAATATTATTGGGGTTTATGTAAACATCAAGAATTGAAGAAAGGAAAATATCTTGATGGATTTTATTCAGATTTGGATAGGTTACCAATTTCAGACACTATTTTCGGTCAGTTTTGCGTAATATTGTTAATAATGTAAATAACAAGTGAAATTGATTATTGAATAAACTACCAAGTGTAATCAATCAATCATCAATACTTACATAATTTTGAAATTTAATTTTCAATTAATTAAATTCAATTGAATTGATTAGATCTGAAGAAATGGCATTTCCATTTTCAGTTAAAATTTACATGATTATTTTAGGTATTTACTCAGAAATTTAATATTTTTGAATGCATTATGTGCTCATTTCACTTATTTAAAAAAAAAAAAGTATTCAGCTAATTATACTGTTACTGAAAATTTGATATTTTGAGAATAATTGAGAGATAATTTGATATTTAACATTTTTACAATTTAACAATTTTTATTTTCCATAGAAATCTTAGTGTTATCATTTGAGTATTAAAATTTTGGAGTTTATGCCATAGTCATGGAAGTTTATTATCTATAAATAAAAAAGATATTTATAAGGATTCTTGGAATGTTTGATTTATTATTTAATGGATGAAACTAAACATAAATATTTGTGTTGGTCGACGGGGTGATAATTAATTGTTAGGTACATTCTTTTTCCAAAGGGTTTTATAATCATTTATTATTAATTTTATTTTGGTGGTGAGTTTTGATCTTTTCTTAATGGTGTATTATATCTTCACAAGTTACGTTATAATACAGGGGGCGATTGTAACGATCCCAACTCTGTTGTACCACCAAAATTTCTAATCAATAATCAATTCGAGTATTTTATTTGAAATCAATGTATTTTATTAAAACCTTTTTCATTACTTTGCATTAAATACTTTTTACTCCACATAGAAAGATGACAGAAGGCTACAGGAAAAAGAAAAAGGTTTTGACAGGGGATTCGGATTGGAATAGCGAGCTTAGATGTGTGAATCGAACAGAATTTATTAAAATATTATTGATTTTGCATGTAATTATAATAGAAATTTGCATCAATGTGCATAGTTTGGCGATATACATTTAATAGTGTAATTGTTTCCACTCATAAACAGTTTCCGTGATATTTCGTGAATACGGGATTTTGTAATGCGTAGTTGCTGTGATGACGTCTTAGAACGTAATTTGTTAAGTGCGTAATTAGTGTGGATTTTATGAAAATGTTGAAGATTCTCTTTCCTAAAAAGGAAATAAAAGAGAATTATTATGGCTTAACCATTATATTATTTTGTTGTGAATATTATCAATATCTGTTCGATGAATACCAAAACCCATAACATGGTTTATGGTCTGCTGGCCTGATCCTCACGGTGTCAACGAAAGCCAGGAGTCAGGGATTCCCTTGTTAGTTAGGCCCAGGCAATTTGAGCGAACTGGGTGTTGAGTTTTCCCTTTGTTGGGCTCAGCAAAGCTCCCACATTGGTTGTTTCCTGAACTTGGATAATGGGGACTTGTCGAAGTGGGTCATGCCTTCAGCACCCATACTAAATCTATTTTCAGGATCCATTTGATGTGGTCCCTCACACATCTTGCGGTACACGTCTTAATTCTGCTGTCTTTGGCTACGGCCTGCAGGAGATAGACCTTAGGGCTGGCACTAGGAATACAAAGTCGAGAAAGCCAATCTCGCATACATTAGTCAGAATAGTTAGAAAGGTACACATTTGCAATCTCTTGTGCTGTCTGTACCTTCATGCACAATTAGAATTAAATATGGAGTAAGGGCGCGACTCCTTGTTTTGCTCTCACACATATTTGTAGCTAGTTTAGGTATTTAGGTACACAACTGATAATTTCAGAGTTTATACGGATGTCCCTTTTATTTATTGATACTGATTCTACTGGTTTAAATCAATGATTCCAAGAATAGTTGTGTTGGTTTTATGTTTTATGTTATAAACAAATATTTTATAAATAATTTTACACGTATCTAATACATTAAGAGTATCTTCAGAGATCTTTAGAGATCAGACGTAAATAAAGTATTTATTTAATAGACGATACAAATAATGGCTAGATCCGCTATTATCTGTAAAGGAGCTCCATTGTATAGATTAATGCTGGAAATGTTTTATAATTATTATATTGAAACAACTTGGTCCACGTTACCAATCTGATGTGCACAACAGATCATTTAACCTATCATAGTTTATATTTTAGTATAAGATAGAGTGAAGATGTAATATCCACTTTGTATTAATTTAATGAATTGATTTATATTTGAATGATGAAAATAATTGGTTCACAGATGTTGATACATTAACACTTATTATGCTATTTATTTTTAATTTGCCTTTTGCCGCCTTGTTGAGCACAAAGGTTTATGAATAAGTATTGCTATCAAATAACAATGTTATGATATTACTAAGCTGTGTCTAGTTTTCGTAATAGCTTTCCAAAGTGAGACTGGTAATCATCCATTATTATCACTGTTGCCGAACTACCACCTACTCTTACTTTATTTTACCGGTACTGATATATTGGTTTGAGAAACCCAGATATCTCACGGAATTGCTAGTTAGGCTATGCGGTCTGGTCAAAAAGGGGTACGACTCCACCTAGTTGTAATACCTAAATGGTCAGCGTATTGACCTCAATTGCACCTCAATTGATCAGTTTTGAATTATTGTTAGGGTTGAGACACATTGCTAAGTACTGTCATTTATTATAATTTTATAAATATTGATAATGTGCTCTGCTTGTTCTGCATTATGGCACTCTACCTCAGTTACAATCTCAGTACGAGTTTAGAAACTTACTGAATGTGAAATACATTCATTAGCATAAGTGAGCCAAGCTCTTATTTATAATTTAATTTAAATTACTGTTACAGTATAGTAAATCATTGTGGATATAGGAGAGTTTTATACTCTTTTCATCATTAACTCTTGCTCGTATGCTATACGAGTTAACTAAATCTCTTCGGAGAATAATAGGACCTTTCCTCTTCTTTTGATTAAGGAGGGTTAAGTTCCGCAGGTTCGGTGGGATAATACTTTATTATACCACGAATAGAGGATTTCCTAGACGACAAATCCTAGAGTTGTCAGGAGTCGAAATTCATAGCATGGCGCGGGGAGGGGCGTCGAGCCATAGTTTGTGAAGATGCCGTTGGCCCACAAACTATGTTCGTGGTATAAAATAATTAACTGCTATTTTTACAGCAGTATTAAATAAATTTGTTATTCACTTTTCAATATTAAATTAGAGTGTGTACTATTCCATTAGTTCAAACTTTTTATTAATTATAACAATCTACTTTTGTAATAGTACATTTATAATTCTCCAGATCTAATATTTATTCTTAGGGACTTTCTTCACTACGCTACCCAATACCATGTCTTATGTCTACTACCAGCATACCTCTTAAAGAACCTTCTACTTAACGGGTTACTATGAAACACAACGTACAGTCCTACCGCTAACTCGATCACATTATTGGCCATTATAAATATTAAGATTTAGAATATATTTTCGGAAAATTTTCGATCTGAGTGTCTTATGACGGATGGGAAGGGGGAGGTCCGTTACAATTGGTGCCGTGACCAGGATAAAGGGGTCTCAAATGTTGGCAAGTAGCTAAGAACCTTGGGGGCGTGAATATGTTTTTAGAAATATAATTAATGATCATATTAATAATAATTTTAACTTTTATTGATGAGAATCCAAATGTTAAATGAGCTTGAGAATTAATGAGAAAATGTTAAAGAAGCTTAAGAATATTGGGGGCCGTCTTTTTCTTCTTCGAGTCACCGGTTCTGTCGAACAAGTGTGGTGAAAGGATGGTAAGTGCGCCTCAAAGAGGCTCCTTTCGTGCAATTGACACATGTCTTTGAATTTTTTAGTTCTGGGACATGTCGGTTTCCTCACGATGTATTCCTTCACCGTTTTGAGAACGTGTTATTGCGCACATAAATCTTTCAATCGAAAAACTCATAGGTGCACGTCAGGATTTGAACCGGCGACTTCCGGATTGAAACTCGGGGGTCATTACCACTAGACCACCACGCTCTCGAAAAGGGCCGTGAAAACAATTATTGATTTAGACTTTTATTTCTTTTGTATACATTTATTGATTTGTTTCAGTGTTTCAAATCGGTTGTAAATCAAGATAATGTTAATCTAAATTGAAAGTTATTCAAATTAAATTCTTGTGTAATATAAAAATTACATTTTAGAAAAGGCATGCATGTATTACTGTTTATTTGCAATTGATTTTTGTTTGTCTATTTAATTTATTTTCAAGGCAATTTGTCTTGTGTTTTCAATTTTAAGAACTATATGGGGGCGTATTGAAGAATGACATGAAATTGTTTACGGTGGTAGTATTATTCATGTTATTTCTAATTCAATAATAACTCAAGTTCAAGTTCAGAAGTTGGAACCTAACCTAATTAAAGAGTATTTATAATTTGCTAATACTTATAATTGTTTAATGTAAAAGTTTGATTGAATATGAATAATCTAGGCTTGCAAATTTAATGGTTGTAATTATTAAAAAAGAAACTAACTTGGGTTTATGGATTTAAAGGAAAGTGATTCATTATAAACATTAAAAATAAAATTTAAGTAGACCTCTCGTTTGGCGATTTGTCAATATTTGGTTACAAACTATAGAATACACTCAATGAGTCTTTTATAGTGGAGAAGTTGGTGTTAGGATAAGTCAGCATGGGTCTGGTTGTATTTTGCGCCAACCCAAAGACAGTCATCAGTACCGTCTGATTCTATAGAAGATTCATACTCTACCATGAGGAAAGAATAGTACCCACACTGCACATTCACCGAATTATGGAGGGGCTCCGTTCAAGTTTTGATTTTGAGTGGCAAGTGATAGGGCATGGCAAATGATGCACTCACTCATAGGGAGGATAGACACTGGAGGGTCTTGTATGTTTGACTCAAGTAAACGGAATTTGTTCACTCGGAAAGAGCTTACTGGATGTCACTAGGACTAATCTGCCTCACAACCAGATTCCCTTACTTTGTCGATGCTGAAACTGGTGAGTTGTTTTCGTTGGTTATGCTTGTCACTTTATAAACTTGGATGATGGTTTGGATTGTGTGTCTTTGTGGTTCGGTTTAAAAACACTTACGTTCATCAACACACGCATACATACAGACATTTTACTCAATACTGTTTGAAACCATTTATTGATGAATAAATAAAACTTTGTTTGCTGTTTGAATTGAGTATTGAGTATGAAAGTGAGTGAAAATTATTTCACTCACTACTATTACTATTAAGTAATAATAACTATTATTTTAAAAATAAATATATTCAGACAATATAGCCTAAAGTAGAGGCAAATCAAATTGAGAAGCATTAAGTGAATATTATTGGGGTTTATGTAAACATCAAGAATTGAAGAAAGGAAAATATCTTGATGGATTTTATTCAGATTTGGATAGGTTACCAATTTCAGACACTATTTTCGGTCAGTTTTGCGTAATATTGTTAATAATGTAAATAACAAGTGAAATTGATTATTGAATAAACTACCAAGTGTAATCAATCAATCATCAATACTTACATAATTTTGAAATTTAATTTTCAATTAATTAAATTCAATTGAATTGATTAGATCTGAAGAAATGGCATTTCCATTTTCAGTTAAAATTTACATGATTATTTTAGGTATTTACTCAGAAATTTAATATTTTTGAATGCATTATGTGCTCATTTCACTTATTTAAAAAAAAAAAAGTATTCAGCTAATTATACTGTTACTGAAAATTTGATATTTTGAGAATAATTGAGAGATAATTTGATATTTAACATTTTTACAATTTAACAATTTTTATTTTCCATAGAAATCTTAGTGTTATCATTTGAGTATTAAAATTTTGGAGTTTATGCCATAGTCATGGAAGTTTATTATCTATAAATAAAAAAGATATTTATAAGGATTCTTGGAATGTTTGATTTATTATTTAATGGATGAAACTAAACATAAATATTTGTGTTGGTCGACGGGGTGATAATTAATTGTTAGGTACATTCTTTTTCCAAAGGGTTTTATAATCATTTATTATTAATTTTATTTTGGTGGTGAGTTTTGATCTTTTCTTAATGGTGTATTATATCTTCACAAGTTACGTTATAATACAGGGGGCGATTGTAACGATCCCAACTCTGTTGTACCACCAAAATTTCTAATCAATAATCAATTCGAGTATTTTATTTGAAATCAATGTATTTTATTAAAACCTTTTTCATTACTTTGCATTAAATACTTTTTACTCCACATAGAAAGATGACAGAAGGCTACAGGAAAAAGAAAAAGGTTTTGACAGGGGATTCGGATTGGAATAGCGAGCTTAGATGTGTGAATCGAACAGAATTTATTAAAATATTATTGATTTTGCATGTAATTATAATAGAAATTTGCATCAATGTGCATAGTTTGGCGATATACATTTAATAGTGTAATTGTTTCCACTCATAAACAGTTTCCGTGATATTTCGTGAATACGGGATTTTGTAATGCGTAGTTGCTGTGATGACGTCTTAGAACGTAATTTGTTAAGTGCGTAATTAGTGTGGATTTTATGAAAATATTGAAGATTCTCTTTCCTAAAAAGGAAATAAAAGAGAATTATTATGGCTTAACCATTATATTATTTTGTTGTGAATATTATCAATATCTGTTCGATGAATACCAAAACCCATAACATGGTTTATGGTCTGCTGGCCTGATCCTCACGGTGTCAACGAAAGCCAGGAGTCAGGGATTCCCTTGTTAGTTAGGCCCAGGCAATTTGAGCGAACTGGGTGTTGAGTTTTCCCTTTGTTGGGCTCAGCAAAGCTCCCACATTGGTTGTTTCCTGAACTTGGATAATGGGGACTTGTCGAAGTGGGTCATGCCTTCAGCACCCATACTAAATCTATTTTCAGGATCCATTTGATGTGGTCCCTCACACATCTTGCGGTACACGTCTTAATTCTGCTGTCTTTGGCTACGGCCTGCAGGAGATAGACCTTAGGGCTGGCACTAGGAATACAAAGTCGAGAAAGCCAATCTCGCATACATTAGTCAGAATAGTTAGAAAGGTACACATTTGCAATCTCTTGTGCTGTCTGTACCTTCATGCACAATTAGAATTAAATATGGAGTAAGGGCGCGACTCCTTGTTTTGCTCTCACACATATTTGTAGCTAGTTTAGGTATTTAGGTACACAACTGATAATTTCAGAGTTTATACGGATGTCCCTTTTATTTATTGATACTGATTCTACTGGTTTAAATCAATGATTCCAAGAATAGTTGTGTTGGTTTTATGTTTTATGTTATAAACAAATATTTTATAAATAATTTTACACGTATCTAATACATTAAGAGTATCTTCAGAGATCTTTAGAGATCAGACGTAAATAAAGTATTTATTTAATAGACGATACAAATAATGGCTAGATCCGCTATTATCTGTAAAGGAGCTCCATTGTATAGATTAATGCTGGAAATGTTTTATAATTATTATATTGAAACAACTTGGTCCACGTTACCAATCTGATGTGCACAACAGATCATTTAACCTATCATAGTTTATATTTTAGTATAAGATAGAGTGAAGATGTAATATCCACTTTGTATTAATTTAATGAATTGATTTATATTTGAATGATGAAAATAATTGGTTCACAGATGTTGATACATTAACACTTATTATGCTATTTATTTTTAATTTGCCTTTTGCCGCCTTGTTGAGCACAAAGGTTTATGAATAAGTATTGCTATCAAATAACAATGTTATGATATTACTAAGCTGTGTCTAGTTTTCGTAATAGCTTTCCAAAGTGAGACTGGTAATCATCCATTATTATCACTGTTGCCGAACTACCACCTACTCTTACTTTATTTTACCGGTACTGATATATTGGTTTGAGAAACCCAGATATCTCACGGAATTGCTAGTTAGGCTATGCGGTCTGGTCAAAAAGGGGTACGACTCCACCTAGTTGTAATACCTAAATGGTCAGCGTATTGACCTCAATTGCACCTCAATTGATCAGTTTTGAATTATTGTTAGGGTTGAGACACATTGCTAAGTACTGTCATTTATTATAATTTTATAAATATTGATAATGTGCTCTGCTTGTTCTGCATTATGGCACTCTACCTCAGTTACAATCTCAGTACGAGTTTAGAAACTTACTGAATGTGAAATACATTCATTAGCATAAGTGAGCCAAGCTCTTATTTATAATTTAATTTAAATTACTGTTACAGTATAGTAAATCATTGTGGATATAGGAGAGTTTTATACTCTTTTCATCATTAACTCTTGCTCGTATGCTATACGAGTTAACTAAATCTCTTCGGAGAATAATAGGACCTTTCCTCTTCTTTTGATTAAGGAGGGTTAAGTTCCGCAGGTTCGGTGGGATAATACTTTATTATACCACGAATAGAGGATTTCCTAGACGACAAATCCTAGAGTTGTCAGGAGTCGAAATTCATAGCATGGCGCGGGGAGGGGCGTCGAGCCATAGTTTGTGAAGATGCCGTTGGCCCACAAACTATGTTCGTGGTATAAAATAATTAACTGCTATTTTTACAGCAGTATTAAATAAATTTGTTATTCACTTTTCAATATTAAATTAGAGTGTGTACTATTCCATTAGTTCAAACTTTTTATTAATTATAACAATCTACTTTTGTAATAGTACATTTATAATTCTCCAGATCTAATATTTATTCTTAGGGACTTTCTTCACTACGCTACCCAATACCATGTCTTATGTCTACTACCAGCATACCTCTTAAAGAACCTTCTACTTAACGGGTTACTATGAAACACAACGTACAGTCCTACCGCTAACTCGATCACATTATTGGCCATTATAAATATTAAGATTTAGAATATATTTTCGGAAAATTTTCGATCTGAGTGTCTTATGACGGATGGGAAGGGGGAGGTCCGTTACAATTGGTGCCGTGACCAGGATAAAGGGGTCTCAAATGTTGGCAAGTAGCTAAGAACCTTGGGGGCGTGAATATGTTTTTAGAAATATAATTAATGATCATATTAATAATAATTTTAACTTTTATTGATGAGAATCCAAATGTTAAATGAGCTTGAGAATTAATGAGAAAATGTTAAAGAAGCTTAAGAATATTGGGGGCCGTCTTTTTCTTCTTCGAGTCACCGGTTCTGTCGAACAAGTGTGGTGAAAGGATGGTAAGTGCGCCTCAAAGAGGCTCCTTTCGTGCAATTGACACATGTCTTTGAATTTTTTAGTTCTGGGACATGTCGGTTTCCTCACGATGTATTCCTTCACCGTTTTGAGAACGTGTTATTGCGCACATAAATCTTTCAATCGAAAAACTCATAGGTGCACGTCAGGATTTGAACCGGC
Source organism: Chesias legatella (assembly GCA_947359385.1). NCBI lineage: Eukaryota > Metazoa > Arthropoda > Insecta > Lepidoptera > Geometridae > Chesias > Chesias legatella. Next base: position 4,953,362 of record OX375765.1, on the reverse strand, counting down.
GACCTCCGGATTGAAACTCGGGGGTCATTACCACTAGACCACCACGCTCTCGAAAAGGGCCGTGAAAACAATTATTGATTTAGACTTTTATTTCTTTTGTATACATTTATTGATTTGTTTCAGTGTTTCAAATCGGTTGTAAATCAAGATAATGTTAATCTAAATTGAAAGTTATTCAAATTAAATTCTTGTGTAATATAAAAATTACATTTTAGAAAAGGCATGCATGTATTACTGTTTATTTGCAATTGATTTTTGTTTGTCTATTTAATTTATTTTCAAGGCAATTTGTCTTGTGTTTTCAATTTTAAGAACTATATGGGGGCGTATTGAAGAATGACATGAAATTGTTTACGGTGGTAGTATTATTCATGTTATTTCTAATTCAATAATAACTCAAGTTCAAGTTCAGAAGTTGGAACCTAACCTAATTAAAGAGTATTTATAATTTGCTAATACTTATAATTGTTTAATGTAAAAGTTTGATTGAATATGAATAATCTAGGCTTGCAAATTTAATGGTTGTAATTATTAAAAAAGAAACTAACTTGGGTTTATGGATTTAAAGGAAAGTGATTCATTATAAACATTAAAAATAAAATTTAAGTAGACCTCTCGTTTGGCGATTTGTCAATATTTGGTTACAAACTATAGAATACACTCAATGAGTCTTTTATAGTGGAGAAGTTGGTGTTAGGATAAGTCAGCATGGGTCTGGTTGTATTTTGCGCCAACCCAAAGACAGTCATCAGTACCGTCTGATTCTATAGAAGATTCATACTCTACCATGAGGAAAGAATAGTACCCACACTGCACATTCACCGAATTATGGAGGGGCTCCGTTCAAGTTTTGATTTTGAGTGGCAAGTGATAGGGCATGGCAAATGATGCACTCACTCATAGGGAGGATAGACACTGGAGGGTCTTGTATGTTTGACTCAAGTAAACGGAATTTGTTCTCTCGGAAAGAGCTTACTGGATGTCACTAGGACTAATCTGCCTCACAACCAGATTCCCTTACTTTGTCGATGCTGAAACTGGTGAGTTGTTTTCGTTGGTTATGCTTGTCACTTTATAAACTTGGATGATGGTTTGGATTGTGTGTCTTTGTGGTTCGGTTTAAAAACACTTACGTTCATCAACACACGCATACATACAGACATTTTACTCAATACTGTTTGAAACCATTTATTGATGAATAAATAAAACTTTGTTTGCTGTTTGAATTGAGTATTGAGTATGAAAGTGAGTGAAAATTATTTCACTCACTACTATTACTATTAAGTAATAATAACTATTATTTTAAAAATAAATATATTCAGACAATATAGCCTAAAGTAGAGGCAAATCAAATTGAGAAGCATTAAGTGAATATTATTGGGGTTTATGTAAACATCAAGAATTGAAGAAAGGAAAATATCTTGATGGATTTTATTCAGATTTGGATAGGTTACCAATTTCAGACACTATTTTCGGTCAGTTTTGCGTAATATTGTTAATAATGTAAATAACAAGTGAAATTGATTATTGAATAAACTACCAAGTGTAATCAATCAATCATCAATACTTACATAATTTTGAAATTTAATTTTCAATTAATTAAATTCAATTGAATTGATTAGATCTGAAGAAATGGCATTTCCATTTTCAGTTAAAATTTACATGATTATTTTAGGTATTTACTCAGAAATTTAATATTTTTGAATGCATTATGTGCTCATTTCACTTATTTAAAAAAAAAAAAGTATTCAGCTAATTATACTGTTACTGAAAATTTGATATTTTGAGAATAATTGAGAGATAATTTGATATTTAACATTTTTACAATTTAACAATTTTTATTTTCCATAGAAATCTTAGTGTTATCATTTGAGTATTAAAATTTTGGAGTTTATGCCATAGTCATGGAAGTTTATTATCTATAAATAAAAAAGATATTTATAAGGATTCTTGGAATGTTTGATTTATTATTTAATGGATGAAACTAAACATAAATATTTGTGTTGGTCGACGGGGTGATAATTAATTGTTAGGTACATTCTTTTTCCAAAGGGTTTTATAATCATTTATTATTAATTTTATTTTGGTGGTGAGTTTTGATCTTTTCTTAATGGTGTATTATATCTTCACAAGTTACGTTATAATACAGGGGGCGATTGTAACGATCCCAACTCTGTTGTACCACCAAAATTTCTAATCAATAATCAATTCGAGTATTTTATTTGAAATCAATGTATTTTATTAAAACCTTTTTCATTACTTTGCATTAAATACTTTTTACTCCACATAGAAAGATGACAGAAGGCTACAGGAAAAAGAAAAAGGTTTTGACAGGGGATTCGGATTGGAATAGCGAGCTTAGATGTGTGAATCGAACAGAATTTATTAAAATATTATTGATTTTGCATGTAATTATAATAGAAATTTGCATCAATGTGCATAGTTTGGCGATATACATTTAATAGTGTAATTGTTTCCACTCATAAACAGTTTCCGTGATATTTCGTGAATACGGGATTTTGTAATGCGTAGTTGCTGTGATGACGTCTTAGAACGTAATTTGTTAAGTGCGTAATTAGTGTGGATTTTATGAAAATGTTGAAGATTCTCTTTCCTAAAAAGGAAATAAAAGAGAATTATTATGGCTTAACCATTATATTATTTTGTTGTGAATATTATCAATATCTGTTCGATGAATACCAAAACCCATAACATGGTTTATGGTCTGCTGGCCTGATCCTCACGGTGTCAACGAAAGCCAGGAGTCAGGGATTCCCTTGTTAGTTAGGCCCAGGCAATTTGAGCGAACTGGGTGTTGAGTTTTCCCTTTGTTGGGCTCAGCAAAGCTCCCACATTGGTTGTTTCCTGAACTTGGATAATGGGGACTTGTCGAAGTGGGTCATGCCTTCAGCACCCATACTAAATCTATTTTCAGGATCCATTTGATGTGGTCCCTCACACATCTTGCGGTACACGTCTTAATTCTGCTGTCTTTGGCTACGGCCTGCAGGAGATAGACCTTAGGGCTGGCACTAGGAATACAAAGTCGAGAAAGCCAATCTCGCATACATTAGTCAGAATAGTTAGAAAGGTACACATTTGCAATCTCTTGTGCTGTCTGTACCTTCATGCACAATTAGAATTAAATATGGAGTAAGGGCGCGACTCCTTGTTTTGCTCTCACACATATTTGTAGCTAGTTTAGGTATTTAGGTACACAACTGATAATTTCAGAGTTTATACGGATGTCCCTTTTATTTATTGATACTGATTCTACTGGTTTAAATCAATGATTCCAAGAATAGTTGTGTTGGTTTTATGTTTTATGTTATAAACAAATATTTTATAAATAATTTTACACGTATCTAATACATTAAGAGTATCTTCAGAGATCTTTAGAGATCAGACGTAAATAAAGTATTTATTTAATAGACGATACAAATAATGGCTAGATCCGCTATTATCTGTAAAGGAGCTCCATTGTATAGATTAATGCTGGAAATGTTTTATAATTATTATATTGAAACAACTTGGTCCACGTTACCAATCTGATGTGCACAACAGATCATTTAACCTATCATAGTTTATATTTTAGTATAAGATAGAGTGAAGATGTAATATCCACTTTGTATTAATTTAATGAATTGATTTATATTTGAATGATGAAAATAATTGGTTCACAGATGTTGATACATTAACACTTATTATGCTATTTATTTTTAATTTGCCTTTTGCCGCCTTGTTGAGCACAAAGGTTTATGAATAAGTATTGCTATCAAATAACAATGTTATGATATTACTAAGCTGTGTCTAGTTTTCGTAATAGCTTTCCAAAGTGAGACTGGTAATCATCCATTATTATCACTGTTGCCGAACTACCACCTACTCTTACTTTATTTTACCGGTACTGATATATTGGTTTGAGAAACCCAGATATCTCACGGAATTGCTAGTTAGGCTATGCGGTCTGGTCAAAAAGGGGTACGACTCCACCTAGTTGTAATACCTAAATGGTCAGCGTATTGACCTCAATTGCACCTCAATTGATCAGTTTTGAATTATTGTTAGGGTTGAGACACATTGCTAAGTACTGTCATTTATTATAATTTTATAAATATTGATAATGTGCTCTGCTTGTTCTGCATTATGGCACTCTACCTCAGTTACAATCTCAGTACGAGTTTAGAAACTTACTGAATGTGAAATACATTCATTAGCATAAGTGAGCCAAGCTCTTATTTATAATTTAATTTAAATTACTGTTACAGTATAGTAAATCATTGTGGATATAGGAGAGTTTTATACTCTTTTCATCATTAACTCTTGCTCGTATGCTATACGAGTTAACTAAATCTCTTCGGAGAATAATAGGACCTTTCCTCTTCTTTTGATTAAGGAGGGTTAAGTTCCGCAGGTTCGGTGGGATAATACTTTATTATACCACGAATAGAGGATTTCCTAGACGACAAATCCTAGAGTTGTCAGGAGTCGAAATTCATAGCATGGCGCGGGGAGGGGCGTCGAGCCATAGTTTGTGAAGATGCCGTTGGCCCACAAACTATGTTCGTGGTATAAAATAATTAACTGCTATTTTTACAGCAGTATTAAATAAATTTGTTATTCACTTTTCATTATTAAATTAGAGTGTGTACTATTCCATTAGTTCAAACTTTTTATTAATTATAACAATCTACTTTTGTAATAGTACATTTATAATTCTCCAGATCTAATATTTATTCTTAGGGACTTTCTTCACTACGCTACCCAATACCATGTCTTATGTCTACTACCAGCATACCTCTTAAAGAACCTTCTACTTAACGGGTTACTATGAAACACAACGTACAGTCCTACCGCTAACTCGATCACATTATTGGCCATTATAAATATTAAGATTTAGAATATATTTTCGGAAAATTTTCGATCTGAGTGTCTTATGACGGATGGGAAGGGGAGGTCCGTTACAATGGTGTGGCGGAGTCAACAGCTCTGAAATTCCGACCCCGGAAACAACTAAGGGGACTTACAACACTAAGGGTTCAGAGTTTTTGTCTCTAAAACTTTAATGAAGGCCTGAAACTCGTAAACTGGATACATTGTTAAGACTTTCAAAGTACTTTTGGCGATACATTTATAGGTAACTATGCTATTGAACGATCGACTTCCCACCCGCGGTGAGAGATAAAAGTTGCTTTCGAATTGTGTAGACGTATCTATAGAGTATGAAATTCCAACGGTGGATGTAATTAAAGTGTCGGATGAGAGCACGCGGTCTGATAAGGAAATTGAAATATAAATCAGTCAAATGTGAGGCAAAAATTGTGGTGAAATTGTTAATTTCGGCGACTGGTATTTTGTCATTTTTCTCATGTATCACACCACGATCCAACCAGACACCGCATTGCTATCTGTTAACAAGTGAGGTGAGATAAGGGTTTCCATTATTGGTTAAATTAATGTTTCGGAAAATATATTCCGCGGGATAAAATATAACCTATGTCCAATAAAAATGGATATTTGTACCCCAATTAGCTTGAAGCTTTTACATATTATGAATTTAGAACCGCTCGATCCAATATTCCGTGTAGTTGTTTGGTTGGTTGGATTTAATTTAAAACATAGTAAAACTCATAGCTTACTACAGAATTTTCCGTCGTTACTCCGTTATTTAGACAAATTATACATAATGGTCTGTGTAAGTCCATTCATAGATTTCAGAAGATTTTAACACTTCCACGATTGCTAGAAGTTTGGATAAACTTCTTAGTTAATCTTGATTCCCCTATGTTACATATGGAGTATGAACAAGTTGTACGTTGTTCATATAATAGAGTAAGTCTCGACTCCTAAATTAATTGCAACTACTCGAAGTTTAACTGGTAGTTGCAATTGTCCTCATAGGTAGTAGTGCATAACGAAATCAATTACTGGATGCGAATTCGAAATGATTAAGTTATAGTTATTACTGTGAGCATCTTTAGTTTTGCATGTCTCCCAAATTCTTCTCCATACAACTCTGTCTCTAGCTTGTCAGCAATCTGGTTCTAATCTAAGACTGACCTCACAGCTCAGTTGGTAGTAACTCTGCCTTCTGCGCTGTAGGTAGTGGGTTCGGTTCCTTCGGCAAACGTTTGTGTGACGAACATTGATGTTTGTTCTGTGTCTGGGTGTTCATATGTATTTATATGTATGTATTTTCAAAAAGTTTATAATTATTTTATCAGTCATCTGGTTCCCATAGTACAAGCTAAGCTTAGCTTAGTTTGGGCTAGATGGCGCTGCGTGAAATGTCCACCAATATTTATTTATTATTCTTGCCGGAAAAATATAGACAAAGCGTTTTGTGGGACGCCACCTATTCTTTCGTTTGCATCAATAATCATATTTGTCCTTTTTGTTTTACTTTTACTAATACGCTCATGGTATTATTATATTTGTATATTTTGTATGAAACGTTTCGAGTGGGGTCCCTCCCACGGAAATCGCGGCACACGCGAAAAGGGACGGGTGTCATTAGCGAATCGCGACATCGGCAACCAGTTTTTAGCCAGGGTTTAGCGCTCAATCCCTCGTACAAGGTGGTTGACATGTTTATCTTCTTGTTTTCTGAAGACTAACGATGATTTACTTAATATTTTGGAAACTTCGCATTGTAGAAAGCAAGTCATCCTGGCCTTTGGCAAAGAGAAGAGAGTTATTTTTGAGCAACTAGTATAACAACATGTCGTTGGTCAACTGTCGATTATAGACATGTCGAACCGCAAAGGTGCATGTTTGGCGATACTCCTCAAAAAGACGATTTGCTCGTGTAAAGAAAGAAGGAAAGAAAAATTATTTATTTTGTGTTACATTACAAATAACAGCAACAGTAACAGCAAACAATTTTACCACTTAGCATTAGCATGTGCATGTGCATTTACCGGTTCTTTTAATGCTGATAGAATGAACCAAATATATTACAAAATATTTTGCCATCTACTTGAAGGCTCCCAAGTCCCAGTGACTCATGGATATTTCAAGAAGACACCTGATAAACCAAAGTCATGTGTGCATCTTCTCAAAACAAAAGAAATGGTCGCGAGGTTTTTGACTGGCCCTGACAATCTCATGACGTGAACCCAATCGAAAATGTTTGGGCGTTGATAAAGTTTACTTCGAGGCAGAAACAACTTGCTGCAACCGCTTACTCGCAATTTAAAAGTCACTTGGAGATCTATCCCGTAACTACGTTGAAAAATTTACTAAAAGTATGCTTAGGTTAGCACTTAACATCACGTTATGCCGTATATTGGAATTAAAGAAAATGACTGATCGATCGCTCAATCATCCATCCACTGAGACAAAATTAGCGATTCATAACGATCAGTCACAGTCAGTCATTCCATAATAAATAAGGTGTGTTTCGTTGTTGTTCATATATTTCGTTTCCAATAATTTCAGTATGTTTCAACTTACTAACTCATACGTTTATTTCACGAGTCCTCACGTAACATGGTCCTTATGATATAAGTTGCTTATGTCCTATTAATAAAGAGAACATAAAAAAATTCAAGATTCATAATATACTGGTGGGTTTCTAAAGATGACCGCATAAATGACTCATGCTACTTTAACAGTTACATAGCATAATTAAATATTATTAAGAAATTGGTATTTGGAAATGGCCAATTAAATATTAAAACTAAAAAGAATTTGTTTTCTATGAAAGCTACCAACACTGGTAAGTTCCATTTCAGTGTTGGTCGACCAGCCACGGTCTACCGACAATCCTATAACCGCTCAATTAGGCGCTGCCAAGTCCAATGCGACACTTGAAGTTGACCTCGATCCTGTATTCGACCGTTGTCATTAATGCTCACTGCCACCCCATGCTAGATGACACAGGCCGCCCAATAAGCGAGGGTTAGATCGGGAATTGAAAGCCGTTCGATACGATCACGCGATTCTGATATCTCATCAGAAACTGCTAGGTTCGAGTATTGTTTGCATCGCGGCTGCACTTTCGATGTGTGCGTCATGGAAAGACAATTAAGTGCCGAGGACAGAATTGTGGAATCTCCCTTCCTCCGTTCTGAATGTGTATTACTTGGCTTATATGGGCCTCGGATGCTTGAATGGCCGATGCTATTTGTATTGTAATTCTTGTATTGGACGTAGATCGCCCTTTTACAGAAATAATAACAGCTGCCGAGAATGACTACTGTTTCGCCAGCTGTTTTGGTGCATAAAACGTCTTGAATTTTATAATGGATTTGTTTTGACATCTTTATCCAAAATTACGGTTATTTTTTCTGAAGTCATAGCTTTCATGTCCATGCGCTGCTTGAATGAACATTTGCCTGGTTCTGTTTTGAATTACTGATGAATTGAGCAAATTAATTATGTTGAGAGGGTAATTTACATAGCTATAAAACATAGATACAGTAAAGTATAGGAAGACCCTAGTTGTATCGCATTTTGCCTGACACTGTGGGTCTTGATGGAATGTGTCAACAATTTCACTGACACTAACATATTAATTAAAAAGTTACTAAGTAATTAATTTAAAAGTCGTATTCAACGAGTCAAGCAAAATTTTCGCATTGTCATAAAGGTTGAAAACTTGAATTTTATTGAAGTACCAATTTGTTTCTCAAAATGTGACGTCTAATTACAAATACGTTATTCAACTAGTTAGCTCTCTCTAATAATTTTGAAAACAATGTTGTATGAAAGTAAACTTTGAGAGTGCTTTTTCGTTCACCACAATCAAATTTTAATAGTATTCAACGCATTTTGTGCTTGAACAATCCCAAGTATTAGACACAAAAGATAAATAAAACTATTTTAAGTTATATTGGACTCATATTAGTTTTAATTCTAAAGGGACACGTAAATTGGTATTCAATTAAGTAATTCTACGTTGTTTTTTACTAAAAAGGGATTCCAGTTTTCTATGTCAATATAATTTGTATTCTATAACGTAACCAAGGGTTTAGTATTTGCTTTCCACCGTTACACCTCTTGATCTTGACCCACCAATAACATTGTAAAAGAATATTTTATTAGTTACCTGTACTTTTATCCGAAGTCGTTAAGACAACCTGTTCCCTCATCATATTATAATACAGAGAAGTTTACGCTTTTCCTTCATTTTCATGAAATTTTGGGAACGCCATCGAGGCGAGCTGTATCCGGCGCTCGTGGGCGCTGCTGGAAGTTTGCGCATTAGCGGGACCGGAAAAAGGGGATAAAAAGTTGACTACAGTTTCCTTATGGAAGACACTAAAAATCATACAGCTAATTTTAGTAAATCTAACATAAAACCCAGCCTTTAACACGACGCCTTCTCGGCTATGAACTAATCTAAGTACGCGAGGCGGTAACGTAGGTCTAAAGATTGAGTTCCACTAACTACCACTAGCGTTAAACCATGAATAAGATGAGACGAGATCTACGAGAGATGAACTTCAGTATCGCCGGAGCAAATCATGCGAAAAATCGTATCTGAAAGGATTGATAATTTAAAACAAACTGAAAATGCAGACGTTCCGAAAATGAGCAACTAACGAGAATAGTTAAACGGACCTGTAATTTGCATACAGATTGGCTTTCAGGGATAAACGATCCATTTGTATTCAAACGTAGGAACCCGGCTCGGTGGTCGACGAGCATTTATCCAGTTTAGGATTTGGAAAGCCGCCTCTATCATCCGCTTACTAATATCACTATAATCATCACCAGACTAAGCACTGTTATTTCTTCTAAGTGTATTATCTAAACGGTTAAGAAAAGGGGTAAAGTTTGAGCAAGCCATTCAAACTGAAATAACACTTACGGCTTTTTAAATATTAAAACTATTGCGACGTCATGATTTCATATAATTATTTTATCAGTAGAAAAGGGAAATGTACCTAACGTACCTAACGTAGATGGTGCCACATATATTGTACAAGTTAACGAACATGTTTTGAGGCTAAGGCTATCAACATTATTGTAATCAAAAACATGTGACACTGCGTTCATAGATCAATTTATTAAATCATGAGTGAAAAACATTGGTCGTTTTCATCATTCGAAAAACGAATTTTAGGTTCACGCGCATTTCCTCTTTCGTGTGAATGAAAAGAGACCGAAGCAGACCACAGGCTACCCTTTAGAATTACCTTCCGTGATTTCTTATGGTTTACCATCATGATTAAATTTGTCTATGGATATCACGGACTCTAGTCAGTGTAGAACCCAATAGCCAACGGTGGGCAGATGAGGTGAATGACACGATGTCTGATCGAGGTAGTCAATACAGTCGACAGGCGACGGACGCAAAAATAGTTTAAATTGAAGCAATTAAGCTCCTCTGCATCACAATGCTCAAATCAGCTGCCATTTTACGCCAATAAAATCTCAATTTGGACAGCTATTGCTTTACTCTTTAGTATAGGATAAGGTTATATTATTGTGCGGTACCCAAAATATGATGAGCTATCATATAAATGAAAGATATAAATGAATTTCGGTATATTTGAATATTACCAAATATGATGATATAAAAAATAATACACCTACCTAAAAGCATAAATCGGGCCCAACAGAGGTGTTATTTGAGATCTCTTTGTTTGAAACACAATTTGGTTATTGTTGGCATAATTTGATAAATTTAGCTCAGTAAATAATATTGAAAATATGAAAATCCTGGTTTGGTATTAAAATAAATATTTTTGGAATCGGACAGCTTTATCGTTCAGAATTAGGTTAAAAAGTTTCTACTGGATGATGGAAGCTACTAATTTTAAACTTTGGCAATTTTGATACAAAAATCTACGGAAGGTAGGTATGCCCACGCATCCCATATTACTGGAGTGGAAACTTGGGATTGACATGAGGGCATGTGCTCTTTCCATCCAATACAGGGGATTGATTTAATCGCCTGCCAGCCGCAAAGCGTCCTAACAGACACGGGTGATGTAGGTGCGCAAAATACGTAGGTTGCCCATGTTCCGCTTGACCTGGGAAATTGGACCGTAAAACAGCTGGTTGGGCTCGAGTGTGACATACAAATTTGTTAAGCTGCTCCAGAGCGGGCGATTTGCTCTCAATGAGACAGAGATGAGGGCTCTTCAGACAGATTGGATGTCAAGCGGACCCACCGCCGAGCCTCGCACGTTATCAGGCATATTAACAACCTAAAGTATAAGTATATTTTTAATCGAATAAATATAGGATGATTTTTAGCGTTCCGCAAATTTAGTTGGTTCGGTAATTAACTGTCGCATCCTAAGACATTACTTCATAAAAAATAAATACATCCAGCGGCTCTTTTCTGTTCGCATTGAAATAACGCTCCCGGAAAATCACAATAAGACAGTAAACGGAATAAGCTCGACAGTTTTTTAAATATTTGTTTGCGTATCAAAGAGGTTGAATGCGTTTTTCTTCTCACAGGTGTAAAAAAAAGCATATCTTTAGTTATATTAATGTAAACAAATTAATAACTCATCAACACCGAATATGTTACTAAATTTAGTTGTCTTTGAAAAATAAAGTAAAAATAACTTGTGTAGCTTTATTGTTAGTTTTAAATGAATAATGGAAAGAAAATACTATGATTATAACATAAATTATGTTATTTTCTTTCATTAATTCATATAAAACCAACATCAACTAAGGCTACACAAGTTTTTTTGCTACTTGCTTTTACATTGTAATAAAACTCAGATTGGGACCCAATATACTTAATTTGATTATTTTAGCACATTGGCGTATAAAATATACACTGAAAGTTGATTGTTAATTACATAATTGTCTCATCACCGCGGGTACGCTTGTGCGCTTTTCGAAATCATTTTCAATTTAACGAGAAACTTGCTGAAAAATTACTTAAACGAAGTAATTCAATTCAAATTTCTCATCTTCTTGATGTTTCATTAAGTCTTTTGCTGCAGCTGAAAAAACAACCACAAAGCTTTCAGCCTATTTGAATACAAATTAAATTTAACGTTCAACATTTGCTTTAATTTTCGTGCTTGGCCAGTAATTATATCATTTTATTAATTAAAATAATTTATGTCGTCCGATCTGGCGTCGTCAGAAGCTTTATTAATTACTCTTAAATTATTCTTTGAATTGACCTTCCATAGGAAATACAAATACATTTTAATATTCGTGGGCTGTAGGTAATAACGTGTTGTTATCCACGTCATAGGACTTTCAGTAGTAGCTTCTGCCAGTGAGCTAAGTAAATGCAGAATTTACATTGCTTAGAAAAAGCCTTAAACTAAACTTCACCTTCTCGAAGATTAATATTATTGCCCAATTTGCATTTCTTTTACTATTTCTTTGATGCCCCACTTTAGGTTCAAAAATATTTTCTTCAGATAGCATTAAGGCCTGAAAAAAATTTACTAAATTATAGGAAAAATACATATTTCATACATTTAATGCCCTTTTAACGACAACACATTCGATTATTCAGTTTATGGGTTCACTTTGACATTAAGGGCCTCAAAATACTCAGTATAAGCATCACTGCAAAACCCTAAGTAATAAATAGCACAGATAAGCTTCGAAATAAGTTAACAACGTCGATCTTTTAATTCTGAGACGAACATATCTTCTGTTTTCCAAAGCGAATTTCCGAAAATGCCTGCTTTTTTATTTTGTCCTATATATGTTCTGTTTCTTATTCAATCTTTTAACAGTACGTTTTTGGTCTCATAGTTATCGAAGTATGCTCCTACGCCTTATAAGACAAGCAAACCCTCAAAATATCAAGTTTCTAAGACTAGCAAGTTAAGCTGTACTTCGTACGTTCTCTGTCAGTCAATCAAGACATATTCTACTATAGGTATATGTTGATGTTGATTTGGCTGGTAAAGGATTTTGCTATGGCCGCAGGTTGGTGCCAGTGACGTCACCATTGGCTCCGCCTTTATTCCTAGAATTACGAACCTAACTCACCGTAAAAGAAAACCTATTTTTCAGAAACATAAGCTCCATCTATTCACGACTTTAAAAATAACGAGTTTTTACGTATCCAATAGGCTAGAGTGTTCAAAATTATATTTCCTTTTCATCAGAATTCATCATCATTTGACCCTCCTGCTGTAAACATTATGTAAATTATTTATGATGACATCCGATATTCCCTATGGAGAGGAATCGTATCTTGGAAAATATTGGGGCATAAATCAGTTCAGTGAGCACGGGATAGCCTCGCTATTGTGTTCAACATTCCGACTCTTGTGTCCATTACATAATGGACTTATAGGAACCGTTAAGGATCATGGAAATGTACCTAACGTATCCTAGCGGCACGCGTTTTATACGACAACTTTTGATAGACAATTTCCTTCCTTTGTTGCTTTTCATTTCTCCTCTTGAAGATTTTTAGTTTATACCTCGCGTTATTCTGTTTTGTGAATTTGACCTTTATTTGTATTCTAGATACAACGAGGTAAATATTTTATGTTCACATTACTTATGAGATGAGATGTACACATGAGTATTTGAATTTTTTCTAGCGAATCTTCAGTTAATATTTTTTAGTATGAAAATGTATTCTTGTGTGTCTATTTAAATCAACGTAACGAACATCAGACATACCTATTGTCAGAAACATTTGTCTGAGTCACTATACTTATATTTATAGTTAAGTGTCATATTATTTTGTTCATGTATTAATTCATAAGTTATTATTATGATATTAGAAGTCACTGACATTTCTATATTTTTGTTTTTCTTGTAAAGATGAGCTCTGACAGTTGGATTTTGCGATTCGATCGAGAAGGTTGTTCCGTCAATATGGCGTTTGGTGTATGTAGCTGTGTATAAAAAGTTGTTTATGAAAAAATAATATTGATTGCAAGTAAATAACGTTTTATTGGATTCCAATTATTCGTTTATCTAAATCCTTCAAAATAATGAATATGTAGAAGTATTGTCGGTGCAAGCTGAGTGGAGCCAACACTAGAGGTATATTAATAGAAACTCGTCTTTATCCTCGAAAGAAAGTGGATGCGCCGTGGATTCTGCATTACAGGAGCTAGCATCAACGTTGTAAGTTTTAATAAGACTTCAGCCAAAAAAATCAAAATTTTGCTTAACTAGCAGTTGTTTTTTTATAGTTTACAACAACGGGTAGATGTGTTGCCTGTAATTGAGCGGTATTATCTGCTCCTAACAATAACACTTGGGTGTGTACTTAGTTATGAGAAGATCAAAGTCGTACTGTGTTGCACAAGTTATTATATCTAAACATTATGTGCAAGTCGCATACTGCTCGGATACAAAAACAATTATAATACAATAGATAACACATTTAACACATTGATAGATAACACATTTATTCGGCACAGGACACAAATACATAAAAGAGCAATGACTAAAAATAATAAACATGAAGAAAAAAGAAATATTACAATATGTACCTGTGCCTCCAGTGCCGAAAAAGGGGTTGGCTCAGCATATGCTGAGTAATTTTACTCAGCGCTGGTTTTCAGCCAAAAAAAATACAACTTTTTAAGTTTAAAGAGAGACACGCAGTCATCTTATGTTAGGTACTTGAATTTTCTTTGTCATTGATATAGCAACATTCTGGACTGAAACCTATGTGATCTAAATATGATGGTCGGTGGCTATAACCACTGTGAAACGGAGGTGCTACAATTAATTGAGTACTTAGAAGTGATGAAAGCTTTCCTTTGTTTCAGCTGTGTGTCCGACTAAACAGTTCCAATGTGCGAACGGGAAGTGTATACCAATATCGTGGGTGTGCGAGGGAGAGAACGATTGCGGGGATAATTCCGATGAAAACATAGAAGAATGCAAAAAAGGTGAGTAAGAACAATGTAAATTATAATTTTTCAGCACTATCTGTAAGAACCGCTACCTCTAGTATAGCGGTATTATTACTAAGTATATTATATATATACTATACCTTTATATATTATATATTATATATATATATATATATATATATATATATATATATATATATACTTATACCTTTGCCCTCAGTTAAAACTTAATATTATAATTTCAAAAGCTAGTTCTCAGCAATAAGCTCCATCTTATTATATCTTATCTACTAAACTCCTTTGATGTGCTTCAATTTTACAAAATAAACATTAGGTATTCCATTTAAGTCGGTATCTTGAAATAAATTTAGGATTATTTACATAGGTAAGATAGGTTACATAGTTACTGAGAAAATTACTTTTTTAAACAAGTACTTACCTAATTAATTTGTTTATATTTTCAAATGTGAAACTTGTGTAATAGTGTATATAATACATATTAATGTAAATAAGTATATCAAAGGTAGGTAAGGTACCGTAGCGCGACGATAAAATATTGTTTATGTCTGTACTGAAAAATTAGCAAATTGTATCAGGCATGCGCGATTTTATGTGACAGGAAAAATATATAATTTTTATTTTAATATCACGAGACATCAAATATTTTTTCTCTCAATGAGAAAAACACATATTTGTACAACTTTATATAATCCCTTTTGGCGCTAGGAAAAAACAGGATACTGAAATTCCCACATAAATGTACATACCCACATTAAGCTAGAGTCTATTAGTATAGTTGCCTCAAAGCCCCTAACTACAGCGTAGTAATATTCGATGTTGATGTTAATTACTTTTATCAATAAATAAATTGCCAAGAATTTTAGGAACGTTCTGCGAGCAGTTAAGTACTGAATACTGATAAACGGCAATTCATTTCGTATCTAATTGGCTGAATACACAGACGGACAAACGATCGAGAGTTCAAGAATGACTTCCATTTATAATAATTAACGTTCAAATATCGACGTTGAAATATGTTCCAGAATCGTTTCAAATCTATTTAACTAAATAAAATTGGAGTGTCTGTTTGTAATATTAAAATAACCGCTTTTTACTGAGTGCATATGGATGTATACACGGTACATATACCAAAACAATTTTTTTTTTAATTTTTGTCTGTCTGTTTGTTTGTTCCCGCTAATCTCTGAAATGGCTGGACCGATTTTGACGGGACTTTCTCTGGCAGATAGCTGATGTAACAAGGAGTAACTTAGGCTACTTTTCCGAGGGGTAAAATAGGGGGTGCGTGATAAAACTGAATTCCACGCGGACGAAGTCGCGGGTAACAGCTAGTCCCCAATAATAAAGCACCGCAGTATTGACTACCTATCTATCAATACTTATTGGGAGGGAAATAGCTTTTGGTAGCACGCTTATTAATTTTAGATCAATTGGCATCTCTCAGTTTTATCCAGTTTGTTTTACTAAAGCAATTTATTGAGATGGCAATATCGAAATTTGTAGGTACCTACGGGGCGCGGGATAAGAAATCAAATCAGGTTCATTGAGTCGCCCTCTTTGAAATAGCGTTCATTAGAAAAAACATAAGTTTTGAACAAATTATATTGATTGTAGTAAGTAAAATGATTAACAAAAAGGTTAGATTCGCTCTTCTTAAATTGGCGTGCATTATGAGATTCTAGTCATCGTGTGAGTTGAAGTTAGTTGGAATGTGCTAACAAGTTCTATCGCTTTAGTTATTATATTATTAGGGGTACAAATGAACATATTTACTTATTTTCGTTATACTTATATTTCAGCTTTGACGTTTGGTCCTTCTGCCGCTCGTTCCTAAGAAGCAATCGAATAAAATTAGTCTCAAAGAAGTTATTATCATACAAGATCATACAATATATTTTCATAGGTCACATAAATTGTAATGTTTATACATACATTGGATCGTAGTCAAGGGTCAACCTAGTCACTGTATTATAATAATCTCAGCTACACCTACGCCATGTTATGTCCATATCTACAAATGTTTGAAGAGCTCTCATTATTGAAATAAGATATTCAATAAACTAAACTTATGTTTTATTTTATTTTTGTTTATTAGGGAAAACAAACAGCTACATAATATATATTAACACTAGAATGATTACTAAGAAAAACTATTACTTACATAGCCCACTACGTTATCCACATGATGTTAAAGGTATACAGGTTATGAGATAGTGTTACAACTAGAGGGAATAGATACAGATTAAGTATTTAAAGTAAGGTGTCTAAAGAAGTCATTCGATTTTAGAAAACAAATAATTTTTTAACAAGTAAAATTTAAAGTTAACTGAGAATGACTATTCCACAGTATACAAGTCAAAATCTTTACTGGACAGAATTAAATTTAATTTCTTCTTAAATTGGTACGAGGAACAGATAAATATATCTATTATAACGAAATTTTTATTATAGCACTCAACCATACCTAATGGGGGCTCCAAGCCCGGAATTGGTACGACAATTAACGCAAACAGGGTATGGGCACGAGCACGTCTCTCACGCGGAGTACACGTTCTTGGTAAAGCATAGTTTTCTAACTAGATATATACAATCAAAATTATTATGGATTATACTTAACTAAACTTAACTAAAGAGTTGATATAATAGCCGACCTCATATTGCAATTCTATTAGAAAATGACGCTAACGTTTCAAGTTTCTATGCCCCGACATCATCATATTCCGATAACGAAGTCAAATGTTTTTACGATTTGCTTAGTAAAATAGTGCAATAATAATATTTATATTGAGATGTATATTATAAAGCTCGGGGATTTCAATGCCCGCACAGTCATGGTGACAGGAATCCCCACGGCGAACACCTAATAAACTTTTTTCTCTCTTAAAGTTTTCTTCTCATATTTATTTTTTACGCAAATATGATCAAATCTCTGAATTTCACAAAAACCTCAAGTGGTTGCCAATCCGTTGTTGCCGCAATTTGCAATATATACCAATATATACTGGTTGCTCCCGTTTCACGTGTCATTTTAAGGAAAGATCTCCACATTGGTTCAAACTACTATTCTAAATATCGTTCCGATGCACCGGTTACCGGTGCAGGCAGTGTATTGAATGCTCTGCTTGATAACATTAGACATTCTAAAGTGCCTCGATATATTCAAAAATTTTATTACGAATATACCCTAGCTTATTTTATTTACGTATCACATCTGCATCACATATATATCATTTTTAATTGGCTTTCGCCTTTATAATGATTAATGACGTTTTCCTTTTTATCATAAATAACTAAACAAAGAAATTAACCCCAATTCTGAACCAAATAACAAGTTGTCAGAAGTTTAACTGATGAAGATATTTTATGCCTGTAATTACTTTTAGTGCACTAAAATATTCCCATTACACAAGGGCTAGTTTGATTCCGGCTATTAGTAATAATATAGGTATGTACTCATTCAATGATTGCTTCTTGGCTTCATATATTGATGAGTTCTCGCGACTTCGCGGCGCCACAGTCGGCACGTTCCCTCGCGTGACTCAACTGTAAAGTCTTGCTGTTCTTATCTTCAATCTATACTAATTTTTATTTGAAGGTTGTGCCAGAAGTTGGTGCCAGTGAAATTACAGGCGCAAGTCTGTGGAAAATCACAGAACTGTTATAAATAACGACCCTTGAGATTCAGCGAATATAAAAGAACTAAGACTCGCGAGAGATTTTTAACCACGTCACAGTCCACAAAAATCCTACAGAATTCGGGCCCAATCGAAAAGTTGCCGAAGCGGATGCTTTTTGCCTTTTCCTCCCGATTCCATTATCCCCGCTCCGTAGTATAATTATTGTGACCGCTAAATCCCAGAATCACTGACTATTCTTCACTAATTAACACGGTTACCCCGTGAGGCAGTTTATATTTATGAGGCAGTGGGAGGCCAGAGATGAAAAAATTCGAAAAAGTGCTGTCATTAATACGACTTTTGAGCTATTTTATGTGATAAAGATACACAACGAGCAGATGGCCCATCTGTTGTTAAGTGCTAAGTCGTATGGCTTGTTATGGGCAGCCGTAACAAGCCATCGACTTGGGTCCTCCCCAACCTAGGTACAACAAGACTCAAGTCGCATCGTATACGCCCCACTCTGAGACTACTGCGCTATACCACGTTCTCAAAACGGTGAAAAACGTTTTGAAAACATCGTCAGGAAACCGACATGTCCTAGAACCAAAAATTCGAACACATATGTCGAGTGCATGAATGGAGACTCTTTGAGGTGCACTTAAATCCTTTCACCACCATTGGTTAGAGAGAACCAGTGACTCCAGCAGGTACTGTTAGTTTTTGTTGTCATTTTCAGTAGTATTATTTAACTGATTCTTTTTTTCTCGATTATGACCACATTGCCAATAGTACGTATCCATTCAGTAATTATTTGTAATGGCTGTATGTATATTTGGTAATATCATAACCTATCCTAAATAGGTAAACGAAGAATCATTAGCAACCAAACCAATGTTTGCTCAAAGTAAACAGCTTTTGAATTTCTAATGTACCTTCAATCAAGTATATAATATGAACATCGATTATTTAGTGAGATCCGTATACCCACCAACAGCTAATTCATACATCCCAGGAACTTCAATGTTAATTTATATTTGCACTGGATCAGAATGTTTATCTCATCCATCTCGCTGCTCTCGTGGGAAATCCACTTCCCAAACAACTGAAAAACAAGGCACGACTTCTGATTAAATTATAGGAGGCACTTTTGCGCCTGTTTCCGATTTTTTTATACCAAAGGTTTAAACAGGTTTAAGAGCAGTAGAACTCTCGCCGAATTCGTTTGGGGAAGTAGGTACTGCCACCATGCCCATTTCTGCCGCCAAGCAGTAACGCGTTCGCGTTACTGTGTTCCGGCTTGAAAGGTGTAGTTGCCGGTAAAATTACAGGTACAAGAGACATTCCACCTACACGTCTCAGAGTTACGGGCACATACGATGCGACTTGGGTCTTGTCGTACCTAGTAAGCGAAGGCCCAAGTCGCATCGGTTGTTATGGGCAGAGGTTACCACTTAACACCAGGTGGGCCGTTGGCTCGTTCCGTAACTGTATCACATAAAAAAACAGCCTGTTCTTATTATGTTATACAATATAATTCGTAGTTCAATATAAAATACCATAAAAGAAATCACCGTTAACCTCGCATATAAAAACTATTTTTTCCTAGCTATCTTCTATTTTTATTTATTCCTAAAAGTTACAATTGGGCTTACATAATGGTATCGGAGCGATTTGACGCTTTCATTCTAGAAATTCTTATTTTTCTTATTTTTAGTCTGAAGTCTACTTTGTGTCAGGTGGTACTTTGCCACAGACATAAATACATTGGGATTACTATTACAATCTATGAAAACTGTGCAATGTTATAATTTGAGCTACATGAAAGAAGATTCAAACGACGATACGTATTATCGTTTTCACAAAGGACTAATATATAAATTAAATAGAAAAGTTACCCCAAAGTTCGCAATTAGGTGTCTACATATTATGAGGTCTAGTGGTGCGGTCTCAGAACTTTTAATCCGAAGGTCTCTGGCTCCAATCGAGGACTAAACCGGATGAGTTTCTAATGGAAAAAATGTGTGCAATACCACGATCTTTCATAATTGTGAAAGGAAAACATTGTTAGAATTCCGGCCGTAAAATCACGAAAATATCTCAATCCGTATTGATCGCCCCCTGTAGATTTAGACCATTCACTGTCATTAGCTGACAGGCTATTCTAAATATATCCTGGAATTCTTCGGGATCCTGTGCCCTGAATGCAAGTAGGTCGCATAAACATCAAAAATATTTTCATTATCAATTGAAAAGGAAAAAAGTCTTAGAACAAACACAGCTAGATTTAATTATGAATTTGATTTAATATTTGGCCGAGAATTGAGAAAATTTCACTCATTATTTCGCAAGCCAAGGCATAAACTTGGATAAAACCCGCCCTTTTGAGCTAAAGTGTGATAAAAGTTTTCGTCTATCAGATGGAAGCGTTCTGCCCATCTCGGGAAATTGCGTAGAGCCTTTATTAAATGTTTTTTTATACTTTCTTACAAAACCACGTCTCAATACCTCACGTTTACAAAATAATGCCGCTTTTTATGTTTACTTCTACAATTTAAAATATTTATCGTGTTCAGGGACTTTTAACAGGAAATAATTTTAGTTTTTGAAAATAAAACTAATAATATAATTTCTAATTTATATTGAGTTGTATTGAGATCGATAGGGTCATGTCGACGAAACTATTGCAGTTTAATGTTTCATTTCATTTCATTGTATAATATCCATTCATGACGTCTATTATAGAGCCATTAATCAGATGATATTAAGAGATATTGTTTAGGCTTTATCCGTTTTATCCGAGACACCAAGTTTGAAAGCCCTAACCGATATGTTAGGCCTAGAATTAGATATTGTAGTATTTACATCAGAATATACGCCATTGAAACTTATGAATATAAGAATATACATGTAGCTTATGTATATCTACCATGGAGGATAATATTTAATCACACGATATATCCAGGATTTTAACTAAGCTTCCAAGATTAATTCAGAAATTTAGTCCCGAGATTATTTTTAGAAACAATAATGGAATCATAAATTTATTTTCTTCAAACATTTAAAATTATCTCATTATAAAATATTTTCAGTTTGTTGCTTGACATACTAGAGTGCACACTCTTTTCCTTGTTGGATTCACATAAGCGAGAAATATCAGTAAACTGTGACTTCGTTCGCATATAAATGGGTTCATTTTAGCTTTCTTGGTCTACCCACAACAATACTATTTACGTTTCTAAAACCAATACTTTGAAATTACAGGCACACTAGTAATTCTACCTTCATCTCTCAAAGGTGACGGGCATAATGTCATGTGACTGGGTCTGCACATATGTAAGTGGGGATGAGTAAGTCTACTATGTCGTTATGGACGCATAATAAATAATAATAATAATAATATTGGTGGACATTTCACACAGCGCCATCTAGCTCCATAGTAAGCTAAGCATAGCTTGTGTCATGGGAACCAGACATCTGACATAATACTTAGATACTTATTTTTGGGTTTATACATACATATAATACATATTAACTCCCAGACACAGAACAAACATCTATGTTCGTCACACAAATGTTTGTCCTGGGTGGGAATCGAACCCACATTATACAGCGCAGAAGGCAGGGTTACTACCAACTGACCTATGAAGCCAGTTCTTGACATGAAGCAGATAATACCGCTTAAATACCACTTATAATAACATAGCAAATAGACTATGGGCATTCAGTAAGGGATTTGTTTCTTTCCAACACTCAGGTTACATCTTGTGTGATGGGATTAACTGTATGAAGTTTTCGCTCATTTCGTTCATCAAATTGTTCAATTGATCCACCTTAACTCAATCACATAGGTGTAATAAAGTGGCAGTTATTCCGAAATTTGGTCACGCACGATTTTCTATACCCTACCCTGTCGGAAAATTGTGTGTCTATCTATCTATGGATATTTCTTTCGACCTGGAATGTATGCGTAGGCAGCCAATACAAACGTGGAGGTAATGCATATTTAAGTAACGAGTAGGTACGTTATTTTATTTCGTAGGATGTAAAATATGTATTCATATCATTCCTTGGCATCAGTACAGACTTGCCAATAATCTGGCGCTGTATAAGGTTATAGGTAACAAGCTAAAACCTCAGAATTTTGCGTAATATATTTGGGATTCCAAAAGTCGTAAGACAAATATGATTGGTTATGATTTATATGATTAGGTACCTTAGGAGGTTATTAGCATGCTACCAATGACTAGGCGTGGTGGAAGATTTTTACTCGCAATATATTGGTTTCAGTAAAAACAAATTAATAACTTTTGCGTATATCATATTCACTAAAACATTGATTAATTACAAGGTAAGATAAGACGGCAGCTCGTTTTGCATATAAAATATAGGAGCTTAGCATATAATGTCTTAGCTATATATAACTTTAAATGGAAACAGTAACGTAAATAATATGATTATACTGTGTCAGGCTTACTGTGAATTTTATGCGCCATTAACTGTCGTTTGTGGCAGCGTCAGCTTTATATAAAGTGACAACCCTTTCCCAGGCTGTCCCTGAATATCACACGGTATATTGAATCTTAAGTAGGACGATATAATACCGCTTTTAGCGTGCTTTACTGCTTTGAATATGATGTGTACGTACTCTACGATACGGCACAGAAAAGGTAATGCACAAGTAATGATGCAAGAAGAAGCTAAACAATTTTTATATAGCGACCGTATATTTCATTTGAAATGTTTCATGAAATTTTTCTCTGAAAGAAGGTGAATAGTTTTTATTCAGATTTCATAATACAAACATAAACTGAAAATGGGGTAGAGAAACGCGCACAACTGACGTAACTGTTCCTTTATGTCTTGCGTGTCAGACTCACTTTGAGTGCGCAAAAAGAAGACATATAGAACTTATATTTCATGTATAATTTCATCACCCTTCCTTCTGTAGTAGTCTACCTACGGCATACCGCGTCATTGAGCACGATCTTAGTTTCTCCACATCTGATTTATAACTTCACTGACTATTAATATACATCAACAATAGTGATACCATGTACCATGGCCACATAATCAAAAGAATTCCCTAGCCTATACAAAACTGAAAACAAAAAGAAGCTTTACGACTATACACAGCGCAAATTCAAATTAAAAAAAAACACGAAGTTACAAAGTTTGATGAAACCCCCAAAATCTATAAAGGCTAAACCAATCTACGACATTTCCGAGATGAAGGGTAGTAATTGCCGTAATAAAGTGTGGTGTCCCCTGAATTGGACGGCTGATATAAAATTTTAGTGCTCCGAAGTTTTTGGCCTTAAATTCGTTATCGATTATATTTTCCTTACCCTAAAATTGAGCTTTTCAAGTCGTAATAACTTTTGCTATCGGTGCTGCTTTACAGTGTAGTATGATGACGAAAGGAATCGTGGATAGCTAAACTGAAATGCTTCTAAAATAATTTCATTTGCCTTAAATTAAACTGCCTCACACCGCGGAAGATACAGAGAACAGACTATAACTATACTATATACTAACTACTTGAAGTGTTGAGTTTGACTGCAAATATTTTTGAACAAGACTTAAACAGCAAGATCGCATCAAAATCAGAAAAAAGTTTGACATTTTGAGCCTCATATTCCTTTTTCCAAGAAAATTATAGCGCTTCTGACTGAAAGCTACAAGATTAAACTTTCCTGTTAAAAAAATTTAATTAAATATATACGTTATAGATAGGTAAATAATCCTGCATAAAATAGGTAAAGAACAGTACGATAAAGTGCTTCTTAAAGATAACATAGCTAACGCCAAGTTATCACAAAAACTCATTTGAGTTTCTGCGAGACAAACAACGCATAATGCATTCCTTCGCAAGCGTGACTCTGCGTCTGAAAACAAAACTAAGTGCGCGTTTGTACTTCTTCCAGCAACAAGACGTCCATTGTCACTCTGGTCACGTGCTGTGGGGTTGCCGCAAGTAAAATTATACGCAGCTACACTACCCGTTGCGGGCAGGGACCCACTTTCAGCTGTCAGGGCCCATATTCTCAGATTAGTCGTTCGATGAGATAACGTTCAAACTCCTTAAACGAACACAGCCTTCTTAAATTATGTGCAGAATTAAATGATATTGTTTAATTAGTAAAACTCTTAATGTTTCCACAGCACGAACATAGGCATGGACTGGAGTAGTAAGAATTATAATTTACTCGTATCGTTTGCCAATTTCTGCGGGCAAGAAGTAATGCATTCGCATTATGTGTTCCGGTTTGAAAATGTGGTTGCCAGTGCAATTACAGGCAAACATTTATTACATGAAAACAAATGTTGATACGTACGGGCAAACGATAACCCAGTTGTCATATGTGGATAATAGGTACAACTCATAAAATGGAAATGACTCCACGTAATAATTATATAGAAGTGGTAATACGGAAAACCTCTGAAGGGTAGCTTATAACTTTACTGTATTTTATAAACAACATTTTGATCTACGACTTTGGAAA
Source organism: Chesias legatella (assembly GCA_947359385.1). Classification (NCBI taxonomy): domain Eukaryota; kingdom Metazoa; phylum Arthropoda; class Insecta; order Lepidoptera; family Geometridae; genus Chesias; species Chesias legatella. The sequence goes on along the minus strand of OX375765.1, from coordinate 4,928,444 downwards.
TTAAAGTTCGGTTCGAAAACTTTTAGGTTATATTTTCTCATAAATTAGCTGTTTATCATGAACGGAAGCTATTTTTAAGAGGTTGTAAGCATATTTTAACCTTTATACTGGAAATGAGAAATAGTGATCATTCACATTGAATATCTGGTCTGACCACCGCGTCTCCGAATTAGATGACTTTCGCATGGCAATAATTATATTTCAAAATCTCGTTCGAAAATGTTACGAGAATGTCCTTCAGCTCTGTTTCCATGTCATTGCGCCAATTATGAAGCACCACGAAATTCATTATAATAACCAATTTGCCGCCGACGCGCCTGTTCTAACATTATTTAAGGCTGTGGGTTGAAACCCGCTTAGGGAAATAGCTGTGTTACTATTTTACAGTGATTCGATGCTGATGATATAACATAGAACGTTCAGAGAATAGGTGTACCAAAATGAGAACAGAATGAAAAATCGTTCAAAAATATAGTTATTCAGTCACACACCAAACTTGATTATGAAATGTATCAGAAATTTGTATAAATATTTTGTTACCTACTTCACCAAATGATAGATAACCGTTAGTCTAGCAAGGAAGTCTATAAATATAATACGTCCTAATGAATTTTACATATAAAACTGACTAACCTCACAGCCTTCTGTGCAGTAGATCTTGGGTTCGATTCCCACTCAGGGACAACCTTTTTTTGGACGAAAATAGATGTTTATTCCATATCTTAGTGTTAATACGAACGACCTATCCGTCCTATGTGTTGTCTGGCGTAATACAAGCTATGCTTAGTTATTAAGCATAGTTGTAAGCGCTTTGTGAAATGTCCATGAATATTTATTATTAATTATGTATTTTTATTTTAAGAGACGTAACATCCCCGTCTCGGGGTGATAGACGCAACGCAATGCGACTTGAGTCATCTAGTGCTTTGGTGGAGAGGACTTGAGTAGTATTCCTGTTGTCTATGGGCGGCGGTTCCCACTTAACATCAGGTGGGCCGTCAGCTGGTTCTAAACCCTACATTACATAAAAAAAAATAAGAAATTCATTCATAATGATGTATGAAATAAACGTATTTCGCTTTCTTCTTACTCATTGGCTGAGCAAAAGTCTTTTTAGTTTTAAGACAGTGCAGCGACGTGGAGTGCAGTGATTACTTTTGGTTTGTATGTTTGTTATCTGGACTCGAAGAAAGCTCGAAGACTCATAATATTTATAGTGTTCTCCGCAGTGTCAAGATAGATCGGTCAATACTAAATTGAACTTCTACTTGCTTCGTTGAATAAAAGTTGCACCATCATACCCAATATATCTCCCAACTCTATCAAATAGGTAGGTACTCGTACTTCGAAAAATAGCCGCCAGTGATCGATCTCTATTCGAATATCTTCCACCTTATCGAATGAACTACAGACAATACCTTCTCTAAGTGTGGATCAATATTGGTAAACTGGTTATTTATTTTGTTACAAAGGACTGAATTATCTAAGTTATAAGTGTATTCTGAGCATGGAATTCGCGTAAAAAATTACTTGTTACTTTATTGGAATATGTTCAAAATATAGGGCGCACGTGTAACATAGGTACTTTTAGTAAAATGTTGCCATGGCGTACCACTGGAATAAGGTTTGCTATTGACGACAGATTTTTATTACGTTGTCATATTCCAATTTATGCTCTAATTTTCAAGTAGGTGAAAAATAATATGAGAATTATGTAAATCCATTTTATTTTCACCATATTTTAAAGATTTCGAGATCATTCTGTTTGAATATCTTCATTATGTCTTCGAATAATCTTAAATGAACCATTTTCTGGGAATAGCTTTCCACCAGCGATCAAATTAACTTTTCGTTGTGACGAACGCTCTGGGCAGATAGAAAATTGTAAGACATAACGCTAAAATGAAATTTAAAGAAAGCAAAAGTCGGCAAGTATCGACTTCGTCCAATTTACATGAAATTTCCGTCATGGAGAATATTTCCTTTCTTTTCTGTGCCTCCAAATGGTAATGAGGGTTCGGCTGGAAAATTTCACGACCAAATAAGATTTTACTCGTTGGATTGACTGATGGGATGTAAGATGTTCGATATTACATCGATACAAAGATGTCGCTAAATGAAGCCATAAGTAGAATCTTACTTATTTGTTTAAACTTAATTTTTCTGACCATTTTATGGCACAGAGGTGACAGACAATCGGGAGGCCCAAATGATGGTAAGCGGTTAGCGTAGCTTAACCTTGATATTGCTTGACGCTAGACTAGAGGCGTTTCTTGCGCGTTGTATTCAGTTTAAATATTACAAAACTTACTCTTAAAGAATCCAATACTGTGCACTCTCCAGGGAAAACATTAGCTTGGAGATAATTCTACGGACTGTGCATTCACAGTAAAAAAATTCTGAAATTGTACGATACACAATCGCTCTGGGGTGTGCGAATAAAACTCCTCCCGATGACGAGCGGTGCGGTGAAAGAGTAAAGTTTCAAGAGGCTATTCTCTAAAACAAAAAGCAGCTACAATATACGCGTTCTTATTGCTTATTTTGGCGCCAGACCATACCCGAGCCCCCATGGGCAAGAACAGATAGGATAGCTATTAAAATAGATACTGAGATATTAGAAAAGGCAGCTATCTTGTTATTTAGTTCGGAACTGTAACAAAATGATGTCATGGTCAACTGGTCCCAAAAAATGTAAACCTGCTTACATGGTTCAGTTTAAAAAGAACAAACGGCAGTGGAATGAAAAACAAACGAATATAATTATAGTAAAAATGTTTTAACGTGCCAGCCATGGGCCGGAGATTCATTAACGGCCATTCTATACAGCCGCCGCTGTTGTATTGAGCTAGTTAACAAAACATTTGACAACAATTTGAATTAATATAACATTAGGTTCATTACGTAAACAGGACAAATTAGTTGGAAAATAAGCCTAATATACTCGACCGTTATGAGACCTGACCTAAACATTGTTTGACTTTGTTCACATTAGTGAATACAGTTGTGGGTGGGTAAAATGTGACCAAAAGAGAGCCTCATTTCTTTACACTATTGTTTTTGTTGAGGCTAAAATTCTGAAGGCTTTTCTTTGTGCAGAGTTAATGAATTATCCTACTGAAAGACCTTTGATAGAAACGACAGACCGTTTTTATCAGCACTTAATAGGCCCTCTTCAATATGTTTTCACTATTCGTTCACATTACTTAAAACTACCATCTGAGCTGTGAGACCAGTCTTAGGTAACGGAGTAGTTATGAGCTCAGCCGAACACATACCAACTGCTCGAAAAATATGAGCCATATACGACAACTAATCAAAATAGATTACTAGTTTTCCAATAAAAACGCTGTGTGCTACAACACCACAGCAAAAGCATGATAGCCTAAAGATTAAGAACCGTCTTTTCATCCTCTTTTCTACCGACTTCAACACAAAGAAGAGGTTGTCAGAGGTTGTCATTTCGGTTGTATTTTTTATGTTTGTTACCTCAGACCTCTGTCATTTATAAATCGAACTGTTTTTTTTTATTTCCAAGTTAAGAAGTTAAAGTTAATCGATTGAGTAGTTTGAGTTTTTAATCAAAATAACTAGAAAAAATGTCATCTAAGTACGAGATAACGAGGGATTCTCCTTCATCGGTTTTTCGTTTCGCTGCGCAAATTAATTATACTATGACGTCATACGCGTCCCTGCGTAATCTAACGTCAAGAAGCCTTGCTTTTAATAATATTACGTTGCAGAACCCACTGGTTTCTTAAGGGTTGCGTGCCATGTTTAAGCGGAGCTTTTAGCGAACCTGCGTCTTTTTTTAATGTTAACCTATTCTTATATACGCTGTACTGTATATATCTTTTTATCTGTATATATATTTTATCTTCCTTGCAAGATAAAAATTCATGATGATCGAAGCTGTAAAACTAGGTCATTTTCCAGAGGTATTCGTTCTCGCTCTCAACAAGAAATAAAGGCTTGGGAGTTAACTTTATTCAAGCAAGTTACAAGCACCTTTTCATTACGAAGCATTGGAGATTTTTGATCTTTTTATTATATTGATATCTGCATACCTTTAATAAAGATTTGCGGTAATGCACAGTTATTTATTTAATATAATACAACACAAAGCAGCCGCCACAACTTTTTTTTTGGCAGGCAATATGATAACAAAATGTGAGCTTAAAATTTAATCTCTGGTCTTGTTTTTTGATATGTGTAAATGCATTCTGCTGGTGCGACACTTGGGTCGTCCCCTGCTAGGTATGGCAAGACCCAAATTGCGTGGAATTGCGCCCGTACCTATGAGACGTGACGGTGTTTTTTTTTAAAACGAAGCACATTAACGCGTTTGCACTTATATTACTTCTTGGCAGTTGGAATTGGTGCGATGGTAGTACTTACCCAGACAAGTTCTAGTGCATGAAAAAAGGTGTTTATGGGGATTTTATTTTTAAGGCTGTAGTAACGTGGACGCTGTGCTAGTACTGCGCTGCAGCCTTCAGCGTCGCAGTAAGCCGGTGAATTTTCCACATCATTAATTGACTGATGGCTTGTAGCCAACACGATACAATCTCGTGGACTTTGCTCGTAGATCAATATGGATTTACCGCTTACACCTGCGTTCGGCTTCTTAAGGAAGTAAAAAAAAACAGGTTGGGATTCCGTGAATTTAGAATCTCCTGTGTTCGGTACACCGTGATCCGTGCTTCCTACTCTTGTGAGTTGCGTAGCTAACTAAAGTAAGATCTATGCTGTTTGATGTATTTTTAGTTTCCAAAACAGCTACTTTGACTTACAGAATTAGTGCTTCCTTTGCTGAACTGCTCGAACCAAGTTAAAGAGAACGAGCGCTCTATATATGATATTTATAAAATGTGTTATTCTTATCAGGCAGTCAATTTAGACAATTTACCACTTGCATTAACTTATCAAACTTTCTCTATCAAAGAAAACCTAGAAACGAAATGCAGTTTCCTACATTTCTAGATTACTTTGTTCTAGAAAGAAGTAAGAATATAAACAAAACAGTTCAAACTAGCAAAGTTAAAAATTAGAGTAGTGTAAGTAGGTGAAACTGGTGCCAGTTTACTTACTAAGAAGCCGAACAAATGCCTCCGGTGATTTTCGGCTCACGTATTGAGAAACTCCCAAGGCGCTTGAAAAAAAAATCGCTTGTCTACGAACAAATTTCCGCAAATAGCACCTGCCGCGATTGGCTCGAAGCGAACTGCCGTATAAACTAAGTTACCCACATCTACCCGAGATAAACTTTTACGTTTCGTTCTACTTGAAAACTCCAGTTTTTGACCTTTTTAACCGAACGCTATTTTATAAATATCTTATATTAAAATATCAAAAATGTTCGCTGAAGCAACGGAATTTGTGATTCTGTACCGTATTTGCTACATAATTTATAAGCGGATGAGATGCACTCGTGTTTCAATGGGAGCCAGCGAGTCTATTCACGATCCGTATTTTTCAGCTTTTAGTTTTCTATCGTATGCTAATAAGCCTCTCGCAGTGCGCAGAGTATATGGGAAGTAGGTTTTTTCATTTCTCAATTGGTCTGGAGATTATGCATTACTAATTATCTTTACGCTTGTTCCCTGCTGTTAGTGACAAGTAAAAACCTTCACTGTAAAAAGTTTTTGTACGAATCTGTCGGTAGTGATGCAGACAACAAAGATATTCAGGGTTTAGTTCCCGGCCGAGGATGATATTTATGTGCTTGGCGTGAAATATGATTTCGGTTCTTTCATGTTTATATTGTGTAATTAATATTTATGGTCATATTATCCTTATTACCTGCAAGTGCTGGTAAGTAAATAAAGTTAAAAACTGATGTGACCGATGGAGTACCACGACTCATAAAATATCATGTAATATCTTAAGCTTTTCAATATTATGTTCAGTCGTTCTTAAGTGTATGTGTACTTATGTGTACTTAAATTTGTATTGTGTACATATTGAAGTCAATATGTACACAATACAAATTTAAGTGCTTGAATTGTTCAAAGGGTGATGCAAAAACCTCTTCAGAGATTTATTGTCTGTTTTGCCCATGAACTATTTGAACAGGAGAAAAACTTAGCTTTGAGTAAGCGTGGCCTTTTATTTTTAATTTGTCCACTATTGGACGTTTCCAAAATATTTATTTATGGATTATTTATATTATTTAATATTAAAGAATAATAAAACTTATGGGTATAAATTAAATAACTTTTTATAAAAGGTATGCAGAAACTAAGACCACATTTAAAACAAACTGCGTAGTTATTCGAAAAAGAGGGAAATGGAAAGCCTGACTACACTCAATCCGAGAGCTATTGGCTAATTGGATGTAAAATTGCCTCTCGAATTGATCGCATGCAATTTAGTGCACCAAATCGCGGATGGAAGCCAGCGAAATATATATGAATTGTAAACAAAAATATATAGACAATTAATCTGGAAGTGATTTGACTGAGAGTTAATTTGACATGGTTTGTGTAACATGTACGAAAAAAGTATGATTAAATATTTATAAGAATATAATAATAAGGAAATAAATATTCCTACTGGAGAAAGGTCGACGTATATACCATAGCAAATTTACATAAGAATTAGAATATAAATATTTCTTTATGAATTCTATGGAAATAAAGTTTTTGACTTTGAATAAAAGCATTAAATAAGTTCAGTTATCAGTCTGACACTGGCAGGTGTAGTCGATTTTTTACCTTTGTTGCGAAAACAGTGCAATCGCTATAAGTGATTTAAAAGCTGCTTGGAATATCAGAATGACAGCTGAGCAACATTAACGTTACAAATTGAATGATTTTTGGCGGCAAATAAGCGGACCAAGAAAAGCGAGTGATGTTTGTCGCGTAATGGCGCTTATTTTGTCACATCCGCGTCGACAAACGTGAAGGAGCGGGACAATAAAGCGTAGGCTATGCCGTAATGGCCGACGCGCCTGATTTATTCCTATTTCTTTTATGTGCCAGCTTTCTTCCTAACGCTCCCGGGGGTTTTCGGCCTCCGCTCGGAGTTACAGTCGTGGACGGGGCTGCGCTAAGTGAGTTATTCTTTCATATTAAACACCATTAGTGCAAACACGGGATGAAATGAGACTAATCGGTGTTTACGCGCGCTCGAACATTATAATATTTAGTATCGATACCGTATTTACGAAAATGCGTTTGACGTTCTTTTCTCGTGACATGAGGCGCGATAAATCAACCGTGAACAGCAACCTCACGACGGAGATAAGAGACGTGGAACAAAGGGGGTTCCATAAATCGTTATTAACTACCGCCTCCTACCCTTTTCAACTCGAGTGTATTGAAATATGTCGGTAGTGATATTCTTTTGATTTTGTCCTGTATGAAAATAGCCGCGATCTGTATTTAGATCGGTGAAAAATTGGATTTTAGAGATAGGTTGGTTTGACTGTTCTAAAACGAAATTATGAGTAAGAAAACTGAAAAAAATATATTACACAAATATTGTCATTTCGTTTTTAAGAAGTAGGTGCTTTTGCATATTTAAAACGAGCGAACTATAGTATAGTTCGTAGGAATATTTCTTGCTTACACGCAGCCTTACGTCGTAGATATTACAGCGAATAATGTGACTTATGTTTACATTAATCACTGTTTTGGCGGTTTCTTGTTGCAGAAAAATACGAATAAGCTTCAGTCAACGTAAAAAATAGGTTTTTCTCCGTTGTATGCGAAGTCGGTTCAATATAACTGAATATTTTCCACGAAATCCTTTCTTGAGAAATAGGTTTCCAAGGGAATCGACTTCGTAGAAAGGAGGTGGGCTTCTTCCTGTTACATGCCATAACATCATAAAATATTATCTGTAGGTATAAAATACACAGGAAGCTTCTCGCGTTAAAACTAATGCTTTTATTTGATAACAATATCAATTTCCTTGCAAGGATAATGTTCCTCCCAAAATAAATGATGTAAAAACAGAAATGGGGATAACATCATTTTGTGTTTCTACGACGGCGATGCTTCGATAAATCTAATGTAAACAGCACACACGTATATGAAAAGAAACAAAGGGAAACGCTTCCCTATTACGGGTCACATTATTGTCTTTTTAGGAAGTTTTTCGGAGGAAAATAATCTTCACTTGTTAGACAGTTTGATAAGCCATTCGTAATTTATTCCGTTCACATTCGACAGGAACTAAGTTGTGAACGAAATGGAATGTTTACGTCAGCGGGAGCAAGATATTTTTTTTTCATATATACGTTATTTTCATCATAAGGGCGGCGCAGGTATAAATCTCTCATAACTTATATTCTGCTTTATAATCGTGAATAACAACTAAATATGTGAATGAACTAGTTTCACGCGACGTGGCTCGCGACGACCGAGTAAAACTAGGACATTATGTACAGTACAGATAGTAATTTAATATACCGTTTTCTTTTCTATCTTTGAGACCTCCTTCAAGCTACCCTATTTTATGTTCTGTTACATCTAAATTGGTAAAATGTATGCTTACCGTACGAGCCTGTAATTTTTCCATAACGGGTACAAAGAACTAATCATAGTTTTTAACCTACTCCTACTACTACTAAACTACCTACTAAATGATTTGATTAATTTATTCGCAAATTCTGTCGCTCGAGTTTTTCTTAGAACGTTTTCGAAATACGCCCAGGTCAGGCCCTAGCGTGGGCATCGCTTTCGTCTTTTATTTATATTTAAGTTGCTAATGATACAGGGTTATTCCACTACAAGGAATATTAATCGTCAATTTACTAATTAAATTATCGAATCCGGGATATCTTGGAAATTTTTTCGAGTGCTCCTTACACAGAAGAGGGTTTTAATTGATTAATTATACGAGTAGGCCGAGGTTTTATCTGGGCCACATGCCAGATGAGAGTTTTGATTAAAAAAATGTTTAATACTTTTACATCATAAAAAATCTTTTCGTTAATGCTTTCAACTGGTAATAAAGGACTGACCCAAATGTATCAGTGACAATAAATTAATTGGGACGCCAGTGAGCGTCAGGCACAGCCGTCGAACGTCATGCACATTGTATGAGTGTTGGTGTCAGTCGCTTCAATATTCCGACACGTATTGATAAATTGTTTGCACATTAGATATAATGGTTTTGGCAATATTCGGCTGAAAAATAAAGAGATTTATGACCAAATGATTATGGCCTATCGATTTTCGACATTTGAAGTCGTTATGCGCGGTTTAACATGATAGATTGCCGTATTTTGCTGACACTATATGGATGGGTCAAGATCGTTTACGATCCCTTCGCATGACCGCAGTCAATTTTACGAATGCTTTATAATTTTATTTATTTCTTTGCGTTTGAAAACTCTATTCCATAAAAATAATCACTAGTTTCAGCCGGCACGACTTATCCTTATCTTAGTATATGTCAAGAAAGTACCTGTGGGCCTTTTAGTGTACCTACCAACCAAATGCAAACACTCCTAACTTCAATATTCTATTTCCCGGTACGCTTTTGACGTGTGAGTAAAACCTGTGACGTAATACATTCCAAAGTTTTATTTGGCCTCCATGCTTGTCGTATTGGCATTTTTTTTTATTAAACCGATACTCCTTACTGTTTTCTAAATGTTGAGGTATGATACACATATAATCGAGTAATAATTAAATAATACATAATTTTTAAACTGAAAACTTACAATAGTATGAAGCACTAAGCGATAGTAACGCGATTATTTATACTCTTGAGTTTTTTTTCGCGTTCCAACCTCACAAACTCCAACTCTTCGCCTTCGGAGCGACTAGTCTTCATCTTGCAAAATACAAAAACAAGGCCATAATATTTGATGTAAGTGAGCCCCGATAAGCAGCTTAATAAGTCTTGACTGGTTGTTATTACGGCTAATGACTCGTGCTAATTCCAGGCTCGGAAGCTGACGCCGGTGACTCCGGTTAAGTATCGTGAGGTGAACACGATAGATGTAATTATGGTGAGCTTACGAAACTTGGGATGCTTTTTGATGCAGTTCCAAAGAAAATATATTTAGAAGGTTAGTTTAACATCGAGCATAGTAAAACTTTACTAAGAAGCGTTAGCGGAAATATGATTATGGAATTATTTTTTTCATGAGAAGAATTTTTACTCGTAATTGGTAAAATAATAACTTTTACAAATGGCAATTTATAGTAGGATAGCATAGCTGAAAAGTTGTCTACAAAATCTTAAATACGAACTGATTGGATATACTACAATAGTCGGGCTAGAAAACATACCCTACAGTACGACATACATCCTTGTAAATAACGTTGTTTTATTTAGATATTTTCAGAGACAAAACAAAATTCTTGGTTATTTATTTTCAGTGCATAACAAATTGGTACGAGTAATTATCACACGCCATTAATGGTGTATTACTGCTCCCGTCAAAATAACTGTGTTACGACCTCTATCCATATTCGGTCCATCGCAATCCTGGGTATAATAATGTACGTAACCCGGTTATATAATCCGGAAGATTAATGGACTACCATTCCAAATAAATTACACCGACTGTTAACACGATAGGCTTTTTGTGAAGGTCTGCTAATTTTATTTTTGCGAGGAGGCCGGTTGTATTCAAATTTGATAGCGAAACATATTTCATGCTGAAGTTTTCTAGGTCAGGCGTTAGCCTGTGATGGTGCTATTTTCGATCAAATGGATGAGTAGTTTTTGTATAATGAAAAGCATAACAAAAAAATCTGTTACGGTGTTGAAAAATGATAACAATTTCACTTTCATGATTCATCATTATAGTCATGTAATTGTTATATAAACGCAAGTACTAATGTTGTGTTTTCACTGCAGGGATACAGTTCAGCTCTCATCAAGCGCGAGTCTTGATTCCTAATCCAGAATAGAAGTAACATGTAGGTGAAACCTTTCATATATGTTATTATAGAACCTCAACACAAGGAGGAATACCGTTGTTTCTTTTTTATTATTAATATCCTCCTCATACTACAAATACACTAGCAGTAGCATGTAATTGAGGCTTATAAAAATACGATCTAAAATTGTAAGTAAATATTGAAAATACGAAACCTTTCAGTGAGCACAAATTCAAATTGAACGTCTCTCCACTCGTACCTATACTGTTTGTCGGTGGAATTGAAACGCTGATTACCAAAAAGGAACATCTTCCAAACTCCAATTTACCAGCGTTTTAAGAAATTGATTGAAATTTAGTAGCTACCTGCATTGTGATTTTAATGGATTTTTCTCGGTATTCTACCTTCATTGATTCGATCGCTTTGTATTTAACTCACCACATACTCGTACGTATTCGTTAATTTTCAATATTTAACTCATACATAAACTAAAAAAATAATATTGAATTGGATGGTAAAAACATTCCATCAATGCTTATATAATACACGGGTCTCATCAAATTGCCAATGGATTCCACAAAAATAAACAGTTATTTGGGATCCGAACGAATAACATCAGAGGGGTAAGAAAAAGAAAAATTTTACGCGTGATCTACGCACAATATTGCTTTATTTTAATTATTATAAAATTTCTCGATAGTTTAGTTTGAGAGAGAGAACTCATATTACAATAGTTACTATACATAATTTATAAATGTAACCTGCCCGTTCGGCTCTTATGGTTCGTAACCTTTTCTAGTGCTACGGGCTACGCCGCGCCGTAGCTGATTGTAGTGTTTCAAGTGAGGTTTCTGCACACTAATGTGGTAGTTATATTATTACGCAAGAAAATGTACTATACCATTTTTAACAAAAGCGCCATCTCCATTGTGGCCAATTAACCATCTAGTAAGGCCGAATGAGTATGTATCGGTCTGTTTTGTAACTATTTAACAAAAAGAAGTAAAACCGTTATTTAATGTTTCCGCTCGTTTACTGTCATGGTTACCATATAAATGTGCTTGAGTATTTCATAATGAAGCAGTGAGCAACACTTTTATTAAACACTTGTATCATCGTTGGTTTCATGGATTAATTTCGTCAAATATAACCTTTATAAAAAGTTTTTAAGGTCGGAGGTCACTGTACAACGTCTTTGTGCTAGACACCGATTTAGTTACTAAGCATTATATATTGAATAGAATAGAATAGAATAGAATATATTTATTTTCATATATGAAACACATAACAATTAAATTATAATAAATTAGGCGCACAAATATGTCTCGTCATCAGTCTAATTACTATTTTCTTATATTCTATATTGAATTTCTTAAAATTATACATTTTGTCGCTGTAAAGGGGCGCTAGTCACAAATAATAAATAACAATAGTAATAATAATAATAAAAAACATTTGCGTTGGTAAATATTCGCTAGTCAAATAATAAATCTAAAACTATACATCATCTATTAAAAAAAAAAACAAATATCTATGTTTAAAACTCGGTGGGTTTATTGTATTGGTTACCTATATTGTATGTAGTTTTTCTCACATTTTAATCTAACAAAGCGTATGTTAAAATGTAATTGGCAAAACGCTCTAACACGTTTGAGAGTCTAGCGGGTAATGCGGTGGACTCTGTAAAAGTACCTACCTATGTGGACCGTTTTAGAGAGCACAGAGCGTTAATTGGAACAGGAGTCAATCAATTCAAGTGCTAAAGGCTTTCAAGTCAAGGCTTTTCCTGAAACTCCCTTGTTGGTTTGATATTCAGAAACAGAAAACAGACTATACTCTGCATATGTTACGTATTATTTTTATAAAAATTGATAATATTCCCACATTATTAATAATTAAAGTCAGAGTTGGCTTAGTGTCGTAAATTATTTATGGGTTTATGCCACTTACTACGAATATAATCCTAGTGCTAGTGTACCAGCACTGTTATATACACACACCCTTGCAAATTATAAGTATAGGATATTAGTATAGGATCAGCGGTTCAGGCTGTGCCTTGTCTGTCAGTCAGTCATTCAGGATGCACTTATAATAACATAATGTATCTACATGCTTGATGTCGATATTATTCATTTCATTAAACTATCATTCGTTTTCAACCATGTCAAAATTGTATGTGACACTTTCTTATGGAAATTGAGTAACTATTCTGCCCCAGAAATGGACACTGATATTTAAGATGACAAATCAAAACAGAACATTCATTATTAGAAAGAAAATAATATTTTCAGTTTTCCTTATAAAACAACATTCGAGATTGTAATTCTTAGCTCATCAGTTTCTATTTAAATTTACCCTAACCTACATAGTAGTCCGTTCTACCAAACAAATACGTAATCTAATTTATATTAAGGATGCTACCCTCTCATTAATCCCATTAGGTTGAGTCACGCGCTACATGTAATTATCGCGACTCCGTTTAAAGGCGGATTTACACTCTTCCAGTAATATAATGAAGTTTTAAGGGCCTGTTACACGTAGCAACTTATTTAAATTTAATGTACCCTAGACGTTCCTAGAATCATTATAAATACGGAATGTAATTTAAAATCCATACCACACTAACCAGAATTTTAGATTCTTTAAAATTATAATGTATATTATATAGGTAAATTGTAGTAAAAGTACTCATTTATAAACGCATATAGCTATTGATTAGCTAAATTTGTTTACGCTAATAAGATTTAAAAGTAAAGTTGCTAATGTTTACTCAACGCGAATTTGACGTTCTTATGCAAATGATACGGCAAAAATGAATTTACATTACGGTTTTATGACCGTGTTATGTCAAAATACGTGGGCAATATATAAACAGATACAGAAGTTATTTTCAGAAAATTCATAAATCCCAAACATGGTGGCTATGTGTAGAGAGTACAATGCTTTTTTGTACGTCGTTACGACTGGCTTCAAGGTCATTTGGTAGTAACTCTCCCTTCTGCGCTGTAGGTCGTGGGTTTGATTCTCACCCTGGATAAACATTTCTGTGACGAACATAAATGTTTGTTCTGTGACTGGGTGTTTAATAAGTATCTATGTGGTTGTAATTACAAAAAAGTATATAACTATTATATCAGTCATCATCATGATTATATATCTATCAGTCTTCATATTCCCATAGTACAAGCTATGCTTAATATGGGGCTAGATTGCGCTCTGTGAAATTTCCACCAATATTTATATTTATCGTTTCGGTGTATATGGTTCAAGCTAAGACCATTAATATATAATTTTATTCATACAATCCGTTACAATCTGGTGACAAAAAATCTGTCATCTCTTGGTTCTGTCACTCTTCTCACATAAAAAAAACCTAGAATAAAATAAATTGGATGAATTCGAATAATTACACATTCAAAAGATCTCGGGTCTCTCGGATTAGCTATGATGTCCAAATTTATGGAAAGCAAACTAATCTGTTATCAGAATGCAAAGGCTTATTGACGCGAGCCACAAATTGGTTTCTTTATCGTAATTACCAGTGATGGGCACTGTTTGTATTCGTTCCCAATAATCGATCGGCGGCGATATCGTGACCCGGGATTAGATGACCGTCTGCATAATAAATTAGATGGATACCGAAGGATCCCGTCTTGCTTAATAATGGATCTTTGCTGCCCTTTTACGGATTAGATCCTAACAAAAATAATTTACACCTGAGTTCTTCCACTGTTTTAACCTTAAAATAGTGGGTATTTTCAAAGAAATAGAACAGGAAGGTGTAATAATAGGTATTTCGCTTTTTTAACCAGACTGACTCCTCGACCTATGGTAATCATCATCAATCATTTTAATCTACAAACAAATGCTTACACACTTAGGATTCCCTGTGTCGCAGGTGGCATAGATTAATAAATATACACAACAAAAATCCAAATCCCCAGAACAAACTCAATGCTTACCGCAGAAAGTATGCCCCAGAGGATTCAACACGGTTGGCCTTCTCGTTTGGCTTAGCCAGGGAACTGTTATCTGACATTAGGTTTTTATCCGTATGGATAGAATGGGGCGCGAGCAGCGGAAGTTATGTTATATGAAATAGAAATATATTTTATATTTTTACTTTATATTATTCATAAGAATATGAGTACATGCCAAAAAATAAAACAAATCTTAAGCGTTAGCAGGGTTCATCTATTAGAAATATGGAGTTTGTAAAAAAAAAACAATTAACCTTTACTTTTCTACGATACAACGTATATTTACGTTTTCATGGCTAACAGAAATAAATATCGTAAAATAACTTTCCGACATAATAATAATATATAACAGCTATGTCGGAAAGTTATTTTGGAGCTAATGCTGCATCTTTATGCATCTTTTGTTAACAGCCTGTATACGTATTATTAATTATATCCTGTGTTTGATATTGTGTTGCTATTTCGAAAACTTACGAAATACTTATGTGTTTGTAATTCTAGATGTTGTTTGTAATTGTTTACTGCAAACTTTGAAAAATGTTGAAATACCGTTATTAGGCAGCTATAGCGTATTGCAGCTCAGTATAGAGGTGGCGGCGCTCACGCTCTTATATTGTATAATCTTTCTTTTTAAATAGAGGTACCTATTGGTAATATACTGGCTCACACCCTCTTAAAGGTATGTACGTCAGAACCAATATGTTCTCAGACTTTTGAAACTATGAAGTTCTTTAAATAGTTTTGACGTCATAATCACTCGTAAATTAGCTGATTTCGGAGTGAATAACATTGAATTTTTCCAAAACACTTGAAAATTACAATAGTCGTAAGCCAAATAATTTTCGTTACGTTGAAAATTGACAAAACTTTATATCCACTGGATTATTAAGGAAACTGCTTAAGATCTTCAATTAGTCAAATTAAATTTCACAAGATCACGCGTACCTTACTTATTGCTAAGTTTGGCGCCTGTTCAAAATCTATCCGACCTTCCAAGGGTTGTGTTGACTGGATGTGTTGGTTTAGAAATTCCAGGTATTAAAATATAATTAGAAAATTATGGGAATTAATCTCTTTTGTAATAATTATTAACAACTGTTCTATTTGAAAATTAAATAGAAAATACAGTGTTTACTTTCAGACTTAACCGGTTGCCTCGGAAGCAAAATACACGAGTTATTTTGTGGGTCAGCTTATTTCACCGGTGAAATGTTATTTGTTACTATACCAGCCTTTGATTTTACTTCTGTATAGACTTGTCGCACTACTACTAGTGAGAATGAATGGCAAATATTCTCAGTGTATGTCGTAGACATTTTTAGAGGTACCAAATAAGAATTTCTATTTATGTTTTATTATAATATTAATTTATTTGAACGTATTTTTGTTACCGTATACTCATTACTCGTTCATAGAGCGTGATAACATTCTTATTTGAGAGCAGGCCTTTGCTCCAATATTTATCATACCGTCAAGGTAACATACCTCAATCTTCCTAGCCGAGTGAGTGCCACAGCCCCAGATATTACGTGACGTGGTAACCTAAGTTCATAAAGGGCCCGAAGAGCTCTCACGTAGATCTCAAGGCAAAAAGCAAACTTATATCTACGACCAATAATGTTTGTCCTTCTTTACTCTTGGAAAAGAAATTTATTTTGTGTTCGGGTGTCGTTTGTTATAGATTGGTTTACTTGTATTAGCTACTTTTATAAATTGCTACGGCTTGGTTGCTCATAAAAGTAATCATAATACTTGTCAATTTTGACGCGATATATAATAGCTTTGTAATTATCCAAAAGCGTAAAATTAGCAGCAATACAAAAGTTTTCCATAATCCGACTGCAGTTTAATTCATTTTGAACTATCTGGTATGACTAAAAGCTTCAATTTAGAAATGTTGCGACCATGGCAGAGTTTCATCAATTCAATCGCTTTGCATCTGTATATGAAGGAGGGGTATTGTTCAGAGCCGTTGACGTAGGGTCGCTCCGGTCCGGCTTCAGTCTCGACAGTGATAAATGTTTCATTTATTCTCCAGTATGCACGTATTCGTACTTCGAAATCTGCCTCGCGAATTTTATTGTATAATTTGTTGCTTGTTTTTTCGTTTATTGTGTGAAGCTCTGTTTACATTCTACCGTTTTGATTACTCAGGTTGTTTCATTTAGGTTCTGCTATCAAATATTTTTAGAGCATGTAAATTTAACCCGAGAAAAGAGAGAAATTGAGAGAAATCTCACAATTTCTACATTTCGAAAGAAATCAGTTTGCCCTATTCCGGTGAATGCAACTTGAAACGCAAGTAAGCAAGCGAATATGCAAGTTAGTAAGCATGCATGAAAGAATAGATTTTGTAGGAGGAAATAAAAACCTAACTGCCTAACCTTTCAGAGCAAAAGGGCCTGCCTTAGAAGATTAAATGATTAAACTAGTATCAGTATAGTAGTAGTGTTAACAATAACTATTAGTCCGACATAATTTACATCATGAAAACCATTTTATTTTAGAAGATATTAGAATAAACGTAATTATTGTCTAGTAATTTTGTGGGAAGTGTAAAACATCTGAAATTTCAATCAACTCTCTTTGAGCCTTGTACATATAATCCTTGTATATAATCTACTGTATAATTCTTCTCAGTGCTATGATGCGTCTAGTTACTTCAGTCCGAAGACGCTTGTCTAACTTAACTTAATTTATTTCAGGTACGTTCCCGCAACATCTGTCAGAAAACTTAGTGAGAGGTAACGTAAATTTGTGGCAAATAACGAAGATTTTGTAAAAGAATCAAAGGAACTTACGTTACAAGTGAAGAATTCGTTTACTATGCTTCGTAATCAGATAATTCCGTGTCAGGACAATTCGAAATTTGAATGCTGATACGTAAGAAACCCTTTCCGATCAAAGAACAGCCCTTTTGAATATATATTCGAAAAGCTAGTTGGGTGTTGGAGCATCCAGGTGAAATAGTGGGTAGAATGTAAAATTCAGGGGCTGACGGTAAATAATGTGAGAACAGCAAGAATAAACGGCCGCGCGTATGAGTGGACGCTGGGGACAGATCGAGAACCCTTCGCCGTATATTTATTGTTTATTTTTACAGCTAAACTGGTTTATGCCATATTCCGCCTTAGAGTTGTAAATCATTCGAATTCGTTTACGAGGATTAGCGCCGTGGGCGTGTTTTTCATTAAGCCTTTAGGTATACATTAAATATGATATGGAACACAATTTAATTACAAAATATAATAAAAAATATGCATTTGTTTGATGTTATGCACAATTGTACAATATTTAGCTAAAAATTACAAGCTCTGTGAGTTATAGTTGAAACTTTAAATTTGAATAGAGCATTTCATATCAGTGATAGATTAATAAATTATATTTTGTTTAGTTTGTGGCTAAATAATGATACAGATTTGATGATAATTGAATAGCCAAGTAAACATTCCAGCTTTGGAAAAAATAATTAGGCATTTAATTCCGTTCCGACGAACCTAAACAAACAGTCTAAAGAAATGTTTTGGGTTAAAATAACTTCAGACAATTTCAATTTATGAAATTCAGAGAGACTTAAGTTTGACATAAAAGAATAAAGACAAATAATTACAGTTTACATTTTTATTACAATTATTACATTGTTTATATGGTGATGATATCATGGTCGCTGTTAAGATTAAATTTTTGGTTTTTGTTTTATATATGTATATACAGGGTTACAGGAAAAGTCGTGCTAGATCCGTTAAGGGCGTGGAGTACCCATCATTTCTGACTTATTTCACTATGAAACACCCTACCCTAAACTTAACCCTTTTCGAGATATTCGACTTTTAATTTTTTATTGAATAATGCCGATTTTTTGGCTACGAAATTTATTTTTGTTTATTTTGTGTATCTTATTATTATTATTATTGCATTTTTACATGTGTAATAAGATGCTTTAGGACATCAATCATTAAAATAGTGCATAAGTTAATTGAATAGACCGTAGTACACAAGTGAAAGTAAAAAAATAAAAAATATATTAGCAAGCTTATTTTTCTCTAAGGGATATCTAAAAAAAATATTATGACACTTGTTCGGCAGATATTTTTTAAAATATCTACGTTTCATCAGCTATCTAACGAGGTCTAACAATCTAGGGTTTGTATTACATTTCGTGGAAAAAAGTAGAGAAAGACCCAGATTTTCTAAGAAATATCTTGTGGACGGATGAGTCCAAATTTGATAAAGATGGCATAACCAACTATCACAACGTCCATTACTGGGCCCCAAAAGAACTAAGGAATCCCAATAAGAAAAGAGTGAAAGGGTCCCAACGAAGATTCAGCGTGAATGTGTGGATGGGCATTATCTCTAATCATTTGATTGGACCTTACTTTCTCCCGGATAATCTAAATGGGGAAAGCTACGAAAATTTCCTGAGAGCAGACTTGAGTGATTTGCTGGATGATCTGCCACTCAACCTGATCAGGGACATGTGGTTCCAACACGATGGCTGCCCTGCCCATTTCAGGAGAAGTGTCAGAGACTGGCTGGACACAAATTATCCAAACAAATGGATAGGATGAGGTGGGCCGTTGCCATGGCCAGCAAGAAGTCCGGACCTAACTCCCATGGATTTTCATGTATGGGGGTGCATGAAAAGTCTTGTGTACAGCGAGCCGAATCCAGTTTTGTCTGTGGAAGACTTAAGAGAAAGGATTGTGGATGCAGCAAATAAAATGAGGACCACGTTGACCACTGGAGTAGTGAAGACTGGTCTCCGTAGAAGGATGCGACAATGTTTCAGAAATAGAGGCGGCCATGTTGAACATGAACTGTAGAATAAGAAAAAGTTGTGTGAAAACCTTTAATAAATGACATTTCATGCATACCTAATGTTTTATTTTACTTTTTAGGGCTAAGTATAAATTTTCTTCTCCACTGTCGCCTATGAAACTAATTTTTTTCCAATGCATTTGAATAAAACCCTAGATTATTATACCTCGTTAGATAGCTGATGAAACTTAGATATTTTAAAAAATATCTGCCGAACAAGTGTCATAATATTTTTTTTAGATATCCCTTAGAGAAAAATAAGCTTGCTAATATATTTTTTATTTTTTTACTTTCACTTGTCTACTACGGTCTATTCAATTAACTTATGCACTATTTTAATGATTGATGTCCTAAAGCATCTTATTACACATGTAAAAATGCAATAATAATAATAATAAGATACACAAAATAAACAAAAATAAATTTCGTAGCCTAAAAATCGGCATTATTCAATAAAAAATTAAAAGTCGAATATCTCGAAAAGGGTTAAGTTTAGGGTAGGGTGTTTCATAGTGAAATAAGTCAGAAATGATGGGTACTCCACGCCCTTAACGGATCTAGCACGACTTTTCCTGTAACCCTGTATAAAACATTATATTTATTCGCAATTCATATCATTACCCAGCGATGCGACTGAAATGATTGAAATGAGATTTTGATGAATTTAGGAATTCACTCTTCCGTACGAATTCCACTCGAAAATGTAATAAAACACTTCATGCAGAATCTTGGATTCCATTCGTCTGCGCTGACGCGAAATTCTATTCAATGTTGTTTAAGGTACGCGTTGACTTTGCAGCGGCCGCAACGCACGAACGGCACGAAACAGAATTTTCACATGCATTTCCTCATGAGACTAGTTTTTAATAAGATTCATACTGTGACTTTACTCGTATTAAAAAAATCGTTATAAAAATTAAGTCAACCTACTATCACACAAATATTATAAATGCCTAAGTTTATTTAGGTGATTAAATATTTTTTACTCGTTCATAATAAAACTCATGAACCGATTGGCTCAAATTTCTTATAAAAAAAAAATAGGATGACCTAGTATACGCCTAGGCAATTATTTATCTCGATACCATGCAAGTGAAGCCGCGAGCAGAAGCGAGCTTAAATGAATAAGTAAATAAAGTAGTAGTAAGTGAATAACGTTATTCTTATTTATGCTACCCCGGCGGCAGACAATGTACGCATGCGTACAATTAGTAGCAGTGCTATAAGAATTCATACTAAACGAAACACAGTCTGCGTGTGGTCCTAGAGTTACTTCAAAATCAGTCTCATGGACGCGTGCCTTTACGAGAATTCATATCTGAATCTGTAATAATTATGTCACTGGGTAATAATAAACTATTAATGATTCCTATTACTTTTATTACCGACTTACCAATTTTATTTTACAAAATGACATGTTGAGATTAAATAGAAAAAAATCATCTGAAAAACAGTAAACTAAACAAAATCTTTAGTACCGCGTTCGGAATAAAGATGAGCGGTCCCAAAAGTGTCTTTAAATAAAACTTTATGGCGCCTGGTCGAAAACTGTTGATACAAACTATTTCTAAGAGAGATTGCTTTTACTAAAGTAGGTACTTAATAAAAACTCGAGAAAAGGGTAAAAGAGTATGGTAATATCTGAAGGGAATAGAGCCTCGATGAAGACATTCCAACTTTTGTCTAATGTGTTTCCAGGTACAATATTACTGAAAAGTCGAATGTTTCTGGGCTACGTACTGGAATAAAATTATTAATGTACTAAAGTATCGTAGTAATCTATATCTTATATCTAATAAAATCTAATATCTAATAACTCTAAATAATCTAATATCTAATAACGAGAGTTACACGATCTTATTAGATAACAGCACAAATAACTTTAGTCTGGCATTTCTATTGCATTCTGAACTGGAAACCAACTTCTTCTTCTTGTCATATTTTATTTTTGAAACCTTTTGAATTTAAAATCAGTATTAATTTACTAAGAATATTTGGAATGTCATATATAGTGATAAATACTTCATTTCTGCAGCGCAAATTTCAACAGTAACAAAATTCTTCTGCGTCTCAAAGTTAGAGCTGTTGAAACTGTAGTGGTAAATCCGTGCTTGAACTTTGCGGTCGACCCCTACACATTACTGTAATAATAGTATGGTCGGAGAATACGCCACATGACGCACTAAACCCCACCTCCCTTAGTTTGAACAAAGACCTATTCTGCTTTGTGTTTGTTGTCTAAAACATTTTATGCGCTCCACTTGGTTATTGCCATACATACACATTATCGCTCTCACCAAAATTTACTTTCCATTTAATATTTTTCATAAACGAGTAACCAACTAACAACTTGGACCTCTATCGCAGAGGTTTTTCGAGGAAGTACTGCCACTATATCCTTCATTAATTTTAATCACAACTATGGAACTAACTCGGAGAAGATTAACATCGTAATCTCTCAATAACTACTTAATAGTCCCATTCCAATAATAGTTACCAAACTTTCTTCCCAACAAACATGACCGCTTCCTTCAGTCGATGTCAACCCTGTTAATTAAACCGACATCTACTAGATCAAACAATTCAAGGACTAGTTATTTCACCAAATACATAGAGCACATAGGCAAAGCCTTATTAGAAACATCATGTGAGCCCTATTAGTTATTTCACTTTTCCACCACTCAGCTCACTCAGCCACATCTCATACGATTTCATACAATTGCGACGTGACCGGCTGTACTGTTACGCATTCTATATGATTGATATTCAGTCTGGTTTTTTTTTTTTATATTATAAATAAGCAAACAGGCTTACGGCCCACCTGATGTTAAGCGGTCACCGCAGCCTATAGACGTCAGCAACACCCGGAGCATTACTGATGCGTTGCCTACCCTGGAGATTTCTTTTTATATTTCTCTTGAAGCTGCCCATGTCATACCTTGCCGGGAAGACCTCAAGAGGTAGCCCATTCCACAGCCTACAAGTATGCGGTAAGAATGTCCTCGTGAAACGAGTCGTCCGAGCCTGCCATGGTTCTATAATTTTTGTTTTTTGTTGTTTCTGAAGTATGATTAAATCCCAAAAACCGCGTACGGGCGCGGCGCGGAGCTACGTAGGCCTATCTAGTACACCAGGGCTGCGGAGTATTAAAAAAATATTTCTTTTCATAAACGTCAAACACGACATTTGGGTGCTGTAAATAGATCAACAAGTGGATTTCTATAATTATAGTGAAAATACGCAACAATTTTCACGCAGCCGCTAGCATGCTCAAGCGCACTTTTAGCGCCTTCCAAAGGGGCGAGTCTTGCTCTAAACAGCATTTTTGTTAAGGTAATAGCAGGCTACTGGGAATGTCCGACAGCCTAGTTGCCAGCGTTACATATAGATAATGAAATACTGTAGTATCATGACCACTTGAAATCGAATAGAACTACATTGACACAAAAGAAGATAACTCAATCGCAATCCCCTCTTAACCCCGTAACCTCTTCGCGTGTATAGCATCCATTCTAATAATAGTTCTCAAACTTCCCTTGACCGCTTCAGTTGAGCTCATATCCCCCGCCCATTAATTTAGTCTCGGCCTCGGAATGTATTAGTTCGTGATTGGTAACCGAGCGGCTGACATTCTGCGGCGCGCACCAGGTATTACTGGAATGTTCCTCAGCCGGAATGCCATTGGATCCTACTGAGACGTTAGACCCCACTTTTCAAGAAATCAAATATCGTTTTTACTTTTTTAAACATGAAACTTCAAAAATGTTTGGAATATTTGGACAAAAATTGCACGATTTAATTCTGGCAGAAAGGAGGTCGACTCCAAAGTAAAATTTTTAATTAAAAAAATTGCCTGTTTTGTACACCAATAAAAAAGGAGGTATTTTATAACTTAAATATCACTGTTACTCGGTTAGTTAGGTAATCTGGACTGCAAAGATTTTGCTTGTAAAATCTATTGAAAAATGTGAAATGATTTTGCCTGAAACATTTATATCTAGGATTTGCTTTACGCAGTGAAAATATCGGAGCATATAATTTATCTTTCATGCATAATTTATTCGCGTTCCAATGTTTTGTTTAAGGGCTTAGCTTTTATGCGGAAATGGGAAAGTAAATTCAATTAAAATGTCTTTTGACAGGCGAACATTTTATTTGAACTTACTTTCCCACCTTTACCGACTTTTTATTTCTTGTAACTTTGATGTTGTTGTTGTATTGGGATCGTTGAGAGCCTTTTACATAAGTAATTAAATATTTTTTTCGTCAGCTCCGAAGCGTGAGTGCTGTATGAATAATAATAAAAATTACGTTTTTTGGTTTTACTTTAACTTTCCCAGTAAGAGTTACAATTTAAATGAATTTTGAAAACGACGTTGGCAGCTTTGTTGATAATCTTACTCTAAAAAGCTGGAGTTGGAAATCGACGGTTTGAACAATCAAAAAAATGTGTAAGCATTATGCTACTTTGCTCAGGTCTTGGACGTTTGTGTCGTAATAGGCTTACCAGGGTATCCTTGTGCCCCGGATTGAGTGTGTTGACGTTCAGAATACAAGACACTATGTTGGTTTTTGATCAAATTCAAACCTGCCTGCTGCAGTAAATCTTCAAATGCTACTTTATTGTAATTTTTATTCTATTTCAAAATCAGATTCGCTATTATCTGCTGGGAGCTGTAAGCGTCTGAAATCTATAAATACTTCACCGTAGAGGTGAGATCGAAACCACTGAAAGTTAAATTTAAATGGATCAATTTAGACTTACAATATTGAGTCTTCTACAACGTATTTTTAGAAGTACAAAAAATCTTAAATATTACCTACGTCAGCATTAGTTTTTACGATTCCTTTTAACTATACTTTATGAAGTAGTTTTATTGTGATTGTCCTTGTCTTACCTTTGTTTTTTTCTTGACTTGCTCCAGGACAGGCCAAATTTTTACCAATAATATCATACTCTTTGATTTATTGCCGACCTACTTTTGAAATATTGCTGAAATTTATTAACTTAACAACATTTAAAAAAAAAATATGATTATGATTATTATTATTTATATTTACAAAATAAAATGAAGCCAATAAAAATATATAATCATTATTTGAATGGATATTTTAATTATAATTAGGAGCACCTATCAAAATTTTTAATATGAATGTAGGTGGGACCATTGTGATAATTATCATCATTTCTTCATAGATCATTCTTATGTGAGTTAGGGGTTGAGTGAATACAAAGCTCAGTTGGTTGTAGTTTTACCTGATGTCAAAATACAAATTAACTGCCCTGTGCATTCTGCACTAAAGGTTGTGGATTCAATTCACACCATAAACTTACAGATGTATGATACAGATGTTTGTTTGTTATTTTTTATGTTTAAAGAAAGTCAGTATATAACTACTTTAGATCAGTCCAGTCAGTCAGTCTATGTCAGTTATCTGGTTCCTTTAGTAAACTATTTGCTTAATTTAAGCCTTAAAAGTGCTGTGTGAAATTTCCATATAATAAATATAAGTTATATTTTGGGGCATGATACAGATTTGGATGATTTTTTTAGAAACTGTGATCCAGATGGAGGGCTACCATAAATCATAAAGTTCGAAGTTCAGCAAGAAACTTTCAGCGAAGCAGCTGCTTTCAACACTATCTATAGTTTTATGACCGCCTATTGATAGGACATTTACTGTTTCAAACCTCGTATTGACCACGGTCGTATCGTTTTTATTAAAACATACAACTTGTATGTAGCAGTAAAATAATTGTAAAATTATGTAATGAAGTACCGTTGAAGTAGTTTTTATATCCTGCCACACATTAAATACTAGCTATTTCTTTAAAGCCAATGGTTAGCCGTAAAGCTCAGAAACGAACATTATCCACCATTATGACCAAATGGTGGACATTAGCGAACGCGTGAATCGCTCTTGAAGTACATAAATCATAAACTTACCAGACGGCCATAGACTGATTTTGTACAAAGCAGCTACTTCGAAACATACTTACAGTTTTATATTCCTATTTGAGAGGGCTTTGTTGATGAGTAACGAAACTCAGGAATGTTTTTATTAACTTTGTAAGTAACGTTTGGTTAAATAATTTACTAATAGAATCCATCATCCATCATCAAATCCTACTTAACTAGAATACTAGACTTAACTTGCATAGGTGAACTAATCATTATGTAGATACGTGTAGGTACCAGTATCTTGCTTCATAATTTGTCTCTCGCTAAACAAAATGCACAGAATATTGTTTTCATTTTGTATAGCTTTGGGCTGAATTCAAACTTTCATGTGCAGCAAATAACAGCTAATGGGTTGGTTTACAAACTTATTACCTCGTACTTTGAGAGCTTTTACAATTTTAATGGAGCTTTTGTGGTGTCGTCTATGGAGAAAAGTGTTATGAAATTGCTTACTTGCGGTATGTTATGTGTATAAAACCTTTGAAGAAAACATTTCGTTAAAAAGGAACTAATGTAAACAGTTGTAAGGGCTTATTTATTTCCAAATGAAGATGTATTATAGCTGCTCACGTATAACTAACAAGAATGTCTAAAAAGAAAAGGAGATGTCACCTATCTACTAATCCTGACAAGCTCGGACAAAGAAGCCTTTAAATAAATATACTTTCTTATTTTTCCAGTGTCACGAGGGTTTAATCGTAGGTTGAAGCTGATACTAAACATAAATCTGAAGTACCTAAACTACCTATCTATGCCTTCGATTATATTACAAGCATGCAAATTAAGCTAGGATCAAGGACCACAAGACTAATCTAGAACAGGGCAGGCTATTAATCAGGTAATCCAAGCATACTTTGCGGTAACCGACTATTCATGTAGGAGGATAATGTATGAGCTAAGTGTCAGTCTGCATCATGTTTGTATCAATGTATCTACTTAGGGCCGGAACTAGCAGTGTGTTCTTGGGTAATTCGCCCGATATGTGACGGTATATATTGTCGAATCTCAAATTTAATTTAATGGTTCTGAGAAGCTATATGTGTCGAATCATGGCCTTTGTATATACACCATCAAACTATACAGTTTCAAATATGTATCTTTAATAATTAGAAATGCATCAAATATGCGGCTTGATTTAAAATATGTCTAACATTTCTTTGAGATTCAGCACAGATTAAAGGCTTAGCGGTAGGTACGCGACGCGGAAGACAGCAAAAATATATTAAAAGTGTCATGAAAGAAAACTTGTTTCATTACACCCAACAGATTATCACCAGCAATTTTAGCAAGTTTTACCAATTTAACTGACAGAGTTATAGCTACATACATCATGTAGTGCTATTTCATGCAGGTTCCGGTTGCACCACAAATAAATCTTGCTTTGTCCAAGCATATTATTATGTATGCTAACACCGGGCTGTAGTCATAGCGCAATGAGAGTAGCTACATCAATTTATAAAACAGCACCACGCAGTTGCAGTTTTATTTGTGAATTTTAACGATTCCATTTCCAAAGTAGTTTCATGAAATTTCACTTCATCTACCTTATTGTCAACGAATTCAAAAATGCAGTACAATAGGGACGATGTTAAACAATCAAAGAATACAGTGTTAAATAAATTTACTTTAAAACATTATTGATCATACGTTCATAACGAGATTTTATAAGGTTATCTAAAAGACAAATATTAAACAGGTTCTATTATAATTTCAGAACTTATGTTTTTGTTTGCGAACTGGGAGTTTAACTGCCATTTCAGCGGGTTTTTTGCGCGGTAAGTTCTCCTGTAATCATGATGCCTTTGACTTATATTTAGTATCGACTGATATGACGTCATGCCTTGCTTAACGACATTCGTCGTTAAAATGGTTATTTTTTGTTTTTCAGCACATTGTTCTTTATTATCTTGGATTTATCTCTTATTCCTCTATGACAATTACCAGTTTGTCGTGTTAGTGGTGATGATATGATTTGTATTAAAGATGATTCCTGTGTCAAGGAAGAAAAGTATTCAATCGCAACTACGTTTGTTTACGTAAATGTAAGGAATATAACAAGAATGGAAATATACATTGTACGGTGACAATAGAGTTGATTATCATCCGTGACGTCACTCGAGTATTAGTGGTAATGGTATATGATAACTAAGTTAACCAGATTATTGATATTTAACTGTGGTATTGCGTTGGCTGTGACGTCTCAGACTTAACTGAAGTTGCGATTAAAGTTACGTCGCGAAAGCTTTGTTTAACCCACAGAATGGGAAAGCTTTGTATGCAACGAAAATGGAGCTGTGAAATGTATTTCTTGCTATAAAACTATTCAAATTACCAAACTGTTAACAAAACATAAAAAAAGTAGCTAGGACGTATTATTTAGGGATTTGATATGCCAATATGAATACACCAAGATATTTTTCAAAATAAAACATTGATTAATATAATTAGAGTGTATAATTTATTCTTCAACCAGGGCTTAAAGCATAAATAGATTTTGATTTAGACTCGCGCTCGTTAAATGTTTAATTTTGATGAATCAACTGAAATACTTAATAAGTAATTGAGATGGAAATTAAAAATACTGACTATTTATATATTTTGAAATTAATTAAACATTTATAATGTTTTAAAATGTAAAGTAAATTAATTGAGAATATCAGAGTAAGATTGGGTAAGTAGAGTAAACACTCGATTATTTTTATTTGGAAAAATGTAGAAGCTTTTTGTTTTCAATTACTTTTCTATGCTCCAATCATAACTAAGCAGGTAAATTTAAAGGCAACTAGACTTTTTTCAAGTTTATTGAATAAAGTACCGAAATATTTATGGCTTTGTGAAGTCACAGGCTTACCCAAATCTCATCGTCTGACACTGCATTTTACTAAAATTAGCTGCGAATTATACTATATTCGTAAGCTTAACTGATTCCGTGCGGATGGCACTACGTTGGTGCCATGGATATCTTTTGCGTATGGCGGGTGGCACGCCTGGGGTGCCAAAATTAAAACCCATAAAACTCGAATAAATTGACGTTTATCAAAGATGGTCTTTAAACAAAAGTGTCTTTATTTGTAACGCAGATCCTTCCTTCAGTGTCAGTTTGGGGAATATCGCGTGATTTCGCACACTTCAGGGATTGTCAACCTTTTCAATAAAAAAATATTCATGTTGTTTTGCAAATTTATTGTAATAGCTAGTTTGTCCAAATTTGTGTTGTAAGTACCTGCTAACCCATTCACTGCTTTCGTGAAAAGTAACGACATTACCCAGATGCCGCCATACTGTGATATACAGCCCGCCCATCGGCGGTCCCGGCATGAAGCTGTAGATTTCGACATGCACCGTTTGATATGTTCAGTTTACATGTACTGTACCGTGTGTTAAGAGTGTACGCGTAGTTTCTGCGATATATGTGGCAAAATTGTGACAGTGTTTTTGGTTATTAGCTGAATTAGTAATGGAGCATAAAGGTAAGTCATAACTTTCAGTTAATTGATCTAAGATTAAGGAAAATTATACAAACCCGTGTATCAGATATAACTAAGCTAATATTTATGTAAGGAAACCTAAAATGTCTTTAAATTCTTAAAATTTATTTAAAATTAAATTTTTCCTTTTTAATTACTTTTTAGAAAGTTGTTTTCAAATTGTTCCTCAGTATTTTTCCACAACTGCAATCAGAACCGTTAAAATGTTAGGGAGCACATTGCTGTGCTCCCTAACATTTTAACTTTTTACTTTTTTTAGGCTTTAGATATAATTTCATGCATAGACATTAAGTTAATCGATATTTTTCTGAAAACCATTAATTACACTATTATTGTATGGAATCAAAGGCGGCTGTAACTAGTTCCTTAGAGTTCTTTAGCTAATGTTTTATGGCATGCAGCTGCAGCCACGGATCCATTGTCTGAATTCGTAGAAACTAAGTAATTTAATAGCTTTATGGCGGATACCAGAAATTGT
The DNA here is from genome assembly GCA_947359385.1 of Chesias legatella. Lineage (NCBI taxonomy): Eukaryota > Metazoa > Arthropoda > Insecta > Lepidoptera > Geometridae > Chesias > Chesias legatella. Next base: position 4,898,867 of record OX375765.1, on the reverse strand, counting down.
ATAATTATGGCTTCACCACTTGCGGGCGTTCAGTGCTGAGGCCCGCCGATTATTTTGTGACGTATAAGTCACAAATATGGTCAGCCCCAATTAAACACGACGTCTTCTCAAACAACATCGACCTAAAAATAAGGTCCTAATTGAATTCTATATATTGGCCTTATAAAGATCACCACTTTTTACGACATCGCTCATGACAACATAAGTACTGCATTTACTATTAACCTACTGCATTTTTGACCATAATTTAATTATACCTACTTTCAGAGACACCATCTATAACAACGAGTTTTGTTGTATGTTATATATGTATTGACAAATTCTATTATATGTAATGTTTGTATATGTAATGTATGTATATGCAATGTATGTCTAAATATGGCATGCATATTCTGTTACATGTATAATTTAAAATAAATACGCAAGTACTTTTATATATCATCCCTGACTATATCGATCTACTTTTTGTGGACGAATTTGTAGGTAGTAATCAACATCTGAAAAAACATTACTGGTTATTATGACTATCTGTTTATAAGGTTTTTTCGAAACCAAAACAAAGGACTTAACAGAAGCCGACATCGACTAATCAATGAGAAGCACGGCATTCTTTTGTATAAACAAACTATTGTTAATATTGTCGGAAAGGGACAGGAATAAGTTTTCAGTGCCTCGTGGGATGGTTGTACACCCGAAGTCAAGCAACGTTATTTGTTTACTGTTTATTACTTCTGGTTTGCTGTCTATAGTGATCAGACGTACTCTCTTGTGACTCTGCTGTTTTTCATACCAACGTATAACGCTCGCTCCTGGACTCTCGTGATTTGCCTTTGTGACGACTGTGGACTGTGTATTTGGACTCCGTGATTTTGCTTTAGTGACTACCCCAGCCTGTGAATAGGACTGTGATTGTGCGTATACTATATATATACGTTGTTGATATCCGAAATGTCTACTCCTCCATCTCCTCAACCTGGTCCGTCAAATTGGGATCCCATATCTACGGTGTTATCTAGTATAATGTCTCCCCGTGATATAGATATGACAGACACGCCAGGCTTAGATGGTGATATAAGTGATGCAGAGCTGTACGGGATTTTAACAGGGAATATGGATACAGTAATTGACGAATGGGTAAATGAAAACCCAGAAGATGTCGATCGTGGTGAAGAAGATCTATTATCGGATCAAGAAGTCTTCGAAAATACGACAGAGGAAGCACCCGATACCGATTGGTATCCTGGAAACCCCCGGAATATGGCCGAGATACCTTTTTCGGGCACTCCAGGCTTATTACCGCCTCATGAAATGAACGGTAAAACTCCAATTGATTTTTTATTTTTATTTTTCAATACGAATTTATTCAATAATTCTGGACTGCACAAATAAGTACGGCAACAAATTAAAAACCGCAGCATGTACCACACGAAGTCGGTTCACTCAATGGAAAGATGTAACTATTGACGAATTCAAAGTATTTATTGGCATTATTTTATTTATGGGTACAGTAAAATTAAATAGAATGGTTGATTATTGGTCTCAACATTATTTAATGCGCCTAAGTCCTCATGCGTTTATGGCTAGGGACAGGTTTCGTTTAATATTAAGAGCTTTGAATGTCCAAGACGACCCAAGGCCGGAAAGCATATTTAAAATAAAGTCGTTGATAAATTTATTCAACGAATCAATGTCTTCTATTTATTATCCTTCAAAAAATGTTGCAATCGATGAATCGTTGATTTTGTGGAAAGGGCGCCTTTTCTTCCGCCAATATTTAAAAGGGAAAGTCCATCGTTATGGCATTAAGTTATATTTATTAGCTGATGAATACGGAATTGTTATTAAAATTCATTTATATGCTGGTTCTGGGGATCAATTGGTGGGTGGCCGTAATCACGTCAAAAAAGTTGTGATGTTGTTAATAGAAAAATATTTAAATAAGGGCCATTCACTTTACATTGATAATTATTATACTAGCATCGGTTTAGCAGAGGAGCTTTTAGATAAAAATACCTATGTTACTGGTACTCTAAGGGCAAAGCGGGCTGGTAATCCCACTATAATTAAAACCAAATTAAAAAAAGGTGAATCCTGTATTGTTCATAATAAAAAAAAAATGTAGTTACCAAATGGCAGGATAAAAGAGAAGTGCTGTTTTTGAGCTCGGAGCATAACAGCAACTATAAAGGGATTACCAGTCACCGCATACGCACCATTACGTATAAGCCTGAAGTACAAATCCAATATAATAAATACATGCGATCAATCGACAGGCACGACCAGCTTTTGAGTTATTATTCCTGTGAACACAAAACCCTACGCTGGTATAAAAAGGTAATAATTCATTTAATGCAAATATGTCTAGTGAATGGCTTCCTTTTGTATAGAAAAATAAATAATTCAAAGATAGAATTATTTGATTTCAGAAAATGTATATTAGAAACTTTATTACAGCCTCTAAATGTGGCAGAACTTTCTCGATCCCTTACTGAAAAGAAAATACATTTGCCAAGTATACTTCCGAAGATTGGCGCAAGGACAATGCGAAAACGGTGTAGAGTATGCTACAATAAAACCAAAAAAAGAACCATGGTTATGTATGGTTGTTCTGATTGCCCAGAATTTCCAGGGCTATGCCTCACCCCATGCTTCCGAGAATATCACAAATATTAAAAGTGTAATGAATGATTGCTACATTTTTAATATTTCTTATATTTCTAGTTTGCAAGTATTTTATGTTTTCAGTGTATTCACTTTAAGCATGAAACATATTGCGTATATTACGTATGTAATATACGTAATATGTTTCATGCTTGTAACAAACAATGAATCAGTCTCCTAAATAATTACAAAATTAATCTTTTCAATGATTATAAAAATCTACCTTATACTTACATAAGTACTTACTATATTGTAATGTTATTGTACAATGTGTAATGTTAATAAATATACAAATATACCATTAAAAACCCTGTTTTCATTTAACTCGCACAGTATCCTTACCCATAATTTTTAGTTATATTATTATTTTAGCGTTTCTATAATTCATTTTGATTCCCAACAAAACACTAGAAAATAACTATCATACCGCTCTGCCTGTCTCGAATGTTCATATTTAATTCTACAGTAACACTAAATCAATCAATCCATCAAAAAAACTACAAAAATGTTGACAACCCCTGATAGAAATAACGCACTTACCTTCTATTTCCGTTAGTACACGTAGATAGTAACTTTTATACACACTAATCGAAAAGTTAAAACGTTTACGTTCGGTTTTGGGTAACGACTGAACTTTCAGCACGTGAAAACAGGAAAAAAGCGATAAGTTATAACTCCTGGCGGATGGCACCTTATGGTGTCATCAAAGTCCCTGGCGTATGGCACAGCAGCGGTGCCACGAAATATTTGTTCGGCCGCCAGGCGCAAAAGTTTGTCCAAATGACTGCCGCAACGAAACGGTTAACCACTAAGAAAAAGTCTCTTTCTCTCTATCTATTTCTTTCAAATAAATTTGTAGCGAAAAGTTTTTTGAGCTATCGTTGTCGGTGGCAGTATCTTTCTGCCATCTCTTATTTTCCTATTTTATCAATATTCCGTTAGATTCCACTAATCTTCTGATAAAATTTTGACGTCAACCGTATTTCTTGAAAACCGCTTAGTAATATGTATTATGATATGATCAGTGGAAACTGGAAGTAAGTCTTTCAGTAATTCCAACAATTTCATGAGCTATTCAAAACTAAACTTCATGAAACAAGAACAAGAATTCTGCTTAACTATTAACGATCTTTCCACGTCTAGAATTCATGTAATTGAATTTGCGCAGAAAGCTAGCTTATCAAAGTTGAATTTCTTGTTAAGACCATTATATTTAGGTATATGACGAGGTGTATCTGCGTATTGAAAGGAATTTTTAAAACTCACACTTTGTTTCCATATACTTAGACAGTATCTTTTTATAAAAAAAAATAATTCCAGAATTCAATTCGCAATTTAAATTGGAATCAAAAGAAATCTGCATTTCCTAATCTGGGGATATGAACTTTTACATAAAGAATTTAAGTACAATAATCATTCATACTCCCTTCCCACAGAAGTAAGCCATGAATATATTTAACACACAAAGTGGTAAAATGACCGGTAAATTTACCGTTTCACTATTTTTCAACAACTCTGAACAAAGAAATAAGTAATCGTGGTATAGAAATCCATCCACTAAAAATATATATGTCAAAGCTTAGTTTTACAATTAGTACATAGGTACATTTTCTACAATTTTACAAATAAATAATAATAAAATACTCAGGTAAATATTTTTAAATAGTATTTATTTTATTTGGTTTTCTTTTATACTTTGAGGGAAAAATCCTCAATTCATTTGATTAGGCAGTGTATACGCAGACACTCCTTAGAGACATTATAGTAGTATTAAATCAGCTCAATTAATTATTAATAATTTGAAAGTGAATTGTATGTACGAGTTAATCATAAATACAGACATAAATTGCAGATATTTCGGATAGCGCCATCCAGCTCTAAACAAGACAAAGCTTCAATGGGATCCAGATGACTGCATACATACAGACTCAGAACAAACATCTCGCGTAATAATATAACCCACGACGTACAGAAGGCAGGGTTTACTACCAACTGAGGTGTGAGGCCAGTCATTTTTATATATCCCCTTCGATCCATTGTAAAAACAGGAAAAAGTGAGAACTTAAGGTTTCATTTATATTTCATACTTCACCGCAGCGCGACCTATTTGGCTTCGATTTCAGTACAAAAATATCGAGTAGTCTGTGACGTAATTGGCTGAAGAGATAATAAATATGACGAGCGAAATAAGCCTGTAGAGAAAGCAGAAATAACTTCAGTAATTGTTTATAAATTCGATCGCTTTCTTTGGCATATATTATACCTCTACTATATTAGCTGCTCCTGCGGTGTTACCGCAGTGAATAAGTTATCCCATGGGAACACTGCACTTTTCCGGGATCAAAGATGCCTATGTGGTATTCCAGGGCTAGCTATCTTGGTACCAAATTTCATCCAAATTCGTTCAGACTTTGAGCGTGATGTGCGCACAAACAAACGTGAAAACTAAAATGAATCAGAAAAGTAAATGCAATAAACTAAAGTAACATTTTGCGAATTTTATTTGAACCAAAAAATCAGTTTGATAATTTATAAGTGATGTCCTTGATAGCAGTAAAATATCATTTAAAATTGCTAAAAGTGACAACGACGCCAGCACCTTCATTAACTTACAATCGCACTACTATTACAAATGAGATAGGTACGGAATTTGAAACTTTTAAACAGATGAAGAATTAATTTTGTTTGGAAACAAACAATCGGTAGAATATCTCATTATTAGCTTCAGTACACACGTATCTATTGTGCATTCAGTCAATATTCCCCAGTAGGTCTCGTTCGCATCGGATCGTCAGTCAACGTCGCGTCGGCGGCGGAGCCAATAAAGGCACCATGCGACGTGAAGTGACTTCAACTAGCCAGGGAAATTATATCTGAGCTGCTTTTCGAGCGAAGTTATTTACTTAAGTATGTCTGTGTCACGTTGGGAAATGGTCTGTTTATTTGGTGTTTTGTAGGTAGCATTAAAATACAAGCCATCATAATAATAATAATAAGGTCTTTATCGAAACACAAGTGCAGGGATACGTAGTAATAGCTTAAAGTAAGATGTGGAAGATCAAAAGGCGATATTATCGTATAGCTCGAATTCTTCCTACTTAAACAACAACAAACGACCAAATAATGGTTTTTAAATAATCTCATTAATGAGATTATATTTAAGAATGAAAGAAAGAAAACATTTATTTGACCACACACTAATAAAAGGAAATAAAATACATAAACCAAAATATAATAAAATACAAAAAATCTTAATCTGTTTCTTAATCCTATCTTCTGAAATTTAATGAAATTCTAATTTATAATTTGTTAATATTAATTTGTGACGAAATTTTTGTGTTAGATTAGTAGATATTTAAGTGTAATAATAAGTTTGTGTTAATAGTATAGTTAAATTTGTAATTATTTGTATATATTTTAATTAATTAGTGTAATTGGCAGAAGCCGTACTGGTTAATAATAAATATTAAAAAAAAAAAAAAATTGAATAGGAACTTATTATATAAACTTGGTCGTTATTTAGTGGGGCCAAATGGTTCTAGTCTCAGATTAATACCGCACTACATCAGTAAGTAGGGTGTCCGTGCGATACTGCTATTCTGACTGAACCTTAGAACCTTAGAATAGTAATTGATTAGCACAACGCCACAATATCCGAATCTCTTTCCTTAGTAAGGTTCCCGAAACAGGGTTTGAAACAAGTACGATGATCGAATTAAAATACGCAATGTTTGTTGGTAATAGCATAGTTTAAAGAAGTTCAATTGACATATTATTCCATAACCTACAGTGAAAAATATCGCCGTCTTTTTGCAAATAGCCTTAAAGAGCCAGACCGCCGTTGTCGTAAGGTCAAATTAAAATCTCCGTCTGATGACAATATTTCAACAATATTGCGTTATATTTGCTTTGAATTAAACCAATTGGTAAGATTATGGCACATAACTTGAAGGTTAGGCATTCAATTCCTTTGTGAACTTTGCTTTTGAACGTCAACGTCATCCGGTAAGCGGTTGGTTAGGTACGTCAAGTTGCACCTGAAACTGGCAAGTCACCCCTGTACCTCGACGCTTATTGGTTGCGATGGCGGCGACCGAGCACGACAGTGACGTATGGCCGGCCGAATACGAGACTGCTGGCCAGACTTATACGTGTAGATTTTAATAAGTAAGTAGTAAGTAATTTTAATAAGTATTTTAATACGTGTAGATTTTTCAAATTGAAACGTAATGGCGCTTAGATTTTACATACGTGAACTGAAAATTCATACTTCATAATCATACTTCATAACGAAATTCTTATTCCCTTGTAAAAAATGTATGTGCTTGTGATTTTTCAGGGTCTTATATAGTTGAATTACTTACGTAGGTATCTCAATCATAACTAAAACTAATGGAAAATTGTTCTTATTGTATCCGAACTAAGTTACCAATTATTTAAATAAATAACGCAGTTAATAATTTTCAGGTAAGCTTTGTTAATATTTTCCTCAAAGTCGCGTGATTAAATCCTCGGCTTTTTTTGGACAAATGTTGCCTTGGGGGATGATTATTTTCCTTGGGTACAGATAGCAAAATGTCCTCATTTCTCCGTTTCAATTAACTCTGAAATTTACCAGTGACGTGACTTCTTTTTACTCTGCTTATTTGCTGGCGCTACTAATTGCAAAATAATTTAAAGGGTTTTCTATAATCTCCTTAGTATAATCTACGTGCGCAATCGATACTATAGAATGATATAAAAGTTTCCTTAAAACCTTAACTTTTATTTACTTGTGAACGTTATTTTATTCTCCGCGGTCACTTTATGAATGTAAATTATACCTAAGATATATGCGGGAAAAATAAAAATACTTCCAATTTACTTTAACGTTTAAAAAATTCTAAGACAACTTAGATACTGGTGATGTACACGGACTTGTACCGTAAGTTAATACTGCTTGTTAACGTCGATCTGAACGTGTGAAACGAAGGACCGACGAAAGGTTTTTGAGAAATTTGTTGAAACGGAACGTGTAGTTGGTGCGCTCTTATAAAACTACGATGCAGCTTGAACAAGCCCTACAAGCACGTATGCACTACATGTTCTGAACTCAGAAAGACAGGAATTCGATGACCTTCACTCTCAAGCAGCTAGTTAGAGTGATTGTAAGTTAAATTAGAGTTTTGTGTTTCCAAACTTAACCCAGGGAAACCACGGACTGAAAAAACAGAAGCTGTGTTTGTAAAAAATCTTAATCTTAACTAAATTGCGTTCCTACTCTCTGATTTGGTAAGAATTTTCCCGCGACATCCCAAGTTTGAATTCCCAGAAAAGCTTTTAAAACTTGTGACAATGACATATTTAAAAAAAGTGTTCTAAACTCGTAATTAAACAGGCTACAGAGTGAAGGTAAAAAAGGTAAGCCCAGGAACCTTTGACCTACAATAAAGCACTTTAAAATAGCGGTGTTATTTCAAATAAAACATGCATTATGCATATGGTAAATAAAAGTTGTCTCATCTTTAATTAAATTTTATTAATTTAAATTTTAATAAATTTTACGGAATAAATAATATTATACCTAAAAAAATAACTTAATTACTTATAATAGCTATGGTTCCTTATAAATAGTTCAGCTAAACAACCATACAGTTAATCGTTATTAGTGATCTTACAGTTAGGACAAATATAATAAATTTTATTCCTTATGATTGCGACCCACAAATAACAGTTCGTTAAAATAATTCAATTAGAAAGGCTACATGCACAATTCTTGCCACTCCATCTCACCCATGAGTGGAACAGGGTTCCATTTAAGAGCTAGTGACAAATTTCGGTTACCCACATACCCTCCCACGGACCCTTCCAGTCAGTAATTAAACTGTAAATTACTCGTAAGTGCTGGATCGCACAACGTCGTATCGCAGACACTCCAAGAATACCAATGAACCTTAGACCCGTAATCAAAAATTTACACACCAGCCGTATAAACGCTAGAGAATCAAAATTGCTCCTTGCGTCTGCCCTATCGTTCGATCTATATTTTCATTTGATTTTGGGGTTATACTTTTATAACACGTTATCCGTGAATTGTGAGAGAATTGTGAGCCTTCTTTTAAATTCCTTACAATGGAGTTATTTTTAAGGGGAAAAACGTAATTTATTTTTGAATATGCGATAGGTTTGACGCCTTATGTAATTTTCAGTGCAGATAGAGGAACCTCTTACACCGACAAGTTCCACATTAGCTTTGTAATTAACACGTATCTTATTTATTCAACATGTTTTAGACGCCTGATTTAGTTTGCTAGGAAAAATCAGTCATGCTCTGTATCAGCGAAATGGTCTGACGTTGATAAACGAGGGACATCCGACAGACAGGGTGAAATTACGCCACAATTTCTCATTTATGCCATTTTGTTACCCATTTCCATCCAACATGATCCTGAGTGAGTGTTTTCATGAATTTATGCTGATTTATAAGTAAGCCTCGGTAATACTTACCAATAATGTTCAGCGATATACGTTATCAAAGGATATTAAACAGGCCTTTGGTAAGACAGCTCACAAAATCATCTCAGGAAAGCCTTGACTATGCCTGCTTGTTTAGCTGTATCTGTACCGACTCGGTTACAATGGCCCATAGAGGCGATAATTCAATTCGACTTAGCTTTTTATAGCTAATTCTTAAAAAGTTTTTATATTATATATTACTAGCTGTGCCCCGCGGTATTCCCCGCGATGAGTAAGTCAGCCCACGGGAACACTGCACTTTTCCGGGATCAAAGTAGCTTATGTGTTAAGCCGGGATATAAGCTATCTTGATACCAAATTTCATCCAAATCCATTCCGCCGTTTGAGCGTGAAAGACTAACAAACATCCATACATACAAACTTTCACGTTTATAATATTTGTAGGTTTGTGTAACAAATCATTTATTTATTAAATTGCTCTATTATTCGTACCATCGTTCAGCTTTGAGTTTAGGAACTATTTCAAAGGTAAATTTGGAATCCTTTTGTAAATTTTATTAACGTCGCGATGCTTTAACTGTCAATATATCAGAAGCTTTACCTCTTCGATCATGTGTGCTGAAATTCTTACGAGATCTAAGCAAATGGAAAAATCTAATATCGAATACTAGAGTTCTAAATAAAAATACCTCGTATAAGAGGCAACCAAACGTGCGTGTGGGATCGATGAGCTTTTGCTTGAATAATTCTGACAAGGACATAGCCCGTTTTCTCACATGAATATTGGTCACGAGATGAAATATCTCTCGCACGGCGCACTTACAAAATAAAGATTATAGTTCGAGCCTAAAAAATATTTCGCATATCTACATGATTATTCCTAGAAAATGTATAAATAAATAATATGGAAAAGTCTGTTTGTAATGTCATAATAACAGCTTTTTACTAAATGCATAATATGAAAGTATATACGCCGCTTATAACATAAAACATTTTGTCAATTTTTGGCTGTCTGTGTTTATTAGTTCCGGCTAATCTCCGAAACGGCTAGACCGATTTTGAAGGGACTTTCACTGGCAGATAGCTGATGTTATAAGAGTTACTTAGGCTATTTTAGCACGTTTAATTCACAAACTGAATTCAACGCGGGCGAAGAGTGGGCTCAGCTAGTTTTGCATAATATTTAAACTACAAAGTAAGGAAATACAGTTCACTCACAAAGTTTCTCGCACACTCGAAAAGATAACAGAGCAATTTGTAATATCTAGTTTTGTTACTGGAATTTTGAGAGTTAAACTTTTAGCATATTTTAAACGACTATGTACTATCTATATATTTTTAAGTATCGTACAGTATAACTTAACTATTTTATTGTTGCTAATACACATCTCCAACAACGAATATGGGCTGCTTCTTTGAATTCGGATAATGTATATATATATTATTTGAAAGTGAAATAAATATAGCTTGTATGACCGTTGGTGTTGGTGTCTGTGTTTCAAAAACTTCAAAATGTTCAAATTCAAATTATGTGCAACTTTTGAAAGCTTGACAAAATGAGTTTAGAGTCTCTCGTCTAGAGTGGAATTAGAAAATAGAATAAAATATACAGTAAAGAAAAACTAACACAGCTGTTAATAATTAAAATATGAACATATGTTAGATTCATTTGTGTGCTTTTAGGATTTCATGGAAAAATAAGCAAATACTCTCATCCGAAAACCATAATCTTTAAAAAAAAAATTATTTACAATAGACTACGAAATCACCTTTAAAAAATTGAAGGTTTTTTTTCTGTTTGATTTTGTTTAGAGGAATTATGGCAAATTCTGTGGCTCTCATGTACTCAGAGTTATATATTTTACATTCAGACTTTGCTCTCATGCTTAGCATTGGAAGGTACACTCACTATCCACCTAGTTAGGTTGGCTAGACGCCAGTTTTTAACTTCCGCGATTAGAGCTTAAAGTATTGATACTATTTCAGAATCAAATTTACGAAATTGTCCTGACCAACGTTTACGAAAGAGCAAAGTAGTTTGCAAACTACGAGTACTAGAAACTTGAGATATGAATGTTGTTTTTCTTGCTCTCCAACATATTCCAACATATAGGTGATACTATTTCAAATTTAGAGGGTATGTTTCTTGATATATATATTTGAAATATACAACATATTTCAAATATTTTGATGTTTGTGTCTTGATTGGCTGAATACTGTACAATGTAACTTAATTAAGATCTGAGCTTAAAACGCTGAATTTTCAGACTGCAGGATGCGTTTTTTATGAGACATTAGCGTATTAAGAATGATATTTTGCTAGGTCGCATTCTCATCTATCCAAAAAGGTTTTAGGGGAAACCAAAAAAAAACTGTGATGCCATTAATTTTTTCAGGCCTTGTGACCAATTATGTTAATGAAAACTAGACTACGATCTGTTAGTACCCTGCCGATAACTATGACTTTATTTTCTTCGTGTGGTTAAACGTTCCCAACACCAATAATAATTCTAAATTTAAGAATGTACTCTTCAGAAAACGTTACGAAAATATACCAGTTAAGTAAACAAGCATCAAAAGATTTGTGTTATAAGTATCCAGAGATATATTTAGGAATATTTGTTTAATTCAATTCGATCGTGTCCACTTATACAAGGATCACCCTACCGCTGAAGGTGACGTTGAGTCCGCGAAACCTCTCCGAAAGATATTAGCGAAGTTGGTACATGAAGCGATCTCATGAACGAACTTTTCCGGTGTCATTTAGCTCGTAAAAGAACGTTATTACCGCTTTGAATAGATAATAAGGATTTTATTAAAATTCCTTGTTCTTGTTTCGCTCAAGGCCCAGTGGCGAGTCCTTTGTTTTGCGGCATGCGAGTCTTAAATTCTACCATCGTTGTCCCCAATGAAATTTCACTGCCCCATTCATAGCCCCCTTTTGTTTGGTTTGTATCGAGTTTATTCGCGATAATAAGGGAAAAAGGCTTTTGGTTGTTGTCTTATCTCGTTTCGATTTATTTAGAATCAAAATTCGTAACGAGTGCTTCCACGAGCCTCACAAAAGGTGGCATAAGCCTTATCAAGGTTTGTAATTAATTCCTGCATTAAGATTAAATGGCTTTATATAGAGGTATATAGTGCAAGAGAATCGTTGAATAAGCTTCTGGGATGGTTATTATTGAATAATTCTAATAGTCGAATAAATAAGGTATCCTCAAATCCAGTATAAATTTCTGCTGCAGCGCAATTTTGCATTAAATAACTGACTAGCATGAGTTACATCGGTCGTCGGCCATTTTAATTAATCCCTCTCTACTCGAAATAACATCGAGAATTCAATTTTCTGGTCAAATGAATGGCTGCCGCCAGCGTGCGGTTACGTGTAGCCTGTGCATTTTTGTATATCACTGTAACTTGATACTACCATCATTGTAATCGATTGAATTTTTAACACAAGATAAAAGGAGTATTCCGTATCGTGAAGGCCGAGAAGGGTAGAAAAGGCTCTTCGGCCTTTTCGGTATACTGCAGGTCGTAAACCGCTCCCAGTAAGTGCCGCTGCTGGTTTTCGGTTCGCCACATCCACTTGCTGCTCGCCACTTTCCGCAACTTGTCAGTCCGCATGGCAGGGGAGTGAGCAAAATTACGTTTGTCTTCTCGTGGTCTCCACTCAAGAACTCGTCTACCCTTTTATCGGTTTTTCGGCGTGCAGCCAACCTTCTGCCATTTCGGCTTGCTTATCTTACATTGTTTCGAATTTTATAATTCAGAGTGATTATAAGCGTAGATCGATGCTACTTTGTATTGGTGGAGTGGTTACTAGGTACCTATAAGAGTATTATGTGCAGTCACAGTGCGGCTGTATTCTGTGTAGAAGACAATACAATACAATACAATAACTCTTTATTGCAAAACCACAATACAAATTAATAGTTATAAAAAAAAAGTATATATACATTTATTTTTTTATAATATATATAATATTTTATTATTATTATATACCAAAAATATATATAAATAATATATATTTTATTTTACCACACAAAATACAGCTGCACTGTGATAATCCGTGTTTTTTCTAAGTATTTTCTACTCGTACTGCTGGCTAAATGGCTACCCCAATTTTTTCCACACGCCTCGTCTTCTGCTATCCACGTTTAAAATTACTTCTTATGTTTTGAGAAGCATACCAAAGTAGTTGACCGAATCATAACTGCAAATAGTTTTATTTTATCCCGCTGTTGCTGAAAAATTGTTTGCGAATTCAAATCGCTAACGACCGTTCCCAAAACTTTAAATTGGGTTGTGCTACCCCGCGAAATTTGGACTGTATTTAAAAAGGACCCTAAACAGAATTTTAAAATATTTATTGTCATGGTCCATTCATCTACGACTTTATCTATTTACTCCGTTATTGTTATGCTTACATTTATAAGAAATCTTCATGTATGCTCAGGTAGATAGCATTCACCACGGCTATACTGGCTATGTTGGTTGTGTAATTGAAACGTGTATCAGACTATAAATGCTGTTCAGCGGTGAGATTAGGTATAGTGGTGACACGACCTCGGGTGAATGCTACAACAAAGATAATCTAAACCGGCAATCTTTCTTTAACATTTCTTTTTATTTAATTTTTTGTTCAAATATTAACAAAACTCATAAATGCTACTAACCACAACGTACAATGCATCGTGAAAAAAGAACAGTATCTATAGTACGCTCCATAATAGTGAAGCCAAGCGGAAAATTGATTTCCTGCAGCAGTATAATTTCCATTTATAACGAGAACTGACGCTACTGACGAGTTTAAAACTTTTAGAAACTACGCTATCACGCTGCGCTTTACATATGTGGCGTCAAAGTTATTCTGAAAATTAAGTACTATGGCAAATAAATGTCTAACGATATCTTTACATATTCCGTTTGAGTCATTACATACTTGAAACAGAGGATCCAAACATGCAACTAATTATATTGACTATTAACTCTGCGAATGATGTCATTTGGTACTGCGAGTACCTATATCCATTAGGTAGACAAAATTGGATGATACAGGGTGAGGCCCGACTGTAAGCTCATATAAAAGCTATTTAAAGGTGATTCCAGACGGGAATAAGAGTTCTACCAGGCTTCAATCGCGACAAGACTGGATTAGAATAGAGACTTCGCCGCAGATTCGCGCGGTGCAATGTCGGCACAATGTGTTTAAGTTTGCGCTGCAGTGGAATGGCGCGTTGCTTCGCAAAACTTCGACGTATGTCCGGCTTTATTGGGAACATTTCCATTATATCTGATAGTATCACGGCTTTCGTATCTGTACATCAGTGAACTTGGGCATGGGCGTGTAACAGACAAATGGGCGAACTTGCTCTAAGAGCCGGTTAAAGTTGCCCAATCTCGGCCGCAATGTAATCGATTAATCTCGAACTTGTGAATTTTCAACATAATCTCGGCAAGTAACACAATAATCAAAGGAAGCCGAACGCACACTATACAAAATTTTGTTTTAAGGAAAACAGTTTCAAGTATGATTTGAGGGCAGCTGAGGACACTGTTACAACCTCCGATCTGCATTTTGAAAGACGAAAGACAAACCATACAACACAGAACAAAATGGTCAGTAATTTAATTTAATTCATTATTTCATACTTATTACTGTTTATAGGAAATCGAATTTTTATAATATTGATAAGAAGTTTTTTTTGATGATTCTTTTAAACACGAGTTTCCTTAACTTATAATTCTACACGTTATAAGAGTTAGATAATTAATCAATTAATTTAAGTCGTACACCTGCTCCAGTATTTTTAATGTTTTTTTTTTACCTTTATAGAGTAGAAGTATTGTCCATGGGTAAGACTAGTTTGACCACTAGCGGGGCAGTTTCAGATAATTACACTTGAACTCGGTGCAGATTGAACATACTCACTCAGATTCGGCGTAATTATTCCTTCAATACTCCATTGGCTGTTTCCAATTCTTTCCTTTTTCATAAAACAACTGGGTTGTTTTACTTACATATCGTGAAAGTTCAGAAAAGAGCAAGTAAATACCTTTTACTATAAAATTAAATGATTAGTGGATTTTAAAATATAATAGCATTTAGGTGACTACATCACAAAAAGCCAGTTAGTGCTGGCCTATATACTTGGTCATATACTGCAATCAGCCTAGTTTGCTGGGTGACAGAAGGCAAGCTCTGCGGAGTTAATCTGAGTTGATATGGCACTTAACGTTCGTTATATACGTTATAATCGACATCGACATAACACGCTGTAAGCATTCATAACATAGTTCGAAGGGCTACAGATGTCGGGTCCCTATTCACTCTCCAACCACTTCAAAATCAATCAAATTGATATTCGCAGGGTTAGAAGATTCCATCCATCATTTGCGCGAAGTTATTGATTTATTCCATCTGGTGTTTAACGTCCAAAGAGTTGCGCTCACTTGTTGTAAAGATGTCTAGGAGTGATCGAAAGTTTCAGTGATTTACCTATCATACGAGTAATAGGTACACATGATTCTAAAAATATTTTTGTGGTTGCACCTACTGATAATTAGCTTAGCTGAATTCAATATGATTATAATTTGTTGATATTGAAAGTGTATGCACCCAAACAATAGCACCTATTCAATATTGTTTTTTAAATTATTTATTATTATTAACCACTTTTTTAAGATTATGAAGACTATAGTCTCAGTCAAAACAACTTGCTTACAGATATAGGCCGGTGCAGCGTGAGCAAGCGAGAACGAAAACACTTGAGTTTACCAAGTTTCTAATTTCTCACACATCAAATTGTTTTTTTTTATAATTTAAGTTTTTTTGGCAGGGTAAATATGTGCGAAACGGATGTTATACATAGTCTTGAAAGTACACTTGGCATGGGCTTAATTTACGGCTCGAACTCTCGCGCTATCACTCTATTTTTTGAGAGGGGTGGCCACATCACTGCCGTAAGAGTAAATGTTCGCTAAGCAAAATTTTGCTAACGTCTGACGTGGCGACAAAAGTGATGCACGATTATAACTGGATACCTAATTATAAGGGATCACCCTTCTATAGTAAAATGCTACCTTAAATCTTCGTTTCTGCGTCACTATGAAAGTAATTTCAAAGTTTGGTAATACAGATAAGAGTAAGGTATAGCAAAATTCTATTTAAAATCCGTATTTATTCGTTACAATGAAGGTTAGATCTGGTGTACAATTAAGTAATAATAATAATAAGCTTTGCTAAAAACCCAATGGAGTTCTGAAATTTACATTTATCTGTCCCTTAACTCCAGACACCCTAAAATACCAAATTAATTTTAATCAAGCACTCTACTAGACAAATGGCATGTGATAAAACGAAACGCTAACGACCGTTGCGAAAATGTATTGAGACTTTATGCGAAAGCTTGGTTTTCATTTATAGCTACTGTTCTTCTTCAAGTTACGACCTTCTGGGAAAATTTGGTTTCTTTCAAAAATACGAAGCTTCTACGTTTTCTTTACTGAATACTGTTGTACTTTTTCATTTTGAATTGATTTTTAAGGAAAAGTAGACTTACCAATAATACCGATTTTTTTTAAAGATTTTTTTTTCATTTTTCACTATTTTTCTGAATGATATGGCATGCAAGGATAGTTTCCAAGATATTCCATATTTAATACTAATGTATTTTGGCTGAGTATCATAAAACATATTTGAAAACTAGCTGTTGCCCGCGACTTCGTCCGCGTGGAATTCGGTTTCATCACGCACCCCTATTTTACCCCTCGGAAAAGTAGCCTAAGTTACTCCTTGTTACATCAGCTATCTGCCAGAGAAAGTCCCGTCAAAATCGGTCCAGCCATTTCAGAGATTAGCCGGAACAAACAGACAGACAGACAAAAATTTAAAAAAAAATTGTTTAGGTATATGTACCGTGTATACATCCATATGCACTTAGTAAAAAGCGGTTATTTTAATATTACAAACAGACAGTCCAATTTTATTTATTTGTATAGATTACAATAACAAAACTAGTATCTACGAGTACATTATTGTATTGATTTATGGGATGGTTATAAATTACAGGCGGTAGGGTGACATTTTTATATACCATGCAGTTCACGCATCTGCTTGTGGTTCTACGAAAGTCTGTGTGTGCGAAGATTCATGAGACGCCATGTGAAAAATTTCTGCCGACTGAAATATTAATAATGTCACGCGAGGGGCTATATGTTCTTGTAACATCTAAATACATTGTACTGCCTAGACAAAAAGGGAACCTTTTCAAAACTTAGTTATGCAACCTTTTTAAAGATTCTGCTCTCCAGGGTTCCATTTGATGTAGGTCACAAAATTCAAAGGTAATGTTATTTTTAGTACTAACATCTAGGTGTAGGTAGGTACATAATCATCTGATATACTCACACCGACGTACTTTGTATAACTGAGTCGAATGTATCATGGACACACAAAGATACCCAACAAAAGTCACAGATATCCAATATTTATAGATCCATTTCAGAAATAAACCATTAAGCGCATAACATAATGGAAAGATGAGTATCTCATATATAATTTTACATAAAATTAAATAACAAATAAGTTGTCAAGAAAGGTTTCGCATCAGAACCCAATAAAGCATTTATTTTGCATTTATGAGTCCACGTCACGCAATCTTGAGAAGGGTTAAGATGACAACATACGACAGAAGCCGCCTTTTATGATCGCAAGGGTTTTGTGCCCTTGCCACTATCTTGAGATAAGCAGGTTTCTATGCTAGGGTACCGAGACCTTCAACTACGTTACAGATATTGACAACGGGTAGCTAGTTAGTTTTCATCGCGGAACACCTATTTTCCTTATGGACAGGAAAACTACTAAACAGATATTGATAAAAGTTTTAAATCAGATCTTGGTCTAACTTAGGATCTATGATATTTTATATATCTACATGTAATATAAAAGCTTAGTAGGGGTCACCGGTTTTTTACATTAAATACTGTGTTAAGTGAAATTTTATGTGTAGATTTGTACTCTTCAATTCATCAAGAATAATAGTGTTCGTGACACGAATTTTCTGAAGGATGCTCCTATATTGGTTTTCTATCCTAATTGCCTTATAATAAATATATTTTATATCAAGTTTGTTCAGAACATTGTATTACTTCAATAATAGTTACACCATCAAACTACGTGCACGGTACGGCGGGTAAGTTATATTTTCTTAGCTATGTAAGAAAATAATAATAAATCCCTATAAAATTCTAAATTATCACACTCAAACAAGGCTCAAACTTGGAAGCCCACAAAGTATCCAAGTCTACTAGAACGTTTCAAAGTCATCCGAGCTCAAAGCACTATTAGGTGTGCCTGGGACATTGTGTGAAACTTGGTGTATTGTGCACCTTAAGAGGTATCAATGAATTTTAATAACGCATTCTTGCATTTAACTCCTAAAATTTTTAAGCTCTAACCCAACAGCCTTATTTTATTTTTATATAATTATGAAATAAAGTAATATGTTGAATTTTTTTTTCGAATAATTATTATTTGCGACGATTATATCTAATCTTTCAAAACATTGCAAATATTTTTTTACTGAAAAAAAAAATACATTTTACGATTTATTTCTGGGAGTAAAACACAGTTTCACTCATAATTTTATTATTGTGTCAAGTTACTAGTGGATTTTTATTATACCAGAAATAGAAGTGACTGGAGGGATTTCTGGCACAAATAGTGCCTCAATTGGATCGGCCGCATATTGGCTTCGTCATATTCGATAAGTAAGTAAGCGAGGCAAGTTCGAAGCCGACAGAGCGTATTGAACATACGTTCAATTCGCTCTGTCGGTTTCGAGCTTGTGTACATGTACCTATGAAATGAAATTCCACGGGGACGTATCGTGGACTGATTGCTTTATCGAAGGTAACATATTGACGTGGGACTGGTGTATGCTCCTATGATCAAGAATCCCATGCGTCTATTCTCCTTTATAATTGTAGGAAAAGCTTTTTTTAATTTCATTGCCTAGCCATTACTTATTTGACAGGCCTCACAGCTCAGTTGGTGCTCTGCCTTCTGCGCCGTAGGTCATGGGTCCGATTCCCACACAGGGCAAACATTTTTGTGACGAAAATAATTGATTTTTTTTCTGTGTCTTACTGTTAATATGTATATGTATGTATTTACAGAAAAAAAGTATATAAGTATTCTATCAGTCGTCTGGTTGCCATAGTACAAGCTATGAAAAGCTTAATTTGGGGCTAGATGAAATGTCCAACAATATTTAATAAAAATTGCCGTCCTAGCAATCTCTTTTTATTAACAATCTTACAAAACTGAAATAGTATTTTATCTTATTGAATTTTCGATTGTTCTAAAATTATTTTATTAAAAACGATATGTTTTGTAAAGGTAAGCACTATTCCAGTCTTATCCCAGAATAAAAACAACATGCTCTTACTCGCCCACAGCCAAATACACAAAATACTCTTGTGACGTTGA
Source organism: Chesias legatella (assembly GCA_947359385.1). Classification (NCBI taxonomy): domain Eukaryota; kingdom Metazoa; phylum Arthropoda; class Insecta; order Lepidoptera; family Geometridae; genus Chesias; species Chesias legatella. The sequence goes on along the minus strand of OX375765.1, from coordinate 4,879,255 downwards.
ATTATCGTATTGCGTGGTTAGGTATTTATTTAACAAATAGATGACATTAAAAATTATATTCTGGTTTTGATTATTTTTGTACCATTTCCGTTATGAAATCTTTATCTAGTAACGCAGCATAAAGTCGCTAACGGACAGTGCTATGCCACCACCATACAGGCTTTACCCCATAGATAAATAAACATATGTGCATATGGGATTTACCTGTTTTCCTATCACGGAACTGGAAGTTAATAAGCTCATTGACGAACATAAATCCTATCAGGATGCCATCAGTTCGGATGTCGGATGGCTTCCGATCCAATTGCAAACATTCAAATGATCCGTTCGGAGTATTTACTCACACGAGTGAAGCATCAGTGTACAGCGTAGCATGTCGACGCATAGCGTTCCTAAAATATTCACAAATCCATTCCGTTACTATGGCAATGCTCTAAACGCTTCGATTTTCTACTTATTTGCTGAGCGTTCCGCCCTAACTTGCTTTGTCATTTTTGCTGGAAAAATGTTGCCGTTCTCTGAGAGCAACGCAAATAAAACGTAGTCAACTAACATCGTTTTGGTTTTGAGCGTTTGCTAACATAGGGAGCTTTTCTAGCATACTTGTTAAAAGAATATGTTAAGACAGACTAGTGAATAATTCAGTCCGTAGTACAAGAAATCGTGATAGAGCGTCCCTGCATCTAAAATGTTTCATCATTTGTAAAATCCTTGAAATCGTGTCTTTACAGCAAGTACACTAATAAGTCACAGCTTCACAATAGAACAGGAAAACAAAGATTCAACTCTTCTGTAGGATATAATGTCTTAAACTTTCAAAAATACTGAAACACGTATCTTATTTTGTTTGAGGAATCCTCAGGTGAAATTTCTTAGATCTAGTCGCAAAGGTTTACGAAATACAGCGTATTTAAGTTTCACACAAAAGTGAGATTTTGGTTCCTTAGAGAATTCGAATATCGAAAAACTAGAATTTCCAACGTTCCGTTCTTATTGTGCACTCACACCTTATAAAGAATGCACCTTTGAAATTTCAAGTCTTTAGTTAAGTTAGCGCTTTAGACGGAACTTTAACCCCTAGTAAAAAAAGCAATGGTCTAAAGTTAAACTGGCAATGAATGGAATACTTTCAAAGCACCTAATTTAATGCTGTATTAAGCCAACATTCAAGTGCATTTTAAGGGTAAACAAGATACTATTCTCTTCAGCTATTCTTATGCTATGCACCCGAAAGAAAAAACGTTAGTGGGTGGCCCCTTATTCTCTAATGAAGTTCTATTAGCAATCTCGCTAGTGGAATGACGTCATAAACCTATGATATGAACGCGATAGGTAAACTTGAGGGTCTTGTTTTATTATTCTGGGATATCTTAACAACAGTTGGAATACGGGACTATGGTTAACGAAGCCACATAAGTTTTAAGTGGCCTCTGGGGTCCCAAGTTCCGTCCGTCCGTTTATCCTGAACAACAAAGTTATTTGTTAGTGTGTTTACGTAAAATGTTTATGCTTTATGCCATGCCGTTGAGTTTTTGACACATTTAGACGCAGTTGTCCATCTCCCAGTCCTTATTCCAAGTTACATGGGTATGCCGCATGTGTGTACCGATGCAGAGAATTTTAATGCATCGTTTATTCAGTAGGTATACCAAAGACCAGAATAGTGCAGGTACTTAGGTGAATCTAGTATATTTGAGATCGATGTGTCCAACGTTCGTACCGGCTGATAGTGTTACTAATGTCACTACAAATAGATTTTTGTGTAATAGTAAATAAGTATTTTATAGATTTTGAGTTGCGTAACCATTGCTTACTGGTTGTGGAGGTGGGCGCTGACTCTGCTACACAGTTAATCTAACTTTTGGAGTACTTGTTCCTTATTGCTTTATGTATCATTTTGTGTGTCGTTCCAAATCCACTATTGTATTTTTGTATTTGCACTGACTTCTTTCTATATCTTGGTACGCAGATAGGTGTTTCTACTCTATGTCAAATATTGAATTTTGGAAATTGTTATTTTTATGCGAGTGAAGCGACGGAAACGATTGTATAGTCCACTTGATTTTAACAGTATCCTCTACCCATATCAACAATAATGACTTAAGTGGGTTTCTTGGATATGGAAAGTAACAAGACTCATCGCATTGCGGCAATAATAGGTATGGTATTTTTTAGCGAGCTTACGGCCTGTAGGAAAGTGGTCACCGCCGCCCATCTGCAACACCAGAGATATTGCCAACGCACTGCCGGCCTTTAAGACAGTATACTGTACTACTGTACCTACTTCCCCGGACGAATTTTGGAAAAACGATAAGTTCTTCTGCTAGATACCTTATAACTTAGGTTACTTATACTTATCTTGCCAATTTATTAGATACATAAATCTATGATTCTGTATATCAAAATTGTACATGACTTTACTAACAAAGCTTGTTAGTAACTTGTATAACTATATCAAAAACGTAAAAGCGATCGAATAAATGTTGGTGTGGTAGGTAGGTAGGCCTTTTGTTATTCATTTCAATAGCCATGAAATATTTAGTCCCAATATTGCCATGCTATGTTATGCGAAAGCATTAGGTATAACAACTTGATTGGATGTACAGAAACCTTTACACTCATGTGTACGAAATAAAAATAAAACACTGGAGGCGAATAGCTGGCTCCCCGCTGCGAAATATTAATGAATGGTTTGGCTCTGTGGGTTGCGTGTGTTCCCAAATGTCGGGTCCGCTTCGTTCGCCATTAATGGACATGAAATCAAAAACGTTTATTCTTTTAAATGATAAATCATCTCAGTGACGAAAACAGTGAGGAAACTAAAGCTTGGTGGTACGTAAATATCTGGCTGGCTTGCTACCACCATGAAAATCTGCCGCTAAGCAGCGGTGTAATCTAGCAGCATTATATTACCATTTACTTTACTGCCCTGCCGAGTCTCAACTCAACCCCCTAACTCATATAAATATGAAGTACCTTTCACTTAGGTAAAATAGTCACACCTACCTTCATATTGAAATCACAGGGGGTTACAGAGCGGTTATATGGTTCTGTTTGATTTTACCATTAAATCTCCACGGTATCCGTTTCTTTGCATTACATTTTCATAGATGCTGTTTCTAATAAAAACCTTTGTGAAATTTAATCATAGTGGTATTTAAGATTACTAATGTTCGCCCAAATTAACGAAATTCGACCGCATCATTATTGATGAAATTTGAGGAAAACATTCACAAATAGAAGAGAAACATGTCCGTAACAATTGAGGAACAAACTGTTTAATATTTGTTTTTATTAATGAACACTAAATCTCGTCACTAGCTTCTAAACAAAAAAAGATACAAAAGCATAAACAGAAAAGAAAATGGTTTTTAACTATTTTTCGTTGACTATTGATGGTTTTAAAAGTGATGAAGCTGTCAAACCCTTTCTTGTCCGATCGTTCTTAATGTTTGGGTCACGTTCACAGCTGTTATTAATTACATGGGAGTCAAATTAAAACAGAGTCTCAAATTTGTACCCTTTTGAAGCCCAGCGGATATTTATTGAGTTTGAATGTTACGTAACTTTACCTGACTAAGGTGTTCCGGAATTTAAAATACTGTCCCTGGAATTTTCCTGCTGGGTCTCTGGAATTCGTCATTGCATTTGCGACTGGAGTAAGTTCGTACCTAAGTTCCCATTATTTTTTTGTATCTTGAAGTCTGTTTATCAACCATTTTTGCAGGAAAATACAAATCAAAAATGGAAAACAATAGGTCTTTTGTTAGAATGCATTTCCGAGCGCACTATAGCATTCTTTCTCTTCAGACCTGAATTTTGTTAGCGTGAAAAATTAAATCCATTGTAAAGACACTTCATTCCCAAGTTGTGAACGATTTCAAACTTTTGTGTTACCTAGATAGGTTTCAGAAAAATAATCTTGACCTACTTTCGTCATAGATGTACGTACATGTATTTGAAAAAAAAGGAGACATTAAAATAATTATAAGTAGTTAGTCAAATCAAATCTTCAATCAAATTTTGATAAGATTAATTGTCGTAAAGCTCTGAGTAAAAATAAAATATTCTTGTTATTTCATATTTATTTACGCTTTTCAATAACACTTTACAAAGCAAACACTGCAAGCGCCTGGGACCAACTAGGTTTTCACGGAACAAGAAAGCTACATTGCGGTGTATAAACTTGCTGGCGCTTAAAATTAACCGTTTGAAATTTAATATTGACTTGAAATAACTTTGTTTATCTTTGCAGGTACGTTGGATTTGATTACGAGTACACCATTAGGTGAGGCTTTAAATAAATATATGTAAATAAAAATTGGTGGACATTTCACACAACGCATCTAGCCCCAAAGTAAGCTAAGCACAGCTTGTATCGTGGGAACCAAATGACTGATATAATGCTTATGTACTTTTTGACAACTTGCTAGAAAAAAACACATAACAGTGTTTGTTATATTTTTTGTTGTTCGTTGGAAACGCGTTTTAATAAAACGAGCAAATGGACTACACATGTTATGTTATGCTGTAACTTCGACAAGAGAATAATTAAAGAAAAATTTCAACAACAAGTTGGCATCCTGTAGTATAGGAAGACCCAAGTTGTATTGCATGCGTCTGCGTGGGTCATGAAGAATGTCTCACCCATGACGACCTATCAGTAATAACCCCAGCACTCGTACCCTTCAAATCACAACACACCAAGCGGCTCTAAAGGCAGCTACACCCCGGAAAAATAATACAGATACAGTTATTCGACTGTATGTACGGTTTGAATAACGAACAGTAACCCAATAAGTTTGATTATGTTGAAAAAATAGTCATGTGCAGACAGGACTAATAGTCGAAGTGACATTTCCGAAGTCCAACGAAGTAGGTGTGTAAATATCATATTTTTCTTAATTCGTTGTTATCTTGTCTGTTCTATAAATTGAACAATTGAAATGATGAATTGAATGAATTTTGTAAAATATTGCAATAGGATTATTCATAAAATATCGCACAAGCAAGCATGAAGAGCAAATTAAGTACAAAATGTATTTTCCACTAATTTCCCCGGAGAGATGCTATCAAATTTTAGTTATACAAGTAATAGACGTGGAATATTGAATAGTTATGCACATAATCCTTGTTAATATTTCCAATGTAGCATCTTTTAGTATATTATTCCCTTTGAAGATTAAGTTTCAGGACCAAGGGGATTTTAAATAAGTAGTGTCATAGTTGACCAAAGAGAACATGCACTGAAGCCTTAGTGCTGGTGCCGACACAAAGACAGGTATTGACATCTATACCCGGAATATTTGGTTTTATGTATGTCATTGCTGCCGAAAATTAAGGAATTAACAATTTTAATAAATAATAATAATTAAAATTACATCAATGGGCCCGTATTTTATGCTGATTGGTCTCTTGTCGACACTTGGCCGACGTGGTTTAAGTGGTAACCTTTGCCTGTAACAAGTAGGTAATACTACTTGGGTCCTCCCCTACTTAGCTACGAAAAGACTCAAGTCGCATCGGATGTGCCCGTAACTCCGAGACGTGAAAGTAGAATGTATCACGTGCCTGTGATTTCGCTACAAGTCTTTTTTGAAGTGTCGAACTTGGCTTTGGAACGTCCTTCAGTATGAAGTTTTTAACCTGAGTAGTTATTTATGTTTTAGTGAATATGCGTTAACCAGATTTAAACGCATTACAGTTTTAACTGGCTTCTGCCCGTGAGTTTACCGCGCAGTTTAAATCATAATTAATTATCAAAATAAGGGATATTATGTTTAACTCTATATGAAAAAAAAAAACAACATTAGTTTACTAACATGAACTGGTACCAAACCTAAACGGTAGTAAATCCTTTTCAAAGTTGAAAACCAACTCCGCGGTTAAACCTTGCCAAACAGGCATATTAGGGCTATTATAGAGGGTGGTTTAATGCAAAGTCTGCTGAAAAGTTATTATAATAAATGCCATAATATAAGCCCCGTGAATCGAGTCCATTAGGATAACTAAGAGGAACTTGTAAATTTATGTAGTCTAACTTTAAAGTACCGGTATCTAACCCCAAGGATTAATTTGCCAGCGAACAGTTTAACATTACACAATACAGGCAAACTATCGTACATGCATACATAGTACTTACTATTAACTCCATTTGTATTTTTTTTAAATGATCAATAATTGTCTAGTCGTTTTCAAATTTAAATTACTTTATATTTATCCAGCCTTTCATGTAAACGTCTTCTTTCTGTTGATAAGGAAGACTTTTCTACTATCAACTGTAAGTGGTTCCTTTCGTATTAATCATAATAATTGTTCTCTAATAATCATAATAGATCAAACATCTCAGAAGCACTGAAATAAGGCTAGCTTTGAAAAACTACAAAGCGTATTATAAACAAGCAGTTCGGTTGTTTTTTTCTGTGAAACCTTTGTAGTTCCAACTCGGAAAAGCCAACTACATTCCTTTATTACTAGGTGTTCTGTGTTCTCTTTATAAAATTATTTATTGTTTTGACCTTTTGTTCAATTTCCTTTTTCTATTTCACAATAGATCAATGAAAGTATAAAGGTGTTTTCGTCGTCGTTATTAAATAATAAGCTGACATTCAACAAATAGAATACTGAAATATTAGCATTAAATAAAACATGAAAATGATTATATCTATAAGTAAGGGACGTAATTTAGAATTAATTAAATTTGTTATATAACAGAGATAGAATAACGTTCGGTTATTCCTGTGTGAACCACTAATCCGCTCCCCATACGTCGAGGGTGCTCGAAACTCAATGGAAGACGGTATCGAACTTCAAGTCAGGAGCGCACGAGAAGCAAGGCATAATACATTATACAATAATAGAATTTGAACTGATAGTGTTATTTGCCTGATAGTGTGATAGTTGACTTGAACCGTGATGTTACCTTGCCACAGGTTTTGATAATGGAAGGTTAAATATTATTTCTATCTTTCAAATATCTTAAGCCGTATCATATTTCTAACGTAGCAAAATAAACAGTCCAAATGTCAATTTATTGAATATCTCTGCATCAAGCTATCAGCGTCACTATTAAGATTGCATTTTAATATAGTGGTACAGTAGCTCGCGTAATTGCTTCAGATGTGATTTCTATCTCCCAATCAATCTCATCCATTATAACATAGTCTGTTTGAATGTTATGCAATGTGTTGTTACGCGCATCGAATTTGATCTACGGGGATGTCTTCGATTAAACAGCTTGGTTACCATTAAACAATTTCATAAATATTGGCGGCCATTTCACACAGCGCTTCATAGCCGTTAACTAAGCATACCTTATATAGGAACTTGATAACTGATAAGGCAGAGTTACTGCCAACTGAGCTGCGAGGATAGTCAACTGCTGAGTGGCCTATTCCTCTGACTTATTTTAAAAACCGATATAATTCAGGTAATTTGCATTTACTAATTAAGTAAACCGTTGAAGCATTTACTCGTTTAAAATTTCAATCATTAAATTTTATATTGATATCAACAACGTGTAGATCACTGCCGGGCGAACAGCCAGTCAATATTAACAGTTCAAGTGTACGTTGTAACGGGCAAACACTGCACGGTAAATTCATATAACAAGTACTACCTTACTGAGTGTATCAAAGCAGATAACGAGTACCACGGAGCGAGTATTGAATGTAATTCTATCATCCGATAAACTGCCTCGCTAGTTCTCTTTTTTTCTTTACTTTGTGTAACTTCCCTTAAGTCTGTTGAGATAAGTAGACCTGGAGGTAGAGAAACACAGGTAGTAGATGAAGAGGTAATAGACCTCTGTGGCCGTGAGGAGGGGGGATTCAGGGCTTCCTGCGGGATTGCTTTCTGTAAGAGATCCCGGGCTCGTCGAACGTGAAAAATCGAATTCGGCAATCATTGTGATGTTTTAGTTATAGGTACACACGCCTTGCTACTCTAAAGCAGCGCGTGTGGTGTTTTGAAGGTTTTCATTTTGTGAAAAAGTAAATAAGTAAGTACCTAGAAACATTTTTTGATCCTATAGATACGAGTGCAATGCTTGTAAAAACCGCAGTTTTTTCATATATATTTTATTTTTTATTTTATTTATTTGGTATACCAACGATTGTAAAAATATTACTTGAAAAGTATACATGACACAACTTACAAATTGTATAATTAAGAATAATTTTACAATAGATAAACAGTGCATACTCTTATCCATCAGTTGATGTGGTTGATTGCAGTAGAAAATGGTATAATTAACCCTGTTATGAGTATAAACGCTAATATTTGAATACAGTAAATATGAAGTGAATCTGTTGAATATTTTTACGTTGCTCGACAGATGTTTCCTTAACAAGATTCGTTTTATTAAGAAACAAAGAGCGGCCTGCGGATAACGATCCGGAATATTGGATCGGAGGCAATTTTATGATGTTTTTGTGGCAAAATTCCGCAAAAAGTGCTCTAGGGACCCCGAACGAGTTCAAAAACACGTAATTAGGCAATAACGATGTCAGCCAATGAGGCAATTACTGGGAAAAGCGGACCGGAACCTCCCCCGGAACAGCCGCTCTACAGCCGCTCTATAGCAGCGGTCACGGCTGACGAACAATAACTTGGAAACAACTTCCAACCTCCCTTTGTAAATAGCGACAAGGAACAAACGAAACAACATTCATTGCGGTTGCTTATTTGAAATTTGTTTGCATTCGATTTTGAAGAGAAATATAATCTAGGTACTGCTAGCGCGTCTCGTCTGTGACTTTGAATCTCACTAATTAGGTAAGTGTTGTTTCTGCGGTGCTTTTATAACCAAACAGCTACAGGTATTTAATTTATCTTTCATTCTATACCTACTATGTATATCAGTATAATCTAATATTCAAGAAACTATGTATATAACTATGTGCGTATAGTAGGTATGTATGGCGCTTATATGTATTTTATGTAGGTATGTATTTTTATTTTTTATTATTATACTTAGTTTCAATACTACAAGCAATGCTATTAGTATGGGGTTGGATGACGCTGCGTCAAATATCCACAAATACATTCACCACCAATATATATTGCATATGATTAACACAAATAGTTGTCAACCTATGTATTAATATTGACAGTCCACATAGCAATCCGCGAAAATATCGAGCGCTTTTTCGTAACTTTTTGGTAATACATTGGCTTTGCCGACCAATTTCAATGCAATTTACATTTCAATCGGGAGCTTCATGTAAAAACATGAGCCGCAGAGAGCATGCCAATGACGACGACGCCGCATCGCGACGGCGCGGCGTACACGACGCCCGTTCACAGAGACCTTTATGAAATAACGTTACTTTTAAAATACATGCCGTTCAAATAAATACGCCGTCATGTTGTCACAGCAATTCCACATGAAATAATAATAATATCATCGTATTTTAGCCAGAGACAGAATGTGCCAAGGGATACATAAATATTCCGTGGGAATACTTAACGCTGCCTTTGATATTCTCGGCCGTGCCACTGATATCTCTGTGAAAGCTCGCTCACCATTCCTATCTCGAATTAACATCTGATACCAAGTTATGCACTATTTTTTCGTATGCAGATAACTTTCATTTGTAGCGTGTGCTAGCTGTTTGTTTTGTCAGTATTTTAGTAAAAAACGGGTATGAAAGAGAGGAGGGGAGATTTTAATTTTTCTGAAATTGTAGCATTATACAAATTTTAATATAGTATAATAGATTAAATTTTGAGATGTTTTTATGGTAGGTAATACTTCTCGCTTGTCAATTAGCAAAACACACTTAAAATCTTGTGTAAATGCAAGGAAATTGCGTGATAAAAATATATTTTTTGCCTAAATTTGCCTGCGTGGATTATCATTAAAAGAATTTTATATGAAAGTAGGTACTATTGACACATTTTATACTAAATTCTTGATAAGTAATGTCTTCTTCTGATCACAGTATTTGTACCTAACAAAATAAAATTACACGACTTCCTATAGCATTATGTGCTGTCTTGTTTTATGAAACAATCTTGCATCACAATCTTCTATTACCTGATTTTACATGCTAATCAGCTTTATCTGTACGGACTACAGTGTCAAAATGCTAAACTGATGGCGTTAGTATTCCGATTGAAATAAAATGGGATTCAGTTAAGAAACACTCAATCTAGCAACAACTTGCACTTCAAAATACGTCCAGACAGTTAGTTACAGAAGGCGAGTAAATAACGTTCATGCCTGACAAGCACAGCAGTGCCCTGCCTTATTTGACTGGTCGGGGTAAATTCGTTCTTCTTCTCAATCTACACTTGCTATTTTATCTAGCATCTCGGATTGTATGTAACGACATACGAGACCGAATATACTGCCGAATACAGGTAGGTTATATGTGACTCTTTATGTAGTTGAGAAATGCATGATTTTGGTATGAATGCAAGTTTTCAGGCGCAACGAGCCGCAGATAAAGTTGCTAAGCGCAGGCCCCAGGCGTATGCTGTAAACTACGTTTAGTCGACCATAACAATGGTCTCTCGGGGTAGCAAAACATGTCTCCTGTACACTCGGCTTTATTTCTTACAGTTCTACAATAAAAAGGTTTTTATTCTCTTTTAGTACGACCGCGACGGTCTGTTATCGTTTTTTGGTGTTAATGCTAGCCATTTCGTATCGGTTTAATGCGCAATTTTTTGTTTCTACGTTGATAATATTCCTTTCAAAGTCAAATTATCTGAAAATTGCTGAACTATGAGACCAGTTTAGCCTTTATTGCAGTTTTTGTTACAAGTTTCATTGTTACCCAATCCTACAAAAATATATTTTCAAACTATTCGATATTAGACATATTTTTGTCTACAGTTGTTTAATCAAAATCTTATTACTACATATTTTTACAATTTTTTTTTAGTTCATTATTGCCAAGAATTTCTTTAGCCTATGATAATAATATTAAATCTCGACTAGCTTGACGTTAGACAAAAGTACTCGTTAGAAAACAAATGGTAATAACATGGCAGTAGAACTTTTGCCAAGATCGTCCGGGGCAGTACTGCCACCAACCTATTTCTGCCACATAAACACACACGCATTACTGTATTCCGGTGTCGCTGGTGAAATTACAGGCACCTAAATCGATCCACCTTCACGTCTCATAGTTACGGGTGCAATACAATGCGACCCCGTCTTCCCAATATCTAAAGAAAAGTATATAAGTATTATATCAGCTGTCTGGTTCCCATGATACAAGCTATGCTTAGCTTACCTTGGGGCTAGATGGCGCTGTGTGAAATGTCCACCATGTATTATTTATTTATATATTTATCCTTGTAGAGGAGGACCTCAAATATGGTTTTGTAATGGGCAGAGGTTACCGCTTAACAATAGGTGCGCCATGTTGTTCGTTTTGTAACTTATTCAAACTAAAATAGAAATCAGTCAAATAGAAAATCAAATATCATACCCAACTGAGAATGCATGTCAGGAGTGGGGTGATTACCTACTATTATAATGTGATACATTTAACATAATCACGACTCCTTTCATTCTCAACATCGTATGTGAAGAACACTTCAAAATCTGCCAAGTAGGTGGCCGGCTTGGACTCGCAAGATTCATACACGTTCAAAAATTGTAGCTTCACTATATCTGCCGTCCTTTAACTAGAAAGCCATTAACCCTCAAAAGGTCAATTTTGACTTTTTAATAGGAAGCGATCCAGTTCAAAATTCTCTATCTTTCTGTCTAAGAAACGTTTATAAATTATAGTTTGTTCCAGAGATATAAAAAAATTTGTAGGTCGTTAGTGACGGATTTAAAAGGAATTAAAAAGAGTTCTCAGAACATATCTCAAAATTAACAATTTGGGCTTAACGGCCTTTTAGTTAAAGGACGGCAGATATGTGGTTACTTAAATAATAAAAGTAATCAAGCCGTTTGTTTCCAAGTATATTTATGTACTATTAGTATATTTTCCCAATCTTCCTGTTTTCTTTCCAAGAGGAACTGATTGTTTTTCAGGTGAACCTAGAACGTACAGTACGAAGGACAGGATGTACTTGCAAGGCGGGTTTATCGGTTCGAGGCAAACATGTAGCAGCGGTCTACATTTTTGCAAATAATGAATGTACGCAATCGAAAACCGATCAACCGCAATGTTGGAATTCCGTCTCGGAAACGAATAAAAAGTTAATTCACGATTCCGAGATTGGGAATTTTTACACCCTACAACACAACAGTACCTCGTACCACCCATTTTTTTTTCTTTTTTGAGATCACTTTTTAATGTTTTCAACTGATTGAATAACGTAAACCGTGACAGCTGATCGCACTCAAACGCCCGCGTGGTACCTGTATCTGCCACAACGCCGCGCCACTAGCATTATCCAAGAGCCCTATTTAAATTTATTTGATACTTGCGATGAACACGTACTGTGGCATTTGATGACGTGGCCGTACAGTTACAAGAGTAAGGAGTTCGTAAGGAGAAGTATGCATTGTTGTTGCAGATTAAAGGGGATACGCCCTCCAAACAGGAACACAACAAAGTGAAGTCAAGGGTATAAGATAAGTTTATCTCTTAACGTCTCAGGGTGACTAGTGCAATGCAATTTGAGATTGGTAGTTCCGTACTTACGTAGAACTGTAGACCTTAATTTCATGAATGTTGTGTATGGGCACAAGATACCGTTAAGCTGTCTCATAAAAAACTCTAGGGACAATTTACATATACTTTTCACAAAGGTACTGGGAGAATAAATTGTTTTCGCTTGACATATCTAAGAGCTTAAAGCTTGGAAAAGCCCGGACCGATTCATCTTAATATTTACAAGCTGAAAGATTTCAGTGATAAAATCTCCTCCATTGCCTCGAATATCTCGACTAACATATTCTTCAGTAAATAATTTTAGGATATTACAAATGTTTTACCAACACCTTCATCTTCTTTTTCTTCTTTTTTGTTAGGATTAAAATGGTCGCCGAGTGCGAGGTAAACACTAAATAAAAAACATATTTAATGGTTGGTGTAATCTCACACGTAAGATAGGTTGTAAGCCTATCGATTTCACTTTCATGTTTAACAAGTCGGAGGTTATTATCGGTTGCTAACTCGTGTCGTCAAAAGAAAATATATATCAAAGATCTTTTATAAATATTGTCGCACAAATTCTAAAGAGGATAGTGTGAAGGTTGAAACTCAAGTTGCTATTCAAAATACACGCTCAGAACGTTCAATAACAACGTGGTTTGTAGTTTGAGTCGAGACTACAAAATAGGGGTGGACATGAGTAACCGCCACTATTTGTCTCAGACAATATGGCCACCGCAGACTGATGTCCCCTAAAGCTCAGGGTGGACACTCAATCAGATTTTGTTCGAGAGCTAGCTCATTCGTTTCTGTTAAGACTTATTAGACTCAAACCGTGAAATTCATTTTGTAAACGTGTTTTGATCTTCCGGGTAATATAAATAATATTTATTATTTCCAGGATAATTTATTTCCGGAAAATTCCGTGAGCGAGGAGGTTAAAACAAAATATGGAGTTATCTACTTACTTTCAAATTTTCTTCCTTTTATTGCAATTTATGTAGACAGGTACTAAGTAAAATAAAAACTGGGAGCTTTAAAGCACGCCTACACATTTTAGTGATATTTTCCTAAGACTTATGGAAGTTGCAATTACTCTCTCGAGGAGAGAAACAAAATGGGTAAAATACCCAGGTTTACGGACAATATCTTTTCTTGTATTTTCCTTATCAAGTAATTTAGATCAAATTTGAGATGGAATGATAATTCAGGAGCTTAATAGTTTACTAAAGAGAATTTTCCAATAAAACGAATGTAAATAACTAACCTACGTATCCTTATATAAAGTGAGAACAAATAAGGAAATGTGTTTATTCTCGAATTGAAGTCAAAGGTGGACCTTTGTTTGCATTCATATATTTGCCAGAACTAAATTCAATAACAGTAACGGACCGAACACGGAACATAAGCTTCGGGGCTGAAAACCTTGTGTCCATACTTTTATACGAACTTATAGGAACTGTTCTTTACGACTGTTTCAACACAGATTTTCCATGTCAAAATTATGTTCCTCTCTAAAAGCACTCACGTACGGTGTCATAAAACGGATATCAAATTCACGATTTAATGAACCTTCAAAATGAAATTCGCCATTTAACTGCCGAAAATTTTTCATCTTAATGAAACACTTGAGTGTTCGCGTCAAATACTAAATGCTCTTGTTCCGTTGCGTAACGGAGTTCCCTGTTTACGTGTTAACGTATAACCGCCTCGTAAATTTTACGAACTTCGGGGTAATATTGCTTGGTTATTATGCCGCGTAGTTGAGAAGAATAGGCGCTGTCCCAACCGCTGTGTTATTTGCATAATTTTAATATTGTTCCCATATATGTATCTACAGCGGGTCTATAGCTAGCTTCATTGCCTAGGACTACAAAGACACCGATGATGACGGGCTATTTCTGTAGAACCTGTTTACATACAGTAGACGTTTTTATGGCTTACTATATTCGAAGATATTTTTTTTGGTTAAAGTTTTAATATCATAATCTGAATCTTTATAAAATGAATCCAGACATATATAAGCTTACCTACATACCGGTGGGCGGTGCCGCGGTGCTCTGTTTAAATTAATTAGGTAATCCAGCACAAATAATGACGAAACCTACGCGTTTTGAAAGAGCACTCATATTGCCTTTCTATTCGACATTAAATAACCTTCAGGTGCGATTGCGGATTGTTCAAGTAAGTATACCTAATAAGAACAGATAATAAAAAAGAACTGTTTAGTCTTGGCTGACATCTTAGGTATATAATTTACTGTAGAAAACCCAGATAATTTATCAAAACAAATCAAATAAGCCCAAACTAAATGCAGTATAGTGGATACAACAGATATATAACTTATAATACATTAAGTCTGAAGAGTATATATAATATATATGACATATAAATGAACTACTAAAATATATTTTCGGGCTTATAAAAACAAAACACGAATGTGCAGTTGAAAAAAAAATATTAAGGCAAATAATATTTGATTTCCCGAAACATTAACAACCAACCCGGAAAGCAAACACTCTAGAATCCCGCAATCTGGGCTCTCGCAAGCTCGGGTGGGCTGGCCAGAGGTAAAACCGTGTACACAATAGCAAACGGTTGGCCGTCGCAACCTGGCCGATGGCCAAAACCGGCCGGTACGCTGGCCGCACACGTAAACTGGCAAAAACTGCAGCATTAATGGCAACAGCCTTATCTGTTCCAAGCACTTCAGCGCGTATTTTTTCTTCGTTGCTTAGCACATGCGTTGTATTGACGTTTAAATTTAACAGCCTTTGTGTTGTTGTTGATCTGAATTTATGTTTGTAGAGCAAGTTCGTTTCTAGGCTAGTGGCAAGCGTTGGAATCAGAATTTTCTGCTCAGTATCAAGCTTCCGATATTTTGGTATATCGGCTGCTATAAATGAGCTCTCAAATGCACAAAACACTCAGCTATTAACGCTGCTAATTTCAATCCTTCACCGATGATCGTCTTGAAGATATTTTCCCCCTTATTAATAAGGAAAAGCAATGTTTCTTGTTACCAGACCGCATAAGATACACTGTTAGTGTTTGCAAATATGAAAGTAAACATACAAGACCACATAAATGTTGTCTAGAAACAAAATTAAATCATAGCTTATTTTTAACTTTTCTTAAATAATCTTTTTTCATCTCCATTCTGAAAAAGTTACTCGTAATATAATGACATACGTATATATACATAAATATTTTAAACCTATGCTTTAATACCAGCATAGATAGTTTAGGGGTTTCAATTTGACCAAAACTAAATTCAAATTCACTCAAGTATATCAAAATTAGTTCGTATTCGACGAGTCAATTTGATCGAAAATGTTTAGAAAACACGTAGCATTGTGTATCGAGGCACTTCAAAGTAATCAGTAGCAATCACGTTTGTGTGACGTTGTTTTGTTATTGTAGGTTTCACAAATTTAATCTGCATACAAAATGAAGCTTATTAGACAAATAAGATCATTTTTACACAAGCAAGTACAAAAAGCGTCGTAGGTACCATTGAAAGATTTGAAAGTATGAAAACCGATATTGGAAAAAATTGGAAACCACTATATACCAATCTAAAGCTCCTACGGTAAATAAGTGACCGTGCGGTCAGTATAAGCCTTCAAAAGCGCGAATCGGTTTCGCCCTGGGAGCTCGTGTGTTTATTTTATTCGTTGGTACAGGGCTCACCGCCTCGCTGCAGTGATGTAGGTCGACGTATAATTTCCTGTCCGCGGTTGGCTGTGACCACTGCTCTTTCCCGGGAGGCTCTCTGACAACCTGGAAACGTTCCGGATATGGGACGTCAGGGCGACCAACTTACGTTCTATGGACATTGAAATTGCTTCCGACAAACATGTGGTCATTCAGCGACACTGAACTGTGAACCGATATTTGGTTGATGTTAAATCATATCTAATTGTGTGTAAATCGGTTTACAGTAAGACAAAGTTTTTAACTAAATGTTTGAATGAGTTTCTAGTCAGTGCAGGTGTAAGGCTGTAATTATTGTTATTTGCAGGGTCCCGTACTCAAAGGACCTATTATTAAGTCTACGTCGCCCTATGGTTTCCTCACGATTTACTTCACCCGAAGCTTAATCAGATCATTGTAGGATTCGAACCTACTATCTAGATCGTCCTCACTACCAACTCCCGTCAAGTATTTTTTACTAATAAAGTCCTATAGATCTTTGATGATCTTTATTAGGACTAAAGAACTAAATTTTGAATCAATATAAAATAAACAGAGCATTCAGTAGAATATAAAAGTCTCCACAATCCACGAAGGTTTTTCTAAAAGTGCTTTTTTATGTAACGTCAAGCGAACTCACAGGTAACATTTGTGCTTCCTATACAGTCTGAGTTGAACGCATCTGTGAAAATGCGAAATAAATAATTCAGTGCGAAGCTATCATCAGGACAAACGCAGAAAGCCACCTTTCGCAATAACGATTGATCGGTATACCTGAATAAAGACCTTATGTAAAAGCAGTGACTGCGATGGTATGTGATTAGAAAGAGGACTTTAAGATGTAATTATCTATTGTAAAGCCTTTTTTTGTATGATTTAATGAATACGTGCTAATTCCATCAAAGTAACGAACATAATGCCAACATCGACATCCCAATAAGTTAATCGTCACTTAAACAAAATCATACCAAAATATCATTATTCGAGATAAATATGAACCTTGGTTGTCTTATATATATATTTACTCTTGCTGAAATTAGCTGACATTTTCAGTATTCTTCGGCGGTCTCCCTATCTTGATCTATGTGTAGGGTGCGGGGCGTTTCGGTAGCTTGGTGAACTGAAATTGCTTCCCTCACCACGTACGAAGGGAGGCCTACATCGGCATTTACAGGAGCAATTTGTTGTTATTAGAACGTACACGCCTCTAATGGAATTGAAGGCACTTCGGATCATTTTCACGAAATTAGCACATGTGGGTTTCTTATTCAGTCTGTATTGGATTAAATTATTGATATCAAACGCATCATCGAGGAGAACTTTTACGTGAGATGCAGCAAGGGATAGCTATGTTCTTATTATTACTATAACAGAAAGCATAGTAGCCAGATCACATAGTTAATTCGGAGGAAGCCGGTTCAAATTAGGCGATCACGAATGAGTTTCGCGCTTGAAAAGTTTATGTGCGCATTACTACGTTCTTAAAACGTTGGGAGGAAACTAACGGAAACGTCCTTCTCCTTAACCTTCCTTCAACCTTAAATTCAAAAGCACGTGTCTAGTATACGACAGGAGCCTTTTTGAGGCGCACTTTAATTATTTCACTACTTTGACATCACGTTTGATATTGAAAATCACTACGTGACAATATGTATTAGATTTGATATTTTTTAATCGGTCATATTACCTCATTCTCTTATGACACGTATAAAGTACTTCGTTCTACGGTCTTCAAGTTAATTCTTCCAAAATTTGACATCTGTTTTCGTAGCTAACATCCAAATTTAATATTAATTAGATACACAGTATCATATACATACATTTCTTTCAACCGTACTTAAATAAAATAACTTCTCAAAAGTAGAGACAAGTGTTTACGTCTCTCGACTTTTGAGATCTTCGGGATTTGCTAAGATTTGTACGCCATCGCCCACCGGTTTAAGTCCATAGTTCTACAGACGACGCGACGGAAAACGGAGGCGACAGCGGGAAGCTTCGCAAATGCATGAGACTCGGACGCACTTGTGTAGGACAACGAGTCAAGCGAAGTGGAGCCTTTCGGAACATCTGTTTGCGCCGTCCGTTTGTTTTTACTGTAAAATACTTTCCATCTAAAGTTCCATATACGAGTATATTCCGCTACTTCTATGTAGTAATTATATGATGGTGCAACAAGTATTTTCATATTAGTTTAACAAGATTTTGACGAGATTTTACGCTTTTTCTCCACACAACTTTAGATCAGCTATTATACAAGCAATGTTATGCAGTTTTCACGGCGCGCTGCTGATATTGTTTGCTGTTTTTGATTAGTTTATCACCATTAGAGCCGATATGACTATACAGTTAGATGCTATATTCGAAGCTTTTCAGCCGTCGTCATTTTCTTGGCTTTAAATAGTCGTTGTTGTTTGTTTGTCTATGGAAGTGAGTTCCAGTCTATCTGAAGTTAAGACGTGGCAGAACCCCGGCTTCGCTCGCATGTTAGAAGAACCTGTTTATCCATGTCGTCATCTGTCTTTGTTCAAACTTTCGGCCAAAGTGGATCAGTAGTTCTGTCGCGAAGGATTTTAGTATTAGATATACTAAAATCCTTCTTAAAAGCGAAACTGTCACAAACTGTCAGACTAATAAAATTGCGAAGCGTTCACAAAGCGACCGCAAAGATTAACACAATCATCCGAGGCGCAGAACATTAAATGCAATCAAAGTCTCACAGCAACAAGTTGAGGCAAAGACCAGATTAAATGAATGACCGTTCAACCAATAATTTTATGAACATAATAATTTTAAAACGCAATTAGTATAACTTATATTGAAATTAAGGAGTAGAATAAGAAAATTTGATACAAAAACAAACTACTCCTACAGTGTTATTATAAAAACTCGTCTTTTAATTGCTAAACAATATTCTGTGCAGCTTTTAGTTATTATATTCTAAAACCCAAGCTGTCGTTAAATCTAGATCACCATCGTATAAAACCGACCCTGTTTAATTTTTCTATTGACTTTTGCTTCTGTTCTCTCGCTTTTACTAAGAAAAACCGTCGTCTTTTTCTTTGCACTTTATCTGAGTTATCTCTTCTCTTCTGTAAGAAATAAAGTAACATAAATAAAATAAAAAAACAATACTTTAAGCAAAAGAAAAAATCTGATTGGATAGCTGAATAATAGGGAGATACTTGAATGATAAGGATTTTTACTTTCGCTTGAACGGTAGAACGGTCCTAATCGGAGGCAAGCCTGTATTTTTCAATGTGTGATCTGTAAAAAAAATCTCAATTAAGTTAGAGATTACTTTTATGTCGGCGAAGCATCAGTATTACTTTATTAATATAAAATCAAGTATTATCTTTGATATATTTCCAAAGCTAGCACACAAAGACCTTTCTTGATCCTTTCTTGATTCTTGATCTTAATTAGGATGCTACTCCAACTTTAGAGAACTTTATTCTGTTTTTGAAAAGAGTTAGCTATATAGCATTTAATAAAGACCTTTTTAATAAGAGATTTGGTAGTAACTCTGTCTTCTGCGCTATATACAAAAACATTTGTGTGACGATGTATGTTCGTGCCTGGGTGTCATTATGTAATATATGTATGTATTTACAAAAAAGTATGTAAGTATCCTATATCAGATGTCTGGAAATCATAGCTAGGTGGCACTGTATGAAATTTCCACCAATATTATTATTTTATTTATTAATGTCTAGGTAATATGCACAAACTAGTACTAGGTAGGTACTACTAGTACCTACATGCCCGCAAATATTACTTCATCTAAACACAGGGTAAACTCAATATAGAGGTATACTAAGCAAAAAACTGCTTTCATACGTCGGAAATCCGATTATATAATCCAAAATGTATATGAAAACACGACTGTGATTGTGGATCCCACTCGACTACGCTCGAGTTAATATGGCTGGTGTGATGCGATTGCACCAAATCACATCCGAGGTTCGAGTATTTTAACCGATCTTCCCATCACAGGGGATTAAGTTACATGCAGATATGTTTTATGTTAAAACGAGGAAATAGTTCTGAAATGCAGATATCTGTCTTCACACTGAGTCTCGATATATGAAGTCGTTAACTTAGTAGTTAATATAATATTTTGTTTGCTTAACTTTGTACCAATTACTTTATAATTCTTGATACCGTTTGTTCTTCTATACTTGTGTCTTCTCTTGCAAAATCAAAGTCAGTAATCGATGTAATATTTATTCAAATCAATATTATATTTATGAGTACGTTAGCAGTTAAGTTTGATATAAAATATAAAATGCATTAAATTCTGTCACGAGTCACAATAAATAAACTAGCCGGACAGGTTTCTGCGTAGTCACTTTAATCCACGTAGTTTGGATTTAGATCCAATTGGGAACTGGGAATATGCTGGATTTCTATCGATTGATGGGAGCAGGTCAATCAGTTTATCTGACAAATTAAATTCGACGAACTGTGTGATACGTGTTGAATAATGCATATAAACCTAGGCTTAACTTTTAGAAAAAAGAAATACAAATACGAGCGTGTTTCCATATTTTTGAATATAAAAGTTAAATCACTTTAGTTTCCCAAACAACTTCCTAAGTTTATTCGCCTTTTCACATAACATCGATCACAACTTTTTGATGAGCGAACCAATATTTAGGTTATTTGCGTGTTTGCTAAATTTCAACAGTATGATATATCAGGGCAACTGTGTAGCTGTAGCTAGTTACTTATCATTACTTCACATACATTTTTGTTATTTCATAAGACTATCCGAATGAATTTAATTTTAAATTGAAATCGAAAGCAATCGAGGGTAAGTAATTTATTGTTTGAGAAATCCCGACTTGCAGAAGCAATTCTGGGGGACTCTTCAGACGCAGAACGATTTATACTATTCATGAGTGAGATCAGGCAGATTGAAACATCGTGTTCGTGGCACTTAAAAAGTCATAAATTAAGGGTTGGTCGGTTGCAACCGGGTGAGGTGAGCTGTTCGTGAATAATAGCCCAAAACTGCTCTCAAAGATGGTGTCTGCCTGTTCCGCATTCGTTAAATTTCGAGATGTGTTCTAATATATTCGATCTTCTAACAATTAGTATTGCTATTGTAGCATGTGTCTTATAAGCTTAGGATGTTATTACTTTATTTCAATCCGACCACATAACTTTTGGAGAAATACAAAATTGACATATATTGGGTTATGAGAGTTAAACATTACATGGGATACTTTTTGGGATGTAGATAATAACAATAATTTTAAAACTAACAGTCCCTAAAATCACAATTGCCCGCAGATAAAATATTAAAATAAAAAAAAATTGCGATTCACATATAGAATATATGTCGTACAACAATGATGTTCTCAAGCCTAAAATTATAAAAATACTAAACAAAACTTTACTCAACGGTTATTGTTTCCCTAGTCATATTATATTTAGACTTCTTTACCTAATACTATTACTGCGAGAAGAACGTACTGTTAAGCGTCTGTGTTCAATGTGTTCCAGAGGTTTCGTTTGACGCTTTTGACCGAAACGCTGAGGTACGTCGGGGCACTTAAAGGGTCATAAATTAGTAGTAGCTGCCCGCAAATGGTGAGGTGGGTGGTTTGCCAAGTGAATAATGGCCGCCGAGTGGCCCAGCGATGCCTGTAATGTTAAAAATTTCCTATTTACAAAATGTAATTTATTCCCGTATTTATATAGCTTTGTTCCGAAAGAAGGTTCTAAGTATATTTGCGATACATTTTTTTATATTTTTATTAGTTTTGTTTTTGTATCCAGCTGCTAATGTTTGTGCTATGTTAAACGATTGTTGGAGATATGGAGAGCTAACGTTTTATATTTTGTCTGTTTTCAGGTAATCAAGGTAAAAATATACTATCAGTATATACTACTACCAGACAACGCGAATAGTAAGTAATTATTATCTACATTACCCACAAATATCGCCGTCAGGATGAAACTATTTAGTCATTTTCATATTTGCCAATTTATTCTTATATTTTTATTTTCTAACTAAAGCTTTTTAAGTGACACGTGAAAATGCTAGATTGACGTTGAAGTTAAGTTTTATTATCAAAGTGCTGTAGTAAAGAAGGTAAGAATTTCTACAAATTGGAATTATGAAATTTCTTGAAACACATTGCACTCTAAAAGACATATCGGCTTCTTATGTGTTTCTCAAGCTGCGGAAACAGATAGGTATCATAGTTATTTTTGTTGACCGATTTCACAATAAGTAGGTTTGCCTGAAGGTGCCAAGGTCAATTATGAAGTCCATATCTCCAAACAAAATAAAGGCGACATCTCGTATCAAACGTCGCATTATGTGTTACGGAGATGATAAAATAATTGGGTCGGACGGGGGTCGCGTCTGGTCACATCATCCTGATAACCTTACAGCACGCTTTGTTACTACGTCACACTCTTGACTCCATAATGTGGCCTTTGTGACGTTATGGCTAATATGAAAAGTTTCTGATGTTACAACAGATTTCGGTTTCTCTCAAATATTGAGTAAAATTATGAATATTCGACGTTTTCAAGTTCACCTCAATAACAGCGAAGGCATATGGCATTGTAAGAAAAACGGGCTTCTACAAAGTGTGTTGTCTGCAGCCGCTTTAAATATAAATTATAGCTACCACCCTTGCTCTCCACAATATTGTGTTTTTAGTGCAGACCTTGCACTTGCTCCGTAGTTTTCCAACTTCGTGTAAGCCGATGAATCATAAACGGATGCATTTTAATACTTCATTACTATAAGATACTTATATTTAAATTAAAATACTTTAAGACAACTTTAACCTATGCCATCAGCCTTAAATGAATCTTAATATTTTTTAGCTTTGGTCAAAATAGTATACTGCCCTCAACCGCCCCGCCCTACTTGGGCATAACTCTTGATACGAGTTTGACATACTGCACATGCAACATGAGGGTAGGTATAGATTTAATTTGTTAAAAAACAGTGACAAACTGATTTAGTACCTACTACGAATCTAAACACGATAAAACACTTTATAATGTTTAGTCTAACTTCAATGTACGTCAGAGTAATTAAAGAGATGTTTTGAACATCGATCGACGATAAATAAATATTACTAGATAAATCTGTATGAAGGTTCCAAGAAAACAAAACTGTTGATATTAATCTAAGTATTCGATCTTAAATACAAGGTTCCAGAAAACCAGCAAAACTTCTGATATTGATCTTATTCTTCGGCCTTAAATACAGTTATCTTATCGCGTTATAAGCTCTATGTGATTTCATAAAAGATGAAGGCATGACATGACACACTGTCGAAAATAATTTTCATTATTCTTGAGAAAGGACTGGCTTTCGTTTGAATATTACATTGCCTTTTCTAAATGCGTTGTATTCGTATACGTATCAATAACGTAGTAGCGGGTGTAACATTAGGGTAGCTCAATTAAACATCCAATTTCTCAGAGATGGCAAGTAGTTGTAGAGTTTAAGAAAATAAAAACAATTTCATGCATAAAAATTTATAAGTCTCATAGGAAAGAAAAATCAAAGAGTCCTTCTTTTCTTCGGATTCTAATTTCACTGAGGAACCTACTGAATTAATTTGCGGAAAATTACGACCTACATAAAAATATCTAAATCATTTCAAAATCCATTGAAACAAATTACTACGCGGGTGTTTACAAAGTAAAGCGAGAAATAAACTTCACACTTTTATGACTTCTTCCGGTGCATCAAGGAAACGTTTTATCTTCTAGGTACTTCAAATGGTAGATGTAATTTTTTTTATGGGTTCATTATTAGTTTTTATCAAGTAACTCTGTTTATAGCTTCGCAATTTAACTTTAAATCTTTAATCATTTCCACCATCTTTTTTCTACGACTTCTGGAATTTTGAGGTTTATAATTACTCGAAAATTTGTTTCCTTGAATTCTTCACGTAATGACGAGGTTTTTTCAGTTTGTCATCATTTTTTTCCGGTTAATCGGCCGAAATACTCCAAAACTTGTTGGTGTTTTACATTTTTGAACTTTATGACGAATTATGTTTTTGAGTGATATTTGCTTGAGGCATACAAGATCATGGAATTCGTATTTTTTTTTATAAAATATTCCGATTTAGGTAAGTGGGGTGTCAAAACGCTGAAGTGTTTATATTCAAGGGACATATTTAAAAGTGTCAAACTTGTATAACAATTACCACTAGTGAAGTCACTAAATGACATACAAAACGCGGCCTGAAGTTTTCCTGTGAACTTATATATTTTATCTTTTAATATATTTCACCGCAAACTAATGCTTTCTGATACTGCCAATGTTCAATATTAGATTCGTTTAGTGTTGGAACTAAACTATCAACCGTAATATATGAGCATAATATCATTTGAAATGAAAAAAAGGGTACCCTCAAAGAATTCAATGTCTTTAAATTATTGTGTAGATTAATTTGAAGTCAAATTCGGTGTTTAGGATTAAAATTATAGTGCTTTACAATCGTATGAAGACTAATAAAATAACACGTTTACGTAGAAAAAAAACGTGAAGGCGTGGACGGGAGCTAGATTTGTAAAGAAAGCGGATGCATTATTCTGTTGCAAAGGTTTATTTGTTGTTAACCTAAACCGCTTGACTTTCTATTTCCGGTGAGCAACTCCACATCCTCTGGGATCGTCGCGACGATAAATGAGGAAACTTGCTTCCCCCCGGCTTTGTCTTACTTAATCGGGATGCCACCCGATTGAGAGTTCATTTCGAGTTCTCATTTTATGCGATCGGATGTAGGTCTACGCGATAAGAGACGTACTAAGAGTCATTATCGCTGTATACTACGCTTCATTAATTTAAAAGATACGAAGTATTGCAGTTCATTTTACGACGCAATACCCCCCTTCTGAAATTTCTGGTTTGTTTCAGATTTGATCTTTTAAGAGATAAAACATGTGTACATCCTCGGAACCAATATTAAAACCTATGCTTTCCTACACTTTTTTTTTAGAAGATTGTACCATTGCTTGCCATTGCTTGGCTTGCGATATTTTATTGTGCTCAAAGAAATATAGCAGTTCTGGTACAGCGTAATATTGCAATTTCATACAGCGCACACCCGTTCATTTGTCCTGGTTTTTGTTAGAGTTTTCATTTAAACGCAAGCAAAGAAAATACATATTATTCCGCTACAAGACATTCATTATATCTGAAGCTATTTAATATTTCTTTACTAATCGTATCGCAACAATCGTTAAGTGATCAAGAAACTATGAAGAATGAAGCATAACTAAGAAGATGAAAGTTTGTGCATAAATTGAGCGTTACAAAATGGCGAACCAGCGGCGTCAGCAACTCTGTCAGGGCACCTGGCGTCCAGGATCCGCGAATTTAGATTAGTGCATCCAACTTGAGAGAGGCAACAGTCTCTTGAAGTTTTCTCCGACGGAAATCGTATAAATGTTAATGAAAGTCAGACGTCTCTAATAAGATTACTGCTGCCGTGAAATTGGATTCTCGTGGGACTTCTTTAATTTTCAGTCATCGTGAAATTAGATAGATCAGAACAGGGCGCCAAATGTCGATCTTCGACTGAATGGGATGCATTGAGCATAACTTTGAAATATCAAATTGAATGCGCATTGAACTGATTCAAAGAATAATTGAATAATTCAACTGTTATTGAGTCATAGGAAACAATTGCAGAACTCTTCAATGGTCGGAAATCTGATAACTGGTAGGTAATTTAAAGTTTTACTCAGAAAACTAATTTCTAGTCGTGTTCGAATATGTAAGTACTAGCTACACCCCGTGGTTTTACCCACGGGGAACAAGTCATCCCATGGTAATCGTACTTTGCAGGATAAAAGTAGTCTATGTGCTATTTTCCAGACTACAGTCTATCTTTGTGCCACATTTTATCCAGATCCGTCCATTCTGGCGTGACTGAGTAACAAACGTCCATCCATCCAAACTTTCGCATAAATGACAATAGTAAGATTACTTTTTTGCCCCAACAATGTTTCGTGTCGTTTCATGTTAAGAATGCAAGTACAAGGTTCTTTCATACATAAAATCTACTTTAGCGATCATCCTTATTCTACACGGATCAATGGATATGATTGCTTCGGTAGCGTTCTAAATAAACGTGACCAGGTATGGATATTTAATATCTATCGCATTCATACGCAGTCAACATACATATACGTTCAATCAGTCAGAAGTCCCGGCACACGTCATGAATTTCACAGTAGGTTCTGCAATATTCACCTTATCTGTCGCTTCATGCCCTCCCCAGCCACTGTATGGAGATATCTTCGCCTGTGTTTACTTTATGAGGTCTTTCTTTCCCGTAAAATATTTTGTCATATAATCTAGGTCACATTCGTCATATCGTTGACTATGTAAATATTATAGCTTTGGGATTTTTTCTGCTGTGTTGCATATTATAAACCTATCAATTTTACACACAAGCATAATTGTAGTTTTGTTTGTTCGAAATGATTTAGGCCTCAGTGCCTGGTTAAAGGTGAAATCTCGGCAGAAATCGGAGCATACAGCGATCCGACCGTTGTGGCTAGCTGGGTACGGTTGGCGCGGCTTGTGGGCTGATCGGTCTGTGCCTCAAATTGAGAGGCGAACGGCACCGTGCAAATTGAAAGCGTTCCCAAATTGCTGCAGACCTTTGTATTTGTAACCAGGGCCGGAGTGCCGAGAATCAATCAGGGTAATGGGGGTTTGGTCGAATCTGCTTGGATTAGTCTCGCCGTGCGCCGACGGCCAATATGTCCACGGACTTCCCAATCGCCCGATGGATCTTTTGTTGTGCTGATTGAATGGACTATGTTCAGCTCTGAATTTTTACTTGATTTTGATTTGCAAGCTGAGCGTTTTTAGTAATAATCTGAGTTACTCTTAGTACCTCACCCGGTCATGACAGTATTTTAGTAGCACTGAGTGAACCCGACACTGATTTAAAAAATCTGCATCTGTGTCTAATTAGTGCAATTAATGGATTTCAAAACTTACATCGGAATAACATATTATTGCTACAAAAGTTATCTAAACAAAAGTAAATTATTTTTAATATATAAATATATATCTGTTCTTGTACCTACTGATATTACTACCGTCAGTCGAACTACTAACCAGTTTAATGCAAATAAAATTACTTCCATTGAATTTAAACTTGACGTTGAAATACGAGGTCTCTGCAATCTCTGGATATTTGATTCCGAGGTTATCCTGCACTACGGATTCGCATTGTTGTAGAAATCTATATGTTTGGAAAGGGTCTTTAATATGCAAGAGGAGACATCTTAGTATCCGCACGCGGCTTGCTATAATCTAGGGATCAAGTGCCAGACTAAGTAGGGAAATTAAAAATAATGTGGCTTGGGACTAAATTTACATATACTTTAATACAAATTCTTTTATTTTAGTTGCTGTTTTAGTAGTGGCTGTAATTTGAAAAATAATAAGTTCTATTCATCTCTTTGAACAGGGAGGTTCATTGTTCCAACTGCAGCTTATTGGGGATTAATCTACACAATAGCAGAAGTACGTGAGCCCAACGCGACCTACACAAAGCATTTACAGATTGCGAGCGAGACTGCGGTCCGCCGCATGCAAAGCACAAAGCTTTGGGAAATGTACCTACCGCCCATCGAGCCTAACAATTAGCCTAATAGACGTTTTGATTGATCCCACGCATTTCCAAATGTTCGTTTTCAACAAAATAATGAATAATTAAATGGCTTCCTTAATTATGTTATCGCTGGGGTAAAACTGAAAAAGTATTACGTAATTTCATAACGAAGCAGCACCGTAGTAACACGCCACGAAGTCGAACTTTCCTTTGTTTGAAACAATGAGTTTCAGCGGC
Source organism: Chesias legatella (assembly GCA_947359385.1). NCBI lineage: Eukaryota > Metazoa > Arthropoda > Insecta > Lepidoptera > Geometridae > Chesias > Chesias legatella. The sequence goes on along the minus strand of OX375765.1, from coordinate 4,851,129 downwards.
AGAACTCGCCTAGCTGGGTGTGGAAACAGTCGGTGGCGGCAAAAAGTGAGCCCTCCGGCATACAAATGAAGTACTAGTGGACAGAAGACGAGTGCACGTTCCGTTTTGTCGTATCAATGTTGTCGCACTAAAGGCAAGTAGCGGACGCTACCAGAGTTTTTAAATTCGAAAGCCGGCTCATATATTGTTGAAAACGGAACACAACACGGTTTCCTTTCAATGCATTCCATTTCAATGCTTTGAATCTCAGTAAGAACTGCAAGAAAATACGGATACAAAGAAAAATGTCTTCAAGTCTTCTTAAAATACATTTGTGAATTTGCACAATACATTTGAGGAAATTCATGTGATAACTTTTCTAAAATTGTTTTATAAGTAAAATATGCATGGGAATACTAGAAATAGATTATACATGCTTTTAAAACATTCCATTTATTTTGTTTCTAAACGATAATGAAGTGCGTTACGATAATAATTTGATAACTCATGTCCCTAATTTGAAAAGAGGCACTGATTTTGTTGCGTGTCTAAAGAATAATAAGAGTAATAAGAAAATGCAGCAAAACATTTTCAGTACATAATTATATAAGTAAAGCTTAACCCTTGCTCTCATTATGAGAACTGGACATTCCGCCTTTGAAACGTATCTCGTCGCTTCACAAGGGGTCCTTTTAAACTCCATGATAGTGCTAATTAAGTGTGAAGTAGGTACTAATCTATTCTGCTCGAGGCACGGAGAGTGTGTGTACTCCTTTATTAAACACCTCGGAAGATTGCACCTGGGTTTGCCGCCTTTATTTCGTACTTAATTTATGAGGTTGTTTTGCGCGAGCGTAAGCAGAATTAGCTTAACTATTGTTATTTCTGCAGAAATCCTGTAACAAAATCTGTTTTCGTTGAAATGGAAACATACGCGTTTGGAGAAAGTTTATAATCAATTCAGTCCCGCAGCCCGCGACTCTACGTGTGGTGGCCGCGTTTGTTAGGCAACCAGAAAAGTTTCAATTGTTTTTTCCCTAACACATTTCCATTTAGGAACACAATGGTTCTTTAATAAATATTATCAGCAACTCAACAAAATGTAAGCGTTACGTGTAATTTTTAAGTATCTTTTAAATTCCAAGTTTCATGAAAAATATTGTTATAATTTACAGAAGTTACCTTTAAGAGAATATCAGCATATTTCCAATGACCCTGTAATAAATAGCATAATAGGTAACATTGGTAAACACATATAACAATAACAGAGAGGTTGTTATAAAGGGGCGTAGCTGTGCTCCTTACGCGGCACCCACACTACAGGCCAATTTATTTGTGGTTAAGTGCACACAATAAATTTATCAAATGGTCCGTGCTTAGTCCAAGGAAGGCAGTACGCTATTTATTTCCTCGGTCCAAGCTTTATCGCCGAACCTACCGACATATTGTACAAGACAATGGGCTTAGATTTGTCGCTTAATGTCATAATAAAAGCACGCATTACCCGCTATTTGTCGCGTAATATACGCCTTTACAACATTTTTATAACCCAACATAAAGTTAGGCCACTAAGGGTGCCGTATTCCTCAACCTTTGACCTTACAAGGGCGAAACTTCTGCCAATTTGAATTATTTTTTCGCAAAGTTCTTAATTAACAGAAAAACTGCCGAAGAGTGAAATTTGATTAAAAACGCTAATTGTTTTGACGTTGGAGCCCACAGAATAGAAAATCACAAGGCTGTTATGAGACCGTTGAGATGGTTTGGTAAACAGTTTAGAGGGGATTTTGGGTGAATAGACCAAACAGGGCCATGAGGCGTGCTGGTCGAAAACAACAGGACTCGTTAGCGACTATTGAATGTTTCTTGCAAACGAAGCCACAGTTGAATCAAGCAAATGACTGGTAAACATCGCCATATGGTAGGTACGTATTTAGTTCACCTACCGGGGAAAATATCATCGTGAATGACGTTTTGACAGGGGAGAGAGAGAAATATATACCCGGGTTGTTAGAAAATATAATGATATTTTAAAATAAATAGTTTTAATTATATACACCTCTGCTTGTTAGCATACACATGATTGCATATACCCACTTATTGCTAGGGCATTATCTTTTCCAATTTCCAGCAACGAAAATTGAGAACTCCCCGTTGAAATTGCTCCAGGCACATTAACACCAAGGATGCAGTTTGTTCTTATTACCGTAGGCTAATAAAAATAAGGCGTTCGCAAAGCGTTAATGGGCGATGTTAGCGTCCGTTCCGTATTTATGCAGCAGCACGTTAACAAGACAACGTTACTACGGCGAACTTTGCTTCACCAACTTTATAATTAATGTCCCGTTTTATAATTTCTCCGTCGTGTGCAATATTAAAGTTAGGGGATATTTTGACCATGCAGCGCAGCACCCACACGGATGTTAACGAACTAAAGTTTTGTTTAGCTACGCGTATTAAGGTGGGGTGAGTGACTGACCTACTTTATTTGCTGGGACGTCGCGTCCGTCTGTCACTTCAGGTTTCGTTACTAATTAGTCGCAGCTTAGCAAGCACTTATGAAGGCGATAATAGAATATTTAGAGAATATTTAAAGAACAGTTCTTAAGTGATTTGATACCTTACTAACTTGATTGTGTTCATAACTCGTAATTAATATATTTCCATGGATCTTTTTACGGAAGTAGGTATATAAGAATACATTTAATATTTAATACATGAGATAATAATATTAGTACATAAGAAAAAATATTTAATTTAACTTTAACCGATTCGTGAAAATTGCCTGCTTGCCAAAACTAACGTATAAAGTAATACAAGAAAGTCAACAAATTCGTTCGTATTGTTTTCTCAACAATTGTTAATAATATAAAATAAAAATATGAATAACAAACCTAGTAGAAAATCTCATTAAATACAATTTATTTTATTACCCATTGAACTTACTACAATAAACGGATGAATTGTATAGAATGTTATCGTAATGTGTAATCATACTTTCCTATTAGCATTAATAAACTAATAGCTTTTGTTTTCCACTTAAACTGATAATTATGTAGTGAGGCATGGATAAAATATAAATAAATTATGATTCAATTACCTAACGGTAATAATAACCTTGGAAATAAGTTGGAAACATGCAATCATTTAACAACATATATGTATTTGTATGTAGTGTGAACTGGGTAGTAGTATGACATGCTTACTTGCTATATTATCATTTAAAGACACCAAAACAGGAGAAATATTTAGTACATATAGTAATTGCCGTTCAGTTTCAATTACATAATAATGTTAATTGTGACATGTTTTCTGTATTGTTCCGAAATTATTTTAAAAGTTGATTCGTTTGATAAATTTGCTTTGTGCTGCTAAAATTTTAACATTAACAACATAATCTGTTTAAGGTTTTTAAATTAATTTATCGGCTTCAGTGTTTGTTTATCCTGCAGACAAAAGCAATTCGTTACAATTGTAACTCATATTTTAAATTATGGAGAAATGGTACTACCCTATTTACAAGTCTAAGTCTAAGTTTATTACAAAGGGTCTAAATTGTGATTAGATATGCAGCCCATTGGAGTTCTTTAGGCGGTAAATTGCCGTGGAACGGCTATTCAATGTGACTTCTCCGCGGCTCTAAACTGGCGGCCAGAAGCCTCTTTGCTGTAAAGAGTAGGTCCTCCTTGTTTTATTATCCGCTGACCTAAATCGTAGCATCATAAACTATAAAAGTGAACTCCATTTTGTCTTTTCAAAACTTTTTTTTTCGTCGGTTTCCTACTTATACTTATACTAAGACATCACCACTGGATTGTATAAGGTTTCATTTAAGCTAAGCATATATATAAGTAAATATTCTTAAGGAGAAATTAAACCAAATTCTGATTTTCATTTTCGTAGAGAGACTAATGTCAAAGTCAAAGTCAAAGTCAAAAACTTTATTTCCATAGAATTCATAAAGAAATGGCTTGGAAACGTCAATATTCAAAACATAAGGTCACGCGTACTTATCGATAAGTTTGACGCCTGTTCAAACCCTATCCGACCCTCCATGGGGAAGAACAGACAAGAAACCCCTAATGGAGGGATTCCTTTCTTTTCGCGAGCACGATCCTTGTAACAATTGAGTACTTAGGTCTATGTTACATTTATGACTACATAATATACTATTACAGGATGTTTTGTGTGTCGTTGAGCAGAGCGACATCAGACCATGGGGATTTATCATTTATATAATCATTTACAGTGTAATAAGCTTTACTTACCAGACCCTTCTTTATGTATGACTTGAATTTTTGGGTCGGAAGCTTCGTTGCTTGTTCAGGAAGTTTATTATAAAAGTGTACACAATTTCCCATAAAAGATCCGTTGACTTTTTGCAATCGGAATCTTGGAATGTTTAATTTATTTTTGTTTCTAGTGTTCTTGGTATGAACATCACTTTTTTTCTCAAAACTAGATATGTTTTTATGAACATATAATAAATTTTCATATATATACTGTGATGACACTGTAAGGACATTTATTTCTTTGAATTTTTCTTTCAGAGAGTCCCTTGATTTCATTTTATAAATTGAACGTATAGCTCTCTTTTGTAAAACAAATATGGCATGGATATCTGCTGCTTTCCCCCAAAGCAGGATACCGTATGTCATAACACTATGAAAGTAACTAAAATAAACTAACCTAGCAGTAACTTCATCCGTTAGCTGTCTTATTCTACGTACCGCGAATGCGGCTGAACTAAGTCTGGAGGCAAGTGCTGCGATTTGATCACCCCACTGTAGCTTTGCATCTATAGTTAAACCCAAAAACACAGTGGAACCAACAAGATTAAGCACTTCTCCATTTATTTGTATATTAGCCGACATTTGCTTCAATGATCCCATTAGCTCCTTAACGATAGCCGAGAGTTTTCCGCAGTAATGGCCAATATTTATTCGATTTCACCGTCATTGTGAAATTCAAATTTGTTGAAAGTTTACTACCATTACTGACCACTGAGCGTTTAATAAATTACTCGTAGCAACATGAAATACGCGACAAGTTTTTGGATCCTAATTGGAAATCAACTATGTTGCCTAAAACAACAACACTTTATCTCGAAGTTTTCGTTTGCTTTAAAACGGAATATATAACGTTTATTATCTATTTAAGATACGTTCAAAGAACATTGTTATCAATTTATTGTTTTGGTTCACGTACTCGGCTGTGTAGTGGGTCGGGAAATTAACCGAGAAATAACAGGTTTAGTTTTGGTTAACTTCAGGCGCGGATCACATGGTCGTTACAAAAATAGCACACATAAGTACTTTGCACAGCCAAGAAAACTGAATTTATCGCCAATGAACGAGAATATATATATAGTTCGATGATTCGATAATATTAAAAATATATCAGTCACCTGTTGTGCAGATACAAAAGGCTTTTTTTGAAAATGCCGAGGTTGCTCGTTAGACAAGACAAGATTGAGGACAAATGGAGCAGAGACAGGTCGTGGCTTCTCACCGGCCTGGGTACCCAAAGGGGACAGTTACCTCACATCTTATAAAATAAGTGAAGTTATCAACAATGCATACTCACCTCAACGGCTTGAATTTAGTTTACTTACAGCGAGTTCTGGACATTGGTAAAATAACTTTGCCAATTTTAAAGCAGTGTTCAGGTTGAACTTTTGAGCATGTGTTGTCTAAGTTAAATTAAATTTAGTTATTACTTTGTTCCTTGACAACTTTGTAGAGTAGTTAAACGAACCTAAAATAGATCCGTTATATAGCAGTCTGTCACTGTTGACACAGTCAACAGTCACAGTCAGGTACAAACTACATTCTCCATATTTATAACATTGAATTATCCTTAGATATAGAAAAAAAACGGACGGGACGTGAGAAGCCGCCGCAATTTGGGGTTGTGTGCCGGAACTAGGATTATCGGAACCGGGATTAATACCTATTCGATACACAACTAAAACATGTATTAAACTGGAAAAAATAAATAACCATAAACATCCAAACATTTAATTTCTTCTATGAAGCTGCTTCTGATCCCACGTGAGAAGTGAACTTGCTGTTTTGCGACGGATTTGCGAGGACCCCTCGCGGCGTCTGATGAAATTACACAAATGCTAATGAAAGTCGAGCTACTCCAGTGAGATTAGCGTCGTCGCCGCAAAATTGGACCTGTTTATAGGACAATTTCACTTCGATCCGAGAATTTGTTACTTTTGTTTCTTTCCTTTGACTGCTGCTGAGCCATGTTGTTAATATTTAAGTAGGTACATGCTCCAACTCGTGATAGTATTTCTAAAAACAAATCCTTCAAAAATCCAACACTCGATATCAATGTCCTGATTCATATTCTTATTCTAATGAGAATTAAGACACAGTTATTAAAATAAGTGAAAGCTAAAAATAAATATATCAAACTTCTGAAAACAAATTGGCGATAAGTTAGAAACAACTGGAACGCTATTTCTGTGTACTTAATTTCACGAGGTACTATTTTATAAATGCAATAGATATTTCAACGATCTCCAGAAATACCAATCCCAGTTTGCATTCATTTTGAAAAGATAAATATACAACAAATTTTATGTTTTATTTACAATGAGCTTTTAAGCTGTGCAAATTCCGTTGAAATTAATCCTGATCCTGATGAGTGAATGATATACCCATACACAAAATTAAAACAATGTTTTTTTTTTAGTGTCATGTACTTCTTTTCAAAATTGATTTATAAATACTTAAAGTTTTCATTATATAATATATTTTTAGCTTTTCGTTTTTAATGAAATATTTCTTAATATATTCTCTACAACAGAATTTCAATTGATACACTAGAACGAATATTACAACAGTTGTGTTTTTACCCAAGTATTATGTATTAGTGTAGGCACTATAGGAAATCTCGAGTTGTTTATATACGTTTGGAACATTAATTTCTGGATATATCTTCCACCACTTAAATAAAAGTAAACAATTCCGCCCCACTAAACGTTATACTTACGTAGCTACGAAACGTTGGGTAGGGTTGTCAAGTTTTCTTCGCTTACTTCATATAATGGAAAATTTTAGATGTGTCGATTATTGTTTCATCGTTGTGACTTACATACACCTTTCATAATATGAAACCAAAATTCACCATGAAGCTCCTCTTATTAGAGTTAGTGACCCACATATAATGCAAGTAAATTGTAAGATTAAGGCATACTTCAACTGCATTCATTTTCTCGAGTAAAGTGTGACTTTCGACGATCCTATAACGATACTGAAGGGTACGATTTTACGTTAAGTATCAGTTAAATAAGCAGCCTGTAAGTAGGTCATTGAATGAAAAGTTTTCTTAGAAGTTATAAACCTCTAGTGAAATCATATCTTGTCTGCTGCCGTAGAGTAAATCTTAATTTATCTTAACCAGTAAAAAGGTAAACAGTGTGATTTTGTTGACTCTTCGTCGTAGAAACCCTATTCTGCATTATGACCCTGTTCATTCTAGCATTGTATGGGTGAGTTCTAATCCCCGCTATGTAAGATTATTTCATTTTGCCCGGACAGTGGACGCAGTCTCCACACATAATTGAACGTTTTCCCTCCTTCATATCTAGTTATATCACAAAGGGATAGACCAGTTTATTAGTCGGCTGAGTACCTACTTACTAACCCACCATTAATATTGTTGGGATATTCACGCCACAAAAATTAATTAAACCGTTCGTGATAGGTTCCTTTATTAAATTTTGGATTTGTCGTTGTTTACTAAGCAATTCGAAGCCACCCTAATGATAAATGAGATGGAATATTTACTCCGTGAGTCTTACCTTAAGAATTCCTATTTAGATAACACCACTAGGCACTGTGTTTATGAACGTGGTTAAATTAACATTTCGTTTTTTTAAGAGTAACTATATGATTTTTGCTGTGAAATACTACAAATTCTATTGATGATGGGAGCGTAAAATGTTAGTCAAATTTGGGGTTCTGTAGACATCCGAGTGTTAGTTGATTCAAGAGCTATGTGCATGATGTAAGATTTGATCGCAGGCTTTTAAAATAATAAATGTAGCTTATTGTGAAATTATGTGCAGGGAAAATGTTATTGAAAAAGCCAAATAAATAGCCACTTGACCGTATATAAAATACAGGACTGTAAAGTAGGAAAAATGATAATTGGTTATTCATAAATAATGTGGTATTATTAGTTATTATTATTATTATTTTTAACGTTCATAAAACTCTTATTAATTCCAAACAAGCGCGAAAAGGAAACACTAGTCATAAATCTTGAAAACATTGAATGCAAGTCGTTAAATCATATTACACTTGTTGGAGATGCAAGACAGACCGCCGGCAAAGCTAGTCTAAACATACAATTGTCATATTAATAGTACTTGAGTTCATTCTACACATATTTGCATCGTGTATAAATACAAATTAATTTCTTCACTAAGAAAAAAAAGAAGACTTTGTCTCTTATAGAAAGAGTCTTATTTGGCTTTGTCGTTCCGCTTATTACCTGATGTAAATAAAGTATTACTTACGAAGACACAAGAATGTAGCAAAATTTTCGAGGCTTTGCATAGTCCTTAGTTATGAAGCTCCTTTCACATAAGACCAATATGATTCAGGTATTGATGTCTTTTGGGGTGAAGATATGACTGAATATATACTGTACCAATGTATTTTTGAGTTTCATTTGATGCTTATTGGATTAATCTGTTCTACTAGAGAACACTATATATATATATATATATATATAACACATGTACTGATATCATAACAGCTTATTATATCCACATATATAAACACATCTTAGGTACATTGATTGCTTCATGCATTGCTTTGTTTTGCAGGGTGGTGTAAACAATGAACTTTGTTTCAATTGTCCGCGGAAGACCTATTTCCGAGCACACGATAAAAATGTCATAACTAAGATAACGCTAGAGTCTTTGTCCGTTACATTGAATATTTTTATCAAAGTTCAATGGAGGCGCAAAGTTTACATAAATCTCTCGTAATGTTTCCATTCGGACGTAATTAAAAGTTAATGCATGCATAAATCAATAATTGTTTATCGGCGGTCTCGGTCCTAATAGGATCATTTAATATTATGATAATCAGGCCGAACAATAAATAATACGTACCACCATTTATATAGCTTTATTTTATGACATGTGTGTTCATATAATGTTACCGAGGATTATATCGGGATTACGTATAACATGAGCACGGTTGCGTATTCTAAAGGATTATGACGATTCCATTAGGAAGTTGAATCGATTTTTATTTTATTCAGTTTAAATTAGATAACAAATTACAATGTAGGTTTCTAGTACAAGTCTCAGACACAAAGTTGCCGGTGAAATTACAGGCACACGAGACATTCCGCCTTCACGTCTCAGAGTTGCGGACGCATACGATGCGACTTGGGTCTTGTCGTACCTAGTAGGGGAGGACCGAAGTTGCATCAGTTGTTATGGGCCGAGGTTACCACTTAACACCAGGTGGGCCGTCGGCTCGTTCCGTAACTATATTACATAAAAAAAAAAAAAAAAAAAAAAGTATAATCGTTGTCTTTGGAATTAAATAAGTCTTTAAAATACTATAGTTAACAGCAAGAGTTATGTCATTTTTCAATAACTACGTAATAGTTTATTTATCTTCTGGTTTATATGTGGTAGTAGAGTAAATTATTTATATATATTTGGCTGTTGAATTAAATGAGCCCCAGTTTCCATGTTATAAATGATGAATACATGATATTTCATTTTAATTATGAAAGTACTTAAAATGTTCACGAACTTTTGATTTACACTATAATTAATTAGTTATCACTTCAGATGTGTTTACCCTATGTTTTTCTATTATCATGCCTAATTACAAATGGTATGAAGACAACAGTGAATGTACTTAGTAAATTCTTACTACAAAAACGAACTATTACAGATGAACATCGCTTTGGAACTTAGGTCATTATGTTTTCAGATCAGAATGAATCCATTGATGGCTGTCCGCTGTGGTCTTAATTATGCCAGTCAGTTTCAACGAAGGTTATGATTCTTATTATATTATTCATAATAAAAGCGAGCAAACATTCTCGCAGGTGGGAGTATAAATTAATTAAATAACAAAGGGCGTCCAAGCCCAGATAATGAAGAGCGACATCTTCTATCATTACCTTTGTTTTTTTCAACTAACCGAGTGAACGTATAAAATTAATTTCAGTGGCTTGTCCATGAGTACCATTATGAGGAGAGTGAACCCCTCCTTTGTGTTTGACGTGCCTGGTTTGTTCAAGACTCTTTTAAAATCTCCCTAACAAGGCCAATTTACAACGCTCACAATTTTCAACGGTTTTAGTTCTCTTTTTATGTTATTGGAAGAGTGCTTTTTGAGGACGTTTTTAAAACAAATTGTTGTACTGAAACAGTAAGTGAAATAGATTTAAAACTTTTAAATAAAAGATATACCAGTTTGCTTTAACCTTAAACTTCATACACATATTTTTGATTTTGTGAGACTGATGACCGTGAATAAAAGGATGTGTTCTTTTAATTTTGATTTATATTTTGAGCTTTCATGTTATTATTATTATTATTGATCCTTATTTTTAAGTTGTTTATGTTGTGATTGACCTTTATTTATAAGTTGTTTTTATTTTGACATTGTATTTGTAATTGTATTATATTTGTAATGTATTCAGTAGATGTAATTGGTTAATCCGTATTTATTGAATTAAAATAAATAAATAATAATACATTCAATTATTTTGCCCTGAAAGGTAGGCAGAGCCTCTGTTGACCATTTAATTGGTGATAAACTTGTCCATTACATTATTGTTTTGAAACGGTTTCCTTGAAAGAACCGGTAGCCGAGTATCTGTTGTTATCTGTGATGGATTTTTTTATATTACTTGGCAATGGCATAATCTAGGTTTCTAGGTCAAAGGTTGGAAAGATTACATCACGTCAAAATAGAAAAGCCCTTATTGAAGGAGCGATCTGAGAGCCCGCGTGATATAAGCGGCGTTTTCTGTGACATTTAATAATACGTGTTAGCCGAACCCTGTTTCTTGTATGTTTAATTACCCTTAAAATTGGAGACACTGTCGCAGCTGATCGCACTGATAGTTTGCGGCAGAAGTGTTGTTTAGTGTTGCCTTCTCACGATGAAATTATATGCTACAAAGAGCTCTACCAAGTGGACATTAGTGTTATATATTGTACTGAAATGAGCGGATATTATAAGAAAATATAATTTAAATTAGTAGAAAGAAAACAATGTAAAATCATGATATTTTATAAAATATCATCAGCATCAGTGTTGCATACCAACCTATGGGTTGATATGCAACACTGATGCTTTTTTACCATCAACGACATGTCACCTGAAAATACACATTGTAACGCCCAACTTATATAATACAAAACCCTGCAATCATATAAAATCATATTTAAGTAAGTTATTTAAATCAACGCAAAAGTTACTACAGAACCGGAAATAATTCATTATTCACGCAGCGATTCTCATGGTGATATCGTGGCGGGTGGGAACTGCTACTCCATAGCTGTGCATGCCTTTTACCATATCTCTTTGGCAAAGTAATTGACTTTCGTTTACAGACAAGATTTTACAACAAAATATGGCTAAAATGTTTCATTCTGACAGGGAAGCACACGCAGCTGATTTATTTATTTATACATAGTGCTATCCATTTTGTCAAAAATAACTCTTACTCTTAATGGAACTATGTATGGACAATATATAATGTGTAAGATTATAATATGACTACTCGTAGCGCTATCTGACAAATACTGGAATATAATATTAGGTACCTTGTTTACACACAGACAAATTGGATCACATATATCAACAGACAGCATTATTTATTTTAATCGGTACTCCTCAGCTTGCAAAGGCATTAGCGTGGCTTACCGAAACCTCATCATAGGCTTCGTTTAAACAGCTCTCGAGCGAAACTTTTCCAATATTTTTTTCATCACGTTTGTCAACTTCCTCTGCGCGTATCACGGTAACAAACAAACAAGTATTTCCTCTCGGAGGCATGAGTTTTTCGAAGTCATTTCCATTCGAAAGCGTCGGTAAGAATTTATTGGGCCCTAACTCATACCGAAGTTAATCTTTCGGTGAACTACGCAGGTCGTTCCGTCGCTTCGTCTTCGTTATATGCGCATCGCTTTTCATTAGCTATCAGCCTGACAGGCATGTGTGTTCCAGCGCTGTGACACTAACTGCCAGGAGACTTCGCTAACTTATTGGAGAACTTTTATGTGTGCGAACAAGCGTCGACACCAATACATTTTCCTGATACGATGTCTAGGGAATACTATTTATAGACGTTCACGAAAATATTTGCCAAAATTATTTGGTATTTTTAACAGTTTTACTTGGAATAGAAGAGCTGCTTTGTAGGTAAGCTTCTGCTTGAAAGATACATTACAACTAATTATTTATACAATATTATAATAGTGATGGTTAAAATTTTACCGTACTACCGAATGTATTCATTTTTTTCTTTTTACTGGAATGTTTATCATTATCATAAACTTAAAATTAAGTTGGGACAAAATCGTGATTATTTATATTATTTCTTCATTGTACTCCAATCATTTACATTGATAATAACTTCCTCAATAGCGTGACAGTATTGATCATACGCAAATGAATAGTATAAGATAAATCGGCCAATGTCCATTTTGTAGGCCTGTAGCACGAATGACAATCGGCGGCGCTTTAGATAGAGTAGAGTACCCTTCACAAGTAGGTCGTGCGTATCCGGAGGGTGCTCTGTCGCCTGATATAACGTAGTTATATTATATTACAAACTATCTATCTGCAAACGATTATTTCGTCGATACGGGGTGTATTCAAAACTGTATATAAACAACGAAAAAAATGACTCTTCAAGAGTAATCTTAGTACTTACTTAGGGGTAAATAACAAAATGAGGTATGTCACAGTTGTTTAAAAAGGCACTAGTGGTTAAATGTTTCTAAACAAATGCGAGTTAGTTAATAATTATTGTACCAGCCATGGCGTCTGCAGTAGCTCAAGCCTTAAACAAGTTTTGAAATTAGGCTGATTTACATTGATCTACCTTCACCGCCGCCGGAATCCAGTGATGCGGATTAATACCGATCCAAAGGCAACCGGAAGCTAGCGCTGGAGTGAAAACCTGGATTAATGTAAATTGGCCATTAAATAATGTTTTTATTAAACGCTCATAACGCCAACATACAACTTAACTGTTACTGTAACTTCACTTTAATAACGAAACAACTATTTTGCTCCACATTTTTTTCCTAGTCTGAGTTTATAAGAGTTATTAAAGACATTTTCTCGCGAGAACACACTGTGCAATCCCTGTATAGATTGGTACAAACTAGCATGGTTCTGTTAACTATTACACAAATGATTGATTCAATCCACATACTGTATTTAATTGTTTTGATTAACTAAGACTATTACATCATTGTTTCTATTTTCATACATTTTAATTAAATGCGCACGAGGACGATCACGATATACGAGTTAGAAACGACTTCTGTAAATATAAACATTTATTCTCCTATCAACGCAATTAGTTTTGAGTTTCTTGTTTATTTATATTTATTAGGATAAGAGACGAGAGAAACAAAATTACACCTACGCACACTACACTGTGCGTCTCAAAGGTAGTCTAACATACCCGAAATAAACATAGCGACAAATTCTAAGATCATTGAAGTTCGTATCCAGATGGTTCAAAATCGAATATCGTGACAAATTTCAGACTTGCTATAAAGTTAGAACCTTCCAAGTTCACTTGGATTTTTCTCATAAACTACGTTCGAGTGTTAATCTGCAGGGACGTTGTGGAACTCGCGTTAATAGTTCACAATCTTCTATTTGGAGTCTTGAGTAAAACTGCAAGGACCGTGCCGTCGTATGTTCTTTTGTCGACGTCACTTGTTAATGTTCTGTACGACAATTTGAAAAACGCAATACTTTAGTAACTATAATGTGTATCTGTCTGACTCATTTTAGGATCATTATTTGCACAGTGATCTATATTTAATTTCACCGGCGACTGGAACTGCTTTCAACAATTAAATGATACAAATAAAAATTATAAACTTCTTTTTTATGTGATACAGTTACGGAACGATCCGACGGCCCACCTGGTGTTAAGTGGTAACCTCGGCCCATAACAAGCGATGCGACTTGGGTCCTCCCCTACTAGGTGCAAGACCCAAGTCGCATCATATGCGCCCGTAACCCTGAGACGTGTAGGTGGAATGTCTCATGTGCCTGTTTTTTTCATTTCACCGGCACGCGTTACTGCTTATCCAATATTGGTATAAAATCTTAAGATAATTGAAATAGGTAGGTCAGTGAAGTCCAATTAAAACTGGATAGTTTCAGGAAATTTTTAAAGTTGAATAGTATCTTGGTGTGCTTTGCAGTAGGTAGTGCAAAAGTAACAGTCCGCATTTTCCCCCCATTCTATTTCACGATTGGATGCTCTCAAATGACTATCGGATGCAGTAATTGGACATAGACTTAAATCTATCTTTAGTTTCATAATCCATGAATTCATGTAGATTAAATTTGAATTTCAAACTTTCACGTTACTGCAAACGGGCTCTATAGAGTTTGCCAAAACGTGTTTCAGCAAACTATCACAAAACATTTGAAACATTATTTTATGTCTTAAAGTCATGACGTCGCAAGATGTTTTATATCAACTCGTAACGTAAACTCGCAATAACATTCAAGAACGAAGCGTCGTAATTCCGACCCTCTGCGCGCCTTGGATTGCGGTTGAGGGTATAAATTTGCTGACGGTGAAATATAGAATTTCTGTTACAAATTAACGAGGAGTCAGTCAAGTGTCATGTCGTCGGGATCATTGCTCCTGACATATTCGTATGTGGCTGACACAACCTAACCCTCGCTTTGATGAGTGTAAACATCTATTCAATCGTCGTATATCCGCGAGATTTGCTACAAAATTGGGTATCAAGTGTCATGTTAACAAAAGCCGTTAGGCTAAGGCAATTGAGTTTCTTGATAAAAAGGCTTAATGTGAAATGAAGTATGAAATGTTCTTGCAAAAACTTTTTTCTTCAAATATGAATAGCATACATTATATTTTCTTGGTGCGCTCTATCGCTTCTTCCATCCGATGTTATATTTAAGATACTTAGTATCTAAGCTAAGCTTTAAGCGAACCCAAGGGAACACTAGAACTTAAGCTATTTAATTTACATAGCATAAGTACTGTATGTACCCGGCTCACGTCTATGAGCTGTGGGCTGTAAGTCTAGAGCTTTTGACTATTCGCATTTTCGACACGTATCAAACCCATCTATTTTTAATGTAAGATTAGATCAATGTCTTCGATGCAAATAACCACTGTATCTTATTAATATAATATTAGCGTTCCCGAAAAAAACATCTTTTGGATAAATTATATTAGCTTATTATGTTACATCTAAGAATTCTCTAGAATAAAATATAATTAAACACGAGTTTCTGTATACAACTATTCCAAACAAGCCCTTCATAATTCTTTGTTTTTTTGTACAAGCTTTGTAAATCACCTTTTTTCTCTCTTAATATCTTCTGAAAACAGGTTGTGAGCAAAAAGCGGATTACGTAGGTTTTATTCGCACCATGCCTACAATGAAACGGGATTTTTATGACCCCGAGGGTGAGAGCTGGCATTAGGAATACAGTTTTTAACACAAACAGTACATTGTTTGAAATCGTTTTCTAGGCTTGCTACTTCAGAGGATGAAACCTAATAAAATTATAGAAGGTACAGCCCAGCTACTCCTTGATGTTACTGGCAATTCCTTGGCTGCTGAAGATCAGGGTAATTGTAGTAAATTTGTAAACTGAAAAAAGATTAGACTTGTTGTCTTGTTTTTGACTTTTTCTTAGAAGAAACAAATCCGGTTCGTGCATAAAATATTAATGGTTTATACCCATGTTAGTAATGAACCAAAATGTTACAGAATGAACCACTTGAATGCATTTTACCAGCTTGAAATGAAGAATGTCTATAAAAGCATGGATATACAACATTGCATCCAAAGCGAGTAATTATGTCGTTGAGCCGGGCGAACGGCATATTTTCTGATGCAATCTAGACGTAGATGCCGCGAGAAACCTGCGCTTGAGCATAGCTTTGATCGCACTCTGAAGTTGCGTGCAAAACCTACTTTCGGTACGAAAGGTTGGCGAACTCAGACTGATGTAATAAATCATTAAGTATACATCATTGAAGGATGATAAAACTTTAAACGTAAATTGCAATTTAATGGCTTCCTACGAAATCTTGGTTACTTTACGGCTCCAATTTACTGCCACCGCGCCGCAGTAACAATGCCGTTTCAACTGTAAGCTGAGGTTACGCGTAAATAAAAATATTTCACTTGGAAGGCACTCGATTTAGCTTGCTCGGAAATAATATGATTTGCCGATCCCACTTTTCATACCGCACTTGACGTAAGGACCTCTTTATAATAATTCAGAATACTGTTTGGAGGTTATATTTGATAAATATAGACACATACAAATGTAGATATACCTATCCAACTAATGATAACGGGTATACAAGCCTATAATATCCATTATAATGTCCTTGACCTATCTATAGTACATTATAGTACTTACATTTCTATGAATCATATTATTATGGACATTATAAGAACCATTATTTCCACTGAATTCATAAAGACTTATATGTCAATCTATTAAAAACTTACGGTCACGCGTACTTATAGCTACGTTTGCCGCTACTATTTAATTATAATGTGTAAATGATACATTCGGAATCCTATATTAATGTAACCATTATTTTAATACTTGCTTGAAATAGCAATTCATTCCATAAATAGAGGTACTATGTTGAAGTACTTTCATTTATAATTATTGGAAGGGTCGGTAGAATGAACTTACATATAAAAGCAAATAATATTTAAAATTATGTTATAATAATAATTTAAAAACTCATGTAGTGTCTTAAAAAGTACTCAATGTATAGTTGCCAGGTGAAGTACCTTGCGAAAAGCAGATTGAACTTAGAGCTTGATTTTAAGTTCTAAGAATTTATACGTAATTATTTAATTAAAGTAAATTAAATACCATATCTATCAAAAAAAAAACTACATCAACATCTTTCAATTTTCCTTACAAGCGTGTTTACTAGGCACGCTGGATAGAAAAAGAACTAACCTACTGAATATATATTTCCCTCAAGAAATGTATTAGATACTTACGCATCAACCGAGAAACCACTAAGGTGTAGAATTACAAAGCTTTTAGTGGCAAATAACATTCCATATACCTCCTAAGTGTAAGTTTTAGAACAAATGGTTAGTAGTGCGACTTTCAATTAAATTTGCGTTTTCTTTACAAGTCACATGTATGGCTTGTAACGTTCATGGCGGAGTTTAGTGACTTCCGAAGTAGCAGGTTATCAGACGTGGGGGATGGAAGGGGTCTGGGGGGCGCGGGGAGAGGGTAGAGGGTAGAGGGGGCAGTGGAGGAAAGCTGGATGCTGGTGGTGGTCTGTACAGCCCCCGCATTCGCGACCCGTTACCCGGCGCGATCGGTCGCGCCTTCCCGCACGCGATTTCACTCATTACCGATATATTTACGCACGTCTGTTTTCTTATTAATGTGTTTTGAAGGTTCGTTGTGATAATTGGAAGTGACGTTGTGATTTTTACGGTTCTTATCGCCGCTAAAGCTGGTATTGTTTTGTTTATATGATATTGTTCATTTTAACTGTTATGGTTGTCGAACGGATTTTATTTATAATTTTTTTTTTTATTCTCGAATTTATCAAATCTCATACTTTTTTGTCAGCATTTACCTATAAATTAGTCTTTTGTTAATTTAGTTAAGAATTTTAATGGCCAAGTCAGCTTATTTATCTTTGAAAAAGTTACAAAGAATTACATACACATCGACTGAAATCCCTAAACGTGAAAGAAAGCCTTATATCAATTATATTTCAACAACGTAGTTACTACACTAATCTCGTTGTATTTATGGAACTAAGAACTCAGCTTTGTTTAAAACCAGTCTACCAAAATTGAAATGCGACCTTTCCCTGTTATCGTTAAATATTTCAGAGTTTTTATTTTGGGAGTCTAGACTCTTACGTATTTCAACTATAGTTCAAAGTAAACTGTAACTGTATAGTTAACTTCACATCAAAAGTATGTGACTCATTGCAACAAACAAAATAATCAATTATAATATCCAATTTATAAAATCAGGTTAATCCATATTTTTTCGAAGTTATTTCCAATTTTACTCTTCTCCGCACTTAAGCTGTCACGCCCGAGAGAATGAGAGAGCATCGAATAATTTACCTCCAGAATTGTTTTTAGATATGGTGGAGCTTGTCCTTACCTGCGTTCGTATATTAGTAGAAAGGCATGAGGAATAATAATTCATAATTTTAAGAATTTTCCTACTATTTGAAACTGAAGCCTCATAATAAGTTTAAAATATGTGTCTTAAAATAACTAAAATGCAGCCGCGTGTCTCCATGTGCCACTGCATTCACAAAACTCGTTATCATCCCTCCACGAGACGCGAACATAGTGTTGTAAACACATAATGGTACTTGCACACAGGCTGGGAAGTGAAGTTCCTAGTTCCCCGTCCTACTCTACTTATAAGGCATGTGGCCTCGGACATATAAAAACGATAAAATCGCGCTTTCGATCCGGACCGAGAGCGAGTTTCTATCTGGGATGATAACTGCGTATATTTGCGAGAGAAACTTTCATCCTTTTATGATATTTCCCGAGAAACCAGATTGTAGTAAACTGTAGAAAATATATCAGACTTAATGTTAATTTCTATTGATCGCTATATCATCACATAATATCGAGTTTTTCTGATAAATTTTCTTCTTGGCTTTCATTTAATAACTTCTAGCAACTTAGGCCTTATAATTGTCATACAATACATGATTACGCCGACAAGTGATATTTACTATCGTTGATGATTTTATCAAGTATGTAGTCCGTATCGGGATCCTACAGAACTCAATTCAAATGTTTAACATGATTTTAGAACTGTATCAAACAATAACTTTTTCCCGCAGCTTCGCCCGCGTAGTGTCGGAATTAAAGGTACCTAGTGTAGGTATCTAGTATGTTTTATGTGTTCAAATTTCAGCCAAATCATTTCATTAGTTTTGGGATGAAGGCTAAATAAATTATAAAAATTATAACGTTTGGCATTTATAATATTAGCGGGGTTTGATATTAACTTAACCAGTTATTAGCTTTTTTTATTATAATTAGTTATTTTTAAATTCTTAAAATTGATCTAGAGCAATACTAAGATGGCTCTTAAGCTTATCATGTATTAAATGTCTCACAAAAAGCAAATAAAAAAATTCCAATAATGTAATAGATATAATTAAAATATGTACAAAATAATGTACCTATATTATAATTCGTGATCTCTATCTTATTGCCAAGAGGTTTGATTTAAGATATATATCACAAGAAAATACAAACAATGAATGAACTTTGTTGCCCAGTGGTGACAACAACTTTTAGAAGTCGATAGAACAAACAAAATAACAATGAGTTAGATAACTCTGATTTCAAATGAAATATCGACTTAATAAAAGAATATTAGGAATATTTTTCGATTTCGATTAATCTCAAGAAAGTGAGACAATTTCAGAATACTAAATATAATATTATGTAGTGATACAGAACACTTGTTACGTGTAAAGTACTCGTAATATACCATTACAACGTAAATTACCAATTTGTGAAATATTGTTTCGTCTTGTGAATAGGGAAAATTTTAGTTATTTTCTGTTGGAGCGGAGTGTGAGCACTCGGTGACAAAATACTCTTTATCTCCAGCTCATAATTATTGTCCGAAATTTGCTCTATCTAGCGATTCATTTTTCATGATTTCAGCTCACATTATACAGCGCATACAGTTTGTAAAAATGTTTACAATTTAAAATGTCAACTGGTTTCACTAACTTTTTAATGTTTTTATAGAAAAGAAATTTTTATCTCGAAATGTAGTTCGATTTGTGTTTTTTCAACAACAACTCAGGATAATGTGTTTTCTGTTTGATTTAGGTGCCAGTTAATTCGGTGAAAAATAAAATTTACTGTTTAGTTCAGTAAACTGATGATTACAATTTCTGTTTTGAAAATCTAAAGAAAAACTCAAACCTTGTCTCTAGTTGTACCAAAAAAAAATTACAAATTTCTTTTTTTGTGCATCAACCTTTCAGGTAACTGCATTTTATCGAGCGATAGCAGTCTTATATTGAGTGTCTTAGCTTATTTTTAGTGCTCTGTAGTCACTTAATAGAGTTGAGCGCATTCCCCGAGGACACGCAGAAATACTGAATGTCAAATTGTGAATGAACTTTTGACATTCTACTCACATAAATACTAAACAAATGCAAATTTCACTCATATTTTTATTGAATTTATACGAGCCCAAGATTAGTTTGATAAATTTGATCATAAATCTGTTCTAACATGTAAAAATTCATTCTCGAATTTACAATAACTAATAAAATATTTATATCATTTCTTCTTTATTGTGATTCCACTTACCTGCGGAGTAACACGATAGCCTGTTAAAACTGAGAATTTTCACTGTGAATCCTAGTCGCGCTGTGGTGAGACTTCATATAAATACTTTTCCGAGTATCAAAAATTATACCTACCCACCTATCGATACCTAATCGCTATGATACGATATTCCGTATCAGTGGTTTTGCAAATAGTAAAACTTATGATGTTATTTTTTTTCATCATGTTTTCAAAGAAATCAAATTCCGTTTATATTATAGCGTATTCGATGCAAATGAATGCATGAACTGATTTCCATAATCCATTCAAAGTGGCCACTTCACTGACCTTTGCCCCTATTTTCGTCATGTAATAATACTTCGGAATAACAGATAGGATACGTTATATACATGACGTTGTCGTTTGTTTACCCTTAAGATCAAAAAACAAATGTTTTATTATAGAGATAGTAAATAAATTTTGCATTCTTATTCTTATAATAAAATTTTCCGTCTCAGGTAAAGAAGCCTTTTTTTGTTCAAGAAACTACCCGTTTCTTCAATGAGGTCCTGAGTCCTGAGGCCAAAATGATAATTACGTAGGTGAATTGAAACAATAAAAAGACAAGATTGCTGAAATAATTTAGTCAAATTGTTTCGGAGTCCCTACACCGGGCCAAGGAGGTAACATTGTGAGACGTATATATTATAAGCGAGTGTATATAACATTAATAACAATTATCGTACCGTAAAGACCGTAGATTAAATAAAAACTATATATAACGGGATTTAAAGTTTCATCAATGGCCTTGTCTTTAAAAAGTTTTATCTATCGTCGGAAAACGAATGTTACGCTTAAGGTCGAGCCGGAAATAAGCCTCGAATGTTAAAAGACTATACAACCATTTACCAGTTAATTAAAAGTATTGAGACCATCTCAATACACATTTTGTATTCTACAACTCAGATGTTCCCGATAAAGCTGTATAGAGACTTGGTATGGATTTGACATTAATTATATGGCTGTCCGCCCCGATCCTTCCGGTTTCAGGAGAAAATTAGGAGTCACGTCTACGCCTCGTTTAGCGCGCGTTATGTTCAATGATACCGTAAAAGGTCTGATATATAACAAACGGGAGGTTTAGGTTTATTTTCAAAATTTGTCACAAAATTTCTTTTTAAATTATCAAATGATTTATTTGCTCATTCGTGTTCAACCAAAATAACGCTCTATACGGCTTTTTTAAGAGAATAAATTTTGAGATGGTGAACCATCTTAAATTTCTTAAGGCAAACGATTAGTTCTTCAATCGCTAACGCAAAATTTATAAAAAGTTTTTGATTTAAATCGTCTGTTGACAGATCCAGTGTGATTACTCAAGTTATGACCGAGTTGTCTATGTCTTCGAACCCGGCCTTACAATAATGGGCTGATGTAATTGACGGGACTGGAGTTCGTGGTTATTAATTTTCGACGCTAATATCAATCCAAGTTTACAAAGAATTAACTTGGACTTGCAAGGAATAAAAAATTTTTTTTTTTGATTACCTTACAAAAGTAAGACTTGTTTGTAATAGATATTTTTTTAATGTCATTAAATTTGAATAGAAAATAAATACATTCGTGAACTTTGAAGGATTTTTTTCAAAGGGATTAATTTTATTATCGTTATATATGGAACGATTTTAATGCGGGAACCTTAAAACTTTCTGTTACATACTAAACAAGTCGCGAAACTTTATAAATTTTGCGGTTTCATATTCATTCCAAGAAATATCAACGAAGATGATTTCTAAAGACTAACTAACAGACCTCGACAGCCAAGAACAGCAGTTAAAAACAGCTTGTTTTGAACTGATCCTAAAAAAACAAAGCGTATTCGCCTATACAAAATAAAGTATTGACGTGACATATCCAGATGTCTTTGTATCTTGTATTGCCACACAACGTAAACTTCGATCATTTGAAAGCCTCTGAAAGGATCAATTTTGCAAAACAAGTTCTGGCGATCAGCCTTCATAAGAAAGTTTCTATTGAAATAGCAATTAAAAAGCATCGAATTGGGTTAAGTTTGACTTTGTCATTTATTATGAAAACGGGTTAAAATATCCTTGAATGGAAAATCTTCCATTCCAGTGAAATCTCACTTGAGATAGATTGTAACTGACAGTTATATTTATGCTGCAGCCTTAGAGCTAATATAATCTAGCATCATTCCATTTTTAATAGGTATATTAATAATTACTTTGCGCAGCAAAACGAAAAAACCGACTTCATCCCAATGAACGAGAATAATTCCTCGTTATTTCGTTCTTGGTTAACATATTTTCTCCAGTTATTTTCATTTAAAAACTGCTCCACTGATTTTGGTGAAATTTCTATGGGGCCAATCTGAAAGTATATTTTTAAAAAGTATATGCATATTTTCAAATACAAAATGATTTTTCAAATCGGTTTATAAACAACGGAGATCTGAGGTAACAAAAATAAAAAATATGCCGATTTTATAACCTCCTCCTTTTTCTGAAGTTAGTTGAATTTGTAAAACGTAATAATAATAAACTAGGTGCTATTATCTGCAAAAGTTTAGCTTAAATATCGAATAAAGGAGACGCTCAACTAAGCAATTACCTAAATTAAAATTGAGAGTGACTTAACGGCAGCCGACAGAGCATCTGGTTGAAGTAAAGAAACTGACCTGGAATTCATAGATTAATTAGTGTAATTGCTTGTTCCGCACTCGAACACCTCATAGGAGCTCGTTTGCGTTTCAGGCTATTAAATATTCAATTACGGTTTCGTAGCAGGGTGAATTTTGATAGTAAATAATGAGAATATTTGCTTGGCTCAAACTCCCGCACTAGCGGAACTGAAACAATAATGTTTGCGATTTGAGGGCTATCCCCGAGGATATTGTAGCGTAGGATGGGATGTACACATCCGCATGTTATTCACCTTGGTCAACATCTACACTACAATTTTAGGACTAGGGCCTTTAATTTCATCACTGGAATTTAGCTTTTTCTGCTCTACCTATTGAACCTTCGAAGGTCGCCGCAGTGCCTTTTATACTAGGTGTGCGGAAACTGCATTTCACAAAGCCCTTGTGCATGACGGCTTAGTTCTTATTTAGATATTTTAAGCGAAGTTTGAGTTTTAGGAGCAGTTTGGTACAATTCTTCACATGTTTTTGATCAGCTTCGTGTCAAAGTCCCAAGTCCAACTTGGCAGGTAGTTTGTTATCTATACATTCTTATCTGACTTAAGGACAGCAAGTGGCTTGTAGTTCATTAGCCTGCTTGGAACTTTACTTTGTAATCTATATGTGAAGAAATTGTTAATTATCTTTAGTTATTATTCTACACTAAATTCAAATCTACACGGTTAGAGTCAAATTAAACAATCAATCAAATGTTATTAATACGAATTTTCTGAAATGTCAAGGATTGATAAGTATTATTTTAGGTAATATACATTCTTTCATTTAATATTTTAACTAATAAGTACCTCAATCTTGCGTTAAGCAGATAAGTTAAGGTTTGCGCAAGTAATAAATCGCGGGATAATTAAAAAAAGACTGTCCGTGGAATAAAAATGTAGGTACCTATGCAAAATTCAAACATATTTTATTTACCAAAAAGTATGTAGTACATGAAGACTTCGCAGTTTGTATTCATAACTAAAGACATTGAAGTAGCTGGCGCCGACATTATGAAATTACAAGGGTTTCTACTTATGGAACATCACAGAGATCAAGTCTTTGTGCGAGAAATTCTAAGCCGTGTGTATGTGAGGTCGGGCCAATCTATTTATGGCTCAATTTGTAAGGAAAATTTAACCTGTAACTAGATAGTCTTGACAAATTTTATCTCTGCGCAACATAAAACAAAATGAAGTACCTAACCTTTCAACTTTAACGACTATTTCACGGGAAAAAATTGGGTGTGATATATCATTTTTGAGAAAATAACTTTATACTTGAATTAAGAGCTCGAGTTTTAGATTCTACAAAACAGGATTTTATACCCAGAAAGTAACTTAAGCGTCCGAGTATCTTCATAGTGTAATGATGCCCATATTTTACTAGATAATAGAAACGTTTTGTCTGCTTTGGGCTATTTTATGTGAAAACATTTGCTCACCACAATGATTTATGAGTGATATTTCACTTTACTGTTAACCTCCACCCAGGCTTCGCACGGGCTAAAAGCTCTCGAGAGGCATTGTTTCCCCGACTTCATTGAAAACACCATAATACGAATCACATATGACGACATTTTTATAAATTATTTATAAAACGTGAAAGAATCTATAAGTGAACACCTATAGATAGACATACAGAAATACGCTAAGGGGGCATTAATTTATAATAGCATCATGTTAAAATGAATCATAGGTCTATCCATTACGTAATCACTGGCCCGTTTAAGGTCCTCTCGCTCTAATCGTAAATTACTTCGTATCACGGGGTGGCCACAATCACAGACGTGAGTGAAGAAATTTATAGCGTTAGATAAACGGAGAATTAGTGGGTGGATCCACAACCGAACTAAATTGGAACGCGTATCTGAGGTCATTTCACGTTTCGACCTGATCTGATGATTTCTCCCCGATAGATTTCCTTGATTAGGTTTACTCGTTCGACAGAAAACAATTTGTTTTTCTTCCGACAGCATCAACTTATAGCACGAATATATTTTTGGATATTTTCCAAGATAATAAAAGAACAATCACCGCTTGCTGCGGTCCTTCGTCGTTTCAGTAGGTATTTCTAGGTTCTGTAAAAAAGTGAAAAGTCTGTTTCTATACACGCAATTCATAAACATGCCTACTGACACAAAACATTTCTCTGTTTCATAAGCATAATATAAATATAAGTGACGACACCTAATGGTATGTATGACTAGCCTCACAACTCAGTTGGTTGGCTCTGCCTTCTGCACTGACGGTTGTAGGTTATTTTCCCACCCAGAACCAAAATATGGGTGACGTACACAGAGTTGGTTGTGTCTGGGTATTCACGAAGTAAATTTATACAGCCATAATTAATATAAATCACATGATGGGTTCCCATAGTACACGCTATGCTAGTTCGGGCTAATAAAACCGTGAATATAAAAAAAATATCATGACCTTACTCAGCCTTACGTCGTATATATACTAAGTCACTTGTACTACTCCCTGAATGCTAATACTTTACAAAATAAATACGTTTTGATCGAATTTGATCAATAAAATCGTAAAGCTTATCATAGAGAAATTTACTATTACTGATCTTATATAGAGGAAGGTACAGCTTCCATCAGATTATCGCATGCAACCAAGTAACTATCGTTTATTACATCTTTACCCTATCTGAAATGGGATTCGAGCAATATTTAATAGGTATAATAACTTGTTAAAGGCTTACGTACATACACTCGAGGGCTCGGAGGTCGTAAGGGTATACTATGAGCACCCTTTTTAATACTAGTTATTCTCTGTAGATTTATAATTTGAATTTCCATAAACATATTCACACAACTCACGTGCAAAATTTATTAATATTTTATTTATGTTTGTGTTGGAAATTTGTGTTTCCGATGTTACTTTATATAAATACGAAACTAAGGTTTGTAATTGTTTAGATAACCATAGCTGTTATTAAGCAGGTCTTTTACAATGCATTGAGACAAGTAAGCCTTGCCATTTACCATGAGAAGAAAGGCAAAAAAATACAATTCTTTTTTTACGATAAGCTTTTAATCCTACTTGAGGCTTTACTTAAAGGTGGCGAAAGAGGCCATGAGAACCGTGAAATCCTTAACAATTTTGATTTACCATGACAGTTGAATTTTCTTTGTACTTAACTGTCGCTCCAATTACGACTTCCAAAGTTACGAAAATCGCATTTATTTCTATAGCTCAAGAGACACCGATGTAGAAATCGAGCAAAGTTTTGCTTAGTGTGCAGTTCATAAACTGGTAATTAGAAGAACTCTAAGTAAGATAATAATGGCGTATTGTTGGATTATCTGCGTGTCGGCAGTCGCCCTCGTTGCGAGCGGCGAAGCCTCACTTTACGACGACGACTACGATACCTACACTAAGAGCTACGACTACAAGAGCGCAGGTAAAGTACCTCGTAAAATCTATTAAAACGTTTTATTATGTACCAAATTTAATTTCAGCTGCCTTGCCTTTCGATAGACGAGAATAACATTCAACTAAATTGAGTTTCGTAACGAAGCCTTGAAGGCAATAGCCGGCAGGCTGTACCTTACATTTAAACTAGATTATACTTAGTGTTTGAGGGGCGTGACAAAATGTTATCCAAAAGATAACTTGTTGAAAGTATTTTTTTTGTATTCAACAATCATTAGAAAAGGAGGAATCGGAATTGTTTCTTGATAAGAAAGGAGTAACTAATTAGTGATTTCCTTGTTTTAAACATCTTCACGAGATACTACTCGTATTATAATTATATTATGTGATACTTGTAAATTAATAGCCATCTCATCTGTAAAACAAATCGCACAGGAGCTGTTTTGACTAGAATAAATTATCCACAGCATTATCATACAACATATACCACATAGCACATGCTACGATAACATAACCTCAGAATGTAGCAATAGTGTCATCACAATGTAGCGTATACGTGTTCGTAGCTCACGTAGGTGCTACGAAAGCTCGTGGGAAAGCAATCTAACTCTTCCGCTGTACAATGAAAACTCGTACAATGTCGTACTCGTAGCTACTGGGTTATCTAGGATGAAATGAAATCACTTAGAAAGGTGTCGATAACAACACTGGCATGATTCTAGAGCTTTGTATAATATCTTAATAATGACTGTAGAAGTAACTTGAGAGCTGTGCGACTCGTAGACATCTCTACAAGTAACATACAAGAGCTCTCAAACGAACCGTAGATCCGGGGGTGACAAATGCACTCATCGTCTTCACCGGGAAGTGAGCTTTAATACAATTTCCCGATGCACTGACGCTATTGCCATCTTGGGAACAATATTTTCTAATGCTCATGCAATTTGCAATGAACACTGTTTAAAATAAGTATTTCGTCGTAACCGCTGTTGTCTAGAGGGGTGTTTTAAGAAAATTGAAACTGGTAAATGGTGTCTACGTCTACAATACGACAGATCCACTACTCCGAGTGTTGACCTATTTCAGAAAGTGGATTATTTTACGAAGTATAAATGCCGACGTCGTTTGTTGTTTTGATGTTTTAGGAAAGAAACAAAGATCCATCGCACATCACAATTCATGCGCAAATGCTCAAAAGAAGTAAAACGTCGCCTAGAAATAAATCTTACGGTGAACGTAGACTTTAAATGGTAATCGCAGATAACAGTATATTATTTTGTATTTATTTACTTGTGCAATGTTCGTGATTTCATATGTTCAGTTTATAGAACTTTATTTCTCAAAAAAGACATATGTCACTTACATGAGAATAAAACAAATCATTAATAACGACAAGTTTTTTTAAATGGTGCATACATTCAAACCATTTATGTATTCATTAAAACTTAAATGGCAATTGACAGAGGAAAAGCACTTCGAAAACAGATATCTTTTCGAAAATACATTGACGGGAAAATAAAAAGAATGTCCAAAATAATCCAAAGTCCAACACAATTCAATGCGAGCCCGACACGTCATCACACCAATGAAGACCACCAAAGACCTCGAGATCGCCTTGGAGGCAATTTTGCGGATGGCAATTTTTGTCGCCATTTCACGATAGAGTGATTTCATTCGAGAAAAGACATATCCGTCGAACTAGCTTATCGGACGCACACAGACATATCTCCGATTCAACTACTCGTCCCGACAACGGAGCTCAATAGCGTCGACACTTAGGTTGTCCGTTTATTTGCACTCGGGCGAGAGGACAATTTGCAGAAGTGACTTCAATGTTTCATCTTCTCGCTTCAACTTGATAATTTACTGTAATTGATTTACACCATTATGTACAGAACGAAAATATTACAAACGGAGATACATTTCGAAATATCATACACATTATCACAATAGCCAAAAACTTTATTTCCATTGAATTCTTAAAGGATTAGTGCGATACAGTCAGTCAACTCAGGCCGCAATAATATGGAAATCCAAACTTCTCCCCTAAATTTACAGTAAATTTTATTTCATATTTGAGAAAATGGGACGGTCATAAGCTTTTTAGATCGCTAAGAAGAAATTGGACAAAAATCGATAAGACCTGGATTGATAAATTGTGTCCTTCACTTTATGAACGGACGGCAAAGTTTATCGTTTTTGTTCCCGAATTAATTACGTATTCAGATCAAATGGAGTCCCAAATTCGGTAACGCTCCATACAACCGGTTAATAGGACCTTATCTAGAGAGTAATTATGTGCCGTGGGACAGTCCAAGCTCTCTTAATATGACTAAATTATCAATTTGTGTCTGATTGCTTGCTTTAATTTAGATGTATTATTGCCTTATTCATAAAATGGTATGGTAATGGTGGTGGAATCTTTTAATTAGCCTTAAGTCTTTAATTTATTAACCTGTTCATTAAGCTAGCTGTAAGATTTCCTAAAATTGTAAAAATTAATAAATAAATGCGTTTTTATGTAACTGTTATGAATGCAACATACGAGTACTTTAAAACAGTGATTTTTTGGTTTGATAATCGACAGTTTCCAATTCAATAGATTAACGCAAAATATATTTATCTAAAGTGAATGCTGTAGAACTTTATGACCAACACAAACGCGGGAAGCATTTCATTACATAACAAACAGAAACGTGAAGAAATAAAAGCCTGCGAGTAATAAAATCACAGCAATTATTACTAATGTATAATGCGTAATGAAGACTAATTGCCGACTTCGTCTCGTTGGAAACTCTCACGTAATACGGTAATGGGAAAGTGTACTGCGATAACCACGGGTTTAAAACAAGGATTGGAGCGATACTCGTTTAGAAGAAGCTCGCATTAACATTCCAGAGTCGAGGAGGCAATAATGTGGGCGCTACAAGGTGAACGTTCCACTCGAGCAAACTGCCTCGCTCCGGCGGTGTTAGGAAATATGTACGAGTAGGTGCCTATTTCTGAACGGGAAGCTGCCTAAAGTGCTGCCGTATGAAAAATAAACTTGGTTAAGTGCGAGTCTCACTATAGAAATGTGAATTCCACCGAAAAGAAAATAAAGAAAAGTACATTCATTTTCGGATTATTTTAACGTAGATTTATCAAAAAAAATGACATAAAAAATGTTAACTATTTAATTTTAATTGTTATTTTACCCGTTACTATAACTTGGAAAACGGGTTATAAGTGTTACGGTGTCTCATTGAATAATCCCTGTGAGTCTAGCAAAAAAATGTAAACTAATTTGATTATATATTTCCAGGCCGGTTATGGCTCTTTAGACCTTAAGGCTATATTTTGCTACTCTACTACGCGTGTTACAGCCTCTCTCTAACCAGTGTGTTGAGGACTGAAATGAGTATTAAAGTGCGCCTCAAAGAGGCTTCTTTCGTGCACTTGACACATCTTTGGAATTTGTTGCTGTGGAATTTCTTCACTATTTTGGGAACGCGGCAACTCACGTGAAAAACTCATGCACTTCTGGATTTGAACCAGCGACTTCCGAATGTAAACTCTGGTTCGATGGTTCAAATCCACTGGGCCACCACACTTTCTAGATCTTGCTTGAGAGTAACTAATTTTTATATATTTTATCGTGTTAGAATAAAACAATATTTTTCTCGAAATCGATTGTTACAAATTATCTTAGAAGTGAATTAATAAAAAAATTACCTTTCAAATAATTCAAACCTTTTTTGTTAGTCTTCTATGTAAGGTTTTAGCTAAAAGTTTGCTAGCTGTAGTACCTGACAATGTTTCATTTTGCCTTCAGTGTCGGAACCCTACAAACACGAGCATTACGGAGGTCGTTCACTTCCTAATCCGAGATTTCTCTAAAAGAAACTTAGGATTGAGTGAAAGGCGTTTTCGCAAAAGTCGGCCTGACTTGCCTTGGTCTACATACCAAAGCATAATTATGACGAGGAAAGTATATATACATATACCATGACACGATGACTTGTATCTACTGCGATAACGTTATGTACCTACTACTTGTCAATGCTCTCATAAGCTTTTTCACAGATATTCACTTATCGGAAAGACACGACTGAAAAGATGCTCGGTTTTGTAAAATGTTGGATTAAACATTTTAGCTGCATCATACTCTTATAAAATTATAAAAATAATCTTTCTTAGTTATGTTCATCTGATTCGATTTAACTCTGGTAAATTCTTACACGTACGCCCTCGAAGGAGTCTGCGTTGACAAAACCATTCAACAATGTTTGGAGTTGCAACACATACCGCTGGTATATATTGGGAGCCCACGTTGCTCGCGCCCGTAGGTGTTTACCCTTTATATACCCTTTGAATCCCTACACGTGTCCCCTGGGTGGTGCGGTGGTGGTTCAAAGTAGCAGTTCTACTGCTACTTTGAATGTAGAACATTAGAAATGCGACTTGAGTCATCTCGTACTTTGGTGAAGAGGGCTTGAGTCGTATTGCTGTTGTCTATCGGCGGCGGTTACCACTTAACATCAAATGGGCCATCAGCTCGTACCGTCACTTAAATCATATAATATTGTTTTTCCAATATGTATCTATATAAAACGTTAAAATATTCAACACACAAACTTGTCTATCGTTATACATGCAGGATTGATGTCCTCTTTTATGAAAGGGAACGTGTAATGAATATTTATCCCTCAATCTGTGCTGTTGCAAACTCCAAACTCAATAGTGCCGGCAGGTGTATTGAACTCATATTTCAATGAGTTTTCATTCCATAGAGCAACAGAATTTCGTGTAAAATACAGTTTTATGACAATCTGTCATAGTACACTTGAATTTATCGCACGGGTTCCAGTGAAAGGGCTCCGAGCTCGTCTACGAGGCGATATTGTTCGACGAGGGTTCGTTTTGTTTACAAATTGCTTGTCGGCGCTTGCCTTGCTCAGTTCAAATCACATTGGAATGAAACCACGACTTACCTTGAATTGCTCTGGATATAAAGGCAGCGACTATTCGTCTGTAATTTTCTCCGAGCTTGTTTTATACTTGGAACGGCAATTTGGGCCGTGAACGGATTGATCTTGTATACGGTTTCTTACATTTTCTAGGGTTTTGCGCTAACAAAAAAGCAACCTGTGATATAGAAACTCGAGATGGAAGATTTCACATGATTTCTGCCAATCTTGCCATAGGTACCAATCACTCCTAGTAACTATTACCCACACATACTACAACTAGCGCTTAGACTACCGTAGCAGAACTTGATGTGTTCGCTACACTGCGTCCTGTACGGTACGGACTCATGTCGCTACATGATCGTAGTAATTCCCACGACATAACGCTACTGCACGACATTTGTTCAAGCTCCCCTGTCCAACCGTTATAAACAAAACACTAATTTTACGTGCCCCCGACGAGAACAAAACAAACGCAACTGTTTCGTGTGCCTTTTCATCGAACAAACTACAAATACTGCTAACAGCGTAACTAGGCGGCTTCCAATAATAACAAGCTATTTGAGGATATAAATCCTCTCAGTACAACTAGAAATGTCTTTTAAAAAATTTTTGCTAACAACTGTTGGAAAGTACGACGGAACCATAATAATAAACTACTAAAACACCAAAATATCGTTAAACCAAACGGCGTTTATACATAACGCATGAATCATAAGGTTAATACTTCATATATATAACAAACTATTGACTACTAATGTATCCATCACCTAGCAATCAGGCCATAATATAATGTCACTTGCAGGGCGCATTTGTGCGTAGTTTTTATTTTAAGAGCAACTCAATGTAAAACGATCAGTTGTTTCGAGAGCATGGTGGTCTAGTGGTACTGACCCCGAGTTTCAATCCGGAGGTCATCGGTTCAAATCCGAACGTGCACCGAGTTTTTCCGCTAGAAATATTTATTTGCGCAATACCACGTTCTCAAAATGGTGAAGGAAATTATTAAGGTTATTAAGTAATTTTACTTCTTATTACTGTTGTAAATTATAAGTGTTTTATATGGTTACTTTTAAGATTTTGCGAGCGATTTTATACTAAAATATTTTTTTTATAAAAATCTTGTTTATTCGTTTTTCCCACAGCTTCAAACTACAAAATGAGGGTTTGAATTAGCATTCTAATAATTATCATTTGACAACATATTATAATGTTTAAGTAATTATGCTGTGAACCCCTAGTTTAGTAATAAATAAATAAACTAATAATATAGAGATATATACGAAGTACAAGATATTTCCTGGTACTATTATTGACTCTGAACGTACCCTCGTCCAATATAAGTGAAGATTAACGACCCCCAAAAGCGAAGACGTGTTGAACGTCACATCTTTCAAATAAATTAAATGGCGGCAGGGGACATCCATGTCTTCGTGTTACAACATAGCATTTATTACTAACACGTTAAGGTCGTTTTTTACACAACAGTTTAACTCTTACAAAATTATTTATCCACAAAATTGTGGTTGGTCGGGAAGTAATGAAAAATTTACCCTCAGCGCGACCTGTGTAAGCGATATTTTGGGATTCTTTTATTATTCATTAGCAGCATTTACAGTAAATAGCAGTTTTAAGTCTTTGCCAGCCCCACTTGCCACACAACTTTATCTAACGGTCATCTATTCAACAAGAAGAACATCAAATATACCTAATGTAAATCGGAAGCCGAATGGTAGAGAGAGGCACAAAACATAGCCAATGTGTTCTGTGATTCATATCTCTTCTCTTATCTTTCGATTGCTGATATAAATCGGCTCGTTACAAAATCCAGCTTTTTGACGACATCTTTAGTTTGCGCAAACAAATTTCTACGAGAAATAAAGTAAATCTTTTAGCATAATATATTTTTTTCGAATGAAATAAAGAGACTCGTATTTAAATCTTTGGTTTCGGCGAAAATATAATTGATGTCTGGAGGGTTGCAAATATATATAGATAATATAGATAATATTATGTTTATTTTAACTGCGTATCTGGGGATATAAGAATGATATATTGACAATAATTTTATTTGTTTTATTACAGAGAGTCGTACATGCACGGCGTCTGAATACCGATGCAAATCCGGAAGATGTATTCCTGCATCTTGGCGCTGCGACAGTGAAAAGGACTGTTCTGACGGTTCAGATGAAGACCCAAGTATATGCAGTAAGTTCAGCTTACTTACCTTTTATACCAGCTACGTTTTTATGAATTTACATAAACCGCAATATTTCAGTGTCAACACACGTTTAATATTACCCGAGAATCCATAAAAAGACGAGGATCCTCGGCTTAAAGTTCTGACAGTAAACCTAAGGACACATGAAGTAAACGCCAACCTACTTAGCGAAATTTGTGCGCCGAAAACGCAAACACCGTTACGCCGACAAGTTTACTTTAGGGAGATAGCTGTCCCTAACCCTGTTTAGGAGGGGAACAATGAAAAACCAAGGACCCCGGAATGACAGGGCCAGATTAAAGGTTATAAATACTGAGGCACCCAAGGGTTACTAAGGCAAAAAGTTCATAAGCGTCTTTCTTGGGATTTACATAATCGGCGCGTATTCTGTAAAGACAACATAGGCGGTCTCCAAATTTTAAATGGAAACGTACTTTATTTTAGTCTTCCTTGATCATAAGAATAATGTACAATGCTACAATGTATTCAAAATTATATGCATATTTACGATTTATCAGCACAGATTATGATTGGAATTAGGACCAAGTTCGCAGGATTCATTTAATTATCTTTGTATACTGTGAAATCAAATGGTAGGTAAGAAATTTATAGCATTGTTGTCGTTAGGATCAAATTATATGCATACATCCTTTACATTGCAAGCTTAATCTGTTTTTTTATATAATGATGATGCCAATTGCTTCATGATAATCGAAATCTGTTTATTTGATGCCACGTATTTTCAAATAGGTACACTCATTAAAATCTACGTTGATTGAATTTATATTACTTTAATTATTGTTAATGTAAATATTTGGTTGTTAATGCGCAATTGAGTGTCTCAGTTTGATTATTCAAGCAGTAAAAGTACCAGATATTATGCAAAATTAGTTTGAATGATTAGTTGTATGTTTGTGTGGATGAGAAAATGTGTGTGTCGAGAGCTGATTTGAAGCCGAGGTTATAGCCAATTTACAACAATATGTATAAGTACGTTACATTGAAGATATTTCCATGAAAAGCATATTTCATACGCAAGAAAATGCAAATATCACAAAGTATTTAATGAATTTCGCTTTGTGGCGGTGGCATTTGGAATACGCAAGTCTGTGTACGAAATTGAACATTACAAAGATAATTTTATTTATTTTGGGAATAGCTAAATAAGCTTAGCTCCACGGTATTATCTTACAGCAGAGAACTTGGATTTTAACTCACAAAACATTTGATTGCGTTAAAAGCAAGATCACACACAAGCACTTAATACATATTAGGTCAGCAACAACACATCGCTTTAAAAACTTTTGCAAATATGAAAAGTAGTAATATGTAGGAAAATCGCTTCGTTCATATTCCATTTCGATGTTAATATTCAAAAGTTGGGCAGTTCCTAAGCGTGAAGGGGACTTTTAATTCCTTGTTTTTACCAAACTGCAACATCGGGAAAAAGCTTGGGAAAGTTTCCAAGGTTTTATCAAGGGGCTGGCGAGGGATCCGGCAACCGCGCGGGTGGAACTTTGTTACACTCACTGCGGCAATAAGTCACATAACGCAAAGCTTTGTTTACTATTTGACAGGGACATGACTCTATCTATATGTGAATACAAATAAAACTTTTAGAAACAGATAAAGTCACCGGTAATTTCTCATTACATCGCCCTTTTTTCTGTATTGACACATACGGTTACTTTCAGTAATAATGTACAATCCGACATGGCTTATAATCA
The DNA here is from genome assembly GCA_947359385.1 of Chesias legatella. Classification (NCBI taxonomy): domain Eukaryota; kingdom Metazoa; phylum Arthropoda; class Insecta; order Lepidoptera; family Geometridae; genus Chesias; species Chesias legatella. The sequence continues at coordinate 4,815,579 of OX375765.1, read as the reverse complement.
GTGTGATTTAGGCGCTCGTGGAAAACTGTACGTACGTTCGACTCTCTTTAAAAACTTAAGAAACAACAAGACGACGTTATGTGACTGTGTATTATAAACGTTTTTCCAAGTTTATATTAAACACGGTCAAAAAGAACGTGTCTCACTACAGACAGTGCTATGTGCATTTGGAACGTACAAATGCGCTTTTAGAGTAGACTGATAAACATCCAAAAAGATAATTTGTTTTAAGGCGCAAAGCAGAATTATAGACCAATAAGGGGCTTTTTACCATCATTAATTACTTTCGCCCGTATTTACCGTAGCCTTTATTATGTTGGGAGAAAATATAGGATATAATTCTGGAAGCGAGTGTTTCAGAAATTTAATCGTGTTTGGAATGTTAAGAGCCGCTGATAAGGTAGGTTTTAGGTTTTTTAGGTTGGTTCTTCTTCTGTCTTAATTTTAACTAAAGTTTAATTGTTTTCGATCCCGGCAAAAAACATATGAATTATTTCATGGAGTTCGAGGATACATTCAAATTTTCGCATATAGCTGGCGTGCGCCGCTGTCCCGAACACAAATTTCTGTGTGTCACTGGAGAATGTATACCGGCCTCTTGGCGGTGCGATGACACACCCGATTGTCCCGATGGCTCGGACGAACACCAGTGTGGTAAGAGCATGCTCAAAAGGGAAGCATGAATTGGCATGATCGACTCTAAATTCATCGCAACAGGATCGAAATGGAGCATACTATAATGGAAGCATGTAGGAAATTCGAAATTAATAAAAATAAAAATAAAATATTGATATTACACGCAACGCCATCTAGCCCCAAAGTAAGCTAAGCATAGCTTGTATCTTGGGAGTTATTTATTATGTTAACTGTTTATGACTGTGAGCATTATTTTAATAAGGTTCACAGAAAACCATTTACGGCAACAAACAAGGATTATCCGTAATTTTCCTCATAAGGGAGTTCGCCGTGCAGTGAAAACGTGGAATCAAAAGTTAGTTCAAACAATTTAAATAGGGCATCGTTGTTTACTCGCGAAAGAAAACATGTAAATTTCGAATTTCGTTTGTAGGGAGAAGGAAAGCGGTGGCCCAACGGGGGAACGATGCGCCGTAACGTTTGTGTTGTGTGTATGTATTTGCATCACACTTAGCATGAGCATGAATTGGGTTGGCAGAAGTGGAGCCGTGCGGCGCGGACGAGTTCACGTGTCGCGGCAAGCCGGGCGAGTGCATCCCCCTCACGTGGATGTGTGATGACAACGCGGACTGCTCCGACGGCTCTGATGAGAAAGCATGCAGTAAGGGTTTGCAATACAATCATTTTGTTACATTTAAATTTTGCAATATATTTTTTTGTTAAATTTAAATTTTGCAATACATTTTTTTTGTTAAATTTAAATTTTGCAATACAATTTTTTTGTTAAATTAAATTTTGCAATATAATTTTTTGTTCAATTTAAATTTTGCAATACAATTTTTTCGTTAAATTTAAATTTTGCAATACATGTTTTTTTGTTAAATTTAAATTCAGTGGTACTGATTGGAAGCATTTCCGCAGGTGGCTATGACTGTAGTTCAAGCATGAACAGTGTTGAATGCAATCCATTTAACAATTACAAAGTCTATGTGTTATATTTTTCACCTTCCAGTCTGTAATCATTGCTAGTACATCAACAATAAACTGAATATTTATATAATTTTTCAAATTAAACCTTAAGTTACATCGAAACTTAAAGAGATTTCGTCAGCATTATTTCTAAGAAGTCTTTGTTAAAAATGGTAATTTCTTATAAAACCATTCTCAAGTTTAGCTAAGCTCTATAGCACAAAGTTCAACAGGTCGAAATATTAATTATTTCACTTTGAGGCCGTTGATAAGGTTGAACTTTGGCGAAACCCTGATAGCGTTTGATCCGTAGAGGCCAGGAGCACAAGTATACAAGGTTGTCAAACATTCAGAAACGGGAGCAAATCTTGACATGATGAACTCGAACCCAGCAAACTTCAGTAGTTCAGTATTGGGCAAACCTATTTGACACTAATACAAGTCTCCCCCAATAAAAGAGCGCGATTTTCTTTTTCATTCATTACGCTCCTTTCAATTTACGATCAGACATTAAAGTTTCACGAAATCAGCGATAAATTTGAAAATGTTCCAGGTTAATGAGGCCTGAGACTGGAACGTAATGACAGATTTAACATAATTATCACATTGAGTTTGCACCTTTACACATTTATAGACATTGTTAACTTAGTTTTAATAATTTAATACATTCCACAAACATCATTAAACGGCACAGCATTAATGCAAACTACGTGATCATGCATACTCGAAAGCATTTTCAAAATCATTAATTATTCGAGTCCCATGAGCATGTTATCATAATCTAAATTGCGAGATGGGCGATTTGAATTGTTTTATTTGTGGAATTGCATGAAGCCGACCGTATAATCTATATTCAGAGCAAAGAGCACGTAGTTGAACTAATTCCATCGCTTCAAATACGAGTATAAACAGAATATAACAAAGTAGATTGATTTAGGTCACAAAGTAAACCGAGTGTAGGTACGTACCTCATTCGGCGGTTCGCAGTGAGGCGAAGTTTGACTATTGCTCTTCGATATTGACGGTATCAATCAATCATCGGGGTCGAACCCAAGCAAACACTCTTGTATTCTATCAACGCCAGCCTCATCCGTCTATAAATTCTTATCTGCTCGCACCGGACCTGCCTCGAAGGTTGAGCGATGACGTGGCTTGTGTATTTTGAACCCATAAGCAACCTTGCAAAAAGCCTGAGTATGATTACATAGGCACCAATGTAATCAGGGAGCTTTCACGTTTTCCTAGAAATGTGAGACGTTTTCCTTGAGTCTCATAACTCCCGACACATTCGGAATGCAGTGCAATTCATACGCCTGCACAATAGCGCAGTACGTTCAAAGGACAACTTTTACTTCTGTCTGTGTTATGCTCACCAGAGGAATTTAATTAAACGTAGGGACAGGCTACTGGAACGAGTAACGATAATATTATTTCAACAAAAAGAATACCAAAGAGGTACGGAAGCCTGCTAGAGAATGAAACTAGTTCGCCGACGATAAAAAACCCCGCTTTTCTTCTGGTTAAGAAAATAATTCCTACTTTTATTTTCATTACTTAACTACTTAGGATGTAAATTACCTAAAGAGAATTTAATTCAGGCTTGCACTTTGTATGAAGATAGTTATTTTAGTGCTCTTTGTGCTTTTGCTAGCTCTGTTATAATGAATGTAATATAAAATTACAATATGAATCGGTTTGTTGAACTTGCCGCCTGAATTATTCGTGGAAACTTCAGTAATATCACAAACTTTGCATTTTATGAGGTTGACGCCCGTGTTACCGGCGACAACTAACTTTGAGGGAATCTTTTCGGAACTTCACGAGTTAGTCAAATGTTCGGAATGTATGAGACATCTTGTGAAACCGGGGGCTAGGCAGGTGCTAATAGAACTTTTGGTGCGTAGATGAGACGTGTCGTTCGGACGAGTTCACTTGCGGGAACGGCAAGTGCATTCAATCCCGGTGGGTGTGCGACGGTGACGACGACTGCGGTGACAACAGCGACGAAGTGAAGTGCCCGGCGCCGACCTGCCAGCCACAGACACACTTCTCGTGCGCGGACGGACACTGCATCTCGGCGTGGTGGAGGTGTGATGGCGATATCGACTGCCCCGATGGCAGTGACGAGACGGTAAGATATATCATGTTTTTAAATCTGTCGTCCTTTAACTAAAAGGCCCTTAAGCCCAAATTTTTGTTTTTGAAATATGTTCAGAGAACTCTTTTTAATTCATTTTAAATCCGTCAATTAACGGCCTACATTTTTTTTTATATCTCTGAAACTAATTATAATTTACAAACTTTTCTTAGACAGAAGGATAGAGAATTTTAAACTGTATCGCTTCCTATTAAAAAGTCAAAATTGACCTTTTGAAGGCTTTCTAGTTATAGGACGGCAGAAATAATAGTGTGATGTTTAATTATCACACAGTAATGGTTAATTTTTAATATATTAAGATTTAATCGAGCAACAGAGACACCTATCCACCAGAGATCTATTTTTATAAACTGCATTTTGGGGTGGTGGAGATGATCGATGTTGCGATGACAGTAAAGAAACGAATATCATTGTAATACCATTAATCAAATGCTAACCTAATGCGAACACAACGTTAGGTATTAATTAAAACGACGGACTTGCGTTGTGCTAAATATGTAGAGCTACTTGTTGTGCAAGAGCCTGAAGACATAAATACATACATAAAAAATAATATGCCACCGCTGAAATTTAAAATGTGCAGAAATTAACGCAATCATTTCACATTCCAGGGTTGCGCCTCGACGCCTAAAGTGCGGTCACCGTGCATATCCACGGAGTTTGAATGTCACGACCGGATGACGTGCGTGCACAAGGCTTGGGTCTGCGACGGGGACAAAGACTGCCCGGACGGCGGCGACGAGTCCCCGGAGATTTGTCGCGGCAACGTCACTTGCAGGCCGGACCAGTTCCAGTGTAAAGACCACAGCTGTATCCCCGGAGCTTTGTATTGCAACGGTGACAAGGACTGCCCGGATGCCAGCGACGAATTGAATTGCAGTAAGTATTTACTAAACTCGTTTAAAGTTTAAAAATGTAAAATGTATTCCATTGAAAAGTTGCTACACAATTTATTTTTGCCGGTAGACCTGCTAGGTACTTTAACGACGATTAATTATAATCGAAATTATTAATATCGTTAAGTTGATAACGAAACATTTTGTAGATTGTGAAACGACGGAATAGTCCCAACTGCAGTTTTATTCATTCTAAGGTGACTGAATACCTGGCCGTCCAGTGATCGACTTCTGTTAAATCTGTGATGAAATTAAATACATCTCCAGTAGTAGTATTAGTAACAGTATTATTATTTGGAAATCTCTCCGAATAATTGTCGGGGAAGTCAAATACTAGAAGGCCTTTTTCATCACATTTACTAGGTGGTCTAGTTCATTTAAGAGTTTTCTTCCTGTTTAATGCGAGTGCGTAAACTCCGTCGAATCATGCGTACCTACGCAATACCTATTCAAACGAAATGCTGTTACTGGCAGTTAAACTTGTGCAAATTTCATCAGCACTGCCACCACACCCATTTCAGCCGCCAAGCAGTTAATGCATTCGTGTCCCTAAATTCCGGTTTGAAAGGTGTGGTTGCCGGTGAAATTACAGGCGCATGGGACATTCCACCTTCACGTCACAGTTACGGGCGCATACGATGTGACTTTGGTCTTGTTTTACCTAAATAAGGGAGGATCAAAGTGGTATTCCTTTTTTATGGACTGCCACTTAACACCAGACGAGCTATCTTCTCATTCCGTAACTTAATCACATTAAAAAACTCAACAGCTCGACCGAAGACCGTTTGCGACAAGCGCACAGAGTTCGACTGCGGCGAAGGCATGTGTATCCCGCTGTCAAAGGTGTGCGACAAGAAGCCTGACTGCCCCAACTTCGAAGACGAACCGAGGGACCGGTGCGGCGAGAACGAATGCGCCAAGAATAACGGAGGGTGCACCCAGCGCTGTGTGGACACGCCGGTCGGGTACTACTGCGACTGCGACAAAGGCTACAAGCTCGTCGACAATCGCACTTGTGAAGGTGATTGTGGCTGTCAAAGTCAGAAACTTGATAATAGTAATATTATACTATTATATTATTGTAATAGTAATATATAACTCACCATTGCGCATAATGGATACTGAAATACTGATAGATATAGGTATAGTACTCATTTACTGGCCTCACAGCTCAGTTGGTGCCCTGCCTTACGCGCTTTAGGTTGTGGGTTCGATTCCCACCCAGGACAAACATTTATGTGACATTTGTAACATTGTTCTGTGTCTGGGTGTTAATATGTATTATATGTATGTATTAACAAAAGAAAAGTATATAATTATTATATCAGTTGTCTAGTTCGGATGATACAAGCTATGCTTAGCTTACTTTGGGGCTAGATTTCTAGCACCAAAGGTAGATCGGTGACTGCTAGATTAGGGATATTACACACAGCGCCATCTAGAAATAAATCAAACAAAACCAAGTATAGCTTGCACTCTATGAACCAGATGACTGACTGTATCCATTGGCCACCCACCATTCGTTGGCTGCCTTGTCAGTCACTGAATGGTGTCAGTCTTTGTATGTTTGTATGTTTGTATGTCACATGAACAAAATTACAAAAGCGTTTCCCTTTCAGACGTGGACGAATGCGCGGACCCCGGCGCCTGTTCCCAGATGTGCATCAACGAGAAGGGTACATTCAAGTGTGAGTGCCACGCGGGGTACGCGCGCGACCCGCGCGACCGAACCCGCTGCAAGGCCACCGAAGGCCACCCCTCCCTCCTGTTCGCGAGACGCTTCGACATCCGCAAGATCAGCCTGGATCACCACGAGATGGTCGCTATAGTCAACGACACCAAGTCCGCTACGGCGCTCGACTACGTATTCAGAACGGGCATGATCTTCTGGAGCGATGTTACCGACGAGAAGATTTACAAGTTAGTGTTATTACTACTTATAGTCGGATCTGTCCAGTGTGGTGATAGGATTAAAGTGCGCATGAAAGGCTCCTTTTGCACTTGACACTTTTTTTATGTGATGCAGTTACGGACGAGCCGACGGACCACTTGGTGTTAAGTGGTAACCTCTGCCCAAAACAACCGATGCGACTTGGGTCCTCCCCTACTAGGTACGACAAGAACCAACTCGCATCATATGCGTCCGTAACTCTGAGACGTGTAGTTGGAATGTCTCCTGTGCCTGTAATTTCACCGGCAACCACATCTTTCAAAGCGGAAACCGCCAAACAGTAACGCGTTACTGCTTGGCGGCAGAATTGGGCATGGTTGCAGTACTTCCCCGGGTGAACTTGGCGTGAGTACTACTGCTCTTAGCTCTAAATATCTTCGAATTTTAGCATTATGTGCGCGTAATTGCACTTTCATAGTCATGTCATGAGATGACGGGCGCAGTACCGTACAAGTGTACCGTATATTTCCAGAGTACCATTCCATTGAAGGTATTGCTGTTAAATTCGGCTTTTTATTTATATTATTATAATTCATATTCCTAGGTTTTTTAATCACAATGAGAGGGAGAGATTTGGAGATTTAGTGGTTAGCTCACAGCCGCCATTGTTTCTACTTAGCTCAGCTAAGTTTATTCCAGAAACTCATTCTTTAATAATCCAATAGTTACGTCAAATCTTATACCAATGAAATAACCAACAAATCTGCTAGTTTTCGATATAGTAGGTAGATATAATACGAGGGAAAAAACGGCTTATGGCGGAAAATAATTAAGGAATTAATTTGATTAACTAATTAATCAAAAGAGTGCGCGTAATTATTACAGTTAATTAGTTGATTGTCGGATAAAAGTGTTGCAAAATAATTTGGCCAGACTAATTATATTTAATGAAACATTTCCAATCTTATCTTAGTAAATTGAGTACTACTATGACGTAAAAATCAAAACAATGTGACAAACAGGCACCTGCATTATCTCGTCATTATTATACTGATTGTATTAACAAACATTCTACATAAGCGTGATGTGTGCTCTTGGCATTTTTAGAATAATCATATAAATAAATATTGGTGGACATTTCACACAACGCCATCTATCCTCAAATTAAGCTAAGCATAGCTTGTATCATGAAAACCAAACAATGGATATTATACTCATATACTTTTTGTTAATACATACATATACTACATATTAACACACAGATATCTATGTCACACAAATTTTTGTCCTGGGAGGGAATCGAACCCACGATCTATGAAGCAATGTGTGAATGTAAACCAATGTGTGTAAAAATGAATGCGCAGAAGGCAGAGTGCTATCAACTGAGCTGTGAGGCCAGTAATTGTTTGACATTTACAATGCATTAACGACCATTATTCTTGCAGAGCTCCAATAGACGAAGGCACGCAACGCACAGTCGTAATAGGCGACCAGCTGATAACCTCGGACGGTCTGGCCGTGGACTGGATCTACAACCACCTGTACTGGACGGACACCGGGAAGAACCACATCGAGCTGGCAGACCTGCAGGGCAACATGAGGAAGATACTCATCAGGGACAGACTGGAGGAGCCGCGAGCCATCGCTTTGAATCCACTCGATGGGTAAGTACTCGGTATTGCTTGTGTCCGTACTGGGGATATGGGAAGCGATGGAGTATCGTGTACTACCGCCACACAGTAAGCATACTTTGACAAATATTACAAATATAGTATAGAGTTTTTTTTCCAGTTGTGTTTTTCCTTTGCCATACTTAAGATAATGTGATCAAATTTAACAATGGCGAAAAGTAGATACAAATCTGTCCCATAATTTTTACGCTGAATTTGACGCACCTTATTGTTCCTGGACTATAAAAATAAAAACATTATTTCCGTTGAATCCGTATATAAATAATAATAATACTTATAAAACTTTAGCAACACGATGATAACTGTAAAATTTTTTGAAAGAGTTGAAAATTTCAGTACCTCACAGAACCTATCCTACCTACTATTCCTTAAACTTCAAAATCCGTAAAGCCACAAGGGAAATAGGATAAGCGACTGATAAATATTATCCTCATTTGTGGCTTTAATCATAAATCAAACATGAATGATTCCAGCTGAAAATAACCACAAAGTTCCGAGTTATCGTTAATCAAAGCAGTCAAATAAAATTACTTTATACCGAACATCATTTTACCATACCTCCCCGTTAAATCGTTATTTTTCTTTTAGATGGATGTACTGGACCGACTGGGGTCAGACACCGAAGATCGAGCGAGCTGGGATGGATGGATCACACAGGCAGACTATTGTATCTTACGACGTTAAATGGCCGAACGGTCTCACCCTGGATCTTGTGCGTAAACGAGTATACTGGGTAAGTACAACACATATAAAATCACGCAGTTTACTGCGAAGGGGTTATCAGACAAAGAAAAAAAAGAAGGTCTAGCCATGTATTATAGTGAGACCAAGTGAATAAAGAGCTGCGCAAAAGATAACATTCATAGTTTTCCCACGATAACTCGCCTTTACTTAGTAGGTATTTCACAATTAGCCTACATCCATGACAAATTATACCAACAAGGAGGCAACAAGTCCAATCGAGGCAGTTATATTTTAAATTAAATGTTGGTATGAATCATTTTTGATAGCTAGGTACGCTGTTGAAATCACTAAAAGTAATCGATTGTGTAACTGTAGTAGTAGCACTCTCTAAGTACCTATTTGACACCTAGGGACTGCAAATCGATACTAAATCATTATTTAGCTACATACTTCTACATTGAGTGACCTCACATCTCAGTCGGTAGTAACTCTGCTTTCTGTAGGTCGTGGGTTCGATTCTCACCCAAGACAAACATTTGTGTGACGAGCATTGATGTTTGTTCTATGTCTGACTGTTAATATGTATTTTATTTTGTATGTATATGTATGTATGTTTTTACACAAAATAGTTTATATTTATTCATCTGGCTCCCATATTACAAGCTACGCTTATTTTGGGGCTAGATGGTGATGTGTAAAATGTCCACCAATATTATTATTATACTGTCGAAGGTATTTACATTGCATATTTGGTAGTTAGCAAACTCGGTTCGCGCAAGCAGCAATTTGATGGACAAATACAATGGAACTATACATGATAATTTTTAAAACAACAACACGAGTACAATGCGCCATTTGAAGGAATTGTGTGGTGTTTGCGGAAATACGTCTCTATCGATTGATGGTTTATTAGCGAGTCTCTAAACGAAACAGTATTTCTTAGAACCTGCGTGCATAAACAAATGTTCTGTTTGTAAAAAACTTTCAGTCTTCGTTCAAAGATATAAGATAATATTTTTTAGGCGTATATAATTAAGCATACCATCCTAAGATTGCTAATGCAGTAGCAATAATATGGTGGGTATCAGCTGATAGCCACCGGCTAGTCCCGACAGTTATTTAGTATCTGCAAAAAGAGCGCTACGGGATACGAACCCACAACATTTCATTATAATATGCTTCTCGAAACATAAGGTTAATGACCTAATGGTAAGAAGCTAAAATGAATCTACTGAAATATAGGTGTCGGTAGATTATATTTTGTTCTTTAATGTACACACGCAGAAACTGACATAAACATTGTAGTAAAATATCAATAGATTAATTTGTGACAACGCATAAGCATACATACATATAACACATACATACTATATATGTATCACCTATCCTATGATCCTACCTGTCATGTATGTAGTATGAACATCGCTGCATGACTCAGTGATGACACATTTTGTTATTCATAATTCGGTGACCTAAGGAATGTACTACCAGTGTCTCCCCAAATAACTTTATGATTCGGTGGCTTGTGTTAAGACAAGTGGATTATCTTGATGTCAAGTTTTCGCATCCGTTCATTCTCAAAAATATAGACGTTCTGTTGGACTATTCGTCTCTGGCCGGTCTGCTGCCATCGTTTCCCAAGAAGAGGGATCAACATTACACTTTTTCATGTTTCTTTTTTGAGCATCTTTATATCTGAGTAGTAGGCCGTAACTTTTCCGCTTGCCATTCTGGAGCTCGGAATAGAATATTCACTTAGCCATTCTTTCTTCGGGCAAACGCAGTACGTGTCCGGACCAACGCAGCTGTTAAAATAATGATTAATTGTAATAAGGTGGATGCTAAAATGAATACGATATCGTCGTGCAACTACGACGGGTCGGCTCGCCGCCTCGTGCTGTACTCCACCGATGTACTCCGCCACCCCTTCTCCATCACCACCTTCGAAGACTGGGTCTACTGGACCGACTGGGACAAGACCGCTGTGTACCGCGCGAACAAATTCAACGGGAAAGATGTTGAGGCTATCACTTCTACGCACACTGTAAGTAGATTTCTGTGTTCCCATTTAAAGTTTTTAGTATATGTTTGTACTTCTTGTACCTAAATCATTACAAAAACAAGTTCTTCCACGTGTAAGGAACTGCTGAATAAACAGAGCTAAAATTGTAATACCACATAGTACAGGTCTCATTAATTACATGAACTTTTATGGATAAATATATTTAAAAAAATATTCTTAGCTTTACGTCTTCAAAAAAATTACTGCGCATTTCTGAAGAACTGTTAAAGACGTTTTTTGTGTATTACTATAAATACAACCAGCCAACATACAGGTGATAAGGTACCCATTTATACGGATTTGTTAAAATTTTCTATTGTATCGTGTAATGCAAAAAATATCGGTAAATATAAAAAAAAAAAACATAAATATGGCGTTCCTATTTGACAGGAAAATAAGTTACAGAATACATAGAAAACTTAATTTATTATCCTTTGCCTCTGTGGGAAGAAAATATAATACAAGTTAGACAAAAATACAGAAATGTTTAGTTAACCTCTTCAAGAGAAAAAAAGTTACAGACGTAATGTACTAGTAAATACCGGAATGTGCTTCACGGATTAAAAAAGCGGTTAACTTATACCTAACGACTAAAACTACATACGTAGATTTATGCAGCTGACAAAAATACTACGGCAGCCTTAAAACACTTTTGCCATTGTTTCTTCGAGAGAAGTCAATAATTGTTTTACAAAAACGTCATAATGTCTGAAATCATGCGTCAGTGATTTGTCGTATAACAGACTATGTACATATACTATACGCATGGACATAATTATACCATATGGATGTAAGATGGGATAGATTCTCTAAATAGTTTTGTCCTGAGACTACTTAATTAATTGAGCATTATCGAGCATTTCTTCGAACTACTCAACTTCTGATAATTTATATGACTATGATTACAGATAGGGCAATGATTAATTCCAAGAAATATATAGAGGTATACCTCTGGTCTGGTCTCGATATGTACCTTTACTATGGTAAAGGTACATATCGCACGGCCCCATATTTGGCTTAGTACGTATTTACAAGATTGGTCCTATTCATCATCATTATTATATAGATATCTTCGTATTCTTAGCATTAGAAATACAGACTTTCTTGAAAACTTGAAGAGATGATACAGTATTTTGCTATACATATTACGCTGTGGTTGCTAGGCCAACTGACTTCAGGCGGAACGGCTTGTGTTTTTTTTTATTATTTTTAATATGTGTATGTATGTTAATCTTAGTTTTATCATCATTGAGTATTTTTTATGTGTTGTAAGTGACGGAAAAAGCTAAAAGCCCCCTGATGTTAAGTGGAAACCGCCGCCCACAGCAAGCGCAATACGTTTTTAGTCCGCTCCAAAAAGTACGAGATGACTCAAGTCGGAATTTGTTGCGTCCGTAATCACCCCGAGACGGGGATATTACGTCTCATGCGCCTGCAATTTCGCCGGAACCCACTCCCTTCCACTAGAACACAGCAATACTTGTGCATCACTGCTTGGCGGCAGATTGCCAGGTGTGGTGGCAGTACTTCTCTGGGTGAACTTAGCACAAGTTCTACTGCTACTTTGGGTTGCTCCTTTCGCACCACCCGAGGGACACTTGTAGGGATTCAAAGGGTAATCACCTACGGACTCAAGCAACGTGGACCCCAAAATATACTTTTTTTATGTGATACAGTTATGGAACGACGGACCCTGGTGTTAAGTGGTAACCTCTGCCCATAACAACCTATGCGACTTGAGTCCGTACTACGTACGACCCTAGGTCCTAGGTAGTTCCTAGACCCAAGTCGCATCGCATACACCCGTAACTTTGAAACGTAAATGTGGAATGTCTCATGCGCCTGTAATTTCACCGGCAACCACACCTATCAAACCGGAACATTGTAACACGAATGCGTCACTGCTTGGCGGCAGTACACCCCCGGACGAACTTGGCGGGAGTTCTACTGCTCTTGAAATAAAATGTGTTTACTAAACAGCAAATAAATGATCGTGTAAGTCAATGTGTAAACACACAACTAACCTGAGTGACATTACCAGCAGCTCCAAAACCCGATGGTGATCCACGTGTACCATCCGTACCGTCAGCCGGACGGCGTGAACCACTGCGCGGCTGTGAACGGTCACTGCTCGCACCTGTGCCTGCCCGCGCCCCACATCGGCGCGCACTCGCCCCGGGTCTCCTGCGCCTGCCCCAACGGACTGCGGCTGCTGCCAGACGACCAGATGTGCGTCGAAGACAGTGAGTATACCACTAATATTGTAAACGTGAAAGTTTGTTACTCTTTCACGCTCAGACGGCTGAATGGATTTGGATGAAATTTGGTACCAAGATAGCTCTCCTGGATTAACACATAGGCTGCTTTGATCCCGGAAAAGTGCAGTGTTCCCGTGGGATTACTTATTTACCGCGGGTAGTAGTAAATAATAATATTGATGGACATTTCACACAGCGCCATCTAGCCATCTAGCCCTAAAGTAAGCTAAGCATAGCTTGTATCATGGGAACAAGGCAACTGAAATAAAACTTATATACCTTTTTTTGTAAATACATACATATAATACATATTAACAGCAAGACACAGAACAAAAATCTATGTTCGCCACACAAATGTTTGTCTTGGATGGGAATCGAATCCACGACCTAGAGAGCAGAAAGCAGCGTTACTACCAACTGAACTGTGAGGCCAGTGAGTATTACATACACCTGTTTGATCTCGATGATGTGGTTCAAACAATCAGACAAGTCTTTATGTTATCTGCAATTATATTTTTTGTCCTGGTGTTAAAAATATTTAGTAATAGAAGTCTATTACTAATATTTTAGGACTCTTTTCGACATCAGTCAGAAAAATACGTAAGAGCTGGAATCGGAACGAATATCTGTGTGATCTGCGTGGTTGTTTTAAAGCCTGCAAGTTCCGTACAATTTTTGATACACGTCATGGCATCCTTTATGAGACTTCAAGATCTCTTGTACATTCGTTCCAGCTTCTTGATAATTAATTCCCAGCACTGCTCGGAATAATGCGGGTGAGTATGAATGGACAGTCTACTGCGCGAGCCCAATCCAGTTTTAAAATGCTGGCTTATGATCGTTTCTCTAGCTTTTTTAAGTATATAATTTTTCCAGGCGAAATACTTTATTGCAAATTAATTAGAAAGTACGTATAAATCACTTCGCTCTCTAGGATTTTATTTTATGTAATTAATATTAATTAATGCTGAAGGTATCTCAAGTTTGAGAAATATATAAAGGGTTTATTCCTAAGTATATTGAAAAAAGTATTCTCTATATTTCTAACAGTACTATCAGATAAAGAATTGAGTACTTTGGAATGTTGCAACCTGGTTACTTTGGCGCCGTGCATGAAGGGACTTGAGCCTGTATCCGTTTGATATTACAGTACAGTTTGGTTAGCAACCAAGAAGATCTTGATGCTGCATCGTAATGCAAGCTGAAACTTATTATTGATGCATGGAATGCGCTTACCGAACCATACCTTGCGAAACAAAATAAATAACAAATTGACCAAAGTGGTTAATCGATCATTTTTAACAAAGCCTCGAGTTTTGTTGCTAATTTTATTTTACGGACGGCACGTCAAATTCTTTTGCAGTCTGAACTTTATTTTATTTTTTTAAATATAGCCTTACGAAGGTACAGTCAGCGACACCACTTTTTAATCATTTGGTTTTTGTTAAGTCATTTCGGAAATGTGAATGCTGATAATTATACGGAAGTCGATTTAAGGATCTGCTTTTGATTTAAATTACGTAGGAAACTTTATCCTCCACGAACAAAAGATGAAATAAAATGGCAATTTGTAAATAATTGCACGTCGTCGATTGTACCTTGGTTGTGATAAAAAAGGTATGCGCTGTTGACGCACAAGCCGTGGAAAAATAACTTCACAATGGAATTCAAATTCAAGGCTTTAATAAAATAAAAAATAACTCTTATTATTTAAGGCTGTTTCAGCAGCCATCATAAATTTTGTAGCAACCAATATTTATGTACCAATTAGAATAGTACGTTTATATTATTTTATTACTTCGTCTCTCATTCGATTACAGTATCCATTTCTGAAGCAGATCCTTCTTTTACTGTTAACTTTAACTTTAAATGTATGTAATGAATTAATTTCTACAAGCACTGAACTACAAAGAAGATAATGATAAATATATTTATAAATATAAAAAGAGGTAGGTATTGCTGAAATTGTATATGACTACATAATATCATCAGTAGGAACCTAAAGTTTTACACGAGATAACAAAATGTTACTCCACTGTGTTGAATGATAATTTTGTCACACACAAACTGTGTAAACCTAGGTGCTATCCAAAATACCCATATTATATTAATACTGGGGAAATAACCAAAAAATATATATATTATGCTTAATGTTATCAGATGATTAAACACAGGAAACGCAATCAGTTATCACGAGTTCGCTTTATCGTAATTTTTCTGAATTGATTAATTGCAATAGGGCTATAAAAGATAGTCGGTAAATTAATAAAAGCTTATCCTGTGCGTGACTTTAAAATCAGTACAACGATAATTAAAATCGAGTTATCACTCTGCAATGCAAATGGCTCAATTATTTTTATGTTATTTATTAATGTTTTATCAAAAAAAAAACCTACTTATTATAAACTTTTTATTATTTTATGTGACAAGATTTCCCTATTTATCTATAGGAAGAAAACGTCTTACAGAGAAATTATTCATTGGTCCGTATTCTCGAGTGTATATACGAGTAGGTACCTACTGACGTACGTATAGAAGAGTTAAAATCAAAAAGATTGCATTTATGGACATCTCATACTAATACTATTACAACTTGATAATATATTACAATGATATTATACAAATTGTTAGTACTTCGAACATTAATAGATATTCAAATCAAACCCACTTTTTTTCGTTTTTATCAAGTACATATTTTGAACAACATTGATCTGATTTTTATCGATAGTTTCAGTAAGGACTTTTTTTTATAAAATAAACTACATTTTTCGACTAATTTTAAGAAAACTAATTCTATGTCACTTCTCGAGCCTGACGTTTTTTTGATACCTTCTGAAAATTAAGATATAAATTATCCTAAAACCTCATTGAATTGTTGTTAATGAGTTGTTAAATTATCGCAACAGAATAAAACTACACAATCAAACAAATCGCATACTTACGTACAAATTATTAGATTACATTAATTAAAACAATAATTAGAAAAATGCAGAGAAAACCATCACCTACGTAATTCGATAAACCGGAAATTTTTATTTTTCATTAAGTATTGTTTCAGTGGGTTGATGGAGTGATAATCAACTAATTAATTATTTTCAATATCAATATTAGCAAGTCTTCGATCCCTTATCATTAAAATCTCATAAGCCATTTTCTACATCGATCAATCTCTGATAATAATAATTAGTGACACAGTAAGGAAAATTACTGAGATAAATAGAAAATGCGTAGATTATGATCATTTTAATACTTAAAATCCACATGAGGCCTTTGTAGTATTAACTCATTTTATATTTCAGTTCAGCACAACCAGTTCTTTGAATTCATTCGTCAGTACAATTGAAAGGGTCAATACAAAGTAATTTAGTATGATTGAAATCGTTTTGTGATGAACAGATGATTTACTGACCGTTAGAAGGACGGTATAACCTAAATATCTGGTAAATAGATTTTTAAATGAAACCGTCATTCACTGATGATAAACCATCCTTTCCATCCAAAGGTTGTCTGGAAGAGATCGTGTCTTAGCGACAAGGCCGCATCATCGCTAAGACACGCCCATTGTACGTGGATCTTAAGTAGTTTTAACGTTTATACATTATTTTAATTGTGTACAATAGAGAATTTTCATTAATTCACTCATTCGATAATTTATAAGCCAGATAGATTATGATAATGTAATGCAAGATTCTAAAGGGGAAGGAAGGGGAGAATTTCGAGAAAAATAACAAGCAATCTTACATTTCGGAATCTCATAAGATCAGTGCTATCTTCTTCTTCTTCGAGTCACCGGTTCTGTCGAACCAGTGTGGTGAGAGGGTTGTAAGTGCGCCTCAAAGAGGCTCCTTTCGTGCACTCGACACATGCCTTCGAATTTTTAGTTTTAGGACATCAGTGCTATAAGAAAGCATGACTACAACCTATATATGACAAGTCGGTCAAATTTTAAACGTGATCTTTAAAATATCAGTATTGAATCAGCCTTGCCCACGTACCACGTACCACACGTCATCTTATGACGACACATCGTACGATGTTTTTATCGTTACAAACGGTGTAGGTATTTGACGAGAAGTTCCATTAGCAAACAACGTTAGGCGAATTGTAATCGGCCGAATGTTTTAAGACGTTCCGGTTATGCAGACCAGTTATGTATTTCAAGATCATTATTTCCGGTTTCTACATGTGACTTATTTAGTCACATGTAGAACGTAGTCACGATCATAAAATAAGTCACACTTCCCTATTTATTAAGTTAAACTACATTTGGATTGGAACTGGTTGTCAAATGTTTAATACTAAATAATTTAATATAATCTTTCGTATAAATAGATTATTATTATGTTTATAAAAACTCAAACTCATAGTCAGGATTGACAGCAAGAGGAGGAAACACAAAGTATCTACTGAATGCACGCATTATTCAATATTATTTATAAACTAATATTATAAAGGCGAAAGAATAGCTTATATTCTGGATTAACACATAGGCTAGGTACTTTTGATCACGGAAAAGTGCGTGTTCCCGTGGGATGATCAAACAGAGTGTACAAACTTATTTACCGCGAGTAATACTGCGGGGCACAGCTAGTTTTTCATAAAAGTAATGAAATGTCAAAAAGAATACAATTGTTTGTATGCTTATTTGGTATAGCTGTTTGTTGCGTTGCTCTAAATATTTCCTCGAGTGGATTTGTTTACTGCTAAATGTCAAATGAACTTCATTTTAAACTCTTCCATAATTATTTGTTTTGCACGGAGAAATAAATTGTTTGTACCTATGACGTACCTATGCCGGCCGTGAAATGTTCGAAGTGGGAAAATTACGTAATTGCTACGATAGGAATAAGCCACGCATTCACTTATCTGAGTTATCAGCTAATAAAAACGCGTATTACTCATTGTTTATGTTGATATTGGACATGCCCAGACCAACATTTTAATAAGTATTTCCCGATTATAATGTAGGTTATGTTTGCGATAGGTGAGAATAAGTTTATGAATGAACTCAACGTACGGTTCAGTTCTTTCATAAACGCATTCTGTTAGTCACTATAAATAGGTACCTACTTAAGTAACAGGAAATAAATGCTAATATATACGCGAGTCTAGGCTGGAACAAATAGGAACATAGAACGCAAACTCATCATGACATTGAAAGCCTATAAAATGTTTCATACAAACCCGACTGAATGACCTCATACGTGCATCGCCTAAACGCTACTAGGTAGGCCAAGTTACTTTCATTATGATGAAAACGCTCCCCAACCAATAGACCGGCGCTCGGCGAATACCGCGACGTGACGTCACAACATCACGCCACCTTTTATTGTAAAGTCAGTGCATGCGCGATCCGGCACTATATTATCGCGTGACTTGTACCACTGCGTTCATTGGTTCCTGTCCCAAACTTTAATTTGTATGTTAATATTTTTGGTTATCGAACTAGATTTGAAACTTGGTTTAATAATAAAATTTAGATAATATTGATAGTAATAAAATAAAAATACCTACAAACATTAATTAATTGTAGCTTTTATTAATTTAAAATTAATAAAATATTAAATTAAGTTTAAAATAAGATTTCAGAAATTTTAAACGCAAATGAAATTATGGGAAAAATATCTCATCAAACGTAGAGTATTTATGTACCGTATCATGTTGCTTAGGCAGACGTGCAGGAAAACAAATAGTAATTTCAGTAATGATCTTAATGGATTTGCAACAGATTTTAACAATTGTTAAGACGATGACGTACATAAACTGTGACTGGTTAATAAATTCGGCAGCCGGATCGCTAAAAGTTACATTGACGGAACGCACCGGGTGGTGTGGTGGTCTGGTGGAACGTCATTGGCCGACGTTTCGGGACCAGCCAGTGTCATTACGTCTCGTGGCATCGCCACAGTCGCGCGCACTGAGCGGAACATACTTTATCAAACGCGACTGTACAGGCTAAATAGTAAACAAACCCGATATTTATTTAAATCGAATGAACTGGATTATCAATACTCACAAGTTTGTTTTAAACAAAATTCTACAGATGCTATAGAACAACCCGTGGAGGTGCATATACCGAATTATGATACAAATACGTCTAAAGTAGACGAAGGAAAACTTGAAGCCAGTGAGTATGTTTTGTTTTACAATGTTCCCGTTATTTTCTCCTTATCCACATCCCTAGTTTGTGTTATTCGACTCTGTGACGTTTGGGGTTAACTTTTAACTTAACCGGTTAATGAAAGTGAAGGTTATATACCGCAATCAAAATTATGCCGTCTACGGTGGGCCAGTAAATGTTTTAACCAAGAGTTAATCTGAACGCCACAGGTTAGATTAAAATGCTTAATATTAATGGGGTGATCACTGTAATCATTTGATAAGATAACATTTCCATCACTTATCAATGACGGTATAAAGAATCACTAACACGCAAATCCTACCATTGCAAAACTAACGTTTCAATGTGATGTTCAACTATATTCTGTGTGTCTTCAAATTGGGATTCGTTGACTGATTTTCAGGGCATTACAAACTACTTATATAAATCTGGTGCTTAAATTCTGATAGATGATTGACCGGAAAGTTTGACCCATATGGTGAATTTACAACGAGAAGGGCTCAGCCTTCTCTTGAAGTGGGGACGTGCCATTTTAAAAAGTGAGGATTCCAGTGAGGCTTCTAAAGAGGCTGAAACAAGTGAAGATCCGGAACCTTCCTCGGTCACCGAACCGACAGCCGAGCCAATGAAGGCATACTGGGAAACAGACAAAAAAACTCTCTCCAACAACAATCAAGAATTCATTGACAGTTTCTTGAAAGGCAAAGCTCTCGAAAGGATACCAGATACAACAGTGCAGCCAGTCAAAGAATTTCAATATAAATTTGCAAAACTATTTCACTTGCCTGATGCCCTGAAATATAATATTGGTAATGTATTAGAGACTATTTTATATTTTACTAAGAACAAAAGCTTTTATAAAATTGGGAAGACACACAGATTCACTTTGAACTGGATGCATGGGTGCTTCTTAATGGGTAATATTTAAATATTAATAAATTGACTGAGCCTTCATCGCTAACTGGTGCACTATGTTAATAATTCAATGCAAGTAGGTTTATATGTACATATATATGTTTTACAGCCAACCTTGGAAATATACATTTAAATATGATTTATATAAACTATACCTTCAATACCTGCCATGTTACGGATTGCTGGTCACCGTGGAAGCCCAAAAACAATGAAATTGTACATCAAAGAGTAGAATAAAAGACAATTGACATCATTCATTCTGTTCCAAGGCCTCATATGTAATGCTGCTAAATTGGTCATTCTTCTTGCCCATTGAAATTTGATTTGAATACCGTGTGAAATATTCGTCAACTGAGTTTGACAGAGTTTAAACCGAAGCCGTAATAATATCTAGGTTAAGATATTCTGGTTAAATAGATTTTTGTTGGCACGTTTCATTGACTAACTGCCCACAAATAGAATGTCTCGTTCGATCTGGTTACGTACGGGAGTGGTCGCGTAATTATATTTCAATTTACGATAAATATGTAATACTTTTTCGTCGAAAACAAAGCATCAGAAGACTTGAAAATGTATTAGTTAAATATGAGTAGATATTATTCTCAGCAATGTTAATATTCACACTTCACTGCATAAGTAAGCAAACCATCTTACATTTTATACATATTATCGACGACATTATTCAGTTTCCAAATCACTTGGCTACATGTAACATTTGTCTGTCTCGTGACACGTATAATATTACCGCTGGTTGTGTCTTACACTGGTGGAGGAGCAATGCGTTTCAATTGTAGATAACCAACACTTACTAACATTAGTAACTAAAACTACTTCTGCATTGCTAAGCTTTTCTATCTCCGGTCTTTTATTATAAAAAAATATAAAATAAAAGTTATATGCAAATAACTGATACTGATCCTAAAAAAAAAGGCAATATTATCTTCATATTGATCATGAAAGGAGCCTTTTTGAGACGCACTGTAATCTTTTCACCACGTGGTTCGAGAGAATCTGTGATTAATTGTCCCATGTAACTTCATGAATTAAAGCTTTGCAGAAGTATTATTAGGACGTAATCTTCAACATTTCGCTATGTCATTTTCCAGACGCAACGGAGCCGCCGAAGCCCGGCACTGGAATCTCAAGCAGCGGACGCGACGCGGGCGTCGTCGCTGGTATTGTTGTAGCGGTCATTTCTGGCGTATTGATATTAGCTGCATTGGTGAGCATATTTGTATATATATATATATATTTTATATTATAAATAGGCAAACATGCTTACGGCCCGCCTGATGTTAAGCGGTCACCGCAGCCTATAGACGTCAGCAACACCGGGAGCATTAATGAAGCGTTGCCTACCTTGGAGATTTATTTTTATATTTATCTTGAAGCTGCCCATGTCATACCTTGCCGGGAAGACCTCAAGAGGTAGCCCATTCCACAGCCTACAAGTATGCGGTAAAAATTTCCTCGTGAAACGAGTTGTCCGAGCCTGTCATGGTTCAATGATGTGAGGATGGGCCTTCCGGTTCCGAGAGGTACGATGAAAAAAAATTCGAGGGTGGTATCAATTCGAAAAGTTCGTCCGAGCATTCCCCATTGTACAATCTATAAAAAAAAAATATTATTTATTGTATACTGGGCTGTATTTCACGCTGGTAGGCATTTGACGGCCATCAAAGGCTGAATTACAGCACCAATTGTTGGACTGACTGAAAGGCTTGATGATATTGATCAGTTTTCAGCATAGTTCATTATAGAGTATACATAATAGTCTGTATAATAGTAAGTAAGTATTATGTAATAGTAAGTATAATATATAGGTTTTCGATACAAACTCGTCCTAACACCGGGACATTTTCAGTGCATAGATAATTAGAGACAAGCCAAAAACTGTTATATTAGCATATTATTATTTCAAAAAGAAAGTAGAGATGTTTGGCGTTATCAAAATAACTTGATATACGAATCGAATGATAAACCACCTGATTATACCAACGAGAAGACCTCCGTGTGGCGTTATCGTATTTCCTAGATTTTATCATCACTTTATAAATTGATTCATTCCATAGTGGAACGGTTGGTAGTAGTAACTCTGCTTTCTTTGACTGGCCTCACAGCTGGGGAAGTACTGCTACCATGCCCATTTGTGCCGCCAAACACTAATGCATTGTTCCGGTTTGAAAGGTGTGGTTGCCGGTTGAAATTACAGGCCACATAACACATTCCACCTTCACGTGTCGAAGTTACGGGCGGCTTGCGACCTAGCCGTGCGTGTTATGGGCAGAGGTTACCTCTTAACGCCAGGTGGGCCATCTGCTCGTTCCGTAACATTAAAAGAGTTTTATCACGTCGTAGCAACGGTTCTAATGGACGTCAAATTGTTCTAATGTGTTCGATGAAGTCCGTTCTATTTATGCCCACGCGTACTCATAAAATTGCGTCATTCTCGTTCCGGACCTCGCATCAGATCAAATGAACAATATCAATTTATTTCAGATCGCGGTCGTGTTGTACAAGCACTACGTACACCGCAATGTAACATCGATGAACTTCGACAACCCCGTGTACCGCAAGACGACTGAAGATCAGTTCGCTCTGGAGAAGAATGGTTACGCGCCGGGCAGCAAGCTGTACCCCAGCACCGTCGGAGAAGAGGTGAGAGCCCTCACCGCCATGGAATGTACTCTTAACATACAAAACAGCCTTAGATAAGTCTACGGGCAACTTCCTACTGCCCTCCACGAAGGAGCCAATTATTCATCAGTGTTCAACTCGCTGGTCTCAATTAGAATTTAATTTTTCATATATATTTTTTACTATAAAATATATTTTAACGATATCACTTCGTATTCTCGTGTACAATGAACATTTAGACCCCAATTAATGGCCAAAATGTTGTAAATATCAAATTTAGCCCTAAAATTATTATGTTAGGGAAAGTTGTCGATGATAAGGTCTGCCTAAGACATTTTAAACTTGATGTATTTAGAGTTATTTTATAGAGATAATTATATTAATAAATTATAAGTTTATGTTTAACTTCGTGGCAATTGATATGTGCCAACATTTTTACCGCATCAGTATTAAAACATAGATGCCAAATATTTGGTCTTAACAGTAGGTGTAAATGCTGTAAATAGTCCCTTTGAATAATTAGCATCATTGAATAGCTGAATAAATTTGACCCCATTCCATTTATTTTTCATGCATTTACTGTCGAGGGTATAAATGGTAAGTTTATATAACAGCTGTAACGATAGTCTTACACATGATTTAATTAGAAATAGTACCTAACGTTATTGGACCAAGTGATAAATTTGTCATTATACATTAGAAAAATGACCAATATGAGGGGGAAGTGTATATTGAAACAAGTTTATTCCTACTCTGCTGTGACCAGTGACTTTCAAAATACATGGGACGGGTTAGAGATAGCCCATGAAGTTTATCAACACATTATAGCCCGATTTCACTCGTCACTGTTCATATTGTCCGGGCATTACAAATGCTCGGTTTAATCTTGGTCTGTGACATACACAAATATTTAGCTAAATAATGTTTTTGTCATTTCAGGCCCGAGAACCTCTCAACACACCCGGTACAAATGAATATGTGTAGGCCGCAAGCCGGGAGTAAATATACAATTATGTCAGTGAATGTGAAAAGAAAACGACGGACATGTGATGCACAAAATATAAAGCTAACCAGTGAGAGAGGCGTTAGCTAACACTAGTGAACCCTCGATCACGTTAGCTTAGTGAAGTGAAGTGAACAAAGCTCTGTCGCCCGCGACCTGTCCGAAAGATCTCAGAATTGTGAAACTTAATTCTTTTATCACCAGTAATAATTAACATGAGATCAAAATATGCTTTCGTAATGTTCGAATCACATTTGAGAGGGACGTCGCTATTAATTTCTCTTTAGACTGTGAATTAGCTTAGAGAATCGAATGCTTTATCGTGCAAAATGCCTGGTGCATTGTCATTAGTTATAAATTATAGAGTTTTACAATTTTTATACTTATTCCGCTTTTAGTTAAGGATTCCTATAAGCCTTTGTAACTAGAAGTTTTTAATATCAAACTCTATGTTCTTAAATAATGAAGCTCATACTATGTAGTGAGATGTACTTATTTATTTTATAAAATGATTTTCAAATATTTCATGAATTTATTATAATTATATAGCAGCTTGTATCTCACTATCGCGTATGTACGTCTGTAGAATCATAAGTAATTATTTATTTGGAAATATTAGAAAATTATTAGGGTAAATTTAATGATTTATATGTGCCAATGTAGTGAAATTTGAATTGCCAAATTATTCTGAAACACTAGATAAATTCTGAGTTGATGCGTTGGGTGCGTCATAGTATTTACGGAATTATTTATGTAATCAAAGTATTTATATGAATTGTTATAACATTTTATCTTCTGTGTTATGTACAGATTGGTTTTAATCACTGATTATTGTATTTTATTATATTACAGACTTATTTTATTTGGAATGTGACTTTGTCAAGCAAAATCCTGCCAAATATTCTATCTATAAATTAATTCTATGTGTAATGTAATTCGATTACATTGAATATTTGATGCACATTTCATACAATACACCTAGCTCAATAAGTGTGGTCACTAAAATTGTAAATATTGTCAGTAAATAAATGTAAAAGGTGTTAATTTGATAATGTTATGGTTATTTTACCTCATCTCTTAATATATATTTTAGTATTAATACATTTTAGTTAAGAGGTAATTACCAGAATCATTAAAGGCCGCCAAGCGCAACGCATATGCTTGACTGTGTTCCGGTTTGAATGGTTGCCGGTGAAATTACAGGCACGTGAGACCACAACCTTCACATCTCAGTCACGGGTGCAATAAAATGCGTGATGCGGTTTTCACTACCTAAATACGGGAGGATCCCAAAACGTTTATTTTGTTATGGGCAGAGGTTACCGCTTTACACGAACGAGTTGGGGGTCATAATACTCATTCCATGCTAATTCCTATAGATACCCTAAGATTTAATAACTGCCTTGACCATGTCGCCCTTCGGACACCTTTTCAAGCAACTACTCTGGTCTTCGACAGCATGTTAACCGATCACGTACCTCTATTTCTTTGCTGTAAGGCAAACGACAGGTATATATATAATGATATCAAACGTCTACATAAACGGACTGGTATTCCCGCTATTTTGAACGAAACTAATATGACAAATTTATTTGAAAATTATCTATGGTCATAACAAAACACAGCCTCATTGTAATTCCAAGTCGAAAACGGGTTCTAAACCGGGGATTACTCCTGGCCTTCTGAGGTGCATCCGTCTCAAAGACAAACTCTATAGTAAATAAAAACTTAATTCTAATATTGAAATCCATAAAAGTACCTATATACCATCGCTATCATAACTTTTGCAACAAAGAACTGCCTTTTATTGAAATCGAAACTACAGTCTACTAAAAAGTCAGATTCATTTTCTTTATTAGTTATGTATATTATATTTATTAGCTTTATGATGATCCTTCCTCTTCTGTTGATGCTGTAAAGTTTACATCAAAAAATCTTTTTTCTTAAATGTTTTATATTGTACCTGTGGAACTTATATTTTATTCGGAGGTGGGGCGTGATGCTTGCGACACAGTAATTTACTCATGCAAGAGTCGTCGCGTTTTTTACTCTTTAAAATGTATATTGTTGTGTGTTTGGAACAGTATGTTCCAAATAACTGAAATTATTATTATATACGCTTTAATATATAATATAAGGTAAAAATAACAATAACGACCATAACGGGTTGTTAAAAGATGTTGAGAAATGAAACTATCTGATTGGGGACAGCATTTATTATAATTTTACAATTTATACAACCAAGCATTAAATGCGGGTAAAACAGCCACCCAAAACATTACTTTGTACTAAAACAACAACCACTATTTACATACAAACAATGGATTTATAGAGGCATAGGTACTTTGTAAAACAGTTTAAAAAAAAATCACACTCAAAATATAAATAATTATAATTAATGGAATTGAAATTGGCAAGGTCTGCTGATAAGCGACATCATGATAATAATTAAAATTAATTAAATTTTAACCAAGCCTTATTAATAATTTTATTATGATAATTAGTTAATTACTACTTATTCTAAAATTCGAGGTAGGTACTATGGTTCGACTCATGAACTTATGCAAATGAAAATAATAGGTACCCACTATTTAGTCAACGTGGCCAAGCCTAGCGAGTTGAGACCGAGTCTAAGTATCCCTAGGAAATAGGCATCGCGTTACTAAACCCAGAGTCACTAAGTACATCAGGCTGACAAAATCACCAACGCCTAGCAACCAGCAACCGTGTGAAGGCACGTCCTGGTTTAAATACTTCTGCATTTTTGGTTACGTTCATCTACGAACTTCTCATACATCTACGAATCATGAATTATGAACTAAGCTAAAGTAAAAGTAAATTTATAAACGTAAAACTATCACTGATTTAGTTTTGGTTCCAAAAAATATCACATTATCAAATAATACATAAATTTGTCTAAGTAAAACCTATATAATAACTACTTTAGCATAATTATACTATAACATAATAAATTTTAACTAAAATAAATAAATTATGCATCAAGATAACATTCATCTAACATACATTCAATAAATAACGTATATAATTAATAAATGAAAAAATTCACTAAGTAAAACAGTTACATCAACTACCGTGGAGGCTGCTAAAAACTATTATTGACAGAAAACTGACTGACTGAGGACCGTACCTACTTTTCCCATACGATTAGGTAACAATTAAGCATTGTGTTACTTTTTTTTAGGGTTACATGTATTGTACAGAAATACGTAGGTAATGATAGACCAATTGCATATCCACACTTGTGGAGTCATCTAAACGTACTTTCTGACCGCAATCCGAGTCGGTCATATTTTAGAGAAATCATTTTCTATTGGTTTGTAGATGAGCGTGTCTATTTTAAGTGGAATGACTAAAACTACAAGGAAAGACTAATGAACAAAGCAAGTTTGTAACAAAATAAAGACTGCAACAATACCCTTCCTAGAGGACTCGTTTGTTAATCGGATTTCTTCCTGGTGGGGTAAGTACCATCTTTTTTATTCTTCCCTTTTTTTAATATTTACGTCATAACCGTATTATTTTAGTGACATGAGAGAGTGAGTCGGAGTCAAACAGCTATTTCAAGGCCATCATTTCAGTTGATGAACTAGGCGCGGCGAATGAATGAGTTGACAGATATTGGCCGTTAACTTCAATTAATTTAAAAACGGGTGGTGTGGCCATATGTTTTATTGGTGGTTAATGCGACCGGCACGAGTCACGGCGTCTTGATAGTGTTGTTAGTACTATCAGATAATAACATTATACACCCTTTATTAAATCAATTCATATAAAATAAATCGAAAAATCTCCTTCAAAGTTCAAACAAACATAAAAAAACAACCTAATTGATAACCTCCTTTTGAAGTCGATTGAAAAACATAATTAATTTAATAGTAAGCACTATAATTACGATTGTGAATAAGTAGACGCAGTGAATTAAACCTAAAAAAAACTCAAGTAACTTTGTATATTATTTACGTGGAATACCTTCCCTCACAATTATTAATACTTGTCATAACCAATGCTCTAACTCATAGGGGCCCAGTAACTGAAAATCAATTCACTAAAATAAAACTTAATTATTATAAAAAGACTTCCAGTTTAAGGGAGATTTCTAAGGTACACAAAATAATAGTCAATATAAATATTTCGTTAACTGTCATGTTTCTAAATATTGTCTTGAGAATAAACTAGATATTTACCACAATTTTTCAGTTTTTTGGCTCCCACTTTTCAAATAGAAGTTAATTATATAAGATTGTACAATATCCTATTACATTTTCAAAAATATACAGTGAGAAAGATAATTTCTTTGATTTTTTATCTCAGTGGATCGCGTGATTTCACATTCACGTCCTGCAGTTTTAAATCTTTTCTTAGTTTCTCATCAGGCACTATAAGATATTGAGGACAAAGCACAGTTTCGGGCAAACATGTCCTTTCGAAAGTAACTAAAGGTCGAAGCGATCTTTAGTTTCCCTTAATTTTATCTAGAGCATGAATCAGTGTAAATATATATAACTGGAACCGCCTCTTAATATGTCATTTTAAGGTCTGTATACAAAGTACGATTGAAAATAACCAACCCAACGCCGTTTCAAACTTACAACATAACGAACCGCCAAAAAAACTCCGTTTGTCGAGGCTCCTACGTTCCAGAACACTTCCCTTAGCATCTCAGCAAGAATTGGAATCCTTGGTGTCGACATTTCGAATGACGTCCAATTCCGTGGTCACTTGGAAGGCAAGGCCAAACTGGCCTCAAAAAAACTCGGAGTCCTGAACAGGGCGAAGCAGTACTTCACGTCGGGTCAAAGAC
Source organism: Chesias legatella (assembly GCA_947359385.1). Taxonomy (NCBI): domain Eukaryota; kingdom Metazoa; phylum Arthropoda; class Insecta; order Lepidoptera; family Geometridae; genus Chesias; species Chesias legatella. The sequence goes on along the minus strand of OX375765.1, from coordinate 4,786,836 downwards.
TTATGCTTTACAAAGCGCAGGTACGACCCCACGTGGAGTACTGTTCCCATCTCTGGGCTGGGGCGCCTGAGTATCAGCTCCTTCCACTTGACCGGATTCAGCGCAGGGCAGTTCGAATTGTCGACGATTCCAAGCTTACAGACGACCTAGAGCCCTTAAGACTACGGAGAGACGTAGGTTCTCTGTGTGTGCTCTATCGTCTGTACAATGGGGAGTGTTCTGATGAACTGTTTAGTCTGGTGCCCGCGGCTAAGTTTCACCACAACACCACACGCCGCAAAACCAGATACCATCCGCACCACCTGGATGGCTGGTTGTCCACCACCACTCGCTTCTCGCGATCATTCCTTCCACGCACCTGTCAGCTATGGAATGATCTGCCTTCAGCCGTTTTCCCAGGGAGCTTCGACATGGCGACCTTTAAGCGTCGGGTTAATGCCTATCTTAATGGCCGGCAGCGCATTAGCAATGCCTCTGGTGTTGCAGATGTCCATGGGCGACGGTGACCACTTTCCATCAGGTGGCCCGTTAGCTCGTCTGCTAGTTTTTAACATAAAAAAAAAAAAAAAAAAAAAAAAACGAAGAAACATCATGAAAACATTATTGGTTTGGCACCTATGTCGTGACGAATATTGAAACACCTTTATTATAAATCTAAACATTTACAACACTACCTAAAATCATACTATTAGACTAAGCTACTGGTCCCATATGAATTACAGTTGTAATGTACAATACAGTAACTACCCGCTACTGGCGTTGACTAGAATGGCGTGGTCGCCATTACTCACTCGCTTTTTCTTCACTGAACACTCCTTCACTTTAATCTCGTTAGTCTGTTCCGTTTTGCCGTTAATCTGTTTGTGCGGCTCGAACTGACTGATGATGTGTTTCTTGTACAAGGGGAATGTGTTTGAAGCGATGTGCTGGCGCGCGTACTGGAACAACTGCTCGAAATGGTGGAGATTGTGTCTGAAATAGTAATATTAATATTGGTGGACATTTCACACAGCGCCATCTAGCCCCAAAGTAAGCTAAGCATAGCTTGTATCATGGGAACCAGACAACCGATATGATACTTTTGTAAATACATACATATAATACATAGCAACATTATTCTGGGACAAAGCAAAAACATCTATGTTCGTCCCACAAATGTCTGTCCAGGGTGGGAATCGAACCCACAACGATTTTTTTTAATAGATAGATTGATTCAAGAGAAAGCTTTATATGTATAATAAATGTATAATATTACTATATTATGCATTAGATTAGAGATATTAGAGAAAAACTGATAATTTTAAAGGTTTCTAATGTGATGTCGTAAATAAACACATTTTTTTGCGCTTACACTGCAAACGCTGGCTCAACCCTACGAGATTGATCAAAATAATGTACTACAGTATTGTACACCTTAAAAAGGTCTATAAAAAAAGTCCGCAATGGATACGTCTATCTATTAGGGAACCCACAATAACCATTTTTTATCCTTTACTTTTTACGATAATTAGGCTTATTTACGAAGCGATTTTGAGCAATACAGCGTCAGCATTGCACCCGTGCGAAGCCGGGGCGGGTAGCTAGTACTATTATATGAATAATAATAATAATAATAATATCTGACATGGTGAGCAACACATGCGCCAGCATCTCTCTCGTGTTGAGCAGGTGTCGCAGGTACGCGCGCGTGTGCTGCCGGCACGCGAGGCACTCGCACCCGCACACTATCGGCACCAACGCATCCTTGTACCTGCAATATCCTACCTCGTAAGTTTTGGGCTAGATGGCGCTGGGTGCAATACCCATCATTATTATTTACTAGCCGTTGCCCGCGACTACGTCCGCGTGGAATTCGGTTTTATCGCGCACCCCTATTTTACCCCTCGGAAAAGTAGCCAAGTTACTCCTTGTTACATCAGCTATCTGCCAGTGAAAGTCCCGTCAAAATTGGTCCAGCCATTTCAGAGATTAGCCGGAACAAACAGACTAAATTTTGAAAAAAAATGTTTTGGTATATATACCGTGTATACATCCATATGCACTTGGTAAAAAGCGGTTATTTTAATATTACAAACAGACACTACAATTTTATTTATTTGTATAGATATAAAAATCTCAAATTAATGTAACATATCTCAGGCATAGAAAAAACATCTATGTACGTCACACAAAAGTTTGTGCAGGCTGAAAATCGAACCCACGAAGGATAGAAAGCAAAGTTACTACCAACTGAGCTGGGAGATCAATCAGTTTGAAAAAAGTACATATTTGTATTCTATCAGTTATCTGGTTCCCACAGTACAAGCTATGCTAGATTTGGGCTAGATGGCGCTGTGTGCAGTATCCATAATTATAATTTTTTGAGTCGTATTACTGTTGTCCATGGGCGGCGGTTACCACTTAACATCAGGTGGGCCGTCAGCGTCAGTTCATTTTATCACATACATGAAATAAAAACATAAAATATACTAGTGTACTGAGGGTAGAATTCAACTGTCATATTCACCTAGCATCATTGAGGTCCAGCACACACGGCTCGTAAGAAACTCTCCTCACATCGAAGTTGAGAACTAACGCGTGTCCGGCATTAGTTAACTTGACCGCATACGAGCCGTCGAACACGTCCCACCCGTGCTCTATCGCGGTCATCATCACCGACGGATTCCAACATCCTTCGACGAAACGAACCATATCTTTGGGAATTGCTTTCTGAAATAAATATGTATTGGTGGACATTTCACACAGCGCCATCTAGCCCCAAAGTAAGCTAAGTAAACAGTAGTACTTGTATCGTAGGAACCAGACAACTGATATAATACTTATATAATTTTTGTAAATATATACATATAAAACATATCAACACCCAGACACACATGTATATTCGCCATAAAAATGTTTGTCCTGGGTGGGAAACGAACCCACGACCTACAGCGCCGCAGGCAGGGTTACTACCAACTGAGCTATGAGGCCAGTCAAAATCCAGCTAGTGAAAATTTTATTAATGTAAATAAATTGCTTGTGCAGCACCTTACATCTGATAGAAGTGATATTTCTTAAAAACTTCAACGCTAAATAGTGCGAGACTATCTATCTTATTATTATATTCTATCGCCTTTCATCATGTATGCGTCGCTCTCTTTTGCACCACTTCCGTGTCGTCGAAATATGTAGCTCTTTCTATTTCTGCCTACGCCATATCTTTCTTCTCTCTCATGTAACGAAATGTGCCTAAACGTGACGCGTCCTTAAAATTTTACTCTCAATTCTCGTCCACTTATCGACTATCGAATTGCCAAATACATCAAATCATTTGAGAGTACATTAAAATCATTCATTTATAAACTTTTATATTATTAAAAACATCCTCTACTAAATGTAAAATTCCCAAAAAGGTTCTACTTATTTTCATAGCCTATTTGGGCCAATAATGTATACTGATTCCAATGATGATAAGAGATTGTTATTATTATGACAAAAAAAGTGATTAATATGTTGATTAAATCACTTTCTTTTTAAATCACAAACCATTCAACCTTAATACAGCCGGGCAATCCCTTCTAATCAACTGCCATGAGCAACAATACTTACACTAACTCTACTGAAAATCTCTTCAAGTTTGCCAATAGAAATTTCATTTGCATCTTCATTTCCATCTGTCAATCCCGACAAAGCAACTCCTTGGAGTGTGTCTTTATGTGTGAGGATGTGGTTAATACATTCCTCACATCGTTTCACATCACCGGGAGCCACAATCACAGCTGAAAATGTCCAAATTAATGTAGCAATAAGGATTTCACACATATATACAAATAAATAAAATTGGAATGTCTGATTGTAATAATAAAATAACCGCTTTTTACTAAGTGCATATGGATGTACACGGTAGATATACCAAAATATTTTTTTTTTATTTTTTTTGTCTTTCTGTCTGTTTGTTCCGGCTAATCTCAGAAATGGCTGGACTGATTTCATTCACTATAAATACCATACAGATTCACACCGTTTTTCTTGAATTCTCACACTGGATACCCCACAGATAACTCAGCCAACACATTCTTCTAGTAAATTTTTCACAAACAATCAATATTTGTATTAATTTACCAACATAATAAAAATACTAACCAATAAGAGAACTGTTTTGAAGTCTCTTGGAACCTTTATATCGATACACGCACTTATCCAGCAGGTGGCAGGTTCTTTCCACAGATTTTGCGATCCTTTTGGCTCCGTCATTGAGTGAGATACGATTATCTGCAACCGCCAAAATTATGTCTGGTTTGAATAATTCCATCACATCCATATATCTGAAAGTTTCAGGTCGAATCATTATTAACCCCTGTTACCACTATGGGTTATATTTAGAAGCATTCATAGTTCTGCGGTATTTTAGAATCGCCCGGAGTTATTGGTAAAAATATTAAATAAGTGACAATGAGTCGTGGCAAAGTCTATCATGACAGATACTGAAATGATAAAACGTAGTCCTTATTTTGCACTGTGATGGGGTGAATTAACAGAAATTTCACAATGTCTGAAAAAAGGTTAAGAACCACTGGTTTAGATGCTTATATCTTCTTACTAACTTCTAACATTTCTCAGCAGTGTGTTAGTAGTTGTATACAATACATTCAAATCATATCTTATTCAGCATGTCGGATTGCATATAAGTGCAACATAGTTTATTAGTCACTACTTATTATTTGCAAATCAATTTTGCTCATCAAAACTTACTCATTTTTATAGGTCTTGAAATTTAAATTTTAAGACTGATCGCTATAACTACTTTGAGCATACTAAATATTATACTTATTTTAGGTTACTGGAATAGTTCATCTTGTGACTTTTGTACTAAATCTACAAGTATATAAATGGTCGAAGTAGAACTTAGTTAGATTTCATAGTGTGCTACACCACACAGTTATGTACTCTCACAAGGATAGTAATGCTCAGGGTTTAAAAGCAAAGGTGCCAGTATAATTACAGGTACAAGATATTCAACCTTATATCTCAGTGATAGGAGCAATTTAATGCAACTTGATTATTCCATGCCTAAAGGGAGGATTTAGGATATATTTACGGGCAATATAGCTTAAAATCAACTGAAATTTTTTCAGTTCTGAACATAAATTAAATAATAATGTAATAAATATTTACCTACCGATCAGCAGAAAAGAGTTTTTTCCCTTGCTTAGTCCATAATGGAACTTTATAAGGCTCAAAATGTCCAGTGGGAGCTATTTCATTCATGTTGTTAAATGTAACAAAGGTAAAATGCTCAGGTAGTCCTGCAAACTTAGCAATGCCTTCTCCTTGAGCTTTCACACCAGCTTCTAAGCTCAGTGAGTTCGAAAGCGGAACCCAGAGTAGTTGAGGATTAGTGAAAACTTTGGCTAATATTTCAGCCGTCAAATGCACCACACTGCCTCCCTGAAAGGAGATAAATACTAAATTAAACATTAATTTTCACTTTTAAATTATAATTGTATATAATTCTAAACAAACTTCTGAGGTGCGTATGTAGCTAAGAATTTCCCATTTTTGGCGCGTGTAAACGAAGTACCTAGTTATTACTATTCTGGCCGCGTGGGATACTAGTACAAAATACACAGTTAAACCCGGATAAAAAGTAGACTGTGTTAATTAATACAAATCAACTTCAACCTGTATTCAAAATTTTAACCAAATCGGTTCAGTAGATGTGGCGTAAAAAGTAAATAACAAAGATTCTAATAATTTATTGATTTATTAAGATATTAGTAATGGGATATTCGGTATATATACCTATAGATTGGAAATTAGGCGAAGAGTCATAGTCAGCAGATAATAAGTGAAATGAAAGTTAATTTGTGCATTTTATCATGCACAAATAGGAGAAAATTATCGCAAAGACCTTGGAAAATACCTACTACGAAATACTTACTTGAGTAAGCAAGGCGAGTGCTGGAGTTTCTATCACAGCGTTGGGATTTTGAACAAAGCCTGTAAGCTTGCCAGTTCTTTCGCTCCCACTGCTTCTATGTTTAATATTGAAGCGCATTTTTATATTATTCGAAAGTCACAATAATAATCTAACCTCAAAATAAACAAAACACGAAGAATGAATGAACTAACCAAAGTAAACCAAGTGATAGGAAGGCGAAGGAGAACGGAACGAGGATCACAAAACGATGAATGAAGAATGAATGATATTTGATCCTAGGATTACAAACAATAGGTCAATTTTTAAAGAACTTAGAAGTGTTCTGTTCATAAATATCGATAAAGTCCATATACAACGATACCATTACTTGGTTATTATAAAAGTGCTCAACAGCATGTTCGGTATTTGGAATAGCGCCATCTACAAACCGATCTGCGAAGCAGATTACGTAAGTTAAAATCTTATGAAGTATGTAATGAGAAGTGTGAAACTGTCAAACTTCCGTGGAGGAAAATGGGTATATTATGACGTGATGAGACAACTGTAATTCATAGCAGAAAACAGCGTACTGAGGTGACAATAAAAATATTTAAAACGTCCAAAATAGCCCCGCCGAAATGGTACCTACTACATGAAAAGATAAGTGCCACATTACCTACCTTCCGAAGAAAAAGCGGGTGGCAAGTGGCTCAAGGACTTCCATGCTCGTCGTGTTAACGTAAAATACTTTATTTATTATTATTAGAATTTAGTTTATAAGAATCAATCTAAAGTATTAAAATACGGTACGACCTATGCTCATACCTACTATACAAAAAAAAAAACAATCGGTCGAGCCGTTTCGGAGGAGTGCGACCGCAAGTATCGTGACACGAGATATTTATATTATTTATTTATGCATACAAGATTAGATATTTGGAAACGGGTTCTCTTCGTCTTTCTACCATAAGCAGAATCGATAGTTCGAGACGGAAGATTTTTTTATCTACCTATCATTGGTAGTAGGTACTTTAGGTAAGTACAATGGATACCTAACCACTTTGTTCAATCCTTTCGTTTCAGCAACAATCTTACCCTTATTTGTGAAGGAAGGGTGCTCGCCCCTTTCGTTTTATTGTTTCGGCGAATATTGCTTTACTTAATGAAGATATTAATTAAGTTTACTCGTTCAGGTCTGAGTGTAGTGCTTTGTAGCACCTATTAATTAGGGTAGGTTCGCGTAGAATACGAAATGGCGGGTATTTTTCAACGGCCTGCAGTTAGTCGTTTATATTCAGAGCCGTAAGGCGTTCCAATTATATATTAATGTTCATAACATTTCTCCAGTGCAGTTGGGGTGGGGTTAAAGTTTACTGATGGTGCTCAAGTTTATTTTAATTAATAGAAATTGGTTAATTTATATGAATTATTTTCAAGAGATGCACAGTTGAAAGTGAGCGATGCGAATAATGTTCGTTTAATCCACTGGGACAAATCGGCATTTTGTAAATATAATTATGAAGATATATAAGAAAAAACCTAAACCAATGTTTCTGAAACTGAAAACATACTAGTAGGTAGTACTATAGGCAAAATAAATATTACCTAAATAATAAGAGCCCTGACTACACACAACAATATCATGTTTGGTTATTACAAATACACATATTACTTATCACGAAACTGCAAACACAGACACCGAAACAGATCCTATTAATCATACTTTTCCCGTGCGGGAATCATACATAAAATTTACAGTAACAGTTGGCTGAGAATAACTATCCAACAGCAAAACAATATCCAGTTTTCTCAAAGGAAAACCAACCAACCAAACTACCACTTAATTAATTAGACACGGCTTCACCCACGTACCGTTTTGATGTGTGAGTAAATTTGCATGAGCGTTTCTGTGCAAAAAACTTTTGTACAAAAGCTCAGAAACTTTGCATATTCTTCATACGTGAAGGCGTGGTCACGCCTCGCGCGCTGGTGCATTAATGCCTTACAACTTAATGCAGGCCTGCACACGGCCACTCGCATAAGGTACCCGTAAAATATACAAAGAATACGTGCCCACAAAAAGCTGAAATGATTACCTACGTAAAAGTAGGAACTGTACCTTCGGGAAGACATCGAGTAGTTCGTCAGGATGCTTTGTGAGGATGCGAACACCGTTTGAATTATATTATTGAGCATTATTTGTCTATTGTTCGTGCGCTGCAGACAAAAGTATCCTTACATACGGTTTCAAGCAGGAGAGCGGTAGTGGAAATTGCATTTCAGGCAAATCATTAGGTAGAAATTTAGATATGTACTACCTTCTAATACTATACTTCAGTTTATAGATCAACTCGGGATGCACTTAAGTCAACAACAGTCTGGGATTAATTCCTCGGCACTGGATCTACCTTATAATAATAAGGGTCGGATAATTACTTTTCCTTAACACAAAACTAGCTACACCGTCATGAGACTTTTTCGTGAAATTGACCGTCCGGTAGGGCCTCCGAAAATGAAACTGTTGTTACGATGTTGTAAGTATAGATAAGCTTCTTCTTGTTACGAAGTTTTTATGTTCTGAGTTCTTATCTACATATAAGGTTCTTCTGAATCTTATTGATGTGCGCCACATCAGCTAGTGCGATTAGCCCGTGTCCTTATATCGTAGATTAAATAAATTTATCTGGAGAGTTACCAACTTAACTACGAAGGTTTCGAATGATCGCCTTAGTTATTATTACAATTATAACAATAACAACATATAACAATTACTACGCGTATATTAATTGTACACATAGACATTCTAAGACTTAATCTCGGATTTTGCTTCCGTGTGGCATTAAATATGTGAACTGGTACAACGATGATTGGCACTTCTGTACGCAGTTGTCTCTGCCCACCCTTGCCATCAGTCTGTGCCTAAAAGTCTGAAAGCTTTTGTGTTGGCGTTGAAATCTGTGGCCACTTGCGATGTTCGATGAACATACTCGTGTATGTTTACATTTTGGTCTTCATAGTTTGCAGCTAATAAACGACTTTTCAGTCGCAATGAAAATATTGAAATTACCTAATGTATATAAAATGACCGAAGTTTGAAAATATACTTTAACAGGCAGTGAAATTGCAGGCGCTTGAGACGTAACATTCCCGTCTCGGGGTGATGGCCGCAACGCAATGCGACTTGAGTCATCTCATACTCTGGTGGAGAGGGCTTGAGTCGTATTGTTGTTGTCCATGGGTGGCGGTTACCACTTAACATCAGCTGGGCCGTCAGCTCGTTCCATCGCTTACATCACATAAAAAAAAGTGAAATTTGTGCCCTTTTTGTTCGTGGAAGTACTGCCACCACATCTTTTTCTGCCACCAAGTGAACATAAATGTATTAGGTACAGTGTTTAGGTTTGATAATGAGACATTCCACCTTCTCGCCCTAAAGTTACGGGCGCAATATAATGCGAAGCGGTCTACCCATAGCTAAGTAGGGTATGACCACTATTACTTTTTGTGTTTGATGTGTTGTATTTGGGTGCGTCTTCTTGCTCGTGCCATAGCAAATTCACATAAAAATAAATGTAGGGGTGGCCGCTAGTTAAACGTACTTTATTTCAGAAATAACTTTAAAAGAATTTTTAACGGTTTTAACATAAGAGTGGGCAAAATGTATAGGGACCAATTCACCAATAAATACTCTGACTTTTTTTACTGTAGGTATAGATCAAAAAGTCTTAAACCTGATACACGACTGCAAATTACATGAAATTAAATATTTATCCTCTAACTTTCAGTTAAATTTAAAGACTGACTCTATACATTTATTGCTTGCTCATGCCAGGTTTTACGTGGAAGTGATCAATAAGTTCTCACATATGAACCGTTACAACTTTATAACAGTTGGTTTATCGAGATTATTTACGATATTTGTGTGCCAAAATGTAAAGAGAAAGCTCATAGTGTTTGATCTGGTTTAATTAAGATTTAATACATACAATATAACACATAAATAACTGGAGTACATCACTAGTATTTTACTTAGCCTAAAAAAAATACTTTTATGTATATTTTTAAGTATATTTTTGTTATTCATAAGAGATAATGTCATAAAATAATAATTAAAGTACATATATGGTAAAATAGCTCCTAAATACTTCGGTGACGTCTTGTAATAATCACGTGGGGCGTCTGTGATAATAAGTGAACTACGGCGTAGAAGTTGCGTAGCCAGCGGCTACGACAATCGACTTGTATTTCTAGAAAGTTTAAACAAATAAATGTTAACATACGTGATTAAAATAAATAACACTCAGATATTATATTCAGTCCTAACCTTAGTAACGAAGGAGGAAAGTAGTAAGGATTTTCCTCTTATTAACAAGATAAAGAACGCCATCCAGTCAAGATGTGGAACTATAGTGCAAAAGCCGATAGGAAGGTAAATGGCGGTTTCAAAGTGGGTCAGGATCGGTGAATAAATCTAGATAGGACGTAATGTGTGCAGACATTAATGGACGGAGAGGCAGGTCACCGCTCGCTCCTTGTTGATAGATCAGCCCCCGTAGGCCCTACTTGCAGTCGCTTGGATGTAGTTGGAATTACGTAAAGTTATGGTTGTTTACAGCGATAAATTAGCATTGGAAAGTTGAGTTCACTTGAGCCGATGTAATTTGTTTAGTTGAATAAATGAATTGTTCAACTAACAAGTAGTAAGTACAACTATTATATTTAAATAAGTTTAGACAACTTTTCAACTGAATTTTTTTTTAACAGCGAAACTGCGAAAATCTGTCCGTTTTTCACAGAAACATCTTGCACAACGGCTATTTCAGTGCATGTCTGTACGCGGTACTTATTTGCGGTTAAATTTTATTTTCGACCCCTCACTTATCCTTTAGCTCTATTTAAGTTGATTCAGCAGAAGGGTATAATCTTAAGATGTGCCAGTTTTCTCTTATGATCATTATCTTGGATGTCCTCCAAATAACGGCAGTTTATTTAATAAAATACTATTCTTTCCTTTAATAAAATTACTTGAAAACTTGGAAGGTAGGTACTTGAAATTTTATGTAGTAGATTTTATATATATATTAATATGCGTTATTGGAGTAGATTATTTAACAAGTACCTACCTAATGAAAAAAAAACAGAAGTCTTACATTTTTTATGACAGAACATCAGACAGACAAAACGCTCTCTTTTTATAGGTATTATTAACCTTGTTTGGAACGTAATATCTAATGTACGTTGTTGGTTTTACGAAGCACCCTTCGCGATTCGGTGACCACTGCGGTCTCTTATTTTGTTATTCATTTTCAGCAAGCTAATTTTATAATTATAAAACTCAAGTAGTGATGCAGTGCATCTGGTTGGCTAAGTGCACGGCGCATTAGCGGAGCGACGCCGGCGGACGTCCGACGCGACATCACTTCACGCTTTCAGTAATGTAAACATAGCAACATTGTGAATCTTTTGTGGCCCGCCCGGGTAAACACTGTCACCTACAATTTTACTAAAGAACTGGCAGCTATTTTGGTGTATTATACAGGCAAAGAAGCTTCCTACCCAAAAATTCAAGTCATATATAAAGAAGGGTCTGGTAAGTAAAGCTTATTACACTGTTAATGATTATATTAATGGTAAATCCCCTTGGTCTGATTTCGCTCCGCTCAACGACAGACAAAACATCTTGTAATATCTTATTTCAGTATTTATGTAGTCATAAATGTAACATAGATCTAATTACTCAGATTTCTACAAGGATCGTGCTCGCGACAAAAAAAAGGAAGCCCCCCCTCCTTTAGGGGTTTCTTGGCTGTTCTCCCCATGGAGGGTTGAATAGGGTTGGAACAGGCGTTAAACTTGGCGATAAGTACGCGTGACCTTATCTTTTGAATATTATTGAGGTTTCCAAGCCATTTATGAATTCTATGGGAATAAAGTTTTTGACTTTGACTTTGACTTATTAAAGAACCAAGCCACGTCATTATCGTTGATATTATGCATCTTTTTTCAAACCATTTGAATTAGATTGTCGAAGCATTGGCGTCATTGGTCAGTCAGTTGTCACTCTGCCGTTTCCTGTAGGTCGTGTGTTCGTTTTCCACCCCGGACAAACATGTTTGTGACGAAGATAGATTTTTGTTCTGTGTTTAGAATGACGTGTACTTATTTAAAAAAAGTACCAACGTTTTCCATCAGTATCTAGTATAATAGTACTCACAGTACAAAATTTGCTTTGTTTGGGGCTAAAAGGCGCTGTGCAAATAGATAAGTAGTAGATGTTATTTAATATAAAAGAAACTACTTGGACTCGGCATACAGTAAATAATTTCCAAACGAAGATTACACAGTATTCAATGACTGTGAAGTTCACGAAACCGGATTATAGAATCATTGTGCAAATCTAGCTTATACCACGGGCACATTCTTTACGTATTACTACATAATTCTGTATAGAGTTAAACGGTTTACTTCATAGCCGGCTGTGCGATGACTGGCCGAACCACGACACAGCTACCTTTTCTTAAATTTATCCATTTCACTATAATGTAACACACTGAAATAAATAAATAATGAATAAATAAATAAAAAGCGGGTCTCTATAAATTAATATGTGATAACATAAATCAATCGTATTCCTCGCAGAGACCTAATATCACAACGAATATGAACGAAAAAGTTAATAATGGTCCGTACGCGTACGGCCGAGAAAAAAGATGGATGTCTGTGAATGATGTTCGGTCGCGAACTCTAGTAATGGACAGCACTAAATATTGCACCAAGGGAAAATAAATTACGGTGCTTTTTCATGGACGCAAAAAGTGGTCTTCGTTTTCTCTTTCACTGGAGCGGTGAGAAAAAGTTTTAATATGTTAGGTTCTACGGAGACAGCGTTCGGATGCGGGCTTGGCTTTATGTTCTTGATTTATTTGAGACAAACTCCTGCATCACTTTGTGTCTTGCTCAGAACCCGTAGCTAGTATAAATTAGCTTCACATACAGGTGAAATGAATGGACATCTGAGGGTCATGAATGATCCCCAGGTGCCCAGAGTGGAGCATGACCCAGGTGGAAAAATATTTATTATCATCCTAAATCCAAATTTATTTAAACCAATTTGAATTTATGAGCAAATAATAATCTTGGAGCTATTTATTAAAGCCAGTGAAGTCATGTAGAAATAATTTTCAATTACTGACAAAATGATAATTGAACTGGAAAAATAAGTCCAGAATCTAAATGTAGGCCATTGGCTTGTCTTCGAAATAATATTATTATAGTGTAGATATTATTGCCACGCACTCAATGCTCACCCGAATCTTGAATACTTTATGTATTCATTCAAATTGCTTCTTAGCTCCAGCCAGGTCTTCCTGGTTATACTAATAACTAGCACCATAAAACGTTTATTAATATATTTTGGTAACGCATGTTTTATTAAAGTCTTACTTATTAGGCATATTAAGTTTAACATAGGGAATCTTTCATATAACTTGTTTTTCAGTTGACTTCAATTCTCACCCCAATGCATCACTTCCATAGACTGCGAGGGAAACTAATTTCTAGCTAATGAAGTTACGGACAGTATGCAAGTACGAAGTTTAAAATGGCGAGGGAGCGCGACCACTTCGGTTTTTGTTGGAGAAATCAGCACCGTTTCAGAGCTAAATGGATTTATTACCTGCACCGTTACAGGTGGATACTCGTAATTACTCCCGCTGAAGCAGATTGTTTATTGTTCCTCGGGAAATTGTATTCTCATCTACAATATGGAGTATACAGTTTTTTGATCTATTTTTGGTTTGTTCCGGCTGTAGTTTTGGGACAATGATAATATATTAATGGTTCAAAATATAATAAAATACTGAAGTGCCTTTCTGTTACAGATTTTTGTATAACAGAATTGTGTAAGTCTACATGTTATGGTAAGTTTTTAGGCGTTTTTTCCTGTACCGTTGACATTACTTATTAAAAATTAGGTTGTTAAAATTGCGTAGGTACACTTCAAATTCACATTAATGTACTATATAATAATGGAGTTGAGCGAAAAAACTGTATTAATTTAGCAAAGACGTTTTGAGATCTTGACGAAGTTATCCCAGAAAAACTTTGACTGGGAGATATTGTATTGTATATTTGATCGGGATTCACGCAGAAACACTGAATGGATTTCAACGATATTTCTAAAATAAGAGATTCATCTATAAGGAAATCTATTAAATAAGGGTTAAGCTTGGTATCTAAAGTATATTTTATTTCTCTACTACCTACGCCCGCGGCTTCGACTGTGTTGAATTCAGTTTGTGACTAAAATAGAAGCTACGGTGCTACGTTGGCCAGAGGAACTGACAGTGTTTATATACGAGGATTATTTTTACACGCATTACAAATCGGTCTAATTCTTACCTTTGCGCAAGAGTCATTTTTGCACCCGGCAGCGACCAAGCTTCGACCACAATAAATAATTGCTCCAAGTAAACAGGTCCACCCAACCAACCTCTACACGCTAGTGAAATCTTACGGTTACTAATAACTAAATTATATATAATATATTACATATAATATATAACATCTTACATTATATATATATATAATTATAATGATAAAAGTGCTATCTCATGTCTTCCATTTCATATTAAATATTTGCCCTCAAATATTTATCCTTTTACCTAGGTAGGGTTTTCAAGCTACTTCTTTGTACTCACTTTTGGGACTTACACTGATTAGGTTTATCAACGATTATGGCATGACCATTATTGGTATAATTGACTATAATGGAACGTTAGACTACGAGTACCTATGTATGTCGGGTACACATATTAGTATGCTTTAGGCAAGAACAATGTAACGCCACGCACCAATTGTCACCGAATCGCGGTGTCCAACATGAATACGACTCTTCACAATATTCACTAGAGCTAGGTTTGTCGTATGCTATCGTGAAAAGCCATTTTAAAGCGTATATTTATACCAAGGATGAATTGGCAACAACAGTCTAATTTTCTTGCTTGCTGATTTTACAGCTGCTCTGTACTTAACAGTTCATTGTAAACACAGTAGAGAATGAGTCACATAATTTGTTTCGCAAATTTCAAACTACGCAGACATTCACACATTGCTTCCAAGTGGAATGAAAAAACTTGAACGTCTGCCTACCTTAATAATGGCTTCGGGGCACAGTACATTATTCTGTGTCGCTGCATTGTGCTCATGGGCTCCGGAAAATTATGAACTTGGATATTCCATACAAGTTGCAACTTCAAAATTAGTTGGGCGACTTGCATTCTTATGGCGAAGTATCCTTGCTATTATAAGAGCTAGAACGTCAAAGTCTGTTTTGTTGAAAATCGTTACTATTCATATAATTCAACATTAATTTCAACAGCTTTATTTTCGAAAATAAAGGGTCCGAAAATAAAAGGTCTGGTATACAACAATCAATTTTGGAACTCCCACACACCATCATATGCATTAATAAATCTTTTAAAATATTTAGAAATACGTGTGTTATTAAAAAAGATAAGAAACCACAAGTTATGTGATACATGACAAAAAACTGGAACCATTAAACATGCAAACGTTTGTTGAAAAAAAACTGTTAAAGTCAAAGTCAAAGTCAAAGTCAAAAACTTTATTTCCATAGAATTCATAAAGAAATGGCTTGGAAACGTCAATATTCAAAACATAAGGTCACGCGTACTTATCGATAAGTTTGACGCCTGTTCAAACCCTATCCGATCCTCCATGGGGAAGAACAGACAAGAAACCCCTAATGGAGGGATTCCTTTTTTCTCGCGAGCACGATCCTTGTAACAATTGAGTACTTAGGTCTATGTTACATTTATGACTACATAATATACTATTACAGGATGTTTTGTGTGTCGTTGAGCAGAGCGACATCAGACCATGGGGATTTATCATTTATATAATCATTTACAGTGTAATAAGCTTTACTTACCAGACCCTTCTTTATGTAAGACTTGAATTTTTGGGTCGGAAGCTTCGTTGCTTGTTACTACCACTGAGCCGATTATTACATCACCTACAACTCTTATCCAAAATGTGCTTATTTGACTAATGCCTAAATTAAAAACCCATCAAATTTTTCCTATTCCATATGGACTTAAATAGACAGCAATAATTTTAATGCGATTATTTTAATATGGTGTCACCAGAATAGACTACTTTCTCTACAGTATCCCGCAAAGTGACAGTTGTTAAAAAGCATTTCTTATATTTTATGATACAGCAGAGCACAATTCTCATTTCCTCAACGCAATTCCGCGCAAAGAATCTAGGTGGTTGTTCCACAAAGTAAATTATCTGGAAGCGACTATACCTCCCTGTTTAGTATGCATTAATCACAAGCGAGCGGCCACCGCCGTGATTGAAACTAAATCCCCTGGTGTTGCGCTTACTGCCGACTGATTACTGTCAGCAACATGGACCTGGATTAGGTTATTTAAATTGCTTGTTTGGGTATACCTAGGGCTTAACTCTTTAATGTGGTTTGCGCGAAGGATAACTCCGGCTCACTATACAAAACTATTCTTTGTATATTGAAGAAACACATTGTTTGTTATGGAGTATAAGCTATTCACGAGGCGACGAACCCGAGATGTCGCGGCATCCGAGCGAGCTTAGCGACGACAATTCGTTGTATTCTAGGGTATTAAGTTACATTCAACCGAGGTAATTACATTAATTTACATCACAACAGCTGGATACTTGCTTTATAGTTAAACTTGGTCTATCGTAGGTAATAACTTAAAGATAAGAGAAAATTAACTCATACTTATGTTTTAATTTAGTCATCAAAATGTATATCTACCTTCTTGACTTTGACTGGTCTCACAGCGCAGTTAGTAATAACGCTGCCTTCTGCGCTGTAGGTCGTGGGTTCGATTCCCACCCAGGACGAACATTTATGTGACGAATATGATGTTTGTTCTATGTCTGGGAGTTAATATGTATTATATGTATGTATTTCCAAAATGTATATGAGTATTATATCCGTTGTTTGGTTCTCATGATACAAGCTAGCTTAGCTCCTCTTAGTCCTTAGCTCACTTTGGGGCTAGATAGCGTTGTGTGAAATGTCTACCAATATTTATTTATTTATTATTTGTCACCAGCTGACGTGGACAGTTTGGAAGTCACTTAACAGAGTATACACTCAAGTTGGTCGCTGCAGGAATAACCTTATTGACCAGTCCAGGGTAAAGTGCGGGTGTGGAGTACCCACAAATGACATAACCACTTGCTTTCTTGCCTGTCGTGTCCGCGCCTATGCACAAGGAAGGAGCTCAATAAGGTAATCTATAAACCCATTGAGGTGAGCCATTAATATAATATGTATACAATCAAATTAATCACCCATACAAGCATATACCTGAGTGAAAAACATGAGTATTTGTCAGTGAAAAATACATACTCGTCAGAAAGTTTATTTTCTTTTAAGAAGATTTCTTCTTAACTACATTGATTGAGACGTATCAGACTCCGCTTCACTCTAAAAACTTACAATATCTGTAGAAACTGAGCTTTAACTTTTTTGGCGAATTTATAAACAACACGGCTTAATTCACATTGAAAATTAGTCAGGGTAGTTATTCGTATTTCGGGTTGCCTAGGAACTACTTTTATGCAGTCTGTCATTTTCATCTGAAGCTAGGATGAATTACTATTACTTTTGTATAGTTTAATTTACCGTGAGAAAAGTTAACAGACTTCCTATCAGATTTTATACAATATTAGATATTATTATATCAGAGCGGTAAATGTGTTTCAAAATTAAATATCTACTTTGTATATTTTGTAAACAAATGTGTACATAAAGCGTTGTTTATGACAAGTGACTGACTGGCGTGCAATTAGCCAGCGAGGCTAGGGGAACAAAAGGGCCTCTTAGCTTCACTTAATTAAAAAAGAAAACCAGCTAAGAGTGAGTCGAGTTTGTTGGCATATGAATGAACTAAAGGAATCTTATTTTTTTTCTGAGACACCCAGTAGGTGACATCCGTAGTATTATTCAAAGCAATTGAAAAAATATGTGGATATTTTACTCTTAGCTCATTACTATGTAATAATTTATTTTAATACGTTTATGTATAAATTACGAATTTGCGTTCCGATGCATTGTGCTGACTTGAACATATTATTTTATTTTAATTTAAAGAAAAAATATAACTGTTATAAACTTGATGATAGTCCGTTTTGAATTTATTCTACGTATATTCCTGTCTGTCTTATGGTTTTGAAATGACGGTATATTAACAGCTTCTGGACAAACAGAAATATTACTTACTATCCCATATTTGGTGAAACCCAAGTTTCGACGTTGCGCCCATCGCCTGATACATAAAATTAGGTTGTGCCCGTAATTTCACCGGACCCACACCCGTAAAACCGGAGTACAGCAAAGCGAATGCAATAATGCTTAGCAGTGCTAATGGTGGCAGTATTTTTCCGCGTGGACTCTGCACTTAAAGCTAGTTTAGTGTTAACTAGGACTTACATAAAACTTTTTTTAACCACTGTTACCATAAAACATACTCATTCAAATAAAATAATAATAATAAAGCGTTTATTTCATAACAATACAATACAAGACAAATACAATATAAAAAAAATTATAATGCTGCTAAACATCATTTTTAAGTGGTCTATACTGGCCCTAGCCTAGGCAAAAACCTGTGTGATAGGTACCAGTGTAGATGTGTCGTAGGAATTATAAGATAAATAAATAATGTTACTTGCTTAAGTACCTGTTGATACTTAAGTGTTCAAACCATTTTCCTGAAACAAGATTTATTGCGTGCGTATATTTGTGTGTGAAGTAGGTAGATACTTATTCACCTTATTTCTTGAAAACTGAATTTTTCATGACATATCTATTACGTATATGTAATAATAAACTAGGTTTTGAAGCTATCTGTATGATATCGTGACATTTGTATTAAAATATTAGCATTTGATATAACATTTTGTCTTTCAAAAGTATAGACTCATTAAACAAACACTCGTTCTACAGCTAATAGACACTCACCCTCTGAGTTAAATTTTCAAGGAGTAAATTATGGTAGCATAATTAGCAGGAAACACCTTCCATGCTAACAGAACGAAAGAGAGAACAACGAAAATTCCTTTACAGATTCAATTTGAGATCGAATCAAATTTGCAATTCTCAAATTCAAAATATTGTTGACGATGCCTATATTACCTTTTTATGTATAATATAATCGAGTGTGTCTTTGCTGGTTTCCCTCCTGCAAGCGTTAGCAATTCATTGATACTACTGACTGATATTGAATAGAAATGGACCAAAGAGAGCTACTGGGCTTACCTCGAAAAAAAGCTCATTTATAATATAGACGCGTGTGAAAAACATTAAACACTTCAAATATTTTACTAGTCAGTAAATTCGTTTGGTTATCTTAGGTGTAGCAGAATGCGCAGAAAAATGCTCTGAGTGAATGTACTTACACAAAAACCAAGCTGTTTTTTATTGCTTTAAGAAGGATTAATGGATACACCATGAGAGATTAACGGTTTTAGCTTACAGTAATAAAATGCAAATTTTATTTTGTCTCAAATTTATGCCGTGTCAATAATTAGGGCTGTTTGCTATGAAGTTAATCAGCGTTTCACATGAGTTTGGTAGATCAATTTTGAAAATATGCCAATTAGGTTATCGAATAACCTTTACTATTTACTATCTATTTTAAGAGCAGTAGAACTCTCGCCAAATTCGTCCGGGGAAGTACTGCCACCATGCCCATTTCTGCGGCCAAGCTGTAACGCTTTCGCGTTACTGTGTTCCGGTTTGAAAGGTGTGGTTGCCGGTGAAATTACAGGCACACGAGACATTCCACCTACACGTCTCAGAGTTACGGGTACATACGTTGTGACTTGGGTCTTGTCGTACCTAGTAGGGGAGGACCCAAGCCGCATCGCTTGTTATGGGCTGAGGTTACCACTTAACACCAGGTGGGCCGTCAGCTCGTTCTGTAACTGTATTACATAAAAAAAAAACTTAGGGTTCAGCGATATCTGGGCTTCAGTATAAAATAAGTATTCATTAGGTTAAGTATGTATCAAAGCACCCGTTAAATTTTCTTTTTTGAAATATCTTTATATACCATATATTTCTCCACTCATAGATCTGATAGCGATAGCGAAAGAAAGCATGGTGAATTTTAGGGAAGTCTCGTCAAGAATCGCTCAAAGACATCTCATGGCAAATATCTAGCTAGCACGAAACGTTTTCTAGCCTCAAAGGTTTGCTGGAAGAAAACTCTTTTTAGGGTTAAGCTCGCCTTTGTACATATTTTTTATATAAGTTAATTTATGTTTATTTTTACTGTGTACAATAAAGAATAAAGAATAAAGAAAGAAACGTAAACTCGAAGTTTGTGCAACTTGTAGGAACATTATGTCGATGAGTATGTGATCTAGAATGGTTAACAGTGGCACTGGAACGCAAAATGTGGAAAGAGGGGAGAGAGCCACAGTGGTTAATTACTAATTAAAAAAAATCTCATCTCAACCATACTACATATTCTTGAAACAGTGATTCAATTAAAAGTTTAAAGATAATCATTAACGAACAAATGACCCGTGAGCGGTATGAAGCCCCGCAAAGAATTAAAGATCCCGCTCCATAACAACCCCTGCAATTAAAACGCACCCGAAGGGTTGCAACGCTCTCCAAATTGCAAACACGTCCATTGTTTTAATCTACTCTACTTCCCAGAATCCTGGATATAATACTGAAATAAGTCTCCCTAGCTTACCGTGACCCCTCGGCCTCGAAGAATATTTTCTGATAAGTATGACCACGAGAGCTCCACCGTGGGTGGGTGCCGCGCTGATGCGGAATCTACCAACGTATACTTGATTGAAATATTAATTTCGAGAGTTTCCTCAACCACGATGGGTGACAGAATTAAACGACGTCGTACAAAGTCTTCGTTTCGGTTGTGTGCAAAATGAGAAAGATTATTTTGAGAACCTCTGTTATTTTAGGGGTTGTCTGTTTGCTTTTCCAGTCTTGTAGCATATTTAATTTTTTTGAATAACTAGGAATTTTATTAACAATTTAAGAAAAGTTTTATTGAATTAAACCAAAACTGCTTACCTTCCCAATCACATTTACTTTGTAAAAAAAATGGTTGAATATTTCAAGCGGCAAAATAGGTGTGGTTTTTACTTGAACGACTCGTACTTTACCATAATAATTACATTTAATAGTTATTAGCTCTACGACAGCTCAATATAAAATAGGTATAATTACAAAATTATATTATGGAATGAGACACGTTGAAGACGTAGGTAATAGAAGTGGTAAAACACATAATAACATGCTTCAGCAAATTAGCAAGGAAAAAGAAAATTGCTAGCTTCGTAACATATAAAAACTGAAATAAGTCGACTGTATATTAGATTTGGAAAAGTAGTCCAAGAAATATGTTGTCACCGCGGCAGTCAGATATTTTCAAAAGTAATTTTATTTGGTGGACGATTTTTGGCCTCTGGCCCGGAAGACATGAAAGAAAATACTATCGTTATTATTCATTTCTCTATGTATTTTTGACATTATTTATCTATATAATACTTTTAACTTTAAACCTTGCATACACCCCGCGAACGATTGAACTAATAATTCCCGAGGCTATATTTTATTTCACTGAAATTGGTGTAGCGAGTAAAGTTTGGATGATAATTTTTAAACGGAACAAGATTATTGAAGCTTTCAGTCTGTTAGATGGCGAGGAAATGAGTGCAGACGATGAGAATAGCAAGCATACCATTGAAAAAAATGATGGGATGTACAATAAGTTTTTCAAAATACACTCCATATTGTTGCACATTTCATATTTTTGTCTTGTATTTATTCCGTTAATATTGTACTGGTTTACTGGAACGAATTTAGATTTACCAGTCTGCAGCTACTACTTTTTGACCGATGCACTGCGTCACGACTATTTTGTCTTCTGGTTTATCTACCAATCTCTCGGGATGTATGGGCATATGATCTACAACCTATCCATTGATTCGTTCATGGCTGGATTGATGCTGATGGCTGTCGTTCAATGCCGAGTTTTAAGGGACAAAATTTTCAATATCACGTTAAAACATGGCGAAACAAAGCTTGAGACTGAAGCTCAGGAAAAACTCCAGATGGCTCGACTTAGAAAGTGCCTGATTCATTATGAATTCATTTTGAAGTAAGCTAAGTTTTTTATCATACAAACTATTAAAAGTTGTGTACAGATTGTGACGTATTTATCGTATTTTTTCAGATACTGTGAAGTCATTCAAGAAGTTTTAGATGTAACTATGTTTGTATTATTCGGAATTATATCAGCTACTATATGCGTTGGGCTTTGCAGCTTCCTCTTGGTACGTTTTACTTAATTAATTTAGATCACACTTAAATTATTATTTTTGGTACAATTACGATACAAACATATTGCCCACCTGATGTAAAGTGGTAACCTCTGCTATTAAGAATAAATTCAACTAGGGTCCTTCTCAACTTAGGTACGACAAAACCCAAGTTACATCGTATGCGCCCCGTTACTCTGAGGTGCGAATGTGGATTATCTTAACTGTCTGACTGTAATTTCACCGGCAAGTAGCTTAGTATCGGGAGCCGACGTCACTTCAGGAACGCGCTAATGGCATTTACTTTACTTTACTTATTTCATTACAAAACCTTTTACCTTTCAAACCGAAACAGTAACATGGGCATGGTAGCAGTACTTCCTTGGACGAACTTGTCGTAAGTTATATTGCTCTTTAATCCATTCATAAACACGCCAATTTCCCTGAAGGGTAGGCAGAGATCACGGTTTTCCACCAGCTAAGATCCTGGCATACCTCCTCAGCTTCATCCAATCTCATCAAATAAAAATAAAAAAAACACTGCTGTTAAAACTTAATCCAAATCTGTTTATTGTCAGCCATCATCAAAGGGGGCCTTCGCCTTTATGTTGATTTACTTAACATCGACGACGACTCAAATATTCTTACCAGGATATTTGGGGACTCAGCTCAGCCACGAGGTACGAATGAGATCAGTGCTTTTTCACATTTTTAGTTATCATCACCCCATTACCTCTTAAATTATTTTGCAGAGTACGGGATTGGTGTTTGCTGCTTACAATACTGAATGGATACCGAGGTCGGAACCATTCAAAAGGAATATTAGGATTTTTGTGGAGCGTGCCAATACCCCTATTCAAATGACGGGCCTTAAGATGTTCCCTTTGTCGACTCGCTCGCTGGACGTCGGACCGGCAACACCTCTCCGTGTGCACCTGCGTGCGCTCCGCTCGCAGCTTTCCAGGAAGCCACCCGGCTGCCTGCCCACACCGGTTCGCCGCCTTCCAAGAAGCCAACGGACAATAGGCCTCGCCTGCTCTTATTAGAGCGGCGCGAGTGTCCCATTGTTCGCGGAAGCCGCCGCTTTCCGAGAGAAGCTAGCTTCTCTCCGTCAGCGTGCCGCATTCCAGTCCGTTCTAGGACGACGCCCTTTTCAGGGCGAGGTAATTTCTCTGACTTGAGCGTCAAAACAAAAATCCACGCTTAGTGGTCGATCTGGGGATACCTAACGGTGATAACGAACCAGATTGGGCGCGGACCCGGAGTCGCCTGCTTTCCTCCTTCTGAGGAACGCAAAATCCGGTTGGGTCTGGAACCACCGGCCTTGGGGGCTTCCCTAGTCGACACCAGACAGCAGTAGGACACACCTCCTCTTCCCGTAAGAGAGATTAAGGAGACACACCAATTAGGTAGGACACCCAGGCCACATCCCCCCCTGTCTACCCCGACAGGGAGGATCACTCACCCGACACACCATCCGGTGTCCCCCGGAATGGATACCTCGGGGTTGAACTTGGAAGCCCTCTTCCAGTTCCTCCTCACGAGGTACCCCCATATCTTGGAGGCATTCTCATGCCAGCCCTCTGCTGCTGCCTCAGCCCCTCAGGCACCCTCCCCGGCTCCTATAGCCATAAAAACTAACAAAAATAATGTCCCCTCCGCGGCCCCTCCGGCACAAAGGGTATCAAGTACCCAAGCTCCCCCTAAAGGCCAACCGGCCACCACCGCGCAGCCCACGCCGATCCCCGACTTCCCAGATTCGCCCGATCCGTCGCCTACGTCCTCTCCGGAGTATGTAGCGATGGAGGAGGACCTCCCCTCACCCCTCACCCCCATGCTGCAATCGTCTGACGACGATTCTGACGGGGACTTTGTTCCCGTCAAATACGGTAAGAGGAAGAATCCTCACACCAAGTCCTCTCCCTCCGAGCCCCCTGCCAAAGCGGCCGTCCCTCTGACGGCCGTCTCGCGCCCCAACACCCCTCCTTCGGTATCAGCACCGAAAGGAAAGCGCCCTACTCCAATTTTCCTAGAGCAGAAGGAGCGTCTCCAGACGCTTCTTTCAATCTGCAAGCGCAAGGGCATCACTGTCCTTAGCGCATCTAACCACTCGGACACTATCCGTCTGATAGTGCCCACTCCGGATGACCACCGTCGTCTTACTAAGACGATGGAGTCTCCCCCGGAGGGCTATCATCCATTCCCCCACTGCACGAACAATCGGTTCGATGAGAAACCCCTTGCCGTGGTCATCCGAGGCCTGCCCAAGGAGCTCGGCGAGGAGGCCATTAAGGCCGACCTCATTTCACAAAACTTCCCCGTCCGAGAGGTCCACCGTATGCGTAGTGCAAACGGTCAGGTCCTCTACGACATGGTGAGGGTTCACCTCGACCGGACTCCGGGTGGCAAGGCCATCTTCAAGAAATTGGAGGTGGTCCTCGGTCTCTCGGGTTTGCGCGTCGAGCCCCCTCACCCAAGTCCCTATCCCGCCCAATGCCACCGATGTCAGCGGTACGGCCATTCGGCACGTAAGTGCCTGATGACCCCCCGCTGCGTGAAGTGCATGGGCGTCCACGGCACCGCAGAGTGCAAGCGGACTCCCGACTCCCCTGGCCCCCCGGCTTGCGTGCTCTGCGGGACCGAGGGTCACCCCGCGAACTATCGCGGGTGCCCCAGAGCCCCAAAGGCAAACAAGGCGGTGGTCCGGAGGAACCAGGAGCGAGCTGCTCCTCTGGCCCCCTCCCAACACCCGAAAGCTACCTCCAAGGTAGCCGTCCCGCCCCACAGCGAATCACCTCGCCTAGCCCCTACCCTGATCCCCTCGGCGTGGACTAAGCCCCTAGTCCACAGGACTGAGGCCCCGAAAGCCCCAGCTGCGGTCCGCATGACCGCAGTCCCCCCACCGACCCGCCGCGCCCCTGCCTCACACTGCCCCGCGCCGTCCAATCAGCCCTCTAAGGAGGATGATTTCTGGACGATAATGTGTGCCGCATACTCGACCTCCGCCGAAGCTGCCGAGCTTGCCCGGCTAATACGCGAAGCCCCCACCCAAGCCGAGAAGCAGAAATTGTGCCAGAACAATGCCCTGCTGATCGGAGTCCTCAAGCGCACTATGCCCATCCCCCTTACGGTACAAATATGTTAGGACACCCGAAAGAAAGACTTAGGCCCCGATCCCTATCGTTGGCGTTCTTCAACGCTGACGGTCTCCTCAAACAGCGTGGCCGCGTCCACGACTTTCTGACCCGCCATCAAATAGATATCATGCTAATGCAAGAAACCTTCTTGAAGCCGAACAAGGCCACCCCCAGGATGGCCAATTACCAAGCAGTTCGCAACGATAGAGCCCACGGACGGGGAGGTGGTACCATCATCTATCACAAGAGGTCCTTGCATTGCATCCCCATAGACGCACCCCCCCTCACTAACTTAGAAGCCTCCGTGTGTAGGTTAGGGATGACCGGTCATCCGTCCATTACAATAGCCTCTTGCTATCTTGCCCCCGACAAAAACTTGCTCAGAAGGGATATAGAAGCCCTTCTTAACTTGGGAAGCTCAGTCATTCTGGCTGGAGACTTCAACAGCAAGCATGTCCTTTGGAATTGCGTAGCAACGAACTCCAGAGGACGCGTACTTGACAATCTCATCCAGGAATTAAATTTTGATCTCATCTCCCCCTTAGCACCGACCCATTATCCTGGTAATGTCAATCATCGCCCAGACGTCTTGGACATAGCGTTGCTAAAGAACGTAACCCTACAGTTGCGTTCGATAGAAACGCTGTACGAACTCGACTCCGACCATAGACCCGTTCTTCTTCAACTAGGCCCCCCCCCAGACTCGTCTCCTCCCACCAAGACCGTGGTGCAGTGGCATAAGCTTGGGATTGCTCTCAAGTCTATCCACTCACCCGACTTGGATAGGATCCCAGACGACATCTTGACTAAGGACGACATTACTGTCGCAGTCGACTCGTTGACCAGCCATGTCACTACCGCCATTGGCGGATCGTCGAAACAGGTCCCGGTGGTGCCCGATCATCGCTGGGTCCTGCCAGACGATGTGAGACGGTTGATCACCGAGTCGAACGCCGCAAACCGACGTTACAGCTCTTGCCCCTCTGAATTTAACCGCGTTACAATGCGTTCCCTCCACCGTCAGGTGAGAAAACGAATTAAAGACCTCCGCAACAGTCGATGGGATGACCTGCTTTCGGAGATCGAGCCGAGCCACCAAGCATATTGGAACTTGGCAAGGTCTATGAAGTCAGACCAACTGTCGACTATGCCCCCTCTTAACCGCCCCAACCATCAAACCCCCGCATTCGACGACGAGGAAAAAGCCGACACGTTGGCTGCCAGCCTCGAAGCCCAATGCGCCCCCAGTCTTAATTATGTCGACCCTATTCACCTTAATACGGTGAACAGTGAAGTTGACATACTAAGCTCGCGAGTCCCCTCTTCTCCCCCTCTGCCCATTATTAGAGCTTCCGAAGTGGAGCACGTCATCAAGGATCTCCATCCGAGGAAATCCCCCGGTTCCGATGGCATAAGCAACAGAGTGCTCAAGCACTTTTCTGTTGCTCTCATTTATCTCCTCGTAAGCATCTTCAATGCGGCAATGGCCAATTGCACTTTCCCCGACGCCTGGAAGGAAGCCAATGTCATTGGCATCCCCAAACCAGGCAAGAAGGCCACGGAGCCTTCTAGTTACCGTCCCATCAGTCTCCTCAAGACCATGGGGAAGCTCTACGAGCGTCTCCTCCTTAATCGTCTCTGGCCCATTGTCAATGAACTTAAACTCCTCCCGGACGAACAGTTTGGCTTCCGAGCCAGACACTCGTGCCCCCAGCAGGTCCTCCGCTTCACGGAACACGTCCTTTCAAACTCTCAAGGCATTTGGCCTAAAGATACCGGAGCCGTCTTCCTAGACGTGGCAAAGGCGTTCGACAAGGTCTGGCACAACGGCTTGGTCTACAAGCTTTCTCAACTTGGTGTGCCAGACAGACTCGTGCTCATCATACGAGACTTCCTGACCAATCGTAGCTTCCGCTATCGAGTGGAAGGGAAGCTGTCCGAACCCAAGCCCATCCGAGCCGGAGTCCCTCAGGGCTCCGTACTAGCCCCCCTCTTGTTCACGCTGTACACCAGCGATGTCCCCCACTCGTTCCAAACAGAACTCGCCCTGTTTGCGGACGACACAGCATTATACGCATCTGATCGGAATGCCGATAGGGTGCGTATAAAGCTGCAAGCCGCACCCAATGCACTCGGTGCATGGTTTACGAAGTGGCGCATTGAGGTGAACCCGACGAAAAGTACCGCGGTGTACTTTTCCCGGCGACGCCCAACGCTCAAGCCCCTCACTCTCTATGACGAACCCATTCCATGGGCGAAGTCTGCCCGCTACTTAGGCGTCGTCCTTGACAAACGTCTTAACTTCAACGAACACATTAGAACTGTTCGTAACAGGGCGGCCTTTATACTGGGTCGCCTCAATAACCTCGTATGCAAGAAGAGTAAAATGTCCCTTGGCAACAAGGTGAGACTTTACAAAGCTTGCATACGCCCCATCATGACATACGCCTCCGTGGCTTTCGCTCATGCTCAAACCCGCCCCCTACAGCTTATTCAAAATCGTTTCCTACGGAAAGCCACGGGCGTTCCCTGGTACGTACGCAATCGCTCCCTCCACCGAGACGCGCGTCTCGAGTCTATTGCCCGCTTCATGAAACTCGCCTCCCAGCGATATTATGATTCGGTCGAGTCCCACCCGAACCACCTGGTTCGCACCATACCCGACTACTCGGTTGTCCCCCCTGCTAGGCGCTCTCTCCGTAGACCAAGACACGTACTTGGTGACCCCCCTGACGAGATAACGGCCGCCTATCCGGAGTTATTCCTATCGTCAGCCCCCCACAGAGAAAACACTCAACCTTCGCACCGACCCCGCCGGCGGGGTCGAAGTATCTCCGTAAATGCCCGCGCGGGGCGCATTTTCTCCAATTCCTCCCGACTCGCAACGCCCCAAGCCGAGGTCCGAACCTAAGTGGTGCCCTTGGTGACGTTGTGTATAATATTAAGTTTTACCGGTTGAGAGCCGTCTGCTCTCACCAAAAGCCCGTGTAAACGCTGTCAAGGCCATCTGCGGCCAACAGCTTAATGTCCACTCAAAAAAAAAAAAAAAAAAAAAAAGTTCCCTTTGTCGCTTTCTACATTCACCTCGGTGCGATTTTGTTATTTAACATTGTGCTGTATAACTTGTGGCATTATTGTCAATTTTGATTATTATTTTAATTGTTTCAGATTATGAAAACTGCCTACTCATTTTTCACACTGTTAAGAAACTATCAGAATAAGTAAATTAATGGAGATGCTCGCTTATAAAGTGAACTCGACGAGTTGAAAAACTTACTTTATTATATATGTACTTTATTTATATATATATGTTGTTGTATATAGTGATAACTATTTTAGTCGGTGATTATCCGTCGGTCATTTGCACCTTTAATGATCCTCACAGACGTCACAGCTCAGTTGGTAGTAACTCTGCGGTGTGGGTCCTGGGTTCGATTCCCACCCAGGACAAACATTTGTGTGACGAATATAGAGGTAGATGTTTGTTTTGTGTCTAGGTGTTAATATGTATGTATTTACAAAAAAAATGTATACATGTGTTCTATCAATTGTCGGGTTCCTATAGTACAAGCTATGCTTAGTATGGGGCTAGATGGCGCTGTGTGAATTGTCCACCATTATTATTATTATTATTATTATTATTATGCTAAAGCCACGCTAGCATACAGTAGTACGACAAGGAAATCATCAAGAACTTGTTTAGATGTAATAGAATAATGATTATTACACCTGGTTGTTATCTCGACACGACCTCACGTGTCGTCGAATATCACGTAATAGGCGCCACCTGCCGAATCTCATTTTGACGAGAACTTTCGAATCGTCAATTATGAGGTAGATTTAACCACTAATGGGTGATAGAACCAACCACGTGTGCTCCGGTAATTACTGGAATAATTTAAGATCGTTATGGCTTAAGAAAATTAATTTGAATGCATCAAGCGAGAATAGTCCATGCTGGCAGAAAACCAAAGTTGCACTGCTGGTTTTCTGCCAGGTAATCAACACTTGCTGAACTAGAGACCTAGTGTTTACATAGATTCATAATTTGTAACATAATACCAATTTAAAATATATGCGTAAGTTATTGATCATTTGCGAAGCTAGTTGTCAATTGATGCGGGTAGATATTGAGTATTGGTGGTATCAACAAAACATTTCTTTCTTTACATATTTCTTAAAATGAGGGTAGTAAATAAAATATTCCGACGTGCATTGCCATTTTTTTTCCTTGTTACATTATGCGTATAAATTTTGAGAATTCTAATGGAATACTGGGTAAAAATTCAGTTATATATTTTTATATATTTTATATATATTTGACCCACACATACTAACCTGGCGAATAGAAATAAAAGGTTGTGTGATTTATATCGTCAAAGTTGCAGTGAACACTCGTTTCATGAAACAGTCTTTTAGAGGGCAGCGCACAACTTCTAAAAACAATGGTGTAAGTAAACTTTGTCTATTTGCATGCGAGTAGTTTAGCATCGGGAGCTGGGCATCACTTCAGGAACGCGCTAATGGCTCCCCTCTTACAAGAACAATGTAGGCGCAAAAAAAAATCTACTTATCACACAGGTCACATATTGAAAAGTGGTATATTCGGCTTTAATGTAAGACTTTAAATTTCTGTTTACATCCAGAAACTAAGCTCGAATATGTAGGTTTACTACATTTTAATAAATCGTTATCCTTATTTATTTATTGTTTATTTTATTAGTCCAATAGTTCTACTTTGAGCATAATTTGCCATATCCTATTCTGGATTGAAAGAAGAAAGAAAATACATTTATTTAACGAATAATGCATTTTTTTTTATTAGGTACTTACATGTTTGATACTTAGGCAGTTAGTAACTGTAAGAACTAAGGATATAATATGACGTAACATGTATTTTTCATTTCGTACATGAACGAAACGATAGCAGATGTGATTTATTTTATTATATATATATATATTATGTATATTTGTAAATGGCATTATTATTAGTGCGTGAGTGCGCGTGTGCGTGGGTTTGTGTTTACTAAAAAAGTGCCAAAATGAAAAGCAAACTGTGGGGTAACTAAGTATTTACATATCATTCAGCCTCCTAGACACATTTTTAGATTGCTCATTATAAAAGCTAAGCGCCTCATGATGTAAAAGTGTGGCCCAGTATTTAGCATACATCTCTGGAAATAGTTCGTCACATATTAAAACTGTTATAAAGAATTATGACAAGTGAGTCACTTAATCGATATAATTATCCAATACCAGCTTTTACCCGCGGCTTCACTCGCGTTAATGTTGATTTTGTCAACCAATTCTGGTTGTCGATTGATACAGAAATCACTAACGAAAAAACTTATAATTTTTTACTTTTTAATTTATTTTATTGATTATTTCCGTCTCCAGGGATCCATTTATTTCTATACTAAAATTCATCATAATCAATTTAGCGGCGTGAAAGTATAACAAACACACAAACAAACAAACTCACTCTCGCATTTATAATAATTATTAGTTAGGATTATCGTGGTTGAAGCTGGGCCACGGATGTCAATGCTGACAGAAGCGAGTCATTCAATGGCTAGTAAATTACTCGGATAGTTTTAAGTTTTGGCACATCGCTAGCCGTATAAGTTGTAGGAAGCAGTTAGTACTAATTAGTATGCTCGTTTGCCATGCTAGCCCAGGAAATAAGTAATTGCAATCAACCGCGCCGTTAAAACGGAGACGAAAATACGCTCAGCACAACTTTCGAATATTTAAAGTCAGGATACGTTATTGAGTAACGAATAACTCGTTTACCATTCTTTGAGCAACAGCGGAATCAACAAAAAAACATCATATGAAGGAAGCGTTTGCTGAATACACACATATTAAACAGCCAAACAATAACAATCATCTACGATATGTTCGTCACACAAATGCTAAAGCTAGATAGGAATTGAACCCACGTCCTACAGCACAGAGGGCAGAGTTACTAACAACTAAGCTATGAGGCCTATTTTCCTTTTTTCCCTTAGTATAAAAAGCGTTTCGGATTGATTGTACACTTTCTAGCATTTATCCTACTAATCATACTTATATTATGAAAGGTTAAGTAATTATTATATCGGGCAGTTATTTGAAAATTTTCTCCAGCCTTCCATTAATTCATTACATAACTCAAACAGCCGACTCACTGAAAAATGTTAGCGGATCCAACATTAACTCTGACCATGCAAAACAAAGGCCCCCCTAATGACTTCGAAACACTTGCTTTTGTTTGTACCAATTGCCACAGTTTAAATATTAATATTTACTAACACGGCGTTTTTGGCAATTAAAGCAATGTGAACATCAACAAAGTATAGGTATTAAATTGACAAAACATTTTAAACAACTCTAATGCTTTGTGCTACACAATCAAACAAATTATATCAAATAGATATCGTCCTAAACATTTAGTAGATAGACAAAACAAAATAGAAAAGAAAATGGCAAATTAATTAGCCTCCTTTAGGTACGACACGTCGGATGTTACATTAAAACAAAAACAAAAAAAAAAACATTTTTCTTTCGAAAAAAATTTATCTTAAAACTATGTAGGTAAATGTTAATATAGGACGAGCATAAAAATCTACTTCGTGCGAGACTGATGCCTGAACTAGTTATATAATGTAAAGTGCATTTCAATATAATTTTCCGGAGATCATTGCGAAAATGTAGTTGGCGCTTGGACGTTGATAAAACTAAAGCTACTTACATACTAGGTGTTAAAAAACCACTTCTTTAGTACTTAGCTAGTAGACAGATCTCAAAGAAGCTCCTTTTGCGCACTTAACATAATTATGTCTTCAAGTATTTGATTCTAGGATGCTAAATTTCACCACAAGTTTTAATTCACTGACTTGAGAACATGGCATACAATTTTTCTAGTGAAAAAGTTATTTGTATGGTTTTGAACCAGACATTCTCTGATTTAAACTCGTGATTTGTATCACTAGGCCATAACTCTTTATAATGGGAATGCGCTAATAATCATCCAACGAAGTCATTAACGACCTTCGTATTTTACAGAAAGCCTTTTGCAGCTGAATTTTTAACTCTTCAAATAAAGGATTGCCGAAAACTCTCCCCAATATAATTGAAATTGCAACTGTAATAATTTAAATGTTTATTAAGTACGGCCAAACGCTAAATTATCCATCCTGTATAGTAAGATATTAATTCCGAAAATGTACCTTATTGTCTAAAGCATTGGGTCAATATGACATAAACATTTACTCAACAGCAGGTAGGCGCTTTTGTAAATTCGCTACTCAACTCGGGATGGATTAATCACCGTCTACAAACTGTTTAAAAATTCAAATTATCTGTTCTACGTGGTTACTTTTGAAATTCAGTCTGAAAACAACAATTAATATTTAAATATTTCTTGTCAAATTGGAGAAATTTCCAATTAAAATTACATGGCGAATTATTGAAGCCTCTCCCAGTAAAGACTGGTAAAGGCTTTAATAAATCAAACAATTCACATATACCAATATACACAGATACTAATTCAATGAGACAACTTGAAATAATTAAAAAATTTCAACAGTACATCGCTGGATCTATATCACAAAATTTTTGTAGCTTCGATTAGTTAATTGCAGGAGGAATCCAAGATCCACGGGAGCAGGGAAAGCAGAAAAAAGCGGCAGCATATCGGTTCCGACGCGCGACTGGAGCTTACTTTTTGAGTGATAACATTTATCATAACGCTTTTTGTTAACGCTCGATTTTTCTGCCCATCAAATTATCTTACCAAGGGTTTTAAATTAAATCGAATATTAAGGAACAAACTCCGAAACAGCAATAAGTAATCACACCAGAACATGACTTTATTAAAACGCATTATTTAACGCAATTTATCTCGCACATTGCGTAAAAGTGTCGCCCGGGATTTTGATAAATGTTATTGGCATAATAAATATTTGTCTTCGCTGTAGAATTGCATTGGAAATGAATGGCTTGAGGTACATGTTAGCTGAGTTAGTTGTCGAAAAACAATGGCGGAGATAACCTGACCCCTTAATTTTTATTTTATTTTTATAATTTTAGGAAAACTTACAGCTAGATTTACAAAATAGGTGTTTAAATAAATATGCAACCATAAATGCTACATATAGGAAGGCCAACTAAAAGTTTCCACTTATAATTTGCCACGTTTAAGTTCCCATGATACTATTAACCAATAATGTACAAAAAAAAAAAAAAGTAATTGTCCTTTTGGGGAATATGACGTGATTTTACGGTTATATAAGTATTAAACATATAGTTTAATGAATTAAGATGAATTGGTAGTGAAATCCATTTGAATCTTTTTCCATTACGGTATGTTAAGACATTTACTTTGCGCTATATTATATGATACAAGTGATGTACGTATTCAGTGAGTATCATTTTCACATTCTGGTTGTAAGTTCATCAGACAATACGAATGTGTCTACTATGTCCTTAGATTTGCTTGCCCGCTTAAAGTGCTTCCCTTCTGTAGCTTAGGTACGTTTGAGAAACAATAGAAGGTAAAGAGCCTCCACCGGGAAGTGAGGGATGATCTCTCTACGTAACGAACCCCCGGAGGCATGGTTTATCCGCTGAATAAAAATAACACGCTTGTATTCACAGCAAGCAAGTATACAATAATACAGTTATTCAACTTTTTACGCTAGGAACTCACAATTAAGTTACAATGAGTGTTACATACTCTTTTAAACTGAAGAGAGAGAAAGATAACAACGTTTCTAGTTGGATAAATAATAAATACAACCAAAATAATGAAAACAAAGGTAAACATCCGTGCGATCTCTTAAAGCTGAACTAGTGTGGGCTTGAATGATAGTAATGTATAATTTGCAAGCTATTTTAGCACACATTTAATTTCCATTTACTCTTAGTACAAAACTAAGTCGCCACCTGTCTCTGTCTGCTTCTCCACTTCTTCTAAACCACGCCTCGGATATTGATACGGTGAACATATAAAGAACGATAAAAGAGGAAGGTTTGTGAAGGAAGCCAATGTCATTGGCATCCCCAAACCAGGCAAGAAGGCCACGGAGCCTTCTAGTTACCGTCCCATCAGTCTCCTCAAGACCATGGGGAAGCTCTACGAGCGTCTCCTCCTTAATCGTCTCTGGCCCATTGTCAATGAACTTAAACTCCTCCCGGACGAACAGTTTGGCTTCCGAGCCAGACACTCGTGCCCCCAGCAGGTCCTCCGCTTCACGGAACACGTCCTTTCAAACTCTCAAGGCATTTGGCCTAAAGATACCGGAGCCGTGTTCCTAGACGTGGCAAAGGCGTTCGACAAGGTCTGGCACAACGGCTTGGTCTACAAGCTTTCTCAACTTGGTGTGCCAGACAGACTCGTGCTCATCATACGAGACTTCCTGACCAATCGTAGCTTCCGCTATCGAGTGGAAGGGAAGCTGTCCGAACCCAAGCCCATCCGAGCCGGAGTCCCTCAGGGCTCCGTACTAGCCCCCCTCTTATTCACGCTGTACACCAGCGATGTCCCCCACTCGTTCCAAACAGAACTCGCCCTGTTTGCGGACGACACAGCATTATACGCATCTGATCGGAATGCCGATAGGGTGCGTATAAAGCTGCAAACCGCACTCAATGCACTCGGTGCATGGTTTACGAAGTGGCGCATTGAGGTGAACCCGACGAAAAGTACCGCGGTGTACTTTTCCCGGCGACGCCCAACGCTCAAGCCCCTCACTCTCTATGACGAACCCATTCCATGGGCGAAGTCTGCCCGCTACTTAGGCGTCGTCCTTGATAAACGTCTTAACTTCAACGAACACATTAGAACTGTTCGTAACAGGGCGGCCTTTATACTGGGTCGCCTCAATAACCTCGTATGCAAGAAGAGTAAAATGTCCCTTGGCAACAAGGTGAGACTTTACAAAGCTTGCATACGCCCCATCATGACATACGCCTCCGTGGCTTTCGCTCATGCTCAAACCCGCCCCCTACAGCTTATTCAAAATCGTTTCCTACGGAAAGCCACGGGCGTTCCCTGGTACGTACGCAATCGCTCCCTCCACCGAGACGCGCGTCTCGAGTCTATAGCCCGCTTCATGAAACTCGCCTCCCAGCGATATTATGATTCGGTCGAGTCCCACCCGAACCACCTGGTTCGCACCATACCCGACTACTCGGTTGTCCCCCCTGCTAGGCGCTCTCTCCGTAGACCAAGACACGTACTTGGTGACCCCCCTGACGAGATAACGGCCGCCTATCCGGAGTTATTCCTATCGTCAGCCCCCCACAGAGAAAACACTCAACCTTCGCACCGACCCCGCCGGCGGGGTCGAAGTATCTCCGTAAATGCCCGCGCGGGGCGCATTTTCTCCAATTCCTCCCGACTCGCAACGCCCCAAGCCGAGGTCCGAACCTAAGTGGTGCCCTTGGTGACGTTGTGTATAATATTAAGTTTTACCGGTTGAGAGCCGTCTGCTCTCACCAAAAGCCCGTGTAAACGCTGTCAAGGCCATCTGCGGCCAACAGCATAATGTCCTTTCATAAAAAAAAAAAAAAAAAAAAAAAAAAAAGTTTGTGTTTTTTTTATTTGCATTTATTTGCAAATATTTTGTAGTAAATGTCTGAACAATGACGGTGTTTCTTCAAAAATGTATTAATTAATCCTTTCATGCTCAATGCATTCCTTATTTTCCTTATTGGTATATTCCATCCGTTGAAAGCCAGGGTGGGTCAAAAATATAAATATAACAAATTGCCAGTATAAAGTGTGGATTTAACATATGGTCACTTTTATCTAGCATCTTAGTGATTGTTGTTTGTGATCATTATAATAACAAGCTGTACTTATCTCTGAGAGTTTCAAAAATAACACCTAGATTGATTGACAAATATACAACGCCCAGCCAAAACCTCTGTGATATAAACATGAAAGGATACTGCTTAAAACGGGCACAAAGCACGACGTCAATTCAAAGCTATATCACATTCAAAGCCCAGCAGCAGAATAACTTGTGCTTTTCTGTTCCTAAGATAACATTTGTAGTGTAGGTTTTATATGTAGGTATATAAAACCTATTTTTATGTGTATTATAGAGATACCAAAATCTTTGAACTCACAAAATTGTATGTTGATAAGAATAATAATAATATTGGACACATTCACACAGCCACAAACTAAGCATAGCTTGTACTACGGGAACCAAACAACTGGTAGACATAATACTTTTTTTGCAAATACATTAACACCCAGACAGAACAAACATCTATATTAGTCCCACAAATGTTCTCCTGGGTGGGTATCAAACCCACGATCTACAGCGCAGAAGGCTGAGTTACTACCAACTGAGCTGTGAGGCCTGTCATGATAATAGAAAATATCTTCAATATTAGTTGATATAGTGCAATGTATTTACGTTGTATCCGTATTCACAATCAGGGGTACCTGTAAATATGTCTGGCGTCTGAATGTGTGTGTCCGTTAGCACTGCTCACACTTGCGGAAAATATACAGAAATTGCAATACATTTTTGGAAACGTGAAATTTAAAACGTTAAAATGTCTGTTATTTTTGCTGTTGTAGTAATATCAACATTTGCATCTATAGCTTTGAGACAGTTTGTAATATATTGAGTTTCACCACTGAATACAGGTACAAAGTTGTAAAATGTAAGTTAATTATTTTGTCAATACTTTGTTAACATTTTCGGATAAGCCGGCATAAATTGTTCCAAATTGTGAAGAACTTGGAAAGATTATCGAAAGAACTTATCTTTTGTTTCGAACAATATTTTATTAAGAAAACTTCAAACTTAGAGGTTAGGTACCTGTTGAAGTGAAGTTTAAAATTTATCGAAAAAGTTTTGCTGCAGATTTTATGTTATCAATTATTAACATACGCGGTTAAAAATATTATTTTTCACCAATAAATTGAATGCATTGTATGAAAATAGATCTTCTTTTTAAAATAAGCATTTCTCATTTCTCCGTCTAGCTCCAAACTGAGCATTGGGAACCACTAATATGTATTTTATTTTTTGTAAACACATATTATAAAAGTATAATGATAATAAGAATAATATCGGCGGGCATTTCATACAGCGCCATCTAGCCCCAAAGTACTCGTAAGCTAAGCATAGCTTGTATCATGGGAACCAGACAACTGATATAATACTTATATACTTTTTTATGTAAATACATGCATATAAATACAAATACAAATACAAATGTTTATTTTCATTAGCTTAATATTTAAAATGACAACAATTTTGAAACCACCTTTTAAGTATCAAATACTTGTATTAGGTGGTTTCGCTCTTCCTTACATGTATATATATGCATATAATACATTACTTACAATTAACACCCAGACATAGCACAAACATGATCAAACATGTTCATCACACAAATGTTTGTCCTGGATGGGAATCGAATCCGCGACCTTCAGCGCAGAAGTGAGGGTTACTACCAACTGAGCTGTGAGGCCAGTCCAATAAACTAATTAAATTAACTACTAAATATGGAAAACAAAATATACTTAACATTTTAATTATACTACGTACTTATAATTATCTTTACCAACAACTTGTTCGTTAAAATAAATTATTACAATTAACATATTCATTCTCCAGAAATTATTTCTAAATCTGTTTTTTAAATAAAACTGTAAAAATTCTAATCTTCTAAGACTGTCACAAAATATCTAGAAAACACACCATACAAGAAAATGATTTCAGATACAAAGCAAATAAATATACCTAGAACTTGTTTACTTCTTACAGTGCTTTTTAAAATTTCATTAAAAGTAAATATCTCTAAAATAAAATGTTATGAGCGTTTCTGTTGAAATAGGCGCCCACAGGCATCAATCAACAAAAGAAAATTCTTGAAGAATTTTATAGAAAAACTCAGTAGGCGGCTGGTGCTGTTAATTAGAACGGATTTCTGGACCATTTCGTGGTTGGACGAACGTCACCTTTCACTAATTGCACCTCATTTAAAATAAATTCTGAAAAGTGGGAGTATCAACTCGTGCACCGAGAATTCCGATTTTGAAGTAAAAGTATGCAAGACCACACAATCATATTTATTTTATTTATTTATTTATTACATGGAGAACCAACAGCTTTGTTACAACGTAATAACAATGGATTAGCCAATTAGAGGTTCTCGCGAATATGATATTTTTAACCGACTACAGGAGGAGGTTATCGATTCGGTTTTTTTAATGTTGTAAATAGAAGCTGTGTATACAAGTGTATTTTGAATAACTTGTTGAACATGCAAAATGATTGGCTCTCGTTATATACTTAATTTATGTCATTTTTTACAGTATAATATTTATCCATCATCAGTGCATGTTCTGCAAAATCAATACACATAAAAAAGCAACCATGTATTAAATATCAGCCATATCCCATTACGAAGAATGAGTTATTTCATCTACAGACCGATAGACACAGTATGTAACAAATGTTGTATTTAATTTTTGTAGTGGAACCCTAAAAAGTGTGGTTCCCGCAATTAACCCACATCCATTTCCTTAGTCAAAGACTTTCAAGTACCTAGTGCAATTTAAAACCCTTTGAAAAATACACAATAATTTGTAGGAACGGGTTGACAATTGGATAATTAGAAATGGCTTCGAAGAAAGCCCCTTTTTGATTAAGAGATAGTTAACCACACGATATAATTGTGGTTTAACACCTCTCTATAGTCTCATTCTGTTCAAGACTACTATAGTGTGTGTGTGTTTACGTTATTCCGGACTGTTCATACAAAGTTGCAAAGAATGGCTTACCACCAAATCGATTGTTTCAGTACACATATGAAGTTTTGGAAATTTCTCGGAGTCTCGCTTAGTGATTTCAATTATCTCTATTTCAAATACTACTCCAGACTATTTGTACTAATTTTCGTCATAATTTACAATTTATTGTACACTGTTAATTTTATTTTCTTACCGAGACGGTTGGACATTTTTGTTGGAGAATTGATATTTTATTTTGCAGAGATAGCTATAACTTCGAAAGTGTTGACGTTTTTCTTTTTTCACGAGAAAATACAGAATATACTCCGTATGTTAGAAGGAGAAATATTTAGGGCCGATGATGAAGACTCTGCGATGGTTATTAATAAAGCGAAAATATTTATTGTTAGATATTTCAGAATATTAGCTGCTATATCGTTACTGTCGTACTTGACGAATGTCTGCAGTTCATTGCTAATTCACATATTTCTGAAAGTAGACTTGATTCCACCCGTGTATAGTTACTCCTTTCTGTCAGACGAGCTAATAGCTAAGTTTATATATCCGTTGTATTTTTACCAAATTATTGGCATTTATTTTCACGTGCTGTACAACATAACTATTGATTCATTCTTTTTGAGTCTACTGGTATTAGCAATAGCTCAATTAAAGACATAATATGTGTGTTCCGGTGGAAGGGCGTAGGTGCCGGTGAAATTGCAGGCGCATGAGACGTAACATCCCCGTCTCGAGGTAATGGACGCAACGCAATACGACTTGAGTTATCTCGTATGGAGAGGACTTAAGTCGTATTGCTGTTGTCTATGGGCGGCGGTTACCACTTAACATCAGGTGGGCCGTCAGCTCGTTCCGTGACTTCAATTACATAAAAAATATATATGTGAACGCGAGACAAATATAAATATGTAAGTACTAAAATACCATTTTTCATTTAAGATACTGCAGTATGGTCCAGGACGTTTTCAGCGCAACTTTGTTTGTACAGTTTAGTATGGGTTCATGCAACATTTGCATTTGTCTTTTCACATTTACTATGGTGAGTCCATAACGAAAATTTAACGTAGTACTTATTATTCTTTACGTGTATTTCCTGCCTAGATAACTTGCTCGTCGTGTTACCTGTTACCAACTCTTCTACTTAACGTTTTATTCTTGTGAATCACTCCTAAATAAACATGAAGCAAATAATTATTACTGATCCCAAATAAAAAATGAGCCACAAAAGATACACAAGTGGCATGAAGATGGCATGGCACGGGAGCGTTCTCACTTTTTTCCACTCTATCTAAATGACTAACATAATCTTAGAAACTAAAGTGCCTACAAGTCTGTTATTTTGCAAGGAGATCCTTTAGGATGCAGACTTACCTAAGACAGGGTTTTGGAAAATTCCCAATCTAAGAGCTAAAACCAAATGCCCGATAGAAGTTGCGAGCTGGTACACTAGTATTAAGGAATTTCGTAAAACCCGATCGCTGCCCCTCCCCGCGCCGGGAACAATGTTAGGATCTCTTTAGGTCTTCAAGCTAAACTACATCAAGTATAACATAGTATCCACGATTTCATTTTAGTCAGTATTTTTATTTTGCTTTGTGAAGTAAGTAGCCATATTTGTTAACAAAAATTCAATTATTTTCAGCCTGCGTCAGCGCAGTATTTCATATTCCTTGGCACCTACATGCTGACAGTGATTGCACAAATCCTAATGCCATGTTGGTTTGGAACGCAGATTATACACAGGGTAAAAAACTTTGTAATTAATGAATGCATGGTCAGAGTAAGTTAACAACTTTTGATTGAATATCTAAAAATATGAAAATTTAATTTTATGTTTTTATTATATATTAACTAAAAATATTTCATAAAAACAACCTAAAATCCCGTAAATTTTTTGAATTATAGAAGAAAAGGTTAATTTAATTATAGAATTCAGAATGACGGCATTAAGAAAATTTATTACTTCTTGAGATTAATCTGATGGAGATACAAGCAGTGTAAATATTTAACGCACTCGTTCTTGAAAGTATACAAACTACTTGTTTTTCTGTTCAGAATAATCAGTTTTGTAATCATGCGAAATCAGTGAATTTTGTATGAAAATCTTTTTGTTCATATTTGTAATTGTGTAATTCTATAATTAATTGAAAGATACTATGATAGTATCATTTTCGGGCGTAGAATATAGAATTTGTACATTAATTTCATAATTATTGACACTATAGATCCCCTCTCCCACACTGTATATTTATATGCTTGAGAACGTACTAAAAGCGAGCCATGGAAAGTCAAATATATTTTTATTGTTAGCTCTCTACAGAATGAGATAAAGAAACCTGCCTTATGTACCTGGTTTCCATTTTTAAAACAGAAATACTATTTAGCTCATTCAGTTACGATTTTCTAATTTTAGTTCAACACAAAACTCTAAGACCGGGGAATGAGCTTTATTTTCATCCCTCGAATATTATTTAGGGTTTATCTTTTAACAGCTTTATAAGTTATTTTCTTTCCATAT
This sequence comes from Chesias legatella, assembly GCA_947359385.1. Taxonomy (NCBI): domain Eukaryota; kingdom Metazoa; phylum Arthropoda; class Insecta; order Lepidoptera; family Geometridae; genus Chesias; species Chesias legatella. Next base: position 4,745,134 of record OX375765.1, on the reverse strand, counting down.
TTCAGAGCAGTATTTTAGCCACGGCCATCTACAACTGCGACTGGACACCGAGAACCCGTCAGTTTAAGAGTAATTTGCGACTTTTTGTGGAAAGAGTAAACAAGCCCCTGTCGATAACCGGCGGGAAAATGTTCACTCTGTCACTTGAACTATTCACTTCGGTAAGTTTTTCTGGTGTCATAAATTAAAATAAATAATACAGTTCCATGTTCAACTGAATACTACAGGGGTTACTACTTTTTTATGTGATACAGTTACGGAACGAGCCGACGGCCCACCTTGTGTTAAGTGGTAACTTCTGCCCATACCAACCAATGCGAAATGGGTCCTCCCCTACTAGGTACGACAAGACCCAAGTAGTATCGTAGCGCCCGTAACTCTGAGACATGTAGGTGGAATGTCTCATGTGCCTGTAATTTCACCGGCAACCACAACTTTCAAACTTTACATTACTTTTAACTTAACTTAACAACAGGTCGGCCATCGGGCCTTTGCATATCTTATTAACATTAAAAATGCAGTTTACAAGCATTTTTTTGCCGTCATAAAATTACGGAAAGAGCAGATGGCCCACCGGCCCACCTGTTAGCATATACCTAAACCTTTATATATTATTTCAGATAATGAATTCTGCCTATTCATTCTTTACTCTACTTCGACACATGCAGTCCCGTGATTCAAACTAAGCTGAAACTTCAATTTCTTTTAAGTATGTCAATTTTGACGTTTAAATAAGTTAATGTTTGTGTAATTTTGCAGAGAACTAAATATTTCACTCAATAAAGCACAATATATCTTTTTTGATTAATGACACGCTGCAACTTTGTTATAATTTTAATTTTAAGCTCTATTAAATGCTTACATATTACATACTTTCGTAAGTTGATTAAAATGTACGACTAATTAGATTTCATGGTCTTCAGTACCACGCTTGTATTCCTCCAACAAGGGAATAAAAAAGCGTCTACTCTTTTTTATGGTAACGTGTAGTTCACGTTGATACTGATTTATCTTGTTCAATATAGTTATCCGGAGAAACTGCCAACACACTATAGAAATTACTAGAAGACTGCCATCAATATCAATAGGTAGGTATATGTGCGAGCACTTTTTCTTAACGCCAGGAACAAAATGTCACACGCAGAGGTCGGGCACAATGGTCCAGCGGTTCATCTGTTAGCCGGTGGCAGTAATAAGGCGTGTTTCCCCTAACACAACGAAAAAGGAAACAATGATTTTGCCCGTGACTAGATAAATAAGATGTCCGGACGTGACGAGGGTACCATTACAGTTTTTATGGAATCTTTCAGCGGGCAAACCACCCACAATCCACCTGGCTCTCTTTGTTTAGGCCTCTGAATACATTGTTAATGCTAGGGAAAATATCGCCGAACAAAAAGTCACAGAGATTTGCTATGTCGCAGCAAAAGGTCGAAAGCTCGGTGACCTAATAAATCTGGTATACGTGCCGAATAAAAACTATGTAATTATTATGGATGTCACTGCGATTTATCCATTTGTTTCCGACGATGAAAAAAGGATAAAAATTGGTCCCGCATACGTCCTTCCGCCGCGCAAACGATGATTTAGTGGCGATCCCTAGATTTATAGTGCGGCCTTCCGCCCAGCGACTTCAATGAATAAGAAATTGAAGATCTTTTTCGATATTATTGATACTTCGGGTTTCTCCGCGTGATATATGTTCGGGTGCGAATTGAAACCCTTTTATTAAAACATACATTACGGGACACGTCCCGTCAGTGACACTGAATAATACGCTCCTTGTTGCGACTATTCCTTGTGAGCGAGCTCTCTCTTATTACCGTTTTTATTACTGTACGATTATTTATAGTATCTCTGTGTACCCGTACACAGTATTCATCACAAATCTATCAAGTTTGTTGTTAGTATTCTGTAAGGTACCTAGAAATTAAACTTTAATAGTGCTGATGTTTTCCATTATTTACGGCGTTAATGTTTCGATATCAAGAACGTAAAATGCATCTACATATCTACTTAATGTGATTCATTTCAAGGTATAAAAAATAAACCATTCATTATTACGCTTAAAGCTCCATGAAATATTTAATCAAAATAAACTTAACCAAGATTTCAGTTCGTTCTGTACGCCCTCAAACTTGCAGATGACTTCTATGTTTGAATTTGTCTTAGTTAATTCTGAAGACTGGTACTTGTCTTAGCGTCTGTAGATTCGCCTAAACTAGACTACGCAAACATATACGTACTCGTATATGGCAAGAGGGTTAAAACTCACCCCGCATGTAAAATTAGTTGAATAACTCTGGGATCTTCCCTCGTGGAAACACGTCTTTGCTTTAAGCCCGAGTGAATTACGCCACAGATGAGGCTGTGGTAGTATATGCACTTTACTGCGCTTCAGCTCGGTTCCAAATTAATCTGCGCAATGTGGCTAATTAGAAAAAAAACATTGCGGTTATTCTGTGTTTATAATGCAGTAGTAGTGTATTTATACATAACTTAGAAAAGTTCGTATAATTAATTAAGAATATAAAAAAATTGCAGAGTATTGTAGAACATAATATAAGTACTACGTATAGATAAAACCTACATGTTTTATGTGTGTTTGTTTCTAGTTATCGTTCAATTTCGTTTCGGTTTTAGTCAGCAATTTTTCGGCAAAATATTTTATTTTATTTGTACCCTTAGTATAACCATGCCTGTAATAGCAAGAAATATATTTCTACTTAATATAACATTTGTCTGTAGGTTTTAGTGTTTTAAGAATTGTTGAGAGAATAATTGCACTTTATTTTTTCTCAACGTGATACTACTAATACTCAGTGTGTGCTATCTGAAGCATACAACAGATTACCATCTGCCAATGGTTGGAAGCATACGATCGTCATGAACAAACATTGATTAGTGCCGAGTGACTGCGGTCGTAGCGATGAGTCCACGACTGTCCAGGATTTACTACAGCCAACAAGGAAAATGTATACAAATGGAAGAACTTCATAATAGTGATATGTGACGTCGTTAGTGGGAAATTGCTAGTTGCAGTAGTTTTGTGGAGAATGTATGTTCTGAAATGTTCTGAATAAAGGACAGGTAAATAAGACTTTTAGTGCATTTGGTAAACGTTTTCGTTTGCAGTAGTCGCTGGAGCTATGAGTTCGTATTTAAATTGTATTTTATGCTATAAATTTACGGAACGAGCAGATGGCCCACCTAGAGATAAGTGGTAACATCTGCCTAATGGCAGATGTTACACAGATGTTCCATGTCATGTTGCTTCTTAATAGAAGCAACATGACATGGAACTTCCCTTACTTAGGTAGGTACGACAAGTGCCAATTCGCATCGTATGCGCCCGCAACTCTGAGAAGTGAAGATAGAATGATTCATGTATCTTTAATTTCACCGCCGCCCAACACCTTTCAAACCAGAACAGTGTAACGCGAACTCACTACTTACTGCTTAGCGGCAAAAATGGGTATATAAACCAAAGAAATATACTTTTGAACAATTAATATTGGATACATTTTCTCAAGCTGACTGTTTATTGTACTCTGGAATTTTCTTCGGATCTTCGGTCAAACTCGCTCTTCCAGTGGTTACTATTTCCTCCACATTTATCTGTGCCAGTGATCGCGAGCCGACAGTCGAGTGCAGAATGAGTTTTCTATATATCTAAAGAGTCACTCAGTTGCGAATGAGTTAGCCAACGTTTTACATCAACACGCGGCTGTTTCATCGCTAGTGGATTAGATTTTGAGTTTGTTTGATGTATTATTGACAGGGGAATTAAATTGCATGGTATCAAGCTCGGTAAGAGTTTTTAAGTATTTGCCTAGTTAAGTGCTTATCTACTACTTCCGATTGTGTCACTGGCTCTGTTGAACCAGTATGGCAAAGGGTAAAGAGCACCTGAAACAGGTTCATTTTATGCTTATAAAAATGTGCAAACAGTGCGTATTTGGTAGCTGTATCCACACAAATATCCTCCAATACATATTTCCTTTTGAACGTTAATAATGACTGAGAAAGATGGGCGGAAACACCTTAGCTTTTTAATGTAATATTTTAAAAGATTCGCTTGCACCATATATGAGGATAAATAAGGTATTAATAGTAATAATAATAACAATATTGGTGGACATTTCACGCGCCATTTAACCCCAAAATAAGCTAAGCATAGCTTGAATCATGGGAACCAGACAACTGATATAATACTTATAAACTTTGTGGTAAATACATAACATAATATATATATTAACACCCAGACACAGAAATAACATCTATGTTCGTCACTCAAATATTTGTCCTCGGTAAGGCAGGCCAGTCAAATATTAGTAATTACATTACAATTTTTGGCAAGGTGACGAAATTTCAAAGAGAGATTGCAATGCGTTAATAATATATATATATATATCTCTTTTCTTAGTTTTCAGTAAGTGAACATAGAAGGATGAGAGAGAAACATATTTAAATACCAACGGAGTCTGCAACTATTGAGCCAATAGCTTAGCATAAAAGACGCAAACAAATAAAATGACTCTGCAAACATTTCCCCGATCCCACAAAGCTACCGAACAAGTCCATTATTCAATGTTTTAAAGACACATGGTCTCTCAAAACCGTTCCGAGAAGAAAAGCTTCGAGTTGATCCCGTTCGACTAAAAGTTTTCAACAACAGTTCAAACATTATGTGGTGCGACATACAACGTTCCCCTTTCAAGGGAACTAGCCTAGCTTCGTGCATTAGATCGGTTGTTTTACACTCGATAGCTGTTTAATAGATGCTTTCAGAAGTTCTGTATGCCTTGAAGTTGTTACATCACTCGCATTGTTTCCGCTTTTGCCGAATGTGTTTCAAATACTTTATATTAACATAAAAACTGAAAGACTTACGTGATAGCAAAGCCACTCAAATACAGAAGAACGGCATTTCCAATCAAAAAATTACAATTCCACATTTTCAAGAATGTAATAGTAATGAGCTGTATGTACTATAATAAAAATTTTAAGCGTCAGATCAAGCAAGTGGAAGGAATCTTGAAATTGTGCTGAGTTCGCCCGAGGAAGTAATGCCACCACACCTGGTAATCTGCCGCCAAGCAGTACGCACAAGTATTGCTGGGAGTGGGTGCCGGTGAAAGGGCAGGCGCATGAGGCGTAACATCCCCGTCTCGGAGTCATGGACGCAAAATATTACGACTTGCGTCATCTCTTACTTTGGTGGAGAGGACTTGATTCGTATTGCTGTTGTCTATGGACGGCGGTTACCACTTAACATCCGGTGGGCCGTCACATCAATTCGTCACTTAAATAACACAAAAAAAAATCGTGTGAAGCACTCAGAAGTGAATTTGTTGAATTTTATTCAAATATTGGTCACAAATCTTAAGCTGACTACATTTTTGTACATATACTTAAATCGTTATTCTATTATAATTAGTAGATAATACACCGATTTTTGTATGATGGATATTGTCCATGCAATTAAAATAATATCTGTTCTAAAATCTGAAAACTAAATTTATTTAAGAACCATAAAACAAATTAGTCACCAATGTCAATAGAATAATAGACAAAATTATCCAACTGCCTATAAACGCAAAGCTAAATTTCATAAAAACTACTCACTGACCATTCCCTATTTTTGTCGGATAAAAATAAGGAGCCAAACCCGTGGGAGCCATGTATCTCACAAACCGACTTCAAGAGCTGACTCCTCTTACTTTTCGCCTAAGAATTCGTTCAATAGTCTACCTTATCGATAATTCTTAGGGTTTCTATTTGAGTGTGATGAAGACACGTGAAATTCCAGTAGAGTACGAAGCCAAGAGTAATGTGGCAATGAGAAGCAGTGATTCTATATCAGTGCCTGGAGATATAATCGTATGAACCTATCCTATTAATTGGTTGCTTTCAAAATGTTTGTGCTAACTACACGATGAAGGCGCAAAAAAAACGTCCAATAATTAAAAAAAAACTAATATTTACCTGTGGTAACTGTGGCTTTCACCATCATTTCGTTTTTTTTATGTGATACAATTACGGAACGAGCCGACGGCCCACCTGATGTTGAGTGATAACCTCTGCCCATAACAACCGATGCGACTTGGCTCCTCCCCTACCAGGTTCGACAAGACCTAAGTCGCATCGTATCGTATGCACCCGTAACTCTGAGACAAGTAGGTGGAATGTCTCATGTGGTTGTAATTTCACCGGCAACCACACTTTTCAAACCGGAACACAGTAACGCGAATGCGTGACTGCTTGGCGGCAGATATGGGCATGGTGGCAGTACTTCCCCGGACGCACTTGGCGTGAGTTCTACTGCTCTTAAAGAATAAAAGTAGAATAGGTACACCATGAAAATTATTTACTTGATTAATTAATTTGAAATATTTCCATATTGGAATCGGGGTCTTTATACCGATCCCAAGGATCCACAAATACCTTTACGGGGTTGAGCACTTAGTCCTTCAGAAGCGTTTGGATATAGTTTACAGATATGCCCCTTTTATGATTTCCAGTGCGTTCAGTTGGTCATAGGTAACGTTGCTTCAAATATGGCTAGAGCCCGATCAAGAAGTTGAAGTTGCGATATTGTCTGCTCTTTGTCCAGCCGTTGGCTTTCTTGACGGCTTCAAACTGAATTTAATAAGCTGGCCTGTTCTTCTTGATAGCTCAAGGCTTGACATTTCTTCTTCCTACCAGCGCAGCGTGCGTGCTCCTCCGTGTCACGCAAAAGCTGCCTCAAAATTAAAACTGATAATTAATAGCAATTTCCAAGTCGGTTTAGCTAGTTTGTTCCTTTAGAACACGTTTCTGTTACGTTGACAATTCTCATTCAGTTCTCAAAGCATTCGCAACCTCCCTAATTATACTCAAACTTAGTTCTCGAACACAAAATCCAAGTCCTAGATTTTGGCGTGTCACCGCATGCCGCAGACATTATCCCGGGTAACTTTTTATATGATAAGATACGATTATGAAATTCTTTAGTTTTTGCGTTATGAATTATTAACTTCAATTATATTCGTAAAGATAAAACAGTTATTTCAGATATAAATTTTTATTAAATAAAATGATAAAATCTGAATAGATTAATTTTTTATGAATACTACAATACTTGATAGTTAATACTTCTGTCATAATTATTGTGTGACTATTGTGATATTGTTTAATTAAACAAATATGTGTATTCAAGACCCTGATTGTGAAGTTGACCAGATCACTAATGTGTTTGTTCAGGCGCCTAATTTAGAAACGTTATTTACATTATGACATAGTAATTGACGTTTCTAAGCCAGTTGAATGCCATCAAAAACTATGGAAATAACGATTTTGACTTTTTAAATTACATATTTTACAACGGACAGCTTTCTCTGTTTGTATAGTAATGAGACAGTATTTCATAGGGAGTGTAGGTAACTGAAATTCAGTGATGCTGATCATGTCAAACCTGATACTAGTCTCTGAACCGAAAAGTAAACGAAAAAATTGAATATTCAAGTTTGAGAAAACGGATCGCCAATTGTAAGGGAAGCCTTCCGCGAGTCAGAGCCAAGTCGTTAGTGGATGCTGGCTAGGTACGTCAGGATCATAACTATGGTTCTCGTGATCATGATACATTGAGCTGTAGAATTTTACTACTGCAGATGGCTATCCATCTGGACGTTTTATCTCTTTTATAAAGATATTCCACTGTAATGCGCGGGATACAGGAGCTAGGTTTTCAAGCCAGCCTCTGGTTTCGTGTTATAGCACTGAGCTGGCTTTACTAGCCTGATAGCTCTCTAGTGCTAGTTTCTATTGTAGCTAGAAAAAATATTCCCGTGTATCCTTAGGGATAAATATAAGTACTGTAATATCTGCCGTAGATGGCGCAGTAGTCAAGCTAGCGACTAGTTACGGGTATGAGCAGTAGTTACAGAGATATATGAGAGTAGGTATACAGATATTAGTCGTGTAGTTTTTTAGCCTAATGTTAATATTTGAATATAGATTATTCCTAAAAATAATAATAATATATAATACTAAAGCTTACAAGCTGAGCGTCAGCTTGTTATATTAGATTAAAATATTTTTGATATATAAATGTTTTCTGACTTTTTGAGGTTTTTTTTTATGAGATACAGTTCAATCGGAATGGTATTCAGATAGCTAATTAGTTAAGATGTGACTTCAGACTTCCCATACATACTGGTTTAACGGCAATAATTGTAGAGAAACCGCTTAACACCAACACGACTTCCTCCGGACAGTCGGGTAAAAAACTCTAATATTCAGAAGCGGTTCCGAGATGCCAAAAAAACAAGATTCAGAGAAAATATTTTACAACATTCATATTTAACGAGATTGTATTTTCCTGTCCGGTGGCTACTGCGGGTTTTCCTCCACAATAAATTGCAAATAAAAGCCCCACGCACGAGTCACGCATACCATCTCATAGATTTATGCCCCACACTTCTGTCTAAATTTAGATTTAGTGTTATGTTTAGAGATATTTTAGATAACTGGAGATTTTCGCTAAGTTCCTACTAAGTTTGTGAGTGGATTGCGTGCGGTGGCCGTCCTACCGACTGCTTGGCAAAATCTTTTACGGGTTCAATGTTTGATGACGTAAAATATTTATAAAACAGTATGGCATCCTAAGTAGAAGAAAAAATTACAAGGGGTAAAGTTCGTTCTAATAAGAAACGAGTCAATTTATGTAACTAGCTTTATTGCAACATATATATATTATATAACATATATATTAGGTTTAAAATGAACTGTTTCTGCCGCCAAGCACAGGGCATTCGTGTTATTGTGGTAAAGCTTATCGAGTATGTGCCGGTGAATTAATAAACATATGTAACGACGCTCCATTTCCACGAAAAGTAATATAAAAACAATTTTGATATAATAATACAAGGCGTGATCCAGTGTGAACTCTTTGCTACTTCTTCGAGTAGAAATAAATTTATGATTATTACTTTATTTCTTTAGTTGGAGCGGACTTAATCGCAAAGTTATATACATACGTATATAAAGTCTAATATATTAAATTCTCGTGTTTGTAACAAAACTCCACCCCAATAATTTTTTTTTGCATTTTTTTTCCCGTTTTATATATTATTCAGCGCTAAAAAATACGAACAACCCTAAATTTTCACCTTTCTACCAACAACTCCTATTTTTGAATTGCGATATTAGTACTTTAACAATTTTCAACCTTCGGTGGTCGATTACTGATAAAATGATTTTATTTTTCGTTTTTACTGACACTTTTACCTTAACATGGCATTGCAAAGCATGCCGGGTACAGCTAGTTATACATATAATATATGGTGAGTTATTAACAGAAGTGAGGAAGTGATTTTCATATTATTCATAGACAAACGGGCTTAACATTGCCCTTTATATAATGAAGTACTCTAAAAAAAAATATAGATCCTAGAACAAATAATAATAATAATAATAAATAATAAATTATTTATTTCAGATCCATAGATTAAAACACATTCAACACAACACAACACAATTACAAGATTACAAAATTTCAAATTTAAATAAAATAAAAATAATTAATTAATTAACAAAACCTCATCATTTGCAGCGAATCCTTTTTTCTCACAGCTTTCCAGTAAAATGAGAAACGTAATAACAAGTTTGTAGAGTCGAGATGAGCCACTCCTGCCGAAATTGCAGCGAGAATTCATATTGTTGTACGAAGCCTGCAATTACCCAGTTTTGGCTTTAACAGAGGCCGCTGTTTATACATGTCACAGTAAACGGAATAGTTTCTACAGTGCCTATGCAACGAACCACAGAATGAATAATAGTGCCACCGTCTGCTTTGGCGTATGAATTTTCCGTAATTTGGGCATTTTTTTCAAAAGGTGGAGTTGTAACTCTGTGAGCATTTAGTACGTAATGGAAACAGAAGAGCATGGAGATTGTGAAATCTTATTTATTAAGTTATTACTAACATAGGTTTAAATTATAATTGAATTAAGTAGGTACTAACAAAATGGATGACTATCTGAATATTAAATAAATTTAATTAAAATTATTTACTTAAATTCAGACACCATGCTCTAAATACTTAATATGTTTTGTATTCCCTCTAGTTGTAACACTATCTTATAACCTGTATATCTTTAACATCATGTGGATAACGTAGTGCGCTATGTAATTAATAAATTTCCTTAGTTTATGTAATCACTCTATATATAATACAAAACATAATAAATTAATAATAATAACAAAAGATTGTATTTTCTTGCATAAAAGTTTTTGCAGTCAGATTATTTTTGAAACTTGCCGTATGTTTCCGTACGATTATTCCTTCAACGATATGATACAAAGGCGCTTGACATCTCTATGTTAATATCAAGAAGAGATTTGTGGCGCAGTAATCGCCTTAAATTGTGGAACTCGCAGCAGTTCTTACACTGTACGAGAATTTTTTTTTTAGCTCGGTTATTAGGTGTCTCACAAGATTTTTCTGATTTAATATTCGTTTCACATTGGTAAAAATAAACTTACTAAACTTGCCTTCATGAGTGCATATGAAACGCATGTGATAGTCCTGGACGAAGATTTTATCTGTGATATTTTCTCATACGTCTCTCACTGGAAAATATATCTAAAAGCTCACAGCTTAATCGCTGTGTGCCAGTGGAGCCAGCGCCTAACTTAACAATTTTCCCATGGAACGAGCGCGGGTTAAATAACTCTCGTTAACTTTTCCACACTGTAACGGGTCGTGTGATTATATTTGAGAATGCGATTTTTAACGAGTTGAAGGATGGGTGCTTTTTTACCTCTAATGAAACGCGCGGGTGAAAAATGGTGTTTTGGGTTTGGTTTAGAATATTTCAGAAAAAATCGTGAATATTTTACATTTATATTTCATTCTAAAATATGAAAGACGAGCCAGACTCACTTGTGAAAATTATTGTAGTTCAAGAATTATAATGGGACACTTTGTTTGTGACATTCTAAAATTCCAAGGTTATAAAGTATTAATATATAAGTACTATTAAAAAAAATATGCATGTTAACTTTTACTAATAGTGTCAATATTAATAGTGTGGTGATAGAATGAATACCAGTGCAACTCAAAGGGGTATTTTTTCCAAAACCGCGATCGATTAACTTAATATGAGACAAGGTAAAAAAAACCATGGAAACTTAAATTTAAATAAACAATGATACGATGATGAAAAAACAATATAGTTGTACAAGATAAAACCTACTATTTGCTAAGAAACCTACTCGAACCAAATCGACCCATGGCGAGGAATAGTTTACAATGTAGTTTACTGGTGTCAGGATCGATAAAAACACATGGTTTTTAAATTTTTACTACGGCATGCTTATTTCCTCTTTACCATATGCAGAACATAAAAAAATGATTTGAACCAGTGACCTTCGAAATGAAAGTCAGGGCCGAAACATACCTTTTAGAAATTACGCTTTGGGAGCCATGGCCACGAAACTGTAGGTTAAAACAGGCCAAATTACTCAATAAAACCCTGATGTGGTCAATATAATTGTATAATTTTTCTGCAAATGAGAAAAATATTCTTCGGAATAACCTTTGATTTCGGCATTTCAACTAATACCCTGAAAATACTTTCTTTTCACGCTAACGTGGGCAGAATTGCCTGTTATTACACAAGTTAACGAACCGTATATTTTATGTACAAATGTTGCTTATTAAATGTAAATCCGTTCTTGAATTATCGCGTGATTCACTTCTGGATTAACTACCAAGACTAATAATAAACCAATTGCCTACACATTGCTAAGTGGCAAATATAAGTAAAAGTTTTTGTTATCAAGTTGTGTCGCAATGCTTTATTCACTAGCTTAATGCGAACTTTCGCCAACGAATTAAAATGTAGGGAGCGTTTGTACTGTGTTTGTGACTACATATATAGTATTAGATATAATTACAGTTATGGAGTGTCGTTGTCGGATAATTAAGGAATTATTTATCGGAAAAAAGTGTCACCCAGAACGTCACAAGAAAAATAATGGCAGCGATTAGGTCATCACTTTACACAACTACGCTTCCACCATTGTTTTACCTACACCCTAGATAAAAAGAGCCGCATTGAGGCTCTGCTTACCCCTTCAGTTAAAAATACGCGAATCTATGTACGCAGATATGCAACAGACATCTAAAAACAATACATTTTGGTAGAAATTCTACACACCGCCGTCTTGCCCCGTCTTTGCCACAAATGTTTGTCCTCGGTGGGAATCGAATCCACGACCTACAGCGCAGAAGGCAGGTTAACTATCTGAGCTTAGGTGGTAGGCCAGTGGTTTCCAGAGCGAGATTCAGATCTGTTCCTACGCCTCCATATCATTTTCATCAAGTCATCAATTACTCTTCACTGGGTTAACCCTTTAGCTGTCGGTCACATCATACCGCTACATACATATATCAAGCAGGATAATGAAATTTTCATTCGTTTCACGCTCCAAACCAGTGTACAGGGAGCACCATCACGATCTGAAAAATTTAATTCATATCGCCAACATTTGTATGCATACCGCGCCTGCAGTTTATTAAGAATGCACCGGAACCCTCAGCTGAGAGATGGTCAGCTCAATTTCATCCATTAAACCTTCCTGAAAATTATACTGGGACGTGCCGAACCGCTCTTCATATTAAGCAGGAATTTTTGGCTTATAAATTTGTTTTCGTCCGTCGTGTATAGCGAAGAATGTAAGCAGTCAGTCAGTTTATTAGTTTCTGCGTTTAATAAGTGTGTCTTGGTACTCTTACAGACATTTACAAAAGAAAAGTATATAAGTATTATATCAGTTGTCTGGTTCTCATGACAAGCTATGCTTAGCTTACTTTGGGGCTAGATGGCGCTGTGTGAAATGTCCACCATTATTTATTTATTTATTTATTTATTTTATTATTATTATTATTATTAATCATTTTATTTCGAATATTACATTCATATTACAAAAAAATTCAATCAAAATTACATTATTACTATTATTATAAACATATTACTATTATTATTCAACGTTATAACGAAAGTGTTATCCCCAATAACGATAATGCAACAAATCTCTTTATTATTTGGTGAAGTCACAATTCTATCTCACTTTTGATCATGAGAAGTCAATTGAGATTCAATTCTTCAATTTCACGATGTGCGTATATCGAACATTAAAAGCACTAGAACTCACGCTAAATTAGTCCGGGGAAGTACTGCCACCATGCTCATTTCTGCTGCCAAGCAGTAAAGCATTTGGGTTACTGTGTTCCAGGTGTGATTGCCGGTGAAATTACAGGCACATAAGACATTTCACCTACACGTCTCAGAGTTACGGGCGCATACGATGCGACTTGGGTCTTGTCGTACCTAGTATGGGTGGACCCAAGTCGCATCGGTTGTTATGTGCCGAGGTTACCACTTAACACCAGGTGGGCCGTCGGCTCGTTCCGTAAGTGCATCATATAAAAAAAATGAACCGATTAATCTGAAACCGTCGCAAACGCACACCTAACATTTTCACAATACCATTGGAGTTGTTTTATCCGATCTCTTACAAAGTAAACGTCTGGGTTTCCATGAAATATGCATTAAATATTTACCCGGCCCCGAGGCGAGCCATTGCCTTGAAGTCGACTCAACCGAACAGATTTGCAATTCACCGAACATCCTTTTGAAAAAAAGAGCCAAAAGAGCTACTGAACAAAGGAAGAATCGTGGAATCGAAATGAACCACTAAAGCACCCAGTAGGGTTGTGCCAATTGCTATTTCAGTATACACATAAATCAGTTTTAGCATACATGTAATTGAATTTGAATTAAAATACCACATTTGAAAATAATTTGCAGGTCGTTTTGTCGATGATTTTAAGTTTATAGACGACCTAGAGAGCTTAAGACTACGGAGAGACGTAGATTCTTTGAGTGTACAGTATTGTCTGTATAATGGGAAGCGTTCAGAGTAATTGTTTAGTCTGGTGCCTGCGGCTGACTTTCATCACCGCACCTTACGCCACCAATACCAGATTTCATACGCACCATATGGACATCTGGTTGTCTACGACCAATCGCTTCTCGCTTCCTTCGACACTCCTGTAAGCTATTGAACGATCTTCCTCATGCGATTTTCCCTCGGAGCTTCGATATGGGGTCCTTCAAACGACGGGTTAATTATGATCTTAAAGGCTAAGGGCGCATCATCAATGCATCTGGGGTTGCATATGCCTATGGGCGACGGTGATCACTTTCCATCAGATGGCTCGTAAGCTCGTTCGCTATTTAATATAAAAAAGATATTTATAATTAAATAATTTATAATTACAAACTCAAGATCAACATTCAATGAATGGCTCTAATATCTAAATTGACTCCTTAAATTAATTAAATCCTTTTTTTTTAATATCTTCGCTCTGTAAAGTAAGTAAACAAATTTAAAATAATAAAGCCAATTGAATCACAACCCTATCGACTAACTAACATTGAATAAAGCAATTCGAGGTAAATCATTCATTATATGGGTCAGCTCTTTTGATTGTTTTTTTTTATCAGTTTTTACCTGTATAAAGACATCTGTAGAGTTGTATTGGTGCAAACAAAAAAATCAAATAAATATTATGCATCTATACCATTTGCATTTTTAAATCATAAATAATATAAGACTGATATGAAAAAAAAAACACTGAGTCGCGTGATCACAGCTTAAGTTTCAAAATTTCATGAAGAAATTGAGTAATTATAATAATAGTTTCGAAAGTAATAAAGATGTTGAATATTACTGTGGTAATCACCATCACCAGGCTTGTTAAATTTCCATACAGTAAATCATAAATTAGAGTTTTAGCTGCACTAACAAAAGCTATGAAAGATTCCAGATTTAATGTCCGACAGTAAATAATTTATTTAACATTCCATACTGCAAAGTCATAAATTACTGGTATAAAATAATAAAATATATATATATTGATGCGCTTTATATGAATGGCAATATTTGATTAGCCTCACAGCTCAGTTCGTAGTAATTCTGCCTTCTGCGATGTAGGACGTGGGTTCGATTTTCTCCCAGGACAGATTTGGACCATTTGTGTGACAAACATATTTTTGTTCTAAATATGTATATATTTACAAAAGGTATATAAATATTCTATCATTTGTCAGGTACATATTGTACAAGCTGTGCTTAATTTAGAGCTAGGTGGCGCTGTGTGAAATGTCCACAAATAATGGTTTTCTTATTATCGAACTGACAATTTAAAGTAAAATTTCCGTACAGTTATGTTGGTTGAACTTGGCAATTCTAAAGTAGATTAAACTTACTTTAATTATACTTAATATACATATATACTACTTAATATGCACTTACATAATACGTATTTTTTGACACTTGTGTGAGTTAGCTGTGTCGGTATATTCTGTGCCTAAGCAACATACTATGTCGAAGTACTATAAGTACTTAAGCAGTATTACACATTAAAAGTTATTTTATTATAACAAACGCCTCCCTTGGGGTTTTCTAATGCTGCTCATTTGTCGTCTTAATAATGTATCTAGCTTGTTTTCATTTCTTTCGTAGTATAACTAAGACACCAAACTTTGTTAGTTGGATTAAGTCTAATATGCTAATTAAAATATACTGATTTAGAATTTATTACACAGTACTTTTCTATCAAAAATAGTAGTACCAACCAAATTTGAAATATTTGGATATGATTCAATAAAATTAAGATTTGGTTTTTACTTTTATTTTTAGGGCCCCGTAGCCAAATGTCAAAAAACCCTTAAAGCTTTGCCCAGTGCTGATTAGTAATGTGAACAATATTTTATATTTATAAAGTGACAAAGGCATAAACTTTTTGGTACTTTCGTTGGTATAAGATTGACCTAGACTAGATAGACGTGGTACTATCGGATTATATTGATATTCATTATAAATATTTGCTGAAGTAAAGTGGCTGCTGAGTTATTCCGGGGGGGGGGGGGAAATGACAGCGATTAGCTTACTTAGCTAATAAGCCTACTACCCCTTAGGGAATAAAGGTGTAAATCTATGTATGTAAAAGTTTCTTGGAAATATATCAATGAGCTTGTTCACAAATTCAACAAATTTCCACTGCGTAAACAGTATATAACTTTCATACCAATGATTCACCAATCATCATTTTAACGGCACCCAATATTTAAGGGTCTTAGATAAAAATCGTTCACGGAACGACACGATGTCGAGGACATTAAAGAATCGCTCGTTGACTGTTACGTCCCCACAGGCATTCTAATAGACATCGCTCCTGAGGTACAGTGAATCTAGCAACGCTGGAAGTGACACTAAAATCACAACTTTAAACGTATTACCTAGGCATTCCGCCTACACATCTCAGAGTTACGGGCGCATAAGATGGGACTTCGGTCGTGTCGTGCCTAAGTAGGGGAAGCCCCAAGTAGTATTTCTTGTTATGGGCAGAGGTTACCACTTAACATGGGGTGGGCTAGCTGCTCGTTCTGTAACTTCATCACATAAAAAAAGTAAATTTTATTCTAATTTAGGTAACCTACCTTAATTCTTTATGTTAATCATTATGCATGAAGAGTTCTAGATATGGTTGGGATTTACGTTGAGTGAGACAGAGTGGCATTACCTGACTGATTTTTGTTTTTTTACAAACTACTTAGACCCTATCTAGAACCGTTACCTCCATTTGAAAAGCGTTTCCGTTATTAAACGCATCAATTCGAGCCCGACACTGAGATAAGGCGTGCACTCACGATCTGAAGCGACAGTTATTGCCACCTAATGTAATGCCGGTTTGGCAATACCCAGTAATAGCTTAACGATTTTGTGGGCGCCAACTGCTGGCTACGTCAAGAAGTACTGTGAGTAGTATAGTATCGTTACACAAAACAGCAAACAATGAAAGTATCCGTTTTCCTGCATACTATACAAGAAAGGAGATTTGTATAAAAAAATATAATTCATTATCGGAATAAGTAAAGCCTGTGGTTTTACTTCCTTCAAAACAAGTACTCACACACAGTGGGCAGACAGTATGGAATAAATAATGTAGCAAAAATAGAGCATTCGAACAAAGTAAAGCTTAATGAAAATATCATTAAAACCGTTATAAAAAAACGTATACTTTTTCCGTAAATTGACTTTGAATTTGTAACCGAAGAGGTCGTCAGCTCCTTTTCTCACCTTGAAACTAGCTGAAGCAGTTATTAGGCTTAACATCGTGTTTATATCGTGCGTCGTAATGAATCATTGTACCAAAGAAAATTAATTTCCAGGAATAAGGGCCGTTCACACACCCGACAACGCGATTACAACGCACGAGCCGATAAAGAGGGTCAAAAAGAGTGGGATTAAAAGCGATTGGCTCACTGCCCATCCAATTTTCTTTGTTGACGTCTCCCGGGAGCCACACGAAGATTATCTTAACAAAGCAAAGGCGTCGGGGCAACTTTGGACGCCTTGAAACAATGTTATCCGACGGACAAAGAAAACAATTACCAACTTTTTTACTGCTTATACTTAACGGTCCTTTGATGTTCTATGAAGAGCATTGACATGCGAATGCAGTCGCCACAGATATACGAACATTGAACTCAAATGGAAAATGGCAAGTTATTGCAAATTTGTGTTGCAGGCAGTCCAACCTACAAAATAAAGACTGTTAGGTAAATCGCGTGCTGATGCGTGTTGGTTGTGTTTGACACTTTTGCCAATTCCTAAGATAGTTACACCAAAGATTTCCAAGGTAAAACAACAGGTAGTATTAACAACAACGCCGGAATATCCACTTTCACATTATGATACAATTTTCATTACCGGATTCCGGGTTGCTTTAAACTTCACCAAACCCTCCATCTCAACATTTCGTCTCGTAATGACGTCCGAAGCAGTTCAACCTAACGACCGTCGGACTATTCCAATAGACTGAAAGGATACTGGTAGCTTCACGTGACGGGAACGACATAATATCCATGTCTAGCCGTCGTATATACGAACTGGTTTAATGCTTATAGGTTAAGCTGGTTTTGGTTCTAAAAAAGTATGATTTCGTTGATCTGTCCAAATTTGGTTGATAACTCTTTAAAATAATCTTATGAGTTATAGTTTTGTAATATTAATTGTCAATTATTAAATCTTTTGGGCTATGAATTAGAGAGTTATTTTATGTTCTTAGTTTTAGATTTTATGTTGTTTAAGCAGTAAATAATAGGATATCCGATATTTGAGCCATTTGTTGTCGAATTATAAAGAAAAAAATGATAAAAATTATATACCTGAAACAAAAAATTATAGTAAAATTTCAAAACCTAATATTTAACTCAGTTTACTTAACTCCTACAGAGGTAAAAAAATATTTTTGAACTCTAGTCAAACTCGTCCCGTAGCGACTTGAAGAACCCTTAATGTCTGCTCATATTGCCTCTAAAGCATTCCAGCATCAACGGTGCCTGAGGATATGATGAGAGATTATGTGGGATTTTGATGTGTTTGAGAGGGTTCAAGTTTTTTGCAAGTCAATGATCTCCGTCTATTTAATGAAAGAAATAATACTTACTTCGGTTCCGGTTTCAAAGGTCTGGGTGCTGTAGAAGATAGAGGGATATTCCATATTTACGTATAAGGCGTAACTTGGATATTCCCATATCTTAGGAATGGAGGACTATTGTTATGGGCAGAGATTAGTTACATAAGGCCATGTGAACGTTCCGTAACTTAGTTATATTAAAAAATAACAGCTATAATCAGAGTAGGTGCATAGTTACCTACATCATACTAAGAAGTTTAACTGACGTTGTTCTCTTTGTACGGGATCCATACTCATGGATTGCCGTAACTAACGGGGTGCTTGCGGCCAATAAATATCGATTTTCAATTCAATAGATGTCTTGCCACGGGTACTGGCTAAGGCAGTGTTCATGTAGCGACGCGATAGATGCTGACTTTTAGAAGCTTTGATGTTGAATATTTTATTGACTAGTCTCACAGCTCGGTACCAACCCTGTGCTCTGCGCTGTACGTCGTGGGTTCGATTCAAATCCAGAACAAACATTCGTAAGACGAACAAAGATGTTTGTTCTTTGTCTGGCTGTTAATATGTTTTATATGTATGTACTAGCTGCGCCCCGCGTTGTTACCCGCGGTGAATAAGTCATCCCACGGGAACATTGCAGTTTTCCGATATAAAAAGCCTATATGCTATTCCAGACTATATTCTGTCTGTGTCAATTTCATCCAGATCCGTTTGCCGTTCTAGTGTGATTGAGTAACAAACATCCAAACTCTCTCATTTATAATAGTAGTAAGATTTACAATAAAAGCGGTTTGGTTCCCATGATACAAGCTATACTAGCTTACTTTGGGGGTAGACAGTGCTGTATGAAATGTCCACCAATATTCATTAAAATTCATTTCAAACTGAAGTAAACTCAAACCCAAACTAAATTAATCGAGATTAATACAGAGTAGATCAATGTCAAATGTTGAAAAACAGTTTAGCATATCAGCAGCACGAAGAAAACTCAAAATTTGTAGCAAAATGCACTAAAAAATGTATCATTGAAAATATTACTTGTAAATCATTTTAAGTTACAGTTTGGCTGGTAATCCTATAAAAAGTGGTGTAGTCTGAATTCACACCCTAAGATATTGATGCCCCAGATATCGGCATATCCTGTAGATTTCCGACGGTTCGCCCTCACTGAGTAATGCGTTTGCCTTAACGACTTTGCATGTAGGTTACGCTGATGGATATATTAAATGGAAGTGTATCATCAGCTTTAATATCTATGATGACGGTCCTTTTCTGGTTGAGAATTTAGTAAAGTTAATTCTTCAGTATTTCATTCAGGATTACCTACGACAGTTGATTGGTCAAAGTTGTTGAGAACTAATCCAATAATTATAAGTTTCAAATTCATTATACATTTTTTTATAAGATATAAGTTTTTAATTAATTCAGTTGCACGAATTCAATACAATGACAGAACCAGTGACTCTACTAGTATCAATAAGTCATGAGTACTATTGGATTTAAAAAAAGTAACGATATCTTATAGACATTTGCTACATTGGTGATGTTTAGAAAACGTATGAGGACTTGTTAATTTTCGTCAGTCAGTAAGTTTATATCAATTCTAATGTCAAAACCATAACTTATCTTTTGAATTGGTAAAAACTGATTTAATCAAAAGTTACACAATAGGACACCAGATTTAGAAAATAAAAAATGGTTGTCTGTAAAGTCGGTTTACTGACGATAGTTGAACGTGACAAAATCTTAAGAAAATACTGATGGAATGGTAGCATTTTTCAAAAGAAAATTTTAATTTCATTTGTTTAATAGATTTGTATGTATATATGCACTTGATACTCGATCAAAACATGTAAATGTAAGTATTAGCAGCTGTCCACGCAGACGCATCGCTCACTCAAGTAGGAGAGAGACGGATGTCGAACGCTGCCGAACGCAAAGGCCGATTGTGCTTCTTTGTCGCTCGTTCCGCGCTCTCGCTTGCACTTGCACAAGCCTTACATGGAACGCCTCAGAGCGAGGTAACGCCGCATGAGTCATGTTTTTTCGTGCGTGCAGCCGGCTCTATCGAATTATAAGACGTAGTCACGTCAAAAATATCGTGCTATGTCATTAATCTCTATTTGTGATAAGGAAAAATTTAAATTTTACACATCATTAGACAATAAATCGTCACCAAATCACAAAAAGCAAAACACATTCAAATTTTTCATAATTTTTTCTGTCGACATCGGACCATTGATAAATGTGACTTGCATGGACCGAAAGATTTAGACTATTAGCCTGTCCCTCCCCGACTTCATTCCGCACCTGTTACTTGTCTCTGGCAGTGGGGTACCGCAGCGCCCTACTATTCATTATGAGCCTCGGGTTATCATCAGGACGAGACAGCTGTCGGCGGTCAGGTGATGGATTGGGTTTTGAGGCATTAGGCGCTTATTCATTTCGAGTACTTGCGCAAATATAAAACATTCTTCTGAATCTATGGAAATCAAATCGATGCAAATTATTTATTTAAACCAACTTATGTAAAATAATGATTAATTATTTTAACAAAAAAATTAAACTTTTATATTCCATACAAAAGAAGTTTCTCGAGTGCTCGAGCTCGTGTTTATTATAATTTAATGCTGTGTATCAAAAGGGAAAATATAGTATTTCGTTATTTTTCAATGTGAATCAATCGAAAGTACATATAAACACCAATGTTCCGAAAGTTCAGATCATGAAGTAAAGGTATACCATATCAAAAAAAAAGAAGCCCTCCTTTAGGGGTTTCTTCAAGAACAGACGTAAGAACGTCTGTTCTTACATACGGATAGGGTTTGAACAGGCGTCAAAAATAGCGATAAGTACGGGTGACCTTATGTTTTGAATATTATTGACGTTTCCAAGCAATTTATTTATGAATTGTATGGAAATAAAGGTTCTGACGTTGTCTTTGACTTTAAGTTTGTCAATAAATGATGTTATGTCTGCAAGTGATTACAGGCACATGAGATTCTACATTCGTTAAAGACGCAACTTTGGTCTTCCCTAAGAATAGGGGAAACCCTTATTATAACAACATAATAAAAGATTTATAATCAACTACCTACTACTAAAACTATATAAAATTAGGATCAGAGGTGAACATAACGTAGTAAACCTATTTCCGAATTATAGCACGATAAATAAAAACAGGATCTCTACAGTGATGGATCTGGCCCTGGGGTAATCATCACTCGCACAAAATCTATAAAAGCCGCCGCTGAGAAAACTTCGCCACAGCTGAGTTACAATGAGCTAGAACAAAAAAGTTATACACATTTGTTGCAGAAATGTATAATCCATTGTTTTACAAAACAGCTAGCCACTTTACATAACGCCGCATCCAAAATGCATAATTCACCTTTCAACTTAAATCTTAATATAAACCGGTGATAAATGAGTTTATTAACACATAGCCAAAAACATGAAATCTCTTAAAAGAATCTGTCAGTGCTGAAATGAAGTTATTCTTGACAAGGTAGTGTCATAAAATGTCAAGAATAACATTATTCTTGACATTTTATGACACTACCTTGTCAAGAATAACTTCATATGTAATCAATATGTAACTTATTATAACTTCTACAGAATTGTAACGAGTAATCGTCGCCTCAACAATGGCTATAAGTGAGCTGAAGATTTTGTACAATATTTCCGATAACATGTCTTTAATTAGAGTTCAGTTCATTAACAAAATAATTATATAAGGAATAAGCCAAGTGTAAGGATTGTTTAATTTTTGAACATTTACGATATTTGGACAAGGGGTAGGACAAATGCCCGGCTGGCTAGTTACCACCATCGGCTTTATAGTCGCATACCAGAACACACATATAGAAATGAACCACATAACAAGAACAGCATACCACTCACAAAAGTCTTTAGTTCGCAATGTCACAGCCGTCTCGAAACAAGCTACACTTTTGCAATTCAAGATAGTGCGATGCGTAAAATGAGATTTGTTCTCTCTAAGCGGCAATTAAGAGAAGCTTGGTTCAGACTTTTTGCTATTCACAAGTAGTAAATTCGATTAGTTTTGAACGAAGTTGTTAAAGGTTTTCAAGCTTAACGGCTCAGTAAAGCACCTACTTACCAACTTTATCTCACTTATACTCTACAAAAGTAAAAACAATATTGGATTGGGTTGTTATGGTGATCTGCAATGTAACTAATGTTCGTAGTAGACGAATGTTTAGGTTTTAACGGGGGTAAATAATGAAATGTCTTTTAGTATAACTATTACTGAATATTAATATTTCAAGATTTACAATTGAAAAGCAGTCGCTAAGTGGGTGATCCTCCCGACTACACTCGGCTAATAAAACTCTCTACCCTCGCAATTCTTGAATAAAGTCTGCGTAAATAGCTCTACTAACTGTAATAAACGTATTCCGTACTTATTATTAGCTACCTATCTTTCGCATATATAATCCATACATCCATAGAAATAAATAAAATTGGAGTGTCTGTTTGTAATATTAAAGTAACCGCTTTTTACTAAGTGCATATGGATGTATACACGGTACATATACCAAAACAATTTTTTTTTAAATTTTTGTCTGTTTGTTTGTTTGTCTGTTTGTTCCAGATATCTCCGAAACGGCTGGACTGATTTTGACGGGACTTTCACTGGTAGATAGCTGATGTAACAAGGAGTAACAGGCTACTTTTCCGAGGGGTGAAATAGGGGTGCGTGATAAAACCAAATTCCACGCGGACGAAGTCGCGGGCAACAGCTAGTCCCAAAATAAATGACGAATAAAGAAGATTCATAAAGGACTACTGACATTATTGTACCAAAAACTTTTACTGCTTTATTATGAAACGCTCGAACACCAAGCTCCGGTACGGAAAGCAGACGACGTCACATGATAAGGGATCGGTTTGCTCGCCCGTTATCCTAAACCTAACAAATTAGAAAGGGTCTGTTTGTCAGTCACACCCGCACCTGCTGCCCGCATTAGTTACAGTTGACTGAATCTATTTAAAATCTTCAGTGAATTTTGACACTACAAATTTTTTATTTTAAATTACCTTTTGTAACCGTTTAAGAGTACTTTTGGAGCAGTTAAACATTATATCCTAGATCCCAGAAACATGTTGGGTAACTATTATCCGAATATTCTAAATGAATAGATGGACTACATGATGCTGATAGTATCCTCTTAGATAGTAAACTTCTTAGAAAAATATAATATTAAGGAAGAGTTTTATTCTTCCTACAATCTAAAAACATAATAAATACCTAATTTGCTCGTTACTATCCGACTCTAAATTGTAAACAGCAAAAATAAGCATAATGGATTTAATGCAATTTCAATAATCAGTAACAGTTCCGTATGATATTATACCAGTTGTGATGTAGTAAACGTAAACAAAACGTCAAATACAACCCTTATTATTGCGATGCAAGTTTGTTCATTTCGAAGGTATTTGGGATCAAGGGATGCCTCTAAACTGGCATAATGTGCCATCAGCGTCCGTGATGCAGGTGTGACCCTTATCTACGACGAACATAATAATTGTAAACTTCGAAAAATTGAGGGTGGGTCCGGCCCGCAGAATAATAAATGGTTTAATGTTTAGAGGGTTCACTTATAAAATGTATACGTAAATGCTGTAGGGGCATGACACCAATCGCGCTTACCATTCCCCTCCCTTTATTTAGTAGCAGTAGAACTTATGCCAATTTCGTCCGGGGACTTAGGTACTGACACCATACCCATTTCTGCCGCCAAGCATTAACACATTCACGTTATTGTGTTGCGGTTTGGAAGGTGTGAAATTACAGACACACGAGAATTTCCACCTTCAAATCCCAGAGTTGTTGGGCGCATACGATTCTTGTCGTACCTCAGTAGTGGAGGACCCGAGTAGTATTCTTGTTATGGGTAGACGTAATCATTTAAGACAAGGGGAGCCTGCTCGTGTTGTATACCTTTATACCTATATACCTTTATCACGAAAAAAGTGTCTATAGCCTCCCTTTCGTTTGTAGTCTTGTGCCAGTCTCAAAAATCAAATTACATATGGTATCTCTCGGCCTAATTCTACACTGTGGTTTTATATTTTTTTATAAATGACAGAGTTGACTACAAAACTTTTGGAGACGAAGTTAGCAGCTATCGTTAGTCATCTCGGAGATAGTAAGAGTTTCATTACACAGAAAAGATTTATACCATCTGGATATCCTAAAATACTCCCATGCCTATGACAATCTTTTATTAATTAATTATATCGTGAGAAAACTGTCTATTTTCTCGCCGATGCCTTTAGCATCTGCTTGTTGACAGGACAGCCTGTCGCTATAATATTGGATGGGCTGATAAATTAATAGTTGTCAGTGTGACAATTTAAACTAATTACTATCCGTTATACGCGAGTTAATTAACTCACCATTGCGCATAATGGATACTGAAATACTGATAGATTTAGGTATTATTACTCATTTGCTACAGCTTTTTTCAGCATTATGTGGTCACGACTTCGCTGTCACAAAGGTAGATACTAACAATTCAGACGCAATGGTAACGGATTCGATTATGCAAAGATGGGTCGATATTATAATATTAAAATATTGGTGGGCATTTCACACCAGCGCCATCTAGCCCCCAAGTAAGCTATGCGTATAACTGATATACACACTTATATACTTTTTTTGTAAATACATACATCTAATACATATCAACACCCAGACACAGAACAAACATCTAGGTTCGTCACACAAATGTTTGTCCTGGGTGGGAATCGAACCCACGACCTACAGCGCAGAAGGCAGGGTAACTACCAACTGAGCTGTGAGGCCAGCATATTGTATATTCCAAAGCATATATATGTTGTAATAATAAAATAAATACTGTTTCTATAGCAATCATTGAAATTAAATTATCGTTAATGGCAAGCTCAATTAAATCGTTTCCATTTTCATTCAGTACAATAAAAGTTACGCAATATGTTTGACGCCGTGAAACAATGTCTTTTTGATCCCTATTCCCATATCAGCTTTGACGTGTATTCGGGAACACGTGTACCGTATACACCTGTACGTGTTATGACAGGGGGGTTATTCACAATATTTGAAATAAAAAACTTTTATAAAGTTATTTTATATAGGAGTTTGAGTAGAATAATAAATACTGGTGGACATTTTACACATCGCCATCTAGCCCCAAACTAAGCATAGCTTGTACTAAGGGAACCAGATGACTGATAGAGAATACATTTCTACTTTTTTTTGTAAATTCATGTATATAAATACATAGATATTAACACCCAGACACGAACAAACATTAATGCTACTCTCACAAATGTTTGTCCTGGGTCGAAATCACGATCTACAGCTCAGAAGGCAGAGTTACTAACCAACTGAGCTGCGAGGCCAGTCAAATACCATCATTTTTGAAGCATGCAAATAATGATACCGAATAAATTTATTACGAGTACTCATAGCCCTGAGTATACAATCTCTGAATCAAAGTATCTAGTGGCATGCGTGGATTGCACATTTTGACCCTTGATTATGACCTGACGCCATTGGTAACGCCTTAAATGTAGCGCTGGACGTCAAGAGTGCAACAAAGAAGTAGATTATTACATTCCCAGCGATTAAGATCAGTGTTTAAAATTCATCCATAAATATTATGGTTGCTACAGAGCTCCATAACGCTAATGCGTAATAAAAAACAACTAGAGCAAACTTAAACTTTTCAAATCCAATTAGGAAAGTGGTTAAAAAAAGGTGACTAGCGACGAAGTGATTTGCTTTGCGTGCGGTATGAGAAATATTGTGCGTCGAATGGCCTTTATACTCAGTGAAGTTTGACTTAAATAAATTAGCAGCATTTTATTAGTTAACTAATAAAAAAGTAAGGTTTAGAATATACGGAATTGTTGACAAATGTGGAGATATTTTTGGGTGAAGGGTAATAGGTACACCGACTAAAACTACCAAAGTTGAAAGATAACAGATTTACCTGATAAATCATACTGTGAAGAAATTTATAATTAAAAAAGCTAATTAATGAAAACTACAGTTTCACCCGTTACTAAGTAAACGTATGGTTGGGGTCTTAGAAAGGACAAAGAAAACATCGTAAAGAAAATGTCATGTGTCAGGTGAACGAAAGGAGCCCCAGACATTGACATTATTAATACTATTTATTTTGCAGCTCTCGCTTCAAAACCTACACACAAAAAGATTCATCTGAATAATTTCGAATTTTACGTTACTAAATTGTTGACCACTTGAAAATGTATCGCACGCTTCCGGGATAGGTCCCAAGACGGCTCGTCAGGTGCTCTTCCGAACGCTGAAATTGCTTGTTTAACATATTTTTTCCGTTTTTGTCTCGTAACGACATCGCACGTATCTTTGAATTGGGATGTGTGAGTAGACACGTTGTTTTTATTTTACTAAATGGCACTTTGAACGCGGTGTCATAGGATGTTCTTTGTTAGATTGCCATTGTGCTAATTACATTAGTTAAGAGTTCACAGCGTGCTACAACTAGATAGCTACTTGTCGTGGGACTCGGTCTCTCGAGCAAGTGAAAGGATTAAAGCGCGTCTCATAGAGGATCTTTTCGTATTACTATTATAACTTGGCACATGGCTTCGAACTTCGAGTAGAACTCTCGCCAAGTTCGTCCAGGGAAGTACTGCCACCATGCCCATTTCTGTCGCCAAGCAGCAACGCATTTGCGTTACTGTGTTCCGGTTTGAAAGGTGTGGTTGCCGGTGAAATTACAGGCACATAAGACATTCCATCTACACATCTCAGAGTTACGGGCGCATACGATGCGACTTGGGTCTTGTCGTACCTAGTAAGCGAAGGCCCAAGTCGCATCGGTTGTTATGGGCCGAGGTTACCACTTAACACCAGGTGGACCGTCGGCGTCGCGACGGTTGGCTCGTTCCGTAACTGCACTACATAAAAAAAAACTTTTTGTTCTGTACCGTTTCTTACCCGGCTGTTATCTAACTAATAAGGTTGGGCAACATTCATGGCTGGTTGTCTATCTGATGGGAAACCATTAGTGGAATAACTAAAATTATTTTTTTAATACAAATTACTACTGAAAGCTTCTCACCTCACCTCAGACTAAAAATAAATTTGTTAGCGTTAACACAAGCGGCCGCCACATGCCGACACGCAAAACCGGGCGGTAACCGCGGTTACCTGCGCCGTGAAACCACTATGAAAATTTAAGCAGTAACAGCAGTATGAAAACTCAAAAACAAGTTTACCAAATTTAACAATCGATTGTCAACCATTTTTTTTCTTCATTTAAACAAATACCTATACTAGTTCCCCTGATTACTTAAGTACCCGCAACAAACAGAAGAATTTATCTAGAAACTTTCTAGAATACAAACAGTTAGAAAATTCAAAAGCTAATCAGTATCAGAAACAGACCAGCTAACTCCCTAATACAATTTTAACACAATACCATTTCGCGGCTCACTTCCTACGTACTTCTGCTTTTATTTATTACTTGCACGCTGAACGTGCTCAACACGAATTTGTTTCCATAATATTTCTCGAGCGTTATGTGCTCCAACGAAAAGCTGAAGTAAACCCTAGTTTAAGTAATCAAGATTCAATTTGGTATAGCAATTTGGTAAAGCATGTATATTTGTCTCTTTATTTAGTTTATTGCGATGTTTTATAATATTCTACGCAGATAAGGAGAAGACGTTCAGCTGTAACAAAGTGCTTTTTGTTTGGAAACCGTAAACAATATTGGCTGTGCACGGGGGGTTGACCTTCTGAGGTTTGCGTATTAAAATAGGCTACTTTATACTAAGAGCGCACATAATGAAAGGCGAGAGCGACCCTCCGGTTTCATAATCGCACCGTTTTAGACTTCTTATCATGTTATAGTACGGCCTGTCTGTCCTTTAACCTCATGGTGCCCTAAAATTTGAGCCTTTTGTAAATCTGATTTTGTAGCCGTAGATACAAAAGTCTACATGATGATGAAAAATACGACAATTTTATGATAACATATATATTATATTATTTAAAAATTATGTCTTTAAAATTATGTGAACACAGCGTTGGCGTCTTCAACTGCTTGAGGGGCTGTCGAAGCAGTGGCAGCTTGCAGTTTTATGTAAGTCTGTAGAACTGTTCATAACATGAGAAGCGCAGCGGTACGTTGCTATTTTCCGAAATATATAAGACCACAGTTAAACCACGCCTCGCCGCAACGCATCCGTTGTGAACATCTTAGTAAAAAAAAACTATTAAAAGAGCACTCTGCAAGCGTACATACATAAATTGCTTGAATAAAGTGAGTCACTCAATCAACAATGCAAGGCAAGGCTAGCTTTGACTCGGATATGCACTCAGATTCAATTTCTCTGGTACGTTGTAAGCTGACATGAGAGCCGAGGTCACCCAATTTGTAAAACAAACATCTGCGCAAAGCTTACAGATAAATAAATAAAACTGGCGCTCGCATCTAATAAAACAGTTTTGAGCTTACTTTTAACCTAGTAATGTGAAACAAATTGAAGTTTCAAGTGTCATTTCCAGATTTAGTTATACTTTTATTTTGATTAAATTTATTAGTTTTAATTTACTACATTTATGCTGCTATTTACAGATTATATACTACTATTACCATTAGTAGATACTATTGATTTGAAACTTTTTGCAGTTTCATTATATCAAGGAAGTCATTTGTAAAAGTTATATTATATATAGTTATACACCAAAGCCGCTATCGTTTGTCAAAAGTAGACTTTTGTCCCGCATAAGAAAAAAATTGAGGCTGGTCGTAATCATAAGAAATAACGGTTGATATTGAGATATGATATCGATGGTAATAGTGTACCACTTGCCAGCCAGAAAGTCATTAACCTTATACGCTTATTAACCTTAAGTATACGTAAAGTACTACCACTTTCAACTTTCCAAACCATTGATAAACTTATAATCAGAACTGGATGTCAATATTGTCCATCTGTCCGTCGACCCCGCCACCTGCCACGGGATAACTTTCCTTTTCAATGAATGTTCCAAAGTCGTTTGCGTTTGTTATTGTTTTCGATCACCAAAGTTCAATGGTAGGGCAACTTTTACGCCAAATGTCATAGCTGAACTTCGCCCGTGGGGAGCTCAATGGCGCTTTTAAATTGCTGGAAAACTCAGTTTGTATCCATTTTGTGCTAACTTTTGAAACGTGTTTTTAGCTTTATTTATTTTACTCTTGTGCTGGTTGCATGGGAATTTTATTTCATAGAAAGGTATCGCAACATTTAGGCTACATGGCGTGAGTGCGACTGGACACTGCTGGCAATTGGATGATGACTCGTATTAAATACTCCTTCATCACGCCATCTCTGTCATGTGCCCATACCAATTAAGTGCAGGTAACATAAATCTGTCTTGCAAAATCCAGAATCATAATGGAAGGGAAGGCCACCCCTCCCAGAGGGTGCGATCTAATTGATTGATTATAAAATAACCATTGACTCCCACCGGACAAACATCAGGAAACCGCCATGAACTTAACCCAAAACATCTAAGATTATCCTTGTGTATATTCTAAAGAGAGACTCTTTAATTCTTTCAGTATAAATATTATTTGGCCTAAGTACAAACACGAAACAGTAAAATAAACAAATTCTACGGAAAAGTTAAGCCAATAATCTTTTCACACAAGAACACGTCACTGAAAAAACAAATTCGTGAACCAAATTGTAACAGACAGTTCAAACGTAAAGAGCCTATTCTCGCACCAAAAGAAAGAAAGCGCGAACAGCAAAACGGCCTTGCCAAAGATCCTTGTCAACTGGATTAATTCTGTTAAACAAACCACGCCAAATAAGCTTGCAGGTCGGCTGATAAGGGCAGCGGAAATTGCTTAGAGTAGCCATTGCCAGCACAGCAAGTGATGGATAGCCTTCTCGCATGACCGAGTAATTGTTACCTCAACCTGCGGTCGCGTGTTTGAAATCCCTGGTCCTTGTGTAACGCCTGATTAGGAGTTTATGGAGTGATTATTGCTTTCAGGATGACGATATAATGATTGAAATTATTTGGAATGTGATTAGAGGTTTTGCGAGCTTATATCGATCCTGGACCTCATTTCTCGATCTGATATTCTGCCGTACCATTAAAGTACTCGTAAAATTAAGAAATAGTACTTAAATCGATTTCAGTATTGATAGGTCTTTATATTTACAATACATATTGTTTTCAGTTAGCGAGATATGAATTGAACTATACGTGTTACATCGGACCGAGAATTAAAGTCCTGAAACTTTCATGGAACAAACGAAGTCTTTTAGGATTCGTAGTGCTTTCAAACTCTAGTGGACTACTAAAAGGTAAGAACATACCTATTTATATTATTACATTCAACTACTAAATGTTGGAGAGCAATCAAATATTTCGTGTCACACATTTTATTTAATCTGTTTTGTGAAATGGTGCAACGATCCAATTGTTTGCCTCATGCGATCAGTGAAATAAATAACGCTTACGAACTATTCTTCAATTTGTATCACTGTGATTTTTATTTATTTTTCATGGTACGTTTCCACTATACCATCGAATGAATATTTTGATCAGTGTGCTCTGTGCTTTTTTTTTTTTTTTATGGTAAGTTTAAAATTTATGCCGAGTGAATATTTTGATCGAGAAAATGTTCGACGTTCGCTTAAAACAGATGTCTTATATTATAATCAATCGTGTGTTTTCTTTTACCGAATTTTCAAACATTTATCAATTCAAACATTAATTATTAAATGTAAATTATATTAATGCAGTAATTAACTATAAAACTAAAAACTAACATGACAGTTAAATTACGAGTATTTATAAAAACAAACAAGGACACTCATAATGGTCTCTAATACAATACTTCAGTGGAAATACATGATCTGTCGTCGATCACTTCATTTGAACAAAGATAATTGTCCAAATAGAATATCCCCCTGCAATTTTCAAAACATTCACTAAATTGGGGTGCGTTTGCGTTCGAGAGGTGTTTTTAGTTTTTACCTTGACATTAACAAATATTTTCACTAAATAAAGATAGTACAATGAAATAAAATGAAAATATATTGAATAAGCTTAGTCTAGTGTACATTATTTACGTTGATTATGTATTAAAACATACCTAAGTAAGGACTTCGATAGAAAACCTTCTCCTTTTTGAAAGTCGATTGGCAAATTACTAACAATCGGATTTTCACGCATGAACTTCACAAGCCAAATGAATGCCGCCTAACGGTTTCTAACAAAATATTTCTGGTTATTGTATTGCGAATAATATTATACTCATCATTTGTATACGTGATCGAGCAAAATGCCATAGCCCCAATCTTTCTCATTCTCGTATAGAGTGCTTCGGCATAAATAAACAAAATCACATATTCTTAGCTGACTGTTGGCAGATTATTACTTGGCTGGGTTATGTATTATTCATAGTTGTCTTTCTGTATTACTGCGGCCATATTTCAGAGATGGCTCCCTCTTTTTCTGGTAAGTAATCTCGCAAATTTTCTGATACTAAGCTATTATGTCAACGGTACCAAATATGTATTAGGTTCTATTTCGTTTTATTGTCTGAAGAATACAGTATTTTGTTAAGGATGAATATTTTGCCAAAGGAGTAGATTTGGAATAAAATTCATGTTCTTGCTTAGGTCTTATTTCTACTGCCAAGAAGGATTGCACTCGCATTCTAGTGTGGTTCGAAAGAGATGAGTGCCGGTGAAATTACAGGCATATAATAATTTCCATGCTCAGGGTAACGAGTATAACACATAGCCATGCTTAAGTAGAGGAAAAGGTAATTGTGATTGCTTACATAACGTTGCTATCTATTCTGTGCTTCACTTAAAAAAACACAAAACCTGTTTAGCGAACTATTCCTTTTAAAAATCTGCTGAAATTCTGCATTTCTCCAGCGCCCCCATAATAATGCAAAATAAACTACCACCAAATCTTCACTATAGTTACAAAGTTAAAACTTAAATTCTATATGAAGTATGTGATTAATCTATTCAAGAATAATTGAATATAATCAGTGGAAATGTACAATCATGTTTAACACGAAGTTGTTACTTAATTATTCCATTGTTGTTCTACTACTTTAAAACTTAACTAAGTCTTTCGTGAATGGCTAGAAAATTTATGAATGTCTTTTAATTTAATGTGAAAATTTCAACCACTAATGTGAACTTAGCGTGATAAGACGATTCTTTGTGCAAGCTTCCAGCATGTACGCTCTTTAAGCAAATTAATTAATAAAATCTTTTCAATATTATAATTACATATTATATTATTATATATATTATAATATATACAGAAGTTGTACTTTCAATTTCGCATAACAATCAATTTTTTTTATTGTTATTCTCTCGTCATCTTTTTTTGAAGTAGGTACTAAAATTACGTTAGGAATTTCATATACCTTATATAAAACTTGAACCTTAAAGTGTGTGGTATAAAGTATTATAAATGCAACTACTTGCTAGTTTTATAAAACTTATACTCAAAACGTACAATTTTTCTAAAATTTTGTTTTATTTTGGTCTAAGAAAGGAATGCCTCCTTTAGCAGGCATTTTTCTTCTCTGTTCATCTCTATGGAGGGTCGGATAGGGTTTGAACAGGCGTCAAACTTAGCGATAAGTACGCGTTACCTTAGGTATGTTTTGATCAGATCTCATCACTTATTGACGTTTCCAAACCATTTTTTATGTATTAAAATAAAGTTTTATAACTTGAATTTGACTATTTTGTTGGTTAATCAATTAAATAAAAAAATCCGATTATATTTTGTTCCGTAGTCAGTAGGTACATCGCAATTTACATAGTTTTAATATCATAACTATCGATATTCTGATTTGTCTATTGAAATTATGAAACAATTCACGAAAAAAGAGCCAAAGCTAGCGGCTCCCAAACTGCATCCGGTCACTTTTATTACGTTTCCAATAGTGGTGGATGACGTGATTCCCAAGTAGCCGGTTATTGGTCGGTTTGCTTCTATCTGGTTCAGCGTGACCCTACCATAAGTTATCTACAAAGCAGAATTATAGGCCAAATGCGATGCGAATTGGGTCTGCCCATAACCAGCTAGGCAGGACCCAGACTCTTTTCTTAACCTAAAAACATAAATAAAAAATATATTTAATTGTACCAAGAATTCCAAAGATATTTATTTTGCCAGTTCATCTCTTTGATCTTGTTCTAAGAGTGCTGCTAATGTGAATTAGAGCTCATATTTGAACTCACGGTGGTAGCAATTTATTCGTTTTCTAGTCCATTGTAATTGTATCAATCCATAACCAGTTAAAAACATTATGTTCCTGTCACATTTTGTTACTTTAATTTATTGGTACAATGCAGTATTTTTTATCAATTGGATCTATGTGAAATAATAAATAATTGATAAAATACAGAATCGAATCCATATGAACATCTAGGCTTTTATATACCATGTACTTATATATATGAGAACTATGTATAATGTACTCTCGAAAGCGAGAGTGAATGAGCTTTAGTCTACAATGCGGATTGGTAGATTTTACTTGTTTTCGAATTTTAGGTTTGAGAAAAAGAGCGGTGCCTTTACAATTTTTACCACCGAGATTAAGTATGTAAAATTAATTTTTGAATTTAAATCTGCACTCCTACTTCGAAACTTGACTGGCCTCATAGCTTAGTTGGTAGTAACCCTACATTCTGCGCTGTAGGTCGTGGGATCGATTCCCACCCAGGACACACATTTGTGTGACGAATATAGATGTTTGTTCTGTGTCTGGGTGTATATGTATTATATGTATGTACTTACAAAAGAAAAGTATAAAGTATTATATCAGTTGTCTGGTTCCCATGACACAAGCTATGTTTAGCTTACTTTGGGGCTAGATGGCGCAGTGTGAAATGTCCACCACCAATATTTATATTTATAATTTATTTATTACCTTATCTTGTGAAACGATTGAACTATTAGTAGTTCGTGGTAGACACAATCGAGTCCAGGCGTCATGTTGTGACCGGGAGAAGCATTGTGTGCAATTGATTGCATTTCTGCAACAAAATTGATGTTGTTTCGACTATTTGTGCTCATTGTGGCGTTTTCCTCGCAAATGGCATGACGGGTGCGCCGATGAAATTTTATGGTTTATATTTTGATTTTAAGAGCGCGGCCCAGTGGTTCAAATTCCTTAGGAAAACTCGCCACGTCTGGAAGACCTTGACAACTGTATGGAAAACTGTACATCAAATCTGTAAGATTTTGAGGAGGTAAAGGTGATTTTAGTGGCCTTAGCCCTGCAGTGGGACGATTAATATATATTACTATAACATATAAATAACGTCTCAAAATGTTTTAAGCTCTTAACCATAACTATTTCTTCATAAAGATACACCAATCTTACTTTTTTTATGTTATGAGTATTTCAAATTAAATTGATAACATAACCAATTGGAAAATCATTTTCTTTAGTGTAGAAAATTGCTAAAAGAAATACAAATATTATAAAAATGATTCTACGAGTCAAGTCCATATCAAATAACTTATATCAAAAAATAATTAACTGTCTCCAACACGTATATGTTACAGATATAAAATTTTATTTTATCTGGAGCTGGCTCTATCTGAACAATTGTCGTCGAGACGAATAAGATTACGCTAATGTAGAAGTTTCGTGTCCCATTCAACGTCTAGATGAACATGATCCTTTATTTTTCCAGACATGCACAGACCATAGAAGAAACAGCTAGGTAACTTGATTACAATACACGTTTCAAATATATATAGTCTACGTGTCTAGTATCTGTTATAATTTATCTGTAAAATGATCAATAGCTAAATTTATGAATAAACTATTTGGGAACCAATTAAATTGAAAATATTTTTTCCGCGTTACTCAATTACTAACAGATAAATTTAGGTAAGCTGTTACAGAGATACAGTTTAAATACGTTCAAAAATTTATGTATTTTTCAATTTTGAATTATAAAATAACTTACCATGTATATTTCAATGACGCGGTTATGTGAAAAAAATTAAGGTTATTAGATTGAGAGTACAAAAAATATTTGTTTTAATTGTGAAACATTAAAATAAATATAATTTTGGAGTGTAATAATAATGATTTGATTGAAAAAAAAAACATTTATAACAAGCTTTATTTTACGAGATAGTTGCGATGCAAACCCCATACAACTCAATCTGCGTTTTGATATAACATAACAAAGTTACGTAACATATATAATAACTCGACGGTTAATTGTAAGAGCCGTTTTAGCACTAACCGGTGCAGAATTCAAATTATAACAACTCAATAAAAATTGCATATGTAAAATGCGTTTTATATTACCTAAGATTATAAAAAACTAGCTTCCAAAAAGCCTACTGACGGAGCTGGGTTCTTTTTAGGACTGTCTCTTATTATTTGTAGATATTTATAATTAACCAGTTATGAAAATGTGTTCAGTGAATGATATGTACTAGCTGTTGTTCATTTTGTGCTTTTAAAGATTCGTATTCGTTATGCAGCAAACAACAAGCACGTAGCATTAAGACTCTAGTAA
Source organism: Chesias legatella (assembly GCA_947359385.1). Lineage (NCBI taxonomy): Eukaryota > Metazoa > Arthropoda > Insecta > Lepidoptera > Geometridae > Chesias > Chesias legatella. The sequence goes on along the minus strand of OX375765.1, from coordinate 4,708,995 downwards.
TTTTGCATAGCATCAGTGCAATTTCTCTCGTCACTGCATTTACATCAGCTACAGAAATAAACAAACACGAAATATTTGTCTTGAATGAAAGTCAAATTCACTAACTTTATTGTCATAGAAATGATGACGAAATGGTGTGGACACGTCATTAATATTAAAACATAAGGTCACGCGTACTTATCGCTAAGATTGACGCTTGTTCAAACCCTATCCGGTCCTCCTTGGGAGAACAGCCAAGAAACCTCTAAACGATGATTAGGCACTTTTTTCGCGAGCACAACCAATGTAAAAATTTGAGTACTTAAATCTATTATATAAGTAGTTGACTGCAAGATGGTAGTTCAACAGCATTGTGGATATATAAGAAATATTTGAAACTGTGTATGGTTTCGGAGAAGGATTTCCCGATTTGCTAAATTTGCATTTACTCAATGTTTTGTTTCCTTTCAAAAGTTGCTCGTATAAACCAAAAATTGTATTAAATATATACATTAAAACTATTTTATTTAAGAAACACTTACCATATTGGGAAACAAACGTATAAAAGTAATTTTGTATGCGCACACTACGGAGTGGGCGCCGCGCCGCGCCGGCTGGCTGTCACTCAAATTTCAGTAATTTTGTTAAAAGATAACCGCACCTTAATTGAATTAAAATCTACGAAATGCATTTTCGAGTGCTACCGTGTGCTTATCATGCCTAATTGAAAAATAATAGAAGTTAATTCACCCCTTATACACGAAAATATACGCAACCCGTCAACTTGTCACTGTTTTGTTTCCTCATGTTGTATGAAAATAGAGGCTTATTTTGTGTGAAATGGTGATTGAACAAAAATATGTATTGCTTGAAGGTTTTATTTAACAAAATATGCTTAGACTGCTCCGATGAAGATGGCAATGTAATCTTGCCGCCTTCATGAAAAACTTGAGAACAAGAGCGCAAGACTGGTTACTATGGGGAATTGGGAGGCCTTTGGCTTGCAGTGCTGAGATGCAGGTTGATAATAATAATGTTAATATGGAATTCGGGATCGCCACACAAAATAATCTCATGAACAAAGTGAAAGACTCATTAGTATAATATCTTTAGTTATCTTATGTTATCTTCATTAATATTTATCTAAACAATAAAAAACATAATAGAAATTATTAAAAAAAAATATGCAATTGTCTTTTACAATAAAAAAATATCAATTTAGTATCCATTTAAAAATCGCCGACTGAAATCTGGCAAGATTTTATTACCATCTACCAAGACGACGATTTCGGACGGCGCATAAAATGTGGTGCGACTAATTTCACGGTTCTCGCTTACTGGTTGGCGCTTAAACGTCAACAGGCTTGAAATGAAATATTACAGTAGCTAATCCAAGTGGCTTAATATTTTTTAGTGAACGTCGCTGGGAAGGAACTGAGCTGCGCCTACGAACCTCCTGACTCCTAGGCTATCCGGCATATGTTACGAAAAAAATAATTTAAAAAATTAATTATTTTCTGCCATGTTAAAATATTTGTTTGGGTAAGAATGAACCTGGAGAATATAATTATAATTAGTTTCATTTGAACTAAACATATATTGAATACCGAATTTAGAATGTTCAAAAACAGGCCCAGGTATTTTACATACATAAATTAATTAGCACGTAATTTTATGAGTTAGTACCTAAGTACATATTATTTATAAAAATTAGATAACACTTTTTCGATATTGAAAGACCAAAGCGACTTCTTACATGATGAGATATGACGTTTGTATCTGAACAGGTTCCAAAGAACGAAGCAAAGCAGAAAATTTAATAGAATTAAAGGACCCACAGGTCCAACTAATTCAAAAGTAAGTTTTTATGAGTTTCATAACCACCTAAAAACATTTAGTTATGAGTACTAAAAATAATTTGTAGTAAAAGAAGGCAACTTAAAAACGTGACTAAAAACACATTGTGGAAATTGTGATATCGGAAAAACGTGAAACAGTAAAATGAGGACCATTTTCGGGATAACAATATTCAGAATTAAAAAAACTCAAAATCACTGGGTATCACATGGGTAAATGGTTTATCGGCCTCATAGTTCAGTTAGTAGTAACTGTAGGTAACTGTGTCTCCTGTGCTGCAAGTCGTAGGTTTGATTCCCACCCAGTACAAACATTTATGCGACAAACATACATGTTTGATCTGTCTGGGTGTTACTTGCTCCAATATTAATTTATAACAATATTATTGGCCATTACTCATATTTATTTACCACGATTTCAAATATACTGAGATAATAAAATTTGGGAAATAAAATTTGCATCCAAGTCATTGAAGCAGTTAACTACCGGCATGTAACAGGGGTTGTTAACCTAAGGGCGGCCCGCCCTCCAACTTCGCGCTCTATTATTAATGACAAACAGCCACGCCTTAGGCAAGTGTAATGCTAATTATTGCATTTGCGATATTTTGTTTGGAAAGTAAACTCGTGAATGCACGCGATCGCAATCCTTGTAAGGTATTATTAGTCTAGGAAATACAGGGACATGATTTGCATAACGTGAATCACGAAATTTCATATAAAGAGCTTTATACCTGCACCCACCTGCGATTACTTTTATTAAATTTAGTTTATTTTTGAAAATAAGAAACGTCTACGAAAAAGAACCCCCGCAAAAAAAAAACTGAATCATGGGTGTTAATAAATTATGATATGAAGTTATCGTTAATACGCTAAACACCTTATTATAGTTAACTTCTGTACATCGTAACCAAGCATTTATATATAAAATATCAGTTGTTTTTCCGACTTATCGGCAGTTTCTTTGGATTTTTCCTAATTTTCTAATTTCCTAAACCAACCCAACCAACCAACAACCAACCAACTTGAAGCGAGTAAATCAAAAAAATAAAAAGAAATCGGTTTTGGCAAAATTATATGTAAATAATATTTTTATTCACCAAAAGTTGCTGACCTATAAAGTTCTATGACATTTATCTCATCAATATGCAATATTATTTAAAATTAAACCTTATTTAAACGAGTCCTAACGCATAAATATTTGGTACAGGTAACAAAATGAAGTGTATATTTTCAAAAGCAGTGTTTGTTGAAAAAACATAAAATTAAAAGCGCGATTTCCACGCGCCCCTAGACAAATACGGGGACAAAATTAATCTGTCTGGACCAACGGCACCCTTTTGTAAGTCCAAGCCAATTTCAAACAATAACACATCATGTTTGCTGTATACAATATATACATTTGTTACACGTATGTTTGCTCTTATTAATAATTCAATCAATACTCTCCCCTTGAAATTATACAAATCAGCGTATGTCTGTATCTGTGCTTGGTTATTGTTTTCTATGTACTATAAGTGTTTAGCAGAAATAAGATTTGTAGAGCTGAAAAAAAGGATCATTGGCTCTTACTGGGAGAGGCAATGACGCAAAATCGATAGATGATGTTTTTTTTTTATAGAACGATTTGAATATTTTGGCAGTCTATTCAATAAAGCTAATTTGGTAAAGACAATAGCAAATTTATACCCATGGTGTTGTATTTCTTGGTGACTTAACTATGAGAGTACCCAAGATACACAATTATAACATTATGGTCTGCACTAAGAGACTGGAACTGGAATTTCACGCATCGAACCGGAAGAAGACTTGTAAGTATCACGTTTCAACAACTTTGACATGCACGGAGATTAAAGCAAGCGGAGCCATGGACAATCGCTAGATCGTGCAAAAAAGAGTCAATTTGGAAAATCGGTAACGAATTTGATTGGATTCCATATTCACTTTCGCGTCCTGTCCGATTCAATAACGTGATCCTTTGATTTCACTAGTGAATAAAATATCATGTTATTCTTGTAACCTGATCACTCAAAAACATCTACATATAGTGAGTGTTATTCCCGATGCGATGGATACTGTCTTTTATTTGAGTAAAATAAAAATGTACACTAACCTTTTTCGAATGAAATTTGAATGTTCACCATGGGCTTTAGTATACTCAGCTGCCAAAAAGTGTTTTATACTCGAGACATTCAACTGTAAAATTAGTTTCCCGGGAAGACTGTCTTTAGTCGGTCCTCAGAAAAAAAGCCGGATAAGTCATTAAAAGTGCTGACGAAGCGTAAGAATAAAGAATCGAGCAAAAGTGGTTGAATTCAGTCGCAGCTATTCCTTATCGGAAACTTCTGGTATGGTTCTCCGACGAACACTTATTAAACTTTTCTATAACGAGTCGAACGTCAAATTTCCTGAATAGTTGCCGCTGGATTCGAAACTAGCCATAGTTTGAATATAAATCTTTTCTTTCAGTTATTAAATTTCAGCGTTGGAGTGATTTGACTCATTATGATGATTATATCCTTTATGCTGATGAATTTGTTGCATTACTCGTCAGTGAAATATTCTCTCTAATAATTATTTATCTCTTACACGGATATGAGATGAAACATCAAAACTTTATTTCAACCAAGACTTTATTAATCTCTTTCTCTATTCTTCTCTCTCTCTCTTTCTCAACGCAATGAGTTGTCGATTTTTGCAAGTGCACGTTTAAAAGTGTTTCTATTGAAAATGAAATGTTTACGGGCCAACTCTTTCTAATGTAAAAGTTTTCCACAATCAATCGAAATGAAAACAAGCAACACACTCCAACTGCTCAAGAATACCCGTAACATTTTCAATTGAAACCATCGAAACTTTTCGATGGGGCGGAGTAATGAGTAGTCTTAGCGATTCCATTGACCGCCCCTTGCCGGGCCAAGTCGCTGTCTTTATATTAAGCTCCTTATGTTGATAAGTGTGGAGAGTGGCCAGTGGCAACGAACGAATCAGAGGTTTCATCTACTAGTTTTTGGGTGCAGTAAAAAAAATTAAAAATCAAAATTATACTATGATATAAAAAAAATATTAAGATAATGCATTTTTTTATGTCATTAAAGTGACGAAACGAGCTGACGGCCCACCTAATGTTAAGTGGTAACCGCTGTCCATGGACAACAGTAATACCACTCAAGTCCTGAGAGGACTTGAGTGACTTGAGCTAAACCGAATTCCACGCGGACGAAGTCGCGGGCACAGCTAGTACTTAATAAAACATCGCGCCTGCTTGTGGCTCTGCACGCTGCCAAAACCTTAAGGTTCTATTGGCTTTTTAGAAAAACTAGACTACTTCACGGTTCGTCGCTTGAATACGAAAATGTGTACACAACACAAAGTTCCACATTGTGGCTTTTACATCTCTGTGGCACAGGTTATTTTTTCGTTGAAAAGTGTTTTTTGATATTGAAAAAGTGTGTGATTCGTATGCTTTTAGTTGTAACGAATTTAAATGCACTACTGGCAACATACGAGTGCAGAGATGCTAGAATATACAGTCGGTAATCTTTTAATAATATTGACATATTATAAGTTTTTTAATTAATATTGAGCTCAGACTTTAACTGTACATAGTCCTATAAATACAAGAATGAATATTTTATTTGAACGTTGCAATTAATATGAAAGCTTTAATTAAAACAATGCTAGTATAACGTTGCCAACATTCCTTTTATAAGATAAGTAAGGCATCTGTGCCTATACGTACTCATAATTTCATATAGTTCAAATTCAAAGATAACCGGATGTATATATTATAAAAATTATGTGCACTGAACAAAATTTTGTAATCGGCAATGGAAAATATTGTGTGGGAACAGGCATATCGGTATACATACATAAAATCAAACATTCAAGAGCATGTGCCGTTACATGTACAGTACGAAATGAGCCACTTTGATACTTACTAATTACCATATCACATTGTTCCGTAATTATACCGCAATAGTTTTGAGGGAGCAGTTCTATTCTATTCGAGTCACTGGTTGTCTCGAATCAGTGGTGAAAAGATTTTAAGTGTGCCTCAAAGAGGCTCCTGTCGTGAACTTGATACATGTCTTCGAATTTTTAGTTCTAGAACATGTTGGTTTCCTCACGATGTTTTCCTTCATTGTTTTGAGAACGTGGTATACCACGCACATGAATCTTTCAATCGAAAAACTCATAGGTGCTCGTCGGGATTTGAACCGGCGACCTCCGGATTGAAACTCGGGGTCAGTACCACTAGACCACCACGCTCTCAGGGAGCAGTAATACGATCGCTTATTCCTAGTCCTGCCATCAACCGCCTCCGTTTCTACTAGTTATGGGTAAAAAAAAACTTAGCAGTATATAGTAATATGTTAATGAATTTTGCGTTTGCCCAAAGAGGACAACGAGGATAGCTATATATCAGTTCGGCCCAAAGTTCCGGAAATCCCTTATACCTGACACGTTTTCACGGAGCGTTAGTTTTGTCGTCGTGTAACTGTTTACAATATATCGATGAAATAATTGATGATCAATTAGGAGTTGTAGTTTTCCCACGCAAAATTGGCCTTGTTTTTCCTGAAATGTCTTCGTGAATCTCAGGATCTGGCGAAAATTCTTTTTTTTTATATATTTAATAAAATATTTTATTGTTCTAAAATTTTACAGATATAAAGCCCGTTAAAGAAACCTTTCCTTTTTACAGAATCATATTCATATTCAGTAGCGTGTTCATTGAAATGCTTGGGTACTGTAAGCAGTACACAAACATTTAAATAAACATCGACAAAACCACAGTTTTGACTAGTAGGGGCTTATGATTATATTTTTGGTAGGATTTCAAGTTAGTTGCTTTTGATAATAAAAACAGGAAAAGTGAAATTTTACTTTGAATAAATTGTGCCAGTTTCTCAGGATTAAAGTTTAAATATATACATGCCTTGTCAAATTGTTTTAAAACTTCATAGAATAATCTAATAACACTAATACAATGCCGTCAACATAAACTAGGACTTAGACACCCAAGATAATATCGAGTCGATAAATTGAATCTAACTCAGTCTCACATCTCTATCTGTGCTATTAATTTCGACGGCAGCCATAAGCGAGGCAGTCAGCGTTATTAGCCCACCTTTGAATACTTTACAATATACTGCACCTTAAACAAAATGAAACTGTAATTTGTATAGGGGAGCTTTATAATTCATATAATAGCTGTTATTTTCATTATTAACGACTTAGTATTGGGATACTTAAGAAATTTGAAGTAATGGTAGATAATTATCGCTTGTATTATGTATAAAAATTTTCTGTAATCATAACAGGTCTGAAAATTAAAGCCTCAACGACAATTACACAAAATTAGTGTGGCTCTCATGAATCCCATGGGACATTAGTCCATTCCGAGGTGTACATTAATTGCTTAGAGTATAGTGTTAAACTATTTGGAACATGTCTTATTTAAAGAACTAGCAGAAAACTAAAAATAAATGCGAAAATAAAAATGTATCCCATCATACGAACATTGCAACGCTATGACAAGAAGTCAATTTAGTGTTTCTTTCGTGTCCAGTCCACAAGCTATAAAATTTTCACACCCCAGCGCTCAACGTCTTTCAATATTCATAAATCTTAGCGAAAGTGGACTGTAGTAGGGTATGAGCGATGACCTCCAGTGTCGGACATTGACAAAGCGCTCTCTGGTTCCCATGAAAACGCTCAAATACATCATCATGGTTGACAGGCCGAAGTACGAATTGCCATATTTTATTTCTACCACGCTTCACTGATGGGTGATTAATGGTCGGGATTACGAGTCTTGAACTAAACGGGCCTTTTGGCAACATCAGAGCTGAATTAAACGGTTAAAAGGGTTCGGGAAGTATTATTGGAAATTATGTGGTACATTTCCACTATAGTTGGCACTTTTTGATAAGAATATTATTACTGATATATAAAAAAAAAATGACATTTGGCTTAAAAGAGTTTGTTTAAAAAATTTACATTGTTCGATACTTCAAGAATCAACCGCCATTTTTTATTTTAGTATACATATATAAAACTAGTAATGTCCGCGGCTTTGCCTGCATTGAATTCAATTTGTGACTTGAAATTTACTCATTATCATCATCATCATAAAATTAGCTATCTGCCAGTGAAAATCCCATTAAAATCGATCCAGCCAGAACAAACAGACAAGAAGACAAAAAAAAATTAATAAACTTTCATATGCGTTTTATAAAAAGCTATTATTTCTTCATTACAAACAGACACTTCAATTTTACTTCTTTGTATAGATTACAAAAAAAAAAATGCTTATCTTATTATTTAGTCTATTAATTATATTTTATTATTTAATTCTTTACCTCACAAAAAACTATGTACCTACAAAAGAAGGAGTACCTCAGCATATTCTTCCAAATTACATTTAAAATATCCAGCTGCAAAATACCTAATAGGGATATGAGGAACAATCCACATTGTTTGTGTAAAATTCTTGCTGTCCCTACACGTATTTTCATGCGGTGAATAGTTTTTCATGATAAAAATGTTTCATTTTTTATGTAAAGCTAAACAAAAGGTAGATTACGTTTGAGCGAGCGTCGAGGCAACGCGCGATTCAAAGCGTGCGTGACGTGTGCTTACTGACAATAGGAATTATTATTCCTGCATGTACGATGCGTGTATAACGCATCACAATGTATTATTTATATAACAAAGATTTCTGAAGTATACATATTTGGTGCCTATTTGCAGCCGATACTAAATCGATTTGATTAGTTAATTCGCATAAAACTCGTTTTGAAATTAAGTTTAGTATGTAAAATTAGAAAATTTACCTAAAATTGAGAAATTTATTTTGTATTTTGCTAATACTGTGTTTTAAACTTTTGTAATCAGTACTCAATTTAGTAAGTTATCTTTATTTGACCGTAAATTGGCACAAAACGAGGAAAAAGTAGATAGAAATACTTTTACAACCCTTGTTGAAAACTGCTTCGTTATTAAATATTGTTGCTAATAATATTTGATTTAATTATTCTTTTAAAGATAACTGGGACAAATAGTCTGGAATTACTGTACCAGGTTATTAAAAAAAAATGCATAAATATTATGGATTCACATGCATCCTTGGAAAAAATATGCGTCTAATTTGACGTTGAGTGATATCCCGTTGGCGCTTTCATTGTCTGCGCTGAAAGAGATTTCACAATATGAAATACTTGTGCGGATCGCGGATGCCTCATTGAATACGCTTCTATTCTAGAGCCAACGGATATACGAATGCTTTGTGATGCACCGACAGCCGGATGTAAATTCACGTCAGTCGTATAACACCAATTGACGAAGCGTAAAAGATAATAAATAATAATTATAATAAATAAATAAATATTGGGGACATTTCATACTGCGCCATCTAGCCCCAAAGTAAGCTAAGCTTAGCTTGTATCATGGGAACCAGACAACTGATATAATACTTATAAACCTTTTTTCTAAAAACATACATGTAAAATATATCAACACCCAGACACAGAACAAAAATCTATGTTAGTCACACAAACGTTTGTCATGAGTGGGAATCGAACCCACGTGTGACAGCGCAGAAGGCAGGGTTACTACCAACTGACCTATGAGGCCAGTCAAAGATTACTAATGACACCCGGATTTGGTTCAATACCCAATAAGAGCAAACATAAGGATGAGCATAAGGTATGTTGTCGGAGTGTACGTATGTATTGCATAATGTGAGCGTGTATTAATGTATTAGTTTAATCTTGGATGGATTTGCTGTTTATTTTACAGTAAATAACTTTGAAGGCATTATTTTTCAAATTAGAACCAGTTATAATGCTATTAAAAGCCATTAGTCAGTCAATTAAATCTCACTAGTTTTCATATAGTTAGGTCAAGTGCTACTCTATGCACGAAAATAAATTTCATTTGAATCACTTTGTACAACTTAAATATTCATATCGATTTCGCGGGCTAGATATAGACAATATTAACACTGACTGAATATTTGATTAAGGAAATGCAGGTCACAAGTGTGGTTTATAATAATTTAACCAGTATTAAAAAAGTTTTCGGGAATATTTAGTTAAACAAAATAAAGTGAAGGTAGCCCAACATTTTACCCACGACGAGACATCAATCAAAATAATATCTTGCATTGGCTTCGCACAGAGCTTATGTTTCTCGAGATAAAGGCCGCGTATGCTTTCTGCTATGATGTTTCTATGTTCCGCTATGTTTCTATATTTGTTTTATAATAATAATAACAGTACTTGTGTCACTTGGAAAACAGGAAATCCAAACCGGTGTATGAGGCAAGTAGTGTAAATGAATATAAACTTTATTTATATCAATTTAAAAAAAATGTTACATTATTTCTACAAACTTCATTTCAGCTTATAGTTATAACCACAGTTTCACTCGATATAGCCTTCTGAAATCTATCACCCCTTTACACTTAAACTGCGAAGCGATCTGGGGGTGAATCCAAATCATTTTCAATCTTTCAAATACAAATTTAAACAATTTTTTTTCCCATTTGTTTTTATCGTTTACTTAATCGCAGACCATGCAACGAATACTGCAGACGACTCGAGGAGTTTTAAGCAACATATGTATTTTACGTTTTTTTAAAATTAACTCTTTCGTTCTACGCTGCGCTCCAATAAGCTACTACGTGCGTCGGAGTGTCGAATTCTAGTGCGCGCCTATTGCTTTCACTTTATACATTTTGGAGCGTCCTCGAGTAGCTCGCGATTTTCCTGCGCTACGAAGCTACGTGTGAAGGCCGCTATTGAGATAATGAGAGCGAGCCCTTGTACAAATATACAAATTAAAACGACATAGGATCCCTTTGAGTCACAAGTGTAAATATGGGACTTGTTGAGATACAGGCGAGATATTTTGATTGCAGGCGCCCCACATACCAAGGCACACCCACATAAAACCAATAAGTAAACTTTTTTTTTACGAATAAATATAGGTATCCAGGTCGTGAAGTAAAAAGAGTGGTTGAATGTGAGTAACAGGAGAATGTGAGTTTTGAGGTCGTTCTATCACGTAAATATAAAAAAAAACAGGTTAAAACTCAGATCCTTGGGTTTACTGTAGAGCGATATATTAAATTACTCCTACCGTCTTTGGCCTAATTTGACATTAAAATATTATTACCGTTGGGAATCTGAGATCAGCGTCTTAAAAACTGCGGGCAGAAGCTAGTTTCAGTATGTCAACCAAACAACTTTGTGAACATATTGTTGGCGCATTAGGTAACAGAGTCACCCTGTGAACACAACCTTCATTGAATGCCCAAAGGAGGTCGAACTGTATATCGTCCAGTATCTTGCTGCAAATATTTACAGAGGTGGCTTGCCGTAACACGTAGTTGAACCTACTAAACATAGCTGTACTGGCCCCTTTGGGAGGTATAGTTTGAATGGGCTACTTTATGCGAACGCTCAAGGATTTTGTACGAATATGTGAACAACAGTTACTTGTGAAAATGTAGTAACCGTTTTTCCTGGAATTAGTAATGTTGCAATGCCATATAATGAGCACTGTACGGAAACAGACATTTGTGATATTGAACCTTCTCCTCACTGTGGAAATTATAAATAATGGAATAGCGGTAATAGTCCAGAATATTGTTGTGTAATAAATTATGATAGTATTGGCCTGGAGGAAATAAAGGATTTAATTATTCAGTGTATAATAAAGTACCTAAGTATTAAGTAGGCTAAGTATCTCTTAAATCTAGTACATTTAATAATAATATAATAATATTGGTGGACAATTCACAGCGCCATCTAGCCCCACACTAAGCATAACTTGTACTATGGGACAACTGATAGAATACATTTATACATTTTTTGTAAATACACCCATATAAAAGTATAATAAGATTTTGTGACACCTAATTGCTGCTTTTTGTTACGTTTGCAAACAAACAACATCGAAGCTTCAATTAAGGCCCACATGCACACATTGGTAAAAGATTCCCGTCCGATCCTTACGTACTGGTTCAAGTGGAAAGAATCCCGCCGCGTTGAGGTTTATTACATTTGCAATATCTTCTTTAGGCGGCTGTGTTTTTGCGATGGAATAGATTTCTTAAAATAATTTTCCCTCTATTTACCGCATTTTCTCATGCCTTTGAGAAAAGTAATACCACTGTATATTTCTGCCACCAAGCAGTAATTCCTAATATAGATGACGTAATGCACTCCCATGGCTATGTTCTAGTTTCGAAAGATCTGTGTGCCAGTAAAATTTACAGGCCCATGAGACGTCACCTTGTCTCAGAGTTGTGTGCGAAATTAAGTTATGAATTAGGTATTTTTATACCTAAGTAAGGAAAAACCTATTTCATAGGAAGAGGATACCGATTTACATCAGACGGGCAATAGATATGCTCGTTTAGTAATAACGCACAAAGTTAAAATAAAATGAAAGCTGCATATGGTAATCATTTATTCTTTTCAGTTTTTAGTAGGTAATACCATAATTTACGTTTAAGAGTAAGTTTAATAACTTAATCTAATCAGGCATCCAACTTTAGTTTAGAGGAACACTATTCAAATTACAAATGATTTGACGTAGGTATCTTGGTAAATTTGAATCCATACCTAATAATAGTTTTCACCACTGGTTACAATGTTCTTCGCTTGAAAATATTATACCCCTTTCACTATGACCACAATAATAAATTGTGGTCATACATAGTGGATTTCTGAAAATTGAACTCACAAGATATCAGATTCTCAAATATTATTATGAATTGTTTGTTATTTTTATGGGTATGATGTATGTTTTGTTTCAAGTTAAAAGGTAAAATGGTATATATAAAATAGGCAGGAAAACTGAGCAGAAGATATAAATTGGTCCTTTTAGCATACCATCTAAATATTTGGTAGTGTGCTTTTTGTCATTAGATTCTTGACAGGAGTCGTGGTGATCGCTATTACCACGGCTTTCGCATTGATGTTTTATGAAAGTAAGGCCAGAATATTGTTTTAGTCATATATTTTTTTATTATAATAATTAACTAACTTCAACTTGTTTAGCTTGACAGAAATTGTACGTTACTAGCATAATACAATTCAACCTATACTTTACTGTTTAACAAGGTACTGAAGACACTTCTCAGCTATCAATAATTTATTGGCTGCTGATCGACGATTGAGGTCGCTATTTGTCTATCGATTGTCCGCTGCAATATGGAACAACGTCCTAAGCATGTCCCATTGTGCAGTTCACCGTGTGATCTGACTGAACATGTTCATTATGTTCGGGTCTACTGTGAAACTGAACATATAGACCTAAGAAACACGAATGAGTGGTGACAAAGGTCACTCTTTTGCTTGACCAAACTAATCTTTATCGTGTTTCGCCTATGTACGTACCCTCACAAGCCATCCTCAGGAACGTGGATTTTAGATGTTGACATGCCGTGCACCTGAAATCTGAATGACCCTCGCTGCTTTAAAGTTTACCGAAGATAAAAAACTGTGAAACAATCTGATTTTAATGCTTGTTTTTAATTCAGATATTTTTGTCAATAATAATAAATAATCTACACAATAAGAGTATACTCTTATTGTGTAGAAGAAAGAAAAAAAGAATTTCACAATGATAATAAAAAAATGTGAGCCGTCACGGGACGCCTGGCAGATGTGAAACATCGACATTATTTTGTAAAAGTAATATGCAACGCATGCCGTGGCGACGCGTCGCCACGCCAGAAATCGGTTTTACGTGCGGCTATAGACGTTTCACATCAAAAGTGAATCTGAATCAACGATTCTGACAAATTGAATTTGCACGCTTTTCGGAGTAGCACTCCTGAATGATGGTTTGGCGGTGTCACTAGCAATGTTCACCTCGTTAATTATTCCATCCTTTCGATGTCGTGATTCACGTCATGTTAATTTATGACGTCATCAGCATGTCCAGAACAGATTGCATCCTGTATTACATCCGTAGCAGGTTTTAATTGTTTCCGCTGGCTATAGATATCTCACTCTCGAGTATCGAGAGCATACAGCGCTATACTCTGTTCTAATTTTATGTGATACAGTTACGGAACGGACCCATCTGGTGTTAAGTGGTAACCTCTGCCCATAACAACGACTTGGGTCCTCCCCTACAACGTACGACAAGATCCAAGTCGCATCTATGGGCCCGTAACTCGAGACATGTAGGTGGAATGTCTCATGTGCCTGTAATTTCACCGGCAACCATACCTTTCAAATCGGAACACAGTAACGTGAATGCGTTACGCTTGGCGGCAGAAATGGGCATGGTGGCAGTACTTCCCGGGACGAACATGGCGTGAGTTCTAGTGATCTTAAAAATATTCAAAATCGAGTGAATGACGGTGAAATAGCTTTGTCCCAAAGCATTATACATATCTATCAATTTCGCTATGAAGGTAAAATTTGCTCGTAAAAACTTTGCAACTCTCGCTGCCTAACGAAAATTAGATGACAGTTATATTTTTCACGCGGCTTTGCCCACCGCAATGAACAATAAAGCGCAGATTCCGAGGGAATTTCACGCAGTCTCGGAGTTTGCAATGATTTCATTCAGCAGAAAATATTATTTTACGGAATGAGCTGTCCTGCTAGCTGCTACGAATTTCTAAGAACTATTAAAATATGAAACATTGAAATTATTGAACTCGTACCTTAAAATGAATGACATAAGTTCTTAACCGAACGGTTTCTTAGATTTGGATTACACGATGATTGAAAGTGAAAAAATTGAACTGATACATATTTTATTTCAAAATTCTATTTCCCAATGCATGAAACAGAATTACTCATAGTTAGCGAAAGTGAAACATTGATAATTTATGGACTTATATATATTAATAGTTACTCTTGCAGAAACAAAAAACATGTTTCAGCAGCCTCACTTGAGAACCAGTTTCCAATTAATTCGTCGCATGGCGCCACCATTGTCTGTATAATTGTTAAACATTGAGTAAACTCAAAATCTTTCATATATAAAACTTCTAATCAAACAGTTACGTTACCGGATTTGAAGCACAAATAAATTACCACTATTGTAAAAAAAAAAGTTTTTACAAAACGAGTAAGAATGATTAGATAATAATGATTAAACTCAACAAAATACACTTAGGCGAATTGAAGCCGTTCTTCTTAAATTCTTATTAAGGTGTCGGAAGTAGGCAACACGAAGGGTTTTTGCTAGATAAGTAGAAGCACTGCTATTTTATGAGTATTAGAAACTAAGAGTAGCAGAAACTAAATAATAAGTAACAAATATTTCTTTCAAATTATCGTTATTTAAGACGGATTTTAGGCGGTGTAAATTTTATAACTGGCTACGTAGAAAGAGATTTAAAATTTATATTTATATCAAAGATATATCCTATCTGCTATACTTTTTACATTACTTTCACAATAACTTGCAGATGGCTACACACACAACAGACAGCATCTTTGACTAAACTAGATACATAACATAGCTCGATCTTCCAAAAGTCCGCACTTCTGGTAACAGCCACGGGTCTGCCGGTTTAATACTCCTATAAGCCTGGGAATAAAATGAAAATTTTCACTTAGATAACTTGCAAGTATTTTCGCATCCCGCTTTCAAGTTTAATGTAGCTTCGACTTTAATAATTATTTCTGGGGAATGAAAGCATAACGGGCAAAGGTAACGTTTTGAAATTCATGAATTCCCGACACATAAAATGAACATAAATATTATTATGTCTGTACATAGGTATGTGCCTTGGAAACACCTAGTAATTCTGTTGCTTTGCTCACCTTTTGATATAAATACAATATGACAAATACATAATACGCGCAATTCCGGTATTAAAATGTATCGTATTTCTTTCACATTTACAGTACTATACATTATGCAAAAACATATCTGTTTTAATCAGTATCAAAGATTGTTTTGTAAACACACCCATATTAACACCTAGACACGGAACAAAAATTTTATTTTCATTCATTTCGTGATAAAAAAATTGTCCTGGGCTGGAATCGAAACTGAACAACCTAGAGCGCAGAAGACGCTATAGATACTCATGAGCTGTGAGGCCAGCCATAATAACTATAATAAATAAATATGGGTGGACGTTTCCCACAGCTCCATTAACCCTCTTATATAAGATAAACATAGCTATATTATGGGAAACAGACATGCTGAGCACAGCTGATGTAATACTTATATAGGCACTTTTTTGTAGACACATATATTTAATACAGCCACACAGAATTAATATCTATGTCCGTCATACAAATGTTTGTTCTGGATGGGAATCGAACCCACGATCTACAGTGCAGAAGTCGAGAAAGTCACTACCAACTGGACTGCGAAGGCAGTCAACGCCATACGCGTATAGGTATTTTTACCCAAATTTGTGATCATTGATATTGTTATTCCCAATTATCCACAGTGAGAATGAAAGGAGTTTCTCGCTAGCGCACGGCAGGTGGCGCGCACCTGTCATTCATAACTTTCCTTTTCAATAAATTCAACACAAATTCCCTCGGCGCTGTAGCGAGTGTGATGAAATTGTAATATAAGTTCTATTGTGTTGACTGGGTGTTTAATTTTTTTTAAATCGACAATTGAAATTAGACCAAGATACCCAGATGCTACTTGGATTTCAGCGTGATTTGCGGAAGTCGTTCTGGAAGTTTAAATATTTACTATAAAATTTATACATCTAACCTAAAAATATACTTAATTTCGGTAAAATCATTATATAGTGGGATCATGTGGAGATAAACAAAACCTTCGTCTACAGAAAAACTCGGTAACCAGCCTACTTTTTAAATAAATTAAATTATGTAATTCAACAAAATGACAGCAAATGGGCAGATGTTATTGCTTTACACCGGGTGGACTATCTGCTAATTCAATACCTTTATTACATAAAAAAAATTAGCAATCCGATTGGCTCTTAAAATTGTTCTTGAAGAAGAGCAATAACAAATTAAAACTCAAAATGTTATACAAAGAATAATGAATTAATGGTACGTACTCATAGTACAAAGTGACTTCGCACCACAGTTGTGAACTGTTTCATATTCACTAGAAAAGTTCGAGCGCGGAGAAACGTGGCAAAGATATCTACTTTTATCAACTCACTTGCGGTTCCTACTTTCGCTGCCTTATTTTCTTTGGGAATCGTAGAAGCGATCATGTGGCAAAACTCTGTTATAGATTTGGCCTGGAAAACTTTGACTTCAGTGGGCCCATTAAAACGTGTTTGAAAGAAAAATTATGTTCTGCTTGTGAATTTATGATGTGGATTCCACGACCACGGTATTAATAGCCGAAGCTTAACTAACTAGATGAAGGATCAAAAAGCAATGGATGAAATAATTAAGTGACATAAGGTATGACACCTATATACTCACGTCTTAGGCTGGTTGTTTCTGTAACTGAGATGTGACAAGAAAATTAATGAAGTGATTGTATTTTGAGAAACTCATAAAATATTGCGGGATTCATAAAATGCTATCTATATATTAATCTATAAAATACCGTATGCGAATTAAAATGAAATATTTATTTTCGAATATCTATAGTAAATGTTTTTCTACGTCATTTTAGCCTGATAATAAAGCACCCACTATTAATATAAGATGTTAGATGTTCCTCAAAACAACTCAGACTAGTTTCTGTTAATGGTACTCTACTCTAAATAAGTAGTTTAAACAAGTTGGTAGAGAATTTTTAATAGATACAGTCGGGAGTACTGTTTTGCTGTTTCTTTTACATTAAAATTGGTTGGAAACCAGTAGGTACATTAATAGTACTTTATGTCTTGCAAAAGTTCGGTACACAATCACACAGCGCTATCGACGAACCCCTTTGTCAAAAATTTATTTGATTTCAATATATCAATATTGAAATCAAATAAATATATAGTGGGTAATAGTGGTAATCATACCGTGTTGGATTGTTTATGTAACATTTGGGTAATAAATTAATATTTTCAACTTCTGTCTTCTCTGTCACTACGACCACTTTTTTTTCTCTTCATTATTTATTGCATATGGTGGAAACGAGATGAGAAATTGCAATTGTTTTAAAGGTGTAATTTTTTTTTTATATATAGTTCATACCAAACCATGTTCAACCATGCCCATTTCTGCTGTCAAGCAGTAACGTGTTCGCGTTACTGTGTTCCGGTTTGAAAGGTGTGGTTGCCGGTGAAATTACAGGCACAAGATACATTCCACCTACACGTCTCAGAGTTACGGGCGCATACGATGCGACTTGGGTCTTGTTGTACCTAGTAAGGGAGGACCCAAGTCGCATCGGTTGTTATGGGCAGAGGTTACCACTTAACACCAGGTGGGCCGTCGGCTCGTTCCGTAACTGTATAACATAAAAAAAAAATATACGGACAATATAAAATAACGATGAAAAGGTCAGATATCGGTTCTGACAGATATAATATAGCAGATAACTAACTTGAAATAATTAGTGGTGAATAATTTTCAGTTTGTAAAGCTATATTTAAGATAAGAGTAAGATAATGTTAAACATATTCATAAAACCTTAAAGTTTAGACTAACTCCGCGACTACCTGCAGTAGTCCATCAAAATTCCGAAGGCATTCCAACTTCCGAAGAAGTTCATACCGTCTCAGTTCCGAATTATGAGAACGCCCGCTCCGCAATATGTGAGTAAGGCACTTAACGACGTCAGCATAAAGATAATAGGAAAAAGTTAAATTATGTCGATCTGCCTCCTCAGGGTAGCCTCGACCGACGCGTTCTGCGGTTATAAAAGTTGAATTTATGACTCGAATTATTTCACTCGCCCTTCCGATGAATGTGAGCTTATCTAGAGGATTTCCTCTTGAGCTTACAGTGGCTGAGCCGGAGCGGATATAATGTTTTCTTTGAAATATCATTAGTTAAAATTATCAAAATTAATTATAAATTAACAAACGTTAAAGAAAACAGGTATCTAATATGTTGTCTCCTTTTGACGAGATAAACTAGATAGTAGCATCATGTGATTATAACAGTTAAAATTATGATTATTTATATTATTATATTATTTATATTATTCATAAAATCTGTGCTTTTCTACAGAACAATTCACATTATAAATGGACATATTTTAAGCTAAACAGCCAAAATAATAAACATACATTTGTCTGAAATTGTCTTTGTAGACTTATATCAATTAGAAATTGTCTTACTTACTGTATTTGTGGTTTTTGTGTGTGGTGACAAATATATAGAACAGAAGGCCTCAAAATTTAAAGAGATACTTAAGTTTTTGTCGGAAAACGTATAAATAATATGTGATAAGTAAGAATATTATTATGAGAAGTGGACTTTTATTATCACTGCTTACCACCGATCGGGCATGAAAGCGAGATGTGACAATTTAATAATTTTGGTACTGAACCCGAGTTTCCGGAGGTCACTGCTTCAAAACCCCGACATGCACCGATGAGTTTATTCGCTTTTATAATTTATCTGCGTAACACCGCGTACTCAAAGCGGTGAGAGAAAACATCATGAGGTAACCGACAAGATTACGAAGACGTTCAAAGACATGTATGTCTTTGAAATATTAGGTTCTACGACATGTTGCCTCAAGAGGCTGCTTTTGTGTACTTGACACATGACACACTTAAATTCTTTCAGCGCACTGGTTCAGGAGAACGAGTAAATTGACCAGTAGTATTAGTTTGTGCCTATTAATAGCGTGTCCGCTCCAATTGCATACAGCCCATATCCTCTTTCGCTACTTGTCCAGGGTCACGATCTGAAACGTTTTTAATAAAGAGGGGAGTGTGTATCTAAGTTTCAGTCGGTCGGTGTCGTTTTATTGGCCTATTTTGATGTGATTTGTAGGAAAGGGGGACCTTTTTGAGTTTTTATCTACCCTACTTAGGAGCAATTACAAAAGTGTGGCCCCGTTAATTTCGAGCCTTAGTGGGGTTAGCTGGTTATCATTATTTTCATGCGGTGAACTTAATTTCTTATAATAACTCCAATAAGTCTGGTGAATAATTATAAATTTTACTTAAAAGCAACTATAGTCTCAAAGTAAAAAAATAAAAAGTAACAATTCTATTGATCCCACCTCTTTACAAATACTGTTCACCCGTTTTTATGTAACACCCAAAAATATTCCCTTTTCAAAGAAGTTAAATGTCAATAGGCATGAACACCTCTCGACTTACACAATAGGAGGTTCTTGTCGATGAAAATTTCATGCGTTGAGGATTTTCTGAGGGTCGGTGGGCAAATATTCGACCTCTCCATTACTTACGGTCGTAGACGGGTACCCGGTCGCACGCACCACGGGTTCCATATAAACCTACATAGGGATATTTTTTTTATATTATATTAAAATGTACAAAACATTGATTTTTTTCGGCCACTATTTCTCTAAAATATTGTTTGCTCCGCTATCATTTCTGGTCACACAGGCTTTGTTGTTTATTGTTACCTTTAAACATAATATCTTTTCAGTGTACTTTCAGGGTCTCAAAACTTTACTGTTATTGTCCTTTATTATGTCTTTATAAGTATATTATAGGTACCCAACATTAACAGTATATCGATTTAACGTTTATAATACCTTTTACTAGTAATAGTGAATACATTTATATCAACCTATATATTATTATATTGTATGCATTTTAAAATTCGAATATAGTATTACTTCTTATTTCCCACCGCAATGTATCGTGGGCAAAGATTTATACAGGTTGCGTAAAAAAATAGCTAAATCTATCTTAATAAAGCAGCAGTGGCCTGGTGACCGAGACGTAGGCCGATAGAGTAATCCAAGTCGACCCACACTTCGTCACTGTCCGTGTTTGTAGATCGGGAGTCTGATGTGAATTTGTTATGTGAAAGTTGTAAAGTCGTTATTATCCAAACAAGCAAAGCTTTATAAATGTAAAATTCAAAAATCAACGGTCAGGACTCAGGTTAGTTCATCAGCCCTAGACGAAGAAGAATTTGCTTCTTATCAAAAAAATCTTGTACCTACTTAAGGAAATACTTGAGATTGATACTTACTTATACTTGATACTTGATGAAATTTACAAGTGGTTTTGTGCTCAAAAATCTCTCGAATGTAGATGAAGAATATGAATATAAACAACCTGAAATCATCGATGTGACCATATCTATACATATAATAAAATTGTAGAAAAGTGGTGTCTGTACAATGGAAATATATAAAAAAAAAGTATCAGGGGTTGTTATTATATCGATGCCGAACCCGAAATTGTAATGAATTTTTTTTTGTCTGTTTGTCTGTTTATCTGTTTGTCTGTTTGTCTGTGTGTTTGTGCACGCTAATATCAGAAACGGCTTATTCGATTTAGATACGGTTTTCACTAATATATTGTAGTAAGCTTCACTTAACATTTAGTGTTTATTTCATGTCAATCGTTTCATAAATAAAAAAGTTATGTCAATTTAAAGAATCACGGCGAACATTTTTAACGTACAGAGTACGTACTACACGCCTCGCGCCTGAGCGTCCGTGGCTATATAAAGTGCGAAACGTGAAAGTTTGTATGGATGTTTGTTACTCTTTCACGCTCAAACGGCTGAATGGATTTAGATGAAATTTGGTACCAAGATAGCTTATATCCTGGCTTAACACATAGGCTACTTTGATCCCAGAAAAGCGCAGTGTTCCCGTGGGATTACTTATTCACCGCGGGTAACACCGCGGGGCACAGCTAGTAAAGATTATATTTTACTATAAGTTTGACACGGTGGTCAGATCAATCGAAAAAAGCCAGTCTGTGGTTTTTACAGGTTGCATTAGATAATTAAATAGAGGGAGTAAAATTAACACTTTCTCCTCGGCCATATTGATGTTCGACCCATTCCATCTGAGATTAACAAACATGTTACATTTTAAGGATTAAGCGAAACACCCACTCGGCAGATGTAGCCAGGCTTAATCCTCGGTCACTTAACTGAGAGCGAGCGACTGCTTTGGAATTAATTTTATTAGTTTTACTTTACAGATTTTCAGTGCTCTCACGGTTTTAAAGGACAATTTTTTTTTCCTAATCAAATAAACACACAATCGTACTCCTGCACAAGAAATCCCTGTGTCGCATATTGCATACAGACACATGTAGTTAGTTACTTATTAAAATAAAATAACAAAGACAACAATTAAAAGCTGCTATTGCCGTCAGATGAGAACAGAAATGCTATGATATTATTGTATTACTCACAGATATACATAAACTGTATTGTTTTTAGTACACCACCAACCAGTCTCCCATTAGGTGCATGTAAAATCATCTCCATCTTGTCTGGAAGAGATCGCTTCTTAGCGATAAGAACGCTCATTGTACGCATATTTTAGGTATTTTAACGTTTGTTTTTTGTGTAATGGGTTTTTTACAATTTAAGTAAGCTGAATATCAATTACAAAATAAGTAAAGAAAAACAATAGCCAAATCAGTCAAATCAATTTATTAATTATTAATTCAAGAACAATTTCTCAAAAATTATACGTGATCATTTAAGAAACCTTCTCATGCCATTCCATTGTCATTGAAAAATGTCCAAGAGCATTCAGCGGATATAGAACGATCACATCATCATTTTGCCTTTCTTACGTCAGAACTTTTCGTTAAAAATGTATATCGATTTGTCAAAATAAACCGTCGGGTAATCCCGACAGATGCTCAGTCATTGCCGCGATCCAATACGATACCGGATAGTTGGGATTAGTCAAAAATATGTTCAGTCAGCAGTATGAATATTTTCTATGACAACCAGTAACTCATACGTATTACTGTTTAAGATGTAGTTGCTGGTGAAATTACAGCCACACCACATTCCACCTTCACACCTTAAAGTTATAAGCGCAGCATAGTTGAAATCAACTATTGCTAACCCGTTCTCTATGTTCTACTATTATAGCGTTTGAATTTTATTATAAAATATTATCTGCACAAACTCTGATTTCATTTGATATGAAAAATATATGAAAATTTCTTGGTATTCAGTAAATCAATTCAATTCATGACTATTTCTTTTTCATCTTTTTATTTGCATACCGTTTGATCCTATACAAAAGATACCTGCGTTTGAATGATTTAAAATTTTCAGAAAAATATGGGTATCTTATTTTCTCTTTTATAAAATCAATATTTACATTTACGAAAAATGCCACGCGTATAAATATGTAGTACTTCATAATGTGAATAAGAATATGGGCATAAATACGTTTGATCACAAATTCAACATCACTAGCGAAATTGTGTTCTGTGTAAGTTTATTGGAAATCCTTTTCATGTGGGTTATTTCTATATTGATAGTTTTTTTTGGCATAACAAAGCATTCAGTGTTTAACCGAAAGTAATATCTATTTTCAGTTCTAATTCCTAACTTACCGAAACTAGGCTTTAATGTTTCCGTTGCATGCGGGCAGATTCCTGACGATATTTTTCTTCACTATTTTGATAATGTGGTATTCGTTGGTTTAATTTAATACCTGAAGTTTGAAGCGTAAAATGAATTGGTGCATGTCTATGTGACATCTGAATCATCTGAATTGAAACTCGGGTTCTTAACCATGTAAGGAAGAAAATAAATGTATTCATAACTAAAACTAAGACGTACAATTGAAATTAAACATCATTGTTAAATAACCTAAGTATAAGTACGCTGTAGGCTACAGCTACGAACTAGGATAAGGCTCAGCATGATGCGCTACGTACAGGTACGCAATGCGCTGATCTTCCGCCAGCTTCCTACAAACAGTATCTGGTAGCGAGACCTATTAAGTACCGTGTAACACAACACTCTCCATAGTATTATTATTTCTAATTACTAAAAATTCTTATTTCCAAAATGTATTCTCGTCAAAGTCGGCAAAGTTTATCATAATGTTGTGTAACTTGGTTAATTCTATTTTTGCTAGTAGTCCGCAAATATACCGTTACCGTAGACTTCATTATTTGTTCGTGCACACGTTTACACTGTATAAATATTTACCTGTTAACGAGAAACCTGACTTCACCGGCTTTAATAAACTTTTCTATTGTGTGGCGGCGTCGGGTGGTGAGATGATCACGTTCGAACATTTCATTTCAGCCCCTTTAACCTGAGGTTCTAAAGTTTGAGTTTGAGACTGTATTTGTAAACATTTCTTGCTGTGACAAAAAATGCAGGCATAATATTTCGTGATGTACATAATGTTGGTGTGATGAAGGATCTCATGGGCACATAATTATACTTTCAATATGGCAGGGTCACTACCAACTGAGCTTAACTGGCCTCATAGCTCAGTTGGTATTAACTCTAACTTCTGCGCTGTAGGTCGTGGGTTCGATTCCCACCCAGGACAAACATTTGTGTCACGAACATAGGTGTTTGTTCTGTGTCTGGGTGTTGATATGTATTATATGTATTTGTTAACAAAAAAAGTATATAAATATTATATCAGTTGTCTAGTTTCCATGATATAAGCCGATATAAGCTTACTTTTGGGCTAGATGGCGCTGTGTGAAATGTCCACTAATAATTATTTATTTGTTTAAAAAAATATGAAATCAAACAAAGAAACTTACTCGTAATTTGAAAGAAAATAACCACTTGAATATTGACCAAGGCGTTTCATTCAGCAGTGCTATTCCCCAGACAAGTTTATTACTGTTGTTTTGTTTTGTTTCTTTATGTCCTGATTGCGGCAGTCTCCGATATCAGGGTCGCTGATCCTGACGTGTAAATCAACCGGCCCCCAGGCACTGATAACGAAAGAGAAATATTCTACTAAATCATACATTTGTTTTCGAGGGAATGCGATGGGAATATTAAACGGCGATGCGATTTTGATTTAGATAGCGGATTGCGACGCCTCTTTGTGCGGTGGCGGGCGGGGATTTAGCAGATTATGGTTCTTGATTTAACAGTATTTTTTCAATAGGTTTTTAACAAAAAACGTTCTTCACGATAAGAATAAAGCTTGTATTTTTAAACTCACTGGAAAAAAATTCAAATTTACTGATAGACACAGTGAATCGCTAAAGAATATTTGTAAACAGTTAGTAAGTATAAGTTTTTGTCAGTGTCTTTTAGTATTAGGCCACTGTGCGCGCGAGCCCAAAATATCCAAATAATATTCCATTAGTTTGAGAGCTTTATTACGTATTTTACTTATTACATTAAGTCTTATAAAGCTTAGACAAAACAAAAATGGAACCATAAAAATAAATAAAGTAAATAAAACAAATAAATAATAAAGTAAATAAAACTTTCTATAAGGCAATACACAAGTTCATACACATAAGTACGTTATGATTTTATAGGTACGATTAAGTTATTATCAACGTGGTTAAACAAAAAAATATTTTAAATTAATTATTGTTCAATTGTTAAAGAAAAAATTCTTAGACTTTGCACATCCTGAAGTTTTCCACAAACGATATCACCCATTCTGCATCGCACTCATCCATCATTCAGGACTGTCTGCTCCCCTCACACCTCCGGCATGCAATCGCAACTTAACATTTTATAAAACGCTAATGGATCGTTCAAAAAACCATGGGACGTGCGAGAAAGGTTTTGAACACACCAATAGAACAATCATACAGAAAACTTATGAGTTATTCATGCCGTTTGATATTTAAAGTACATACCGTAATAAAATAGGTATTTCATTATGATAAAAAAAAATTACAACGTGAAAAATATTAAAGATAATATTTTTAAACCAAAATTAACTCTAAAAAAACATAACATTTTATTTTTGTAGGTCTTCTACCCTTACAAAAATAGCTACCGACTCTCTCTCTTATCTACCTTCTGAAAATATTCTGGTTTCCTAGCAGAGGGACCACTAATGAAGGAATGGAGGCTATACATACTGTGTTTAACGAATCAAAGACAATATATGCAATAATGCCATAAGAAATACGGAAAAAATACAATAACATTAATTGTCTTCATAAAAACAAAACCTGAGTACTCTATTCTGCAGTAATTATTAGCGGTGCTACAACAGTGGGCAGGCTTTTCCCATTAATCTTCCGTTCAGAAATTGAAAATCAAGGATGTCAGGTCAGGGGAAAGCGAACGGTTTTTCAGGATGAATTAATTAGTGAGACGGCAGCTCTTATTGAGTTTCAATGTGGCTTTTCTGTTCACTTTGAATACACTTGCGATGAAGTTATGATCTTTTTTTATCTGTAACATTTTTCTAGAGGGTTATTGTTACCAGAACATTCTGAATTAAAAGTATAAAATTAAGAACTTTTTTTACTTTATTATTAGTTTTTATGTATACTTTTGATGACGGAGTTCACAGTTTTCTAATACAAAAAATTGTATGCACACTTCGTTTTCAAGCCATTTTAATTCCATAATTACAGGGTGAGTATCAAAGTTTAGCTTGTAAATTAACAGTCCGATTAGAGAGGTAGTATTTTAACCCTTATCTCTTCATAATCACGGAGTCTGCTATAAATATTCTAAAACACGGCAACGTCAACTCGGAATGGATGGCGGACAATATTTTATTGTCTGCTAGGCCGATCGGTAAATTAATGTGTAACGTTATCAATACATGTTTCAGGGGTGGTAGGTTACATTCATCAATCAGTGAACCGCCGAACTCGTTACCGAGTTTCGGAAACAAACGCCGATGAGGCTCTTGTTTGTGTAACTTTTTAGATCACTCACATCCGCGCTAAAGGGCGCAACTATGTCTAACAACATTTTTACGTGCCTACTTTTGGTGATGAATGTGTTGTTTTCCTTTTTTTTTCATTTATAAATTTGAAAGACGTTATGTTCAATTACACTACACACAAAAATCCTTGCTGGGTTTGTCATGAGTGCATGGATCCCTCTAAAGAATCAATAAACACACTTAACTATTTTAACATGACAAATTTCACCTGATTACCTACAAAACTTTTTTCCATAGCAAAAAATTGTATTTCAGCCTGCATCTATCACTGGCAAAATGTATATTTAAATAAATAATAATTAATATATATGTGGATATAATGTAAAAGGTATTATACTGGAATACTAAACAGTATTATCACGATTCGAGCTGTGATATCTAAAGGATAGGTAAATTTGATTTAGCTACTTTTTCAAATAACTTATGTTTTACCAATAATTATTATAAAATAAATTTGTCACAGTTTGTCATAAAGAAATGCCTCTAGTAGAGTCATTATTATTAGAAGACAAATCGGTCAAAAACTTGGAAAACACAAACTTTTTTCGTGAATCGGAAATACAGGAAAACAACGTCTTCGATATAAATATTAAATTATATAAAATTTTATTTATATTATACCTACACATCAGTCCAAACATTGTTAATTACAAAACACTTGAACTACAGAAGGCGATTTTAACGAAGGGATATTTTAATAGGAATTGGAAACAGGAAGTTAATCAGAGATTGTGTAACAGCGGAGACTAGCAAAGACGACATCAAATTAAATGGGTCAGGCGTGCCCGGGGCGGGCTGAACTAACTACGAGTCGAGTCGGAGGCTAAAGGTGTATACAGAAGAATTTTTTTTATGAATCTGACGTCTGTAATTAACCTCAGTCACTGCTAAGATCGCAATATTCATTTCAATATTCTGCTGCTTGTATGAGTCAGCTACTTTGTAATTTAAATATACTTTTGTTTTGTTGCATGTAATTATATTATTATTATTATTCTGTATTTTACCTTTTTTCCTAAACCAAATACATTGATATAAAAATTATTTAAACATATAAAAATAACGCATATAAAAGATGAGTAGTTAACTTAGCTTTCTGTTTTAATTTTGGATTTAAGGTAATTTATAATTTCAATATAAAATTAAGCTTAACATTTTGGCTTGAAAAAGATTATGGCCTTAAATGATCGATTTCATTGAGTTATGTAAAGTGAAGTGTATGTTAGTGAGCACTGGCTTTCCTAAACAACTACCCACTGATCCCTACCCTACACTCGTGTTATGGTTGTAAATAGGTTACATTTTTATTGAAATGTGGGCAGACTTCTTAAAACGACCGAAAATCGAACATAAAAAACAGTTGCATTTCTAAGTAGCGCCAGTGTGGTCACAGCTTCGGAGGCGACGAGTCGACAGCCTTAACACGCTGCTTCAATTGCTTTAAATTAGGTAAATAGTGCCTTCGTTGAATTGTCTTATATTAGCTCAAGATCTCAGGACCCACTTCTACTCCTACTTGTACGACGAGGAGCGAAGCATTTTCCTGGTTTACGACAGGCTGCGACTTGGAGCGATTTTACAATTTACAGTGAGGATTGGCTTATTAAATAATGTTAAAAACCAAGTATTAATCTTTTATTGTATGACTAGTATTTTCTAGTTTGCCTTTATTTATTTCCTAGTAAAGTGATAAGCCGCGCGGCGAAGTATAGAGGACTCAAAACATTACACCGTAATTTTTTCATAGAGATGGAGTTCTACATTCTAAAAAAAACTTTGTAAAATATCAATATGTAGTAACTGGCACTTGTAAAAAAGGGCAAAGGTACCAGAGGGTAATTATGTAAAAAATATTTTATCCCCAGGTAAAAGCCAACTACATTTCGAGGTTCCCCTTAAAGCGCCGATAACAATGTTAATTTGCGATCACATCACCAACTTTCCCCTTCAAATTAGTACGGGTAGCTTAAATGTAGACAGTTGGTTTAAAAATTTTTCCTGTTAATGAACCATGTGAATTTTACAATAAATTATAACTTGTAACCCTAAAGATCGTAAAAATATTGCCGACATTGCTTTCCCATGAATTTCCCCTCAGCTACTCTCAGATATCATGTTAATTATAAAAAACAAATATTAAAATAAACTAACACAAGAATTCCATTTGTCGCAGATGGCATGGACAGACACGCACAAGAGCCGAGAAAAAACTTTATGCTCACCACAAAAAGACTGCTGACCGGGGATCGGGGAGGCCGGGATCCATCGTTATGTAGGCAGCGTTATAAACAACTTAGATAAGGAGCGACTAAAGAACAAGAGAACCAGCTATTTCGAAGCAGCTGCGCAACGGGTGTTATGGAATGTAAAATATTTCAATATCTCGTTAATTATGCGAGGGGTGTGTGCGTGCTGGCGTTCAACTTCTTATAAACTTACGATACTAATGGAAATACTTCTGGTAAAACTATGATATACGGTAGAATCAACAAGGTGTTAACGCTAATACCGATATAATAAGACGACGCGGATGAGTTTAAAATAGTTGAGTTGTACTAAGATTAATGATGTTAATTTGCATAAGTTTCGCCTAATATGTTTTAAACACTTTCAGTATATACTACAACGAAGAGCGTGGCTCAGTAGATACAGACCCTGAGTTCCAATCCAGAGGTCGCTGGTTCAAATCCTGACATGCACCAATGATAACTTGAAATTTTACGTGTGGTGAAGGAAAACATCGTAAAGAAACCAAAAATTTGAAGACATGGTGTCAAATGAACGAATGGAGGCTCCTGTGAGGGACACTTCAATCATTTGATCACACTGTTGTGAGAGAGCAGAAATGGGCATGGTGGCAGTACTTCCCCGGATGAACTTGGCGTAAGTTCTACTGCTCTTGAAATAATCTCTATACTCTTAATATATGAGGCACCCAAGATCGTGTAGGGTTTTAGAAAGACTTTTAAAAAGCATAGAAAGCCTTTACGGTGAAAGTATACGGAAATAACGGATAAGACGCTAATCATTATTTTTCTTGTCTCTTCTTATTCACACATCTCTTTTCATTTACTTCGGAGAAAAAAGATGTATGCATGCAAACATTAGTTTTCTGTGGCCAAGAGATTACCACCATTTTGAAAATAAATTTCGTATCACTTTATACTGTCCAGTCACAGCCTGGGACAGTTCAATTATCCCTATCCACTATCGGCACCACAATTGATCACAAGTCGTTAATGTTGACTTCATTCCTTGCCGATTATAATTTGTTTTGTCCGACTTCGGCCCGGAAAAATACATTAGGACAAGCACCGACATTTGTCTTCGTCGCCTTCGGTAAGGACCTTAATTAATAAACACTCATTGGATGCCCTGGTAACGAAAGCTGGGTCAGATACGGAATATTATTATTGAACGTTGTCGTTCTAATTTAAAAGAAATCTTATAAATGGAGAAAAACGCAAGAAAATTGGAATGATGGGTTTAGGTAATACGATGCGACTTGGGTCTTTCCATAACTAAATATGGAAAAGCCCAGGACGTTTTGCTTTTGTTATGGAGAGGAGTTACCGCTTAACATCAGGTGGGACATCACTCGTTCCATATATAATTAACAAAACCATCTATTCACTACATTTCATAATTAAGGGGCCTTAACCAGTTCATAAATATATAATGATCAACTGAACAATGCACTGAGTTTCGTGGCTATAACAACCGATGCATCTTACTGTTTCTGACAATTTCAGACAGACAGTAAAATTTGTGCCAGTTCGTCCACTGAAGTACTACCACCATAAGTGTCTGCCGCCAAGCAGACTTGAACGGCGGTTTGGAAAGTGGTTGCTGGCGAAATTAAAGGCAAATCCACGTTAACATCTCAATTTACGGGCACAATATAATGCGTCTTGGATATATCCATACCTAGGGGAGGATCTAAGTCATATTGCTTTCGCTATGAGCAGAGTTACCGTTTAACCACAAGCGAGTCATCTGGTTGTTCTGTAATAATTAATAAGTTATAAATAAAAAAAGGCTGTATCAGATTTGCTTTACTCATATCAGAAGCATGTGAAAATTAGTTGAAATGAAAGTCAGTTATATTTAAACGATACAATTATATTTATAGTCCAGATCTAAAACAATCAGTGGCAGAAGTTCAGGGTGGACCAACAATGACAGGTTGATGGATAGCCTCAAGGAGTTTGCTAGGAACGCCTGCTTAAAATACCGCTCCATTTCAAACCTTATTTCAATAAAGTTAAGACGAACCAACTGTCAAGTCTGTTATCGGAGGCCCATTCCTTAAAATTCGCGAAATTGGCGGCTGAAGGATTAGTGATAAAGTGTTTTGTTGTCAGAACCTCAGTGGATTGGAAAGACTCGTGAATCAATCTTTGGATTGTTTACGTTGCGATTTTCAGATGCGTAAGAATTCAGTTACTTGAAAGGATGATTTTACAGCTGATTTTATGACTTGCCCAGTAAGTTTGGTGACAGAAACAACATTATTTTTATTGGTTACAAGAATTACTTATAAGCAATATAATATCTACCAATTTACCATTCGATTACATTTTTATAATATTCTAATGTAATCTTTATTATGGTAGGTGTTGTATATAAAAAATATTAACTAGCGAAAATGTAGCGAGTTCCACGCCTAATTGTTTCGCTTCAACTCTCCGTTTCGAAGAAATCTTCAAAGGGCGTCAATCAGCCTATAAGTGCCTGACAAGTTTAAATAGCAAAGTGCCAAGGTGATAATTTCTGTCCTCAGGGATGATAGGCCCAACACATTTAATCATTTCGAAATTAAAATGTTTTAATCAGGTTAAAATGTTTTTTTACAGCTGGGACGCGAAATAAGGACAAAAATGTCATACAATTTGGAATTTATAATTTAAATTCCCAACGAAATTAAAACAAAACAGCGTGCCTCATAAAATTCTTTCACCCGCCACTTTATTTAATTTTTCGCCGCAAACACGTTGAAATTTCCACATGTACCGCAGAAACCCCATTTGTTTCCCTAAGTCTGAGTCGTTAATTTCCTAATTACAGTTTCGAAATAAAAGCTCTGTTTTTGTCTCTTCCTTCTGTGACCGTCGCGCCCGGAAGGTTAATGGGAGAAAAAATACATTGTACAAATTTGCATTACATTTCTCGCGGACTCCGCCAAAATTAAGTCCTCTGCCTCTGCATTCACAGATTTGTTTAAATAATTGTAAATTTCGCGATTCGCTTGTAATATAAAATTTTACTGGCAGCGGTCTCCCATCTTCAGGGGTACTTTTTGATTATTTATTTTGTGTCTCACCGTTTTAGGGCAAATTATTGTGTGAGGCTCTTTGTCTTGTAGACAGCCATCTCAGTTTTGGAATTTTTGGGTATCCTACAAAAATAGTCTAGGTTGGATAATATTAAAATCATGTTCATGATTTTCGTGAAACCTAATCTACGTTTGGCAGCACAAGAAATAGCTCTTGTAGCTGCCGACATTGTTTACGATAGGACTTTATATATATACTATAGGCTTTATTAATTTTCAAAGAGTATAATAAGCAGGGCAGGGTTTTATTTTGTGTTGATATTTTGTATTGGGTGTTGATATGTATTTTTTTCTTTTTTTATAAATATTGGTGGACATTTCACACAGCGCCATCTAGCCCCAAAGTAAGCTAGGCATAGCTTGTATCATGGGAACCAGACAACTGATATAATACATATATACTTTTCTTTTGTAAATACATATCTTTTTTTATTTTTTTTGATTACCTAAATTGAACATATTATTATATATTAAACATTTATTTTTAATTCAAAATTATTAATTATGTATTCAAAAATTCAGGTGACAAATTAATCGTAAGAATTTATTATTGTGCAAAAGATTTGTGAAAGAATAAATTATTATTATTATTATTATATCACACCGTAGAACTGAACTTAGGTGAGTGTTGCCTATAGGCTAATGTAATGAGATGAAAATCGATTCCAATTATAAGGGATACACAAATTTTGGTAATGATAAATAAAGCCGCCATCGGGCAAAGTTATCGATATAGTCTGCCAAGTTGAAACTGGCGTAGGTCCGGTGGGAAATCTGCAATCTTGGCCTTCCGCTAACAAAGTTTTCAACTAAAATCCTATTGTGCTCAGTGTCGTGGGGAAACCGAGTACACTTGATTAGTATGAAGTCTTGATAGTTGATGCAAAACCGCAGTGTTGCAAACTTTGCAGTGGGAATACGGTGAGGTGATGGATTCTAATTGATTAGATAAAACTTCAGTAATTGGATTTAAAGGATTTGTTGGGAAGTTACCGTACCAGTACTGGGAGCGGCCTATATCCAGCTGTGGACTGTTGATGATGTAGTAATCACGACGAATTATCAAAACTAATAGATGCGATGGAATTACAGATTTGCTTCTTTATGTATATTGTTCACTAGCTGTTGCCCGCGACTTCGTCCGCGTGGAATTCGGTTTTATCACGCACCCCTATTTTACCCCTTGGAAAAGTAGCCTTAGTTACTCCTTGTTACATCAGCTATCTGCCAGTGAAAGTCCCGTCAAAATTGGTCCAGCCATTTCAGAGATTAGCCGGAACAAACAGTAAGACAGACAAAAATTGTAAAAAAATATATTTGGTATATGTACATGTATTATGTACGGTTATTTTAATATTACAAACAAACACTGAAATTTTATTTATTTGTATCGATTAATTATTTCAGTAATATTCGTGTTACGATTCTTTTATATTATGCTGTTATATAAAAGTTTTAAACCATACTATTTTAATGGCACTTCGTATTTCGTTAATAGAAATGTTAATATTTGAACGAAGTTTAAACTAGCTAATGATGACAAAAAAATGTATTAGTAAATCAATTGCATATTAACATTTCGTTTAAAAGATAAACTTCGCTGGGCTAAATTTTTTTCATGGAAGACCTTTAGTTCAGCAATATCTTAACTATGGTAAGAATATGTTGACAAAAAAATATTTTTATTGGAAAAAAAATATCACTATTTAATGATTTAATATTTTTCTTCTCAATAACAAAGTCATTAGAAACTCGATCTATAGTGGAATCTTTCAATGTTTGTCAATTTTCAACAAATATTTGCACATTTATAAATAAAATGATACAGTTATTATTCGGACTAGTATATATTACCAAAAATATTTTAATATAAATGCTATAAAGACGAAGCAAATACGTCCTCTGGCGCCGTCTGGGTCAATGTTTTTCTAATTAATTAATGAATCTTAGTTGATAATAGTTTAATTAAGAGTAATTATATGAAAACAAAACGGTTCTCTGCAGACTTCATTTCAAGTTGAAAACGTGTACACAAACATAATTTTAACGATGTAGGCAATTTGTTTGGGTTTTGATAGCATTACAGACTTATATAGGTATAAAATATTTACTCGTATATACACTTTTATACAAAAAAGCGCATGTACTACTTTATGACACTACTTTATCAAGATCTAAATTCTAGACTTTTCTTGTAATGTAAATAAATAAAATAAATAATAATACCACAAAACTCACTTTAATCATAATTACATATTTTTTATTTAAATAACGTCCCTTGAACCCTAAATTATTGTTGTTTTTAGTAATGTAATTTTATGATGAACAATAAAGTACTGTCACTCATTCATTGACACAGATCTGGTTACTGCATTTCAGTTTTACAGTATTAAATACTTTTATTTATCTAAATATAAATTACTTATTTTAAACGAAGAGTATTTAATATGCTACATACACCGAATCTATCCAATATATCCATCTACACAATACAATTTTGCGTAATGACGCAAAATTGTATTGTGTAGATGGATATATGGCTAATGAGCCAGCAAACGCCTCTGAGGGCAGCGACCCTTCAGATTCTTTAAATACATATAGAAGCTGAATGCAACTTCTCTCACTCTCGTCTCTTAAGAACACGTTTTTCCAGGGCTACATATAAAACTTTCAGGACACCGCGGCTCCTGCGATATGATCACGCCCCATAAAATGCTCCCTCGACGAGAGAAACAAAATATGGCAGCGAGCGAAAAACATTTACAATCCGTTTGGGATCCTTCCCTATTACTGGTTGGAGATAGATGTTGTAATCTGGGAGGAAATTAAACGGTTCATCCACCGGGACTAGGTCCAGGGTACGAATGTAATGTAAACAAACGTTCGCCACACTAGAGGATCTTTGTTCATGTGAGTATAACGTTGAGATTTTATTAAAGTATGCCTGAATGAAATTGAATCATGGAATTTATTCCCAACAGTTATTGTTGGGAATGTTTTTGAAAGCTTCTACTAACTGCTACTAAGCTGCTAATTTTGACTGAAATTTTGTCAGTCACTTCCTACTCATCACAGCAACACCTAGCAACAAGCTTCTCAAATCAAGAAGATGAAAAACATAAATGTCCTGCCACACATTTGAATAACAGATTTTTCTTTCACATTTGAAAATGGAGCTATATTGCCGCTATACTGAGTTTAATATAATATAATAAATAAGAAAAATTGTAGCCCATGTACATCCAAACATGTTCAGGCGTTTAAAGTTACGGTGGAATAAATAAACACATAATCGTACATACATACATAAATATATGAACTCCACAGACATTAGGTACACTCCTTTTTGGGCAGTCGTGTAAAAGGTGTTCCATTTATATTTAGCTTGAACTGGACCCTGAAACATGAAGAAAGATAATCTTACATTATGCATTTTATTTGGGATATAATTAAAGCTTTTCAAGAAATTACCCTTTTTTTTTAATCCTAAATAAACCGCAGCACAACTTCAATATTCGCAGTGTTTTTTTCCTAAGAATTACTATTTTGTTGTAACAATATATAAGACATTTATCTTGAATATAAGGCTTGAAGGATATACATATATTGTCTTGAGCATTATGATAATAATCTATGCATAGAAATTGGCACTTAATATAATTCCCATTACCTAATGTGGTTAGTTAAATCAGGCATCATAATGTAGATCTAACTGGATGTGAATTAATGATATTGTTTCCACTCATAAGGTTAAGAACAGGAAATTGCAATGTACTACAGGGCATCATCACTATTTAAGGTGATACAAGATCAGAACTTATGTTAAACTTCCATACTATCTTAGATCCCATAGGTGTTCATAATAATCTAGCTTCTGCTAGGGCGCTTTTGAATGAAAGAAAAGAAACAAATGAAATGAAATGAAATGAAATGAAATTTATTTTCGCCAACAAACATTATTAAATTTAAAAATGCATTAAAAAAAAACAAACGTAGCATACACATAAAACATTTAAACATTTTTTGTTTGGAAACACATTGGTACCCAAACTAGGATCACCTGTGTTATGGCGTAAATATGTATTAACAGCAGACTGCAGGAATAACAAGATTAGACAGTAAGACGTATTAAAGTAGGCATATCGTGTATTTGCTGTAAAACACAAATCTTTTAACTTAAAACAAAACATTAACAATAACTTTTTATGAGCAGTAGATCTTACGCCAAGTTCGTCCGGGGAAGTACTGCCACCATGCCCATTTCTGCCGCCAAGCAGTAACGCATTTGCGTTACTGTGTTCCGTTTGGTTGCCGATAAAATTACAGGCACATGAGACATTCCACCCACACGTCATATGATGCGCTTGGGTCTTGTCGTACCTAGTAGAGGAGGACCAAGTCGCATCGATTATTACGGGCATAGGTTACCACTTAACAACAGGCGGGCCGTCCGCTCGTTCCGTAACTGTATAACATAAAAAAAACTCGGACAATAGACTGGCCTCATAGCTCAGTTGGTTAGTAACCCTACCTTCTGTGCTGTAGGTCGTGGGTTCGATCCCCACTCAGGACAAACATTTATGTGACACTTGTAACATTGATGTTTGTTCTGTGTCTGGGTGTTAATATGTATTATATGTATGTATTTACAAAAGAAAAGTATATAAGTATTATATCAGTTGTCTGGTTCCCATGATACAAGCTATGCTTAGCTTACTTTGGGGCTAGATGGCGCTGTGTGAAATGTCCACCATTATTATTATTATTATAATACACATACGTTATTATAATACTTATCTAAAATGTTCTTTGTTAAAAATGAAACAAAAAAAAACATGTTTCTTTAGTTTTATTATTTATTTATTTTATTATTTTTGTATCTATATTTGCTAAGTAACGTGTCCTTACGATTATAATCCAGAAACTAAGCAAATCTAACACCAATTTACTCCCGGTATGATTTTGACCTTTAAATTTAATTAATAAAATATATAATCTTTCTTGGAACGAATTACAAAAGTTTCACAAACAAATATGCAAAAGACTCTCCCAATGCCAAAGTTTCATAATTGACCTCCGGATTATGGATCACTTTTCTTGCCATCTTAGCTGGTAAAATAATATAATATTGTTTTACCATAATTTGTTCAAACATCTTTTTGTGGGCCCGTGCTTCTTTATAATTTTGTGTTCGAACAAAAATATCATCTCGTGACCAATGATTAAAATTCAGTGAACTGGTATGCGCATGTCAGAAGCAATTTGTCCCCAATATCCCAATACTCGTTCGAACTGTCATGCAACCAGGATACAGCTACACTGGAATTCAAACGACCTTGACATTTGGTCTACATTTGGCATCAAATGGACATCATTATTCACTTTTGTGACGAAAACTAGTATTTATTAAGTTTACGATCGTAAAAAATGACCAAATTTGTCACACCGATTTATTACGTTCGATTAATAGAACAAGTAAGTTCACTCGGAATGTTGTCATCAGATTCTGTGTCACATTCAAATTCCAACTATTATCAAAACAGACGTACACTTTGGAGAAGTTAACCAGTACTGTTAAATACTAGCTGGCTATAAGTAAGAGTTTTGTTATTATGCTTTTTGTTAATATTTACAAATATGTAATCTTGCAAACATTTTTCGTTAGTTATAAAAAGAGGACGCAGTAGGTCATAGATTAGATGTATTATTTATATTTAATTTTGCAACAAAATATGGTTCTCTATTTCAGGGATTATCTTCTATAGTTAAAAGCTTACAATCGCAAATTTTATATTTCAATTAAAAATGATTAAGTGAGATATGAATTAATTTATGTTGATGAAACAAATGCCTTGGAATGTTGAAAATGTTCCGATGAGGACGGCTACCGTGCAAATTAACGAAGGTCAACGTCTTAACCTCTTTATTACGTAACTAAATAATCTTAGGTGATTTCCTTGCAAATTATTTTTAACTTATATGAAGAAACTTCTTCATTCTGTACATATAATAACAAACAAATTGTGATAATATGGCAGGTAACACAAACTAGAGGTAAATCCTAAAATTAGTTATCTTCCAGCAAACCTCTGAGTATAGAAAAAGGCGATTTTATAAAGGTGTGTGTGTGCAAAATTGTTTTTTAAAGCATAAATTTTACCTTATTTTTTACTATTATTATACTTATATACTTATTATATTAATATCAAATTCGAAATTACCACATAAAACATACGCCTACTTACTTTATTTAATAAAATATATCATAAAACATAAAATACCAACATAAATATTATATCGTGCATAGGGGATTGTTAGCGTCTGCACTCATGTTAGGAGTAGTAGATAGTTTGGGTATGTAGAGAGGACGAATGAAAGAAGAATGACGAAACAAGTGCATAAGGCAAGTGTGAATGGAAGGAAGGGGAAGACGTCGGCGTACCTACTTAGACCAAATCGGTGATGTCTTGGGAAAAGGCCAGGTTAAGAGTACCGACGAGCGTGCATGAAGCATGTGATGAGAGTGGATGAAGCTAATGAAGTATATGTCAGGATTGTAGCAGGTGGAAAACTGTGATCTTTGCTTACTCCTCCGGGAAACAGGCGTGATTTTATGCATTTATATATAAATATGTACAATGAAGTTCACGTTGCATGAAGATTTTTTAGCCTGTTTAACCTTTACCAAATACCCAGGATGGCACTTATGCATTTGTACGGTGAAGTAAACTGTTGCGATAGTCGGGTTCTCAAAAAAAAAATTGGCTCGCGACAGATGTATACTGCAACAAAGGTAATTACAATTAGACGAATACAATTTATGGACATACATCAAATTATTAACATAGTTATACATTATACTATGTAATATATACTGATACTATAATATGCGTAAGTTTGTCTGTATGTATGAATAGATGTTTTTTAATGTTTCACGCCATAATTGATGTTATGAATTTTTACCGAAATCTTGAAGATACGGCCCTGGAATAACTCTGGCTATTGCCAAAAGATGGAATCACAGTGAGGTTAGTCTACTATTTCAACGTCACTAAGCGAGCTATGGAGCAGCATGGATGTAATACATTTTACACGAACTATAAATTGTTTTAACTACCGTATTTTCTGCGTACAGTAAAAAAGAACACAAGCCGACTCTAGTTTAGTCAACATAAGTTTTACGCTATGCATGTAACCTCATGAGGTATTATTTTACCTATTTCATGTACCTACCTACCTACCTACTACCGTATATATATATAATAATCTGATTTTTACTTCGTTTCAAAAGTTTTCCCCATGTAAATATCTAGGTCTCAAAAACGTATTTTAGTGGGAATAAATCATATGAAGGAGAAAATGGTCGGAGATTTAATCTTAGGTCTTGGCAGTGGAACTGAAAGGATGAGATGCCAAAACTACTGTGCAGAGCTTTTGTAATACTGCATGGCTTCGAGGCGTTATATACGATATAATGGATTTATCAAAATTTATATGATAAGTCACGCTAACGGGCTAAAATAGAAACATATAGTTACTATCAGTGCTATCAAATGATGACGATCAGTTTTGTAGAATATGTAAGGATTTTGTTTTACTGAGCGACTATAAGAAAAATTCCAAATTGTGAAGATAAAATTCTGAGAATTATATAATATAATAATTATATTCAAACCATATTAGTACGACTTAGGGCTTTAAATAACCATTTGAAAGAAGATTTAATATCGCTATTATATTACTTGTTCTGTGACTTTGTTCTATGATAAACTGAGGTGACAATCAAATTGTGACGAAATATTCATATCTTTAATATCTTCCGCATTCGCGCATGAACTATGGGCGTCATGAATCATGATTTTTAAAGTTCTGACGAGAAGGCAAATTACTAAAAGGTTGAATGCGGCTCTTCAACTTTAGAAAATGTATTTTTATTTTTAAATATCATATGAATATATTTATATGTATCAAAGGATAAATCAACCTTTGAGCTGAATATTATGAGTGGTCCAGGGAACTATGGGATAAAATAACTCTAACAACTTTGTGTGTATTACCCATCATTAATAGTCCGACATTAAAAAACCACTCATGATGCACGCTCCCAATATTACGTATATTTAGAGTATTTTTAGTAGGTTATATGTATTTGACGCTTCCAAACGTACTTAATTACTATCAGATAACACATGAACGGAGTCCATTTCAGAACACAATCGTAATCAAATGCAGAACATTCCAGAAAAGCGAAGTTGCAAACCCAAGAATTCAAAATCACGGAAGTGCCAACCGTCAGCGCAGTCCTACAGTTGGCGCCTGAATCCAGTACCGGAAGCCGTGTTAATTGGATATGTCAGATGCCACTGGCTTTCACGCACGGAGATAGTTCCGAGCCGTACTTACAAGACATTAATTATTAGGACTGATCCTGTCACACATGCTTCCTTAAATTGAAATTAGTGTTAACGCTTTTCATCTGCAGCGTATCGGAAATTGGATGTCAGTTTCTTTGTTCATGTTTATTAATTAACAACACCCTTTATGTTCATACGTTGCGTACCCATTATGTACGTTTAAGATAAAAAAACCGTATAAATTCTAGTACCTTATATACAAAATGTCTGGATTGCTTAACTAATACAAAAAGATTAGAAATACGAACTCTCCATGTTTTATAAAAATCAATTGTGCAAGATTTTAAATTAAACCGTTGAAAGGTTTTTACCCGATCAGTTTTGCATAATTATACGCAACTGACTAATACTACCTATTAGGCAGGTAATACTCGTACTTAAAACGCATATGAAATGAACGACGCTAAAGAAATAAATAAAATTTAAAGGCATCCCGGACAAGAGCCACCGACTGATATTAGTAACTAAAATACGTCAACATAATCTTCGAAGCTTTTTCATATCCTCTCTTCCACGTCATACAAAAAAGTCTCAAGCACCATTAATAAAGTCAATACTTACACGACGTATACTGAGCGGTGTTTAAGCGACAAAGTAATATTTCAGGGCGAAATCTCGGAAAAAATCTACTGATATACTAAAAGTAATTCCATCGGAGAGTTGCGACTGGCAGCAGCTGATTGATGGTACCACCGACAAATTCAATCCAAATGGGTAACTTTTTGAAAATCTGCCGAGAACGTTTCAAACAACATTTTGTTATGACAACAAGTCAAATAAATTCGTCTTTTAATTTTATAAACATGCGGTTTGAAAATGACTCTAAAATGTTTAAAACTTTACATCCACTTCTCACTCTCTATTCTCTATTCTATTTGAGTCACTGGTTCTCTCGAACCAGTGTGGTGAAAGGATTTTAAGTGCGCCTCAAAGAGGCTCCTTTAGTGCACTTCTCACTATGTGGATAGAACTATGGAAATTAGAGTTATAAGCAGCTAATTGCCATTGTTTTCTCACACATAAAACATCCAACACTTTCTTTCCGTAAAGTATAATTTCTTAACCGAAAGCCAATACAAACAAAAACTAAATAATCAAACACTTTGGGCAAAGTACACACATTATTCTTTGTAAGTTGTTATTACTTTTACATGCTAGTACATAAATTCATGTTGAAATAAATTTCCTTAGACTCCGTTGTGAAAAAGTTCAGATAAATTTTTGCCTTGTATTTAAGCACATTTGTTTTATGTGAAGTTAAAGTAATAGTATTTGTAATTAGTATGTAATGGAAGATGCAGACGGCCCACCTGATTTTAAGTGATAACCGCCGCCCATAGACAACAGCAATGCGATTCTCGTCCTTTCCACCAATGTGCGAGATGACTCAAGTTGCATTGCGTTGCGTCTATCACCCCGGGATGGGGATGTTACGTCTCATGCGCCTGTAATTTGACCGGTACCCATTCCCTTCTACCGGAACAGAGCGACACAATTGCATTACTGCTTGGCAGCAGATTACCAGGTGTGGTGGCAGTACTTCTCCGGGCGAACTTAGCATAAGTTCTACTGCTACTTTGGGTTGCTCCTGTCGCACCACGCGGGTCACACGTGTAGGGCTTCAAAGAGATATGAATTTGAATCCGTATTAAAACAATGTTGGAAACGAATAAATACCTAATTTATTCATTAGTGATTTTTGAATTCTCTATGATTTTGAATGTTTCAGTCTGTGACAGTACCTATTACCCAAAAAAGAAAACTGTAATGCGCAGAAAACGTAGAACAATTTGCCAATTTTGTTTGTATAATGCATGGAATGCAGATTATGTGTGATTTCTCCCACACGTTGTAACAAGTATGCTGATTATTGTAATGATTACAAGGTAAATACTTATGTAACTGTTCCTACATATATATTACCTTTAAGTCATTACTCGCTTTAACTGTGCTCCAAAGATAAGACTAGTTAAAAGTCAAAGTCAAAAACTTTATTTCCACAGAATTCATAAAGAAATGGCCTGGAAACGTAATTGATAGAACGTACTTAGTAACTATAACGTACTTAGTGGGTATACGGAAAAGTAATAGGTCACGCGTACATATAGCTAAGTCTAGTGCCTGTTCAAACCCTATCCAACCCTGTATTGGGAAGAACAGGCAACAAACCCCCAAAAGAGGGATTCTTTTCTTTTCAAGTGCATGATCCTTTTAACAATCGATTAATCTAACTCTATGCTATATTTTACCTATTTTACACTTATATTCCATTTGGAAAACTTCCTACAGATATTTACGTGTCGGAGCAGATCGGCAACGGACCGTGGAGTTTTTTCATTCAAATAATATAATTTCCAGTGTAGTACGCTTTATCATTATTATATTATCAGCCCTAACGTTCTTACTATACTGTCCTTACTACTGTAGTTTAGTACCTATATCTTACTATACTACAATACCTCGTAAAGAAACCTAATGTCCAGAACGAAATCGAAGACATGTTCCTCCAATCCAGATTGGATTGCCGTAATTGATTGAGACCAATTCACTCTCAGTTGTAATAAGTAGACAACCTCCCAACGTAGTAGTGCATTAGAGTTTGATTCCGGTACAAGTACGAAATTATAAACCTTTACCATTATTATTATTTGTATGTAATTTTGTTTTTAAAGATGTTTCAAAATGTTGATTTGATTCTGAACAATGTAATGCTTTCAATATTCCTAACAAAATATTATTGTTATGTTTTGCGAAGGACTTATAACAGCAGGTTAATAACACAAAGAACCTAAGTACTTCAACAAAATGGGAATGACTCGGTATTTCTCATTAATTATTAATAATTTAATATTCTTTTCCTGCTTGCCGATTGTCACATTTAATTGTAATATTTATGTTATAAACAGAGGCGCTGTGACGCTTACAATTTAATAATAGTGACTGTGATGACTATTTACATTCCGACAGAACTGGACGTAGAATTTATTCTGAGTAATGTAGTGTAAATAGGTACATAATATTACATCTTACCCACCTTGTAGTGTCCGAAGTGTTCAATTGGTTGACTCAGATAATCACTAATTTACAACCTGGTATTTTCTAAATGTATAAGACAATTTATTTACACAATATTTATTGTTTATTTAATTAATATTAATTTGGGGATTATCGAGATCCTAAATATGTGAGGCTTAAAATGGAATCAAATAACCCGAAATAAGTTTTTATAATCATTATGTGCAAAAATTCATTAATTCAGAACAATTTAGTACTACCGAATAAATTTTCATTAAATATCCAAATGCCATAAACCTTTAGCACTTGGGATTGCATCAGCTATCACAATCTTTAAGTCGTTACCTTCGTAATTTAGCAGCAAATCCAACTCCTTGCCTGAATTATGTTAAGAGATTCCCGTCGCAATTAAACGGCCGAATTTAACAGGTCGGCATTTCGGCGCCGGCAAAAAAACATACTTAAATCGAAGGAATGAAAATAAGAACATTGAGGTTCCCGGATGTGGATTGACCAATCAGCGGCGAGCTCAGCGCGTGGGTTTTATGCACTAAAATCATAAATCACGCATTTATTCGCGGGGCACGGCCCGTTGCGGCGAAGTACGTGCTTATCTGCTATTTGCAGCGGAACGCAACCGATCCGTTTTCGGTAACATGTTGATAAATATTGGGGGAGATGAGCAGATCCGTAATGTTGGCGGTCTCTCGATACCGCCACCGGCCGAGTTTCGGCGAAACTAAACATGCTAAGTTCACAGATTTGCGAATTATTGCTCAATCGGTCGTAATTCAACTGTTTGTTGTAGTTCGCCCGTTGCAGATCGCAATAACGCTGAATCAAATCAACGCTTGCTCGTCATAGCGATGAGCGATGTGCACAGAACTGAATATTGAATTCATGTATTTGATGATGATTTGTGCTCACTTGATTTTTGTACGTACATAATATTAATACCCAGACCCAGAACAAATATCTATGTTCTTCATATAAATGTTTCTCCTGGGTAGTTCCTCCGGTTTCAAAGGTTTAATTGCCGGTGAAATTACTACGACATAAAATATTCCAACTTCATATATAGTCACGAGCGCAATACGATGCGATTTGAGTCTACCCATAACCTAAGTAGGGGAGGACCCACATCGTACTCGATCCGTAACTTATTCATATAAAAAGTATGTCTCTTTTTTATGGACAAGGTGCTCATCTGTATCCGCAATTTCAAAGCAAACAAGTATTGACTTAAAGATTAAGCCATCAATATAAAATATTGAGAACCAGTGAAACTCACTTATAACGGCGATATCTCGTTAATGCCCACAAAATCCCAAAACAAAAACCTACTTCAAACAAAACCCAGTGACTTCTTCACGCGGACGAAATTTATCACAATCTCAGTTATTCTGAACATGTGTTTTCGTTTACATCTCATAAATCCTAACATGTAGGTAGCGAACAACAGATTAGATCATTACGCCAACATAACTATGCCGCCCAAACAGGGGATTAAGGTACTATGAACTCGAAACGCATCCATCAACACGGCTTAATGGCTTATCCAAATCAATTAGAAACTTGAAGCTTGTGTGTGGTATCCGATAGCGATATGGTACAATGCATGTTAATGGCATATCTTGGGAGAAATTATAACGATACAGCATTTAAAAAACCTGACAACA
Source organism: Chesias legatella (assembly GCA_947359385.1). Taxonomy (NCBI): domain Eukaryota; kingdom Metazoa; phylum Arthropoda; class Insecta; order Lepidoptera; family Geometridae; genus Chesias; species Chesias legatella. Next base: position 4,663,997 of record OX375765.1, on the reverse strand, counting down.
AAATTTACAAAATTCTCCAATTTGGGAAGGAAAATGTCTACCTGTGACAATTTCTAATTCCGGATTGGACACCCGTGATAGAATAACTTTATTCAATCTCGCTTGTCATGAGTAGATCTGAGTTATTTAAGTGGAAACTGTAGAGGCTCTCCCAGATACAAAAAAAAGGTGATATACTATTTAATAAACAAATTAAAAATATTAGAAAGCAATTACGAAAGTGGACTAATGGCCTTATTCGATACCATTATTATTAAACAATATAGTGTTATTAGAAAAATATTAATCAGTGAAATGTAAACTAGGATACTATATTACCTGTTTTTAATTAATTAACCGACTTCTTCTAAATTTAATAATAATTAGTCTCTCTTAGCTCTAAGAGAGCAAAACGTTTTTTGGTAGAGTTCGCTCGTGGACGTACCTACTACTAAACAACGAAGAATCTAGTACGGAACCCAACTATTAATTTGGAAGTCACTGGTTCAAATCCGGAGTAGACAAAATAGAATAAATTAAAAACAGCGTGGTTGCAATATTGTTTGGCCGCGGCTTATATTTCCTAGGTCGCTGGTTCAAAACCGGAGCAGGTGTAAACCTCGTGAGTATTATCCTAGAACCATAAGTTTGAAGAGTATCCGTATCCGTAGTCCGAATCGGGTTCCTTTAGATGAAAAATGGAACTTATTTTTGCAAACAAGCAGTAATCCGCGGGTGTTACTGTGTTCTGTGCACAGTATACGAGGTAAATTAGATATATGAGGTAAACTTGTAAATCTAACGGTTCTCTTCGTAAGTGTAGTCGAGGCAACATCGTAAATGAAAATGTTACCAGTTTTGGTCTCCAAAATAAAGCGTTTGAATGCAAATGCTCACACGATCGAGTAACGGAAACAGCCTAATTTAGCTCAAACTGCAAGAACCATAATGCTTGTTAACGTTTGTAATTTTTAGATGTCTTTGTGTTATAAAAATATAACTTAATAGGTACAGTATTTTATCACTCATTTCATTTTTATATCGTAATTTGTTAAATATATAATATATTATATATAATTCATTATATTATATAATTCAATATAATTTGTTCGTATTTGCGTTAACTGTCTTGCTTGAAGCGAATGAATTTAATAGGACCTGAAAATAAATACATATTTCCAATTATTTATTTTAAGATTAATCTATACGCTTAAAATATTATGAATTACCCAAATAACTAAGCATCGTGAATTAAAATAGTTTTTGTTTTCCCTTGTGTATTAACGGTCTCATCACAAAATAACATATTATTTTTGCGATTTTTAAGACAACATACTGTAAGCTAACCCAGGAATACCAGAAAAACACATCGGAATGCGACGCCTACGCACGAATAATTTAGTCAGTTTTGGATGTTTTGCTCCAATTTTTTATATTTTACATCTTAGAGACCATTCCTTTAATGTGTTTATTAATGCTTCGAGAACTGTCAGTCCCCTTTTTTGGATAAAATTATTATATTATGACAATTAACTTTCTAGATTCTAGAGAGAACTATCTTAACTGTACCGATGTTGCAGGTTGTGAAGAGTTTTCACTATCATTAGTGGATGACATATAGAATTGTTGAGTACCAACCGTTCCAGTTTTCAGCCCTGGCATCTATTCTATTCCATTCGAGTCACTGGTTCTCTCGAACCAGTGTGTTTTAAGTACGCCTCAATGAGGCTCCATTCGTGCACTTGACACATGTCTTCGAATTTTTAGTTCTAAGACATGTCGGTTTCCTCACGATGTTTTCCTTCACCGTTTTGAGAACGTGGTATAGCGCACATAAATCTTTCAATTGAAAAACTTATAGGTGCACGACGGGATTTGAGCCGGCGACCTCCGGATTGAAACTTGGGGACATATCCGTGACCATTCAAGAAACGAAAATTACATCTACATTATTGTAGGTTGACGCTGATTTTACCGAAAGGGTAGGCGAGTTTTTATGGTCCATATTTCACCTTGTAGGTAACAATAACGTGGGAATGTAGACACGAGAGGTCGTGAGCTCATCGCCGCTACTGATTTCCCACGAATAGCTCAGTTAACACTTTCTTCCAGTAAACAATTCCTTACTATCCGAGGCAAGGCCAAATCATACGTTGCCTCACAATTCGTCAACCCTTCTTCAAATCGGACGGGCACTGAATAAGGTAGGATAGGAAGAAGAAGAAGCCTACGTCCCAGAATATTTTTCGGACTGTGGCAAATGCTCTGAACTGTTTGTTGCGACCGGTAAACCCTCCATGTTGAGCTAAGCATCTGCGTGAGTGCACTTTGAGGCTAGTGTTGGCGGTATACTCGCGCGCAAACAGCGAGTTCATTCTGAGGGTTCCATGGTGGTCAGAGAGCCAATCGAGAATTAGAAATTTTGTTCGAAAACGCAACATGATGTGCGGCCGAAAGGAATAGGTTTCCGTCGGTACCGACGCTTAATGTCGGTCGCCGGGGCCGTTGCGAAACGTCGCAGTTAAGACGTGCTAAATTAGTTTATATGTGTATATTTTGGCTTAAGTAGGTATCTATATCCATGGGCCTTGTGTTTATTTTTGACTTGTTTGCTGGTTATCAATAACTATATTAGTCTAGGCGTAGTCCGGACAAAGTCATATGTAATTTATAGAAGATTCTATAATATTATGTTCATTAATAAGTCACTGTTTCTGTTTTTTGATAAACGTGTCAATAGCTTCAAAAAGACCATGATGCCACAAAGGTCACTAAGCATCTGGTCAAGTAAAAAATCGCGGAAAAATTATAAGTGACAAAATGGAATTCACAAAATATTAGTTATGAAGAATAAATTATTTCAAAGCCAAATTAATTTAAGATTTACATAATGTTCGAGACTTAGTTAGCGCCACCATTAGGTACATTCTAGAAGATGCGCCAGCGTGCAAATTCCATTTTTCTCTGTTATTAATCAGATTTAAGAAATACTGGAATATGAATAAAATCAAGTACAATCTATATTATTGGATGACTTTGTATGTTTTTATAATATAATGTGAACATTTAAACCTATTTGGCGTATGAGCAAAAATATACACACAAGGAGATAAGACTGAGATTTAGTGAGTAATCCTACACTTTTACGCATGTAAAGAGGATTTACCTCGATTACTCATTTTTTTTGTTGTAGATTGGACTCGGAATCTGAGGTCATCGGATTCTGGCGGCCTTGCGCGGTCGCCGACCAAAGATGACACCGCGACCTATAGCATTCCGGGGCTTGTATTGTGATACAAATTATCATTAACCAAATTTGAAACTTAAAACTTTAAAGACAAAATACAAATTTGTATGGCTACATTATTGTTTATCCATGTAGAAATATTCCGTTTTTATTCAAATCAAATGTCATAAATTGGAGCATTTCAAGTTTAGCAATCGTTCTAGAACAATATGGCGAAGATGTTACGCATAACATTCTTGACCGAGATTCTCTTAATTTCATAGTAAGTTATAATCTTGATCAATAGTCAGGATACGTACTTTATTTACTTCTGATTTTCAAGTACAACTTGAACACGTAATAAGTAACATGTACAAAAAGCTATATCCAGAAATCCTTCAGCGTGGCACTCACCTAATATGTCAAATACAGTCAGTACGCAGAGAAGTCGTATTGCTTAATAAGTAGGCAGTGACAGAATTGATATTAATTCATATTATAAATATATTCAATAGCTCTCTTATACAGAAAAACATTGTAAAAGTGGCTAAAATAAACTAGTCTAGCTGTATCAAATTCAAACTCAAAAACATTATTTTCATAGGATTCATAAAGAAATGGCTTAGCAATGTCTAAATTCCATTATCATTTTGACTTCGAATGCTGCCAATTTTATAAAACTTAATACGCTGTCTTCCCATTATATCATAATAGAAACATTAACAATTGTAATCACACACAACACAGTAGGTACTCCTGCGCATAATCTCTTCTATAGGTCTCCTCTATGGCCTTAGAAACGTTACTGCACGTAGATAATGTAAAGTGATAATACTGAATAAAACTGACAATATCTACGTGCGAATAAGATCATCACGTCATTTTTCAATGAACTTACATTTTATGTTTGCGGCTATTCCAACCCAGAAACACAAAACTTTATCCATTCGACAAACTAGTTAAATGTAAGAAGAATTTGAATTCAAAATGAGGTCAAAATTATTACTTATGAAAAAAAATGTGGCATGCTAATCCTCATCGCCTGATATTTATAAAAAAAAGATTTGCCATAATAATAATCCTATAAAATTTGCTCACAAATCATAATCATCTTCATAGGGAATGGAAGATACGCATTTATGAATAAACTATAAAACTCTTCCGTTAACATTCTGAGCCTAACGGGACTAAATAGATATTAAAATCTATGTCATTTCATCAAAAAATTATGCAGAAATAGCACTGTTTTTTTGTGATCCTCACCTTTGCCCGTAATATGATTGATACATCTGTTTCTTGAAGATTACTAACCTGTAAATCCATAATTATTGACACTCTAAAATTGATGGCGCGCTAATATATCATCCTTTACAGTTAGGTACTAAAACTAATTATCCATCATATATAATTATTAGAATTAAACTATTGAAACTGATACGGTTATTTGGGACGTCCAACAGTTAGAACAGATTAATCAAAAAATATTATCCAAACAAAGATAATATTATTGCCAATAATAAAATTAATGATCATTTAGAATACAAAAGACGATTTGAGATTGTATCGGCACAAAAAGTTATTGTTTGGCGTCGATAGTGATAACGAATCGGGCCGTTATGGGAGCACACCTACATAATTTATTAGGTATTTGTGCCAATATACAATTGAATAATTACTGAAATCGATCACATCAGTGTTTATTAAATGCTTTTGATTATATCATTTTTTACACGTACAGCCGTGCGGTATCATTCAAAAATTTTAAAAATTAAATATATATATTTTGCTTTTCATGTAGATAGATAGATAGATAGATATAAATACAGATAGATATGAATACTTACTATAATTTTTATGGATTTAACTTGCATTGATTTAGCTGATTTATTTAAAAAGTTAATCCATTTCATTATTTAATTTTCCTCGTGGAAAGATTTTAGAGGTAACTCTTTAAGAATTTGAAAATGCCTCCGGTATAAAAGTTTTATGGGTAGTAAGTAGGTAAAAAAAAAACCTTCAACAAATTCAGTTGAGTTCAGTTCTTGCTTTGACTGTTTGCGTCTTAGCCACACAAAACTCTACCAGAGTCTGAGTAAGAGCGTTAACAAAAAGCTTTGTTTATTAAATGACAATGACAGTCGCACTTGAAAAGTAAACTCTAGTCACGCGTCGAAACTGACATGCACATTTTTTAGTTTTCTTGTTATAATATGAATAATAAAATTAAATATGTTCGTTACAAAAAGAACAAAAATACAAATAACAACTGCGGATTCGGATCGGATTAGTCTGTTGTTATTATCTGTATTATGATCAGATGTCAATATTTAAATTTGGTTTTAATGAGATTGGTTTTAATATAAATTTTTTGATGGAATATTCATTGCGAAACGAAGGGAAAAAGTTTATTCTGTACTGATAAAAAAATACGCCAGTTTCTTAAAATGAAGAATGTTACTCGGTAACAGAAAACTTACCTTCTTTAAAATAAATCAAGAGATTAAAAATCAACACCAAGAAAATGTTGACCTCAAGACTTCGTAACAAAAAGTTCTCAAAGTTAATAAACTTTCATGTTCAAGTTGTAAGTGGTCAATGCATTCGAATTTCGAATTAAATTATCCTGCGATCACGACCATTCTGGCGCCAGTGTCAGTAACTATATTCGGGTAAGTTGCTGGTCTTAAGTCCAAAATTTGGAAAACATGGTGTGTCGAATCTCATAGAAGATTTTTTTTTTATTACTTGTTTTAAACAAGTAATAAACCGCTGAACACACTATCGGATTCATTACAAATATAATCCTTAAAATTGGGATATACCCACAAGGTTCATCTTACAACCTCCGGTTCATTCGATACCAGGAACCCAAAAGAATGTATGGAATGTAGCGGCTATTAATTTTGTTTTTGGCGGATGTGTCGCATTTGGAGCGTCCAAGCAGGCGCCAAGTGGAGCCTTGTCGCTCGCGCATAAATATTAATTTCAGCCTTTAGTGTTTTGCAGACGGGCAATTTGTTGACAATATTTTTATTCTCAGTTGTAAGTAGTGCTTTATAAAAAGTTGCGAAAAAAATTATTGTGTTGTACCTCGTACATAAATCAGCATTACGAGAACACCATATACTTCTGTAATTTCTTGAGTCTAATATCAATTTGTGTATATTTGCCTGCTCTCAAAGGCGTCGCGTTGTCCTTAAAACGTAATAAAATTGCAATGTTAAGAAATAATAAATTTAGTAATGCTTGCCCGTTCAACACGTTACTTTTTACGCTGTTGTACAATAGTTAAGTGATAGGATATCAAGTTATATAAAACCATCTTTTGTTACACGTCTGAAAAGTTTTGATCAATGCACTAAGCAATAATAAAACGCAAAAAGATGAACCACATTCGAATGACATATCGAACAAAATTCCACATTCCGTAGAACGAGTTAATTTATAATATGTGACGCATAAATTCTCAAAATTTACATTTTCCGGCGGCGTTGGCTTAATTTACTCATTAATATGAACTTTGAATCAATAAATTTTACGTCATAATTTGCAGATTTCGATAATTCACGCGACACGTTCTGTGATTTTTGTAACTAAAATGTGTTTTTTTTTTTTTATTATAATCATTGTTGTATTATATTTATTTCTTCCATGCTGAGACAAATTATTCAGTATTAACAATTCTTATTGTTATAACATACAATCAGTTTACATTGATCCAATGATGTTGGATTTGTCATGGTTCTGTACCTAAATGCATCAGGTACTTTATATAAATATGCAAACATGACTTTTTACCATTTGTCAAAGAGCTTTAATAATGTCAAGATGGTGAACTTTAGATTTTATAAAAAAACCCACGCTGGTTAAGTGCAGTAAGGCTAACTACGCTGAACTAACGAAGCTTTTAATTAAAATAAGTTGGTTGTCTTGGCATGTCTCGCATTCAGAACGGCCTAACGGTAATAATCGGTGGTAATCAATATTCTCCCATGCATTTGTTAAAAATATATATAGTTGTAGTATGTAAGAGTATATATCAGTAAACGTGATAAAATTGAATCCACACTCTACTGAAGAATGACATTTTTAAATGTCAAAACTAAAATATCACGTCGCCACAGTTTCAGCTGTTGAGCTCTCCGAGTCGTGCTTTTAAACTATATTAGATTCTAAGTATCTTGTGGAGATTTATATCGATAATTCAACGAATTGTTATTTTGGTTTATCCAGACACTTTCGAGGCCAACACTTTCAATGGATCTATAGAAGCCTTCCTGTATACGACGTCAAAAGCTATACGATCGGTTTTGAAGACAACAATAAAATGACCTTTTACTCGGAATTCAATAAATAAATTTGTTAAAAATAATTATTGATAAAGACGCAGAATGATGTTTCGCAACGAAATAATTTATCTGGCGTCAATGATATATTTTAGATGTCTGATCTAATTAAGGGCCGACGGATTCTTGCAAAAGCCTCACAAATTTTTCTGTTTTCGATCATCTATAATTCATTATTAATTAGCATTTTTATTATAACTCTTGACAATGTGGAAGTCATTAAAAGTGAACAAGCAACAAAACTATGCATTTAAATTATATCAAGATAATATATTTAGAGAACGTAGAAAATAGACTAATGGGTAAAACCTATGGTATTAAAGGAATACGACCACTGTTGTATACCAATAATAAGCCGTTAGTTAAAAAAAAGAAGTGGTAATTAGCGTTTAAATATATCAGTCAGATACCTACTATAAATTTCTCGTTTCACCGTATTCTGGACTATTTTAAATACTGATACTAATAACGGACTTTGAAATCACTGACCCATCTCCGCTTTGCTGGATATCACTCCTGAAGGCCAGTATGGTAGACAAACTTCGCTATAACCATTTGTTTCCTTGTCATGGGCAGAAATTTGATGAAGATAAATTTGCCTAAAAACCACGTTACAAATGCTTCGAATCGTTCACGAATGCTTTTTCCGGGATAAACTAAATCTTTGATTAAAACCCAACGAAAATGGCAAAAAGTCAAACGAGGCTCACATTCCTGCGAAATGATGGCCCTGCGAGATCGTTGCACCCCAATAAAATTGATGACAAAACGACAAAAAAATTTTTGGTGTTGGTTGGCCAGGGCAATTTTTCCCTTATGATAAAATTACGTAAAGATTGTGTAAACGCCATGTCAAATATGAATATGTGGTGTCATTGTGTTATTTTCTGAATACTCCTAGTGCTGACCTCTTAGGTAACCTTGTGTGACCCTTGGCTACTCGCATTATGTAAATTATAAAATGTATAACTATTTATTTGTAATGAATTTAGCACTTGAGTATGTTGTTATTTTATGTTGTAGATTTTATTATGCCGCATTACTCTTATTGCAGTAATACCAAATAAATAAATTAAATTTATCTAAGTTTCTACTTCGTTGTTTTAGAGCAATAAATGCCCTGGTTAAATGTGTATACTTAATTATTTACTTTATCTAGATTTGTGGGAATGCAGTAGGGCGATGAGCTGGATATTGACAGTGTTACCAACACTAAAATGAGTCGTATTGCGGATATGCCTTTTCTGGCAAAAAGGAAATAAAGGCATGGTATGTAAAGATCAAGTACTTCGAACTTATGAGTCGGGAATTGCAGTTACCACTCGATGTTAAGTTTATAATAAAACGAGTTTTAGATAAATTAAATGTAATAAAAATTATTGTTTCCTGGAGATTGGGAAAGGCGAAAAGATGTTACTGTGCGAGCATGTTACAAGTAAATGATGACTGAAATGCAAAAACTAACTTCTAGTTGTAAAGAAAAAATTCTGTAAACAACATATTTTCGGTAGTTTTCGTAATAACAATCTAAAATAATATAAATGAATGTAATATGTTACAGCACTTACAAAAAAAAAAAATGATTGTCGATTCCAATCTATATAACTATAAAATTAATTGGTGCATCATATTTGATGAATTTTATGAGTATTTTCAATATTATATTTGTATAATATTAGTAATAATTTGTTTCAATTTCAGTAATTGTTTGCAAAGGTCAATGTCTAGACAGAAATATTAGAACGTCTATCAAAGTCTAATGTTAGAATCACTTTAATCATCACTAGTCTTAATTTTGTGATTTATGTCACAATTTATCGTGATTTTGCATTAACTGCCATTTTTAAGAGTTAAAAATAATGTAATAAAGGTAAAACACGTTCTTTTAAAAAGCGAAGTGTCGTGAGCATATCTCTAACTTAAAAGTGTCCTCTGTAAAAATATAATAGAATTAAAACTTCTTGCAGGAATACTTTCTTTTTCAGAATAATAAAATCAAGCCTTTTCTTACGCGTCACATTTGCAAACTAAATACACCGGCATTATTGTCTTTCCTCTTAAGTGTTGTTGTCTATTCTATTTTTGAAACTATTATTGTTATGTGCACTGTCATACAGATGTACAACTGTTAACATTTAACAGGTTAAAAATATCGGGTGTTAACAAAGTCAAAAGTCATGGTTAAATAAAATTCCTGATTAATTTTTGATAGAAGTAAGATTCTATTCGAGTCAATGGTTCTCTCGAACCAGTGTGGTGAAAGTATTTCAAGTGCGCCTCAAAGAGGCTCCTTTCGTGCACTTGACACGTGTCTTCGAATCTTTAGTTCTAGGACAGGTTTCCTCACGATGTTTTCCTTCACCGATTTGAGAACGTGGTATTGCGCACATAAATCATTCAATCGAAAAACTGCACACCCAGTGCAGGCCGGGATTTAAACCGGTGACCTCCGGATTGAAACTCGGGGTGGTACTGACTAGACAACTACGCTCTCGAAGTAAGATTATTAATATTATCTGGTTCACGTAGCGTTTAGTCGCAGCTTTATAGTTAACCGTAAAATTAATAACAAAGAGTGCATATTTTTTAGTCTCCACACGATACATACAATAATAGCAAAGAGCTTTGGCCCTAAGGCATTAACAGGACGACCCAGTCTATTATTTTTTAATTTTTTTGACTAATTGTTCTAGTAATTCTTCAGAATTATTACAGTATTCATACTTCATTAACTCATCAAGAGAGATCTCCAATCAAGATTGGAAGTATGTCGGTTTTAAATTCGTGATAAGCTATAAACTGAACTATTATTATAAATATTTTTGTAATAATATGACCATGTTCACCAAAAATCGATGTTTTTTCAAGATAATTTATTGATCAGGTAGAGACATCATCGCATCGTATATAATGTTATTATGTCAGACCAGTTACGGTCAATGGTATCTTGCATTACTTGCAAAAAGGTCGACAACATCTAAGCACAGTTTTTGTGATTTATCATCACACCCAAATCACTCTTGAAATCAATTTGATCTAACCCGCCTTTTGTTGTTGGACGAACTTAAGGATGAGAAGGAAAGGTACATCTGTTATTGATGTTGAACCGTGGCAACTCTTTGACTCATTAGGGGCCACGTAAACGTTTTATTTCTTATTTTAATCAAATATAACAGAAGTAGATGTAGAGGTACAACCCCGCAAAGCCGGAAAAAATATTTGTGTCAGATCATGAGCATAAAGTTATTTCACGGGTCTTGTAGTACCTATATCTGTGTATCTCATTGCCATCTCTGACACTGGGAATCCTATGGAAGAATTATTCTTCCCTAGGATTATGCCCTATGCGTAATGACGCAAAAATGACGAATAAATGTACCTATTCGTTATATTTGTGTCTATCAGAGATTGAATCAAAAAACTTCCAGTCTATAATAATTTTGTTACACAAAAATGTGGGTAATAAATTAAATCATAAATCATTAAAAATTTCTTAATTATCTCTTAATTATCTTGGAGTTAGAGGTTTTCGACAGTTTTTTTTTTGAGTTTAATCAAATATATTTGACATGTTAATTAGACACCTTAACATAACCTTGCCATTTCACAAACACTGCTATTGTTTATTGATTTTGGGAACAAACAATATTACAACTTTCCTCGTAACTGTAATGTTGGTTTATTTTATGTATTAGTATTATGTAGCCTTATGTGTAAATTTGATTAAACAAAAATATGAATATATTTGTCCTGACTTCACGAATGAAAAAATATTACGAAGTATAAGAAGTATAAGATGGTTAGTAGGTATATGAATAGCTGAAAGATACAATTCACATGCTAAAACTGTGCTGAAGGGGAAAAAAGCAACAGTTAAGGACTCATCCACGAATTGAAGTGATATTAAGCCGAACAACCTTTTGATACGATTTGGATGTAACTCTTTTGCTTTTGAGATTTCACGTAAATCAGAGTAAAGTTATGTAATCAGCTTGTGCACAATATTATGTTAAATATAGTCAAACGGATCAAAGATGCATTTGTTACAAATTAAATTGCTAATTTTGTGGAATCAACCTACTTTTTGACATGTGGCCTTTTGATTGTTTAATTAATGAAATTGATAGTTTATCTAACATTTAAAGCGACAGAATTATTAATTTTGGTTAGTGACAATCCTTGATATTATGTTTTATTTTTGTCATTATATACCTCATTGCTGGAAGCTTTGATGACATGGATGCTTATAAAAAAATCCAGTCTCCATTAGTCACTACAGATGTTTTATGCTGTAAAATATTGTAATCAATTAAGTAGTCTATGGTAAAATTGGAGTTTACCGGAACTTCAACAAAATGATGAAATCTCTGCACGTTTCTCGGCGATTTTAATAGTTCGAATATTCTGAAAGGCGTACATAGTAGTTTGAAAAAACTGTGTTAATACATTAGCGCTATTTATTTCTATTTATTTTCTTAGTACCGTTCAGACAGATGTTAAATGAATGCTTAAAATATATTAGAATATCTAATTCAGTTGTTTTGTCATTAGCATATAAATCACTTAATTATAACAAAATAATATACGGAAATGGTTTTAATAACTAAATCAATAAAACAAGCATTTAAATTTGTCTTTTAGAAATATTTAAAAGAGAGAATGGTTGGAGTTTATTTAAAAATACGAAGCTCCTTATCGTACTAACCTGAAAGATACAAAAACTTATTTTTGGTTACTTGAAGCACATACTTCCTTGTATCTACTTCTTATAAACGTAACGGAAATGTAAAATATGGGGTGTGTAAAATGGTATGAAAAAACTTTCACGTCCAAAAAGTATGACAATGGTGGTGATTCTGTTGGCAAAAGAGTAAAACAATTTTAGGATCACGCATCTCTTTTTCTATTTAGAGAATTAATGGAAACCAACTGATATTAATCGCCTTTTATTATTATAAAATAATTATTAAAGAAAGAATTTTTGTACCTGAAATTTTGAAATTGGAGTGCGATATTTTTATGTTGGTTTATGATGAAAGTTAATCATGCAATAAAAAGTCAATGCATCTGAATAAACAATCTTGAGGTCGAAAGGCCTTTGAAATGGGAGACTTTCAAAAGTCTACTTAGAGGTGGATGATAGAATATTAGTCTCAGGAGTGTCTTGTTCCTGGTGTCTACTAATTTGCAATGAATGAAACCTTTAGGTATATGTATTGTAACTGCATCTACTTACTTACCACATGCGGGCAAAGCCACTGACATAAGCTAGTCGTGAATAAAATTGACTACAAATGACTTAAGGTTGCATTGCAATGTATGTGATATTTTAAGTTCGACTTTTTTCATTTAATATAATGGGAATAATATGCACGATTCTAATATAAGTTTCTCTTTGTTGTCAACAGAATCATCACCAATATTTTGATACTTTCCGCTAACAAGTTTATGGTCGTTGATGCGAATTTCTCAAATCATAGACTTCACTTTCTTTACACAAGAAGGCACTTAAACTTTTTATTACTCAACAAACAAGATTTTTTGTTAGAAAGAGCGTTACCATCTTATGTGGAATGGCATCTTGTTCTCGAAGAAAACACAATAATAATAAATAGGTATATGCTGCATTTCTTTATACATAATTTTTGGCAAGTTCTTCTTGGGGGGGCTACTGGCACTGGCACTGGCATTTATTCATTTATTTATTAAGACACAAATATACGACAAATATATAATAAAAAATAGAATAAAACATATAGTGTACCCCATTTCTATAAAATAACATACCTTACACCCACAAACTGGATATTACTCTACTATTTGAATCACCACTCTCTCGAATCAGTGGGATAAAAGGCAAGGTGTGCCCTAAAGAGGTTCGTTTCATGCACATGATTCATACTTATATAGGAAATTTTGGTTCTAGTACATGTCGGTTTCCTCTCATTGTTGTCCTTCATCGTTTTAAAACATAGTATTGCGTTAATCTGAACAGAGAACCGAATTGGACAATTGAATCAGTTATTCGAAGTTTCATCACCACCCACCGAGCTATGAATGGGGTGTCAAGTAATGCCAATCATGCAGGTCATAAAATTAGGTATTTTTCACGCTTTGACCTCTTGAAACAGTCAATTTTCCACATTGTTGCGCCCACTGAGTTGATCTTGAAGACAAATACTAGTTAAATCGTAAAATATTAGATACTCTCAGATGGTTCCAGATTATTGTCGTGCAAAAAGATTGAAAATTTGTTCAAAGAATTGAAGGTTGTTAAAACCAAACCTCAGTTTATTACGGTTTATCCTTTATACAAATGATCTTAGAGTATTATTAGGGTACATCATAAAATCTTCAAAGTTAATATGGCGTTGAAAATTTGTATGAGAATTGTAAACGAAACACTATAACCATAACCGTATGCACTAAAGTAAAAAAAGCTTAAAAGAGTTGTCTTAGTTACGTGTAAGTACTGACTGCAAAAGCTATTTTTTACATAAGTGCATATTGCTATTAAAGTGTTTAAAAAATAAATTGGAAGCGATCATTTGCTAATGTCACCCACTAATGGTTACGGAATTTGTAGACATTGTAAAATGTTGCTTACTTTTGTAGAAAAAAAAAATATAAGTAAAATATTTTAATAATGTGATTAAAGTTGCTGCTTCATAAAATTTAACGGTATCAAAGTCTATACACGTGACCACCTTAACTTAGTGGGTCATATCTATGTTTTTATTAGCTATTCAGTGGCGCCAGACGCTTAATAGAAATTTGCGGTCAACAAGTAGGAAACCGGTTTCTAAGTAAACATTGAAGACCTTGATGAAAAAATAACAACAGTATCTGTTTATTTTCCATTCTGTTATTTGGAATCCTTTTTAATAAGTTCGTTGAATTTTTGCAAATTGGTTTTACGAACAAATTTGTAGTAAGAATAAAAGTTGAAACAATTAAATTTAATAATTTTATATGATATCTAAATCAGCTTATTATGACTTACTCAGGGAGTAAGTATGATATAACAGTTTGTTCCAGAAAAAAAAAATGTATTAGATTCATTTGTTTTACTGTAAATCTACTACGACCATGTGAAAATATTAATGTATCTGTCAAGTGGCAAGCTGTGTCTAAGCGAAGATTATCTTGCATTTATTACATTAATATAATACTTATTTTGATTAGATTCAGTGACAATTATATCAACCATAACGACAATCCATCAGATATATTTTTTCACGCTCTATCATAAAAAGGGATTTCAACAATTGTTACTCAGTGAGATAACTAAAAAAAAAAGACTAAATATTTCTTTATTTATTTTAAGCCTTATAAATAAAAAACTGAAAAACTGTAGATTTTTGTATTTTCTTTAGAAAAATATAATACAAAAATCACTTTATTATATAATAAAAAAACAATGTATAAGTATACTCAGAACAGTAACGATACGAGGAAAACCCTAAGATTCGAAACCAATCTTGCTTTATTATGCGTACCTAAATTAATTTATTCGGGTGTACGATTTTCGTCACTTCAATTAAGGTTCAATAAAGTATTAGGTATATCGTTGAAAAATATTTATTACTCGTTATTTGTAAATTTTTGGAAATGTTCGTAGACATTCGTAGCAGTGCTACGAGTGATATGTGATATGATAGTATCATATCATTCGTTAATCAACAAATCATATCGTCATTTTATGACGTATAAGATATGTAAAAAAATTGCCAGTCACAAAAAATCGTATCATAATTTCTTGTTACACGATGTTTATTATGAATTTGTAGTTTTAGCAGAGGTTCTCAAGATAACAATCTTAGTCAAAACACAGCTAGCGCCATTTGCCAGTAAAATAGGTTCCTCATTATAGGTTACATTTATTCTTTTGAATATAGGAATAAAGTGAAGAAACAAAAACTCTCGATAACCGAGACTAAATAGGCTATAATCTACCAAAGGCCATCCCACCCGATATGGTAGAAGTCATTATACTTTCGAGTGATTGGTTCAAGGACACGCTCGCTTTCTGGCAATGTTTTGACTCTTAAGATAACAGTCATGTATTCCTTTGGTTTTGATTGGAACTACTGATCCGCAATAACTAGGTTGTGGTACAGCACAGCCTCCAAGCTCTTGTTTCAATAATTCTCATCTAAGATGAATTTATAAAAAATATTAATTGACGGACAATAATAACGTGAACACTCACGTGTATTTACTCAACTTGTTGAGAACCGACTCGAATCGAAGAATGAAAAGCAGATTTTGCGTGTCATATCAGAATTATATCCTTAAAAATAATCCTCCAAAAAAATAAAACACTTTAAAACTATGAATTTTATTTATTTTATTCCACAAGGCATCTATCCTTCTCTTCAACATCAACAGAGATTCAACAGATGTTGAAGATGCCAGCATCTTTCTGAAAAAAATAGTTCTGCTAAAACTCAGTTTCTGCAAAATCTGTTATATTTAGGTCAACAAAAATAAGTTTCAAATTAGATATAAAAGACTAAAGTAGCTTTATTTATAAGAGTTATTCATGGTGAATTAATAACTGTATAATTAGGAGGCCCTTTCAAAGTATGCCGAAAAGTGAGGCATCTATCCCAGATTTACCCTAGTTTTAATATAAACAAGCTTTGAAAAAACTAATCTTTTCTAGAATAGAAATGTAGATTGCATTTCAATATTGAAGTTTAAGCCAATACTATATAAACTAGATATTCTCAAAGATATTTTTATGGATTTCGAAAATGCAGGATAATATACAAAAGCATGCATTATGACTATGATTTCTTAGGAATGTTTGCAAAGGTGTGGTATATTAGGTTTCAAGTAAATTAGCCTAAAAATTATAATTTTGCCTGTAGTTTTCGATTACGTAATGTACCTAATAGTCCATAACAGGCATAAGTTATCTATTTACATTATGCAGCAGTATGCAAAGAAAGGTCAACAAGAATAATAAAGGATTGCTCTCCATGGGTCACATACATCGTCTTGACAATTTCTATTTGTCTTGATAGTTCTTAGATTTACGTTTTGTCAGCAAATTAATTACTGAAGATTTGTATTTATGTCCCGATGTAATTGAATTTTAATAGTATATTACAGACGGGCAGAGTTTTAATCCAAAGTACACTGTTTCAATTTAGAGCAGGACGAAATAATAAGATATTCACTTAAAATATTTATGTGCGCAATACCACTTCTACAAATGGAGACATAAAACAGCACAAAATTTTGTCAATACATCCTTAGAATCATTTATGAACCACAATAACATAGCCACAAAAACATTCAGGAAAATCCTTATATGATTCATATAAATTCTATATAAAATAATAAACAAATAATTCTCAAAAATTACAAAGTCCATTACGTGCGAGATATCGACCTCGGCGCCGTAAAGATGACTCCATAAAATCCCAGGAATGCGGCTTAGTTTTGCCTTCTTAGAAATTTATATTTACAACTAAACATGAAACATATTCAATTCTGTATACGTCAATATTTGTATCAAATTCTAATTATGTACCGGATGTGAATATAAGTTTGCTTTAATTAATGTATTTCGTATAATAAGACCGTTATCATGCTTACCCGTCGATTCGCAGGCACAGATCATTGAACAGATATCAGGTTTTAATCACTGAGAGCGAAGTGGAAGTGTGATACGGGTCCCACACGGAACTCACGGGTTCAAATTGTTGCTTGCAACATTGTGGTAACCGTATGTTCGCACTGCTGAAACAAGTCCTAGCAGTAGCACCAGGGAGATTATTCCAGATTGGCAGATCACATGGCTTCCATTTGTTATGTAAGACGAGTCGAGCAGATGGCTCACCTCAGGTTAAGCGGTACCATCTGCCCCAAGTGTAATATAATTGGGCAGTTTAGTATGGGATGGGTTCCTCACTCTGACACTTGAAGATAGAACGTCTCATGTGTTTTAATTGTATTGTTATTTCATGTAATTGTTGTTCCTATGTTTGTGCTGAAATAAATGATTTTATCTATCTATCTATCTATGTGCATATAATTACAATAGCCCCCACGCTTTTCAAACTAGGACGCAGAAATGGAAGTGCTCTTTCTTGGTGACCGAATGGGTATAGTGACAATAATTTCCAAGACAAATGCTGTAGTAAAAGTTTGACCTATATGGTACTATAACAAAACTTTAGTGTCAATATTTTTTGATGTATTTAAAGTTGTCAATCTCCTCAATAGATTCCTTTCACAGTTATAAACTGTAAAGCAAAATAGTAAAATTGTGTGCAAGATTCTTACAAATCTAGCTACCTTGAGATTCAAACTAGGTCTCCTTACAACGGTGCCAATTATTAAAGTCAAAGTCAAAAACTTGATTTGCATAGAATTCATAAAGAAATGGCTTGAAAACTTTAATACATACACGTTACATACAATACACGTTACCGTTTAAATAATGATTTTACCACGCACTTTTTACTTTGGGTATTTAATAAGCAATGATTTGTTTGTATTTTGATTAAACAGTTCGGTGTCATTCATTTTTAATGATGATATGGATTTGACATTTAAAGTGATAAGCAACTGACTGACTTTGACTGCAACAAATATAGGCATCGACCTGTTGTTGTTGAGTGACTATGAAGCTGACGTGGCGGCTGCAACGCCCCTAGTGCTATAATATTCTAGCGCATTCTAGTATCTGAAACTTGTATTTTGGTAACTAATTTATTTATTACATTGGAAGATTGGAAGAAGATGTACGCGAGTGAGCTTTTTTGATGTACATATTTTATAACCTTTATTCTCCATTAATCACTGTAATCCTTCGAAGCTGGTCGTATAGGGTTATATTACAGCCAGTTAAAATAATTTTGTAATGTATATCAAGATTGTCCACAGTCTTTGATGTGTATGCAGTATATAAGCGTCAAAGCTTTATTCTTTGAATATTTTCCACAGAAGCTAGACGAAACAAATATAGTTAACGCTATAAATTTTATAATGAGACTTGATGCGCCTTAGATATTCATGTATGCCTTATGTAGAAATGTCATCTTGAAGTTAGGCAACTAACAACGTTTCGTGTTTATTTTGTTCACAAAAAATGGCTATACTAATATATAATCATAGTTTTCAGTTTTAAACTATTTATTCTAATGATAAGAATAGTACTCGCCCGGACTTGCTGGTAATTTCGTCGGATATTTATTTATCTGGTCTTTTTTATGTTATACAGTTACGGTAAGAGCCCACGGCCCACCTGGTGCTGTGGTAACCTCGGCCCATAACAACCGATGCGACTTGTCACATCGTATGCGCCCGTAACTCTGAGACGTGTAGGTGGAATGTCTCATGTGCCTGTAATTTCACCGGTAACCACACCTTTCAAACTGGAACACAGTAACGCGGAAGCGTTACTGCTTGGCGGCAGAAATGGGCATGGTTGCAGTACTTCCCCGGAAGAACTTGGCGTGAGTTCTACTTCTACTGCTTCTACTGATCTTTGGATAAATTAAGTAATGATATAACGCAAGATAATGTTTTCAGAATATTTCTGTGAAAACAAGGCGGGGAAGAGCTCACCACTGGCTACATCTACGTTCATACGTGCGATGGTGTAACTCACATCATAGCAAAAGGGCCTTTGAGCCCCTGCCTACTCCTTTGGGGAGGTGTTACTAAAAGTATGTGCATACACCTTTCTAATTAAAATGCGTCATCATATTTATACGTGAGAAATCGCAAATCTATAGGTACCTAGACTTGCTAATAGTCTTCAAAAACCTCAATAAACTCGTCATAAAAAAAGGAAGTTGAATTTACAGTTTGAACGGATTTATCAATATGACAGTACAATCTCTATGGTCAAATCGGGTACACGGGTAAAACCTTTTTTGGTTTGCGTGTGTAGCAAACTAATACTCTCACTTATTTTGGGTAAAACCAATCATTAGGAAATTGATTGGGATACATTCTTGTACTATTCATATTGAATTATTTATAGCCATTTTTACAACGTGGACGAAATAAATTTTACTATCCATATTATTGTTTGTATTTGATTGTTTGTTCTTGATTGGTGCTGCTACTTTCTTTTTTTACAAAGGCCTTAAAATGCCTTTTATACCTACAATTCAATTTATTGTGTTAGTTGAAGATCCACACCCACTTATCAACCGGTTTAATGCTAGTACGTAATCCCATCGTTTTGATTTTTGATAATTATAGTTTATAATTAGTATTTATTTAATAGATAAAACGTAATGATAGTGCCAAAAAAATTGGACGCCATTCGAAATGTGAAACACATTTAGAATTTCCATAAATATTCCACAATAATAATCAAAGAAAGCACTTTTTACACCATTTACTTTGGAAAATATTAATTATTCATTAACATTATTATTCATTAAAATAAGATATCATACAATAACAACAAACTATGAAAATTCCGATTCTGAGTTCCACTATACTGGAATTCAGAATTAAATTAAATTCTGTACTTAAATTTAACCCATTTAATTTGCCTGATAATTATGTAGAGATAATAAAACTACAACATTTGTTTCAATTAGGGCCTAAAATCGATGTATTTAACTATACAGCATACAGAGTACATCTGAATAAATTATTAAACTTCATGTCATTGCAACGTTGCCACTATATCCTTTTTCTTGTTCATTTTTGGATTTGTCAAAAATTATGATATCGAAAAACATCATTGTACGTCCACTCCAGCTTATTTATCTACATTAATGGCCCATAATGCACAAAAGCATCAAAGACACTGTGAAAAACAATATTTTTATTATTATATTGAATTGTACAAGTCTACAAATAAGGCAGGGTCATTCGCCCAAAATATCATCCATATGCAGAGGTGAATCACAAAAAATTGGAGCCATTTTCTTTGTGTGGATTAAAAAAAACGAAATCAACGCCCCAGGGATTCGATGCAATATATCTCTACCACAAAGTGATTTGTCAAGAGAAATTTTTCATGGACGCGCGATTAGTAATAAGCTTTTAGAGGTGTTATTTCTTTAATAATTTCTGTATATTCGATACCCCAATAAAGTTACTCGGATCGGCAATGGTATGCAAAGAATATAAAAAAAAAAATGCGTGAGCTTCGGTGTGTGTGACACGTCCGTGTGACGCACACCAGTGTTTGCGATCCTGCCGAGTTGATGTTGCAAATGTATATAAAAGCGTAGCGTCGATTTCGAAATCATCACAACCATTTGGATTCTCTAAGGAGTGCACACACGGGGAGTGTGACCGTGAATAGTTCCGCATTGATTGACTCTCGTGACTCAGTGATCAAGTGTTTTGGAGCATTGTTGCAGATCTCTGTTTGTGAAGAAAATCGTGCAGTGTTTTGAGAATGAATTCCGTGAAGGTACAACGCAAGTCACGAAAAATTCATTTTTTTTATTTATAAATTTTACCAACGACTAATTACGACTATTTTTTGTTGTTGCAGTACTTGGTAGCATTCTGCGTAGTCGCGGCAGCGGGCATCCCAATTGAAGATGGCGGTTGGCAACCTTACAAATACGGAGACTCTGGCAAGTAAGTAAATGCCAATGTATTCAGCAACGAATAGAGGTAACATTCTTGAGTATCTTACTCAATTGCTTACGTACTGCGAAATTGTTTAAATGTTCCACATTTACAACAGTGAGCTTTTATCGTAATGAACTTTGAAAGTTGTTCGGAAATTTAAATGCATCTAGCATGAGAACCTTTATATAAAATGGGAACTTGTAACATACGAAAGGTTAGTAACTTCTATTTAACGAACATGGATTCAAATATGGGATTATTGAACTCGATTATAAAATGTGTGACTGAAACTGATAACAAAACATATCAATAAATGAATCGCATCCCACTACAATTTCATCAATTTTGTTAACAGATACATTCCTACCAATGAGGGTAAATACATTCACATCCCGAACCCTTACATCCACATCGACAACCCCTACGACGGTGGCTTCGGACCGTACAGTCACGACTACGAACCTTACGAGGAGGCAGCGACCGTGGACCAATACCGTTATGTGCTGACCCCTCCTAAGGACATCCCCTACTACAAGGACGGATACTACAAGAACAATGGTATCAAGATCATCAGACAGAAACATAACTACAAGGAAGACAAATACGACTTCGAGTAAGTATAAAAAATTGTGTTAACATTTATATACTAGTTTATGTATAGAGAAACAGACTGGAAATTTAGACCTTAATTTTTTCGCCAAGCAGTAATGCATATGTTTTACTGTGATTGAAAGGTGTGGTTGCCTGTGAAATTACAGACGCACAAGATAATCCACCTTCAAGTCTCAAACATACAGGCGTTATACAGTGCAACTTGCGTTTTCCCATTACTAAGTAATGAAGGACCCAAGACTTGTTGTTTTTGTTGTGGGCAGAGCTTACCGCTTTACATAATTTTGAACAAAAAAATAATCAACCAAACAATAAAACTTTAATAGTTCTATTACAAAAAAAAAGAAAAATACTGTATGGATTTTTGATACGTATATAACATTTAATTTTTGTAAAACCCACAGTATATACTACACAATAGGTACCTACTAGACAAAATAGCAGACGCATCATAAGTTATTTTCCAATTAGATGGATTTACTCGTAATATAACAAGGCAATTCTTTGGTATTTACTTCCGTAGATCACACAAAAGCAGGTCATTCACTACAAAAAGATAGCCTTGACAGACAGCATCGCCTACGGGTCAGAGATTAAATCTATTTACGATTCATTCACAATAGCCGAATTGATATATTGTAACATAAATACTTCGGATAACTAATTGAATGAAGTGCTTCGGAACGCGCTAATTAAAATATCTTTAAGACTAATCGGATACGCCGGAAATCACGAATTCTTTGCCACTCTTTATCAAAGTACGACAGTTATTCGTATATGAATTCCAAAGTAATATAAAACAAATCTATTACATTTAATCAAATTTTCGATCAAACAATCGATGCATTAACCTTGGACAAACCTGGTGACATTGTAGGATTTAGTTATTTCGTTGTTTGTATACATTATACATAATTTTAAATGTTTTTTGCAGTTTCGAGACCGAAAACAAGATTCGTGCTGAAGAGAAAGCTATTCTCAAGAACCCCAACACCAGTGACGAAGGAATCGCTTCCCAAGGATTTTACGAATACATCGGCCCTGATGGCTTCATGTACAGGGTGGACTACACTGCTGACGAAAACGGATTCATCCCTAAAGTCAGGAGGCTGGAGACCAAGTATTCCGGGAAATGGACCCTAGAAAAGGTCAACTAAGTAGAAATTAATATGTATATCGAATAATCAGTATTCAAAGCATCATCTTGCCCTCAGCACTCAATTTCGGTTTGGTTAGTTTAACCCGCAGTTTAACTTAACTAGACGAGTTTTAAGTCGGTGGTTGCAGGATGAGTTTATTAGGTAATATTTCTATGACATTGATTTCATACCTTTGACTGATTAAAATTATCTGATTGGTTTCTCATTCGAGTCCAGATATGATTTTAACATTTCACCACAGAATACATACATTTCATACTTGAATCGACTTAACTTCACCATCAATGAACTTAAAAAATAGCAATCGATGTTAATGTGAAAGAGCGTGTTAATTATTCAAATTTACTTGGCAAAGGCGTTAGACCAACGAAAGCGTCGTATTAAACTTTAGTCATGATTAAACTACCATCAATGTTCCAAGCTCAACTTGAATTAAAATATAACATATAGCGCGTGCTAACCATCGTACGCTGATTTCTTATGATTATATTTTTATTTCTTGTTTTTTAGTCACTTCTTTGTCATTTATTAATTCCATCAATGTTTGTGATGCAATTGGTGATGTGAGACAGAGACTATAAACCTTACTTTGACTTGGATGTTGCTAATGTCTAGTGTTTACTTAGATAAATTTATTTATACCGTAGTTGTTAAGTGTAAGAGTTTAAACATTTTAGGTAATTATTTATGGAAAATGTGATAATAAATTTTAATACAATATACTAAATCTGTTTTTAATATGAATCCCGCTATGTAAACTAATTATAAGAAACTTTAAGAGGGTTGTGAATTTGCTCCCTTGGGACATATGGAGTACTCAGGAAAATGGGTCAGATGGAAGTTCCAAGGTAGAGTTAGTAGAAGGTCCCATAGGGGAATTAAACTAACTCATTAGTATAGGAGATATGGTTATTTTCATTCCGTTTGCAACTTACAATCAAGGAAACGGTTCATAAAGAATAGAAATACTTTTAATCATCAAAATAAGTGGGGTTAATTTATCTTTTTTAATTTTATTATTATTATAATACTGGCTACCTATTATTTTCTCTCATTACCCTGGCTCTGTCAAACCAATGAGGTGAAAGGAGCGCGCCTTAAAAAGGCTCCTTCCTTCCTTCGTGCCCTTGACTCATGATGTCTTTATTATTATTTTCCTCTGTAGTAAAAAAATATGGTCTTATATTTTTTTCTGAATTATATCGGTTTCCTCACGATTGTTTCTTTTGGCGTCTTGAGGTTGTTTTGAGAATGGTAAAATATTTTTTGCGTGCCAAAGACCTTGTAATGAAAAGTTCGGCCACCTACTACACGGCCAGTATGCTCTCTTTTCAACGAAAACCCTCAACGTATTACACGGTTCCTTTACTTAATCTTACATATTAAATCATAGCGTTCATCCAATGCAACAAATTTCGAATTAATACGATCCATTTTTCTTAGGAATTGATCGGAAATTAGTGTACCATAATTAAAATCTACTTAACGTTTTATTCCAATATAACATTAGGTTGAATAATTGTTCGTTAAAAAGCTACATGGTACATATAAGCGTACGTGTGACCTATAAGTGATGGCGATGACAGTTCTTAGTAGCGTCGTGGTTCCTTCAGCAAACATCCTGAAGCACATGATTCGATTCCAGCACAAAGACTAAGATCTGCTAGTTGGTTCTCAGCAATAACCTCCGGTGTTGTACGTACAGTCAGCGACAGAATTCGATGAACACGCAAAAACTCCCTTATCCCATTAATCAGCGGCTTTTGATAGGTGCTCATTGTATTATTTGGCCCAATCTGTAGTGACTTATGATGCGTAAGGTGTTAAAGAGTTATGGAACTTTGTATCTATGTATTCATCGACTTTTGTTGCTGTAACTGCGTCATAGGCTTCATATACAGTAACAAAAGATCCTAGTTTGGACAATAAAAAGCACTGCACTATACATAGGTATCTGTGCCGAGCACTGCATTATACATATCTGTGCCGCAAGTTGCATGGGCACAGATACAGAGAACAAATATCGAAGCACGAAGAATAAACTTATCGTGCTTAAGACCAGCTGCAACTGCTTTGGCGTGTCTGCCGCTGAGGCAAGAAGCCCCAGCACATACATTTAGGAAAAACTGCGTCCAAATGATCGGTATCCAAATTTCGCAAGTAAAAAGTCTTACCGACTTAGCCTGCTGAGCTGTAACGTTAGCTTTGATTTGAGGATGGAACAGCGTTGTTGAATTTGCTGGCACATGGTCTTAGTAGGCATCCAGAAGGAACACAAAGGAGCTTATAAGGTTTCAATTTACTACTGCTTATCTTCTCACTAGTTTTCTCGAACCAGCTTGGTAAAGGGTCAAAGTGTGCCTCAAAGAGGCTCCTTTAGTGCATATGTCTTCAAAATTTTGGTTCTAGGACATGTAGTTTGCTCACTGGATGAAAAACATGGATTGCCCGCACAAATTTTCAAAGTAAAACTGGTGGACATCAGGATTGGAACCGGCGTACTCCGGAATGAAGCGCGGGATCTGTATCACTTGGCTTGCGTTTGAGTCTGAATAACCTACAACACGTCTCCCAGTGGACAGACGACTATGCATGCAACATCCCCCGAAAAATTATGTGTATTAATAAACACCATCAGGGTGTTTATTAATATGACTATTTGCACTCTCTAATAAGGTTTTTTGAGGTAGGTATACTCAACCTGAAAGTAATGAGCCACCATGCCGTCTCTCCATTTGAGTTGTCTCGATGTCACAAAGCGATAAATATTATCCTTTAATGCTTAAAAACGCATTACATTTGAATTGAATTAGTTAAATACTGCCAATTTAAGTGGATAAACATAATAAAAAAATATTACTATTAACGTTCTTTGATCCGAGTTAATAACCACGTTAGGTAGGATGGTATCTAATCTAAATTCCTTAACGTAGGTAAGTTTTTGTAGGACAACTTATGGCCCTCTTGGCAATAAACGTCTGAATGTGGAAAGCAATAATATTTGATCTGATATCGCGATAAACAAATACCAAGGCGCCACGAATTTCAATAAAAATATCGCGAGTATAAATAAACGAGTGCCGGAGAGAGAAGCGGAAGGCTCGTAAAATCATGCGTGTTAGGGCTCTGGTAAGAATTTTGGCGAAATTGTTTTGGCTTAGCCCGAAGAGGCTTTTATGGAGCTCGGGACGTTGACCGAGCTCCTTGCCAAGTGGCCGGCGCCGTTCTGGCCGACGCACTGCGATCGCGAATGCTGCACTGCGCACCGCTTATCATCCCAGTTTCCTTGCAATTGTAACGATACAGCGAACAGGTCCGGTCCAAATCTGAGGAATTTCCCTCAACGGAACAGAATAATCTGGAGAGGGCACCGACCCCCGCAGCCGCCGAAGGACGTCCCAAGGCAAGCGGTACGCAAATTAGATGTTTTTTTGTAATTATGTCCGTGATATACGAGTCTGGGGCATATCTGTATGCAAATGAGAGGAGTTCGATTATTGCGTCTTGTAGCGCAGACGTTTACGACTACTTCGTTACGCGGATACCTTTGGGACCGTAAATAATCGATTTCGATCAAAAAATGCAATCCAAGCTTTAATTTTCGGTTGATAATTCCTTCCACAGTGTGTTAATTAAACATACAAAGTGATAAGTGCCGTTAAATAATTATAAAAATAGTCGTCCTGGAGTAGGTACTGACTGTGGAACAACAAAAAGGGTCACGGGTTATAAATTCAATTTAAGTAGGTACGTTCAAATTCAATTTATTTATTATTAAAAATAACAACTAAACCTATGATTTTATTCACTTCTAATCTAAAGTATAATGAATCCTGTTAATTTTCTAATAATTATATATTATAGAAAGGATGTTACATAACATAAGAATATAATAAATTCCTGTAACACCGGAAGACAGTGACGTCGGCGCCGGCCGGTTTAATTGGCCCTGTGTAACTACGCCAAAAGAAAATAATAGACAAAAGAACGTTGAAAAATAGTCTGCAGATGTTGGCAAATTACTACTGACTTATTTATTATTTGTGTGTAAAACAGATATTTATTTATGTTTTTGGTTTTTGGGTGTTTGTTTTTAATTCATGATGATTATATATAAAATACATATATAATAGTAATTAAGAAAACCGCACGAACCTCTTTCGGGGCGTGAATCCTTAAATACGACTAATGGCATTTTTTTATCTGAATTAAAGTTATCCTAAAAAGCGCTTAACCTAGTATTTAGAGCTTGTGACTTTTCCTGTAGTCATGGCTGACGCAGTTGCCTTATTATATCAGGAGCTATCTAAACTCAATAATCATGTAAGTCTATTTAGGCAAAGGCGTCGTGAATCTGTTCAAATATTTGTATTAATGAGTAATTTTCATAAAATATAATTTTAGTAATTAATCGACATAACTCGAAGTAACCGACGAGTTGAACATAATTTATGATGGTCTCAACCATTGTTGTGTTAACAAATAAATAATAATAAATAAATATTCGTGAACATTTCACACAGCGCCATCTAGCCCCAAAGTAAGCTAAACGTGAGGCCAATCTAATTTCAATGCGGAAAATGGTATGAAATACAACTTAGATTGGTTATCCGCTGGCTTGGATACTACCTACTATGAATCTCGTCGCTGGCTCTTTCGGCCCAGTGTGGTGAAAAGATTATAGTGCGCCTCAGATAGGCTCTTTCATTCAAAACGGGAGTTTCATTCGAAACTTTGGTTCTAGGACATATCCGTTTCGTCACATTGTTTTTTTTACTGCTTTGAGACCGTTGTGTTGCGTAATAATTTTATCTAGCTAAAGAATTGTTGTCCCCTCTGGATTAGAACCCGTTACTTCTGGATTGAGGCTGGAATTTTGTATCACTGGGTCAAGAAGTAGCTGTATCGCTACTTTATTATAATAAGAATACAAACATAAAAAAATATTTTTACTTCTCCTGTAAAAGAACATATTTAACATGAGATAAAGCATTATCAAAAACATCGCACTCTATTTTCTTACAAATTTCTCAATAAACTGAAGTGAGACGAGAATTATGCTTATTAAACATTTGCATAAACACTATAAAATATTCCCGTGAAAAAGCGTGCACCTGGATTTAATTGTTAATTTTTCAAAAGCTCACGCCGAGCTTACTTTTCATTAGCGATCCGCAGTTAGGTGCGCTTCATTCATTTAGAATTCCACTTTTGTTCAGAGTTGGCTTTAGGAAACTTACTTCAGTCCGTTATATATAAATACCTGCTCCAGCTCGTGGGTTCAACCGCATGGAACTGGAATTAAATGTTTTTCCACGTCATTATTTATACATTTTTCACTAGTTACAGTTGTGCCTTATCTACTATTCACTTAATGGTATGTTACTGTGTATAAAATGGTGGCTCGCAACGCCGCGATTGGAATTATGCTCTCACGTTAGGCGCGCTGAAACCCTGAAAATAAAAAAGTTAATCAGTATTACTTATCTGGTTTCTATAGTAAAAACTATGCTTAGTTTGTGGCTAGATAACGCATAATGAACTGTACACTGGTATTTTTTTTTACGTATTTTTTTATTCTACAAAGGTAAATTACGTTAAGTATGTTTAATAAAAAAAAGTAATTAATTCAAAAACTTTTTTGATCTGGATCCGTATCAACTGCCCCGTCGCAAGTCCTGGTTAATGGGTAAAATGAACATTATGATTGCGAAAAATATCCCTTGTCTGTACGTCTCGATAGAGAGTCGGAAGGGATCTAAACAGACCAGCTAACTATTCCGAAAGTACATGTGCTAAACGCACAATGATTTTATTTTACAAATTGATGTTTCCTAGTATCTGTAAGAATTCCTACAGAATAATTATAAATGGATTCGTGGCATTTTCCCTTGCTGCGGCTCCTGGACAATGCGCTTTTGTTAATGATTCAGGTAAGTTTCATATTAATTATTCATACAGTGACCTGCTCGTGCATCGTTAGGAATGACACAAGATTTAAGAAGTTAGCTTATTATACCAAAGAAAATCGTGCAATAAGTTCTATCGCAAATTTAGTCTCAGTGCAATAGTTTTGTTCCAATCTCTACGGAGATTATGTTTTGTTGTGTTGCACGAAAGAAAAATTCGTGACTTAATGGATTCATTTGCAATGACTTTCTGTATCTTTCTAAGTTGTGGACGTGTACCTTAACATTCATCCAATTATGTAGAACAAGACTAAGTTCCCAAAACAAAGTTCATTTCATAAAAAGTCCATTGGATTTCAAATACAATTCTTTCAGTTTAACCACATTGAAAAAGCATAAAAGTTCGTCGGTGTGCCTGGATCGGGTCCAAATAAGGCGACTGCTTGCGACATACGCCCGGTGTACAGTAAACTCCGGCAAACTTTATTCAACACCCCATTACGACCGTAACATCTATCGCATAAAGTTCAAAGTTTATTGGACAGGGCACCGATAACATTGTTTACGGCAACTGCCCGCTTTTTGAAGTCACTGGCTACTCTCGTTGAGTTTTATTGAGAAAAGATTGAATTTGTAGGTGATTATTACAATGTATCAAACCATAGCTTCTGCGCGCCACCGCCTGCTTCTTTTCAGGGAGCAATACACATATTTAGTACCTACTTATTGTTAAACGCCTACCTACGCAAGGTTATTACATAGATCTCTTCTTCTTCTTCTTCTTGGCGCCGTGCAAGCATGTCAACACTAATATAAATAGATACTAACTTCACTAAACAACCCTAATTACAAAAAAAATATAACACAAATGCATAAAAAGGTTTTAAGTAACATGAAATAAAAAAAAACAAGATACCCCCGACGTAGATGCCGTACACCGTTGCAGAGTTCTTCTGGCGGGTTGGTTGCCCTGCAGGATCCTGGTGATGCCGTGCATCAGGTTAAAGTTATCATTATTTTGTAATATCATTGAGAACTGACAGTATTTCAAATTTCTAATCGATCAGACCTGTGGAAGTAGTTTATAATATCTCGTTATCACGTAGAAAAGAGGTGATGATCTTCAAATGGCTGAGTAGATTTTGTTTAAACATTGCTAAGAACACTTTTCACCTAACACCAACAGCATCTTTTAAACGAGAAAAACAATCAAATTCGGTTCATCCGTTCAGGAGCTATGATGCCGTAGACATACACACATACAGATCAACACAAACTCTTTATAAACCCCCGACGAAAACGTCGGAGGTTATATTCGATGACTGATAATAAATTCGATGATTATGTGTAACATCCACGATTGGGTCATTTGATTTGTAGAATCCCTTGGTTTGGTTTTAGATAAACGTGAATGCATTCTCTCTAGGAGTACGCGGTGTAGGTACCTGGGATGGTTTGTCAGATGGTCCACGAGCGAATGAAAAAACGTCATTTATAATCTCAGTAAAATACCGAAACTGATTTACCTGCACAGAGTTACGATACAATCCATTAAAATAATTGGAATTATAAAAGGTCAAAGAGAAAACTGTATTTTTAAAAGCCATTAGCACGGACGGCGTATCTATCTCAGTTTTCATTTAATAAACTATTTGATTGGCTATGCATGCTTAATCAAAGTGCAAATGGGTTCCGGCCACATATAAAATTGATATTGATATCAGTGCTAAATATTAAGGTATTTAGTTGGGTGGTTGGGATAAAACTTGAATAATTTTTCCTTATTAATCAAAATTCATTTTTTGTTATCGAATCATGAATCAATCATTCTTTTCTAAAAGTCTGTTTCATGAGTATTCATGGGTTATTTTTCCACCCTTATGATGCGATACAGGGGATTTTATTATAGGCGTATTTTTATTTTTCACTGTATGATTTTGGTGGTATGTTTAAGTTAATTCATCATCAAATCCTCTTCACACCAGAAGTATAAAAGGTATTCAGTTACGGAGATCGCAATGAGCGTAAAATTAAATAAATTCACATCTGCATTATAGCGCCATTTCCCCCAAAACTGGAATCATAAAACTTTGCGCTCACCACTCGTCTTGAGAATACGTACTATATTCTTTGGAGTAACGTATGCTAAAAAATGCAAACAGGAAAATTTAATGGGCCGTGAAGTAAACCGGGTGCGCACCCCGAAGTTTCCTTCCATTTTCGACTTGACAGCGTTACGTTTTGTTCTCGAACGTTACTCGTTTCTTGTTAATGTAGTGAGGTGATGTTAGTGATGAACTCATCTATAAAGAACTTTCTTCTTTGTGATTATTAAGTAGAAATAAATAGTCTCCAATCGAAAGCAGTAGGTTTATTTTTTTAATATTTTTTTGTAATTTAATATTTTAAACAATTTATATCTGAGTAAGATACAACAGGGGTACACGGTATACAAAAATAAACACTGGAAAATACTAAAGTAAAAAACTGTGTCATAGTTTCCAGTTTCAATGGCAATAACGTCCACTTCAAAAGCAAAGACACTACCTAAATGTGTGACATATATTAATTAATTAACCTTTTGGAATATTCAACATAATAATTTGAGAGTAACTATTCAATAAATAACCAGATTGCATCTTTCAAAATAATCTTTCAATTATATAATTTTGATTTAAATGACACCAGGTTGCGGTACTTACATAAGAATCTTCACCATATCTATCCTTCCACAGCAAAAAACTTGTAATTAAAATATAAACCTAGATCCCAAAGTAATTGGTGAGGGTCAGAAGTAAATATATATATAAAATGAGTTTAAAATTACACATTATCATTTTATTTATAAAATTTCTCCTGATCACCTATCTCAGAGATGGACAAGTAAGAGTACCATACCTCGATGCTGAATCCCTATATTTCATTCTATTTTCATCAAAATGTTAAATAATTCTCGAGAACGCCAAGTAATCGGAAAATTTATAAGGGGTTGTTATATGTGGATTTCCTTAATATTACTTACTATCGCTTATTATTCTACGCTATTGACTTGAACATGAAAATTGCGTTTCGTTTTGTTTATGTTAGGGAGAGATGGGAAAGGACGCATGACGTTACAGATAACAGAAACACGAGTACAGTAAGGTACAGTTTCCCGTGAGCGTATATCGTGTTATTATTATAAATCTGCCCGAAATGGGGGGGTGAATATTAAGGAGTCTGAAATTGAGTGCTTGTTTTATTAGTATCTCTGATTTGTGATATCACGACCATAGTGTTAATTGAATTGGATTCCGACGTTTTAGCTTGCACACATATTTAGTAATCCCATTAAATAACAATTAAAATTCAGCCCCATGATATTCTGTGTCACGGTTCTTAGTAAGGTACGGGAGAAATACTACCAAGCAGTAAAGCATTGACGTTACTGTGTACTGGTTTAAACATAAGGTTGCCGCTGAAATTGCAGGCTCCTGAGAATTTCCATTTTCAGATTTGGTAGTTATTTACATTATGTTCAACATCTTCCCATACGTAAAGAGATGAGGGCCTAAGTCGTATTGCTAGCGAGATAATATATTTTGGGGCTATAATATTTCTATACCGGAATAAACTCTCAACCCTTGTGACTCAGTCCGAAGGCTCGGACGCCCTGCGCCACCAATTCGACATAATATTTGGACTAGGTGAAGTATGTGATATTTGTTTCGAATGTGCATGGTTTCCTATCCTCGCTAAATTCGATTGAGTTTTTATTGAATCGCCTAGTCAGTTCAGGTCTAATAATTCATTCCCACTAGTAAAAAAATATATTTGTAAAATATATAATTAAGCAGACCCTCATTTAAATCCTTCTGCCATAGAGTCTAGCAAAATTTTTATGACTTGACGTTCTATGCTACTACTTCATTGTAATGAAAGAGGCTAATACTTAAACGTAATCCAACCAAACTTCTTGGTAATGGATAACGTAACGCGCTGGTACTTAGTCTTGCCAAAACTCGGTTGTGTTACAATTCCAACGTTTTCTTTTTAATTAATTTTGACAAATTACCGACTTTCTCAGTTTCTTCCGCAGTGTTTAGAATACATCTGGTTTAATACGTACAATTACCAGCGATATACTGCTTATTTCAAGCGCTATGTTGTGTCCACAATATATTTTTTAAAATAATCAAACTGTTGAAATTTTCAACTGATGTTAAACTGTATTCTCTGCTATAATAATATGGACAATATGCAAATAACTCACTCAAATAAGATATGACGGAAGTCTATTTAATCTAAAATAATAGTGAAAATGGAACGCGTGATTTGCTTTTGGACAGGTAAATTGGCAATAATCCTCCGGGCTTACTCCGCACACCGATTCTTCTTGATGGAGAGATTAAGATATCGCTGCCAGTTTCCATTACATGAGCATAAACACTAGTTACAAATATCCTCGATATCTTAATAGAAAGAGCTTTGTATATATAATAATAATATAATATATAATAATTACACTAAACATATTTGTAAAGCAAACCAGCTGATCCTTTTGGACTGTGTATTCTCTTTCTATTCGTTTAATTAAATACTGGAGTGACACTCAGAGAGGCATGTCCGAGTACCTACTGTTAATTATTTACTTCGGATGTTTCTAAACACTACAGGTCACTTGTACTGTCAAATACTATTTAATTAAAAAAGAGCTGGGAAAAAACTCTTGAATTGTTCTAAACTGCATTTTTTTTTAATTTCTTTTGAACGCGGTACCATTTCTAAACATATGTTAACTAGATAACTTAAGGAACAATTTTGTACTTTTAAATCTTAAATACATGTTTATATCACAGAACAAACATCTTTGTTCGTCCCACAAATGTATTTCTGTGTGGGAATCGAACCCACAACCTACAGCTCAAAACCATTATGTATATGTAATGATTCCATCAAATGACAAACACAAGAATCAATATAACCAATAAATAGTACCTTGCTAGGGAATTGCCAACTGAAGCATATTATATAACAAAAATATTTTATTTATATTAAAAAATATTTTTTATTACATATTTGATCTTTTTATTTTTTCACCATGTAAAATAATGCTTTTTAATTTTAATGTGACGTTTACTAACTACACACAGTCTGTAAACATTTTTATTAAAATCACGATTAAGTGTTTTTTTTATTTTCCTGTTGTAATTTAATTTAATGATTCTTAATGCTACAAAAAATTATAACTCATTTCAATGCTTTATCAAAATTAGAGTGCATTTACATCTAAACAGCATCTCAATATAATCTACATCCATATTTACATATTTATATATCTACCAGAACAACATATTTTCCAAAACTTACAAAAAACGATACACGACCATTAGACAACTGGCTTGGGTACTAGGAGTAAATATTTCTCTGTATTTCACATATCCAACACCTAACGAAGTTGCCCTACACTACAATGTAGAATTCAATTTGTATACTTCCGTAAAGGATGCGGTCTTTACATACAAAGGACCGAATTGCCCCTTTGATTGAATTATGACCCACCCTTCCCCAGACCGAGGGGTATCTTTTAATGTTTATTTTTATATCTATTTGATTTCTGAAATCGCACTTGAAATGATGGAACCCTTCAGATGCGTTGATATATTTTTGAATAGTCATAGCAAGTTAAGGTAGAGCATCGCTGTCAATTTCTTGCAAATTGCGCGTCAGTTGTTTCACATTTCACGTTGTCCGTGTTTAAGGTACGCTCTGATTTATTTTTATTTTATTCATTAAATGGCTAACTAACAGCTTTGTAACATTAGAGTAACGCTATTCTTGGCGGTTTTTTTGTTGTGTCTGAGTTTCTGACCCATCCTCAACAGATCAAGGAGCCTCTGCATCTTTTTCATTCCTTTGTGGCTCAGACCTGTCGCATCATAAAGTCCTGTATTTTTTAATTATTTGGCAAGATCTCGGCCGCAATAATGTATTCTATGAAAACTTTATAGGGTTCAAAGATAAAGCGCCTTTAAAGGTACTAGGACAGCCAGACGGACGATCTAGGCTAAGTAATAGGGTCCTGTCTTTTAAGTATTAACCGTAAAATGCATAAAAATGGATATTTACTCATTTGATGCGAATATTTCGAGACTAGACTCAAAGACTATCCAAAAAAAAAAACAAATTGTACTTCAAAATAGAACTGAACAGGATTTCAGTTGTCGAAGATGTTACACCCAAAAAGGGGTTCACAAAGGCCAAAAGAAAACCTCAAAAAATTGAGGCAGCCAATCTCGTCAGCAATGTGTCGACTAGCCAATTGAATTTCAAAGCCACCAAGCCACCACAAAATTTATTCAAAGAATAAATCTGAAAATTTGTAGATCTGAAGGCGCAGCCTGAAAGACGCCGACGCGTCTACACAAAGGAATTTCTAAATTTCACGACTTCCGCTCTGAGTGTTTCACTACATAATATTTTAGGTCGAGACACTTTGAGGATTGTTTTGTTTGGAAATAGGCGAAAGTTTCTCTGATTTTACGTAGGTATATGAAACTATAAACTCGTAAAAAATTGAACGTGCACCTTTTGGACCAAATAATACTATAATAATAATAATAATACTACGTAATTAAATACGGGCATTATCCTAACTCCATCCTAGCTCCATCTACAATTATTACATCAATTAATATGAAAACAAAGTTATTAATTATGGGGTACATTTAAATTAAGATTTTAGACCCCTTTTACTTTTTGTCATCAGATAGGTACAATCAAATATTGAAAACTGGAACAGCATTACCACATAATCCTTCCCAATCGCAGGTATTTAACCAAACTTCCACGGATTCTACTTCTATATTTTCAGCGAAGTAATGAAAAAAGCATAATCACAGAAACAACCGCACAAAATGAACCATATATTTACATGAAAGAGTGGGTAAAATGACAAATGACTGCAGGGAAAATTGTGAAAACTGTAGCTGACAATTTTAAGGCACAGAAAAGATACAAATAATAAACAGTGCATGTACATAATTAATTTATGATCCTGGATTCGATTAATTCTCACCGTGAATACCATCATAGTATTTGTGGTGAGAGCGTAATAGCTGAGTGGTACAGGACCTGCGTTAAATCCGGTGGTCGCTGGTACAAAGCCAGAAGTACAACAGTGACGTTTTCGCTTGAAATATGTGTGTGCACATTACCACTTTCTCAAGGTGGTGAAGGAAAAAATCTTGGTGATACCTGCATGCGGTGTAACCAAAACCTCGAAGACGTGTGTCTGTTGAACAAAAGGAGCTACTTTGAGACACAAATTAATAACTACAACACTGGTCTGAGAGAGAGAGAGCTGTAGGGCCACCAGTAATAGTGAGGCTAATAATAAACTAACCAAGATCATATAAATATAGCTCATTTGAGGAATACCGATACAAAAATAATTAAAGGGCTGCAACCGGAAGTTCCTAGATAAACTGCAAGAAAATTTTAAATAATAATCATTGAGTGATAAATTATTGCAAATCAAATTCTAAATAAATCAACATCTCAGTAACGTCGTCATAAAAAGGACTTTAGAGGTATAACTTCAAATTGTTCCTACTGCTTTCTAGATCTACTTATTCTGTGTTGACGCGTTGTAGCCGGGGGCTATCTATCCCATCGCACTGCCACCCTCAAGTGTCAAGATTGTTAGTTTCCTTAGTACGTGTATTGGTGTTGATACATTTCGGCGTGCAAGAGGAAAAATGCGGTGCAGTCTTTTAAACATAAAATTTTAACTATGTGCTTATTTTGTTTATTTAACTTCATGCCCTTTTTTAATAGCAGGCAAAAGCTATTAATAATGTACCTCAGTTAAATTCATTTTCGCTTTCTTGTTGTTTTTACCCGACCTTCCACGTACACGTCTCAGGGTTACGGGCGCATACGATGCGACTTGGGTCTTGTCGTACCTAGTAAGGGAGGACCCAATTCGCATCGGTTGTTATGGGCAGAGGTTATCACTTAACACCAGGTGGGCCGTCGGCTCGTTCCGAAACTGTAACACATAAAAAAAAACCTATTATGGTGCTGATTATTAAAACGTAAGAAAATGTATTTCTCATTGGCACATATTATTATACGTTTATGAATTAGCGGTTACTTCCACTTGGATGTTGATTTGCGTGGACGGTTTAATTTCCGTTGCTATGATCTGTGCTTACGTATGTTAATATTAACTGTCTACTCAATTACCTAGTTGAGGGTTACCATTTTTTACTTTATTTACCAAGCAATTGGGATATCGTTTAATAGTTTTAACTAGATTTACGTGCCAACTCGTGATCCATCGGTAGGAACACAAAATGCGCTCTGAAGCCCACCTCAGCATGCACATGATTTCTTTAGATTTCTGATGAAAAGTGGTGAGGCATAACAAAATCTATGAATATAGAATACTTAGGTACTAATGCGAATTAAGTACTTAATGCAAATTTATTTTACTGCCATCAATTCTTCTTAGGGACAAAAGCACTCTTTGCAATTATTTTTCTTTCAGTGTAATATAAAATGACAAGAAAAGTACTAACAGGTACGAGGAAGCTATTACAGTGCAGCACGATGCCATAAAGCGAGCGCCTTGTTATTTATATCCGCAAGCACCTGATTCTGCCGCCTTGCGCTTTACGCAGAGCAATATCTTCTGAGAGTAATCCTTTCTGTATCACTAGGTGCAACGCACAGGTGTTAAACTGGAATATACTTATTGGTTGCAAAATATCTGGTGAGAATGTAACGCTTGAACAATTTCCAATGTGGATATAGATAGATAGATATTTGGTTCCTTTGTTTTGTTCGTTTTCTTTTCGAGCGATCTTATTTATGGACAGTCCCCGTGTAGTAACAAATATATTAGGCACAGTATGACATATTTACGAATCCCCCAGTTACTTGGCTCACATATCAGTTGGTAGTAACTATGGCTTCTGCGCTGTAGGTCATGGGTTTGATTCCAAACCTTAATCATTGGTGTGACGAACATAGATGTTTGTTTTGAGTCTGGGTATGATGGTAATATGTATATATTGTAGGTATGTGTTAACAAAAGTATAAGTATTCTATAAGTTGTCTGGTTCCCATAGTAAAGCTATGGTTAGTTGAGGACTAGATGGCACAGTGTGAAATGGTATATTTAATTTAATAGTTTTGAAACAATTTTCTTTAGTAGGCGTGGAACTTATACCTAGTTCGTCTTGAGAAGACTCTGGTAGTGTCGTGAGAGATCACGAAACCCATTTCTGCCGCTAAGCAGTTATGCATTCTCGTGACTGTTTCCGGTTTGAAAGGTGCAGTTGCCGGTGAAATAACAGGCTCAGAAGACATTCTAACCTCAGGTCTCAGAGTTACAGGCGCATACAATGCGGCGTGGGTCTTCTCGTTCCTACAGGAGGACTGAGTATTGCTTGTTCTGGGCAGAGGTTACCACTTAACACCGGGTGGGCCATCTGCTGGTTCCATAACCTAATCTTATAAAATCCTATCATGCATCTTTTAAATAAATGGTATGTAGTACCTATCTATTTTTATCTATTTTCTCTATTTTTTTCCTTTTTTTTTACTTATAATAAAGATATATTCTATTCTATTCTATCTTTGTGTGAAACCCCCTGCATTATAATCAATAAGCTCAAACCAATCTCCGCGGGAGACGTTTGAATTGAACCCATCTCTAGCGCTTCTACATAGTTTGTGCCCTCAGAGACCATCTTGTACAAACTTTGACCTCCTGTCAGGTCGCATTGTCATTTGTTTTGTTTTCGGTTTCCACAACATCTATTGGTACCTACAACATCTATAGGAGTTTATCAGTTTAAGTAATGGATAAGAACGTTTATGTTTATAAGGAATAGTGAGGAATAGAGTGTTAAACAGCGAACTAGGTCTTACCCTACTTGGGTAAAAGAAGACTTTAATTAATAAATAAATATTGGTGGACATTTCACACAGCGCTATCTAGCCCCAAAGTATCATAGAAACCAGACAAGTGATATAATACTTAAATACTTTTTTGTAAA
Organism: Chesias legatella; assembly: GCA_947359385.1. Classification (NCBI taxonomy): domain Eukaryota; kingdom Metazoa; phylum Arthropoda; class Insecta; order Lepidoptera; family Geometridae; genus Chesias; species Chesias legatella. Next base: position 4,625,144 of record OX375765.1, on the reverse strand, counting down.
TACATACATATAATACATATCAACACCCAGACACAGAACAAACACCTATGTTCGTCACACAAATGTTGCCCTGGGTAGAAATCGAACCCACGACCTTAGCACAGAAGGCAGGGTTACTACCAACTGAGCTATGGGGCCAGTCAAAATTACAAGGTACCTACACAAAATTAACCAAATCCAGTAATGTACGAGATAATGATTTGAAAGATGTTTTGAATGATACTAAATCCATTATCATGATAAACGCTAGTACAGTACATTGTAACAGTTTCTAACCACACGGTCTAAAGCAGTTGACAGCGTGTGGTTACGATGACATGCAGCAGGGCAATTTGGCGATATACACCCGTTGATAATAACTAAGTAGAAGCGAAACCTTAGAATAGGGTGGCCCTATTTGCAGACCGATGTGAGACTTTGGTACCTAATGTTAATTCTAAATTTCTTTTCCTGTCAACCAAAACTACAAATAAAAGAACGAAGTCTAGTGATTCATACAAGGACTTTTTTTTTGACCTGATTTGTTCTGGATTTTACAGAAAATGAATATAATTTAGTTATTTTAGTTTTTTAGTGTGTTTCGGAAATCTTTATCATAACTTTTAGTTTATCATAATGGAATGTTTGGATTAAGTGTTAAGTATCTGAGTGTGAACTAAATGAACTGATTGATCCTAAAGAAATAAAGTGGGTAAAGTAACAATGCTGAGGAGAATTGAGTGTCAAAGTCACAAACTGATGAGCTGGCACATTCATTGCATATCACGGTGCTTTAAAGGCATTTGGTCATTATATAAGTTTAGCACACACATATTGTATATGATTTAGATTAAAATTTACCTGTATTAGATTACCACGCAAACAAGTTTTGAAAATTTAGCTATTATTAATTATTATTACAAAAAATGTAAAGTACAGAAACAAAAACTGTCTGCGCAAGTACTACCTATAACTTGAACTTCTCTGACTACTTTCACTACGGTGGTCTTATATGCTTGCGCTTCATACTGATTTTTACTCAAGTGTCTTTAATAAACTGTAACTGAAAACTAAAGAAATCATGTCAAAAATAATAGATGAGGCTCACTCAACAAAAATTCATAAAATATACCAGTGTAAATGACATTAAAAGAGAAATAATTAACAAATGATGTAATTGACGTAAGCAGTAGGTAAATACATACTGCCGGGTATTCAAGGAGAGGAAATCAATTCGCTTCTTTCTGATGTTTTAGTGATCACTATGCGGTATAATGTACTTTTTGCTCTATAATCGTGAACCTAAGTGCTGACCTAAACATCAGTTTTAGAGAGCACTTTGTAGGGGATGTAGGACAGCTACAAAACTGTTTATTGAAGCAACATTGACAGAATGACAGTATATAACATGTAGGTTTATAACATATTTCTTTATATTTTATCTCTATACTGGGATTCCCTTAGTCGAAGGTGGCATGGATACACACAGACGTGTAATATGAACATTCCAACACTGAAAAAAATTATAATCATGACACATTATTTTCCCCTTGCTAAATCAAACCTTTGAAGTCATGTAATCCTGATAGTGGGGTGATCCAAATGTTCTATCCCTTAGCAGACTAGCTTATACACCAAATGAAAATTGTCTGAGGCTGCTGACAGCTACTGGCCAGTCAACCAGTCTGTTGAAGGACCTCAAGTCAAATGCTTTGGTTTGTACCATAATTATAATGAGTACGTTATATTCGCAGTTCTTATTTATGAGAAAACCGCAGGGCGTGCCTGTGGCGAGTGTTCCTTGTGCGGCGATACCGCGGAGCCTGATAATCCTGTATTATCCACTCACACCCAGAACAATTATAATCATCAGAAACGTCTATATTCTTGTTTGTCTGGGTGGGATCAAACCCACCAAAAGGCAGAGCCACTTACCGAGAGCTTACTATCGAGCTGTGAAGCCATTCATGGGATATAATATAATAATTATGGACATAAAAGTAACACATAACTAGCAGTCAAATGTATCCTATCAGCAGCCTACCAACCTCCGACACCCTTGTTATGCCGAGCATCAAACTGCTAAAAAAAGTTACAACTCATAAAATACCTCATCAAAATTTGGAAAAGCTTTTAAGCCCAAGTCAAGTCACTTTTACTACAGTTGTAGCAAATAAAACTGTGACAGCCCCATTTACCTCTTTTACAAACTAATAAAACAACGGAAAATTGTTTTCTTTCGCCAGACTTGTGACGAGACAGCCCTAAATGGAACTGTCAATTAAAGCTGTTATAAACGAAATTTCTAAAACTATAGTATAAATATACGCGATTGCAACAACTACTTTACAAAATGAACTATTAATTTAAGCTTATACGTCACTCACGGCACTAACATCTCCTTTGTTTAATGGTAGGTACACACTAAGATACCTGTATACACAAACATCAATGTTAAAGAACAAACTTAATGCTTATTCGCAGTTTGCCTCGGTCGGGGCTCGAACTCGAAAACCCTAGTTTCCAGGCGGTAGTTGCCAGCTTACCATAGCAAAATTAACATAGAATAATCGTATCGACATTTAAGTTAAGCAGTAATTTTGGCTACAAAACACTGAATGATAATTAAAAGAAACCAATTTTAGCGTTATGACAATTTCTCAACTCAACACTTGGGGATTAAGTGTTTTATTTTCTTCAGAAAGCAGATATTTTTTTTAAGAAATCAATGGAAACACAAATACGTTTATTGTATATTGAAATTCAATGGTTAATATAGTACTACTGATTGGTTAACCTCAACCATAATTAATTATTCATATATTTCCGAATTGAGTTTCAATAATTTGGTCCAAATTAATAATACCCGTTTTCTTACTGATTGTACTTTAATGAATGGACTTAATATTACAAAATATTGCGTAGTTATGATTATGTTAATTTTAAGCCATAATTCACGTTACAAACGGTATTTATATACGTAAATCGTTTAATGTTCATGCTTTATTACAGGTGTTTGGTTTATATATTTTTTATTCTTATGAGAAATTTCAAATTTTAAAACGTTACTTATTAAAAATTTCACGTTTAAAGCTGACTCAGAGAATATATATTTACGTTCCATAATAACAAAGCACATTATTTTACAGAAAAGAGCTGTTTTAAAAAAAAAACTATCTAAGTGTATATTTCACCAGATATATCGAAAACAAATCATAATACAGTTTCATCAGAGGATGAAATATTTAGAATGTTGGTTGAGATACATACTTAGGTACCACCTACTACATATATTTATTAACTTTGATCGTAAATGAAAGAAGATTAAGAGCAGCCATGTGAGAAAAGTGTGTTCAAAATACCAATTCAAAATTAATTTACATTAGTGTCAGTATCAGTTGTACACTTACGTACAAAATAAAAGGAAAGATAGAAATACTTTGGATATATGTAATACTGGATTTTAAGTGCGCCTCAAAAAGGCTCCTTTCGTGCAGTTTTCGAATTTTTTTGTTGTAGGACATGTCGGTTTCCTCACATATTTTATTTACCGTTTTGAGAACGTGGTATTGGGCACATAAATCTTTCAAAATAAAAACTCATATGTGCACGTCGGGTTTTGAACCGGCGACCTCCGGATTGAAGCTGGGGGTCAGTACTACTAGACCACCACGCTCTACATATACAACATCTTCTCTTTCGGTCACTTCGACCACTTGGCTAATTGGTGCGCAATAAGTACTTCAAACTGAGGTCGTATATACTTATGGAACCTCAGTATGAATGCGTTCATTAAATGTTTATGTTGTATTATAATTATATCGGTTTTATTTCAGTATTGATAACAAGCCAGCAAACGCGAACTCAAAGCCCGAAATCATCTCAGGGGTCAAAACTGGCAAAATACTACTACCGCTTTTTATTCTCACTACACCGGTTACGTGCTAGCTAATTGTCTTAAAGTAGTAATAGAATATAAGAAAAAAAATTATAAATGAAACGGTATTTTTACCACTAAGTGTAGCAACTCGTTTCTTCGCTTCGCGTTTCAATAAATCAGAAGAAATGACGCCGCCCGCGTTAGGCAGTCATCGTCTCACTGGGTGGCCTGCGGCGGTCGTCGGTCGGTGCAGAGTTGCCGAACACCCGGCTATTTGAATAATAGCCGGAAAAAACAAGATATTATAGATTTAGAAAAGATTATAGAAGTTAACTCCTTAAGAATCTATATAATTTAAAATCCCCGGTACGAAAACACAATGGGTAGTAAAATCGAGGGTTAAAAAAAAGCTTTATGACAAATGTAAGTCGCACATGAATAACTCCAGTCACGCGTCGAAACTGACACGAATTCTTTTTAATTATTAGTGCTAAGCACATGGTGTGTGATTGGTGGATAGTCAGTTGCACCCAGCATTATTTTGTCAGGATAAAATATAGGGCAGATAATTTCTACCACTGCATGCAGCGTTGTTTGTACGATTTTGTTAAACATATTGATAGTGGTCACTTTTTCAATGTGTGATTTGTATAAATATTTGCAGAAACATATTTTTTTTAAATAATAATAAACTGTGTCATAATTTATCGTTATATCAACCATCGTTTAATGGCCACAGGTCACATGTCATTAGATTAGATTTCCTTGTCTTTCTGACTGCAAATGTGCAGATTCAATTAGATTATAGGAAGTTTATTTTCATTAATACCTATGTATATTAATACCTTTATGATCGTCACTGACACACAAAGTGACCCACTAGGTTTGTAGTACAAACTTAATCCGGTTTTTGTAAATTACCATCACTATATTCACGCTTATTTCACGCCAAGTATCTCCAACGTACAAAGTGACACGGAAATAGTCCGACTGAATATGAGCCAATAATGTGCTGTTAAAGGGTAAATGGCTTTTGCTGCTAATATCTGTTTTAAACAACTTAACAGACTGTTTTTATTTATATTTAGTTTAAGGTGATATAGGAGCCAAAGACGCGTTAAGGTTGCACATAAAATATTATTAATATTATTATTCTTATTACTTTGAATTTGAAGTATTTTTTAAGTTGTTTTCTGACGGCCGGCACAAGACAGACACAATGGGGCTCGACAGAAAAATATTAAATTGCGTAGTTACTTCAAAATTTGCGTTTTTAAGTGAAAGCAAAGACAGCTTTTTTTATGCACCAGTTCCCATTAAAATGTCTTTCCCTTTACAATATAGGGGAATCACGGATTTAGCTTCTTGAAGAGAAATCACTTTATATAAATATCCTGAAACAGAAATCCTAGCGCCATAAATTCGACTACGATATTATTTAATTTATATATTGATAAGATATACCTAACTTAGTACGAGAATGTAAGGGTTCCTGTAAAACATTCATTAATGGCAGAACGCACTGTTACAAAAAGGAAGAATTCTCTTCTTCAATTTATCAACCTATGGGAACATTCTACAACATATTTGTAGAATTCGCATCATTTTAGTTAGGAAATCCACGTGCGCAGCAAACCGCGAGATATTAACCACAGCTTCACAATTCCCTAGACGTTCCTATTGTTATCCAAAATACTTTCTTACTTCAACTTCCCAGTACCTACCTATTCAACTACATCCATTCCGATTTGGTTTTTAATTTCATCCCCTTGAGATTGTAAATGAAGCTATGAAGCTCTTCGTGAATTCGTCCACGCCACACGAAAGATTTATTCGAGTTTGTTCACTCTGAATATGTTGACGCGTGCATTTCTTGACTAATGTAAATGAAAACATTAAACTATGTTTCAAATTGGCATTAAGAATCAGTGGTGTTTAACGAAATATAATGTTTATGTACTCGCTGTGAACCCTAGTTTCATAATATATAAATTAATTTTGAAGATATTATGTTAAACAACTTTTGTAGATTTTGTATTTAGAGAATTTAGAAAAGGGGAATTTGATCAGTAAATAAATTATACATTAAAATGTTTGATTGCAAAGCAAAACGGAATAAAATTTTCTGACCCATCATTTAAAGTTAAAGATTAGGTGCATAATGTAGGAAAAACTAAATAATCTGATAAATGCTGAGATACTCTGTGCCAAGAATACCACATCTATGTCATTGTAAGTTCTGCTCTCCACCTTTCCACCTTTCACGTCGTTAGCATAGTTTGTTGCCAATTTACGATAAACTTTGTCCATTTTATTTCTGATGGGAAAATGCGTTGTTGTTATTCATAATAATATGACTATTTGACTATCTAGCTATATAGCAACATAGTGACTATTCACTCGCTACGAAGTCATTTGGTTAGTACGTACAGAACGACTCAGCCACAATATAATTGTTACATTTTGCTACACAAAAAAACGGCTTTGCAAAAGAAATTCTACAATTCAAAACTAAATTAAACTATAGCCAACAAAGTAATTAATTTTTGAGCAAAGTGTAATTACAATTGGCCCTGGAGAAAAACGATTACGAACAAACAATAAACAATTTACCCGCAAAAAGCTGCTGAAATATACTGAACAGTAGTAGAGTAGTAGAATAGTAGCAGTTTCGAGTTAAGCGAGGCATGAAAAGCAGAAGAACGCAAAAAGATAAATTACAATTTTCTTCTTTATTTTTTATTGTACACAGATAACAAAATACAAAAAAGTGATGCAGTAATACGTACAAAGGCGAGCTTAACTATAGAAGAGTTCTCTTCCAGCAAATTCTTGAAGCTAGAGAAAGGCATTTTACAAAGGAAATTAGATTATATGAATAGAATAGAATAGAATATATTTATTTTCATATATGAAACACATAACAAATTAAATTATAATAAATTAGGTGTACAAATATGTCTCGTCATCAGTCTAATTACGATTTTCTTATATGTAGATATACCTAGATAATAAAAATAAATTAAAACTAAATGTCTTCAGTTAAGGCCGGAGAATCGTCGCTGAGGCTTTCAGTTTTTATTTATTATCAATATTGAACTTTCGGCTAAAGAATCAGTATCGTTAATGCTTGTTCGAATCTGAATGAAAGTGAATGCCGGTGAAATTGCAGGCGCATGAGACGTAACATCCCCGTCTCGGGGTAATGGACGCAACGCAATGCAACTTGAGTCATCTCATACCTTGGTGGAAAGTTACATTGCTGTTTTCTATGGGTAGCGGTTACCACTTAACATCAGGTGGGCCGTCAGCTTGTTCCGATACCCGAATAACATAAAAAAAGACAAAAATATGTGTGATTTATCGCTTGCTTTTTTGAGTGTGTGCACCAAGGTGAAGATTTGTTTCTTCTATTCTTCAGGGATATTATTTTTCAGGTGCGATGTCACAGTTCATTAGACTTGTTGACATCAAAATGCCTTTAATATTATCTCCAGTATGTAGGTACTCCTTTATCATGTTTCCCTTCACCGTTTATAGAATGTATCATGCACACATACATTTTTCAAAAAACTTAGGTTTCACTATTATCTGAAGTTAACTCGCGTTGTACCACTCGGCAACCATGTTATCATTGCTCTATTTGTTGTGTGGATGTTGGCGTATGTTTTTCAGCCGTGACAAATCGTACAATCTAGCAAGGTGGGTAATACAACTGTTTATCAAAAAAGATTGCCACTCAAGACTTTCACCGTAACGTATGTGTCTATGTATTATATTATTACAATAAGGTGTCAAAGCGTCTATATGTCATGAGGTTTAATGCGATAATTGTTGACTCTAAAGGTTTAATTACCTATCTGAGATTGTGCTGAATTTTTTAATTAATATTTATGTAAAATTTTAAAAAGTATTTATAAAAAGAAGCTTGTATTGATAAATCCTAGGAAATACAAACTTTTGCAAAGATATAATCTACCTATGTAGGGGAAGACCCAAGTCGCAATTCGTGTTACGGGTAGAGGTTTCCACTTAATACCAGATGGGTCATCTGCTCCTTCTGTAACTTTACCACATAAAAATAAGTTAAATATGATTCTTCAAATAAAATAAAATACTCTTTCATTAATTAAAATACGAAAAAACTTTCTCTACAGGTTCTGACTGATACGTGAAGCGGTCACATTCTGGCAATTCTCACTTAGGCGTTTACTATAAACATGAAAAGTACGATGCAACTTCCCTATAGTCGAAGTAACGGAACTTCAACAACACCTTGCTGAATATAAGAGCAATTTTTCTCTTAAAACCAAACAAATGAGGCGCCATTAGATGGAGTGAGAGCGCTTAATCTATTTCTGACGAGTTCAGTGACGCCGACAAAGACAAATCGACATTAGCCTACCACACGGCGCGGCGCAAAGGCGTCCCATTTCTGTTTCAATTCCACTTTTATTTGCGGATTAACTTCTTATTAGTCACTGTGCCGAGACCCCAGCCTACGAGCTTTATGAATGACTCAATTATTTCACAGACTCAGCCGATCCGCTGAATTTGAACACAGCACCCGCTAAGCATGACTTATTCCCACCATTTCGAATCAGTGACGAGTTAAATCTCGGTTGAATTGAACAAGACGATAAATTACTTACTTAAGATGTTATGAACGTACTCCATCATATCTTAATCATTAAAAATGCCCCCGTTGTTTAACACATGTTTGTCTTTCTAAAGTAACAGGCGTATTAATACACTGACAACATATTTATGTTCTACCGAGACAGAAATAATGTTCATAAATTTAATGCTATTAACATTCTACTATAAACTGACACAGAAATATTAAGTCTGAGCTTGAAAATTTACTGTAACAATGAAAATAAAAATGCCAACTCACAAATTAATCGGTTAATTCGTTAGAGCCGTTATTAGCTCGGGAATTAGATTTACTTTTAGGTTTTGTCTGATGCTATTATACTGATTATCGAGTACGAAATGAAAATTGTTTGTTTATTATTCTCACAATGGATTTAGAATCTTATTACGAAGCAAAAAGATGCAAAGTCGTCGGTTATGTTGTTGGGTGTGACAGGCAAAAATAAAAAAGAGGGCAGCGTATTTCAGAACCGACAAGTTGAAGAATGTCGAAATGTGTCATCTGTCATTCGGTATTTAAAGCGATATGTTATTCTGAAAGTGTCTCTTGCTGTCGTGTTTCTAAATAGCGAAGCAGCTGTCTCACTAAACATTAAGCATTTTCAGAAGATCCAATGAAAATTCCGATGTCTGTAAGATGTTTTCCGTGTTGGAGTTAACGAAACATAAATTGTGTAAAAGTACGTAAAACATGTTGGGAGACCAAAGAGATTTTTAAATACTATCATAAATTGAAGCGTTTTAAAAGTTTCCACTTGCCTTGATAAGGGCATTCAAAATAATAAAAAATACTGCGGTATTCCTTACTCGTCTTAAATTCGAATGGTTTGTTAGTAGTAAATAGTACCTAAATAAAGCCCAGTCTATATTCATTTATCAGTTTTAGTAAAAAAGCAGTTATATTTTAAGTAATATAATACTAAAAAGATAAATTGACCGATATTAATAGATCTGAACCGAACCGAAATGAAAGGAAACGATGAAACTAATCCAAACCGAAATAAGTTGGTAATCTCGTTTCTTTCTCTCATAACAAAACTACCGTAGTTAGTTCAATACAGTTTAGAACTATGAATCTATAATCAACTAATTTATCTTAAGCCAATATTTGATGTCATACAAAAGTGATTGCTTTATATCGGAACGATGAACATATATTTTCACCTCATATTATAAATGCAGATTTGGTAAAGTAGCAAATATAGTATGTTTTTGCCTAATCTGCATTTTTTTATTGTGTAGTATATTTTGAAGTAAGAAGTAATAACAACTATAATTTTCTATTCCATCCTTAGAAATAGACATAGTATAATTGTAAGTACGAGAATTTGAGTGTAAAATGTGATTCAAATTGTAATAATAAAGTGCAAACTTTAAAACCCCAAACGCAGAAAATTCCAAAAGAAATACCGAAGTCAATAGATATCCACTTTCTGCAATGTCCCAATATTTCGTCTCTAGACATTGTTTTTGCGAAGTACAGTCGTGATCAAACTGACCACTTCCACCGTCAATGGGAAGCATTATGTTGCATGCTCAGCAGTTGTGCACTTGAAAAGCTTAGGGATGCAATATTGTTATAAGCGTTAGCGGTTTTCATGAGTCACCTTTTTTCATACCGAATTTGCCATTTGTTTTTACTGATGATGCTATCAATAAACAATATCTAATGCAAGTGACTTATTCTACTCGGCAACTGACTATGTAATACGACTAGCCACTTTACATAACAGAATTTAGTAAAAAAAAAACCTTAGTTTAGTTACGAGTGTTATTCCCCATCGACCACATCGAACAATTCGCTAGGCTTCTCACAGTGATGCAGTCATTTAAACTAAGTAACTTAGAATATATTCCTGATTTCCATAACTTCTAACCTTCTAAACAAAATAAAACTGTCAAAATACACCATCATTTCACATTGGTTTTAAAGAGTTATGGAGAAAATCTGGGAGAATATTTAGAAAATTTAATGCAATATAAAAAAAATGTTTTCCTTTATCAAAATCCACAAACTTTGCCAAAATCATACAAAAAATAAATATGTAATTTTTTTTATAAAAATCCCAGTAGAGATTAGAAATGGAAATTATCCCGCTACTGAACAAACTGTGACCGTAGCCCAAAACTGTGAGCAATAACGATTTTCCGCAAGCTCCTCCAGGTAATGGCTGTTGCGACATTATATCGAGTGCATCGCAATTTTTATTCGCTACGTTGAAATTTAACATTTTTTCATTTAACTATCTGTAAATTCTTATAATTCTTACGCAATACTTCACAGCCTGTAATGGACAATAGGCATACACTGGACAAGTGTACCTAAGTATTACTACTACACACTACTACTAATTACTACTATTACTATTCGTGGTAAAAGAAAATGTTCACCTCAAGAAGGCTCCTCTCGTTCGCTTACTGCATTGAACAAGCATACTCGTATTACTACGTATACGTATATACGTACTCGTATTACTACTAGTGGTGAAAAGATTATAATGATTACTTTCGCGCACATAACACAAGTCTTCTTTCAAAGGATTAGGTGCTGGGTCATGATGATTACTTAAGAAGATTTCCTACACCGTTTTTAGAATATGGTATTTAAGACATACATTTTGCAAAACTTAATGGAACCTAATGGTGCATGCCTGAACTTGAACCATCGTCCTTGAAATGTGGTGTAGTACTGCTGGACGACAATATTCAATTTATTTTACCACGACAGTCCAGATTGGTGGCTGTCGCAATGCCTTCTATTATTTGTTGGACGTGCTCGTTTTCTCTCTATGTATTTCTTAGTCGTATTGAAAACGGATAACCGTTTATACTTTTTTCAAGTAAAATTATAATTATATATATATAGATAGTCATAGTCCTAAATTAGATCCAACTTTTAAGTTGAATTTCTGGTTCTTCGAACAGTCGGGCCTCACTTGAGATATCTTATCATCCTCATATGGTTTTGCTATGGTGACAGAAATAGTTACGGTACAAATTCTTCCCCGGACGAAACCATGAAGAAATTTTACTTTGTAATACATTGTGTGAGAAATATATTCCCTTCAGTATGTATAATGCTTGCTGCTTTACTTTACCCAGACTTGCAGTTCACTCTACCCAAAATCTGCCTACAATCCTCACTCCTAAATATTATCATAATTAACATCCCTACGTTTCACTTAAGTAATAAATTCAAAAACTTGGTATTCAAATTAACATACGTGTGACCTTTTCAAGCATATTATATCAGAGCCTTCCAGGTGTTTGCGGCGGTAAGCGCGCAGAGTAAAGATTTAAGGAAGCGCTTCCGCGTTTGGTGTGATCTGTTGCCTGTGTATGAACCGTCTTTACCTATAGGTAACGGCGGTTCATACACAGGCAACAGATTAGATATAATTAGGGATACACAATTTTTGTACTTATTATAGTAAGTAGAAACAATGTTTATCCCTAATTCAATTACAGCTAAAAAAAAACAAATTTATAAATCATTTTTGTTTATTTCAAAAGTAAAACATGGCATAAAGCCACCACGCAGTAACAGACACGAATTATTGTGTTCCGGATTGAATTGATTCCGGTGTTGTAGCAGATTAAATTGGCACATGAATAATCCTTTTCCACCCTCACGTCCCATAAGCTACCAATGCAGTACGATGCAACTTGGGTTTTCTAAGTCTAAGTGTGGGACCCATGTAAGGCTAAGTTAACTTAATATCAAGTGCGAAAACATTATTTCGTTCTCATCAAAAAAAATCGTTGAGTTTCTGAAAGATAGAAAAATATATACACATTTTTCATTTATATACACTTGCTTTTATTGTGCGCTACCCTGTTTTCTTTCTCTATGGATACAACTAACGGCCTCTATACTACCTTGACCCATGACACTGCGGTTTCTTTGACCAGTTATTTAGGCGCTATTTTCGTAGCCAGGCGGAATGACGCCTTTTCATTCGAGACGACATTCTCAGAAGAGATTAAGACTTGTGATAATATAATTATCTAGTATTTATGTTAATATGATAAGAATATCTTAGGATTAGCTTCTTGACATTAAAATCGAAATCATTTGTAATAAAGTAATTGAAATCTACCTTGGAGAGATTGTTAGCATATTAGTATAAATTGTACAATAAAGCAAGAAAAATAAAGACAAAAAATATTACTTAAACATTCTCGGGAATAGTTATAATATCAATATTAATAATAGTTTCATATATTTTATGTATATTTTTATGTCAAGAATGATGAAACTAGATGGCTCGCCCGATTTTAAGTGGCATCGTCCATCAATAACAACAACAAAATGTAATATTCGGTGTTTAATCACGATTTCTCTGATACTTGAAGTTGGAATTTACTTTTGCCTGGTATTTCAATAAAAACGAGAACTGAATACTAGTTCATTATTGCAATTATAGATCGGTATGGCAGCAGTACCTTTCCGATAAGTTCTACTGCTATAAAGTCATTGTCATGTTCGTACGCTGGAACAGGAGTAAACCTTCAGAAGATGGTATCTAGACTGTCGCAGTAAGTCCTCCATTGGATCCTACATTTCAGACTCCTAATCCTAATCTAAAAAGTTTCAAGTGTTGAAAATTTTCAGCAGACACCATTGTTAATGAGCAACTTCGTAAGTATAGTTTTATCAGTAGACGTATAAATTAGCCATTACTATCTCAGGTTTTCTCAGCATCTCCTTAAATCTAGACGGATGACGACCATTTATCTCAGGCTCAGCAAAGAAACTTCTATTTTCACGAAGAAAATAATGCAATTTGTGCATGCTGCTATAACTCATAGGGTTACGTTGGATACTAAAGCGAAAGTATATTCTTCTATCTTCTAAATCCATGTATAAAAAGGATGTTGCTAGTATATATAAAGTTGATAAATCATCACCATTAAGATTGGCATATGTGTTTTTTATAGAGAAGGTTTTTTGCTTTTCATTTTACCAACTGAGGAACAAGGCCTGAAGCTACCCAAATTGCATCGCATTGCACCGGCACTTTGAATCATGAAAATTAATTACTTTATGCCTGCAGTTACATCGATCTATCAGACTTTGATCGATATTGGGGCATATATTGACGTAAAAATAAAAATCTATTCGTATTATCAAATAATAAAAACTCTACTGGAATTGCTATTACTTTACATAATTTCTAATAAGGAATAATTTTACAACTCAATAGTAATTCAACCATCAAGGAAGGTCTTGCTAATTAAAACTTTAATTTGAGAAAGGTTGCTTAATCTTCAGAAGTTACAATCTGTTCAACCCTTGTTGGAGCTGACGCTTCCAAACTTGCTTTCCGTTGATTCTTTGCAAGATAAAGGAAATTCTAGAAGTGTTTAGGCACTTTTATCATCCTGGATTCTTAAGGATCCGCATAAAATATATTTAACCAATATTGAAACTGTGTCATTAAATATGTTCATGACTGTTATATAAAATGTCATGAAAAGTTCGTTTGAAGATGGGGCGGGCTAATATAGCATGGTGTAGAAAATAAACGGGTATTATTTTATAGAGTAAGAGGATCATTCAAATTTGCGATTCTTAATCGTCTTTTTGGCAAACACAAATTTGAGCAGTTTTTGATATAGTAAAGAGGCGGTATGACTTGGAACTCAAAGTCTCGCCAGCTAGTAATTGGCAGAATGGGTGGCCTAATATCAAGCCAATATAAATAAGTGAAAAATATATGAGGAAATGAATTCATAATATACTCGTAATATTACATTGCCGCAATATAATTCGACATTATATTATTATTTATATTGTGATCTTGCCGCCGCCACCCGCGAAAAATTTTGCTAATACTTTCTTCCGACAAACCATTTTTTAAAGCAAAGAAGAATTCTTATACCAAAGCAATTAACAACAGTTCCGGCGAACGTTTAATTTCATTGCTAAAAAAGGGCAGAAGAAATTATATTATGTAGGGCTACTTGTACTACTAGTAACAGCACTCGTGAACATAGCGAGCAATAAAACATCTCAATATGCCTAAAGGAAATAGCTGTTCGAAACGATATGTAACAGACCGCATATTATCCCTATAAAACTAAGGTTTCTTTATCGGACGGCGCGTAAATTCTCGTATCCTTAGGGATAGCAATAAATAGCTGAAATCCTGAACTTCGACCACTGACACAGACAAGCAGATAAGTCGGGGCTACACTTTTTATTTTGCTCTTTACTACTTTGTTGTTCCTGAAATTTCAATCTTGGAGCTTAGTCAGTAAATGCTGTGCTGGTTTTTTTTGAGTTACTGTGAAGTGATAGCTTGGATTTAATGCCAGCTTTGTACAAACTAAAGTAATATGGTTATTTTTATGAATTCACTGTGAGCTTATACATCTGCTCTCAAAAACTATAGTATTACGGTAGAATTTGTACTAAGTTTTTCGGGGAAGTACCGCCACTATACCTGTTTCTGCAAACAAGCAGTAATTTCGGATTAGGGGTGAGTGTGATGAAAAAAAATCTTTGTTATTCAACTTCTCCTCTTAACTGTGTCATAAAAGGTAAACGCATGTCTAATTTAATGTTGCAGGTATATTGTACACACCCCATACGTCTAGCTATAATGAAATGATTATTTCTCAAAAAAAAGTTGTTCAGGTATGATTCTTTAAACAAACTCTTTCATAATAATACCTATCAGGAGCTGATTGAGTCACGTTGGTATTAACTCATTTTAATATTTTATTTACTAAATATATTTCGTCAACCAAACTTATGCGTACTGAATAGTAATATTAATTTTAGTGATCACTTACATCACGAGTTACATTGCGTAGTGCAGTTACAACAATGGAAGAATTTATTTTAGACATTATTAATTAGTTTGCAGTTAGCATTAGTGCAAGGGGAATGAACTGAAGTCTATTAATACAATAGTAAGCTCACCATTATTTCAGTTTATGCTTAACAATGCTTGAGATTGTATCGCCGTTTACCTATACAACTAAAGTAATAAAAAGTAAGTAAGTAAGTATCTTTCGTATTCAAAGTTTCTGGGAAAAAGAAAATTGGTATGTTTCGTCATACATTATTTTATACAAACATTTGAAATAAGCCAAAAGACTAAGCTAGCACTAGACTAACTAGCTTTTTAATAAGTAATATTTATTAGTAAAGGCATATAATAATAACAAAAGGAATTTAACTGGAACTTATAATTGACCAAGATATCAAAATTATATTACACACTAGCTGTACCCGGCATGCGTTGCAATGCCACGTTAAGGTGTCATTAAAAACGAAAAAAAAAATAACATTTTATCAGTAATCGACCACCGAGGGTTGATTATTAAAGTACTAATAACGCAATCAAAATATAGGGGTTATAAAATAAAATTAGGTTTTTACACAATTCAATAAAATTTAGGGTTGTATGTATTTTTTTAATGCTGAATCATAAGAAAATAAAAATATTTTTTTATCCAAAGATTTAAAAAAAAAATGGTTTGGATCACCTTTACCACTTAGGGATATGAAAAATAGTTTACGTCCTATTCTCAGACCTACTGAATATACACAATAATTTTCAATAAAAATTGGTCAAGCCGTTTCGGAGGAGTTTTGTTAAAAAACACGAGAATTTTATTTATTATTATTATTAAATCTAAAAACCAAGACTGTTATAGACTTAAATTATAACAAATAACAACATCAGTAAACAATCTCAGTTAAACTTCTAAAAGTCTAAAACAACGAAATGCCAATGGCAGACTAATTCTAAATCAATGCGTACGACAATTTGTGATCTTCTTGTTTCTTCTTCTCCCTTTGACGAGTTCGAAGTTTTATTCGTGATCACAAATTACAAAGAAGGATTACCCTGTAAGCGACACGCAACCGAACAAAAAGAGTGCGCAATGGCTGAGACAAATAAAGTATGAGGGAACAATGCCGGCGACTCAGTGAATAATTTTAGCTCGGCGTACTGTGGGCGATGCGTTGGTTACCAAGGATATAGAGTCAATAGAATAAGCCTACAATATAAAATTCACGCAAATTTTTTCAAAGAATAACATAGCTTTATTTTTGTTGGTGTTGAAAATAACGGTAGCAGATATTAATATAAACAACAATACCAGAGAAAATATGGAAACAACGAGGATTCGTGTTTGAATCTATAGTTTTATTTACACTTTCATACTTTGCTGTGCTGTGCTGTGTAAATATGTTTAACTTTCTTTGCTGTATAGAAATTTTACCTAACAGATGAGCCAAAATAGAACGATGAAGCGGTTACTAATGAGAAACAGTCAGAAAATTAGAAATCACCTAATAAATTAGCTGCATAGTATTTTCAGTTTAAATAAAGAAATTAAAACTCATTAATGTAAAACTTTTTAATTAAACAGGTAATTTCGAGTTTTTTTATTATTTTGTTAGACCAGAAGTTATCAAAAAATATCTGTTCCAGTATATTTTTATCCATTGCCCAACGCGCTATCTTTACCGCCCTCGGGGGAAATAACGCGCTGTCACACAGAATATACTGGTCCACACAATTAGAGATCGCCAGAAATTGCGTAATTAGAGAATCGTTAATCGATCTTGCATAGCCGCTTCCCCCTTTGTTCGTTAGCTACGGAACCCGACTGTTTATTGTCCGATGCGGATGGAGCGATAAATAATGACAATATATTGGCGCAACTCTTGTTAGTAATGTGAGAGTATTTTGAGACTTCCTACTTAGTGTTGTACAACAAATAACATTTCGTCTGGAAAACTACTGCAATAATGAATATTTTTTAATAAAGGCTTCAGTGGCTTGGCAGCAAGACTTTTAGCAAAAAGCAATGAATTAGGAATATCCTTTATTACTAGGCAATCTTACTTCATGAATACCTAACTAGTTCAGCCTAAGGCAAGCTAATCTACTAAGGAGAAGCTACGACTACGTGAGGAGCTTGACTGAATATTTTGCTATCGGTGACTGAGTGCAAAAATATAATATGCTATCTTACAGCAAAATAGAAAACAACTTAGGTTCGAACACTTTAAACTATGACAATCTACTATATCTGTTAAATGAATGGTCTCGTTACTAAAATCATGTTAATAATCTTGCTTGATTTCGCTCTATGTGGATTTTTATGTCCATGCCACCTGAAAGAAAAGCAATCTATATCTCTAAATAGTATACCACAAAGTCTAGTAACTTTGTTTTATATCTTATCCTTTACCACCTTTTTCTATCCGCTTACCTACTTCTAAACCACGCAACGGATTTTGATATGATTTTCACGGATAAAAGAGCGATAAACTTTGGATGCTTTTGTATAAATACATTTTGTAAATATTTAATACAAAATTGCTGAATTATGACGGTGTTTTATAGAACTGTGACTTAATACCCACCTTTCGTTAACAAACGTTTTCTAGCCTCAAAGGTTTCCTGGAAGAAAACTCGTTTTAGGGCTAAGCTCGCGTTTGTACATATTTTTTATACATATATGATAATTTATGTATATTTTTCTGTGTACAATAAAGAATAAAGAATAATACTTATAGCAATGTATGTATGTTGACAGCGATGTAATCTGTCACGACAAATTTCAAACAAACATAATGTGTTAGTTAAAATGTGAAACTAAAAACCACAAAACCAAGAAAGGTACACGGTATTTGGTCTCAGTCACTGTGCTTTGTTGTAACTTATGCCTTTTCTGATCGACAGAAACCGGTAAGCAAAAATCCAGTCGAACTTATCGGTTATAAAAATTTTGACAGTCAGATGTGATACAGCCCTAATTCTTCCGGAAGTCATGTACATCCATTATTCCTAATCAGCGCCCTCATAAAAGGTACAAAAATGTCGGAACATTACCACTATTTCACCACCACATTTCGCTCCCATTCACGCGACCCCGGAAACAGTCCACGGTTATGGTCAAACTTTTTGTCCGCAAGATGATCGTCGAAGAGTAATGGTCACAAATGGCGGGAAATTACCGAGGCACCTTATCGTTCGATTCAATAAGCCCAATGGTAGTAATAGGGGAAAGTGTTGTACCCATGGGCCGATACGAATACGGAATAATACGATATTTTTACAAACAACTGATATAATATTTATAATTATAAAAAATATATGTACACCTTTTTTAAATACATATTAAACACAGAAAACTTGTATGTTCGTTACAATGAACTTGTCCTGGGTGGGAATGAAACGCACAAACTACAGTGCAGAAGGACTTGATCTGTGAGGCCAGTATATAATCGATACTACTCGTATTGATATACGAGTATGATTATCATAATTATATTTATAATATATTATCATAACATAGCACTTTATAACGAAATTTTAAACGTGTTAATTCTATCGAACGTAAAATTGTAACAAAAATTATCATTGTAATATTGTTAACAATATATTAATTATTTTTTCAATACAGCTGTTATACAAAGGAAAATATAGTGATTAAAAGTTTTAAATAAAAATCTCGTATTTTAGCCAATTATTATTTTAGTTACTTAGTGTCGATTCTGCTGCTGGCTTACTATGCATGATTTATAGTTGAACATTCACAGCCATGGGTTCAAAAGGCAATCATCACTAAGACTTCAATACTCAAATTGCGTTACAGGTATTGTATATAGGTATGAAGTTGAAATAACCTTGTTTAGAGCGTTGTCAAGCCACATTTTTGTGACCCGTAAGAAATAGAAATACGTTGGTTCACAAAAATGAAAATTTAACCCCATTTAAAAAAATAACCACGCATCCCAACACTAGTAGGGAGAGTATAATGAAACTGCATCAACAGCTATTCCTCTGAATAGCAGTAATTACCGCGTTCGATGTCTTTATATGTAGCGAGTATGGACGGTTCATTCGTCTTGAACGAACGATTTAAAGGCCATTGTGTGAGATTGGCTTGTCACTCATCACGTAACTAGGTATTATGCTGAAAATTATGCCTCAGTCACGTCTTGATTAATAGATGGACTGTAATAACTGACTGACTGGCCTCCCAGCTCAGTTGGTAGTAACCGTGCCTTCTGCGCTGTAGGTCGTGGGTTCGATTCCCACCCAGGACAAATATTTGTGTGACGAACATTTATGTGTTTGTTCTGTGTCTGTGTTAGTGTGTATTATATGTATGTATTTACAAAAAAGTATTTAAGTATTATATCATTTGGCTGGTTCCCATGATACAAGCCATGCCTAATACAAGTATTTGATACTTAAAAGGTGGTTTCAAAATTGTTATTATTTTTATTAAGCTAATGAAAATAAACATTTTGTATTTTGTATTTGTATGCTTAGCTTACTTTGGGGCTAGATGGCGCTATGTAAAATGTCCACCATTATTTATTTCATGTGATTGCATGAGATTTTGCTGTATCTACATTTGCAGTTGAGCTT
This sequence comes from Chesias legatella, assembly GCA_947359385.1. NCBI lineage: Eukaryota > Metazoa > Arthropoda > Insecta > Lepidoptera > Geometridae > Chesias > Chesias legatella. The sequence continues at coordinate 4,605,215 of OX375765.1, read as the reverse complement.
CGATTGAACAGAAGTGGATACCATTTTAACCAGTGTCTTTGTTATTTCTTTCATATCAAATAGGTACAATTGTTGTTCTCACTGTAGGGAGGCCTACTTCCGACGAGTGAGAACGAATTGACTGTTAATCTAACAAAAGTGCAACACCCGGATTAGTGCTATAAAAACATGTCTTCTGAGTTTTTTTCTAAAATATGCCATTTACTTCACTATGTTTCCTTCTGCCTATTTAAGAACGTGGTATTTCGCACATACATTCTGCAGGCAAAAACTCATTTGTCTACGTCTGGATTTGAATCAGCGATCCGACTCGGGTTCTCTACCACTGAGCCAACATAGTCCAAAATGCAATAACATAGGCTAAGATTTGTCATAAATAATTATGGCATTTAGATCGCTATGTTTCTTTACCGTTTACTTTCTTCACATTCCTAAAACACTAGACTAGTGTTAAATTATTCCAGATTGAACCTATATTTATATATATTATATTATAGTTCAATCTATATAAACCTTAGACCTTAGTCTCTTACTTAAATTAAGATCTCTTATTCTACCACATAATTTCCCACATTAGTTTAAGTTTTTTAGGTAATAGTAAATTAAAAGTTTATATGTTTGGAATGTAATTTATAAATGAAATTTATGTTACAAGAGGTACCTGCATTAATAAACTAGTGCGTCGTCAACGCCCCTCCTCCGAATAAAGTTTTACAGTTTCAAAAGTACTATAAGTTATTGATGAAGGTAGGAAGGAATTTAGTCTTGTTCAATGTTTAATATAGTAAAATCACAGAGGTAGACAGTAGTCTCTAAATATCTAATGACTAAAGCGATGACCCACTATTTCCTCTAAAGTTAAGTTATTTCCTCTAAAGCGTTCATCTATCTATAACAGCGTTAACCCGTCGGAGTTTCCTTACACAAACAAGTCATAAACACATTACACCTGTGATTTTCGAATGAAAGTCAATATGACGACCGCCCGAAGCAATTTTAACATTCTATAAAACGTGCAGCGCATAAGTTAAGCCGAATCTTAAGGGAACATTTGTTCAGTAAAAATGCGTGACGAAATTGCGGGTAGGTACCAACATGGCGACGTTTTTCGATCACTCTGGCCCCCAACACTTAGCCTTCCCTTTTACCAATTTCAAGAGCTTTTTTCACACATCAATCTCGTTCAATACAAGAGTAATATGATGTAAAAGCGTCGTTATGCCGACGGATGTTACGAGAATTTGTTAGGAAAAATTTTATTACAATTTTTGTCTCTAGTGTTTGAGAAAGTCAAATAATTTATGTACAGCATAATTATTTTCTACGTGGGACGACTCGTGGCGCTATTTATAAAATATAGCAGAAACTCAGTATTATTGATATTTACAATGTTTCTTTAAATTCATAACATCAAAAGAAACTATTTAAAATAGGTGATAAGCTCAATAACAACTTCCTTTGATAAAACTCGTGCAAAAAGCTAAGTTCATCTCACGCCAAAGGTCAATAAGATCAACCAGCATACTAAAATCTTTACGAGCTCCACAATAATAAACTAAGTTAGAAGTATAGAAAAAGTTACCGCCACCGAAGCTCGCTTGATTAGGTTGGGGCCTAAACGAGTGTATACCCTATAAACATTTTTAGGTAAACGTAATACTATGTCGTTAGGGTAATAGAACCGACCGCAGCACCCCCTTTGCAGCCGTTAGTGGGGGATTCACCCATTTACTTCATGTAAAAGTGACAGAAAAAGTATTCAGTTCCCGTAATGAGCTTGTTTGGCGAGATTCGAGTGAAAATTACGTGTTTACGTTTTGCATTATTCGTGGGATGTAAAATTTAAGAAATATCTTTAGGTATGAGATATGAAACTATTTGATATGAAAATAAGATGGTTTTGGAAATAGGGTAAGGGTGCCGTAATGGTAGCAGTCCGGTTCGTGATTTGTAGAGTTACATTTGAATCCTGTAAAAATTTACGATATACATTTTTGAAAATTTGCCTTCGTATTCCGTTCAGTATAGCATATTAGTTCAATTAAGTTCTATTAACGCTTCGTAAGAAAATTTTGTATTAAATTATTTCAAAGTATGTAATAATTTTGATATATAGGTATTAATGAAATAAGGCCTAGGAAACCTTTACCTACGAGTACATATAGCATGTGAAAAGTGTTATTTTTTTAAAATATACGCTTTGGTAATAATTATAACTATTTTCCTTTTGATCTTTCTAAATGGGTGGTATTATTAAGGATTATTTTGTAATTATTCCCATTCAAATGAACAAAGCTATGAATATTTAATCTTTTATATTGTTTTTTCTATAGCATTTCCAACGGTTGTATTGTGTGAAGTCAGATAAATGTAGTTACTACAAGAATATTTAAGAAAGTTCTTAATGGTCAGGAACTAACTTAAATCCTACAAACTATTTTAAAGTTTCTCGAGACATGCTGCTTTCATTCTAGAGAGTCTCTTGAGTGTTTTCAAGAGCTTGTTGAGCTAAGTTGGATGATTTAAGTATCTACTCGTTTCAAACGGAGCTTCCAGCTTTATTAGACGAATATACTCGTAATGTAATTGTATTTTTCAGCAATTTATTGACTATTTCAACAGGTTTCCCACACCGTAAGTATGAGAAATCACGAATTGCGACAACACACAGATCGAAACAATAACTAATGCAAACTTTCTTGGCTTTTTGTAATGTATATTTCTTAATGTGCAATTGTTACGGGACTTGCCAACGGCCCACCTGGTGTTAAGTGGTGACTTCAGCTCATAACAAACGATGCGACTTGGGTCCTCTCTTACTAGGTTTGATAAGACCCAAGTCGCATCGTATACGCCCGAACTCTGAGACGTGTTGTAGGAATGTCTCATGTGCCTGTAATTTCACCGGCAACCACACCTTTCAAACCGGAACACAGTAACGCGAATGTGTTACTGTTTGGCGGCAGAACATGGTGGCAGTACTTCCCCGGACGAACTAGGCGTGAGGTCTATTGCTCTAAAAATTAAAATAATTGGAAGATGAGTTTATTTGCTAATGACTGTTTATTTTTTCTAGATGGCTAAAGCAAAATCGAATAACACACAACAAAGAGCAGCACAAGCCACTTTGTTCATTTGCGACGATAACTAAAATAATATATAAATAATTTTGCGTTAAAATAAAATCTACATTAAAATTAACTTTCGTCAGCAGTCAAGCGATAATTGAAAACAGCCTGTATTAAATTATGTTCAAAGTAATTACTTAGGTTGTTGCCAGTTAGTAACAAGTAATAATCATAACAATATTCGATATAAATGTTAGCATGGAAAGGTCTTATGAGAAGGGTAATCTCGCTCCGGGGCCCTGTGAAGTCTTAATGTAAGTACAATTTAAATTAAGTACACGTAAGTAAACCTTGGTATAATTAAATGTAAGAAAAACAGTTTACCTATTATATTGGTACCAGTTTTATTAGCATAAATCTTTTGACATTTTACTCTATAGTTCTAACGTTTATACGCATGAACTTACTACTCCTACCTCATCTCTTTTTTCCAATAGTTATTACGACGCAAGATGTTAGGCAATCTTTCTATGCATATTACAGACGATCATACAGATCTACGATAAATACATCACACTTACCTATATGCCTTAATAGTAAATACGCTTAAAATCAGAAAACATAACAGGATACTATTTTTTAAACTTAAAATTTAAGGCAAGGTAACAATATTTTTTATTAGATAACTTTAAAATCGTATTGGTGTAGGTAAGAACATTAGATAACATAATAATAAGATAAACTTCATTGAAATCAATAGGAACAAAACTATATTTAAACCTTGAATGTGGGGCACAAAGGCCATGAACAAAAATGTATCTTATTCAATTCCCAAACTAATGAAACCACAATGAAACTCGTTTCATTCAATATTGTTACCAAACATTATATACAAATATATATGTAAATCATTTAAAATGTAGGTATAATGTGAGTAATGACTGACCTCACAGCTCAGTTGGTAGTAACGCTGCCTTCTGCGCTGTTGGTCGTGGGTTCGATTCCCACGCAGGACAATCATTTGTGTGACGAAATTGATGTTTGTCCTGTGTCTGGGTGTTGATATGTTTTATTATGTATGTATTTACAAAACATAATACACATAATAATTATATATATCTATATGTATATATGTGTGTGTGTGTATATATATATATATATACATATCGTCTAAGCAAAGTGTACTGCATATTTCGAACAAATAAAACATCTCCACGATGACCCGAAAGGCTTTATAAAGTAATTACATGAAGCCACAAAGTGACCGCTGAAATATAACACCTATTTATATTTCACGTCCCTCACTTTATTACGTTCCCGGTCGCCTAATCAAATGAAATTGCCTAGTTTTCGTATTCAATCAGTTGACGTAAAAAAACGCTTCGATAAGCTCGTTTGATATCACATTGGCGGATCTAAATTGAATCGTGGTCTCGTAGTGTGGGGCTGTGCAGTTCATAGAGTCCCCCACACGAGTAACTTAGTCGTTTATTTTTTATAGTCCAGTAGTGTTTTTAGTAGAATAAGGTAGTAATTACAAACATTTTTATTTTTAAATCATACGTTGTATGAGTAAATTTTGTGTGGAACTAAATAACTTTTTAAAATATGAGCATACTAAAGAAACAAACACTTACATACATACTTACTTACATACCACTGTGTCGCAAATAGGAGACGCATACAACAATCTAGGAACCACGAACAAACTTTATCGTAACCATACAAATATTTTCGCCGCCGAGGATCGAACTTGAGTTCGTTCATTTTACTGGCAGGGATTTACTACCAACCAAGTTATCCGTCAAAATTCGTAGAATTGAAAATTTGGAAAAAACTAAGTCTTCCCTAATCCCCCTCATGGTATCACCCTCCCTCATAAGTTTTGTCCAATTATACTTCATCAATCAACTCCCTTTTATTCATCTTTCCAGTTTTTAAAGTTCCATGTCAGGAATTTAACTCAAATTACGGGTCTATTCGGAAAATATATAATCATAAACAATGTTTAATTCATATGCCTACTTGACCTTTTAAATGACACCAACAAACGACTACTACTACTACTACTAGAGGCCAATTAATCACCTAAGAAACTTTAAGCCCCATTTCAATATGCCCTTAGTTGTAGAAACCCTGAAGAATATTTAAATCTAAATTAAAGTTTGTAAATACAAGGAATACGTTCACAAAACGATTTCTGATACGGTTTTCCCACATTTCCCCCCGTTTGCGATTGAAATGTCCATCATATCTTTCAAAACGTTTCAATTTCATCATCAGTTTATATACTCTACATTACATATGACAGTTAAAACTTTCTTTCACAATGAAAATGGAAATGTGTAGTAGTGTAATGTAGTAATTTGGTAAAAGTAGGTACTAAAATATAATGGCTACTTTACAAATGCGAAGAACCAAATGCTTCAAAAAGGCTATACAATTTGGAAAAACAACACCTGGGTAAAGAAAGCTGCGAAATACGCAACATAACTTATCCTAATGCAGGCACTTTATTTTTCTAGGTAAGCAACACCTACGCCATTTTCTTGACTAAACTTACCTTACCACGTAATTCTGGATTTATTTCATGGCAGTGATTACGTTATTAAGCTCTCAATTGGTTACTTATGTTGGAGTCATTTAAAGATTTATTTCAAACATTCACATTTAAGATAAAGTAGCAGTACTCGTATTATTGTATGGCTTTCATTATTATAACTACGGTCTTCCTATACTAAAGTATGGGGAAACAAGAAATTCTAATAGCAAATGCAAATATTAATAATAATTCCTAATATACTCCATTACAACAATTTCAGTTAACAAAAAGGAAGTCATTTCAATATTATTGGACTTAGTAGCAGAACTCACGCCAAGTTCGTCCGGGGAAGTACTGCCACCATGCCCATTTCTGCCGCCAAGCAGTAACGCATTCGCATTACTGTGTTCCGTTTTGAAAGCTGTGGTTGCCGTTGAAATTACAGACACGTGATACATCCCACCTACACGTCTCAGAGTTACGGGCTCGTATGATGCGACTTGGGTCTTGTAGTACCTAGTAGGAGGACCCAAGTCGCATCGCTTGTTATGGGCAGAGGTTACCACTTAACAACAGGTTGTCGTCAGCTCGTTCCGTAACTGTACCACATAAAAACACAATATAAAACTAGATTTAATTTACAAAAAATGTCACTTTGAAATATTTATAGAATGGGATTGGTTTATTTGACTGGCCTTATAGCTCAGTTGGTTAGTAACCCTACCTTCTGCGCTGTAGGTCGTGGGTTCGATCCCCACTCAGGACAAACATTTATGTAACATTTTTAACATTGATGTTTGTTCTGTGTCTGGGTGTTAATATGTATTATATGTATGTATTTACAAAAGAAAAGTATATAAGTATTATATCAGTTGTCTGGTTCCCATGATACAAGCTATGCTTAGCTTACTTTGGGGCTAGATGGCGCTGTGTGAAATGTCCACCATTATTTATTATTTATTTATTATTATATATTGTACAATAGCGTTGTCTGAATATTTCGTAACATTTTTTTTAATTTAAATTACATTAAACTTTGTAGTTCGCCTACAAGCTATGCGAAATAGTGCTTAAGTTTTAAACGTATACTTGTATTTAGTTTCATGTATAAATTATTCATGACCTGTATTAATGCTGTTGGTGTTTAAGCGCCTTGGATCTCCATTAAGCTTACTCGTATTTGATATTCAATTGTTTTTTTCGAACTTTTTAATGTTGGCGGACACTGGAGGCAACAGCCTATTCTACGCTTAAAGCTACAGTTTTTTCATTTATCTTTGGTTAACATATTGCAACAATTTTTTATTTGCGAAAATAAAATATTTGAAACTTCTTAACAAGGACGAAAAATAAAGACTTGCCTCTGAGTATGACATAAAGTGACCTAAAAAATTATGCGCTGCGCATTTCCTGATCAATTACCAACTACCTAAATAGGTAAGTGGTAGCTCCAGCAAAACAAACATCATTAGCGCATGAACCATCCACATTCCCTCATAGCATTAATAATAGACCTTAGTGAAAAGTAGAATACACTAAATGGCGCGGCGCCCCATCATTTGTTACAGTCGCCGCGTAAGATGAAAGCCTGCAATACAAAACGTTTCGCTTCACGAGTCACTAGCCGACGCCGACAGGACAGCGGGGTACGCTGTGCGCACACATTATACATTTAGTGAATCACAATAGTAGGCTCTCACAAAGCAGGTTAATTATTTATACTTCTATTTAAATGCATTTTCTTGCACTTACTTGATGAGAGAAAAATTGATTAGATTAGTTTTATTTCGCTTATGACCCATGAGATTTATGAAAAAAATATTGTTTAATAATAATTGACTCTTCGATAGCTTTTTTTAAAACGGTATGACTAAGCAGACCGTTGTAGTTAGAATATGCATGTAGTTATACCTATCTCAATTTTTCGGCTGAGAAGTAATAATACCGACAAAAAAAGACACATATTAATAAAAGTATTTAAAAAAATAAAGCGATAGGTGGCTAGGACTGAAAAGAAAGAGGAATCTCCTGACGATGTATCCAGGAGTACTTACTGCCTTCTGTATCCGGCCCTCAATTCAGTCGCCAAGCCGTATCTTTAGGTGTTTATTGTAGTCGAAGAAGTTGAATCCACACCCTAAATTTTTTGACGTTGTGGACTAAGTCAAGGTCAAGGTCTGACCGATCTCGTATTGTCACGATATCAGACTTATTGGGTACAATATATCCTTGATAACAGAGCGGTCCCAGTAGAGCTAGGCATAGTTCTTTTCGAGAACTGACCCCGGTGCGTACTTACAGTACTTACGGAACCCCAGATCCGACAAGAGAGGTCATATTTGAGATCAAGTTGCTCATGGATAATATATATATCTCTCACTATGTTTGTGCAGATATCTCCATTAGACAAGTGCAAACAATCTGAAATCATATGCTTTCGGGGAAATGTGCAGATATGCACGAGATATGCACGAGAGATATGTGTGACATGCACGAGAGAGAGTCCACCATCCTGTCCTTCATGACACTCGGGAGAGCCTTATTAAAAAACCAATAGTGTAGCTCCTTGATCTGCCATATAGTCTCAGTGCCGGTGGTTTCCGCCTATTTCCTTTTGCCAAGTTGGGCGGGAGAGGTATTTGTCAACTGCTACCACGTAGCAAGGCATCCCTCTCTCAGGCAGCGTGAAGAAAGTATTCCCTGAGATTTTACAACTCGTGACTGTGGAGAGTTTGGCATTTAAAAGCCTCAAGGCATATAATTCCTCAAGAGAAGATAATTTTCAGTACTGAGGAGCGTGGGTAATTATCAGATGTGATTGGCTGTAGGCAGACTTTGTTATGAATCTCATAAAATAATGATTTTGTTAGATATACTTCTTACTTCTGTCAATAATTCATCGAGCACGTATTCCCAAAGCAAACTAATTAACGTTTTGACATGACATTACTTTTACACAAAAAGTTTTTATCGCAACCGCATGTTACATCGCTCCCCTAATGTCCTTTTCTTTATCGGGAAATCGAGACGATATCCGTTCCATTATTGTACAGATAAAACTTTGATTTGATTCCAAATACTTTTGTGACTGCAGGAAACTTTATTTTCAACTTGGTTTTCAACTTAATATAGCTGCTGTCTTCTGTGTTTTCGTTCTGATAAAAAGATTGCCTCAGAAATACACTGCTGTATGAGTTCGAGAGACAGAAAGTTTGTGTGTGTGTGTGTGTGTGTATGTGTGCGTGTGTGAGTGTGTGTTTGTGTGTGTGTGTATGTGTGTATGTGTGTATATGAGTGTGTGTGTGTGCACGCGTGTGTGCGTGCGTGCGTGCGTGCGTGCGTAACGTTCTAAGCCAGAACTATTCGAAACCCTAACCAGCTTGCTATTTTTTTTTATGGAAATATGTTTAGAGCGATGGCTCACCTGACTGCTATTCCTTTGATGAAAATCCAAAAAAGTAATTTATAATGTCATCCTTTTATTTCTTTTGGCAGTTAGTTTCGACTTAGAGAATTTTCTTTGATAACATGAATATTAAAACCTACAGAAAAAAGATCGGCTCGTTATAAATATCGATCTTTTTATAAATATGTGATTATTTATATTAGTTCTGTAGAATATTTATTTCGAAAAATTCGGAAGCAATAGCAGAGACCTAATTTCCTTAAATTTCATTATTCATAATATTCATGCGTAACTTCTCATAGGTATATTATAAGTATGAATATGTAGTAAGCAACAGTTGAGTACGCAAGGTGGCTTTATAAAACCCCTACCCTCTAAGTTAGTTGATTGATGACCTGAAACTTCGCAAGAGCCTTGAAAAGGTATTATGGTACAGTCAGCGTTATCACAAATAACATAAACCAAATTTTTTTACGATCACATATAAACCAGTATCTACATTAATATAACGAAAATACCTTAATTATTATGAGAGTTGCAAATCAAAAATACCTCAAAAATACGTTTGGTTTTTAATTATTCTGTTTAAAGCAATAATAGGTAAATCATTATTATTTTTAATTTAATACTTCCTGTACGTTATTCTAAAAGATAAATCATAAAAGAATATACCAACGATGCAACAAAAAATGATTTTGTTTTAGAGTTTTTTGCAAATTCGTTGAACAATGGTGATGTTTTGCCTGAAAAAACCTGTGTCATAAGATGGCGCGAAGCTGGGGTGGGTAGCTAGTAAAACTAAAAACTTTACTCTGTAATATCATGATTTTATTCTACAGGTTACGAAGGAACCTCTTTGAAGCGCGAGGAAATGGTTTAATCACACTGACTTGAGAGAACGACTGACACGACTACCTTAAAATCATGTTTAGGAGTTATTCAGTGATTGTGATGGTGACTGTCGTTACCTACTTGATTAGAGAACGGAGCTACGTGCCAAGGAATGCTGAAACAAAAGGTTTTTGCCATGTACTTGTATTAAAACTATCGGGGCGTGCTTTTAATGGAATAGTAAACGCAGAAACCACGGAGCTTATATCAATGGAGCCAACATACAAACTACCGGAACAAATGTGAAGCTCTTTATAAAGATGACAATATTACTGATGCTACGATATTTTTAACAATTTGGAAAATATTTTTAAATTTATGTTTAATGTATAAATATTAATAATAAACTTTAAATACTATTGTTGGGCATTTTCACACACAGCTCCATCTACAACGAAACTAAGCTAAGTTTGTACTAGGTATGTGGACAAAAACTGATAGAATACCTATATGTAAACATTTTTAAATACATAAGTCAAATATATAACCCCGAATTATGATGATACAACTAGACATTGAACAAACATGATGTTCGGTCACATATATTTTCGCCCCGGGTGCTTACAACTCAGCTGAGCGGCCAGGCAAATTAATGATTCGATTATTTTATCATTGATATACGTATATGTCTAATAAAATAGATATATATTATAGGATAACAAGGGGAAAATATTTTTCGGCATTATGTTTCCTATCGGTTACGATATGTTTGTGTCATTTATTAAATATCTCACAAGTTCATGCCACCTGCGATGTAGTAATTACTAGTATACCATCAAGGTGTAAACGTTTTTATGCTTCTTAATTTTTCACGGCAATCGATTCCACTCTCTGCAATTATTTCTGAGAAATTCAAACACTAAATAAAAAAAAAAAACGGTAAAAATGTTAATAGTTTATAATGAAACTAAGCACCTTATTTATTTCACGCCCACTATAATGCGGTATGACGTTTCAAGGTAACAAGATCCCCTTTTTGCTCGGATAAGACTCGAGAGCCCAAGGATGTATTTCCGAGGTAATATGAAAATATAAAACACGGTGTGAGATGGTGTTAGGAGCCATTGAGACCTACGCCACTCGATTCCATCCGCGGAGAGTTGGATAGGAGGTAGTGATCAAGGTAGAATTGAAAGTAACAAAATCATGCCCCGAGGGTTAACTTCGTCATAACATAGGTAGCATCCAAACTGACAAAATATAAGGCACTAACATGCAAGTGAGACCGTGTACCCACTGGTTCTAAGTTTCAGTCAGAGTTGGTCGCCGATTCGAATACCGAGGCAAAATGATCACTTTCTCCTTGTCATCTTTTTACGCAATACCATAAAAAAACTAAAGGCGCTAAAAACTCGAATGTATGACATCTTCATCGACCAGCGTAGATTGGGATTTTTTGGGAACCCATGTTAGATTGAAAGCTCAACCTCTGCCGTATAGAGAGTAGACAAGTGTGCCTATAGTTGGAACATAAGAGACTGATATAATAATGATAATAATAATATAATATTGGTGGACATTTCACATATCGCCGTCTAGCCCCAAATTAAGCGTAGCTTCTATTATGGGAACCAGATGACTGATAGAATATATTTATATGAGTAAATACATATCAACACCCAGACAATGAATATGATACGGTAAACATCCAAGATCCAAGAACGAAGCTCATGAGACAAATATGTGCTCCAACGAGTTCGACCACTCCTTTCGGAGGAAAGGTTACTAACAATTTAGCTTACGGAGGCGAGGTAGTAAACAAATTATATTTATACAAACGTTTTTCATCTCCATATTTTGCTGTCCATAAGTATTTTATTAAATCAAAGAAAATAATCTTCAAATAACCTAAGTTCTCATAATATAAAATTTGGAACCAATATTACAAGTTACGAAGTTTAAATTATAAAGAGATTTTGATGTTGATTTTTTCAATTATTAATCAAAATTCAATATTATTATTATATCACATCGTGGTTTTTCTAAGGCACATTATAAAACATTTCGCAATTTATTTATTTCTGTGGTTTATTTATCCTGAGAGGGATGGCTGCATTACCACACAGAGAACGCACCATCACATACCAGAATATAATAAAGAAAATAATTTTATCTTCCTTCGGATAAACAGATATCGCCTTTTTTCAATTTTCATAAAATATAAATACGAAGCTGCACAAATTGCAATGTGGAGCCATATCTTTCTGTGATAAAAAGTTTCATTATAATTCCATTTATGTTTTACTACTGGACTTTTCGGGACTCACAATTTCTGGGAGTTGAAATTTTGTAATTTATTTATTCAAGTACTTGTTTCTTTTCACTTACCACCACAAATACATACCAGTAGGCCACCATGCTCTTTAATTAATCATCGAACTATTTTTAATATTGTTTCTCATGTTTATAAACAGTTTGGATATTAAAAATATATACGCAGTTTTCTTAACAAGAACATTTCTTCTGACATGTGCATTCACAAGCTTAGCCAAAACAAAGGCAATATTAGCTGAGTATTCGTTCAATATGACAAGTCCGCACCATCGAAGAATAGAGTTTATACAGGGTGACACTCCTTATAAGAAAATAATATAAAGAAAAGAGACCCGTTCTAGATCTGCTTGTCACGAGCATGATTATATTTACGTATTACGTAGTTATATATGAATATATATATTTATATTCAGTGTTAGAAATGTTTTTGTATTTTATGCTTCGGTTTTATTTATTTATCGGTGTGCGCGCGTGTAATTCATTCAATTTTCCCGTCACTTCAGAAATGTAGAAATATTTACTGTATTCTAATGTTCATAGATTCAGTTAAATTCGTGTTATGAATGTATTATGCGTACGAAATACATATTCTCGAATAATTTATTTTATATTTCTAAACGTAAATATATTACCAAATCAGAGTTGATATCGGCCGCCGAGGATTCTGATTATCAGTACAGCTTTTATATTCATGTATTGTAAAATATTTATTCTATTGTTCATTTAGTTCAGAAATATTTTAAAAGCTGTAATTTAAAACACACACACTTAATTTACTTCAAAAACCAATTCTGGTTGTCGATTGATACACAAATAATTTTCAAAAACTTTTAATTTTATTTTATAGCCTGTAACGTTTCCAAGTATCAATATATCAAAATTCGTCACAATAATAATAATAATAATAATAATTTTTATTTGCACCTTATACATTTAACATAGAAACTTAGAAACTTAAATATAGTTGTGCTTAAGGTATATATAGTTACAATTTTAGTGAAAACAACTAGAACCTAAACTAAGACATTTAATTATCTTGTAATATAGGAACTAGTGCCCACCCTCAAATACAGTGAGGTTAGCGAATTTATCAGCGAATGGTTTCTTAAACAGTTATTGTTTTATGGACAATCGTTTGAGCGGTAGGTGTGAAAGCGTAAGAAAACAAACAAACAAACAAACAATCTCACTTTCGTATTTATAATATCAGTTAGGATTCATAGTTTCTGATTAAAAAGCCACTCTGACATACATCCCAGTCTTATCATAAGAACTACTTCTTTATACTGGCCAGCTTGCTATTGCATTATTGCAGCTAACTATATATAATATATAGTTAGCTGATATAAATTTTAAGCTTATTCCATTTAAAAGCTGATCATACACCAATAGCTACTCAGCTTATCAATATTCACCTCCCTGCATGGGGATACAAAAAAAAAATCGTAAACACATAAAAATATTTATATAATAAATATAGATATTAATAAAAATAATGAGATTAAACAGATTCGTTGACATGCTGTATACAGTATTTTCGGAAACAATGATTGGTAGGGGAGGAAGCCAAATGGATAGGACGAATACAGAGAGTGCCTCATATTGTCTTACGGAATTTGCTGATGTCATTTATTAGCCACTAACATAAAACATTTTTATGGGAACTGATATGAGTCAAACGCCTCGGATAGTTCCCTTGAAGCTCTTTGTCGGAATAAGAACAAATGATTTATAGTCGCATATAAAATTGTATTGCGAGACAGGATTTTGTTGCGTTGACGCTTTATGTATTTATGTGTAGCTTTTCAGTAAGCTGCATTATTTTATGACCCTAGATTATTTATTTTAAATTTGCGTGGCATTGTTCATGTCTTTTTTTTTTTTTTTTTTGAATGGACATTAAGCTGTTGGCCGCAGATGGCCTTGACAGCGTTTACACGGGCTTTTGGTGAGAGCAGACGGCTCTCAACCGGTAAAACTTAATATTATACACAACGTCACCAAGGGCACCACTTAGGTTCGGACCTCGGCTTGGGGCGTTGCGAGTCGGGAGGAATTGGAGAAAATGCGCCCCGCGCGGGCATTTACGGAGATACTTCGACCCCGCCGGCGGGGTCGGTGCGAAGGTTGAGTGTTTTCTCTGTGGGGGGCTGACGATAGGAATAACTCCGGATAGGCGGCCGTTATCTCGTCAGGGGGGTCACCAAGTACGTGTCTTGGTCTACGGAGAGAGCGCCTAGCAGGGGGGACAACCGAGTAGTCGGGTATGGTGCGAACCAGGTGGTTCGGGTGGGACTCGACCGAATCATAATATCGCTGGGAGGCGAGTTTCATGAAGCGGGCAATAGACTCAAGACGCGCGTCTCGGTGGAGGGAGCGATTGCGTACGTACCAGGGAACGCCCGTGGCTTTCCGTAGGAAACGATTTTGAATAAGCTGTAGGGGGCGGGTTTGAGCATGAGCGAAAGCCACGGAGGCGTATGTCATGATGGGGCGTATGCAAGCTTTGTAAAGTCTCACCTTGTTGCCAAGGGACATTTTACTCTTCTTGCATACGAGGTTATTGAGGCGACCCAGTATAAAGGCCGCCCTGTTACGAACAGTTCTAATGTGTTCGTTGAAGTTAAGACGTTTGTCAAGGACGACGCCTAAGTAGCGGGCAGACTTCGCCCATGGAATGGGTTCGTCATAGAGAGTGAGGGGCTTGAGCGTTGGGCGTCGCCGGGAAAAGTACACCGCGGTACTTTTCGTCGGGTTCACCTCAATGCGCCACTTCGTAAACCATGCACCGAGTGCATTGAGTGCGGCTTGCAGCTTTATACGCACCCTATCGGCATTCCGATCAGATGCGTATAATGCTGTGTCGTCCGCAAACAGGGCGAGCTCTGTTTGGAACGAGTGGGGGACATCGCTGGTGTACAGCGTGAATAAGAGGGGGGCTAGTACGGAGCCCTGAGGGACTCCGGCTCGGATGGGCTTGGGTTCGGACAGCTTCCCTTCCACTCGATAGCGGAAGCTACGATTGTTCAGGAAGTCTCGTATGATGAGCACGAGTCTGTCTGGCACACCAAGTTGAGAAAGCTTGTAGACCAAGCCGTTGTGCCAGACCTTGTCGAACGCCTTTGCCACGTCTAGGAAGACGGCTCCGGTATCTTTAGGCCAAATGCCTTGAGAGTTTGAAAGGACGTGTTCCGTGAAGCGGAGGACCTGCTGGGGGCACGAGTGTCTGGCTCGGAAGCCAAACTGTTCGTCCGGGAGGAGTTTAAGTTCATTGACAATGGGCCAGAGACGATTAAGGAGGAGACGCTCGTAGAGCTTCCCCATGGTCTTGAGGAGACTGATGGGACGGTAACTAGAAGGCTCCGTGGCCTTCTTGCCTGGTTTGGGGATGCCAATGACATTGGCTTCCTTCCAGGCGTCGGGGAAAGTGCAATTGGCCATTGCCGCATTGAAGATGCTTACGAGGAGATAAATGAGAGCAACAGAAAAGTGCTTGAGCACTCTGTTGCTTATGCCATCGGAACCGGGGGATTTCCTCGGATGGAGATCCTTGATGACGTGCTCCACTTCGGAAGCTCTAATAATGGGCAGAGGGGGAGAGGAGGGGACTCGCGAGCTTAGTATGTCAACTTCACTGTTCACCGTATTAAGGTGAATAGGGTCGACATAATTAAGACTGGGGGCGCATTGGGCTTCGAGGCTGGCAGCCAACGTGTCGGCTTTTTCCTCGTCGTCGAATGCGGGGGTTTGATGGTTGGGGCGGTTAAGAGGGGGCATAGTCGACAGTTGGTCTGACTTCATAGACCTTGCCAAGTTCCAATATGCTTGGTGGCTCGGCTCGATCTCCGAAAGCAGGTCATCCCATCGACTGTTGCGGAGGTCTTTAATTCGTTTTCTCACCTGACGGTGGAGGGAACGCATTGTAACGCGGTTAAATTCTGAGGGGCAAGAGCTGTAACGTCGGTTTGCGGCGTTCGACTCGGTGATCAACCGTCTCACATCGTCTGGCAGGACCCAGCGATGATCGGGCACCACCGGGACCTGTTTCGACGATCCGCCAATGGCGGTAGTGACATGGCTGGTCAACGAGTCGACTGCGACAGTAATGTCGTCCTTAGTCAAGATGTCGTCTGGGATCCTATCCAAGTCGGGTGAGTGGATAGACTTGAGAGCAATCCCAAGCTTATGCCACTGCACCACGGTCTTGGTGGGAGGAGACGAGTCTGGGGGGGGGCCTAGTTGAAGAAGAACGGGTCTATGGTCGGAGTCGAGTTCGTACAGCGTTTCTATCGAACGCAACTGTAGGGTTACGTTCTTTAGCAACGCTATGTCCAAGACGTCTGGGCGATGATTGACATTACAAGGATAATGGGTCGGAGCTAAGGGGGAGATGAGATCAAAATTTAATTCCTGGATGAGATTGTCAAGTACGCGTCCTCTGGAGTTCGTTGCTACGCAATTCCAGAGGACATGCTTGCTGTTGAAGTCTCCAGCCAGAATGACTGAGCTTCCCAAGTTAAGAAGGGCTTCTATATCCCTTCTGAGCAAGTTTTTGTCGGGGGCAAGATAGCAAGAGGCTATTGTAATGGACGGATGACCGGTCATCCCTAACCTACACACGGAGGCTTCTAAGTTAGTGAGGGGGGGTGCGTCTATGGGGATGCAATGCAAGGACCTCTTGTGATAGATGATGGTACCACCTCCCCGTCCGTGGGCTCTATCATTGCGAACTGCTTGGTAATTGGCCATCCTGGGGGTGGCCTTGTTCGGCTTCAAGAAGGTTTCTTGCATTAGCATGATATCTATTTGATGGCGGGTCAGAAAGTCGTGGACGCGGCCACGCTGTTTGAGGAGACCGTCAGCGTTGAAGAACGCCAACGATAGGGATCGGGGCCTAAGTCTTTCTTTCGGGTGTCCTAACATATTTGTACCGTAAGGGGGATGGGCATAGTGCGCTTGAGGACTCCGATCAGCAGGGCATTGTTCTGGCACAATTTCTGCTTCTCGGCTTGGGTGGGGGCTTCGCGTATTAGCCGGGCAAGCTCGGCAGCTTCGGCGGAGGTCGAGTATGCGGCACACATTATCGTCCAGAAATCATCCTCCTTAGAGGGCTGATTGGACGGCGCGGGGCAGTGTGAGGCAGGGGCGCGGCGGGTTTGTGGGGGGACTGCGGTCATGCGGACCGCAGCTGGGGCTTTCGGGGCCTCAGTCCTGTGGACTAGGGGCTTAGTCCACGCCGAGGGGATCAGGGTAGGGGCTAGGCGAGGTGATTCGCTGTGGGGCGGGACGGCTACCTTGGAGGTAGCTTTCGGGTGTTGGGAGGGGGCCAGAGGAGCAGCTCGCTCCTGGTTCCTCCGGACCACCGCCTTGTTTGCCTTTGGGGCTCTGGGGCACCCGCGATAGTTCGCGGGGTGACCCTCGGTCCCGCAGAGCACGCAAGCCGGGGGGCCAGGGGAGTCGGGAGTCCGCTTGCACTCTGCGGTGCCGTGGACGCCCATGCACTTCACGCAGCGGGGGGTCATCAGGCACTTACGTGCCGAATGGCCGTACCGCTGACATCGGTGGCATTGGGCGGGATAGGGACTTGGGTGAGGGGGCTCGACGCGCAAACCCGAGAGACCGAGGACCACCTCCAATTTCTTGAAGATGGCCTTGCCACCCGGAGTCCGGTCGAGGTGAACCCTCACCATGTCGTAGAGGACCTGACCGTTTGCACTACGCATACGGTGGACCTCTCGGACGGGGAAGTTTTGGGAGATGAGGTCGGCCTTAATGGCCTCCTCGCAGAGCTCCTTGGGCAGGCCTCGGATGACCACGGCAAGGGGTTTTTCATCGAACCGATTGTTCGTGCAATGAGGGAATGGTAAGTATCCCTCCGGGGGAGACTCCATCGTCTTGGTAAGACGACGGTGGTCCTCCGGAGAGGGCAC
The DNA here is from genome assembly GCA_947359385.1 of Chesias legatella. NCBI lineage: Eukaryota > Metazoa > Arthropoda > Insecta > Lepidoptera > Geometridae > Chesias > Chesias legatella. Next base: position 4,587,104 of record OX375765.1, on the reverse strand, counting down.
TATCAGACGGATAGTGTCCGAGTGATTGGACGCGCTAAGGACCGTGATGCCCTTGCGCTTGCAAATTGAAAGAAGCGTCTGGAGACGCTCCTTCTGTTCCAAGAAAATTGGAGGAGGGCGCTTTCCTTTCGGTGCTGATACCGAAGGAGGGGTGTTGGGGCGCGAGACGGCCGTCAGAGGGACGGCCGATTTGGCAGGGGGCTCGGAGGGAGAGGACTTGGTGCGAGGATTCTTCCTCTTACCGTACTTGACGGGAACAAAGTCCCCGTCAGAATCGTCGTCAGACGATTGCGGCATGGGGGTGAGGGGTGAGGGGAGGTCCTCCTCCATCTCTACATACTCCGGAGAGGACGTAGGCGACGGATCGGGCGACTCTGGGAAGTCGGGGATCGGCGTGGGCTGCGCGGTGGTGGCCGGTTGGCCTTTAGGGGGAGCTTGGGTACTTGATACCCTTTGTGCCGGAGGGGCCGCGGAGGGGACATTATTATTAATAGTTTTTATGGCTATAGGAGCCGGGGAGGGTGCCTGAGGGGCTGAGGCAGCAGCAGAGGGCTGGCATGAGAATGCCTCCAAGATATGGGGGTACCTCGTGAGGAGGAACTGGAAGAGGGCTTCCAAGTTCAACCCCGAGGTATCCATTCCGGGGGACACCGGATGGTGTGTCGGGTGAGTGATCCTCCCTGTCGGGGTAGACAGGGGGGGATGTGGCCTGGGTGTCCTACCTAATTGGTGTGTCTCCTTAATCTCTCTTACGGGAAGAGGAGGTGTGTCCTACTGCTGTCTGGTGTCGACTAGGGAAGCCCCCAAGGCCGGTGGTTCCAGACCCAACCGGATTTTGCGTTCCTCAGAAGGAGGAAAGCAGGCGACTCCGGGTCCGCGCCCAATCTGGTTCGTTATCACCGTTAGGTATCCCCAGATCGACCACTAAGCGTGGATTTTTGTTTTGACGGTGAAGTCAGAGAAATTAGATCGCCCTGAAAAGGGCGTCGTCCTAGAACGGACTGGAATGCGGCACGCTAACGGAGAGAAGCTAGCTTCTCTCGGAAAGCGGCGGCTTCCGCGAACAATGGGACACTCGCGCCGCTCTAATAAGAGCAGGCGAGGCCTATTGTCCGTTGGCTTCTTGGAAGGCGGCGAACCGGTGTGGGCAGGCAGCCGGGTGGCTTCCTGGAAAGCTGCGAGCGGAGCGCACGCAGGTGCACACGGAGAGGTGTTGCCGGTCCGACGTCCAGCGAGCGAATCTCGACCAATCCGACCCGACCCATTGTTCATGTCCTTGAAAACAGTAGATTAAATAACAGTCAAAATTGCGTCCTACCAATCTTGACATACGGTGCCAAAACGTGGTGAGGCTAGTAAATAGTTCAGAGAATGATTATACTCCAAGTCTCTCTGAAGGATGAAATCCAAAACGACGTTATCCGACATAGGATAAAATATATCAACATTATGACCTAGCGTGAACCCAATTAATAAGCCTAAGAAATAAGTAACAGTAGTTTTTGAGGCATGCGCAATAATGGGACATACATGGGAAAATGACAACCATGATTTCACATATTCTCCCATGACAAGACCGGTTAATATTTTTATATATCTAATCAGACTTTAAAACTTGATTATAATATAATAAACAAAACCATTTAAAACATTACACGCAACAGCTGTTGAATAACTTGACGTTATTAATCATCGAGTGAAGACGAAATGAAGAACGAATGTAACATTCTGAACGAATACGGAAAGGCCATATTGGGTTTCATTTCGCTAGTGGGGGAGTCAACGTCGCGTGAGACAAGTGACAACTCTGACGTACGGATAAGCAACCGTGCGAGATGTTGCCTATACTGCGTTCGAGTGATTTTGATCGTTACACGAAGCTTAGAACATTGCTTCAGATGCACGCAATAGATGGCGTACGAGCTCCGACAAATAACTATATCTGTTTAATCGATTCTTGCTCAAGCTTTTCTTTCAATTCAATTCCTAATATTATTCGTTTAATTTGTACTCATGCTATTATTGAACAATTTTTACAAACTATCTCCAATTTTGTGGCATTTTGTGTTTTCAAATGTCATTTTATCTTTCTCTAGTTATGTGTGGCAAATATAAATTTGACGACGGTATCGATAAAACATAAATTTCTATATGTATTTTTGCATCTAAAGATACAATCCCTATAATCACAGGATAACAGAAAAGCTATGCAAACCTAGATTGACTATTTTTTTCATAAGTATCTTTGATTTTAAGGCGTGTCAGTAATCGTTTCAAGATTTATGCTAAAAGTATTAATAGGGCTTAAAATTCATTAAAAATCGTACTTCGTAAAAGCAAGTGATTAAAAACACATTTTTTTTTACCTGTATTTTAATATTTAAAAACAATAAGCCTATTACCATTGCGTCCAAAATATTAGAATCGAAAGCCTTCTCTTCACAAAGCATGTTAATTGCACATTTTGCTATCCTTACAATAAACACGACCGCTAATTCCTATTCAAACGCGCTGTATTTTATTGCATAACAAATCACAATCATGAAATTAAATTAAAATACATGAAACAGTTGCAATCTCATGTATACACGAAATTAAACATTTCATTAAAACAGTTGTACGTGTGCGCGCTCGTAAAATAACTAAAAAAAAATGTGTTTATGGCATTCTTTTAAACTTTTTGCCGAAAGGGTGCTTTAAGTGAATTCCGTCTGAGTATCACAATGTAGGTAGGTACTACTGCAAGCGATAATATTCGATAACCAATTTTCCAAATTATGGATATATTATTATGCATGTATGCTTTGCATGAAAAAAAAATATATATCGTCCATTTGCAACGACAGTGTGACATCTCCAATTTTACTATAATCTGAGATGTCACACTGTCGTCGCAAATGGTCGATATGTATTTTTCATCAATACTATGAAACATACTCTTTTTTTATTGTAAATGTGCTTTGGTTCTAGAACCAAGGAGTGCCTTAAGATTGTTTTTCTTATTTTGCGACAGCTTACGGTATCTGCTCTAATAGTTACCAATGTAAAATGTATCAAGACATGTAAATCCATCGTGACTAGACATTTTTACTAGTTCGTCGTTTGGCGCCCACGACACTGCGTTTTTTTCATTATATGCAGCTTAGTGGCTAGGAGTAAATAAAGCAGCCCATATTGCAGACTCGGCTTATTCTCACGAATTTTATCCGCCACGCGAGCTACCGACTATAATCCGCTTTTTACGATTTTAGTCGCGAGAGATGGAGAATTTCAAATGAAATACATATAACCTCAAATTATTTGTGAAGCGTATGCGGTCGCACTCGTATTGTGAATGAATTTCAATGTTGAGAATAAGTTTAGCTTTTAAGTGCCTGCAATATAAATAAGTCAGTTGCTTTGAATATAAATTGCAGTCATTTTAGGATTATGAAAAGATCCATAATATATTATTTCCACATATTACTTCACACTATCTTGTTGCTGAAATCCAAATCATCTCGCATATTGATGTTGATCGTCATGTCGTCGATATCTTGTCTACTGGATGAACATTCAAAGGCAAAATTTATAATATTTGATTATAAATTTAGTCTCAAAACAATTTCACAAAGTTTATGATTTCAGTTGCACCATCCAAACGGCCGCTTACTCATCAAAACCCGAAGGTGCAAAACAAACTGAGAAGCCAGACCCATAAATATTTTTCATAAAATGTCCACTCACCGGTTTTTGCCGGGATGAAATCAACAACGCTACTGTAGCTTATTCGGCTAGTTTACAAGTTTTATGGCCATTGGAAGGGATCGGACGTTCACAGAATACGGATTTTTTTTAGTTGCTCTCGACGCCGGTTTTTGTATTCTGGTAATCAAAGTTGTTTTTAGTATCGTATTTAATCCTCCTACAGTACATTTAAGAGTAAATACTTATACCTAGCATATTTAGTTAAAAACTAGTCGAAAACATTTTGTTTAGTGCTCCCAGAAATATCAGATATACCTACCTAATTTTTATTCAATTATAATTACTACACTTAGTACAAAAAATGTTGGAACGGCAAGAATAAATATATTTTTCCATTATCTACAGTCTCGTGTTATTGTTTCATTTAACTAACTGTTTCGATTGGAGAATGGTGACGTTGCATTGTACCAAAAAATACCTACATTCTCAAAAGATTTTTACGCTGCTAAACGCTAACGAAGCAGTTTCTTACAGTAAGTAGTTAAGTATTACAATGAAGATCTTTAGATTTCACCACAGAATTTTGTGCCATCTTGCAGCTAATTCGATTCCCAAGGCTTCGGAACGTGTTAATAATAGTTTGGAAGCGGTGTAGATATTGCGAAGGAATTGAATTTAAATTACGTGCAAAGTTCTTTTTACTTAATATTTTTACTGTGGAGAATTTTCATAAGCCTTGACAAAAGAAGTGATTGTTCAGGAAACTAGTTGTATATACATATATCCTTACCATTGCACTAAATTAAAGTTTAATAATACTTAACCTGATTAAAATAATATGTGCTTTTCCGATGAGTTATTTATTCATCGTATACCACAAAAAAGTGTTTCTTATTAATCATGCTTACATTGCCACATAGGGCCCGAATTAATCTAAATTTCAATTTAAGTCATATCATTTTTCAAACGAATTATTTAGAATAATTACCTACCCCCGCAGATTCGGAAAGCGTAAACATTGAAATACACATACGCTGATAAAAACAATAGCTAAACGGAAGCCGAACATTTCTGTTTATGTTTTCCACAAAAGGGATAAAAAATGTTTTTGGTGGCGTTGGCCGTATTCAACGTATCTACTATTGTTGGTGCGAACGGGATCCTTTCAGCCCTCCCCCTGAAAAGAGGGAACATTCAAATTAGTCCATTGTGATTTATTTTTCTTGGCACCCTCCTGAATAAAGTATCCCAAATGTTTAATGTTCAGTGTCATGAAAAAGGTTAGCCATAATTTTAAGATTCCGTTTTTATTTGATTTGTAAGTTATCATTGCTTTTTATTACATTTTTATTAAAATCTCACTGTTATATACTTGCGGCTTTCCTCTCGTGGAATGCTGCTCTATTTCACAGATAGCTTAATATTTTTGGGTTTCGTTCAATTTAATTCTCTTTATTGTGCCCTAACATAACATCATAGTGGATTTGTAACATTATTTCTGTTCCAGCTTCTTAAATTTGTATTATGAGTTATTTATCCATTGCTATACAATATTATTCTATACAACACAAACACAAAAAACAACATAAAATTATTCAAAATGTATAACAAGACAATTTAAAGGCAAAACATTTAAAGAGAGAAGTAAAATCTAGGTATACCTATGAAAAATTTATTTTCACTCACCAGTCAATATTACGCCGAACATAATACACATAATGTATCATCCCAAGCTGGGAATGCTTCTTTAATACTTCAAATTTTTCTTCTACTCGAAAACGTAATTAATATATCCAATATATTCTTTTCAGTTCAATTACATTAACTCATGTTATTACCTATTAGCACTAAATTAAGTCACTAGGTACATCAAACTTGGCTTCAACAAATGTACTAATAAAAAGCCTAAGTATATTCCAACGAAACTAAGTATATCACGGATTCGATTACCTACTCAAAATGGCGCACCACTCTGTCATCATGCTGATTTAAATCAAGCCTGAGAACCAAAAAGTTACCAACAAGTTATTTCCAACTCAAAGAATTGTAGTTCCCTGCTTATTCCCACTGAAAGGAAAGGCAGTTTGCAATTCATAGCGCCGAGTGCATTAGCTCAACCATAGCTCCACTCCGACGTAATCGTATTTGCATTATAAATTTCCTTCGTACACCTAATGGTGTTACAGTGGGCAAACAAGTCCCGCGACTCGGTGAATTTTAGCACATTGACACTTGCGGGAGCTTTTGGCCACACGAAGTGAAATTTGCGCTGGTAAATAGAGGTAAACTTGAATTGGGATAAATTGAATTCCGTATTATTCGATAACTTGTAAGTTATAAGTATTTTTAGTGGCTAATATGGTATACAATCATCATGATTAGGAATATGAAAAAAGAACAAACATTATGCTTTACAAGTTTGCAAGTTCAGGTAGGTATACAGACAGAGTTATAACAATGTTATAATATATTATATGATAATACATATTATTAATCAAATTATTGATTATAAGGTTTAAACGCAGCAAATCATACTAATATTATAAATGCGAGATAATATTTTTTATTTTTATATTTTCAAACGGAGTCTTGAGAAGAAACTGATGAGCTGGGCAGAGACATATCCTACGCCACGGGAGCAAAACCTCGGGTAAAAGCTAGTTCAAAAATAAAGATGACAGTAAAGGCATCACATCAAAAAACCAGAGAAATCGTCCTTTTACTAAGGCTGCAAGAAAAAACAGTGTAACATATATTCGAAAAGCTTTACTTTTCTCCAAAGGCATCTGCTTACCATTTTCGGGTAAATTAATGCAGACTAGGCCACATTCATGAACTCTGCATTAAATCTCTAAAGCGAGCTGGATTTGACGTGTACCCGTAGACTAAGATCCTCGCCAAAAACCTGTCCTTCTTTCAAAACAAACAAGAATCACTTTTAGTAAAACAAAAATGATTTTATTAGCTTACGAAACGCCACTCATGACACAACATTGCTCTACGCAAAATTGGTATCCCCTCAACCGTGTGGATTTTATTTTTCAGATGTAATATTGTTCAGTGAATCGTTCAAAATCAATGGATTTCGTACAAAGAGAGTGTCAATCAGCACTTCGTCTGGGCGCTCCGTTTGATATTCTCAAATCGTAGGCATTTGCACAAAAGAAAATTGGTCAACCGTTATATGTCCACGCTAAGCCGTCCCATTGTTCAATCTAAGGGTTTTATTCAGATAACTACAGTTGAATAACGACATTTTCTTTGGACATCCTTTATTGGCACAAATGTTTTGAATTGGCTGTGACTGGGTTGTTTTCTTTTTGCGAGGCTACCGTTCCACCAGAGTTGAAAATATACCGTAAGTTATCGCGTCAAAACGAGAAAATAAGATACACGTAAATACATGACTGTTATTCGAAGTTTGTACGCCGCACTTCAGAAAGACACGTCGTGATCAAGGGATACACTTTATTGTTGAGCCGCCAATTTAATTTGAAGTTAAATAAAATTGTGTTATAATATAACCCATTTTATACACGAATAAGACGAAAGTCTTGACTGGCTTATTCTATTTATGAGTTTACCTGTCTCTTTCATTTTATTATTATTCTTTTATTATATTTTATCTCATAAGTTTATTCAATAAGTACTATTAGTAAACCCGTGATCAGAATTACTTCGAAGCAAAATGTCTGCAACAATGAATAGTAGGTATACTGAACGTCCACGTCTATCCCTTGAATTGCGCTTGCAATGTCCTGATCCTTGCAGTAAATTTACGAGAAAAGCATGTGTGTAAGGTGTAAGTAACACATCATACCCACCTTTCGTTAACAAACGTTTTCTAGCCTCAAAGGTTTGCTGGAAGAAAACTCTTTTTAGGGTTAAGCTCGCCTTTGTACATATTTTTTATATAAGTTAATTTATGTTTATTTTTATTGTGTACAATAAAGAATAAAGAGAATAAAGAAGCAAAAAAAATATTCAAAAGTTCATCTCTTTATGAAGTATTAGTAACCAGGAATATAACCTCTGACATAAGGTGTCATACCTGAGTGCTATACCTACCATGAATAATCAAGAGACCAGAGTAAGAAACGTTAGCTAGCGCAACGATATTCTGATATAAATAATACCTACAAAACTTTAGGTTTCTTATCATATAAGTAAATATCTTTCGACATTTTTTACTAAATTATTCAAATGTTAATAGATATAGAAACAATAAAAAAGAGTTTACAGCATCAAATCTTTTATCCCGTTCCTTAGTATCAAGACTATTTTGCCGTCTAAGATTCGGTGCAAGGATTCCCTGACAGGGGATTTCATTAGATGCAGCTTAACCACCAAAAGTAAACATCAGGGACTAAACCTTGGATATTTGTTACCAAAAGATTTTTTGGGGTGTGCAGCGAATTTCTAAGACGTTCGTTTATTACATACCTGTGGGGTAGACTGTAAATGCGTATTTGACTGTCCTTGAAATATTTTACTGACGTGAAATCGGAGCTTTTTGGTAGAAAATGTTTTTAAACCCTATTATTAATTGTTCAAATCTGAAGTCGACTTCATTGAACCAGTAAACGATACCAACTTTTCCAGATAAATAAAATGGGAAAACTGAGTTAGGTGTCAATTAAGAGCTAATAATGAATATTGAATGCGAATATGTCGGTGACTTTGTTGAGAAACTGGTGGGGTGGCATAAACAGAAGACAAATTTCACAATGTTTAGTTATATCTTTGTAGTTTGACGGAGTTTGGTATCATAGGTAATTTTAAATACTAATTACACTGTTCAAGATTGCCAATGACACCATAACTACTTGAATACTTGTTGCACGTTTACTATGCTGCAGTTTTTCTTTATGAAGATTACCTTTTGCGCCTCAACTTCGTCATATAATTTTTCTTACATTTGGTGGATAGTTTGAACAAAGTAAAAGCGAATTATTTTTTGTCTAAAATTTTTCTCAATCCTAGTGGGTAGTGCCCGGTATGAAACAGGTATATGAAAATCATAAATCAAACCAGCTACCCCTCTTATCCTCATATCCCAGTACCTGGCGTAATAAATCGCGATAAGTCATTTTTTCATTTTGATATTATTGATATTATATTATATAACCTATATAGGCTCTTCTTAAAAATATCAAAGTATATCTTATGTACATTGTACAAGCTGTGCCCGCCCTTATATGGAAGAGGAAGCTACAAAATGTTGAATTATCCGTAAAATAGGCCAGTATTTTATGCAAAAAGAGTCCTAATAGTATATTTATGAAATTAAAAACAACAAACTGATACTGGACGCTGCAAAGTTCCCTCACCAAAGACTGAAACTTCAACACACTAAGTTGTAGCACTAAGACAAATTTTGATGTTAATATAGCTAAACTATGTAAATATAAAAAAAAATTTTTTAGTTATAAATATAAATTCATTTCAACTCTATTTTAGGGAAACACGAAGCTTTATATGGCTTAATATTGAATACGGTGTAAATAAGTGAAACTTACCTAGTGAAACTTAATATATATAATAAAAAAAAAAAAAAAAATTGGTCATCTATTTTTTTCATGTCCAGAATAAAACAGTCCTAGAAACCACCCTATTGGAAGCAAAGTGCTCGCATTTGTATGATATGTGACGTTGAATAATGACATGTGGCCCAAGAACAATAACTTTATGAAAGTGTGAAACCAATCTCGCTAAAATCGAGAGGGAGCGTCGAACAATGTATCCAGTCGTTGAAAGAAAGTGACAACAGTAAAAGGAACTTTGTGATTTCGCGGTGGATGAATGACTTTGAAACTCTGATTCACTGAAACTGTCGCAGAGAACAAAAAATATGATACTTGATAGGAGATACTTACAAAAAAAACTTGATAAGTAAAGTAAATATTGGTAGACATTTCACAGCACCATCAAGCCTCAAAGTAAACTAAGCATAGCTTGTATCCAGACGACTGGTGCTTATATAATTAATTTCTGTAAATATATATTTAAAATTAACGCCTAGACACAGAAAAAACAGTGTTCGTCACATAAATGTTTGTCCTGGGTGGGAATCGAACTCAAGACTTACAGCGCAGAAGGCAGAAGTATTACCGACTGAGCATATTTTAAATTTGATTCAACTTTCGATATGTAAGTACTTAATATGTTTTTACCTTTAAGAAAGTCGTTACCAGATAGGAAATTCCTACAGTACAATTTCAATAAGAATAAAGTTGACTTTTTTTTTGTAATAAGCATCTCAGGGCATTACTGCGGTACCGATATAAAATCTTTGCTATCCCAGGTCTAAATTTTCAGTCAAATTGTGTTCGGTATTTCCTGCCTCCAAGCACAGTCTTACTGTGTTCCGGTTTGAAAGGTGTGGTTGCCGGTGAAATCACAGGCACGTGTGACATTCGATTTTCACAATTTATTTACGGGTTCAACACTTACGACTTCTCATACCTAATTAGGGAAGAACGAAATTCGTTTTTTTTTTTTTGTCACACTATACCGCTAAACAGCAGGTGACATCGGTTATTTCTGCAAATTTTCAAATGGATATAATAACAATTTGATGTAATAATTTCAAATTAAATAATTTTAAGTTTGATAAAATGAGATAGAAGACAACATAATTAAGATTGACACTATAAAAATTTCGTAAATTACTTGAAACCACCGTTGTGTATCCATTTTAACAAATCACTCTCTTCATTAGACTGTTATTTTATTATTAAAATACGATCTTCAAAAGAATCTGCCTATTTAAATTCACACACGATGGTACTCGGGAAATGCACCCGCAATTCAGAACGCGACACGCAAGTGTCAAGGGGGTTGGCTTATTTCTAACCCAACCCAAATTTTTTTGTTCATTATGATTATGAATTCAATGCAATTTAGCTTTGTCATTTAAAATAGAACTTGTAATTAAATCAACAGCAATATGGTATAGACAAAAGATTTTTAATCGTATTGCACTTCGCCTCTCAGTCTCCTTTGCTCACAATTCAACTTTTTAACAAATACATATGATATGATCAGCCGTCAAAAACTAGTTTGCCTCTTGGTAAATAATTTTTGTATAATATAAAATAATGTAAGTAGTCAGTAAATAATACAATTACCCACCAAATTTTGTGCAAAAGAGTATATAACGATTATTGCATATATATATAACAAATAAGTTTATAACAATACTTCATCATCATTATCAGTTACGAATGTGTTCTTTTTCCTTAAAGAGCAGGTATGATTTTGTGGCTTAGCGCCTCAAATACTTAATATACGGTGGTGATAACTACTTACGATAATGTAAGGTTATATGACATTTTTAAATATACAGGTCAGCTTCGGAATAAACAAAGGGATTCAGTACCATCAACATAATTCACCAACCGTAAGGTACACTTAGGTATTTTATCACGTCATCCCCTACTTCTATGGCGGACGGCCAGTGACGCAAAACATCAAATAAAGTTGTTTTACTTACTTATCTGTGAGGGTTCCTGGTGGGGTGCATAATGACCTCGCCTTTCGTTGCCGGGTGCAAACACTTGTACTGCCGACTGTACCATTGACATCGGGCACAGGGGAGTATGATTCATAATGCTGTCTTATCTTTTCAATTTACGGCGAATTTGGAACAACAATTTCAGACAGTTTATTTAAAGCAAAGTTTGTTATGTCGGCTTGAGATCGATATGAGCTTGACGTTCCGGTGAAAGGAAAATTTCGCGTGGATATTAAAGCATAACATTTTACTTAAACTAGCTGTTGCCGGCGATTTTATCCACGTGGAATTTGGTTTTGTCTCGAACCACAATTTTACCCCTCGGGAAAGTAGTCATTTAAAATCCCGTCTAAATCAGTTCAGCCATTTCGGAGGTTACCAGGATATATCTTTTTTGTTATGTGAACCTTTTATACGTTCATATGAATTTAGTAAAAAGCTGTTATTTCGATATTACAAACAGAAAGTTCTAAATATTTTAAATAAGAAATAATAAATAATTAACTAAGAATGGCGCAAAGCATCTGACGGTTAGTTACGGAAGCCTTACTTAAGGACCAGTTCCTAAGTCAGAGTACCAGCGCCAACGTGGCAAACGCAACTCTGTGAGAGTAATTATAGTAAATTTTAGAACCGTCAAGACATCGAAAACTAACTTATACAGGATGTCCGGTAATGAATGGATAACCTTGAAATGGGTCTAAGTAGAACTATTGGGCATTCGGCAAAAAATATCAACTAAAAAAAAACAAGTAGCATCAAAGATATGTATTTTTTAAATAATATCGATGTTTTGTTTTTTTGTTTTTTTTTGTTTCTGTTTTGTTTTTTTTTTATACTTGATTTTTTTTATTTGATATTTTTTTCCGAATGTCCAATAGTTCTACTAAGACCCATTTCAAGGTTATCCATTCATTACCGGACACCTGTATATTAATTACCTCAGTTACCTACTTACGTTATGGGCAACGTTTAATGATACAAGAAATTCAAAATTGCAAAAACACTCTGTAGTTACATTGTTTTTAAGAAAACACAGATTATTTCTTCAGAATATAAATTTTCCTTAAATATTGTGATTAAAAGTAAAAACTCCACAATTTTTAACTAACAGAATTCGTTGAAATTTACGATTTTGTTAAATATGGTTGATGAAAAACACGTAATGTAACCACCAGATAAAGTGAAACCTCATTGATGCAAAAAATAACGATAACGAGATGAAAACTCGTAAAGATTGTAGGCACTTTTGTAGCCGACTGTACTGGGTACTTAGGTGTTTTTCTTGGTTTTTGCGAGCCTTTAACAAGTTTTTCTCGTAATGTGTTTGTTATGAAAACTTTTTGGGAATTCAGCTTTTTTCGGATTTCGTATAAAATTATGCTAAGCAGTGTAATTATTTTATTTGTATTTATTGTTTTTGTATTATTATTTGTATTTGTAGTATTTATTTGTATAAGTAAATTATGCTAATGCAAATCAGTAAGTGTCAGGAATGTAGTAGGTATTTCAATTGAAGGCTGTTGTTACAATATAAAATATAAACTCAAATATGAAAAGAATTTAAGAAAATATTGTTGGGTTATGTGTATTTTCGTAAGCCAACTTGTTTTGCTAGATAACAGCTTTAGCTAATTTGATTTGATATTTATTACTCCATTATTCTGTGCTGTACTAGCCTGCAAAGCTCAAGTCAGTGGCTGGGTCATGCAATTAAGCTTAATATTTATTGGACTCTAATGTCGCTACTCCAATTTAGTGGGATATCACATTCGTCGTTCACGTCCACAGATCTACTAAATATTAGTGAATTGCCAGTTTCAAATTTAAACCACTGCGTAGTGCCACCATCAACCTAGACATTTTTGGCTTGTCAACCGACGATTTCCAATCAATATTAAAAGTTGAGTTCTTAATATCCAACTACTTTTTTCCTTTTTTTTAGAATAGTAAAATATTGAACTGTAGACGATCGCGCCGGAAACATGTTTTCAAATATTTCGAGATTTTAAATCGATTCAAACAGTATGGCGTTCCTAGAATGTTGTTACAACTTATTAGAAATAGTGTAATAAATAATTAAAAAGAAAGAAAGAAAATAACATTTATTTGTAACAACTTATTACAATTCTAGGCTATACACAATAATAATGAATAAAAAAGAGAGAGAGAGAGGTGTCAAGGGACACCCGGATGGAACGAAGTTCCTTTCGATGAATTAGTGAAGGTATTGTAATTCTTTTTTTTTTTTTAAGTTATATTTTTTTTTTTATTATTAACAAATATAATGTAATATAAACTTAATCAGTAGGCTCAATTTTCGTAATAATTGGCTTGTGGTAACTGAAGTAGGAAACAACGAAAAAGTTTTGTCCAGAAAATAAACTTAAAAAAGATCAAGGTGAATCACAGTTGAACATGCATTATTATTTATACGTTCCAAAATCGAATAATGAAAACGACGAAACGTCAGACGCAAGACTGGCCGAAAATAAAACAATATGTCAATAAAATCAATGTTTGAACATCTAGATTGAAAAAATGAGTTCATTTGAATTTCGAACACGAGTCATAGAATATATTCGCAGATAATTTAAACCGTACATTCCATTTAACGTAATGACTCCAAACGTATATGAACATTATTATTTATACGTTCCAAAATCGAATACTGAAAACAACGAAACGTCAGACGCAAGACTGGCCGAAAAGAAAAGAATTGCCGTCCGCCGAAGAGAAAAAGAAAAAAAAAATCGAAAAGTGTTCCAATTTTGAAATTAGCCAAACCCCCGTTTTGTTATTGGTCGCGGCGCTCATTACAAAGTGGCGTACGTCACATCGGAGAGTTCGGATCATTTTCAACCTTATCCCTTGGACTTAAAGAACATTTTGACTTTTCGTAGAAAAAAAAGTGTCGTGACAACTTTTCGTAAGAATTTTTTCCGTCTAGCCCCCTTTCACAACGCGCGATAAGGAACGAAGAAATAAAAAAAATAAGTAATGAAAAGTAATAAATTAGTCACAAAACGGTGTCTACCTCAGTATGAGCTAGTTGTGTGTAACAACCAAGGCTGGTCTTCCGGTAGAGCCGCCTGGTGATATCACGGACAAAAGTAGGTACGCACTTAAACAATAGTAAAATACAATTGGAAGATGAATGACGTAAATATTAAATGTAAATAAATTAATTGTAATTAAATCAGGTTAAGTAGGTATCACATAATTGAAATCTCGGTCGGTGAGTTTACGGCACAACCTTCAAAGTATGCAAAAGAAATGTCGTTGGATATTTTTAAATACATATGGATATGTTTCCCATTTCAATATACATAATGTTTAATAATGTTTAACGTTTATTTATTTGGAACAGTAACAATATACATTTTTTTAACATCCCTTACCTAGTAAAAATAAGTATTGCGTAATATTATAATCTCAAATGGAAGGTGAAATCCTGGCAGATTTTGGAACGCCAGCAATAATAATGTCACTACTGTGTTTGAAGAAACTAATATATGGATATTAGTTTAAGCACAGCAATCAAGAACGAATTAAAAAATACTCTTGTTTAGACATAGACGTCTTAGTGACAGAAATGTATTAAAAAAGACACGGATTCATACCTAAATAATTGCAGATGGGCTGAAACAGGAGTGAGTGAGAAGAGAAAAATAATATAATAATAAATAAAACAAATATAAAAATCACCTTTTTAGAAACATCCACTGAATCATCACAGCTGATGTTCTAATAACCACGCCATACTGGCCCCAGGCCATATTTTCCCACGGTATTTCCTGTTCCAGTTCCAGCAATTACTCAGTAATCATTGGCCTGTAATCCGTTTTTACATTCGCTATCATCTACCCAGCCTGTAATTATTCTGTAGAGCGAGAATCGTAAATAAACCGGGATGAGTGTGGCCTATATAAATCATTAGGACACTGGGATCCAGTTAGATCTGGCGTAAAATGAATTTGGTTATAATGAAACCGAAACTACTTTGTATTAAACTTATTCTTTGTCTTCCAGAGTCGAGGGACTGCTGTGATTAGAGAAGTATAAAGTATGTAGACTATGTATGACTGACTAGTGTGCGACAGTTTGGATGAATAGGATTTATTTACATTTATTTATTTAGCTTATTTAGCTACTGTTTTATATTAGTGAAGTTTGATCTTGAAAAGACAAATCAAATTTGACCTAAATATTCTTCTTATGGGGTGAAATAATTCTTGTCCAAAAGCGGCCGTTGTTAATTAGGAATATTTGATTTTTTCATTCTCTTTTGAACTTTTCAATCAAATCTATCATTTCGATCTGTATACGGTTCTTTGTAATATTTACTACGTGCAGTTTCAGATAAAAATACGATTTTTGTTTCATAAAATAACTATGCCCAATCAAATAAGTCAGAACACTTTTTGATGTGAAACATCTATAGCCGCACGTAAAACCGATTTCTGGCGTGGCGACGCGTCGCCACGGCATGCGTTGCATATTACTTTTACAAAATAATGTCGATGTTTCACATCTGCCAGGCGTCCCGTGACGGCTCACATATTTTTTTTAAAGAAATCGCTCTGATTTTGACTTTTTAGTCTATTTCCTTGTAACAGATAGATAATTTTTTCGTAACATTTCATTGCAGAAGTCTTATTACAAATTTGTTTCTATTATCATGAAGGTAGTTTGTTCACTTTATTACAGAACAAAAATAGTTTTCAATGTGTCCTGATGACAAACTGATAAGATGATCGTCCTCCGATAAACCTTTTTATTATTAGTTATTTTAGTTTCACATAGATACTGAAGATGACTGCAAACTAAAAAACTAAAAAAGTAAGTAATATAAAAGTACGATAGATTTTGTATTTAATTTAATATATTATATTAAATTGAAATATTATATATTAAATTGGCCTACTGATTACAGAGCAGGCCATGCAACAAAGCGGTCTCGTTGATTTTGGGTATAAACGATAAGTTACACTTGATTATGAAATCCCTTAAAGCGCAAAATATAAAACAATTACACTAAAACGTTATACTCCCGATTCGGAGAAATACTTTTGTTTTAGAAACATATGATTTCATGTTGTACAGAAAGAGTTTTCCCAGTCTCATGTATATGAATACCAATTTTTCTATCACCACAGAATAAAGAAATTTAATGCAGAGTTCCAATGTTAACCCTATTATTTTGAGTTTATAAGTAGGATGCTTCACCTCTATTAATTACCGGAAAATAAAGCCACAGAATAGAACAGCCGACATAAATAAATATACAACATCATCGTCTGAATTAGAGGGTCTCTCGCAGACCAGTTATTTCGCATTGATGGTAATTCATTGGATTCCTGAGGGTCCTCATTTATCTTGGAATTTGTAGGAATAATTGAATTTCACAGATAAATTAGAAGATTTGGAAATAATTAACGTCTAACAGGTTTTAAAATAAAGAGTTCCGATAAAAAACCTTAAGTAAATGTGGTAATGTGGTTTTGAACCTTTTATATTACCTATAATATATATTTCATTATTATTATTAATCATTTTATTTCGAATATTCATATTACAAATTAACATTATTATTTATTATAATCCCACGTCATATTCTAAACCAAAAATTTATCAGCACAAAATAATGTTAATATAATAATTTTATTTACAATACATACTGTAATTCAGATACAAAACCTGTCAAAAATATTAAGTATTTTAATTTCATGGCAATTTATCTAGTGAAATATAAATGTCCGCCTGCTGCAAACCATATTTGTATGCATATTCACATTTTCATAATTCATCCACATTATGGAATCCAACATCACATCACACAATCACACTCCCAAAAAACAAAAAACAAAACAACATCACACAATCACACTCCAAAAAAAATTATTCACCTACCCATAAAATCCATGCATTTGGTAACAAATTATTCCGTTACAATTTGGAACCACACCACCGTTACTCAACACCCAATTCCTTCCGATAACAAAATTGTCTCCAAAAAGATAACGAAAAAGTTTTCAACTGCCGCTTTGTTACAAAATATTAAATATATAATCATACATTTTCCTATGTTTCCTAGTGTCGACTAAAAATTTAATATTTATAGAGGTGACTTGTAATTTCCAATTCTCAGATATATTTAGATATAGTTTTCATATTGAAACCATACCTCTATATTGGACCCTTGCCATGTGCGCATTGTCGGAAGTAGCCAGAATCTAATTGCAAATAATACTTCCAAAATAGAATTCATAACTCTCAAAACCGACAAACCATAGAACTAGGCTTAAAAATACACTATAATTCCCAAAATACGGAAACATTATGAGTTTATTACACTAAGATATCTAGATCTGTATCTACTCCAAATTGAATCGTACATTCTGAGGGTCAGCGCCACCATTTGTAAAACGGTCGCGAGCCTGGGGCAGACCGCAGCTCTGTGCCAACATTCTCAGAAATGCTGGTGGCATCTCCGCTACATACGTATCCTGTTACTAGACGTGCTTTATACACTTGGATACTATTACTTACTTTCATATAAAGTGCTACGAATATGAAGGTAGATTGTAAATAATCTTCCACAATAACTACTATTACCGTATTCGTAACGTATGAGATAATTTGAATAATCCATATTTATGTTTAATGAAGCTTAAATTTTGGATCACCATTAAGGCATCTATTTTCGAAAATTTATTTTATCCACTATAGTCAGCATATTTTTATGATTGCTGAATTCGAGTCGGATATATACATTCTCGCATGGAAATGAAACCTAAGGATGAAAAGGATGTTTGCTTACCAATCTCAATATTTATTAATTATTATGATTGTTTTTGGATGGAAGAAAAAACATTAAAGGAAGTAAATTAAAATGACAAGACAGTGTATTTTGTTGTGATTAACATAATCTCCAAATTTAATGCTGTAATTTGGTGTTCTTTTAACTTCATTAATTTTTTGTAATATATTGTCTATGGCATTAAACAATTTACTATCACGACATAATAAAACTCACATTATAATCTTCAATCATCATTGGAATCCAGGTGAGTGGTGATGTCATTCATCCATATATGAAAGTTCAAAGCTATGAACCAATATGTAGATGTAGATATGTGAGAATGGTTTCACTTCTAGACACTAATATGAGCATTATAACTTTTTATTCAAATAACCTGAATAATGGATCTGTTATATAAGTTTAAACGATTAACAAATATTTTTAGCAGAAATAATAGCATAATAAAAAAAACGAAACATTTGCAATTGCATAAAATCTCCATTCTTCATTTATTTCACCGATACAAAATCACTTCCAGCTCGTAATGGTATCCTTCTTTATTCTTAATAATATAGTACATAAATACAAAAAGGTTGCATAGATATATGTACAAAAGCGAGATTAAAACTAAAAAGAGTTAACGTCCAGTACACCTCTGAGGCTATAAAAAGGCTATTTTATACAGGCAGGACATCTTAATACTAAATAAAGCGAAAGTGTAACGTAGTCTTTTTACTACCAAATTAAAATTATTTTATTAAAATTATGTATTCTATACATACAACATATCCGTAAAAAAAATACAATGTTTGTATGTTTATTTCCTATGCGTTCCGAAACCATTGATCAAATTGTGATCAAAATTTTATTGAATGTTCTGGGTACGGTCGCGATGGTTTCAGGCCCAAAAAATATTTTAATGAAACTTTTATACTTAACATGACATTGCAACGCATGCTGGGTACAACTAGTTATATATAAAACGTTAATAAATAGTTAACATAATAGTTAAAGTAATAACTACTTCATAATTATATTTCACACAAGTTTCGCAACTCCTGCTTACTTGCCTTACAATATCTCGAGTGTAGAAATGCGGAATTAGTGCTTAGTATTAGTGTGACTTCTAATACGAGTATAAAGAAGCCGATACCATACATTAATGACAAGCCGACTACCCACAACCCAATTAACTAAGCACTCGTAATAATCATGTGAAAAGCCACGGCGTGTTTGGTGACAAATTGAAAGTTTGGTATAGTACAATTTTAAACGGATGTTTTATTAATGATGTCTTCTTCTATTACCAACGAGTTAGTGGATACTTTTCACTTTGCCACTAAGCAGGTTAAGTACATAGACTAGACTATATGACCAGAAATGAGCTCGTGTAAGAACAAGATTTCTTAACAAGACATGTCAGGGTAAGCGACTTTACTTATTATGAGTACATTTTGGGGTAAGTTATTTTCCATTTAACTTATAAATCCAGTAATCTTATTAACCTCCTGTAGCTGAAATATCATAGATCCTAGCAAATGCTCATAACAGCCTGGCACAAATGGATCGCTAGATGGCCTACAGTAAAACGCTACGTAGAGACAATTGTTCTCAAAACTGTAGTCACTTAAAACGTTTCCACTTTACTCACAAAGGAACTTTTTGCTTGCACTTAAGACTCGTGATTCAGTCATCATTTGCGTAATGACTTAAAAGTTGGATTCGGATGAGTCACTTGTGACGGTAAGTGATGGAGAATACAGATGGCCCACTGGTTTTTACCAGTGTTCATCGTAACAGCAATACCAAACAAACATGGGGCTGAGACTTGAGATGAAATGTGTTATTGTCTGTTTTCCACCGGCACTCAAACCATTCAGTCTGATATACAGCACTAAGAAATAAAGTAATTAAATAAATATTTGAAGGTATATAGGATCCATAATATATATGATAAGGTAAGATAGTAAGAAATATTAAATTGTTCGTTAACATAACTCTCACTCTCATTATTATAAATAGTATAAACTTTATAAAGTAAAAATCGAAACCGTAAAAATAATATAATAATAAACGTAAAAAATATTGTAATTCTACACAACGCTTGACAGTAGTACTCATAAAAGGCGAAAAAAGAAGAAGATTTAGGATTTGCATGTTTGAAACATGATGCTGAAAAGGAGTCTGGCTTCTGGCATTTTCGTTTTATATTAAACTTCAATGGTGCTGGTGGGGGTGTTGCTATGTATTTGCGTACTCAGATTCCTTATTCCGTAGTGAGCGTATCTCCCCAGCCACCATTACCCAATGCTGGTGAACATCTTTTTGTACAAGTTACTCTCTCACATCATAAAATCTTACTCGGAGTCTATTACAGCCCTTCCCTACGAATTAACTTCTTTTCTTCATTTGAGAAACTTTTAGAGGATTTATCTCCTGCTTTCAGTCACACTATAATTATGGGTGATTTCAACACCTGTCTACTCAAACGAGACTCCCGTTCCTTTACTTTTGAAACACTTGTACAGTCTAGTAATTTGACAATCCTCCCGCTTGGTGCTACGCATCATTCTCCAAATTGTATTCCCTCTCTTCTGGATTTGATACTTGTATCATCCAGAAATCATGTTTCGAAACATGGTAAATGCTCGGCGGATGCTTTCTCTTACCATGACTTGATCTTCTTATCCTATAAAATTCGCCCGCCGAAAGCTAGGCCCCAAATAATCATGCAACGTAACTTTGGTGGCATGAATCTGGAGTCCCTTCGTGAGGATGTACGACGGATTGACTGGTCTGATGTTGGTGATGCAAATACAATTGATGAAAAAGTTAATATTTTTAATAAAATCATAATTGATCTCTACGATAAACATGCTCCTTTAAGAAAAATTAAAATTAAACATCAACCTGCACCATGGCTAACAAGTGAGATTCGACTGGCCATGAATAAAAAAAACCTGGCTAAGTTTAAGTTTAAATGTCGTCCAACAGACGATAATTGGGGAAAATACGTCGTACGCCGTAACCACTGCAACAAGGTGTGTAGAGAGGCACTGCGCCAACATGTCCATAAATCTGTTGATAATGAAGATTCTTCAAAGGTTTGGAAGTTTCTCAGAACTCTTGGGGTTGGCAACTCACGTCATGATAATCTTCCGACAAATTTAAACGTTGATTCACTGAATCAACATTTCTCGTCAACTTCCGATATTGATGGAAGTACTAAAGCCAACACTTTGAATTATTTATCCTCCAGACCACCCCTTGATGTTTCTCCTTTTTATTTTAGTCAATTTTCCGATTGTGATGTTAAGAGAAGTTTTACATCCATTACATCCAATGCAATCGGCAACGACAGTATTAGTCGCAATATGTTAATGCCCATACTTGACGAAGTTCTCCCTATCCTTACCCATGTCCTAAACTTTTCTATAAACAGTGGATCATTTCCTGCTGCTTGGAAAGGCGCTCATATTATTCCTTTACCTAAAAAGTCCAACCCATCATCCTTTTCCGAGTATCGTCCCATATCAATCCTTCCTTTCTTATCGAAAATTCTAGAGCGCTTGGTCTATCAGCAATTGAGCACGTTTCTAACTCAAAACTCTCTAACTAATCCATTTCAATCCGGGTTTCGTCCAGGCCATAGTACTGTTACTGCCTTGACCAAAATTACTGATGATATTCGTCAGGGTATGGACAACCGACATGTGACTGTACTGTCATTGCTCGATTTTAGCAACGCTTTTAATAATGTTGACTTCGACATTCTTCTGGGTGTTTTACGTAATCTTAACATATCTCCAACGGTTATTGACTGGTTTCGTGGATACCTGTTTGGTCGCCGGCAGCGTATTCGCGCAGGTGACACTTATTCATCTTGGTGCGAGTTAACTGCTGGTGTCCCACAGGGTGGCGTTTTATCACCTCTCCTTTTTTCTGTATTTATTACTTCTATTTCTGATACACTTTCTTCCTCCTACCACCTTTATGCAGATGATCTCCAGATTTATTCGCAAACTCCACTTGAACGTATAAATAATGCTATAGTTACCATAAACAGTGACCTCGAAAAGATCGTTTCTTGGAGTAAGACCTTTGGGCTCAAAGTCAATCCTCAAAAAACCCAAGTAATCATCATAGGAAGCTCGAGGATGATCTCAAAAATCAACTGGTCCTCAGTCCCTCGGGTTACTTTTGATGGAACTCCCATACCCTTTAGTGATTCGGTTAAAAATCTGGGGGTTATTATTGACAAAGAATTGTCTTGGTGTCCTCACCTGACCGAACTAAGTCGTAAAATGTTTGCTTCAGCCTCATCGCTTCGAAGACTTAGAAACTTTTTACCCATCGCCACCAAAGTTGCGCTTGCTCAATCTCTTTTGCTCCCAATACTCGACTACGCCGATACTTGTTTTCCAGATCTGACTGAAGTGCAACTAAGTTACTACTACTACTCCAAAATTTGTGTATTAGATTTATATTTGGCCTTAGAAAGTATGACCATGTCTCAGAATATCGAAATAAGCTCAAGTGGTTGCCTATTCGTCTTCGCAGGAATACTCATATTCTCTCTCTCTTGTACAATATTCTATTTCACCCTTCTACACCTCTCTACCTCAAAGAGCGCTTTGTATTTCTCCATCTTTCCCATTCAATTTTATTACGCTCCACCGAGAATATCCAACTTAAAACTCCAGTGCACTCTTCTACCCTTTATGCGAAATCCTTCACTGTACAAGCTGTCCAACTATGGAATTCTTTACCTGTGGATATCAGACGTGCTAAATCTCTTACAATTTTTAAAAGCCTCGTGCGAAATCACTTTTTATCATTGTTGTAAAATTGTTATTAGTTAACTTGTGTAGATCACACATTATGTGCTATATTTATATGTATGTATATTATGTATTATTATATATATGTATTACTTATTTAGTATATATATTTATAGATAGAATAGTATTTATGTATATGTATACCATTATTAGGTATATAATTATAATGCGCCACCGTCTATATCGTACCCACAATTCTGTTCCATACAAAGGTTGCCTGGAAGAGATTGCTCATTGCAATAAGGCCGCCCATTGTTATTCCGCATTTAGTGTACACATAAAATTGTTTTATTTTATAAGTATTCATTTGTGGTTTGGCAATAAAGAGTTTTTGTATTGTATTGTATTGTATTGTAAACTTCAGAACTGATTCACAGTAGGTTGTTAAGTGCTACCAAAATATTGACTAAACTTTCGGTGCGACAGCAATCGCTGCAGAATTTAGAATGTCCTGACTATGCATAAATTACAACGACACGATCGTCAAGCTGCCACGGCCCAATCACTTTTCAGCGAATGCGGCCACCAGATGGCGCTACGAAATCCACGGTAATCCCGAATTTATTATCTGTTTGCAACCATTTGCCGTAATCGCGAGGATACGGACTAAGTAGAAGAGAATTAAATATCCTGACGAGAAAATGAGACTGACTAATGAGATGTCAGAAAAGGTTATAGGTAGGTATGCAAGAATATGCTACCGGGTTGTCATTTATGTGGTCAAACCATATACTTTTACCTTAAATTGTTGCATTTTATTATTTTATGTAAACAGTCTAAGCTTAGTTTAAGAGACATGAACACTATGAATACAGATACTGAGACTGAAGTCATTTGTTGGATTGCACCGCGGACTGTATACAAATATGATTTGAGAAAAAAAGGATCTCCTTTAGGGGTTTCTTGTCTTTCCTTCACCATGGCGAGTCGAATACAGTTTGAACAGGAGTTTAGCGATAAGTACGTCAGTTTAAGTACTTATGTTTTGAATATTATTGACGTTTCCAAGCCATTTCTTTGATGAATTCTATGGAAATCAATTTTTTGACTTTGTCTTTGATTGTGCGTCTGAGAAGCATCATCCATTTGGTCCCAGCTTGAAGAGTTTTGCTTGACAGTATTATTCTTATGCTGTAACACTGCAATTGGAATTCCGCCGCGGATGGTCACAATGAATGTGTATGGATTCGCGCCGATACGCATTGACAAGCATTCGCCATCCAGATCGTGTCAAATTCAACGGTATATAAACTCCAGTTTCGTATTTTGTGAATTTGTTAGTGAGTGAAGTGCTCCTTTCAATAATAACAGCATAAGATTGAAGTCCTCGCCTTCCACGCCCATAACAACAGTTGCAAAACATAGTTTTTAACCTATTGACAGGCCCCACAGGTCAGTTGGTAGTAACTCTGCCTTCTGCGCTGTAGGTCGTAGGTTTGAAGTGGGTGCCGGTGAAATTGCAGGCGCAAGAGACGTAACATCCCCGTCTCGGGGTGATGGACGTAACACAATGCGACTTGAGTCATCTCGTACTTTTGTGGAGAGGTCTTGAGTCGTATTGCTGTTGTCTATGGGTGGCGATTACCACTTAACATCAGGTGGGCCGTCAGATCGTTCTATCACCTACATCGTATAAAAAAATTTGGAAACACAGTCAGGTGACGAATCCGAATGAGTGACATTCTGCTCGTCACTTTAGTATGTTTTAAATCACGTCACTTCCTTATTTTTTCTTACGAAATCAGAAAAGATTGGCAAGGGTCCTTGCCTGATGAGATTTTTATAATGTTTTTCAACTAATACATTTTGAACAGGTAAACTTTAATTGCCTGTGTGAAAATAGACACGAAACCTTGTCGAGTTAACACAACTATTTACCAAATCCACGTTCGAATGTATTTAAAACGGACGATAATTCACGTGCGGCGATTACAGCACGAACACGGGCTAAGTCCGGATTACGGGGATTCCCCGCACATCTGCGCCCGCCCGAATGCAGGTCATTATTATAGCGGCGTGCTTGTGGGTTAGGTGAATACAGGTCTTTTTCCATGACTGGAAAACTTTGCCACATATTTTTTAAGATATAAATAAATATTGGTGGACATTTCACACATCGCCTTGTAGCCCCAAACTAAGCAGAGCTTGTACTATGGTAGCCAGATTACTAATAGAAAACACCCAGACACAGAACAGACATCAATGTTCATCACATAAATGTTTGTACTGGGTGAAATCGAACCAACGACCAGTGCGAGGCTGGCCTCTCACTGTTAATGTTAGTTGACTGGTCAACTAACATTAACTTTATTATTCTCGAGGTATGATGAGTACTTTTGCGAAATAGATTGGAACTTGCGTTTCAGTAATTCTGAATTTAGGTTAGTTATTATACATACATTTTGATCTCAGTACCGCCATTTAGAGAGCTATAACCATGGGAAATAATGGACAAATAATTAAGTAATTAATAATAAGTCATTCTCTGGATTTCTGTCAGGGACATCTCTCAATCATTTTTAATATTGTCTTGCATGACTGTTTTCTATGTGGTTACAAGACACACCGAACATTAGTCATTTCAAATATTTATACCTCGGAATAATCTTTTAAATCATAAATTCTGTGCAAAATGTAGTTATCTCCAACCTTTAAACTCCTACAGAAATTTATAGTTCACAATAGCTCAAATCAATAGATTTCTCTACATCAAAAATTGTTTTTGAAATGTAAAGATGAAAAGAAAAATTGAATTACCAACCTACCATACAAAGTCGAGAGCTCTCTGATGTTTGTTTGTGGCAATAGAGGAAAAGTGAATACGTTAGACAACACCCCATCTAGCCATACCATATGCCACAGCGAGTTGCGATTGGCTCTGTTACTGCTAAATTGCCTTTGGGTGAGATTTTGCAAATACTACTTGCAGCATCATAATATACAAATTCGCCATAACAACGCATACTCTGTGAACATTTCAAACAAGTACCTCTTACGTTAGATATAGCCGTTTAAATCTAGGTCTAGCGGATGGACAGACAAACGCTTGTAGCTTAGCAATATGATCACATCCTTTATGTAAATAACTCTTAAAAACACAAAGCTCTTTTGATTACATTTTCGATATATTTTATATTTACTCCAGTTACTAAAGTATTCTAAACCTACGTTATTTAAAACTGCTGAAAACCAGCGCGGCAGAGCTGCATATGCACACGCTCTTGCGACAATATGCTAATTGACAACCAATATTGTCGCCACAATTGCCAAATATGTTTTTATTTTTTTTATATGTCGTAGTTTTTTTTTCTTTTTAACTTTTTAGAGATAGCTAGCTTTAATCTTATTCAGCTGTAATTATATATACAGCTGTGGAAAGAATTCCTGGACCCTTCCTTGCACTCTCATGAATATTTTAGAGGTACGACACGAAAAGTGGTGAATATGCTCTCAAGATAATAATCCGAGGTAAAGGTGGGATCGTTTCTTTGATTTTGTAGAATGTTTTAGGCCGCAGTTAATAGTTTAAACGAAATTGTATCAAAATATATTTCGTAATTTTTTTCTTTCGATTACTAAATTTATATATGCTTAGACGCATATCAAAATCGCAAGTCAAAATATCTAAAAACCCTAAAGTAATATTTTATTAGAATTTATTTCCATTTATTGATGAGCAATCGATTAATATTTATCATTTTTTTATGAATTTATACCCACATTATAATAACTGGGATCCCGTTGTATCTTATTTGTTTCACAACTAATATCAATAATAGTATGTTTGCGCTACATAGTCTATCTTTGGTCATTCACCGTTATAAATATAAATAATAATTATTAGTGTATGAATATGTTTGTTTGTTCTACGAACAATTAAAAATGAAAGATAAACCAAAAATACGTTAAGGCCCTAATAAAAGAAAATGTTTAATATTTAGCTTTGTCCAACTAATTCACGTAATTAAGCTTTTAAAATCCTACATAACCAGACCCAAAGTGTTCGCAAATAATACTTAAGCTTGTAATTTTTCTCCTTTATCCCTCATTAAGTGAACTGGACAGGTTTTATTTTATTACAAATGTTTTTTGTTTATATTTCAATTACAAAATTCTTTTTTTATAATATACTAGACGACACTAGCCAGTACCTATATTTTGAATCTATACTTACTACTAATATTTTTCTGACTTCGACTTCAAGGACTGAGTCGTCAATCGTTGCCAAAAAGTCCCAGGAATCATGTCCTCTAGACGGAGGAGAGCGTTTTAGTTGTAGCCTAGTAGTGTAGACCCCGAGTTTTGAGGAGGTAGCTGGTTCAAACCCCTACGTGCATCAATGAGTTTAAAAAGTGAAGACTACCATGTCATGATATCATTTCCTAGAACCAAAAGTACAAAGATATGAGTCAAGTGCTGGGAAGTAGCCTTTTTGGTGCACTTTAAACTTTTCAACACTCGTTCGAGATACAAATGGGAGTAGCTGTGCTTGCTTCAACAGTTGATCGTATACGTCATCACTTAACCTTCCGGTGAATGAAGAACTGATTGATTGATGTACTTGGTTTCCAGTGTTCGGTAATTCGAAACTAACATCACCAAGATTTTGTTTGTAAGCACATCTTTTAAGATACTAATGTTTTGACTTATTATTTTCAGGTTTGTGGAATGTAAAATTGATACTACAAACAAATTCCTGATAAGATCAGAATCAGAATTTATTTAGTAATTCTATGGAACTGAAGTAAATATTTCAATACTTAAGACGGCGATTCACATCTACGTATGACTGACAATTAATGTAGGTAAGGTACAGTCGAGTTTATTAGGTAATAATTATTCATTCTCTACTAATGAATTACGATATTTAATAATAAAATACTATTAAAATGAGGCGTTTTCAATCAAAATTTTCGACAGCCTCAATTATACAGCTAGGCATAGATATGTAAATAGCCACAATATTACGTACAATAATATCAAAGTACCTCAAATGCTCGCAATCAAATCAAAACCAAGCTATTGTAATTATCTATCAATCGACTGTTATTTCATACACATTCCAATTTAGTGACTGAAGTTATCAAACGAATAATAACAATAACGCATTATTAGTGACATTTGTGTGGTTACTTAATTAAATTGTTATTGCTTGTTATTTCTTTTTGAGAAAATAAATGATCTTTAACCATAAATAGGAACTGAAATTCAGCAGAAAAACAATTTTAATTTTCTTGACATTTTGATTAATATTCCACGATTTTACTTTTAGTTTTTTTAAATTAATATGGATACATACTTATTTTTTAATTGTGGATTTAGCACTTTCTCATCAACTTGGCCGAAATATTTTTTGGTTAACAACAAATGGTAGCTACTTAAGTATGTATGTATTAGATTTAGTTTATTTTTAGTGGAGAGGACTCGAGTCGTATTGCTGTTATGGGCTGGGCGGTGGTTACCACTTAACATCAGGTGGGCCGTCAGCTCATTCTGGCACTAATATAACATAAAAAAATGTTTTTCATCATTGCTTAAATAGTAAGACTTGAAAGTACTACCAACATAATCAGTGCATAATTTATGCATATCAACAGCACAGCAGCAGCTCATTGATGCTGCCAACGTTCACACTCGTTTCTTGAGAGTAGTACTACTCTACAATCGGTTCCTACATCAGAAGGCTGGTGACATCTCGCATCGTGTGCGCCGCAACGGTTCATACTATAACACAGTTCATGAATTCCTACGATGAAGTGTTTATACATTGAGGTAGATATACGAACCTGTTTAATTATTCATCTCATTAGAGAAGTTTCTAGGCGTTCCTTTGTAGTGGGGTAGCGCGCGGGTGCAATACCGATAGCCTAGACACAGCTCAAAAATGACCGTTAGCACATAACTTGTTTTTGGAGACAATTGAAAAATGCTTTTATCTACTATAAATTATACAACTATTCATAAAATTGACGAATTTTTTTACTTTAAAGTGTAATTCTTTTGATATATTTCTTTAAATTATCTAATTGATATTTAATTTATTATAACTGTTATATAAATTTATTTATATTGTTAATCCTACACATTCATACGCCCTGTACAGGCAGATTTCAGTGGACCTAAGTTGTTTTTTGTGATAGATTAACAAGTAAATAGATTAACAAATTTTAAATATTTAACAAATGATTAGTATCATTTTAAGGCCTTATGTGAAAAGTCATGAAAATATTAAAAGCAATCAAAGTAAAAACTATGAAGCGATGTGATAACTATGCGAGTTACAGGGCAGAGCCGAGTTGAAGACGCAGTAGCGCACACGCATTTTGACTCAAACAATTATATCACTGTGAAATATCAACAACGTTTTAGACTTACCTTTTTTTATTTGATTAAGGTACCTCAGCCTTACCTTCACGCTTGCTGTTGGTACTAAATGGGTGATACTAGATATGAGACTATCAAACATCACAACGGACAATCACAAAGTAATAGCAAATTAAGAGCAGTAGAACTCACGCCAAGTCCGTCCGGGGATGTACTGCCACCATGCCCATTCTGCGCAAACGCATACCCCTACGCATTTGTCCTGGAAAAAAAGAACGGCCCACCGTTAAGTGATTTTACCTTGCTGTTCCGAATTTAAGCTTCGCTGCCATAGCCTAGTTTCAGCGGCAGACTTCAGATTCCTAAAGTTTGGGAATGTGTCGCCCCAAAGTTAATGCCTTCCTATTGAGAGTCGAAGATAATATATTCCTAGCACAAGTTAACTGCAGCTGTCAAAAACACAATACTCAATTTCCTATCGTAAAACAGACAGTTACTGTACTGTACTGGGGATAGTTTTCGCTTGTATTTGTTGACTGAACAGTATATGTGTTTTGTTTATTTGCACATTAAACAGAATGAGGAAATCAGCCATACAATGAAAAGCCAAGTCGTTTTGCTTTTTTACGAATAGCCGTAGATCATAACAAAAGCGATACGACTCGGACCCTTCCCTACTAAGGTATGGGAAGACTCATGTACATCACATTGCAGCCGTAAGCTCTGAGACGAGAAGTTGGAATTTATGTTGTGTCTGTAATTCTACCGACAATCATTACCTTTAAAATCAGAACATAATAGTGCAAATGCGAAAAATTAGATTTTAGCAATATCTAATCTCTCTAAATCAGGAAAAGCGATAGTCAAAAAATAACCTGATCGTAAACATAAAAAACTCTCATCACGAAAATAATTTCTGCCCAATATCCCAGGCAATTACTCGCTGCAAACGGAAAGTGACTAATCCCGAACAATGTTACTGACGTCCCCTACGTCAAGTCACGTCACGGTCCGCACTTTCGGGATCCCGTATCTGCTGGGGACAGTTCCCGTATTTTGTATCTGTCTGTGATGCGAAGCGTGGGATATCCTACTAATATTATAAACGTGATTTGTATGTATGGATGTTTGTTACCCTTTCACGCTCAAATGGCATGAATGGATTTGGATGAAATTTGGTATCAGCATAGATTATATCCTGGCTTAATGCTTAGGTTTCTTTGATCCCGGAAAAGTGCAGTGTTCCCGTGGGTTGACTTACTCACCGCGGGGCGCAGCTAGTATATTATATTCTCATCGGCATATGAAGTTTTGTATTAAAGGCTGAAATTCAGCGTTTCAGTCATAACTAAAAACAATAATTAAATACGAATCCTATTGATTTAAAGCAACATCCATCAAATCAAATTTTGTCAGTGAAAGTAACAATTAATATCAAACAACTTTGTTTCAAACTTTGCCCAATCAATCTTACCCTTGCACCCTAATTCACCGTCAAACTGTGAACAAGTATAACGTAAGTAAACAAGTTCAATATCGCATAAGGCAACATAACAAGGCGGTGCGTGATGCGTGATGCATGATGCGTGATGCGTGACGCGTGACGCGTGACGCGTGCGTGACAAATGGCACCCAGGTGTCGCTTATCAGTGCGCTGCAGATGGTGTGTTAAAACGAAACCGTGATTGTGAATAAACTAACTTCTAGGTAGCAACAGTCTATCATCAGTGTGTATGCATTATAAGGGAGGAATCTCCTCAACTATAAAAAAACGCTGTAACACATCGTCGCTTTCATACAGGAACAATGTCTCATACATGACTTTTTTCATGGCTAAGCTCTTTTAGTGCTTAAACCTCAAGAGGTATTTTTAACCGGCTTCAAAAATGTAAAAGGTTCACAACTGGTTATTGTTTTTTTTTACCTCGTAACTCCATCATGTATGAGCCGATTAGAGAAATTATTTTTAACAGAAATTTTATTAAGGAATTTCATCAAATCAGTTTAGTAATTTGGTTTTATAATCAAAATAACTGGAAAAATATGTCGTCCATATGCGAGATAATGAAGAATCATTACACTTCTACTATTCTACTATTACACTTCGTTTCTGAAGAAACTGAATATATTCAAAAAGTCCATTTATGAAACTTTTTCCTTGATGGTAATTCAACCTACGGCACAGAAGACATAGTTACTACCAACTGAGCCGTGAAACCAGTCAAAATATTGAATTTTAATCCTAACTATATAACATATACATAAAATATATTCATCTGCTATTACGTTTATTTATATACCCATTTCCATATGCCAGCTCACGATTTGTAGTTCGTGGGCTAAAATCCTACAATGACCTCGAGAATTCTGTGCAGTTTAACATCCTAAGGGAACCATAGCGTGGTAGAAGGGAAAATGTCTAAATGACTAACTACCATACTTATGTTGAAAATCTGTCGCCAAGCACTTGATGGTGTATTCCAGTAGCCCTATTTATGATCTGTGCCCAATCCAGGCGTTGCGTTACAATGACACCTTAAACATTTGGATAAGTTGTCAAAAGCGACCCAGTAATTATCTTATCTTATTTTTATATCACCAGACTAATCGAACGACAATATAGCAATGCAAATTGATGTGACGAACTGTGCCAAACCTGTCCTGAAAATAGAAACACTTTACCCTACTTAAAAATGTTCTACCCGAATTCCAAAAGTAATTTCGGACTGCCATTTGCGAAGTAAAACCTGGGCAGGTAATTAAAATTCCGAATGAGATTTACTTATCGCAATTACAAATAAATAATTTCCAAAGGAAAGGAAAGCTTTTTCATCTTGTAAATTAACATGTAAATTACGGAGACTGCAAATGGGTTTTTTCAGGACTCAAGGCTCTGTCCAAACACTGAGGAGTTACTAGGTGACCTACTTACGAAAATGTTTCTAGAGTAATACTTTAACCAGAAAATTCATTCATTTCAGTAAAAATGGTTAAAAGAGTCGAAAGTGCGTAGTACGGGTAGCGTAGATCGCTCCTGACTTTGAACAAAAAAAATAAGCTTTGGTTTGAATTTTGTGTTCCGTCAACATTGTTTTTGTTTTTACATTGAAAATGTGCGGTATACTAAAAGGTTTACATAAAACCGGTAATCGTAATGGTTTCAAGTAATCATGGACCAAAAATCCAAGATATTATTATTTGACATCCACCAATATGATTTCATCTTTTCACTTCCTCTTGTCATACAGTGATAGATTGTCATTTAAAAAAGTTCTCACCGGCATAATAAAAAATATCCCGGAAAAACAGTAAATTGCGTTGATAAACACATATGATACGAGTCCAGCTATAGATTTGGTATGCTAATAACTAGCAATAATGGTCTTAACTAAAACCATTAACGAATTTATCCCCTTTTCCATATTATAATAGAGGAAATAATGATAAACTATGTGTCTTCCTACAAACTGGGAACTGCACTGATTCATTTCAGTCATAAAGTATAAAATTCGCAGAGGTTTATAAACCTTGCATTGTTGTAAACAATATTATCACTCCATCGCGTCCATATTCAGCAATGTTCCTATTCTAAGGTAATATCATTTGCCAATAGGAGCATGAAAACGGATTTCACCTTTTTGTATCTGGAGCTTCTATTTGTATTAAAAATCATCAATATTTTTAGTCCTAATACATTTTAATATTGCAATTATTAAAAAATATCTTACCAGGAAGCGAAAATTAATCGTTGCATACAAAAAAAAATGTGTCAGTTCCGACGTGCGACTGGAGTTTACACTTTAAGTGCGACGATGACATTTGTCGTAACGCTTTTTGTTTACGCTATACGGATTGTGAAGTAAAGTCCAATAATAATTATCATGCTTTATTACATTTCAGCTTAAACAACTCCTGATTTTTACTAGGAATCAAAAACTCATCTAAATACGTTTTTAATTAAAATAAATTACAATCGCTTACAGTTTGGCCACACAGCAAAGTGTATGAGATACGTCACTTCGCCCAGATAATGTTTCGTGGCACAGCCCTAGGCTGCCGTGACAAATGACATGCGGGCACCGACTTTCGAAACGTCAAGTCGCTTATCGGAACACGCTTGGCAAAGTGCGAATTACACCTCGGGCTGCTAAGTTGTTCTAGCGTGCAATACAGACAGTTTTGTTTGAGGCTTTGTAGAAAATTGAACTTACTGATATGAAATTCAAGAGTAAATTTATAACAATATTTGGCTGTATATTTATAATATTTTAATTTACTGCTGTTTAATTTGAGTGAGAGCAGCTTATTGATGAAAATTGTTGAGTTTTCTTTTTAGTTTCAAATACTTTTAATGTGATTATATATTATGTTTCCTATTTCATTCTTATTTATAACCCAACATCTGCTTATAAAATCCATATTGTTCCTGAACCAGCAGATCTCTTTGTTATTAAGTTTACCAACAACAAAATCAAATATTTACCATCGGATATATTTTAGCTTTCCTACAAATTACCTACTTTTCCCTGCTTCCTGGCTGCCTTATCAGTTTTGCGATAAAAACTTCAGAGACGCTTGTAGCGGGTTGTGGTCGCTCTTTGACAAATTAAATTCCTTCGCCTCGAAGAACCAGTCAAGCGAGACTTGGTGTGTTTCTATTTATTATCGTTTGTTAGATCAATGGAACTGCGAGTACATCTGTGTTACTAAGAAAATAGGATTCCAAACTAGAGTGTGTTTTGTTTCGTGGAACAATGGTGCTGCTTCTACTGGCAACAATTTAAAACTAATTTAAAGTACTTTTTCTAACCCAAAGTCAAAGTTAATTTTAAATTTTCTAAAATCCATTGTGTTTCGCTTCAAGATACTATCATTTACTAACTAAAGAAAAAGATGTCTTGAACTCATATTTACATTTAGGTTGTTAAAAGAATTCCGATTCTGACAAGCAAACCTAAGCCATTAATCAGTCATATATGATGCAGCCGTGTTAACTTGCGTTTTGATCAATAGTTACACCATAAAAATCATTATTGCAATTTTACTATTCATAGATTATTGCGTTTTTTTTCTGATTATGAGTAAACAGTGTAATTTCTGGAATTGTGATATTTTAAGTCACCATGTGTGTTAGGAGAAGGATATTAGATTAGGCCATCTGCCACCACTTATCATAATTTTCTTCATCGGAATGACATACCCTTGGTGTGACTGGATATCTCCAAATGTCCAATAGTAATTTATATTATCGTTTCGAATACAGGGAAACTAGAAATCGTATTATAGGAAATTGGTTATCGATAATAATAATTTTAAATATAATTAAAACATAGTCGTAATCAGTGTGAGCACAACACCAGTGGTTTCATCCAATGGACGAGGAAATTAAAGTATATGTTTGCCCAGTCCATAGGGATGTCTCGTGAAGGACGAATCCAAATGTTTGTTTAAAAAAAATTAAATTATGATGTAAAAATTATATTGACCATTATAATAATCATATGGTAAGTCTTATCAAGATTTACCTGAAGATTTAGCAAATATTCCATTATTTTATTGATATTTCACATGGTGAAATATGACGTATTTTTTTAAATAATTTTATTTATATATAATTTTACCTTTGTTGAAGTTCACATGCTAATGAATACATAATATCACACAGCGCAATAACTAAAAACAACTATGAATTTATGCTTTTTCTACAATATCTGCAAAAATATTAAACAAGTTTTTTACAAATTGGGAACTGTAATGGTATATTCAAAGAATTTGTTAGTGAACCAGGAAAATAAATCTGAAATTACAGGCTGTTCGAATTAAATAAGCTAATATTCATTAATTTTCAGTCACAAAGTACATCATTCTCTCCCTGAGGTATATGAACGTGCTAACCCTAATGCATATTATTTGAAACGGACGGCTGAAACTACAGTTTAGTCGATATAAAGCGCACCGCTCGTTTTGTCATCCATTGTTTTCGTACCTGTAATAACAAAAGCTTTACGTAATTTACTTTGTCGCAGTACTAAACAGTAGCAGTAAACACACTGCAAGTTAGCTGTCTCCCGGCGCGGCGCGGCGCGGCGTTCGGTCAGTAGATGCAGCTGGTCAGTCGTCGCGAGTAATTATAATAATAATAATATTGGCATTCACATTTCATACAGCGCCATCTAGCCCCAAGGTAAGCTAAACACAGCTTGTATCATGGGAACAACTGATATAATACCTACCTATACTTTTTTTGTAAATACATATTTATAATACATATTAACACCCAGACACAGAACAAACGTCTATGTTCGTCACACAAATGTTTGTCCTGGGTGGGAATCGAACCCACGACAGCACTGGAGGCAAAGTTACGACTAACTGAGCTATGAGGCCTGTCAAAAATTTCCCATTGGATTCATTCTGTGAGCCCGCCTACAGATTGCAACTAATAATTGATCTCGTCTACCTAAGTCCTATATTTTTCTCATTAAATAAAGCGATCAATTGAAATTTTAGAATTATATAATTTCAGTGCCTGTTTATAGTCAATAATCTGTTATCCAGCTTTACGCTAGGTCTTCCAAAGGTGCATTTTGTAATTGTGTTTACTGCTTTGGATTTATATTGTGAACACAGCACTAAGCACTTTCGACCATGTGTGCTGGCTAGACAATATATCATAGTGTAGTGTAATTGCGTTTATTTTTCTCACAGCAAATGGAGTAAAGGAGTAAGCAAGGCTCTGAAGCACTAAGTGTACAGAAGTGAGAATTGTTTGAAAAAGTGTTCCTTTTATCTTAGTGTTTTCGAGTATAATGAGTTTCTTGGGATCTTGACGGATGGTGAGTGGAAGTTAGAAGATATAACTATACTCGTTCATGTTAAATTTAACGTTGAATTGCAAATTATCCGAAACATTATTATCATATGTTATCCCCGTTCTTATGCTTTTTATTAATAGCAAAATTTCTGAGCAAGTCTCATCGTTGCCTTCATCAATCATTTTGACAACAAACATGTAGACTGAAATGGTAACAAACAGTAATAATAATAATAAATAAGTAACGGTATTACCTACAGGCGTACCATATAACTGAGTCCCTTTCTGTAGCATAACAGCGGATTTGGGATGGATGATCGAGCAGTATAATTTCGCCTTGTTCTCAGACTAGAGTTTTTTTTAAATGTGATACAGGTAGATTGACCGCAATCTCACCTGATGATAAGTGACGATGCGGTCTACGATGTAGCATGCTTGTCTAGAAGTAACTTATTAAACCTCCTCTTGAATACTCCTAGATTACAGTTTCATACGCAGGCAAGTAGTTTCACTATAGAGGGATATACACTATCTCGTATTGAGAGATTATATTATTTACCAAAAACCGGGTAAATTAAAAGAAAATTTTACGTGCTAATATGTTCTTTATAAATTTGCTATTCTACGTGACGTGACAGGAAAGATTAATAAACCCTGCCAAAAACTCACGCCAAACGCAAACACAGAGTATCCAAAACACAGGGTTGTATAAGTGGTTGTAAGCCGTATTACAATTCGGATCCCGCAGAGATCGGAATCATTTCGGTATCAAAAGTCACGTTGTTGCCCACAATGAATATTAACACGAATATCCCGCAATAGTCTCGCGAAGATAAATTCATCCGCGTGTCGTGGAATGGACCATTTTTCACGGCACCTAACGCTAGGTGTCACACGCGAGCTGCGAAGACGCCGTTACTTACTTACTACGTGAGTTGAATGTATCAAGTAATCCTGAAAACTTACATATCTCAAAAACCAACCTTATATCTTCAGTGTTTAGAAACAAATTGGACTGGAAGAGATTGATCGTGGCCACGTGTGTAGTCGAATTAGCTTTCGTATAGTTCTTTCACATTATTGCTGTTTGTTTCATTACAGAGGTGTCTGGAATCAACAGGCGAGGGGTCGTGTAACTTGTGAGATGATACCATTTATTAGATATGAAATTGAATCTCGTATCCTTTAAGAAACTCAAACAGATAGGTGATATGAATCCATCAATATGATAGTATTTTTCAGTGTATTTCATTTGCTATTTGATAAGTATCCCACGTTAATGATATATTTGGAAAATTATTCATTTCCAATTTGTGACTTTTCCAAGTAACTGTGTCTTAAAAATTGACCCGGTTATTTTATTTCTCTGTACTGTTATGAGTTTTTCGTGTGGGAACGAAGTGATATTACAAACAGTGACAGGGGACATATGACTCAGGTCTTCAGGTCAGGTCAGGCCCAAACAAAAATATGTAAACATACAACTCATAATTAGCCCGCCCACCTCACGTCACATGCCTGTAATTTTACTGGCCCCCCAAACCAGAAACAGCAAATCGCGTGCGATTGGGTTTTCCCACCCTCAAATAGTTCATTGTTCACTTCAAGGTACCACGACTGAGTAATATCCACAAAATCGCTCGGTTTCTTTAACCGAACAAATATTTATTACTGAACAAAGGAAGAGCGAGAACAATTGCTTCGAATCAAATTGAATGCATTTTTGGCAAACCCCTCAAACAAACATTTAACCCATCCGCCGCTTATCAACCGGGCGTTCGCGTCATTTCACCGATGCATCAACCGTCAACCAAATTGGTTTCCGATTGTCCCCTGCAACATTGTTAATGACACAATGGAGATGCCTGGTACTGACAGTAATAAGATTATTACGCGGAAATACATCTATATTTCGAAAGAATGGACAGCACTTATTGATGCACTATTATGATTGTTTTATGGGTAATTTAACCTTTTCAAAGGCTACCAAGTCATTTGACTTCAGTTGAGATTATAGAGCATTCAGTACCGTTATTATTCTTTTTTTATAATTAGCAGTTTAATGGATTTTCGATCCATTATATAACTGCGAAAATTTATCTAACTTAACTTGAAAATATAGAAAAAGTAATTTAGTAGGTACTAAGTAGTTCATCAGGTTAGTATTCATTAATATGAGTGCCAATTATGTAGCTCATAAATTATTTTTATTTGTTTTAGCTTGAATTTTGTTTCTACTTAAAAATATTTGTGCAATGAACATATAAGTTTTTTCTGTCTCTGTGTGTTATGTTAAATACGCTTAGCTTACTTTTAGGGCGAGATCGCGCGGTGTGAAATGCTAGAGCTAGATCTTGCCGTAGAACTTATGCCAAGTTCATCCGAGGAAGTACTGCCACCATACCAATTTCTACCATAAAGCAGTAATGTATTCCCATTACTGTGTTGTGGTTTGAAGGGTGTGGTTGTAGGAGAAATTACAGGCCAATGAGACATTTCGCCTACACGTCTCAAAGTTACGAGCGCATACGATGTGACTTGGGTCTTTTTGTACTTATATAATAGACTAGTCTTGTTGCCCCTAAGTACGGGATGATCCAAGTCGGATTGTCAGATCTCCATTCCATTGTCAGATCTTACCACCTAACACCAGGTGGACCATCAGCTTGCTCTGTGTTTTGATCTGCCACATAAAAAAAACAAAAGAAAGCATCGACCAAAACTAGTCTTAAGATGTATAGTAGTAGGTACTTTCACATCTTAGGTCACATTTTATCTCTTTATTAATATCAATTTATATACAGAGCTACGGCAAAATTCTAAATTCAGAAATTTGATGGCACACACACCAAAATAAGAAGAACCGCTGTTAGCATGAATAATTGCGCCGGACCCTCGTCCATTAGGCTAAGGAAATTGGCGTCCCCAAATATCAGATTTCACGTTGATCTGTCTAACACTGATCCGCTCTGACCGGCGACGATTGAATTAATGCCGTCTGGTGCACGATTTTTGTCATATTTCCGCATGGTGCCCGCAGTACCCCGCCCTACCCGTAATTGACTTATTCCCATGTGCTCTTGGTGTCCGCAGATGAAAAGCATCCCAGAAGACTTCTATAAAGACTGGTGGTCACTATAATTATATTCATGCATTCATAAGTTATTAGACGGCTCTGAACCGGTAACCTAGGGTGGATGATAATGACTTATATTGATTTCATTACTTAAAATATGCATAAATTAAACATTTTATTAAACATCTCTTAACTTAATTATTAATTATGTATGTAAAAATTCAGGTGGCAAGATTAATTATTAGAAATTATTATGCAAAAGATTTTGTCAAATGTTTCTATACCGAGTCAGTTCAAACGTTACAGCCGTAGGAAATACAACTGTGCTTTTCTTATGATAGTGTCTCGCGTCTCAGTCTTCAACTTAATAATATAATAATAATAATAATATTGGTGGACATCTCACACAGCCATCTAGCCCCGAACTAAGCTAAGCATAGCTTGTATCATGGGAACCAGACAACTGATATAATACTTTATACCTTTTTTTGTAAATACATACATATAATACATATTAACAACCAGACACACATTAAACACCTATATTCGTCACACAAATGTTTGTCCTGGGTGGGAATCGAACCCACGACCTACAGCGCAGAAGGCAGCGTTGCTACTAGTCTGAGCTTTATAGCTCAGACTAGTAGCTCTGGCCTTGTGGCCAGTCAAAACTAATTTTTTTTTTTACAATCTATAAGTAAATTTAATGGTTTTTGTCATCAATAAACCTTTATTTGTGATAAGCATTTAATTATATTTGTAAGTATAATGGGTATTTGCCTTTGTTAATTACTAACACTAATTCATCAATTGCAGCCTTTGACTGGCCTTTCAGCTCAGTTGGTAGTAACTGAGTTCTGGTGGTCGTGGGTTCGATTCCTACCCAGGATAAAAGTTTGTGTGACGAACATGGCTGTTTTTTCTGTCTGGGTGGAAATATGTATTATACGTGTGTATTTGCAAAAAAGCACCTATGTATTATATCAGTTGTATGGTTCCCACAGTACAAACTATATTTAATTTGGGAATAGATAGCGTTCTGTGAAATGTCAACATATATAAATAAAAAAAAGACAATTCAGACTATATGCGCTTGAATGGATTACATAAAAAAATTCCCTTGTGTATAGGGCCCTTGGTAACTACCCTTCTGAATTATAGCCAGAGATACGCTTAATTGGTTTGGCGTTGCGGTCATGTGACATTTTCAGTGCATTCATTGCCTTTGTCATCGGTTTAAAATATTTGCGAGAACATTTTTCAGAATTAAATAAGGCTGTTAAAACGATTGGAAAATTCGAAAGTCTGTTTTGAAAAATGGTGGCTTTGTTTTTGCACAGCGAAATATTTTTGTCGAACAATAAAACCACAAAATGATGCGCGCTCTTAAATTGGCTGAATTGGATAGGATGTGTCGTGTAAAACTAATTTGCATAAAATTGGACTTGAAAGGACTCGAACCGTTCTAACTCCGTTTACTTACACCTACTTACAAATTGTTCACTAATTTATAACAAAATTTCTAAAGGACTTGTCAAAACATGTTTCGATATGTAACTAGTAGGTATCTACAGAGTTTCACAAAATATTTGTTTAATCTTTTATTCTCACACAGCTGCCATCAAGTATTATACAAGTATATACGTTTTATGTTTACACTTGTCTGACATGTTATGTTCTTATTAAATGGAATTATTTGCTTGTCGTTATTTCACACGTTTGACCACTCAATACCGATTCTGTTTTTAATTTTAAGCATATATTTGGAATGTCGGTATTGAATAAGTGTCAAGGACGACTAGTTATCTAGTCCCTCGGCTAATTAACAATTTAAGTCTAGGTTTACGTGATACCTTAAGTTAAAACAATTTAAAGAATAAACTAAATACATACATTTTACACAGTTGTGATCGTCAAAACATTTTATATATGTGTACTATGTATGTATGTAATATGTGTACCTAACATATTTATTTTTATTTATTTCTTATTTTCTTTAATACTTATTATTCCTAAATTTATTATGTAACACGTAGTCTGTAAGTAGCGCTAGCACAAACCTCTGGTTGCTTAGTAGCTAATAACCAAACTTTTCTGTTTTTTTATTTATAATAAGCTAGCTGCTGCCCGCGACTTCGTCCGCTTGGAATTCGGTTTTATCACGCACCCCGTTAAATGCATCATACATCATCAATAAGTGCGGGTAACATTTTGCGATTTGAGTGACCATTCTGCGTCGCAAATCGAGTTTGCTGCTTGCATGCACCGCTCTCATTTCCAACGAAACGCGAAACTCCATAACCAGTTTGTTACTTCGAAAATACTTTTATATCTTTCAATATTTCTAGCATTTATTTTTTATTTGTTAATTTGTCTATTTTTTCGGGAATGAAACATTGCTGCAGTAGATGCTGCCTGAAAATACATCTCATGATTTATTCTCTTATTCTTCCAATTGAAGTGTTATTTCAATCTTTCAATAGTATTAACTTTGTCTTTTCCCTTAAAACCTTCTTTTATTTATTATCTAACCTTTCAATCCTAAGGTCGGGTACTAGAAACTACGAAACAGGTTTTTCAACTCTATTTTCCAGTTTTAAATTGTGTATAATGTGTACCCATGTTGTATCTTATTCAGAAATAAAATATTATTATTATTATTATTCTTTGTTGTTATTCAACTAACACTGCTGAACTCCTCAAGCTTCTCAACTCGAATTTATGTTTTTTTTTTTTATGTGATTTAGTAACGGAACGAGCCGACGGCCCACCTGGTGGTGAGTGGTAACCTCGGCCCATAACAACCGATGCGACTTGGGTCCTCCCCTACTAGGTACGACAAAACCCAAGTCGCATCGTATGCGCCCGTAACTATGAGACGTGTAATGTATCTCTCACTCTTTGTGTAGGTACTTACATTTATGTTGACCAGAGTAAAAATTTCACGTTCTATCTCTTAAATATATAATCAATTCACAAACTGAGCTATCAAAGTGCCAATAGTGTTGGTGACATTTTGCGATGCGAGGCAGTCCCTCGTCGCAAATTGAGTTTTCCACTCTCACGCACCGCTCTCATTGCGATTGACGCGCGAAATCCCCTGGTTTGTTAGCAGCAAGACTCGACCGATCACTTTGTCTATTTCAGGCTACTGCAAATGGACAAGCGAATTCTTGTTAACCTAAGGGATTGTCCACATTTGATTTGAGAACATACCAAACCGTAGCAGTTTCGTGATTATCTGCCTGGAAAACTTGTTTACTTACTGCGAGAAATTAAACGGCTATACATGAGCGAAATTGAGTAATGAAACATATCTCACTGCCCGACACCGGATTTTTGAATATCTACTTTTAGAGGGCTGATTCGTCGTTATTGGTCATTTACTTGTCTGGTTCT
This sequence comes from Chesias legatella, assembly GCA_947359385.1. Classification (NCBI taxonomy): domain Eukaryota; kingdom Metazoa; phylum Arthropoda; class Insecta; order Lepidoptera; family Geometridae; genus Chesias; species Chesias legatella. The sequence goes on along the minus strand of OX375765.1, from coordinate 4,544,642 downwards.
TAAGCGACAGAAAGGAATACAAAAATCCGCTACCGGGTGGTCGAGATGTGGTCAAACCATAAAGGCTACAATGGAAGTCTAGTCTTCACTACAGAAAGCTAAATGGAAAAAAAATTGGCAGATGTACATATTTATAAGATTTCTTTTAACTGCAAGATGTTTGTGAATGTTAGCGTAAACTAAGGTTTTTAGTAGATACAACTGACATTCCAGAATGACATAGGTTTAGTGAACAATGCTCTAACCATTAATAACAAATGTCAGATACTGTAATCTAGACCAGTTTTTGTATGGACCCTGAAACAACAAATTTCACATAGTATAAATTTACTTAGGTCCTGTATATTTAGGTCGTCCTGAATTTATATTTTTCTTTAAGATTTTATTAGGAATATGTTGTCTATACATTATAATGTAGAATCAATTACAATAAATAAGAATGGAGACTGAAATAATAAAAACCGTATGTTTACTAAATCAACATACTTTTACTCATATTTGTTTTGTATTGAATGTAATTGAAAATTATTGACATACATAAGAACTGTTATCTTGAATATATAGAAACACATAGATAACGTGACAGTATTTTGAAAATTATTAAGTAAATGAAGATGTTAGAGTGAAGATGTTGAAGAGTTATGGCCTCAGTAGCTTATTTTGTACATAACATATAACCAACATTTTTAATATTCAGTCTTAGTTTTCACAAGTGATAGTCATTAATTGCTAACTTGCTATAAGCAACCTAACACTGCCATTACAATTTAGTTTTGTGAATAAGTTTTGGATCGAGCATATGGCCACCTGATGTTAAACGATACATTTTCACAATTCAGTTGCAAGCTCAGATTACGTACAATAATAAAAAGCGAATTTAAGTAAAAGCTTGTAAGAAATAAATAATTTAATCGGAGCTTTGTCGGTACTAATGAATGTAGAGCAAAAAACAAATTCAAAACAGAGATGCCTGTTTGACACCTAAGAACAGATACCTAAGAAATGTAAAAAGTGCAAAAGTTTATATGTTGAAGGAATCCAATTGCTACTAAGGTTTGCCACAAAAGTTTACAACCAATCAATGTTCCACGTGATAGCTTACATCAAAAAAACCTAGGTAAAAGAACCGATACAATGCCAGTTACTGGTTCGATACTTTTTAATAAAGGGGTTTGATAAAAGATAGTTACTTTCTTCATAAAGTAAAATCTAACTTTATCTAAAGAACCAATAAATGCCAGTTTCGAGTTCTAATTTCGAATCTGACAGTTATGACAAACGAGGCGAGAGAACGCAACGTGGCATACCTACTACAAACTCATAAAATAAAAGCGCATTGGGGCAGCAATCTACTTGCGTGCAGTGCCACCCACTCAGTCTGACTGATGACTCGTCCGCGCGAGAAAACGTTGCATTTCGCCTCTGGTGAACACGGAATGAAAATAACTGTACATTTTTATGCCATCTCCTCTGTTTCTGGCAAGGATTTCGCAGCGGGCAATGTGTTTATTTTGGCAATTTATCTTTAAAATTGCACATAAAAGTGTGATTTCTAGAAATGTCTAAGATACATATGAATTTCTTTGTCTAAACGAGCACAGTGTAAAAAATTATTATACTGATATTGATGTCAATTTACCCCCCATCCCATAAGCCCAGTTCATCCCGAGACGTACTGCCACTATACCTACTTCTGCACCAAGCGGTAACGGATATGCATTACCGTGTTTATGTCTTAAAGGTTTGGTTGCCGGTAAAACTGCAAAAACATGATACATTCCGTCTTCACATCCGAAAGTTACGGGTACAATCAAATACGACTTGGGTCTTCGCATACCTAAGTAGGAGGTTACCCAAGACGCTTTGCTTTAATTATGGGTAGATATTATCTCTTAAACTCAGCTAGGACCTTTACAAATCACTACAGTGGCGAATGCAGCTAACGGCTCAAATTATGTCTATTTATTTATTATATTCACATACTTTCGGCATACTTAGGTCATCAACAACTTTGGCCGCTCCTAATCCCCCAAATGAAAAAGGTGGTAAAATTGCATTACGAACTGCAACAATGCAATTATATTATTAACGAAACTAACATGCTACACTAAAACAAACATTTTTCAATTAAAAGCTCACATAGCAAAAAATTACCACACGCGAACGTCACTCTACCCGGTCGCAACAACATTCATTCAATGCAGTGAAACTTTTCAATTGGCATAAAGTTCCCGCGTGCCCGCGCTTGATCAAATTATTACGATGTTGCGGATCCTACCTACTACGCTAGAGTGACCAACTTTTAGAGACTAAATCCGGGAAAAAAAAATGGTTGTCTGTAAAGTCGGTTTACTGACGATAGTTGAACGTGTCAACGTCTTAAGAAAATACTGATGGAATGGTAGCATTTTTCAAAAGAAAATTTTAATTTCATTTGTTTAATAGATTTTTATGTATATATGCACTTGATACTCGATCAAAACATGTAAATGTAAGTATTAGCAGCTGTCCACGCAGACGCATCGCTCACTCAAGTAGGAGAGAGACGGATGTCGAACGCTGCCGAACGCAAAGGCCGATTGTGCTTCTTTGTCGCTCGTTCCGCGCTCTCGCTTGCACTTGCACAAGCCTTACATGGAACGCCTCAGAGCGAGGTAACGCCGCATGAGTCATGTTTTTTCGTGCGTGCAGCCGGCTCTATCGAATTATAAGACGTTGACACGTCAAAAACAGTGAATTTTGCAAATACCTTCTAGAAGTTCCAACGAATGTAGTTTTTATTTAAGCAAGCTTGGAACGATCTTAAGTTTGCCTAATTACCTAGTTTCTTTCTATAATGTAAATATTACGTAATGTAAATCATGTTTAAATAAATTACTTTACATAACTAGAACTAAACTTCAATCAGTTATGTGAAATATTTCTTTCCTCATGATTTTCTAACTCAACCTGACCTGCGGCTTCTACGGATATTATAAAGGTTACATAACCTTGGCGAGTGTGGCAAACTGTTCTGTCATTGAATATGGGATCGATACCTGCTGGTGTCTTAATCCAATATACCCATAGTGAAAACAAAAGTGATAATTTTTCGCATGCTGCCAGGCTTCAGTGTTGCCTGAGCTCGAACACATTATGTATACTCGTAAATCATAAAACACATAATGTGTGACTGAAGATTATATGGGATCCGATGCGCAAGCGCCGCCGCGATCGACTCCCCGATAGCCACTACGTGTTTTAAATATGGATATAGCATCTTGTATAGTTCAGGGTCTAATTAATTGCATTGTTTTCATTCTTTATATGTTGTTATAATCATTAACAATCCCACCTGTCAAATATTGGTTTATTGGTGCTTGTTATCTCTAACATTAATAAGAATATCCAAAATAAAACAAATCTTTGGCAACCCTAGTGGCCACCAGACCAAAAAGACGTATGTCGGAACAAGCGTCGTAGAATAAACAACTCTCTCGTAATAAATGTATGAAGCGATGTGTGAACATGCCTCACCTCAGGCCTCAAGACTGACTTCAGAGTTGACTGAATGATTACTAAGTAGAAACTTCATAATAAGTCTTCACAACATTTGCATCGACAACGCGGTTCCCCGCTGAAATGTACACCAAGTTTTCGCGAATCTTAGAGTTTGTGATGTGGGTTGTTTTAGTTGAAGATCTACTTGTTAGTGAGTTACTAACATGTTGGTGTGTTGTACACGTAATTGCTAATTGATCACGCCAACATTTCGAATCATGTAAAATTGTTTAATGTTAAATAAATTTGAATTGTCTTGTTCTATAAGACGATTCGGATTCTGGTACTAGGTCCCGATACTTTTAGTCCCGACTTCGTTCTGCCCTTTGTCAATGTAAAACCCAACCATTTCTATTTCCTTAATGAGTGTAAGGGTTATGTAGTTATATTAATATAGAATGCGCAATATTTACAGTTTCACACAGAGAGGCTTCCTATTGAGAAGGTCGAATGGGCTTTATCACGGGAACCCAATCCAGTTTTGTAAATGTCAATTGTCTTTTTAATTTGTAGTATCTGCTGGTTTTCTAACGATGTCTTTCGTCAGAGATTTGTAACTCGAGAATTTTTTTTCAAGTTAAAAATTAATATTTTGCTACTTGGTTTGATCCAGCGACCTTTTGACTGAAATTGTTTATATAAGTAATTATTTTAACGCGGATTAAAATCGAGAAGAATCCTGGCTTAACATAAGACCTGTCTTTGCACCTTGCAACGACCAAGCTGTGGCAAAAAAAAATATGAGTAAATGATTTATGAATTATTAAATAAATATTAAATTCCTAAACCGAAAAGGAATGATTTACACAAACAACCTTACGTGAGTGAAACCGCACTGATACAACTAGTTTATAATATAAACGTCAACACACCCTTATCTTTAAATTGAGGTTTGGCACCATTTCGGAATTATATTAGTAAAGAACAATATCCTGGGATAATAACCGTTAACTTTCATGAGAAGGTACTTTTAACTATTACTTCGCACCATATGCTGTTAGGTATAATGCGATTACCAAACCCGACTTTAATATTCTGCCACCGGTTTATGGAACTGTATCCTAGAATTGCGTTACTGAAAATTGTTATGACCGTAGTTAAAAATCTATGTGAATAATAAATTAGAAAAATGATACAGTTTAATGTACAAGTTTAAAAGAGCACTTATTAGGAAAATGTGACGCAATACTAAGGTAATCAGGAAAAATATCGTGAACAAAGCGACAGGTCCTAGAAGCACAGATTTGGAATGATCACTAAACTACGCGTGTCCCAACAGTGAAATATGTATCAAACAATGGCGGAATTAATATTAAGTAAATTGTTAATTTATTTTATATAATTAATATAATTAATAATATAATTAATTCGATTATTGGTGCCTCCGTAAGCGGAAGGCCACATAGAACCAGATAGCTCAGTCCACATGGCAAGTATCAGGGGCGGGGGGTAACAGCTAGTGGCAAGAATACATTTGCTCCTGTTTCGACTCTTTGCTCTGCATATTTCCAAATTCCTTCCATCTCTCCAGAACACTCCACTTCAACCCTTAGTACGCATTTAGTAACCTATGTAATGAAATAAATGCAGACTGTCTGATTTACCGTCGCGACTCATCTGCCCTGCGGCTGTCTGCGGGTTTCATTTGAATACTGCCTGGCATTCTCATTAAACTGCTCTGGTACAAAATGATAAGAAGAAAATTTTCAGTTATTACAAAATGTAATAAATAATTTGCTCGGCTTTTAGTTACTTTACTGAATGTATGATATTTTTTGTTAAAGAGAAAAGTGTCATCACTGAGTTAAAAAAAAAATTACTGTTAATTAACTACACTGGATAATTTTTGTTTTTGAAATTCCAGGCCTTATTTTATTAGAGATTTGAAGTGCCTGAAACTTGCGTGTGGGTTTCATGCAGAACGGAAATCGCTGAGATGCAGTTTTGCAAAATTTCACACCAAATTTCACACAAGCGAAATCGTGGGCAGGTCTCTTGTTTTCAGCAGAGTAGTCCCGTCATTTGTCGCTTGGTTTAAATATAAACTTAGTTAAGCTTTCCCAATTCAATAAAATAAATTTGTTAGATAAAGTTGTTAGGCTTTACACTGTCCCCAGTCACAAAACCCTAATCATATTCCTCAGACAAGACTCCATCACTTGTAGAATTTCATAGCTGTTAATAGTTTAAACAAGACTAGTGCGACAAGTAATCTTGTTAGCTAACAACCTGCAGAGGAAGGGCCTCGAAGTTGAGGCAATTCCCTTTACTTACAAGTTTGAACCGACACCGCCTAGTTGCGTACTATGAAACTATCTTCGGCTCACCACGGTGAGATATAAGACAGTTTTAAATGAGAATGTACCTTGTTTATTTATGGAAATGTGTATCTCTTAATATTATAAGATATGCTTAGCATACTTTGGGGCTAGATAGCGTGGTGTGAAATGTCCACCAATATTTATTATTTATTTATTATTAAACAAAGTAGCTATCTGCCTAACCACTAGCGACTACCCGCATTAACAAAAAAATGGCTTGATACTAAAAGCACTTTCTGCCAGGGGAATTATCGGTAATGTGAGAATGTATGCAGAATTCGCATTAACAAACTTCTCATTACTCTGAAACACTCCTGAAAATGATTTTCGAACGCTTATTCAACGAACCGTATCGTTCGTGCGTAGGTTTTGCCATACTTTACGTTTATTACTGGATTATTACACACAGAGTAACAGAATACACAGATAATAAAAAAATACTGCAACATGTTATACGCATACCTTAAATAGTACCTATAAATAGTACGTTACAATTTATTAAGAGAAAATTTTAAACAGCTGTACACATTTCAAAAAATACAGCTATTACTATACCCATCAATCAAATTTTCAAAGAATTGAAATTGATTCAACCGTTTGGAAGCTTAGAGCCGTCGCCCGTTAGGGTTAGAAATGCAGTCAACATTATTGCTGCCACCGAATGCGTTTAAGCGAATACGTTCAATCACGCTTTTTCCCCCACAGGGTAGGTGAGAGCCTCAATGGGTCAATTTTCATATTATGATTCACTACTGTTCGTTTACCACAGTTTCATAATACGCCTCTAGGTACCGTATTGAGTGCAATAACGTTAGCTACAAGCTTTGTTGGAGAGTTCCGTTGTTGGGATAGATTGTCTACTGGAACAGAATACCAATTTAATAAATAGGAAATGCAGTGAGAATGGACGAATGGGCAGAGTGCCTAACCATGAATGGGTCAAATTTAATTGCATTCGCCATTACATTTTGACCTCGACATTTTCAAATGCTTTTGTTGTAAGAATTTCAAATTAGAAGAATATTAAACGAACGATTTAACTTAGCTTTCAAAAACTACCTAGCCCTCTTGGAGTAAACCCTGGATATAACAAATAGAGTACAATGACTTAAGTCCTGCACTCTACAAACTAACTCTACATGTCTAACTCTATTCAAATCAGGAGTATTGTTGTTGATGTTCAATATTTCATCAGTATAACGAAAATATATCAATCTTCAACAGTTATCCCAAAATCTGGTTTGCAAATAGGCTGAAGATTAATTGAGCAAAGTTCTCAAATTTATTAGTTATTTAGTAATTTATTCATAAACTTTATAATAGAATATTTTAAATGTATTCAATAAAATTTGCAAAACAACGCAATAGCGTTATTTATTAGGTACATTCTTAAAATAAATGAAATGAAAATATAATTTCCTAAAAATAACTATGAGCAATCTTATCTACTATCTTCTGAGTAACTTAGCTCCAGTCACTCCAAACCACAATTTTCATTGTCAGTGAGATATGATTTCCATCACTTTTATTGATAAGCGAAATGTTTAAAGGCAAAGGCAAACTTAATGAAAAGTTTTTAAAAACAGTCTTATAAAAATATATCCCCAAATAAATGTTAGCCAGAATGAAAACTAACGTATTACAATTGATAATAATCAAATGAAAATGGAGCTGCTTATGAAGACATAATATCTGCGCTAACGTTGAGCATAATAACTCCATTTGAGTAGAAACTATCATTAATAATCATTTGAGATCTTAAACCCCACCTGGCAGCCCTTAGGGCTATGATCACCATCATTAGCCAACCCTTTCGGTTCCCCAATCATTACTATGTTGCACAAAGAAACCTTGAGGAGATAATATTGGAAGTTTTGATGGTTCTCCTTTACTTATAAGGAACTATCGAAACTTCCTATGTTGTGGGTAGTGGCTCGAACAACTGGATTAGAAGTAAAGTTGCAGGGTTCGTTTCCCTTATAGAACTATAAGCAATCCAGATAGTTCTTTTGATTTTACTGGCCTCATAGCTCAACTGATAGTAACTGCCTTTTGCGCTGTAGGTCGTAGGTACGATTTCCACACAGGACAAACATAGACGTCTATCTATATATCTGAGTTTTCAGTAGGTATGTAGAATAAATAATATATTCTATTATATAAATATATTATGTAAAACATTCATATAATAACTCCTAATCCTAATAATTTCATATAATAACTAAATACATAATAAGGTTGGTAGTGTCTAAAACGATTTTCCAAGCCATTTCTTTATGAATTCTATGGAAATAAAGTTTTTGACTTTGACTTTGACTTTGATAAGAAGGTCTAAGAGCATGCCTATGGACACTATCACACCATTTAAAAATAAGTGGATGAAGAGTAAAAGGGACGAATTTAGCGTTCGAAGGTGAAAACCCATATACCCTTTTTATAAATTACCTGCCCCAAAATTAAAGGACTCTTAAGTCTTATCAAGTTTCTTTTAATAAGAAATTTTCTTCTGCGCTTTTCTGCGAATGAAATCACTTTCAATTATTTTGATTTGCGGAATGAAAGTTTACAAGAAAGATCCAAATTTGTTAAAGTAAACGAGACGATTTTACCTAATCGTGTTTTCTTTTCACCAAATTTGAGATAATAACGTTCAAACTTCGCTATAACCAGATACAGAGTTTTCTTATAATTTGATAACCTTTGAATTGTATGAACCTGGTTTCGAATGGGTGACCTCTTAACACCTTGTGAATATTGTTATAGAATACGTATTACATCATACTGAGTTAACGTTAACGAAAATTTTTCTTTAATTAGTTTGCTTCACCGTCGTGGATAAACGAAACTTTCTTTGATCCCTTTGTTGAACCGTAAGCTATTAGTGTAGTATTTTTATGTAACTAAAACAATTATTATTTAGTCCTACATATTAATCAGTGATCACCCAAAACGATATTTGATACAACCGACGTGACTTACAAAAACAAAGCCCAAGATATGTAGCAAAATGTGACTCGTGATAAAAATGTTATTTTCCCCGGTACCGAAAACACTGGTCTTTATACGAAAATATTCCGCTCCGGGGCAGCTTTCCCATTGTGCTACTGTCACGAAATCCAACAATCGTCTGAGGGCACATTCAAATGATAATCTGGGCATACGCTTTGCTATTAACGCCGGCAGTCCATTGCTACTCACCCTGCGTGCACACTTAGTATCGATTCAGATACTACTAAGTTTTTAACCTCTAAATTCAAAATGAAGAGAAGATGGCATATAAACTTGTGTTATGTTCTTATTTGATTATATAACAACAGATTTTTATGTACCGCAGTTGTTACATAGTTGCGTATAATATATTTATAATAGCGGACCCGACATATGCTGTCCTCCCCGAAATAAAAACCAAATTGCGCCAAAAACTTAAATTATTCCTGGAACCCGATCGCAGCGCCACCTATTGGGTCAAATAGTGAATCTAAACCATCCAGGGACCAAAAATAATCACAAAAATTCCATCACAATTGGTCCCGTGGCTTAGTTCAGTGACATACACATGTACAGAATAATTATATACATATAAAGATATCAAAAAAAAAATTCATAAAAAAAATTCTGTTTATGATAAAGGTCATCTGTCGTTAACTTTGACGCCAGTTTGTCGCAATTTGACAAATCTTTTGACTTGTTTAATCAGACTGGCTGGCTGCAGTGGGCTAGCCCCTTTATCCCTGTGGCAACGCTCAGTGGGTCGATGCCAGAGATGTCACATTAGCTTGATTTAAGCGCATTACCTGACTCGATGTAGACACGTGTGGTGAGATGATTGCAAAACAGGAATGTAATGAGTATGCCAGCTTGTATTTGCCACTTTCGGTTAGGTATTACACTGAATAATGGGGTAATTTAAATCAAAAAGGTTGTTTTGTAAATTCTGTCTCCTTATAAGCTAAACCAGAACAGAAAAACAGAAATTTTGAATTAAAGTAACATTGGCCGGCTGAAAATTACTAGATTTTAATATTTATTGCTTTTCTTTAGAGTTTAAGTTTATCTATATAACTCAAAGTTTGGAAGCTCGTGTGTTACAATTTTAAAGATAAAACAAAAAGTAATATAAAGCTTCCATGTATTTGGTTTTTTATTGCTAGTTAGTATGACCGTGATATTTACTATTATTTGTGAAAATTTCAAAGGCAAATATTTTAAGGTAAAAGATACTTAAAAGGTAAAAGGTAAAAGGTAAGGTAAAAGGTACTTAAAATTTAGGAAAGAGGGATGTACGTACGACGTAGGGTCCCATCTTCCGAGTATGGAACTCTAAAAACGGACTAGAAAATATCCGTGCTAATTTTACTACTGGTCCTATAATACATTTTATCCTACTCAATATCACCCCGTTCCTTGCTTCTAATTATATCGCTATGCTTCACAATCTACAACGTAATTTAGTTTGTATACCGAGCGCTGAAGATCATTGACGGTTTTCGAAACTCCTTAATTATGAGCTAATGTAATACACTAAGAATAAACTTAGTGCTTAACAAACAAGGGCTTATAGAATAAATAAGATTGTAAAGCCTTAGTTCCTTGAGTATTACAGTCGAGTTTAGTTTAATGAACATCAGTACTAATGAGAAAGGGGATAGATAGTCACAGAGGTGTACAACCTTACTGACAGTGTACGAAAGGAGCCTCATTGAGGCGCACATAAAGTCCTTTCACCACACTGCTTCGAGAGAACCTGTGATTTGAATAGAATAGAACTGACAAATTCTCCAATACTTTTTTATAAAATTATTAAAGCATTCTCATGCTTTACTATTAAAATTGTAACAAAAATATGACACAACCCATACATACCCATACATCATACTTTTATCGAGTTCTACTATGCCGTATATTTATTACTACCGCATAGCCTGTTTTAGCAATTACTGCTCGCTGTAAAAACTATTCATACGAGACTTCAAACGCCACGTTACTGCATACTTTACACGCTTTATGTGAAAAAATATTTTCTGCAAGCCGCGCCCTGACACCAGACTAGAGATACGCGGGCGCGGTGCGGATCCCCATTAGGGCGTCTATGGGTATGCCATTAAATAAACATCTCTGCTGGGTTCCCGCTAGTTATTAGCGCCGCCTCTCCCCAACCACTCCAAGCCCGGTGATACGGCACGGAGACGAATGCGGGGGCAAAATCAATTTAATTTTTCGACACGTGCATTAATGTTACGGCATCGATATCACAATTTACTCAACAGATTTGCATAATTCAATTTGCTCCAACAGATTTTCCTATCAAATATTTACGGTAAACACCGATCGTAAAACCTTTATTCCGTTGTAAAATTACAAAGAACAAAATAAGATTACCGCGAAAAGTGTAGCACTTAAAAAGTGTATCGTAAATTTTTCACAGGGAGATTTCTGTAATCCATTCTTATATCCTCGTTTCGTTCAAAGTCCACTCGTTTCGTGTCATTACAGAAAAGCGGACTGATGTACACATCGGCAAATATGTTGTTGCGACTCTATAACAGGTTCTGAAACTTTGATTCGTAGTAATAAGGTTGGGAATAGCCTGTCCGTTGGTAGAGTAGTGAGTTTCCCGATAGCGCCATACCAACCATGTTTTACTGCGATTGATTCCGTCCGCAAGACGGACGCCGGATCGGAGCGGGGCTATCCCGTACTTATCTAATTTTATTGTCACTCGTCGATGTCGAACCGACCCTCTGCTAGTGAGATCGTTTCGCAGAACTAGAAAATTCTTTTTTACCCATTGGACATTTTTATCTTAGAGGGACATCTTTAGTCGCGAGCAGTTAAACTTAATTCAACCTTCGTCGTAAGATAAACGAGTCTGATTCGAGGCTTAAACGCGATATAAAATTCGACATATTACAAAATACGATCTAGCCGTTGGCTGAAATAAAATAAAAATTCGGACCGCGATAACTGTTATTCTAGATCTTTATTTATATTACACTGCTCTGTAAAGCCAGCCAAATTACTATGAAACCGCAAAAAAAAAAAAACTCCTTTAAGAAATAGTACCTACTAAAAGAGGAATCGCTAAATTTCACCTAGCAATGTTGCACATAGGTATTTGCTTTGAAAAGATTAGTATTAAATAATAACCCACTCAAAACAAGACAGAACATCGTACAAATGTGGTAGGTCTTATTCAACACAAAATATCGTCGTTTAATCTTGTGCTACATGCGACATACTTCAATAATTATGTCAATCTTGATATTCTAGAGAAAACTAATAATATAATAATTTAAAAAAAAACTCTAAGGAACGAGGAGATTGAAAGCAGAGTAATGCTCAAACGAGATAAGAACAATTAAATCGCTGCCAACAAAAAGCTGGGGAATATGTTAAAGTATGTTTCCTTGTTTTGCTGGCAACAGCTCCAGCTCTTCAGCACATTAGCTATGATAATTGGAACATTTGCTTGGCGAATAGAAAGACATCGGGACTGCCACTCGATGACAGGGATGTAGTCAGGCGGATTCTTTTTGTTGAGTTTATAATTTGCTGGGTTTGCTTGACTGGACACCGGTCTATATTTTTCGACCACAAGACAGTGCAGGGCCGATCTCATAGAAGTTCAAATGTTTATGGCTCAGCTAAGCACTTTGGGAAATGTAATGCATTTGGCAAATGTAAGTTAAAATTGAGGACGTGCTCTGATCTACATCAGAGCTAAGAACGCAATATGACCACGCTACGCCTTGTATGACTTGTGTTCCCATACCTAAATAGAGGAGAAGCAAACAGTTATAATTTTAGTTTTTTCAAAGCCTCACTACACAAAGATGAGCTGTCTTCTTGTTCCGTAACTTATTCGCTTTTAAAAATATGTATCGAGTATTCGAAAGGTCTAAGTTAGATTTGACAAAGTAAACTTTACTTCGGTGTTCAACGCTTCATGTTGCACTCCTGCTCTTCCAGAGTATGTCTTCAAAGTGACACTGAAGCATTTTCCAAAATAAACATTTACAACATAGTTATTTTTTTATTCTTGATGAGATAAAAACATTGTTATGCTATTAGAGACAAAGGTGCATAATTGGAGCATTAGCCCCATCTTTGATGTATGCTGCATCCCAGTACATCCCTGCGCAGCATGGGTATAATATAATGTGGTTGCGCGTGGCGGTTAACGGCCCTGCGTGTTTACGTTCAGAATGTAATTTAACGCGGGTTTCGATGTCGTGCTACAATTTTGCGGATTTGATTGTTGCACTATTTTCGTTGACACATCATCGGCTCAGGCAACGTACTGAAAAATAAAGGATTTCCTGATTTCATACGGTACATTTCACACACCGCCATCTAGCCCCAAAGTAAACTAAGTGCAGCTTGTATCACGGGAACTACAGAACTGATATAATACTTATATACTTTTTTATAAATACGTACAACACCCAGATACAGAACAAACACCTATGTTGGTCACACAGATTTTCGTCCTGAGTGGGAATCGAACCCACGACCTACAGAACAGATGTCCTATGAGGCCAGTCAAATATTCACTTAAAAAGACACATTTGTATCATTGCGAATGTCACAATTTTCTAAGCATCTTAAACAAACCTATTATATGTCTGACAAGTTACATTATAAAATAATTGTACAATAATAATAAATACGAAGAAGGCATTCTCAATATCTTATATTAAATATCGGCTAAAGTTACCTTAAGTAATGAAATTCGACCCCGCAACGAAATAACTTGCAACATTTTAAAATTGGCTCTTATTTGTCTCCTGATATAAAAGCAGCAGTAAAACTCCAGGTAACTGGAAGCAGAAACACCGATAACTATCAGATTCAAGTCACACACGGGTTAAAATTCGTAGTAGGTGTAGGTAAGTTTAGACTGGGGAACGTTTGCTTTGAGCCAATGTTGGACTCAATCATAGCTTACATATATATAGCTACCTCATATCACATTAAAAATTATACAAACAATAGATACTCAATTATTTTGTAGCACTCTTTTTCGAGAGTTCTTTCGGAGAAAGACTGCCGCCATAACTGTTTATCAACCCAGCGTTATGCAATAACATTTGACATTGTGTTCAGTTTATAAAAGTACGGGTGCCCATAACATACGGGTCTTCCATTTTTGGTGGCCCAGAGGTATATAACCCGAATTTCAGTAGCTGGTTCACCTCCAGCGTGCATCGTTGAGTTTCTCCTTTGAAAAAATGATGCACAATACCACGTTTTCAAAAAATATGATGAAGCACATGAAGAAACTAGCGTGTCCTAGAACCGAAAATTTTAAGACATCTTTCAAGTGTGCAAAAGGAGCCTCTTTGACGCGCACTTGAATTCTTTTACCACACTGTTTCGAAATAGTAGTCACATGATTAGCAGTAGTAGTATCAACCTTAATATCATGTCATAAAAAAACAAAAGGGATGGAGCCAAAAAATATTTTGAAATCTAAACAAATAATGGAATCAGTCGGTTGGAGATATCGAGAGAGATCTAGCTGTTCATGACTTGTCCATGTGACTTGTCTAGCCTCTAACCGCTTACCTACACAATATAATGGAACAGAAACTTCTGACTGGCATGCTAAGCCTCTGATACAGTTGGCTAAAAGTAAATGCTAAGCATGATTTGCTGGGTTTGTTCAGGTATGGGACGTGAATGTTCATTGTGATCCATAATAAAGCTGATAATAATAAATAACTTAAACTAACACTGTTCAGTAAACATGCATTTGTGTGCATTTTGGATGATTTTATTACTACAGACCAAAAGGTCTTGCAGATCACCGCAAATCAGCCTTTCAAGTATTGGTCTTTGCATTTATTTGCGTTGAATATGCTGCCACTACACATAGTTGAACCATTACTGGTCACTCAAAATTAGCTCAGTTCAGGTTTTGTGAATGCTTTGCGAAAGTTTATCAGAGTTTGAAGGTTGGACGATAGTGGCAACATCACGTTTGCAATGCGAACTCGGGCGACAACGCTCCGCGGAGGTCTGTTATTTGTATTATGCAGAAAAAACACTCAATTCGACTTAAGTCTCTAAAGAAGTTTTTGATGAAAGACATTATTTAGAAGCCGTAAACTATTAGGGCAAATGTAAGAAATTCTGAGATTGACTAAATTACAAAATTTAAGACCGTACCTACATGTCGGTACATTAAAGAATCCTGTGAAATTCCACACATTTTTGAATTTCATTGACGCATATATATAAGGAGCTATAACTTCACTGAAAGTTAATTCAACGTAGCATACATATAAATAAAGAAATAATAAATATTGGTGGACATATGAATATATATATTGATATTTTATGGCATATCTACATGAACACAAATATTGTTTGCACTCTAAGACTAAACACAATAAAGCAAGAAACCTATCCAAGAGCATTTCTGTTTCACAAACACACCCACAACGCACCAGAACTGCAACAATTACCTAATTTTAGATTTATGCAGACTGCATTACAATTCAGCAGCTTGTTAGCTTTATCATTACTCCGGGGACCGTCCGTAAATTACAGTATTGTTCCACGGAGTAGTTTCTAGTTGAAGTCGATGATAGACTTATGGCTAAGCACATTTATGATTTGGCCACGGCTTTGACCTCAAATGTAATCATTCACGTAATTTTTAAAAGAGAAGTTTAATTGTTGTTTACAAAAAATTCCCAAATAATACGAAATTAGATATAGTTTTATGGTAGTTCTTTATGCAAGGCTTGTAATTTTTTGTATTAAGAATATCTAAATATAATGTAAAATTCCACAAGATCAAATACTTCAAATGTAAGTTTCGCTCAAAGAATTTATGTATGTAACTAATTATTTAGTTTAAAGGCTTAATTGTATGTATACAAAATACCTATATAAAATCACGCCTTAATCATCAGGTGAAAAATGTAGAATGAAGCTAATTAAGCAGCTATTCCCCTTGTGGATAACACATTCATATTAATTAGGAAATAAAATCATATTGGTTAATATTTAGCTAAAACTTTAGGAGATACTTAAATCCGGGGATAAATGCTTTTCTTTAAATTTATGCTTACTTGGTCGGCTTCGTAAAATGTTATAGCCGGGATTGTCGAATTATCCTGTCCTACAAAACGAAGTCTCATAACTGTAAATACAAACGAGCCAACTGACCACCGCTGTGAAATTTTCTTCAACTTCTTTTATGACTAATGACTACTTTAATTCATGATAGTTTTGTAAGTAAATCATTTAAATATTATGTTAAACCTTTCTACTACGCTTCAACGAAATGCATTTCTCAAAAGATGGGCATTGAAACCAATATAATTTCATGCAGAGAATATTTGGATGGAAGAGTATAAACTTAAAACATTTGGGACATCGATTAAATCATTCCAAATAATCCAGCCAGAGAAGATTTCATAACAGCAGAATTACCAATATATCAAGTCCCTTTAAATAATGTGCTCTAAGTACCTACAGCACAAGTTCATAATGTTTTAGTATAGACCAAGTACTTCGCACAATAGACAAGGCGCCAGGTCTCGAACCTCATACAAACACAAATAATCTGACGTGATCCGCTTACTTCCAAAGATTAGAGGAGGAAATATTTCTGCACTTCGCGGTGCAGTGGCGGGGAATAAATGATTTTCCGCACACCATATCATATTGGAAGTATAAGCGGTTGTAGTGGAAATCGTTGTTTATGCAGTGCGCGTTCCATGGTTATGATGAAATGCGCAAGATTTATTAAATTTCGTTATCGTTTATCTCATTTAGAGATAAGTCGTATTACTTGTTATGGGCAGAGGTTACTGTTACATTCCGTATATTTATAACATAAAAAAACTACCTGTCACAGAGAATAAGAAAGATAAATATAGATAAAATAACTAACAAGTTATTTTATCTCTATTTAACTTAAGCGACTTCTAGTATAATCCTCTTTAATAAACCTACAGAAAGGCCAATATCTACCAACAAAATCGACCCAACCACGTACAACATTATTGTGCAAATAATTATTCTGCCGAAATGAAACCATGTGGAACTTCCAATTATCTTCCATGCTCCATGAACCTTATCTGTATGAGAAATTGTTTACATGGAGACGCGGACACGATGGTCGAGTAATGTATCGCTGAGCTCGCGAAGGCTACTAGAATGAATTGCAATATTTCGATCTGCTTTATACAATGAGATTGTTTGGTCTGTAAAAAAATATCAAGATTGGAGACGGCTAAAAATATTCTATTTTTAAATTATAAAAAAAATCAAAATTGTGTAGTATCGCGCCCGTATTACAGGGGTAAAAGTGAGGTATTGAAAAAAAGAATTGTATAAAATTCAGCCATGTTAGTATAGTATTTTGAGGCGAAGGAGTAAAAACATACAAACAGTTATACTTTCATTCAATCATTTAACATTAAGTGATGTAAAGTCAAACGCAGCCCTTAAAGTAGAAAAAAACCAACAAGATAGTCTCGATTTAATCTCAGAATCATCGAATGAGAAAACTGAACATCATATCTTAACAAATTAAAAACAAAACAATACTGCCAATGTTTCAACCCTGTTGAAAATTTCGTTATGACTACTTTCCATGATCATATTAAAAGCATTTTCCCGACAGTAATTATTAAACATATCGTCTGGATGAAAACAACAGATTACCTCATGTAATAAATATTGTAAAATGAATTCGGTGACCGCATCAGTCTGCGGTCTGCTTTTGTTTCTCATTCACCTTCGATCGGGAAGTTGTTAAAACTTTATCTGTTTGGGTGAATACATCAGAGATTTATTGTATTACCGTAGTTGCTATTTCCTCGTCCAATTGGGCGAAATATGTGGTACGAATTTAGTTTTAAAATTATCTCATATATAAGACATAATTTTTAAACGTCAATATTAAATATTAGTGCACGAAAGGAACCTTGAACCTTTCTTTGAGGCGCACTTTCATTCTTTCACACACTGGTCTGAGAGAGCCAGTACAAGATTATAGGCTTGTAAAAGATACATCCTTTTAAAGGTATGCCCATTTCTGCCGCCAAGCAGTAACGCGTTCGCGTTACTGTGTTCCGGTTTGAAAGGTGTGGTTGCCGGTGAAATTACAGGCACATGAGACATTCCACCTACACGTCTCACAGTTACGGGCGCATACGATGCGACTTGGGTCTTGTCGTACCTAGTAAGGAAGGACCCAAGCCGCATCGCTTGTTATGGGCCGAGGTTACCACTTAACACCAGGTGGGCCGTCGGCTCGTTCCGCAACTGCATCACATAAAAAAAAAAAAAAAAAATGATAAATTTTTTTCTTTATTCGCTGACCAGTATACGTACAAATGTTAACTAAAGTACTAATTTTAAAACTATATTAAAGAATAAAAAAATGAAAATAAAATAAAAGTAGCTTTTCTTCAACAACTAGTTTGTTGGTCAGGTTGTCCTTCGACATAGGCATATAATTTAATTTTTATACTACCTTTCAAATCACGATGCAAATTACATTATTACCAATTAGAATTAACTTATTATCAGCGTAAAGAGTTCATTTTACGTCGAGAATGTTGATTAAGCCAACGATAGACCTAAATCACTGTGTCCTAAGCAAACTGGGATACGCAAACGGCATACACTAGAAGGGCATGGAATAGAGACAATGAATGAATTATGATGCTGCCAACCTCTTGCTCAATCCTAACAATTTTGATTCGCCATTTTTTGCATTGAGCCAAACTGAAATAGAAAAAAAAAAGATATATGTGCCAAATATATCAGTTTAATAAACAGTATAATAAGTTTTTAAACATCAGTTTGAAAACGAAAAGTTATAATTTTTAATCCTTTACGATAAAACTACTATATAACTGAAATGTTTAACATAATCAGAAGTACCTAGGTACTGGCCGGAAGGATGCAGGCTTAGCAGCCTGTATTTTATCCTGATATCAAGCGGGCAAAGCCACCAGCAAAAGCAAGTATATAAGATACTAAGGTACAGTCCACTTTTCAGAAGTTTTTGAATGGTTTTTGAATCTTATGCAGGTATTTTTCAAAAAAATATTGTTTTAACACTCCTGAGCCTTTTAACCGGCCCGATGATATATGAGAATAAAGAAAATAAAGACAGATACATGCCTAAAAACGTGATAAAGCACTTTAAAGAATTTATATTACTTATGTTTTACTTTTTATATAAACTTTCGTTGTTGGGCGGATATATAATTAAATGTTGTGTGAGATTTGCCGGAAATACACAAGCAAGTGTTATATAAATCACTTTCATAAAAGTATAAACTCAGCTGCAATTGAACCAGTGCAGGCTGTTAAATTATAATTTACGCAGCTAAAGTAGATCACAAATTAACTTAGTGAATATCGCAATATAATATCGTAATAACGATTTTACTGTCCGACTCTATAATGAAACTATCTAATGGGTATGAATTTACCTACAACTTAATCTGGTAATATGGATCGTAAACAAGAATTACAGTCTACGATGCTGCTTTAGAGCTATGCCTTTAGCAATGGAAATAGTAGTTCTCTATTTGCTTACTATAGTTTATCTCACATATATACAAAAATATAATACGCATAAGTATAACAAAACTGAACTTTTTCAATTTAAGTACTTGCGGTTTTCTAAATAAATTGCTTTGGAAACTCCCCTTTTGGGTATCTGGGCCCTTAAGAATCAGAAGAATTAATCTTATTTTTTTTATATGGAATCTTATTTTTATTCTTTTCGTTATAGTTTTTCTCATACTTGGGTTGCAACATGTCTGACAATTAATCACTTTGCAATATAATTAGGTCTTGAGGTTATTAATATTAGTTGTGTATATCATTTACTTAACTTTCCAGATTGTATGCAACTTTTGTCATTGTATACCGTATACAATAATATATATATCTGTGACAACTAAGGCATATTATGTACTAAATCAAGTGTTACTTAGTCCCAACTGGAAGCAATATCATGCAGTATGATAATGCCTTCATGAATACGTCTGTCACTCGGATATTCTATGCGAAGTGCACTTAGATACAATAGAATCTAGACGACAGATCTAGCAGATAAAGTAACGTTTGATGACTTGGTTCATAGCCATTTGAAGTCCCCGAAGCTACTGGTGATCCTGCTCACAATAATAGGGTTACGACTTTGATCTCGTAAGTTTTATCTATAACAAAGTATAAAATATGTTAATAAAGTTTCTCAGGTATGTTTTTGGTGGCCCAGTCGAAACAAGGTAACTAAGGTCGCCAGTTTAAATACATGCATGCACCAATGAAATTTTCGGTAAAAATATATTTTAACACTGTTTTGTTGGTATCAATTTTGTTCTAGCCTGTCAGCTTGTCCTGGCCTGGCCTACTTAATGTTCTGGCCTAGATTACTAAGTAATGATATTACCGGAAAAAAGGATTGACGGAGGAAAACAATGGCGGCAATGAGATCACCACTTGTCACGTCAACGTTACTTTGATGGACCCGTGAATTGGCTGCAGCCCTCCCCACCCCTATTGAGGAAAGGGCGTAAATCTATGTCGGTATTTAAAATAACTATGTGACAAATATCACGTATCTGTCAGGCATAATTCGTCAGGAAACATGTGACAACTACCAATCCAGATTGGTAGAATAAAATACGTATATACACTCTCGCTTGTCGAGAATAGGCCTGTGTGCCTTCAGTAGGAAAATTAAAGGTAAAGTTGGCATAAAATAAATTTATTAATTCTTGTTAGCAAAATTTACCGCTCGTTAAACATTTAGTTCACTTATTTCCTGAAAAGGAAAATAAATTTTCATTGCAGGAAATTGCTCAGGTTAGATGACTGGGCCACACCTTATATTTATACAATTAGCAATATATTATATGCAATCTACGCGGCAAGGAATTCACGCTCAATGATCTGACATTAGATTTATATTTAAAAAATATTATTTCTTCTTATATCAAATTTTTCAAAATCATCTGACAATTGGAAAAGTCAATATATCAAAAAAGAAAAACCAAAAGAGTGACAATAAATATAACAGCTACATGGATAATTATAAATAAGGCAGGCAAAAGTATGTTAGTGTTTGTTACTGGAAGTTCAAGCTCATTATACCAATTAAAAATCTGTTTAAACTATCAAAAACTTTTTTACATGGCTTTTATTTAACTTGCAATGTTTGTATGTTTGTTTAGGTCACAATATGAAACTGAATTTAAGATTGATTCACCGATTCACCTGAAGTTTGGAAAATAAGTGTGTAACTTCGATGACATTGCAATTATAAGTAAACATGGAGCTGTTCTTATGGTGGAGTTGGGGAGGTGGTCACAGGAACTCCACAACTTCTCGACGTAACTCTGCCATGTTTGGGCTCGTTAGATTTGTGTGGAAAAGTACTCATAGCCCTCTATTTTTCCAGAATCTGACTGTAGACGCTAGTGTCGAAAAATGTATTTTTCAACACAACTTCATTACAATAAATTCTCAAATTTACGAAGGTCATTTTATCAGTCAATCTGCAACATACAACTATGGCCATAAAACCTAGTTCGAAGCGAGGTTTTACGGCTAAAATCGCATGTATTCGTACCAAATCGTAACTATCGAACGTGCGCGTAATAATCTTAAGTGTGTATTTTATGTCGGCTCGCAGCGTAGGTGCCGGCGATAACAGAAACTCACTCTTTTTAATTTAATCCAGATTTACAATATTGGTATACAGCTATCTATGTGCGTCACCTACGCATACTGATTTAGTCGATACTTTTGAGTAGATTTATATCAGAGTTATGATAATTTTTATAACCCCTCCCCACGGAGGGTCGAATACGGTTTGAATGCGCTATTTGCTAAGCTAGAAAATAAGCTGTTTGCGTGATCTTGTAAGTTTTAAGTTGACAAATAAAAAAAATGCTGTTTTTTAGGAGTTCTATGGAAATATGTTAAAGTTTTGTCTGTTTTGTAGTGTCTAAAAGGTATCACAGTAAATTAGTGTAATAATAACGTAACAAATTATGAGGTACAATATTTCACAATAGTACAATATTTCCAATTACTGGCCTAACAGCTCAGTTGGTTAGTAACCCTGCCTTCTATGTTGTAGGTCGTAGGTTTGATCACACCCAGGACAAACATTTATGTGACATTTGTAACATTGATATTCGTTTTGTGTTAATATGTATTATATGTATGTTTTCACAAAAGAAAAGTATATACGTATTATATCAGTTATCTGGTTCCCGTGATATAAGCTATGCTTAGCTTACTTTGGGGCTAGATGGCGCTGTGTGAAATGTCCACCAATATTATTATTATTAATTAAGAATAACTAACACAGCAGCATATCACAACAATTTTGCACGCCTCAGTAGGTACTCGTCGACATAACTCATTGGGGCTTATGAAAGCCTTAGGAAAGGGTAGCACAGTTTGGCATCTCCTGATAAAGCTTGAAGCGTTCTACACTACACATAACATCGAGCTATTAATCCTCTATAAATCCTCTTTTAGGAAAGCATTCAAATTGGGAAAAAATATCATTTACTTAATAAACAGCAAAACAAAAACATTTCACCAAACAAAACTAAACAATGAGCTTTATGAAAACTAGATTAGACTATAAGAGTTTAAGTCAGATAATAAGTATAACAGTTATGCCAATCCCAATAGTAAGACCGCTTTTAGAAAATTTTGCTGTTGTTTAATAAAAAAGTACAAACATTACGTTGAATATATTGTTTTTTAGTCCTCTTCCATAAGTGAATAATGAGTCGGCGAGACCGAGTCTAAAAGCATGTACAGTCAACATTATTTTCTTAAATTAAATAGCTTTAAATACAGTTTTTTTTTATGCAATAATAGTGCCTCTTTGTATACTGTTTTGATGTGCTTCACTTCAGTTCAAATATTTACGATAGAAAATACCTAACAATTGTTATTGAAAAGCGTGTCTAACTGTAACGTGAAATATTATTATATAATTGTAATATTCATACGTAGGCTGGTCTGGACATAATTTAAAGATTATGCTTACCCGTTTTCTTCCCCGACAGTAAATAAAAAATAAGATTATTCAAAGTCATAAACTTTATTTCCATAGAATTCATAAAAAAATGGCTTGGAAACGTCAATAATATTCAAAACATAAGTCCACGCGTACTTATCGCTAAGTTTGACGCCTGTTCAAACCCTATCCGACCCTGCATGGGGAAGAACAGAAAGAAGCATATTAAAAAGGGGTCCATCGAAGATGAAAATACCTTTTGGAGAAAAGGCCTGATTCATACTTATTACAAATCTCTAGAAAGCAAGTCATATGTGGTTCACGCGTTATATACTTATAATCACGCTAGTAAGACAGATTCAAAGGCTTAAATACTAATTAGCAATCCAAAAGCATTTCATAAAATATGAAAATTGTTTAGTTTGGGATTGTGTCCGCTAGCTTTTTAATCAAAATTAATTTAGTAATAATAGACAGCACTCTTTGAGTATGACTGTACTAGTAGGTACTAAATACCGCGAATGGTAGCCAACACGTGTAATGGATTGCTGCACAGTATGCAAATCATAAAATTTCGCCATTATTAAAACGTTTCACGAAAGAAGAATCATTACTCTATGGCGGCTTCATATCTAGGGTTGCTGATGAAATTGAACCTTGTGAATATCTTTGAAACAGTATGTTTTGATTTATTCTTAACTCTTAAAGTAGGAAAACTAAATGCTTCGCAAACAAACATTAGTATATTGTAATTTTAACGTTTTATACAATATTTCTAATTTTTGTTAAAAATTTGCACGTTCCTCATAAACCATTATTAGAGTGCTAATATTCCTGCTATGCATTCCTGTGCGCCTTTAAAGATAACAAAAGGAACTCATCGAAAAAGGATAAAACCATTTTTTTGGCAAAATGTTCACATAATACGCCAAAAAAAAATTACCTCATTTTCACTATTCATATCATATTTTGTCTAACGCAAGTGTTTAAATACTCGTACACGAAGATGCACAATATCAAAAGTGAAAGGTATTTTGTTATCACAAAAACGAAGCCTAATACCACATATCACAATTAAATGAGCTGTAACATTACAAATTCAGCTTCACGTGCTCGTCACACGCAAATTGGTATCAAATCAAATCAAACTAAAAGTAAACCTCGAACAATTAGGGGTTGTCAACCCTAGTTGCTGGCCGCGTAAACACAAGTCGCTAACGAACCGAAGCGCGGGGCCCCTGCACAAATTTGCAATTTCGATTCGTACTGTTTGCGTGTACCTGTACCAACTGCGTTTTACTCACGTGCTTAAAAATGCCATAAAGGTGTAATATATCGTTTGGGTAAATATAACTGAACATGTTATGACTAATACTTAATAGATTTAGTGTAATTAGTGTTTATTATGTATGTACAAAAAAATATATAATAATTCTATCTTGTGTTACTAACTAACTATGAAGTGATATTTAAGATGAATGTAGTGATTAAGTAATTTACTAAACTTCTACTGCTAGACTAGTCACTGGTTCTCTCGAACCAGCGCGAGCGTTGTGAATGGATTTGTGGAGACCTGCTGCTATTAAAGAAAAAAAAGTAACGAATTAGATCTTTGGCCTTTAAATTAAATTATTTCGATTTATGTCTATATTTTCCAGATGTTTAGATTTTATATATAATATTTTATACAAAACAAAACACAGT
Source organism: Chesias legatella (assembly GCA_947359385.1). Lineage (NCBI taxonomy): Eukaryota > Metazoa > Arthropoda > Insecta > Lepidoptera > Geometridae > Chesias > Chesias legatella. The sequence continues at coordinate 4,520,045 of OX375765.1, read as the reverse complement.
TTCAATAAAAATGTGGGTGTTCAGCGATAAATTCTTTAAGACGACATTATAATATTACACAGCCACAGTGTGGGTTCGCGTTTAGTATTAAAAAATGCAAAGTGCGGAAGTCCGCGCCACTCAATCTTCTTTGAATAAGTAATTTTATTAATTGTTTGTTTGCATGAACCATTGCGGCCGTAATATGTTAAGCGACAAAGTTATATGATTCTAATAGTTATGTGGCATTTTTATACTCTGTTCTCAACTTTGTTGTGTATGTGCTGCCACCTGTGACACAAGGATCCCTATAGTGCTTATTCCCAAATAAATAAAGATGGTTCAGAGGGCCGCACCTAAGCTCATGATTTGTCAATCAACAGCTCACGACTATGTGTGATCATGTCATTTTGCATTATTGTATTACTCTTCTGAATCTCTGTTGCGACATCATAATTCAATAGTTTTCGAACAAATGCACAAGTAGTATCTAAATCTCCGCGTTGACCTATTAAGGAAACTACTATATTAAAAAGTTTATCTAATTAAGCTCTTTACGCTAAAAGTACAGTAGGTAATTTTTCCTGAAAAGTGCAAAGTGGTTTTTGAATTTAGATTGCAAATAGATACGCGCATGTAGGTACCTGCATTATGTAATAAGTGAAGAAACTAAAAAAACAAAAAGATTTTCTTTTTAATTAACTTGATTCTTTTACGCTAAATATACAGTACTTTTTTTCACGATTACAATGTGTTGTCAGAATTTAGATTGGAAACTATCATAGACAAACCTTTTTATGTGCATTTTATTCATAAACTGGGAGTTTCGATTTGCGCTTTCCGATAGAATCGTAAAATCATTTTTTATTATCTCCGAGATGCTTTCCCATAGGACTTGAGTTTCAAAGTTTTGTTTATGATAGGTGGAATTGGATTGAATGTAATATTATTTATATTTTCGGTTATATGCTATTATTTGGTTACGACAAATACTCTTTCGAAAATAAAATCTTTAATAAAGAGGTTAGTATTCTGGAACACACTAGTACCCAATGCTTATTGTAGGCATTTGATGGCAGAAATAGGTTAGCGTATAAATTAATATGAGTACATATATAGATATATCACTATCCGTTGTCTATTTCCCATAGAAGCTATGCTTAGTTTTGGGTTAAATATCTCGATATTATGTATATATATTACATAGAGATATTTAACACACAGATAATACCTCTATATAATAACGAAATAGATAATGGATATATACAATCGTTTAGACAAACTTTATAAGTGAATACATAGGTACAAAAAACACTTATTACTCAACATTACCAACACTCAGTATATATGAAAAAATACCGTAGTGTCCGATGGAGTTCGAGATGGGGCATTTGACGATGTAAAGAACTTAAAAACCAAGCGTTTATGAATAATAAAATCAGGTTTTAACCTCAGTTTGTAGCCAATTTCGGTTCAAAACTAGTTGAATTTAATACTTATAATATCTATATTCAGAAATCTAAATGTGACTGTTGATTTTTTCCTGACTTAATTAGAAACATATTATTCCAAAATGATTGTATTCATTTAATAAAGACTGAATTAATATCACTTTTCATATTTCAGTACACCTTTAATCACTCATAATCTTTTAATTATAATAATAAATACGGGATAGGTAAATAAAAACTAAATCCTTCAACGTAGTGGATGCTTAAAATAAACTGAAAAAAAACTATATAACACCGGTTTCATGGCAACAAACATACGACAAATCTATATTGTATATGTACCCATTTAAAAACCAAACGTCATGAAAAATTCTTTTGCGTTGGCAAACGCTGTTATGGGAAATAAAACGATGACAGCATAGATAGTGCATGTTCACAGAATAGATAACAATTCGAGCAGAAATTAATAGAAGATTTGATGAAACATGAAATCTAGCAGCTCCTATAATAAAACCTTAGTTGCCAGTAATGAGAAATTATTGCAGTTTAAAATTAAAACTTACTTATTTTTACTAACATTTTTCATCATATCCATTACACACATACCTATAAGTATAATATTACTGACTGGTTCCCATGATACAAGAAACGTTTAGCTTACTTTGGGGCTAGATGTCGCTGTGTCAAATGTCCACCAATATTTATGTATTGATTCGCTAAGTGATTTTACGTGTATAAGTCACTCAAATGAGCATCTGATGTTGAATGGTTACCTCTGCTCATAGCAAAATTAAACAACACTTCCAGGCTTGCTTACTACTAATTGATGGCTCAGTCACTTCACCTTTATTCTGGAAATAGGTAAAATAAAAAATGCCACATGTATATTTACTGTGGCTACTAGTTTTTATTATTTTCATTCTGTGACAAAGTGAATGAAATAAAACTGGTCCGCGTGACGTACAAGCCGAAATATTGTTAAATTGCAAAATGGACGCAGTTTTGCAAGCGAAACTACCAATTTTATCGGTACCAACGCGATTTATTTAAGTAATTTAAACTTGTTTACCAATAGCGACCAGCTAGTGGTTAGAATACTGGTAGACTATAAGCTTTGATACTGGCTTAAAGTTTACAAATTTAATTAAAAACTAGCGCATAATATGTGAGTTAGTTGATATTTTCTTAAACGATAGTATATCTCCTTAAGTTAGTTGAAGGAAAACATCGTGACGAAACCGAAATTTCCTAAAACAAAAAATTCGATGACATGTGTCAAGTGCACTTAAGGAGCCTCTTTGAGGCGCACTTCATCCTTTCATCACATTGGTTCGAGAGAGCCAGTGATACAAGCGGTAGTGGTTAAGTAGTTACCTATATCACGTTTTTTTTTATTAACAACTGGTTTATTTTAACATCTACTCATTTTTGCCGTATCTCCCACGTGAGCTCCGTTATGTACAATTTCGCATTACATAAACATACATAAAACTAATTCATAAGTAATTTAAATTTATATTAGCGAGAATCATGTAGCTTTCGCCACTAACCAACGACAGTGGGGCACAGTTCATCGATTATACACCGTCGACCCGATACAGTTAATTAAAATCCAATATTGTCTAACCAAAATTGATTGCTGAAAACCATCCTAGCAGCTACGGTCTATTCTAACAGGAAGCACTTGAGACCTTGATGTATTGTTGCAATATCGTTTAACTAGGTGTTTTCAGTTATAAATTGGTTTTCTACGTGTGAAAACTGTAATTACTGAGAGGCAGAGACGAAAGGCGAGTAATATTAAGGTAATATGAATTCTCAATATCAAAAGCATACAGTAAATATAACTTTTTGATTTGTGCCAAAGACTTTTTGTTATTGCTTTTTATTTTACATTAGAAAGGCCTCAATATGTTAGGATTTCTTAAAAAGATTTCCTCACTTTCTGATTTTCTAAAATGGTCCCAATACTTGTGCTAAATATTTTCCGACCGTAAAGCTAGTGCCAAGTTTGTCTGAAGAAGTTTTGCCACCATACTTATTGCTGCTTATAACATAATAAGCATTACTGTTTCGGTTTCAAAGGTGTGGTTGTCGGTTAAATTACAGCCACAAGACATATTCCAACTTTACATCTCTAAGTAACGGGCAAAACTTGGATATTTCTATGCGTAAGTAGGGCTGGATCAAGCTATAGGTTACCACTTGACATCAGATGGGCAATCCTGCACGTTCTAAATTTTATTCATTTAATTTAGCAACGCTACCAAATAACATTTGTTTACTATTCTAATTCTCTATAGTACAATTTATAGACCCAATATATATATTGGTGCAATTCAGCCTAGCCTGACAGTGATCGACATTATCATTAAAATAACCACGTGGCTAAAATTCCTAACATTCGAATTGAGGTCAATCTGCTTATTATTCAGTGCGTTATGAACTAGAGCAGTGTCAAACCAAACCAATTTATCCAATCATGCAAAATTAAACAATTGAAAACGCAGGACTAATCATCCAGTACAGTTTCCGATCAAAGCAATCAGCGTAAAAATCACACTTTGAAAACTGAAATGGAATAATAAAATCCAATTTGGCCGTTCTATTAATCTGTTAAGGTCGCCTCACAGTGGTGTTTCAGAACGATTCATAATTTTGAACTGGTGTTGATTAAAATCCATGGACTAGAAAAATGCTTTATTGTTTTACTATCGCTGCACTAGTATTCCATTTATCATATGGTTAACAGATACACACACAGACAACAATGAGCCGAGAGCAAACTTAGCACTCACACAAATATTTGCCTAGGCCAGACACAACCTAGGACCCCAAACCTTTACAGGCGGGTTTAGATCCGTACCAACTTAGCTACGGGGCCAGCATATTAATGTTTTAATTAAATGACCGTTTGCAAGCTATTTATTAATGTATTCTATGAAAAATAGACTTTGACTTTGAAATCCTGCTAGTTATTACGAGATCATTGCCAAAAAATCAATAAATCAGTTATTTATTTAAACCGTACATATGATTGCTCATTTAAATGATGACCATTCTAAATGTTGCCTCTTCTGTATCAGCCCCTAATATTCCCACCCACTGCAGGAACATAGGAAACTGTTGACTGACGGCAGTGAACGGGCTTTAGTCTACCACAGAGGCCTATCACTATGTATTCCTTTCTATTTTTTGTTTAGTTTCCTCACGAATTTTCTCATCGGTCTCTGCGAACATTAAAACATACTTATGACTAGGTACATACCTAAAAACGCGCCTGTTTCCCGGAGTGGTAGGCAGAGAGCCACGTGTTCCACCTACTACGATCCTGACATGTCTATTTTGCTTCATCTACTCTCATCATATCCTGCATGCATGTTCGTTGATTTAGGGTACTCTTCATCTACATTTCATTACTACTTACTTACTCTTCATCTTTTCCAAAACGTCACCGATTTAGTCTAAGTACTTGCTCTGAGCTCCAACGGAAAGTACATATAAGTTTTACTTCGGGACGAATTATGAGATAAAAACAATTTATGAGCTTATTCTGTTCTTCTAATATCTGCCAGCAAGCAGCAACGCAATCGTATTGCTATGATTTCAGTCCAGTGAAATTTCAGCTATATAACTGCTGGTTTTGAAGTCACATACTATACGACTAATAATACGAATACGACTCTAAGTATTCCAACTATGTGACTGTTTCTTTATAATTATTTTTATAGAGATGAGTTTAAAAGTTGACGAATCATTATAACCCGTTATTAAAGTGACGACAAAGCATTCTGTGTGTAAAGCCACCTTTATATAAGTAGAGTAATGCGAATGTTCTTTGATTTCATTGAATGAATGGCGGGTAGCAAATTAATTCGTAGACAATGGCGTCGCGCCACGTTTGCACAGACAATTACAAATTATTCATACTCTGTGATGGAATGTAAACAGAATATGATTGGCTATTAGCATGCGGAGTGTCCGGCACCCTAGAGACCAAGGGATGAGGAAAGCGAAAGTTAACGATTTTATACAAAAGGCCTTTGAATAAAGCAAAAATTATGAAGGTAGAGCATTAAAATATTGCACGAATTTATATGGAATGGATTAGTAAAATTATAGGAATAAAAATTATAAAAATATACATATACATATAAATACGACGATTGCGATTAAAAAAGAATTATTATTATCAAATTTAAATGAAGCGAGTGAAGTAAATTTTTAACCCGACATTAAAAATACAATCCCCACTAAAGCTCGTGTAGATTTCATGATGTTTTGGATTTGTGGGAAAAGAATATTCATTCGACATATGACTACTTTTATCGCTCATATGGTGGTACAACCCACGGATCATCCCCCTCGACTATTAACAAGTCGCCGGTAGCGATAACTTTGTTCTAACGTATTCCGAATATCAAGAACTTTGTTTAACGTATTCCGAACTTAATTCAATTAATTACCGACCCTCCGAAGTCCATTTTCCTAAATATCATTTCGAGGGGACCAAATAACTAAGATCAAACGAGTACGTGAGTGATTCATCGTATGTTTATCAAAGAAAGTGAAATGAAATTTTCATGATACATATATAAAAAGCTGTGGCGGCTCACCGGAAATATTGATTTCATCTTACCGAATTTCAATCTGCATAGCAAGTTAATTATAAGTTAATTTCGTCTATAAAAAGTAAATAAAAAATAAATATATAAATAGTAAATAATTATGTGTTATACTAACTGAACGAGCAAATAACAAGAAATATGACTTGGGTCCTCCTCTGCCTAGGTACGATACGACCCAAGTCGCATCGTATGCGCCCCTAACTCTGACGGTTAAAAGTGCAGTTTCTAATGTATCTGTAATTTAACCACTAAACACAACTTTTAAACGGAACACAGTAACGCGAATGCATTACTGCTTGGCGGCAGATACGAGTGTGGGGCAGTAATTCCCTGGATGAAATTGGTATTAGTTCTACTGGTACTATATTATAATAACATTAGTAGCCTCTGAGAAATTGTTCGTCTATGAAATTGACACGTATTACTAAATTAACAAAGTGACTGTAAATTTCATAATAAAAAAATATAAAATGACGTCAACTCAGGATATCATAAAGTCTAGTAAAATGGCATGGAGCATGGGCATGGAGTCTCGAAGGTAACAACCCCGTTTCCAGCTGACGAGAACAAATGCGTGATTCTCTTAAGAAATATATTTAATACCAAGTTCTTAAAACGGCGAAGGTAAACATCTTGGACAAACCGACATACCTAGAATAAAAATTGAGCTGTGCCGAATAGCCAAAATGAGCCTGTTTGAAGCACATTTTAAGTCTTACATCAGACTGGTCCGCGAGAACCAATGACAATAACCATATATACATGAAAATCTAATTCGGCTTTCTCGAATCTGTGTGGTGAAGACATCAAAATGTGCCTTAAAAAGACTCCTTCGGTACGCTGTGTAATCTTATCTGAGTGATAAACGTTGGTATGTATATCAGAGAACTCGAAATGAAATGATCAGTTGATCAATGATCATTGATTAAAAGCAGGAACTAAAGCCGACGTCCGGTAGGTTTATTGATAATAATTCAATTTAAAAGCTGCCGGCTACCGCTACGGTAAAGCTGTTAAGGGTTATTTCCCATAAAAATAACATGCTACGCCATTAATTAAACTGAAATAAAACTGTAGTGAAATACATGATGGTGACAATATTATTAAAAAAGTACTAATTTGGCGCGTGAAAAATAGCAATACTAAACCTAACAATTAGAACAAATTTGGACGACTTTTATTATTCTATTTGAATAATGGACTATAATTTATGCCAAACATTATGGTTTTTCTACACTTTTTCACAATTATTTCATTAAAACTCACCACGATCATCAGCTGATACTTCAAGTAAAAATAATATAGGTACGTACATAAGAAATATAAATAACCTAAAATTTTTCGTGTACTAGAGCTGTCATTCGTATAATCATCATTTGATATATCAGATACAGCATCAATTTACTGGTTGTTTGAATCATTTTGATAAGTCTGTTCAATATAATATTTATGATGCTGAAGGTACATTCAATATACAATAAAAATAAATAGGCATTAAGAAATTATCACTGTTATAAATTGCATTGCATTACACTAGGCCACAAATTTCTGCTTAGCATGTGAACAAGATTTTATACAAAATTCTAAAACCTAAGCATAATTTTAAAGAAAAATTTAATTTTATTCCTTAGCAAAATAACCCCACCATCTTTGTAAGGATAAAACGATTCCTATTCTGATAATGAATCAGATTCAGCGGCTCAGTAAGTAAGATGTTAAGTTGGTTTGTGGCTGTGAAAAAACTTTTTTCATTAAATAAAAATATTTACGAATACTATACTCAAAGGGGTCATGTCAAGTAACAAACATGAAAATTAGTTCTTTTCACAAACGTCATAATACACTTGAATCGCGTTTATCACGACTACTGATTGGTCGCAATTCACACAGTACCACCTAGCCCCAAACTAAACAAAGCTTGTACTATGAGAACCAGATAAGTGGCATATTACTAATACACTTTTTTGTTAATACATACATATTAATGATAATCTAATGTTACACCCAGACATAGAACAAATAGGTATGTTCGTTCTTTTGTTCCAGGAGAGCGATCATCGACAAACCACAGCACAGGAGGCAACCCTACTAACTGAGCTGTTGATCATTCGAAGAAGAAATATATTTATATCTGAAACAATCCTGTTCAGAAGTTAGAAAAGGTAGCAATAAGCTTCAAATCACGATTAATAATGTCGGTGTCTGCTCTGTGTGGCAACGGCCCTAAAATTAACATTTTTGATTGGAGCTCTAGTCAACAGTACTATCTACGCAGTTAGCCGATCGGCAAATTATAATTAAATTGTAACTGATTGAATGCAAACAGTGTGATGTTGTTGTACACCGCAGTTACACAGCTGTAGTCCGGTGATTTTGGATTTGGATTATCTATTTTAGTAAAGCTGTGTCAGTTATGATGGTGTCTGCAACAAAAAAACTTGCGCAGAGTTCATTGTACTGCGTAATAATTTCTGCCTCAAAGTTATTGGCGCACAATTGTCCTTAGAAGAAACTAACCAAAAGAAAAAACAAGTATTTTATGAATTTGTTCTATAATAATAAATTTTACAAGAACAAGCTATGTCAAACATTGTACTTTACAATGTCTTAAAATGTTGTACCAAATATTACGTTGGCAATATCCAATTCTTGTGTAACAACTACTCCTAAATTACATAGTAATATGTAAGTACACACAGTTAGCCACGGTTTCTGTTTCCCAGCCTCAGATTCATTCGATTTATTTTATGGCTCGTAAACAATGCTGCCAACTTCTGCCACTCTTGACAGTTTATGGTAAATAAGATTTTACGGTAACGCGAACTCCCAATACTTCCTTTCCTATAGTATTTTCTCTTTACATGCAAATGATACTATCCCATAAAACGTATTGTATTTGCACCAGAATCATTTCAAATAATAGAAATGTTTAGCTTACGCGAATTATGCATCCATTCAAACAAGAATACTGGCAACACAAATATCCATTACTTAGAGTGGGTCATTGAATTTTAGTACCTAAAAAGCACTTCGACCGTTCGTTTTAATTCGTAATTTACAAACTTTTTGCACGAAAAATCTAAAACGACTGCAGCAGAAGTTTTTCCTTCATCGAACTTGATTTCATACCGGGACACGATTTTTAATAACCGCGTCGCTCAATATTCGATTTCTAATCGAGTTTTAAATTGCAGTTATTCTTGTCTGGTGCGCTCTGAACTTTCATCTCCCATTCCTCGTTAGCTTCCTCGCGAAGTTGGTCTGAGGCATGGACAAGTTTTTTAACTTCACCGGAACTGGATTCTCATGATTAATTAATTCGATTGTGCGTGAGCTATTCGCGACGTGATCGGTTTCTGCGGTGTCCATTATTTCACGATTTAGGTCGAGGGGAGCTAGCAGGGGTTGAATTTGCTCGGTCACTGCACTAAACAGTCTTGTTACAATCTACAGCTTTTTTCATCCTGAAAGGGAAGGCGTTCCTCATAGGGCAAGGACAACTTCATTTAGGCGGTAATAATTCTTTTGAAAGGAATAATTTATTACTTTTTCTGGGCCAGACAGTAAACGCAAGTAAAAAATGATGAGGGCCTCTAAAATATGGATCCGATTCTTCTCTCAATATTGTTTTTGTGGATATTGTAACTTTCATTTAAGCGTATTGTAAGGTGCAATACAACATAGTTTCTTTAATGTATTCGGTGCTTAGAACATAAGGATTTAGTAACATTGCAAAACCGAACGTCCCAACTGTCAAGGCCGAAATTAAACATCAGCAAACATGTTACAGGCAGTTTAAAACAATAGAATAAGATAAAAGATTACTCTGTTACTCTTTCATAATAAATTGTTATGTTAATATTTATACAATGCGACGCTGTGTGCTGTGTACTTAACATCAGGTGGGCCATTGCTTTTGACCCTTTAGCTTACGAGGTAGAGGGTGAATGTATATATATATATATTATCAACTTGCTAATCTCTCAATGTTTTTTCTCTGTCAGAAGTTCAAGCTCATTATACGATATAATCTGATTACCAACTACATAATAACAACAATACCGCACAATCAACTAACTGATAATATATTAGGTATACCTACATTTTCTAATTAAATTACTTCGCGTGCCAAGAAATCCGCAGCCACGCCGCAACCGAACATGTGAACTTTTCGCTTCTGTGAACTAAATTACAACTTTTTGTTACACACAAGTTTATAGCCAAACGGCAAAACAATATGATATACAAAATAATATTTCACGAGAATTCAAACTCCATTCTAGAAAAACAGAACATTAGTTAGTAGGTACATTAGTCAAATAAGTATAGTAATATGTAGTTACATTAGTCAGTACAAGTCCAAGTTGACGGCTGAAACAAACAGCTATGTGAATGTATATTATAATAACTGAACGAACATATGACGCATCACGTGTTAAGTAGTAACTTCTGTCCATAACATAACAGTAGATTTTGGGCCCTCTCCTAGTACGGTATAGGGAAAACCAATTTGCATCATCACACCCTGAAGAAAGAATGTACCTTCCGCCAGTATTTTCACCAGCAATCACAACTTGCAAACGAGAATACAGTATCGCATGTGCGACATTAACCTGGAAGTAGGTATAGTGTATTTATCTTAAAAAAATAAAACTTTACTTCCTCAATCTCTTTCAGCTGTACATGTACCGTCAATTTGATAAAAACTGGCTATGGGTTCAATAACTCCGAACGATGGGCTCATTCATAAACCGTAATTAGCACAAAGAGTTTTCAAATTCTAATTACCGATCCAGCCGTTGAGCCCGAGTCGGATTTCTTAAAGGTTTTTAAATATCCTTATTTAAATATCTTTAACATCCCCATGATTTTTTAAATTTGGAACCTTTTGGATCCCCTTATTTCATTCAATAAGGTTTTTCAATAACAACCCCAGTGCTTACAAAAATTATGAAATTGAAGGGGCTTTTTGTGAAGCCGTCAGTTGGAAAATAATTTTCATTATAGTATTTGAACGGGTTTTTTCCCCTATACGTGTGGCGACACGGCAAACTGCCTATTTAGGGTTCTGCATAAAAAAATGATAATTCTTTGTAGAAAAATATATCCAGTTTCCATTTAAAACTCATGATTTTGATGGAAAAGCTTGATCAAAACGATGAGACGGAACAGTTGCAATTTTAAATTCTTTTAAAGTAAAGAATTTAAAATATAGGTGTGTCTCTCTCGCACTCTTATACGAGTATACTCGCATGTCTTTAGCAACATGTGTAGAAAATTTTTGCATATGTTTCTTTATTTTATTGTTATTTAATTGTCTCGTGCAGGTAAACGATTAATTTCACAGGCGTTAATACTAAAGAAATTTTATGGCGTAAATATTAAGAACGTTATCAGTGTCTGTTTTAATAATACATCTATTATTTGTGCCGACGAGTTTTAATTAAAATCACATTTAAAGTTCCGAGCATAGCTTTATACCACAAGAAGCTAAAAATGATGTCAAACTTTCAAAACAGCGAGAATATTAAATTATGAAAGAGTTTATCTTGTAGCTCCAATAGAGGGCGGGATAAAAGAAAAGATAACAAACTTTATTCAGTCTTAATTTAATTAATTATTGTCTCCCTCTGTGGCGTTGCGTTTCTTTGTTCATTCTATCAATAGGAATCTTTTATTTATGTAAGAGAGATCCGACCAGACCCTCGGTTTTGGTCTTTGCTATTGCTATTGCTGCCTATCGGGCAGAAAGAAAAGATATTTCAGTATTTAGCTACCATTCATTTTTTGGAGACCTATAATGTCGTTTTAATTGAACCATATTTTTTATAAGCTACTTACATAAATTATGCAGTGAACATAATGCACGCAATGTAATTTTTTTGTATTGATTTAAAGTTGACTAACTTCTGGCCTTCTCCTGGGTATGTTGGATATTACGTTCTACGTATGTTCTTAATTTCAGCCAATTTTGTTATGTACTTTTAGCATGAAAAAGTATTAATCATCTACTCGTCAAATATAAACTGTCTAATTATATATAACTTTGGATATTCGAATACCTATTGAATGTTCTCATAAATTCTCCATTTCAAATTCAAGACTACGCCACTGTCTTGGAGTAACCAAAATGAACAGAGTGCGCCTCTCATACCGAAATGCAAATAGAAAGCAAAATAACAAAAACTACCATTTTATTCGCGGGGGATGGCGATTTGTATTATATGTATTTACAAAAAAAAGTATATATGTATTCTACCAATTGTCTGGTTCCCATAGTACAAGCTATGCTTAGTTTGGGGCTGGTTGGCGCTGTGTGAATTGTGCACCAATATTATTATTATTATTATATTATATACACGCGTTCAGTATAAGATGTGCAAATATGTGTCAGCATAATGACTTCACTATTTGTTAACAATCGATTTGCTCCCCACCTACGTCTACGATTCTTAAGGTGTAAAATATAATTCAAATTTCTTGAGAAATTTTGCTTTTATCTTTTGTAAATAACTACGGGTTATTACATACAGCTAAAAATAGAGACGGCGTAGAATTTCATGCGCTCCCTATATACTTAAGGCCACTCTTTGTCCCAACCTTTTCTTCCGTCTCGTCACGTATTCGCCCTATACGCACATACCAAATTCATTCGTCCATGTCTTTTGTTTGAGGAAAACTGTTCTATTACTGTGTAATATTCCTAACTTACGCGTTTGCCTGATAAGAATGATGTGAAGCAGTTTTGATACATTGATATTGTTCTGTGGTCTATTAGCGTACACAAAGTTCGTTGTGAAAATTCATAACATCAGCCATTAGGTACAGAGTGAGTGACATATTTATATGTTATAAATCTTATATTTGAATTCTGAAATTATCATAATTTTAATAAAAATGAAAGATTAGAACATAGAAAAGTAGGTAAAATAATATAGGAATAAAACTGTATGATTTATCTACGTATTCAATTATAATAATTTGAAGGATTCTTAATTAGGTGGCGATGAAAACACCGCTTGTTCCCAGGATAACTCACATTGAAACTATTCCTTTTGTATCTTTTACTACCCGTTTGGGAAATGATTTAATATACCGTGTACTGTATAGTACTGTAAGGGCAATGAAAAAATACCTATACAACTCTTTTTTATTTCATACTGAATAACAAGAATCTTTGAAAAGAGGACAAGAAATAATTCTCGTAGTACTCGAAAACTATTTTGTTCTTAATACCTAAGACTATCTAGGTATCCACCATTATATTTTCATACCTACATACGCCAATATAACCTAAAATAACTACCTTAACCCTTCCAACCTTGTTTGTCTTCAAAATTAGGCCATGCGTACAAACCGTTCAATACCGAGCATATGCAATAATATCGCAAATAAGATAAGCATTTGTATTTATGGTACCTAAGCTCGGGCAAAAACAGCCCTGGAGTACCCCCGAGGCGCGGTCACATTCGCCTTATTTTGTGGGATATCATATTTATCTTTCGAATTAGTCTGCCAATACACCAAGACCATACAAGTCACGACTATTTAGCTATGAATTTAATTTTATTTTGTATGGATTAACACTTCACGGGTATTACTTTTATTATCATTCTAATATTAGTAAATAAATAAAATAAATGAAAAAATGTATTGTTGTTTGTTATTCATTCTAACCCAAACTAATGAACTGATGACTGAAATTTCTAAAACAGGTAGATGAGGTGGAATATATAGGATTTTTCAGATAATCACACTGGTATTTGATGTTGCAGGCACAAGATTCTGGAGTATTTTCCCGTTGAGATTCTATCCTGTACGCCTCATGCCAGGCGCGTTAGGCGTTTCAACAAATTCGTGTGTATACTTTATAAGTATTTTTGTAAGTATTCGTGGTTGCCCCTTAGGAGAGCATGAGTGATTTTACGTAGGTAAGTACTTTTTATTCTGCTACCACGTGCGGGGGCAAAAACTTGTTTGAACTTAATAATTATTGCTATTGAATATAAATTACAAGCAGTGTTTTCAAGTAACACACATAGTACTTACTCGTCTTAATGCGAAAAACATATAATTTTTTTAATAAATTATTCGAAATTTCATAAAAAATATCACACGTCACTAGCTTTATTATTTTAGCCATAATGACATCGCACGATAACTAAACTTATTAATTTCCATTGTCAGAAGTGCGCGCAGTCTGGACAAACCTTATGATTACTTATGTACGACGCCAGAGCATAATAAGCCGCTTATCTGCTCCATAGTTTATTATGACTATTATTGTAATTTGGTTTTATTATAGTGTTTTCATAAATTAATGAAATTGCTTTATATAATGTTAATTGATGTTATAATAACACTAGAATGGAGCACAATAGCGATAGATCTATAAATGATTAGTTATACTTAAAAAAAATTGCATAACCAGTCACATTCATTATATTTTTGACGGGCCTCATAGCTCAGTTGATAGTAACTCTGTCTTCTGCACTGTAGGTCGTGGGTTCGATTACCGCCAGAACAAACATTTGTGTGACGAATATAGGTGGCGTTATGTCATCTGCACAATATTGTTTATACCGTGTTGCTATAACACTCAAACCCGCAACTAATTCAATATGACTGAGTTCTACTCTAATTTGTCTCGTTAGCACTATGCCGTTGAGATAACTTATTTTGTTTTAGAGAAACTTTATAACATGACGCAGGTAACTCATTGATGTATATTTTTGATATCTTATATAGTCATAGGGCGCAAACATAATAAAGGCCCACATTTTCGCTCGGGGTGTGCCACCGCTTTGTGTGTGATGCGAGAATATTTATCTTAGGCGCTTATCTACATGATAATTTATTAGGGCTGTTGTGATAATTTCATAATTATCATGAGTTCCCGAATGTTTCGAGAAATGTTTGTTTACGAATACCAGCTTTATGAAAGCTTTTGTGGTTTATTAGTTGTTTATGTTGGTGAAATAATGTAACAAGCCGATGGCCGGTCTGATGTTGGCATATTAATTATTGGAAGACCCAAGTCCGAGTGATGATGCATTGAACCATTATCATCTTGAAACAAGGAGACAGCACGTCCCTAGTGCTTGTTATTTCACCGGCATCTATAGACTTCAAATCGGAGTGCGCATTTGCTTGGCAGGTAACTGATATATGTTATTATGTGTGTTGCCACCATGTGTTAGTGTGACTATAGTTCCAATACTTCCCTAGTCAAGTACCGTACATAAAGTTAGTCCAAATTATATAAAATTTATGAGAAAACCACAGGCAATTGTAGAAAACTTTAAATTTTGTAGGGACAATATATTTCGTAATTCTATTATAACTAGTCAAAAGTCATCAAAAGGCAACATTATGAACCAAATTATATGAAATCCAAGTTGAACAGAATTAGTCGTCAGCAAAAAACAAAATTGGCACATTTCATGACCAGATTATTTGGCGAAGATAACACACTACTCACAATTTTAAATTTAAGAAATAATACATTGAGTCGTCTAGATTTCAGTCGAGCCATCTTACATTTAATAAGTTGAACTCGAGAAGTGTCTCTGGCACCCCGCCAGTATTACTGCCAAATAGATATCTTTTATTCAGTAAAGCTCAAACTTTTCTCGGCATAAATTCCACAAGAAACCTTCATGAAATTGTAATATGGCCAACTATTTATGGTTAATCCTTTCGAAACAAACTGCAGAAAGCCAAGCCGTTTAACAAGAAAGTGCCTAGAGGGTTCTACAAATCCTATCAAAAAGTGCTGGTGAAAATAAAGACAGATTATAACCGTAGCATATGAGCAGGATGGTGTTAGTTTAGAAGGGAGAAAGTGAATTTTTGACTTGCAAATTGAGGAAATGAAACCACACCACCACCTTCAGTTTGCTTCCCCCTATAGTGCTTCCGGCGTCATAATCGTTAATAACAGAGGAGCTGTTTAATGCATGTAAATACGGGATCAAAGCCAACTTTACCCCACAGTACATTCTAGGCAAATTGATGTCGAAGTTATATAATACATAAAATTCGATTATATGTAAAATTTATTTATTTATTGTCGATTTAATATCCAGAAAACTTGTACTAAATGAAAATATTAATAAGATTCAGATTGATGGTACGTGTCGGCGAATAAAAAGCGCATGCGTTAAGGAAATTTCTGTGTATTTTGTAGGAGCAGAATCAACTATATTATGTGCAGTGTTTGTTTGCGGACGTCCTGCCATCATACCAAATTTTGTCACCAAGCATTGTAGTGTTCCAGTTTGAAGTTTCCTGTTGCCGTGAAATCAAAGGCACACAGAATGCTCCATCTTAAACTCTGAAAGTGTGGGAACATTATTTTCCAAACTTAGCATGCCAAGACCGAAATATATTTAGTGGACGTGGAGCATACCTCATTATTTGGATTGGACATTGTGCTCGACCCGTCTCTTAATCATATTAGAAAGTGCCATGTATTCTTGTATATAACAAGTGTCCACTTAGATACCAGGGTCTTGGCTCACGTGCTGCCGTTTTCCTCGTCATGTTGCAACGTCCGGCCGTATCCGCCGTGTACCGAGTGTCATTGCCATTTCCACCTGCTTACCTGTGGCTTTAACGAGGATTCCAGCACACTTTCTTCGTAGGAAAAATTCCATCAGTACACACAGTGTTGAGTTTTCTTCACGAAAATGATCATCCCGTCAAGTCAGAATATTCCGAGTAATAACTGACTGTTAGAGATTAAATTGTCGCGAAATTCAATGTCCCAGAGGATCGAGTGTCAAAGCTCAGTTTATTAGGCTATATTCAAATAGAAGCGCTACATTGATCCACATATAACATGTTTTATACTAAATAATGGATTAACAATCAGTAGCTTCAATTTAAATTGCTGAACTATGTGATGTTAATTGAATTCTGGAACACAATTGATGTTGGATATACTCAATTTTATACAGTTACGTAAAATCAAATAACATGATTCAGGGAGATTTTTATTGTTATACTTTTCATAGATTTTCGATTGAAGTATCACCTGGACTTATGTAGACAAAGGAGGCGCCACGCAACGCCTGGATTGGGAACTGGATGTCAAGGTTGCTTAATTTTCTGTTATAGTCTTATTAAGCCCTGAATGTAATTATGTAGTTTTGCCGATTGGAGTGACGTAGGGAACCCATTCAACGGGGTCGATGAAGTCTCAATTTCACTAATATTGGATCCTAAATAGTGTGCCATGAGTAACCATGTAAGTCAGTCCCTTCCTGCGGAAGGAAGGCGTGAGATGTCAAGACGGAGGGTTGCATGTGTTGTTGTTTCACCGCAGGAGAGAACTGGTTAGCCTGGTAATATAATAAAAATAATTCAATTTAAAAAATAACTCTTAACGTGTGCTTAACGATGTTAATCTTATTCGTATTTGGCGCATCATTTGGTAACCAAAATGGTCCTGGAATTGGCTAATAACTAAGTTTCAGACTTATAAATATTCATGCTATCCACGGTTTTAAATGGCCGTTTATTTTTTATTAACAAGTCACATTAGGCCTGAACATGTAAAGTTAATGAAAGCAAATGAGTGTTTCCAACATTTGCTTAGCGAATTAACTTCCGTTAATATAAAACATTTGTTAAGCTTTTGGCAAAAATTCTGGCTTTTAATGTATCGTTGTAGGTTTAAGTAGACATTTTACTTTATACTTTTAAATGCTATATATGAAACAAGTTGCAGGTACGAATGCTTTCATGGTATATATACTTATTTCAGCCACTCGAAAAATCAGGCTTTTAAAATTAATTAGTAATAGCTATGAATTTCAGTTATGAAAAATGTTTCGTTATCACTCACACACAATCGTTGTCGTTTTAAAATGGTTAAATAATTAACAGTTTGTATAAGGCGGCCTTCCACTTTGAGCTGTTAAAATTTATTTTATTCCCATTTCGCCGCGGTTTGCATTCCGTTGGCTCGGCCCAGCTTCACTAGATCCACTTGACGGTCTGGAGAATGAGTGAAATACTTTCATCAACACACTCCAAGTTTCGGGTTATTTTTACATATTAACTTTTCTGACTGGCTTCACAGCTCAGTTGGTAGTAACGCTGCCTTCTACGCTGTAGTTCGTGGGTTCGATTCCCACCCAAGACAAACATTTGTGTGACGAACATAGGTGTTTGTTCTGTATCTGGGTGTTGATATTTTATTATGTATTATATGTATGTATTTACAAAAAAGTATATAAAGAAAAAAGTATATAAAGTATAAAAGTATATATCAATTGTCAGGTTTCCATGATATAAACTATTCTTAGCTTACTTTATTTATTTATTTTACTTTTTTTTTTACTTTTTCGGCACTGGAGGCACAGGTACATATTGTAATATTTCTTTTTTCTTCATGTTTATTATTTTTAGTCATTGCTCTTTTGTGTATTTGTGTCCTGTGTGCCGAATAAATGTGTTATCTATCTATCTATCTATCTATCTACTTTTGTAGTTTTTCTTAGTTGACTTATAGAAGGGAACCAAAAAGCAGCGCATCGCGCCGGCACGCCAGCCTTACCACTCACCGTGTGCCGTGACGTAAATTCAGTAATGTTTTAATGGCAAACATCTCCTCATTTATGAATTTCACATTAACTTGAGCTTTTAACATTTCGCTTTTACCAGGCTTTATTATGCTTTTGAAATATATGGGTCGCAAAAATAAATAAATGCACATGGATATTTTATTAAAAATAATTTTAATAAGCTAATCTGTAAGTAGCAGTGGATTAACTCTCAATTTTTTATGTTACAGGCACTAGAAGAGTTTACGGGTTACATGATGATAAGTGGTCACCTTCCTCCACAGACGTAAGACGACTGATTTTCTGCAACAACAGAGGAAATGTTGATGCGCTGCCGGCTTTCGGATTTGATATTAACTGATGGGGGCTTCTTGTAAATATAAATATATGTAAATTAATAGAAAATAACAAATAGATATATACGTGCATGAAAAAGTTTAATTACCTATACTCATACATTTTATATCCTACCGATTTTACAGTTCAAGTTTTTTTTAAATACAACTTACAAAAAAATGCTTAACCTCAAAATACAGTATTAAATTTCTTCAGTTATTGCTGTTGCTGGTAAGTTTGACAGGTGAAATATTGTTACACAAATTATATACACAGCTGTACTAACATCGAAAAAGGTTATTCACCCCTTTTACTATGCCATCGTAGGTACACAAAACAAAGCACATTATTACAGTAAATTAAACAATTAAAACCCCCTCTACACTCATCTCCAGAAAGTTTTGCCATAACATAGCTCACTGAATTAAAATAATAATTACTTACCCACCGCTCTCATTACGGTGGGGCCCCAAATATTTTGACGCAGCTACGCGCCCACACTCATGGTAGCTAGTGTAAGAACGTTGACAATTTCCCAGCAACTAGCATGCTAAATGACACATAAATAATATCGTAGTATTATTTAAAGTATTATTCTAACTGACAGGAAAATAGTCAGAATAAAATATGTACAAGAATATTAGGTTTAGGCTTCGATTAAATTCCAATAATGGAATCATAATCTAGAATTTAACATGGTATCATAATATGAAGCAATTGCTTTTTCCAAAAGTGCAGGCTGTTGTGTATTCTTCAATTCCAACAGAAATTAATTTAGTTTTTTTCGTTTTAATTAAGTTCGATAGGTCTCATCTCAAAGACATGATTATAGTTTTTTCAAATAAAAATCATATCCTATAATTATCATAGCATTATGACCAGTAGGCATATTAAGTATTGCTTGGAATAACCTTGGCAATAAAAAGTTCTAGAGCTAGATTTTGTACATCATCATCATTATTAGTCTGTATCTACTTATGCCCAAAGCTTTCTAACGCACTGCTTAAGCTAAATCGATTTACCGTTATTTCCCGACTCCACAAAAATTATCATCAGCTTGTAAATAAATAATTGTATTGGAACATATTATTTATAATATTTATTATTATTATATATCTGTAAAATGAGATAAAACAAAAAAATCACAAAAAATCTCACAGTCTATTCGACAAAAACTAGCTGGTTCTCTTAGCAGTTTAACTTGTCTCCTGTGAATGGAGCTTAGCCCGGACAAATTTAGTACTAAATTCATTCGTCGTCCGAATGGGTACTACATACCGTCAGTATATGACAATACCACGCATTATTGCTCAGCTATTAGCTGATTCGGACGGAATTTTCACAAATTTCGAACTTCGAAGTATGTTTGATGATGCAGCAGTGAAAATAAATGTAGTTTTTGATTCTCAAGTCAGTAATGAAAAAACTTACACAAAACTTGACATAAATAAGTAGAAGTAGAACTTACGCCATGTTTGTCCGGGGAAGTAATTACACCATTTCTACCGCCAAGCAGTACCAGTAACGAAGGCTTTTGCTATGTCATATATAGCAATAGCTGTTTTCCCAGAAATTTTTGTAATATACGAAAGCCACCATCATTTTCACACCATTTTTATTATATATATATTATTATATATCATTTGTTATTATATATTCTCATAGGTATATAGCAGCTTTGGTAATGAATAAGGTCTCAGGAAATCGTTTGCTACTGTGCGTTAAAAAAGCGATGTAATTCTTCATTAAGGCACAGTGTCCATGTCGCGAGGCTGAAGTAGTATCAATTATCATGCGCTACAAGCGCAGCGGGAGCTTCAGTTTCATCCTTTCAATGGTTAATTCAACTCAATTCATTTTCATTCAACGCTTTTTTTATTGAAGATTTTAATACTGCTCTATGCCATATTTCTGGAATTTTCTTGTGTAGGACATGCCCTGCTATCACCATACGATACTCTTCAACTATTAAATACGCTTTCCATCCCAAGGTTGTCTGGGAGATCGCTTCATAGCGATAAGACCGCCCATTGTACCTCTAAGTTCTATTTTTTATTAATTGTTATGTATAATGTTTTCTGGTGTACAATAAAGTGTTTTTATTATTATAATTATACACTGCGTAATTTGGGATATTTCAAAATGTGTACTTTTTATTATTTTTTCATAAAATACACCTGAATTGCAATACTTTTGTGATATAGTAATCCATGTAGAAAGAAAATTAAGACGGTTTCTTAGTACAAATTAAACAAAAGTTGTAGCAGACTTAATTTTACGCTACTTGATTCAGTGCTGTTTGAAAAAGTAATTTCAAATTCTAGGTAACTTGAATTGTATTATTTAGAATCAAACTTCATATACGTTAACCAAATAAAGAATCCTTTGGAACAGTAATTATGTCCAGGGCCGAAAACTGGACGGCCATATTCAATGAAGTCCAAGTCAAAACTGTGTTTTTATAGTCAGAAAGCGTAATGCAGTTCCGTAAACGGCCAATGTTATCAGTACAGCACAATGCGTTCTCGGCATAGTTTTTTGGCAGAATTGCCAGTAATGTCAGTTATATAACGGAATTTGTTTAGTATAACCCGACAAAAATTGAATGTTTGCTACAACGATTATACCATAGTTTTGCAGATTTTTATAGCCACAGTTTGCAATTTCGGCTACATCTATACGAAAGTATTTTTACAAAATTATCTGGACAGGATTGCGTTGAAAATAGAGGCCATTATGGAGATGCAGAGCTGGCGCAGCGTGCGCATGGCTCGCTCCTGATGTGTATGGCGTACATTGCTTGTTGCAATAAGAACGTGTCGGTTCCCTGACGATGTTTTCTTTCGTTGTTTTTCACATATTTATGAGTATATAACATAAATATGAAAGCATTTTCAGTAAAATCAGTACTCAGAGCAAGTCTTGAAAACACAAATTCACTCTTTCCAACGAAATACTAATTGTTGGCAGTTTTTTCCATATTAAAATAATTATAAGGAAACTTAATAAGTTAAGTAAACTTAAATATTTACCTTTGGACCTAAATTCGGGGCTCATAAAAATCGGTTACCACACTGTAACTCTAACTCTGACATCAACTCATGACTCAAAGTAACGACAAAAACAAGAAAGCTTTAGAAAATGGTCTGAAGAATTCTTTGCTGGAAGTATTACAACAGCGTCCTCTACTTTTTAATTTTATGCGTTCATTGGCTAAGGGGTTGTTTGTGACACCGCTTTCACCACATATTAATTTTCAGAAATTTTCAGCCTGAGTGTTTTCCAGCTTAAAGTCGCCATTTTAAACTACCTACAATTAGGCACTCGACAAAGGCCATCACATAATGAAATAGCCGCTTTAGGCTATGTGGCAAATTTTGCCAGCTTATTAAAACATTTCTGATGGCATTTCGCTGTCACGGCTTGTGTTCGCTTCCAGCGACAGAAACTCTACATGATGTCAGCGAAGCGAACACAATTTTATTAAGCAAACCTAGCCAACTAACATTCTTAATGTGTATGAGGATTTGGGTTCGTAGTGGTGACCTACGGATTCCTTAGAAATCCTTCCCTCGTTCTTAAGTGTCTAAAATGGCGTAGAAAGCCGAAAGTCGTAAGAGTTTCATAACTAATTTATCTAGAATAAGAATATTGTACAGTATAATTCAAGAAGATAAAAATATGCTCCTTTCTATAACTTATTATTAATTAAAGTTATTTTATAGCATGTAAACCGTTTTTTTCAACTTGTGAATTTTCACAACTATTAACGAGTTTGCACAACGTTTTGGTAATTTTGTAAACTAATTTGTACCTAGCGTTTCGAGACGTGAAAAGTATTCAAAATGTATTTAGTAATGAAATAGACCATTTACACACAGTATTATGACCTTTTCATTTTCGATTCGGCCTTGCTTAGCGTATGTTGCTTCAAGTAACCGATTGAGACGCCGCGCCGTTGAGTTAGCTTCCCTCTGAGACACATGATTTGCCAAATTTTCACTGTCTGTATATTAATAGTAAGTCGTAGTTTTAACAATGACTAGAAAAGTCTATTTTAGATAAGAAAACAAAACAGTATTATTTTACATACTAGGAAAAGTTTGGATGTACTGTCCCTAGAAAATGCTTTTTCCTATAACTTTGACATAACTATGACCTTTTAACTTAAAACCAAATGCACAGAAGACATATGGAAATCGAATAAAAAAAATCAGACGCAGTATCTAAAAAAATCCAGCGATGTATGTCCTGATTTGCGTAATTACTCCAGGAACTGAGCCAAATCTTGAGCTAGGTATTTTATAAATTAAAAACGCGGACTGCATGCTCTACAAGCAATAAAGTTATTAAGTCTGGCTGTAGTCGACGGTAGAAAAAGTTTATGGTGCAATGTAAAAGCAGCTGAAAATATAATAAGCACGTTCAAAATGTATTTGTGTGAATTTATACGCTAAGGAATGAAGTAAGTAGTAGTAAGTTTTATTTAGGAATTAAACACACGTACGCGTCATACATTTAAATATAGCTTTCGGCTATATTAATGAAAATCTTATTGCAGTTCAACGATCTTTATTATATATTTCAAAATAGTTGATTCTTAAATCCATTAATCAATTAATGAAATAGGCAATAGGACGATCTCACATTTTCAGTCTGGTGTGCCAACCTGCGTTCGTGTTGTCATCAACGACATATTTTTACTGAGTTTTACCCCTTTGCTTTACCCCTTTCACTTACATGGTTTCTGTAAATGCAAGAGGTTTCCCTTCCAATATATTGTGTGAGACATGCAAGTATATATAGCAGTATTAAGCAAGGCATATAAGGAGAATTAGCAGATAAATATGCGAGATTATTGAAGTTGTTGGAGCTCTGCAGCTTTTGTCTGTTTACAGCGTTAACAGCGTTTTAAAAAAAATAAGTCTTACTACGGAGCATATATATATAGGTATATATGTAAACATGTTCTTAACCCTAGGGCAAGGATGAAAAACTTTGAGTAGTCAAATTCATTAAAAGCTCATTATGGCGCACTGTTGGATAAAAGTCGCTTTTATAACGCGCTGCAGGGCAAGTTCTTTGCCTCTGTAGCTGCTTTCTGCCTTCTTCGAAATCAGTAGTGATATTATTTTAACTATATAAATCGAGTTACCTTAAACATAAGTCGCCTCATCTACATCACTCCTATAAATGTGTAAAATTAAATTTAAATTGTTTTTATTAATTATTTTTATTTTACTTAATTTTTAAATTTTGTAATTTTGTAATCTTGTAATTGTGTTGTGTTGAATGTGTTTTAATCTATGGATCTATGGGTCTGAAATAAATGATTTATTATATTATTATTATTATATTATCTATCACGGCAGCCTGTCTCGACTAATATTTAATTTCTCCTAATCTTAACAAATAAAAATCTCTTAATTCCTACTGAATGTTAGAACTAAAAAGTTCAACAGCTTTTTCAGTTATGAGCTGAGACAGAAGTTTGTAAAACGCCGGCCAAAAAACATTAGCAAAATCTACCGCTGGTCCAGTAGTGTTGCTTTGTATAAATCGCTACGTTACGGAAGTTAAATTGTATCTCATTGTCGTCGGACATTAACTGCAGGTTGTAAATCTCTCTGTCCTGGATTGCTGAAATTGGGTACATGCAGTAAGGAATATATGTTCGTGGAATAAATATACATTTCAGCAATTACAACTGTGACAACAAACTGCTTTACACATCTTGGCATTTGAAAACTCACCGAACGAAAATCGTATACATTTATTCGTAGTTATTAACTTTTAGTCAGTTATTGTCAATCTCGGTGCAAATATGAATCAAATGGAAAAAAAAATATCAATTCAATATGTAATCGTCCCCTACGATTTCATGGTTGGACTCAGCAGCCAGTGGTAAATTTATTAGGTAATAGTTTTCAATTCATATATTACTGGCTACTATTATATATACGGAGTTTCTTGACTGGCCTCAGCTCAGCGGCAGGTAGGTATTAGCTCTGTCTTATGCCCTATAGTTTGTAGATTTGATTCTAGAAATTCTACAATTTATTTATCCAGTCCATATAATAGGCCACATAATAATTAATAGAATAGGGTACGAAGACTACACTTGGTATCACAAAAAATCTCGCTATACAAAATATTGCAGAACAATTACAGACAATGCCGAACGATAGGGATTTCATTAAAATCTGTTATGACACGCGCCGCTGAATGAAACTTGATAAATCGCTTCGCATAATGGAAACGTAATAAGAAATCGTAATTTATTTCTTATTGAAATGAGAATAGACGCTCCAAGACCGCCAAAATGTTCCCCGCAGAGAACCCCGTGGAAATCATGATATTAACATTTTAATCCACTTTGCGGCTTTAAAGGTGGAACTCATTAACAAATATACATTATTGCATTACAATCCAGATAGATAATTTTGACTACGAAATGCATTTTATATCACACAAACGTCAGATAAGAAGTTTCAATTCTCTGGAGGGGTGTCTAATAAGATTTCAGACTTCACATTACTGTCAGTAAAATTGAATAACTTTCGGACTGAAAGTTTAACTAGAAATAATTACGGGTGCTGGCTGTCTTGCTGCAAACGAAAGGCTCTTTTAAAGCTCTATAGATTTATAGTAGCTTGTGTTATGCGAGTGAATCTGAACCCTGTCATGGATAAAACATATATAAAAAATACTATTTTAACTAGTGTTCTGTATGTTCCCTCTGTGACAGCGATGTTTATTAGATTCACAAGTGAATTATGATATATAATAAGGTATACTCATTGTAAACTTAACAGTGTACATCATGTAGAAATAATTCACGAAAAGAGCCTCTTTGAAGCGCACTTTTAGCCTTTCAGCACACTGGGGCAAGAGATGAGTGAAGAGTGACACGCTCTTAAAATCAGTTTTTTTAATTACATAATTAACAAAACGAGTATATGTGGTTTCTTTTTGCCAACAGTAAGGTAATCTCGACTTCAGCCTTCCGGTACTTAAGCCTAGGGAAGTAAATTCTTCTACCATTCCTTGAAATTTGTTATACGACAAAAACCGCAAATAATTTCTCACTTAAAGGCACATCCTCATTGCGTTACTTTTCTTTCTCTTGCGTTAATTGTTTATTCTATGTCCACTACTATTTCATATTATGTAATATTACTATTAAATATTTAGTTTATATTATTACTATCGTAAGAATTTCTGTATTTTAAATTAAGGATTAAATGGGTCAACTTAGATAGGTTTTGATGGCTACATAAATATCGCCATTTCATATTTTACTGTTCCCGTTAGATTCATCAAACAGTTTGAGTGAGACGAAAGTATTGATTATATGTAAAATACACTCTCAAAATGATTAATTAAAACAAGCAAACTAAACAATTAAATCAAAAAATATAATGATAAAAATATTGTGAAACAAAGGTTATCTATTCCTAATCCTCATTTTGCGTTGGAAAGTACAGTGGCAAAGACAGAAAAAACTCCCTCCAAACTGTCTCGTCTAATTCTTGAAAGGACCTTTTTTTCGTAGATTACGCTGGGTACATTTTACTTGTAATTTTTTCTTACAGTAAGTGGATTACAATGTTAATTTTATTGATGCCGAAGCCACGGTAGATAGACGGCGGGCCGTATTAGTATTCCGATGGTGTAAAAAGATAAATTTTGTTGGTGGAGCATTTAATTTATGCGATTTTGCGTGGAACAGAAGTGCTGTTACTAGGTACTTGGCTGGAATAACTTTTGATGAATAATGTTTAAGTACTGTGGGACCGGTTACGAAGTATGAATAAGCATTTTCCTGGTAGCTTTTAACTTGGCCACTTTCAAAGAAAACGTATTTTATCGCGTTTTGTTTACAGATTGACTACTTAGTAAAACTAAGAACTATGGTTTTAAATTTAATTATTGCTACTTATTTAATTATGCTATTAATTCCAGATTTAAACCACAAATCTAATGACGTAACAGGTATGATGTAAATTTATTTTGACATTTGTTGTCTTCTATTATTTTTCCGTCGGAAACTAGCAAGTACCGGCCGTGACGTCAGGTCTACGCAGCGCCACGATTATTGGTCAAGAATTCACCTTACGCCGGAAACTAGCAAGTACCGGTCGTGACGTCAGTACTACGCAGCGCCACGATTATTGGTCAAGAATTCACCTTCCGCCGGAAACTAGCAAGTACCGGTCGTGACGTCAGTACCACGCAGCGCAACGATGATTGGACAAGAATCGTCTCCCGCCGGAACTAGCATCCAGTGGTTGTAACGTCGGTGCAACTATAAAAAAAGATACGATAGGTGGGGAAGGGGCTTTTTGGTTCGTGAGCCGTCGTCAAGACAAGAACGAGGAAGAGCCCTGCCAGAAATAATATTTGTATCGGCAATATTAGTTCCAGGCATATATTCCGAGTGAACCTTGAGTATAGTTGTCAATAATAAAATACCAATTAATATAGGAAATCTATAATAAAACAAAATAAGACGTTATTATTGTGTAGATATTATAATATATGTATATTGTGTTTAATAAAGTGTTGCTTTCTTTCACATTATAATAAATTTTGCCCATTCCATACGTTAATATTAATATTAGTTATTATTAGGTTTTAACTACTATTATAAGGAATCAATCGTACATATTTAATTGAAATCCAGCTTATATGGCATTTTTTTTATTAGTTCCGTTGCTCGTAGACGCGTAGAATGAAAGCGAGATGTCAACCATCATTAAATTTTCACAGAGTATCTATTGATTTCACCTTAACATCAGCAACTAACGCTCGTATCCGCAATACCATATCGACAACAATGTTCCGTGGCATGTTTATAGAAATTAATTAACAAGATCGGGAACAAAAGTGGAACGTCCCGTTTCCCACGTAGGTACTACAATCGACTGTACACGATCTGCTGATCTGCGGTCGTATAATACAGGGTGTGGTCCCCTGCGCCAGGGGTGGAGTGAGAACAAAGACAATTGCTATTGTCCATTCTGCAATAACTATCTAATATTTTGTACAATTTCAAATACTCGGTACGTAGCTGTTCCGGGTGAGAGTGAGATTTATAAAGGAGGCTTCGATCGTTTTTCAATAAAATGAAGACGATAATCCTAACTTAACCCTGAAAAAATATTTTAGTAAGCCAGAGATAGGAATTAGTAATTAACGTCAATTATCACTCCATTTTATTATGTATATAAATCATTACACAGCGCTTCCGTGTTTGAGTTGACCTCGATTATTTCAACCAGCAAAAGCCGACAAGTATACAGCTCCTACAAAACTGACATCTGTACTTAATTTGTACTGAGACAGTAACGCATTCGCGTTACTGATTGGCGACAGAAATTGTGTTCTGGCTTGAAAGGTGTGGTTGCCAGTGAAATTACAGGCACATGAGGCATTTCACCTACATGTCTCAAGAGTTTCGGGCGCATACGATGCGACTTGGGTTTTGTCGTACCTAGTAGGTGGGCTGTCGGCTCGTTCAGTAAATGTATCAAATAAAATAAAAAAAAGGTGTGTTCTGGTATGTAGGTCTGCTATGCCGGTAGGCAATCATGAGGCGTCCAACTTTATGTCTCAGCGTAAGGGGCGCATTCGATGCGACTCGGGTCTTAATGTACCGTCTAATCCAGCCCTGTACTACAGGGTGTTGCAGCTTGCATTCCGTGCGCTGTCCCTTCGGTGCCATAACGAGTACTGTCGTGAAATAAATCTTGCCACCCCTACATTGCCGCTTCAGGCTTTCAGGATAAAGACTTTATTTTTCCCGCTGAAGCCCTTTTATGTTCGATGTTTTGATTGGTTAGGTTTTATGGGGAGATGATGGAGCTCTGTTATTTTTGGTGTTTGTTTTGTAAATTAATTTTCTGATAAGATTGCGCGTTGAAATATTTATGTTTTTAGTAATTTTAAAAGTAAGCGCTGTCGTATATTTGTTCTCTTGTTTATTTATTTGTTTCATTTAGGTACTTCTTAAACCTGTTTATTTTTATGTATTTGTGTGGTGTACAATAAAGAGTTTTCTATTCTATTCTATTAGGTACTTCTTAAAATCTTAGAATATCTGGGTCTAGAATATAATGCGGTTTTTACTTTTAGCTTAAGGTTTATTAACATTACGTAAAAATCCTTTCTATAAAATTTTTATAACTTCCGGAAGCAATCTAGTATAAGCTAGTTATTGCCAATACTAGCGTCTTAAGTTTTCAAGCTATTCCAGCTTATTGAAAACTTAAAAAGACTGAAAGAAAATTTCAATTGCTTTCATAATATAAACAACTTATTGAATAATGTCACAAATGTTTGCCCACTCAAGTGAAATGTGTATATCTAGGTGTTAATTAAACTTTTCGATCAGTTCTGTATATCAGACATCTGACATTACGAGCACTAGGCTTCACGTATTTCAAATATACTGCATTATCTTTTATGTGAATATGTAACGCAAACAAGCACATAACCCACCAAATGTTAAGCGATAACCTCTACCTACAACAAAACTATGTCACTTGGGTCTTAGCCTACTTAGGTATGTAAAGACCCAAGTCGCATCGTATTGCAAACGTAACTATTTGTCGTGAAGGCGGTATGCCTCATGCGCCAGAAATTTCACAGGCAACCCATCTTTAAAACCACAACACTGTATGCGTTACTGCTTTGCGGCAGAAACAGATGTGGTTCCAGTATTTTCCCGGACGAACATGCCCCAAGTTCTACTGTTTTGCAAAAGTTGCGCGTGAAATGGAGATTTTATCCCTTCAAAACAAGTTTCAGTTCCTATCTCACATACATTTACAGCTAAATTAACGTGACAGCCAAACACAGGGTATCCAGACTTTGTTACAGACAAATAAATTAAAAGCCAATGGTGAGCGTCGGGGAAAGCACAGTACATACAGTACATACAGTACTTCAACTTTGCCTGTTCCTTTACTGGAAATTTTTGTAGTAGAAACTGCAAAACATTGGTACCAACAGGGAGAATCTAAATGAATATAAGCAGTTTTATCTAACTGTGCCCGACTTTGCAATAACATGCAATGTTTTATATTTTCCTTATTGGACATATATAGATTACCATTTTTTTCTTTAAAGGGGTCTTATACAAATCCTTTGGCTATGATCTTGGCGCTGGTTATTCAAAGATTTATATAATATGCGGAATAATGTCAGCTACACAACAGATATAGATACAGATATGCGTGAACACACACACATTAAAGGACACAGTGACCAAAGCGATCAGCCATTAAGGAAAAGTTGTATTACTGAAACAAAATGCAAAGTCTGTCAGAGGTAAATTTGGAAAAAAATTGCCCCAGGCACGCAAGAGCTATTGGAATTTATGCTGCAGTTTTCACTCCCTTACAAAGACCATTAAAACTGTCCATCCGTCCGTTTGCAGATTTTAACCGAATGACCGTCACAAAAACTGGTCAGATGCCAACTGGAACTCGTCTGAGGGCGCTGGAGTGCGACGGTGTTTAGGTTTGCCTTTGGTTTGAATTTGGCACAACGAGATGAAAAGATACCTAGGTACTAGTTTTTTGAACTTCTCTTGAATTGGAGGGTTTGAACTATCTGCTTCTGATGTGTAACATTTGTAATGATTTCTATATTATGTGACAGCAACTCTGTTGCCCAATAAAACTACTTAGTTTTTTGTGGGTAAATCATAATCAAATGTTGCTAGATGTAAACAAAAAAAGTAAATTCAATGTCATCTGTGGAATGAGTTGTCAGTTAGCTTGATTTTGACATTGACAGTAAATTTTAAGGTTTCTGAAATATATAATATTATATTTACTTTAGTATAAATACAGATGTAGAAACATTAAAAGTCAAAACAATTGACCCAATAATGTGATAACATAATTTGTAAGTGCAATTACAATCTAAACTGAGAATATAAAGACTGAAATTATTATGACATATTAATGTTCGGTTCAACTATAAATGCAGATTCTGTGATACATTCATAAAGTTGTTTGAGGATATAGATTGGACTAAATAGTATTCATTTGCTCTGTTTCTCTTCATCTCAAGGCTTTTCAAAGATGAAGAAAGACGGCAGTATTTTGTTTCACCGTAGTTTTAGCAAAACTGTGTTAATGCATAGTACCTCGCGAATATTAATTATGGTTAGTATAATATTCAGGTAACACAGTTAGGCATCCAAACTTAGCGATGATTGCGAGTGAATTGAATATGAGTATCACATATATTATAAGGAACGTTCTAGTAGAAACATGGCTTATTCATATTGATATCAGGAAATTAGTAAGTACCTACCACTTTCACCAATATAAATTACAGAAGTGGGAAATATTTATGTTCCTTTTAGTTTCTCTATCTTGATTTAAATATTACTCGTTGACCAACAGCGCAAATCCTAGAATTACCTCGAACAAAGGAAATTCGAGTGGTGCTCGCCTCAAAAAAAGAGTAAGAAAAATAGGAGCGTGTTTCAAGCGCTCGTCGTTGGATCATCCGGTTCTCGCTGGGTGGAGTGATAGCTTCTAAAAGCTATCGGAACAGAACGGCTCTACGATCTATCTAAATCCATATTTACTTATTTTTCAGTGCGAATGTCCCTCTTGTAATTATAAAAATTTGACACCATAGTATCGCATGAGACGTAACATCCCCGTCTCGGGGTGATGTATGCAAGGCAATACGACTTGAGTCATCTCTTACTTTGGTGGAGAGGACTTGAGTCGTCATGCTGTTATTACATTTACACTTAACATTCATATCATTACATTTAACATCAAGCGGGTCGTCACTTTATTCCGTCACATAAATAATAATAAAACGTTTGAGTTGCAGTAGTTCCAACTGTATTTGCAATGTTCATCGAAAAGACTGGTCCTATATCCATTTCAGCTGCAAAGAAGTAGAGAACTAGATCTTTTCTGTTTCGGTTTGTATGGTATTTATGCTTGAATGTGACTCAGATAACAAAATACGACGTGTCGTGCATTTTCGGTTGTAAACCCTTGATACTATGTTCAGCTTAAACTTTTGGGAATACGTAGTTACTCCTTATATAGTCGTTTTTTATATTTATGGTAGGCTTGACTGTGCTTTTTGAGTCTCATTCGATCTCTCAAATCACTACTCCACTAAAATTGTGATTACTTACTCATAAATTTGAAATCAAATTGACCGAGATAATTTCGCAACAGCTCGGCTATAAATAGTAGATATATACTGACGCATTGAGTTCAACATGAATCATGTTTCGGTGCACAATAAGACATTCATTACAAGTCGACAGTGTAAAGTTCAAATTATTATTCCCATAAATCTCGCTGTAAATTGCTTGTATCAGCTACGACTCGAGCTAAGTCGTAGTAACCCTGCAAAACTGGATGTGCTAGGTTCGATTATCGTTCGGGGAAAACATGTTTAATGAGATATAGTATTTGACTGGCCTCACAGCTCAGTCGGTAGTAACCCTGCCTTCTGCGCTGTAAGTCGTGGGTTCGATTCCCACCCAGGAGAAACATTTGCGTGACGAACATTGATGTTTGTTCGGTGTGTGGATGTTAATATTTATTATATGTATATATTTACAAATAAGTATACAAGTGTTATATCAGTTGTCTGGTTCGCATGATACAAGCTATGCTTAGCTTACTTTGGGGCTAGATTGCGCTGTGTGATATGTCCACCAATATTTATTTATTTTATTTATTTATAATATAAGCATGGGTAAACTACGAAATACTTGAATCATATAATCATAAGTATTTTGTAAGCTTTATTCATACACTTATCATTGACTAAATGCTTTTTTCTCGAACGAGCGGGCATAGACTCAATGTGCCTCTTGGGTTTCGTTACTATTGTGTTTATCTTATCAACATTTTGTGTTTTGGGGGCCGCGCTGCTCACGTCCGTAAGTGATTACCCTTTGAATCTCTAAATGTGTCCCCCGGGTGGTGCGAAAGGAGCAACCCAAAGTAGCAGTAGAACTTGCGATAAGTTCGCCCGGAGAAGTTCTGCCACCACACCTGGTAATCCGCCGCCAAGCAGTGATGCACTCGTGTTGCTGTATTGGTGAAAGGGTGTGTGTGCCGGTGAAATTGCAGTCGAATGAGACGTAATATCCCCGTCTCGTGGTGATGGATGCAAAGCTTGAGTCATCTCACACTTTGGTGGAGAGGACTTGAGTCGCATTGTTGTTTCTATGGGCGGCTGTTACCATTTAACACCAGGTGGGCCGTCAGCTCGTTCCGCCACCCGAATCACATGAAAATATCAACCCCAAATATTCTATTAAAATATAATTTTACTACACATTGTTAAAATGTCATGAAATATTGGCGATCCCTTTTAATCAGCCATACGATTTAATTGGAAGAACCAAACAAAAATACGGATATGGCATCTTTTATTACCTACACGGATACACCCAAGTAATTAAAGGAAATAAGAGCAACATTTTAAACGTGGCTAATTGTTAAATAAATGACCTACATGTTTACTCCATTACATTGGTAGTAACCGTGCAATTTTACTTTTGAGCCTGGACTCTTTGACCCTTTTGGAACGAGAGGTAATGTTAATTCCCCACGCTTTTGTTTTCCCTCAGTTTCCGGTCACTTACGTAGCCAAGATATGAGTGGTAAATACACTGT
This sequence comes from Chesias legatella, assembly GCA_947359385.1. NCBI lineage: Eukaryota > Metazoa > Arthropoda > Insecta > Lepidoptera > Geometridae > Chesias > Chesias legatella. The sequence continues at coordinate 4,486,395 of OX375765.1, read as the reverse complement.
CAATTTTATAAATACACATTGCTAGCATACTTGTAATATAAGTAAAAAAAAAATTAGGAACAGTTAAAAACCTTTCTAAGTATTATATTTAACGAAACGAAAAATAAAAAATGTGTAGTTCAATATACAAAACGAATTGTTAATCCCATTTTTGGCTGATGTGAGTCTAATATAGGGGCAGTGGTCATAATCTACACAAGTAATATCATCCTGACTATATCTACGTGATCAATTTAAAAACTAAACCACCCTCTAATTTGTTGCGAAATTAAATCGCCTCCAGAGGTAGAACCTTCACCACGCCGTGCCTTCCTGTGCCACAATTTGAGTGCTTTGACATTCATTTATCTCCATTATAGATCTGTGGAGGTACCCCGGGTTGGAACGGGTCCCCAGTGTGTCCTCCCCTAGTACAGAAGGTAATGAGCGCGATAGCTGCGGTGATAGCATCCCTGGACAATGTGGACGGGTCTTTATTTATGAAGATAGCTTATTTTTCCTTTTGTTTTGTTCAGATAGACCCAGGAAAGGAAATGATGAGATGTTTGAAGAAGCTTCGTTAGGCTGCGCCTAGATAAAATATATAAATTTTTAAAGAAAATAATGGTAATGTCTCAAGCTCGATGTCTTTTTTCATAATTTAATTTTATACAGTTATTTTAGTTATACTTGTTATGCAAACTTGATAGTTAAATTTTATACGATTTTATATGGAAAATTGCAATAGTAACACCAAAGATTGAACATATCTCATCTTATTAATTTTGTTTATTTATATCTAGCCTAGTTTTAATGAGGCACATAAAACTAAAAATATAGCATACTCTTTACTTTAATTGCTATAATAACCCAGTTAATTTAGTTTTGCATACCACCCCTTGCACTACGTCATTAGGGAGTGCCTCGTAAACTAGTCGTAATGGGTTTTATCTGGGTCTATAAAGTATATCAACGCATCTGTGTAGTTGAATATTGAGACCTTGTTTCTTAATGTGCAGTAAAAAGTTTATGTGACTTTCTTGCAAATATAAGTGGCTTTATATAGAGCTTTTGTTAATATTATGCTCTTATCGTTTCTAAGGGTAATTTTTTACATCATAGCGTTGTTCTATCTATTTTGTTGTACGACTTCTACAAATTAGACACTCAGCACTAAATGTTTTACTCATTATTTAGTTTAAAAATAACTCTGAATGTCAGTGAATTTAAAAAAAAACGACTGATATGTTTATTTTTTAATTAGTTCATAAGATAAATTATAACACTAAACAGTTTAATATAAAGAAAGAAGAGTTTAGTTAAAGCAATAATGTAATATATAAATATGGTGCGATGCATTTTTTTCTGGATTGAACCGTCAATAGTGAGAGGTCTCCCCATATTCTTTCACTATCCTTAGTAGTACTTCACCACACCTCCCGATCAGCCAACCTAAACGTCACTTTTCGACAGAAGCAGCAACATTGCTACTATATTTGTCCACTTGTCAATATGTATGCTCTGATGTGACCCGTCGAGTCCCAACTGGGTTGGATTTATATGGCCCCCACATCTGCGACATGGAAGCAGTATGGTGTTTCGAGGTCGGACGACGCGCATAAAACCAAGAACGTTTCCACAAAATTTCTCATCAAAAATGTTGACTAAGATAAGTTCAAGGTCTGGAATACCACAGTATATAAGTGATTTTCTATACTCCTGATTCAATACTATTTATAAATTAAACCCCAAACACTTACGATGTAACTATGAAGTTTTAATCTGCTTCCGAAAACTTATTCTGGTCCCAGATCGGGCATCTAATCAATTAAATTATTATCTATAGGTATGTGTCTTATAGCTTATTGGGAATGGATTTAAAATTTTCGAAGACTTGCGTTCATATAACTGTTACTCCGACTGACCTCGCAGCTTAGTAACTCTGCCTTCTTCGTTGTAGATCGTGGGTTCAATTCCCACCAGGACAAACATTTGTGTGACGAACATAGATGTTTGCTCTGTCTGCGTCGTAGTATATCTGTATGTGTTTACAAAAAGTATATAACTATTCTATCAGTTGCCTAGTGCACCATCTACAAGCCTGTTCCCATGTTTAGTTTGGGGCTAGGTGGCGCTGTGTGAAAATAAATAAATCCAATATAAAGTATATAGTACTAGTATGAGTATATAATACATATGAAATTAATAAATGTAAGTCCCATATCAAAATAATGAAGAACTAAAGATACCTATTTCTTTAGTTCTTCATTATTTTGATATTGACATAGAACTGACATAGAAGTTTGTCATAAAATATTTTTTTGATAGCCTAGATAGGTTTTTTTTTTTTTTTTATGTAATACATTTACGGAACGAGCCGACGGCCCATCTGGTGTTAAGTGGTAACCTCGGCCCATAACAGCCGATGCGACTTGGGTCCTCCCATACTATTTATGACAAGACCCAAGTCGCATCGTATGCGCCCGTAAATGTGAGACGTGAAGGTGGAATGTCTCATGTGCCTGTAATTTCACCGGCAACCACACCTTTCAAACCGGAATACAGTAACGCGAATTCGTTACTGCTTGGCGGCAGAAAAGGGCATGGTGGCAGTACTTCCCCGGACGAACTTGGCGAGAGTTCTACTGCTCTTTCGTAAGTATATTTAGTTATTTTATTTTTAGCAATATTAATCAATCACCATATAGATATACATATACAGGCTGTGCAATAAATACTTTCGAATATGAAACCCAATAAATTTATGCTCATTTTGAATTTGTCATATTACCCGATGGATTGGACATCGAATTGACCGGTAATTGTGAAAAGCGTTGAACGCCATTCATCGCGTTCGATGCTGTCATGAGAATGTATTGATTGGATCAAATGAGCAACATAATTAACTTGTTGCAGTATGAGGTTATTTGTATTTGTAACTAATATTATATATATGAAAGTATATCTTTGTTTGCTTGTCCTACATTTTTGCATTTTTTCGAGAGAATAAATGATGTTTATTATTATTATTATTTCTTTTTGCATGAATTGATATGTTCTCTTTAGTCTCTTTGGAGAACAGGATGGATGGATTGTACAGGTGTCCCGTTTTAGCCATGGATGTTTCTCTTACTATTCAGGATACATAAAAAGCCAGAACTGCACTAACTCAGTACTTGAGCATTCTGTGAAATGGAGATTAATAATTATTTTATGCATTAATATATATTTAAGGTTCATGATCTGTTGTGTGTTTTACTCTAAATAACTTAATTGTAAGGAAAAATATTTTAAAACACAAATGGATATTTTTATAATTGTTTATTTTTCGTTTGTTTTAATGCATTATATTTTTAAATATGATCAATAACAAAAAAATTACAGTAGTAGTTATGTATAAATAGGATAAATAGGCTTCAGTTCGTCAACTGAATTGGTAGTATATCCATTTAGCAAAGATAAATCAAAGCCATAAATAGATTATTATTTCTTGTAGTTAAACTCAAAACTTAGAAATAGTCTTTCATGTGTTATAACTCAATGTATGACTTTAAGTCTCAAAATAACAAACGAAGGCATTTACTTCATTTTCATGATGTTTGTGAAAATATGGATGTAAAAACGTAGTTGTAATATATTTATGGCGCTGAAAGTACACAATTAAAATAAAAATGATTTTGGAATATAGTTTCAGTTTTAAAATAACCTGGTCAAATCTAAAATTTGCGATCGTTCAAATCGTCTCTTATCTACGAGATAGGTAAAGTAGGCTTTTAAATATTATCATAAAATAATAGAATATCTGAAATTCTATTATTATGGTTACCTATTAATGATTCTAAATATATACGGCGTTAGTATTTTATAATTTTTAGATCGAAAACTTTTAGATTTACCCTTTGCATATTCACTAAGTACAAAAATATTAATTTCAATAAGTATTCATTATGACCGTAGGTAATATTCATTAAATAATTTTCACTTGCTATACTGGGTGATTCACAATAAACATTTATCTCAAAACGGGGTTATCATATGTTTATAAAAAAAAGGAACTTCTGGTTTCCATACAAATAAATTTACATTTGAATCCAAATCTTAACTTAAATTATTTAATTTATATTAGAACTTAATAAAACATTGATTTAACGATAAGTGTTGACTTTTTTCTTTTACGACAGCTCCATACCTAAGCTTAAATAAATTCAAAGAGTTGTATGCCTGGTCGAGGCAAACATTACTGCAATGAGCACAAACTTTGTCTTGGATATGTTATTGCCAGGATACCTTGTTGGCGTTTCCGTGGTGGTGTTTATTCAAACATCCCAGACCTGACAACATATTCTTTTTAAACATATTTGCGTAAGATACGCAACGAACAGATGGCCCACCTGATGTTAAGTGGTAACTCTGCCAATAAAAAGCGAATTGGGTACGTACCTACGTAAGTACCTACATAGGTATGAGAAAAGCCAAATCACATTATATTCGTAACTCTAAGAAGAGAGTGCCTGATATTAAACCAACAACTACAACTTTCACAACCAGAATACAGCATGCAATGCGTCAATGCTTGGCGGCAGAAATAGGTGTGGTGGCAGTACTTCCCTGGACAAACTTGGAAGAAGTTTTATGCTCATCGCAAAACATAAAATGTTTGCCCCGGCTGGAACACAGAACCCTTTAAAAGCAGTGTCACTGCTAGCTTAGCTAGGGAGCAGTTATTCTTCCACTGATTTGATGAACCACTCACGTATTTAATTGTGACTCACCCCAAATGTGGCATTTAAGTATGAATTATTTTGTACCCCTCTCCATCAGAGCAACTGGTTTAGCTAAGTAAATACTGAATAATATTCTTTCTATGATATCATTTGCACGTAAATATGTCTTCTAAGCATGATGAAAAGTGTTTATTAGAAATGTTGTTATTTCTACATAACTAAGTGTGTCATAATAACACACTCCAAAATAAGTAACGATTTGTTCATAATATTTCAAAGTCATTTAGCCTATATTGCTCATATTTGTACAAAGTTTCAATTTATTTAGTTTAAATATTGGTGTTCTCAATCAGAAAATATAGTATACTATCATAATTACATGGATATACGTATTGAACATTTTGTAGAAATTTACAAAGCATATCAACTATTTGAGTAGATACCCATTATATCTCAGGAACTAACAAACAAATGGATCAAAACTTAACTCTACATAATAGACAAAGTTATAGGGTCTATGCATAAGCACGACTTAACAAGTTAAGTACAAAAAGGAAAATATTCTAACTATTTATATCAATGTCTTTATCATCAATTAATATTTACAATTTTATTTACAAAGCTATCACAATACGATTTATTCATATCACTATTTACATTATTGCATTCAATATCATTCGTCATTTGACGGCAGTACAATGTTTATGTTCTATTCGTATAACGCAGCAAAGATTAAAATCTATATTGTCTCTTGCGCACAACTTTTGTTAGACATACACTATATGAGGTTTCTCAGGCGTTCTGTGAGCGGGAATAGTCTCATACGCGAACTGTTGATAAATGTGTTCATCACTGTCCTCTTGGTAATAAGGATTTTTATCCACACTGTGCCATGGAGGATTCAACGAATGGAAGTTATTAGTCACAGACGAACCGATCATTAGATACCGGTCCACATCCCGCTTGTTCTCTTGCTCCCGACTGCGCGTCGAATAACCCAATCCGTTCCCTAATTTCGACACGTCACCATTCAACATCACACTAGTCATCACTGTTTTCGATTTATCCCCTTTACACTTCTTTAGAGGTCCCATGAAATACAAAACACCGCCCACGACGCTGATGACGATACTGACAGTCAACACCACTATGGCGACTATGACCCACCCGTTCGAGCATCCGAATTCCGATTCAGGAATTTGGATGAACAGAACTCCTTTTAAATGCATGGGCGCAGAGCATTTCACGGCTTCGTAATCAATCTTCAGTATTGTGCTTGTATTCTTCGACCTTCTAGTGTTCATTTCACTTTCTATTCCAAGTTTCCACAACCACAGCAGTGAGCAATTGCAAACAAAGGGGTTCCCAGATATTTCGAGTTCTTGTAGCCTATCAATTGGAAAGTGAGACGCTTCCAAAGTCTCCAATGCATTGTTTTTCATGTAAATATGAGTGAGTTTTGGGTTTCCATGGAATAATCTGGGTGGAACTTCTCTTACTTTGACGTTTTCGTTCATCCATATCTTCTGTAAGTTGATGTTATCGACAAACGCTCTCGAATCGATTTTTTCAAGATCAAACAGTCTACTTAGGTGCAAGTGTTTTAAGTGGAAGAGACTTTGGAAAGAAAGCGCTGTTACGTTTTGAATAAAGTTTCCACTTAGATACAGGTGTGATAGGTTCGACAACTTAGCCAAAGCTGATGTGGGAATTGAAGTCATGTTATTATTGCTTAAATCCAAGTGACGTAAGGAAGGCAAGTTGTGAAATCCTAGCTGATCAATATTATCAACGACATTCGTGTTGAAATCCAGATATTTCAATTCCTTTAGGTATGGTATACCATGTTTCGGTATTTCCTGCACTAAATTCAGCGACATATCCAAGAATTCTAAATGAACCAAATGGGCAAAGTTGGAAGTCGGTAAGTCCATGATCGTATTATTTCGAAGCGATAATATCTTCAACGAAGTGAGCTGTTCAAAGGTATCCTTCTTGAATCCCACTAGCTTATTATTCGATAAATCCAGCCTTTCTAATAATGTTAAGTCTTTGAAAGTTTGTGGGTGTATATCGATTAATTCATTGCTCGATAAGTCTAGATCGACGAGTCTCTTCAACCCAACGAAAGTGTCCTTGTCAAGGCGTTTTAGGAAGTTGTTTGTGAGGTTCAGATGGGTCATCTCCATGTTATTCTCGAAGTTTTTGCTACCGAGATCGATAATTCTGTTGTAAGAGATGTCAAGGACAGTGAGTTGGGTGTAGAAGCCGAAGGTATAGAGGAGGTTGTCGATGGAGTTGTGTGTGAGGTTGATATGGGTAGCTTCGGGGTTGAGCTGGATAGGCACGATCTCGAGGCCCGCATTGGCGCAGGAGGCGGCGCGAAGTGCGTCGTCGCAAGCACACCGTGCGGGGCAGAGCGTGCGCGCAGCCGCGCCCCACGCCCATGCTACCACTACCACCCACCACCGCCACTTCGCTACGCAGGAGCCCATAACATCTCATGCATGAGCGACAGGGGACCTGGAACAAAAGAAATTACAATTAAACATTGATTTTGAAATTATTATACCATCGAAAGTTTTTATACCTATAGTGACGGATCGAACTGATTATCTTGATGTTACGCGGTATTTTTTCCATAACAGCAACAGATAATCAGGACCCAGTTTGTATTGTATTGATAGAAAATAAAAATATTGAATGAAAATGATTTAGTTTCATATTTTCATCATCACCAAATTTTATAGGCACAACAAAATATCTTGTAACAAGGAAAAACAAGCATGAGTCACAAACAAATCCCATTCAAACAACATGAAAATCTCATTCCGATAGATGGGATCTAGTTTATTTCTCGGGTAATTTATTGTTATCATAAAATCCAACCCACCCTCAGGGCATGACGCGAAACCACGAGAAAAGTAAAAACATACAAAATTATCGCTCGACGGAATCTTAATATAATTTCTGCCAAAAACTGCAGAGAACAAATGTGCTGCCACAATTTGTGAGGGGAATAAAATTGTTTGATCCAAATTAGACCGATAAGAAACGTGCTGCGACGCGGAATGGTTGGGTTTGAAACTTTTTTTTTTATTATTCTTGTAAGAAGGATAGTATAACTCTGGTAAAGACTTCTTAATGTTGCTGATACAGTTGGCAGGTAAGGTACGTCTACTGTAGATAAGCGAGAGTGAATAAACTCCACTTTCGATTTCCCTAGCGTAAATTTGTAGTTAAGCTGTATGTAAATCTAAAATATTTTAGTGATTAATGTGCCAAATGAAAAAAAAAAATTACTGAAAGACTTGAATGAAATTAAGCCGTAAAGTCGTTTTCAATTTCATACTTACATAAAACCTAAATTCACATAACAAGACCAATCTACACGGTGAGTACAAGATCCAGGTGAGCATAGAGCACACTACGATCAGCATCCTTGTTTGTTATTCACTGCACAATAAAGGCTTGTCATCCTCCCCATGGGCGCAGTAGGGCACGTGGCGCGGCAGTAATGGGATGCGTTTCTGCGGCTTGCCAGCCATATTGCCCACCTTTATTTATTGTCTCACGATTCCGTAAGACGAATGCTCCCCGTAAACGGGACTAGTGACTAATCCTCCGCCCGACCGACTCTCCTCGACAATACCTTCGAAATTCTCGGCGATTTAACAAAGGAGTTTGGTGGGTTCTTCAAATTAAACGTTCGGCTTAACAATTCGACGGAATGTATAATGAATAGCGCCGTAACATCTGTTAACGAAGGCGAACGATCTAGAAAGTTTTCACGCGCGGGAATAACTAATTGCGAAGGTTGGAATTCAATTTATGGCTTCTAGTGCCTCCCGGGAGATCACGCCACGCTAAAGTATTAATAATGCAAAACAGTGTCACGGAAAGTTTTTGATTCGAAACGCAAATTGAATTAGGAAACAAAGTTGTGAGTGTTGAGCCGTTGCGGCGCTGTCATCCACGGTTATAATTATGCTAAATGATTAACATCCATAACATCTATTCAGCTGATCAACATCCGAACGGTTTAGTGATACTCTGAGAGGCTGATCTATTTTAGTTATTTTATTTCATTGATTTAGGATACTTTCTGACTAGTAAAGCCATTACATAAATACCTATACAGGAATTATTAACGGTATGAAAACTGACATATTTTTGCGTATGTCAACAGTGATAAAAGCTTACCACTAGTTAATTATACATCCCACAATACTAGTCTGCAGTGACACAATCTAACGAAGCTTCAACTTTAAAGCAAGTACTCTATAATACTGTAATTCTTTCTATAAATCGATAAATGTGATAATTCGAAAATATGAAATTATCATTGACCCTGATTTGCAAGTCGCTAAAATTATATCGATGAGTTGTGTTAACGGGAGCAGCACATTAAAATCATCGAACATCATAATTCTGAATTTCGTAATGAGAGTTGATAGGAGTCGAAAAGTCGTGAGACATCCCAGTCACCCTCGGTAACACGATATGATCCGTAGCAAGTGGATTACCTGTCCCGCCTATATTACAGAAACCATACACACCCGATAGAGATCCCCACATTAGGACGGATTAATTCTGCTACTACCAAATGTATTCCACGGCATGAACTGTTAAGATTGCATTTTCGATGAGTTTTGAACCCCAGGCACGTAGATTACTTTCGATTTGGTAAACATGTATGGGCTCTTTGGATATAATAGTAAATCGTGTGATTGCAAATAGTTTAAAATAAAATTACAGACTAACTAGGTAACTTTTGGGGAATTAAATGCCATGCGAAATAAAACACACTTTGGATGGAGAAGCGTGTACCGCGACAAAGCGCTTGCAATTAAATAATACAACCGGCGACCGTCCAATCAATTCGGAAGCAGAACGAAAATATTGGCAGTATTTCATAAAGCATTCCGACAAAGGTGGTTGTGGTTTGGCGAACGTGAAAAAAGGCAAGAGGGGCACGCCCTCCATTTCCGAGCCTAAACTGCTCTGACCTGCGCTCTTTTGTCTTTTAATTTCCTGTCCGCGAGAGTGCGCTCCGTGAATTTTGCTTTCGTGAGCTTCGTTACCTTGTATCAGCTTTTGTTGTTACCTATTGAACTTTTCCATTACTGACGTCATCGATTGAAACTGCTAAATTTGTTGGAAAATTCTTGCCGTCGCCGCCCCTTCGATATGAGCAACGGTCTCCTTATTTTCCTTTTATAAATCGAGTGTGTCGGGAGTTTTTGTTTGATTCGCGCTCGGCGCCGGAACCTCCAAATGGAAATTAAATTTTTCCTTATTGAAAAGTTAGAATGTTAGCATTTAGATGCTGGATTTTAATAATTGTAAGAGTTTCAATGCGCGGCACGCGGATGTTTCATTACAGTTTGGAATAATATTATTTACCTTTCATTGAATCTCAGTCAAGATGATTTCTTTGAAAGTAAAGAAAATATTTTTTCTGGCACAGCTCAGTTGGTAGTAACTCTGCCTTCTGCGCTGTAGGTTGTGGGTTAGATTCCAACCCAGATTAAACATTTGTGTGAAAAACATAGATTTTTGTTTTCTGGTTGTGTATTTATTTATAATAATTAGCATATAAGTATTCGATTAGTTATCTAGTTACCATTGTACAAGTCCCATGTATGCTTAGCTTGGGGCTAGGTGGCGCAGTGTGAAATGTTCACCATTATTTATTTATTTAAAATAATGTGCGCTGAAACCCTGGTGCTAACAGTTGATTATTCAGTTAAAGTGATAGATATTTGTCCATACTTTGTTAAACTTAAGATTATTTATAAATCTTTACGTATGAACATCATTTGCCAACTATGTATTTACATGCAACGTGTCCAAGCAAGAAACTCATATCTCGTTTCACGCAACGTTACGCGTTAATGACGAGTTTTTCATCAAACCCATAACAACCTAAACTATAGACATCTGTTTTTATTCGTTCTCTACACAATATCCGTAAACCGGTTTCGGTAAGCGGCTTGGGTGCTCGACCCAGTACAGGCGACCTTCCTAATTACACTTTAACATCTAAACACCGTTTAGTCCGCTAAGGGATGCCCGTAATTTATTACGCAGTTTCCGCGCTTACCGAAATTCAATATCAAAGGGTCCAAGCCTTTGGAATTAAGTGGCGAACTATCGGCTCCATTTAAGTTATTATTATCAAAACTATCCGTGCTCCCTAATTGCGGATATACCAATTCGAATTGTCACCCGAAGTTATCAAGATATTTCTTAAGATTAAGACCGGTCTGCGGAAAGTGGGGTTGAACAATGAATCCACAGTAAAAGCCGGTAAACCGCTCTTTCACCCCAAACGCGTCAACCCTCACTTTTATGAGTTGCTTAAGTCGTGTGGTGCCGTTTTTAAAACAGTCCCCGGCTAAGTGCCGAAAGTTTCGTGCCGTATTGAAATAAAAGATGTTTTTCTATGACTGAGTGGTATTGCATTGGGGTGCGGTACCTATTGTGTGTATACGAGCTACAGTAAGACGGGCGTAAAGATGCAGCAAACGTATCAAGTGACAAGCGAAGACAATCCAAATGTAAAATCTAAATGGATCTAATGGGAAAACTATATCTGAATAAATTGACGTCACGTAACTGATTAAGAAAACTAACAAGCCCTTTAACATAAGCGACTATATGTCACGTTGTTTTGTATAGATATCAATGTTTTAATGAACGGTTTTATTCGGAATGATGCCGATGATAAACATCCGCCCCAAATACAAGAATATTGTCGCAGTCTATTAACATGTACAATAGTTGTAATATTGGTTAAATTTTACAAGGTTATTTTTTGTTTTTACATTGGAATGAATATCTTATATAATAACAATATCATGAGTACGCGGGCAAGTTTGGCGTCTCATAGACACTATCAGTTGGAACACGAGTATTTTTTCATTGTTATTTTGAAAATTCTCGCAGTAGTCCATACTACGTATACGACTATGTCGGTCGTCGTCGCTCACCGCTTTTCACACTTGTCGGAGCCTTAGTGAGAGTGTCGGCAGGCACATAACGGGAATAATGAGAAAACTTGGTCCGCTGAGTAGAATTCAGCCCCGACTAGTTTGCAAGCAAAAACGGCCGGGATAGCGTTGATTCGATTGTGAATTTATAACAAGATTATATGACGTTTTTATTGTTACATTATTGAAACCTATTATTTCTGTAAGATAATGTGTATTTTTCTCGAGCCAATGATTATTGCTCTTAAATGTATTTGTTCGGTATGAACCAAAGCCGAGTAAATAAAGATTTCTATTTACTTTCAGATACTGTAAGATTTTTGAACTTAAATTCCCCAAACAAATACTAGCGAGACTTTTTCGGAATGAAAACACGAATTTCCAGCGTTCTTCGAGAGCAAAGTATTTTATATTCCGCCGGTATTCTTACTTACATCTTGCACAAAACAATAGCAAGAAACTTGTAGGGTGTTGCTGCTGTAAAACAAGTAATTTTATCCCTGGAATTTAAACATTTCACTGATGTAGTTTCAAGTTGGTTCGCTTTAGTGCACTTCACGCTTTCAAAGTAGCTTTTATTTTAACGGTCTCTGACACCGTGCACGTCTTCAATCTTCATATGCTATATAGAAATTATTTTTGTCGAATATTATAATTTAAAAACTGTACTATCATTTAATATCTGGGTAATAAAAAAATTATTAAAACAAAATGAATGTATTCACATTGAATGAGTTTTCTATATAATAATAAAGCTGAGTTTTAGCCTAACATAGTTATGAAACATAACAATTCAGTTATGAATACTTCAAGCGAAATTACGAGCAATAAATCGATTACTCTAATAATCTAATACATGCTGTTTTTGGTATTGAGTACTAACAAAATATTGTATGGAATCTCCCATTTACCAAAATATATAGCACTTCTGTCAAAAAGTAGATGAGTTATTTGCGAATTAGTTGTACATTTCATATCTGTTCTCAGCACAGGTTTTCAAAATGTTAGCAAATATTTACTGTCTTCTGCAATTGTAAATTATCGAAGGTATTTTATTATTCCTAAATGCTTAGTTTACGTTCAAAATGTTACACGCACAGTAACAAACAAATAAACCTAAATATATTTAATTAGCAAAATCCACACCATTTACCGCTGATTAGCGGCGCGTTTGCACCCCAATCGCCAGCAAATTTTAATATCAACGCGGCAGGTGTGCTTACTATAGTTGCACGCTCTACTATTGATTTTGCAATCAAAACCCTGTTAGAGAGCCACGCCACTTCCCCGCGATTACGGCAGATATTAATTTAAGGCAATATTGGTTCCACGAGCTACGGAACCCGTGATTCAATACGGCCACATTTTGCCAACTTTTTGTGCGATTTCGTTTCCGTATAGGATTTCCTGCCGCGCAAAAACCAAACTGGCGACAGGCTGGCAAAAGATAAACCAGATGTACGAGAAGGTCCACTCTTTTATGTCTCCGTATTACTTCAATGATAAACGCTAAGTAAAGAAAATGCCTCGTCGATGCAAGCAAAAAGCGGACAAAGCATGTACAAAGCACCTACACAATTCCATTTTCCCTTTCAGGAGCAGAGCCGGTCTTGGTGAATCGGAGCTATGTATGGGCCTTTATAAACGCAATAATGAGAAGTAGTAAGGCTGTATTCAGTGCGGCTAACGAGAGGCGCCGATGAATCGCCTATGAGCCGAGAACAAAACTTCCTACTCGCGCAGTAATGGCGGCCAGCAAGCCCAAGGAGGATCACTGGATCAGTTGGACAATATCCGATAAAAAGATTCCAATTTAATAACAGTGATAGAGCGATACAATTTCTCAAATAGTCACACCAGTATTATGTCTGTTTGAAAGTGAGTATGTCTGTACAGATGGATAATTAATGTTATTCCTTCAAGCCAAAACGTGTAAACCGATTTACCTAAAATTTTAAAAAAATATGGTTACCTATTTTTGTACATTACCAAAGTTAACTAAAGTTCTACGCAGGCGAAACCCATTTGTAGTTTTTGTAATTTCCGTTTTTTAAGCTATTGCATAGCTTCTATCGCGGGCCTTGAGCGTGGAGACCGAATCCAGAAATTCCGTAACGAAAAAAACCTAACACCCCCCACTCCGACCGGCACAGCGGTGATACTTTTTAGTTTTTCCATCTATCGATAAATACCAGAACTTTTAATGACTTTTTGAAATATCACGCGCAATAGCTTTACCGCGGCAGTCTCCGAGTGCCACACGTCTTTTTTTTTATTATATTTTACTGTTTTTGTTTTTTAAGTTTTTTTTGTTTTGTTTATTTCCTTATATTCACCATCAGGTAATAGAGCTAGAGGAAGTTTGGCCGAAAGTTTGTCAAAAATCATAAAATACCCGCGACCGACCACTGATCGATATCTCAAATTGTTTTCTGAAATTTGAAACGGGCAGTAGAAACCTCATTAACTTGTAGTTTTAAAATATATAAAATTTATATTTACTATTGACTATTATCACTCTTTTCAATATTTTATATCATAACAGTCAGAACATCTGTGGTAATAGATTGAGCATGCCGTTTACTCCAAGCAGTGACTGACTAGGCCGCTCGCCGCCCCGATGCCTCGCCAAAGGGCTTTTAGCGAACACCAACTCGCTTTAACTTTCATCGTCGAGGATTAGACCTAAGCGCCATAGGATGTGACCCACGGATGAATAGTCACTGAATTTAGGCCAAGTGATGGCACGGACCGTTACAAATTAAATTCCAAGCCATATGTTACAGCTTGTGCCAACTTGTACTAGGCCTTTTGTGACCATAATGGGGTAACCGTATTTCTTTTTTATAAAAATATGTTAAGGCACAAGTTCTTAAAATTTTACGGCTGCTAAACGCTCTTAGAGTTCTGTACCTTGTGCTTTGTGGCTTTTCCTGTACTTCGACTTGGCGATGGCGGAGAAAAAACAACCGCCGTGAATCGTTTGACTGTTATTAAAACTTTCGTTTGAAGTATCCAGTTTGTAAAATTAAAATTTACCGCTCGCGTTATCGTAAGGCAAATTGAGTAGATGAGGTTAAGAGACTTTCTTTCGTCGGGGGTTGCAAATGATGTGCTTACGGCGCGGATCTCGGTCTAAGCCCGCGAAACGGTCTTGCCCTAAATGAGCTCGCTACGGCACGGCACACTGAAATTAGTCAATACTATCGCTACCATCTCCAGTCGGGTCGGTGAGGCTGAATAATGAAATAGCTCGTTTAGTCGCCGAATAGACCGGATAGAAGCTATCGACGCTGTGAGCAATAGGGATGCCACGGAGCACGGGTGAAAATCCAGGGATTCGTGTGAGATATCCGCCTTTAGGGTTATTAAGCGGAGTGGGTTTTAGGGAAATGAGTGGAGAAATAAATCTATTCCTTCGGAAAGAATCCTGTTTTCGTAATAATGCCCATGAAATGAAATTCATCGTACATCGTCTTCATTGGGGAGGCGTAAAGCGTTTCGGACAGATAAAAATCCGCGCTCTTATGGGCTTTTTGCCAGAAAGGAGAATGGAAGTGGAACTGTTATCGCTGATAAAACCGTTGTTCTTGTGCGGATGGAATTGGAATGATAATAATACAATTGCTAGAAATTGGATTACAGACAACATCATAGAGAAGGTACTTCACGAGATCAAAATTGAAATTATTCAATCCACCCAGCTCCCCATATCCGCTCTCCCTTATATACAAATGTTATTAAATAATTAGAATCATATCCTAAACATGATTAATATTTAAAACAGACTTTTATAAAATGTATATGGATTCATCTTGTATAAATTGTTTACACAATCTGAGTTGAAATCTAACACATAGTCTAACTCTACTGACCAATGGAGAGACCATTAATGATAAGTGCAATTACTGATCTTCCTGCTGTGAAACAAAGCTGTCCAATACTTAATTGGTTTCCTTAAAAGTATGTTCATTATATATGTAACAAAAGCAAACAAAATTAGTTGAATAAATAACTAGTATTCATTGTGACTGCACTAGATTAAACCTAAATGTGTTCAGATATTTTGTCAATAAACGAAAATATCAGTTTCCCTTACCCTCACATGTGACTCACTACGACGAAGCAATAAGCGCAGAAAACTAATATGCATAAAGAACGCAAACAAAAGGATCTTTCAAATGTGGAAATACAGTGAAGCGGAAAGTATCATACCTTCCAATCTTCGCTGGCAACTGACATTCATTCTTTCTCCGGTTTTATTAAAGGCGAATACAAAACGCGGAGAGCTGGATACCCGCGCAAAGCTTGGCGCATTCGGGGCTGAGAGCTAAGCCCGGCAGAGAGACCGCCAGTGTAACTCGCAACGAAATCCTGCGTTTCCATTCCATATTTCACTACATTGGGATTCTAAAACTTATTATTCAACGCCGCCGACCGAAATGCAAGGGTAATGCGTTTTATGAATGCATAAAGCAAAATATGTCATTTTTGTTAGAAGCTCATTATTACGCTCGGCGTGTTTGTGCTCATCAGGCTGATAGCGGATCTTCTGGCAGAAATTTGCTTTTTCCAATTAGAGTGCATATGAGATTCTTGATATCGTGCAACTGAGATTAAACCCTAAACTGAGCGTCATCAGTTAAAGGAAGATTAAACATTTTGCCGCTATAAAGGCTTCGTAATCGTTAAGTAAAATGAATAGTTACGTTCCAGCCGCAACTTCAACCTAATAAATCTTTCAACTTAATACTACGTTCACGTTTCAATCTGCTCTTAAAATTAACTGCATCCAATATTCACTTTCATAGATTATATTACAACTACCATGCAGGGAGTATGTGTGTCACAGGCGGTGCTACATCTGCTAATGAACTTATTTACCAACAAGTGCTGTTCACATGCAAATACGTGCGACAGAGGTTAGATTCATTTGCCAAAACCTTACGCTTAAAATTATATGATAAAAGTTGTGTTGCAGTTTGTATGTAACGCGCCTTAGATTTATACTTATTTATATTTATACATATATTGTATAGTACGAATACGATAATATTTAACAAGTCTATGGTAATCTATTTATTAATGAACAAAAGAAGGATTTCACTTCCAACTAACCATTGGGTTGAAATGCGCACCCGTTAAGATTTTCCGGGTATTAAGGATCCGTGCAATAAATTTTTGAATAGTTCCACCGTGAGACGAGCCATTTGCTTAAAGTTCAAATTCGCGCAGAGCTATTGCAGTTTTACGATACATAAAGTTAAGAACTGAAGTTATGAATTTTGACAAAAGGCTATATCGCAAAGTGACGTACGTGATTTACTTCACAATTTTCGCTATTCCTCGGTCTATATTTCGAGGATATCGTACCATAATTTTGATTAAAATTTTACACCGTGCTCACGAATTTTTATTACCTTATTATCTTAGTTTGCTACTTGAGAGATACGGTCTATTTGGATATTACGTTTAGAGGAAATGGAGGCCATTGAGGGCAGGTCGGAGGAAAGCTTTGGCTCATTTAGATAGGGCAAGCTGGCGAGCCATCTGAGTTAACTCAGTTAGCTTAGCTTAGTTAGTTGGATTCTGCTTATTTGCATATTACACTTGTACTGGCAGCCAATACTTTACTATTACTTAGTTATATTACTTTTTAATTTACAACATAGTAGGGCTAAGTTTACGTAGTTTTGTTAATAGATATTATCAATATACAAATTTAAGAATTTTATCGTTTTATGGACATAAGTAATGGGAATAAAAACAATATCAGCTGTATTTTAAATGTTACTTACAATATTTACAATATCTTTACTTATATATATTTATATTTTACCTTTATATTTCGCAATTTCAAGCCGCTTACCACCACATCATTAGTTATTAGCTGCCAAGTCGGATGATCACATTACCAGTCTATGTCAACTGAGGCAAGCCGTGGTGTTTACACGCAAGCACACTATGTAGCCTCTCACACCTACTGTCTGAGCAGCAACTTACACTGTGCAAAGCATTTAGGTGGTTACTGTTTAGGTATAATCATTGTGACTGTGAACGCTTGGCGACACTCAAAGGCCTGATGAGTTGACTAATTCGATTTCCCCTCTGGACGCCTTGATTGCGATGCAGTACGAGCCAAACAGTTTTCTATCAACGTACTTTAATTACAGTTTTTTGATCGGCTTTCAAAGGGATAAGAAAGATACATACTACATAAATTTATTGTGTTATATTCGTATGAAACGGAAGCCAAGTATTTTTAATTTGAAAAGTGGCCTCTAAGGACTGTCTTATGTAAATATTTTCGCTTGTACTGCGCCTGAGAACTAGCTAAGCAAAGAAACCCTCTATTTTACAGCGTGCATCCTGCATTCATAGAGCAAAAACATGCATTGCGTCTGCGCATAAATGAAAAAGCTATCTTATCCCAACTTTATTTTGAATCTTATGCCCGAGTAATAAAGGCTCATTTTGCATAGATGATGTTACAAAATGCTTTGGTTTGTACCGTAACAAGTCCATATTACAACATGTCTTATTAGACAGCTGCTTCCTTTTTTCTAGTTAGAGTCCAGTATTAGAGAGAATGTAGCAAATAGTTATACCATTCATCGGCAATAGATATGTATCGAGTTTGTATACGAGCAATAAAACGGTTATGTAGTGTTTTTTTTAATTTCCTTTCATTATTCCTTAAATGGGTTAGTACTTATAAACTTTATGAAGTAAAGAAACGATAAGGATGAGATATAACTAAAATACTGGACTATACAAAACTAAAATTCTACACAAAACTCATTCCAAAAATCAAGAACATCGTCGTTATATTAGGGAGTGTAGGTGGAGCCACACGGTACAAGTACGGTCCACCGATTTTAAGCTATAAAAATTCAATAATGACGCAAAAAGCGCTACAAAGTTCAGTTCGCGACCTTGAAAAAGTGATCAATGAGTTGGTGAATAAAATTGGAATATTGGAGAGTAAAATCGATGGCCAAAGCCAGAAATTAGTACAACAAGAACAATCAATAATATCGCTAAAATCAACGATAGAGGGTAAGCCTTGTCAACTTACTTCCAAAGCGGCGAAACAGCAAACCAGTGATATTCAGGTACCCTCAGCGCTTCCAGCGATGTCGCGTCCAATACGGCAAGCGAGGATAAACGCTATAGAAAAAAAAGTAAGTGCACAACAAGTCGCTGTAAGGAAACCAGCCGCTGGATTGCAACGGCAATCATTGAGTCTGACGCCGAAAGTCCCCAATGTCGACCGAATGCAAGAAAATTCCACTACACCGCAACAGATGGCATCGCAGTCGCCCCGAGGTACGCCGAACAGCAGGGCGAGTGAAGCGGGCCATGTTGATACCGTGACCGGAACCGCCGGCGCCGACGAGCAGTGCGACGAATGGCATGTAGTAAGCCGACAGCAGCGGAGGAAGAGACAACAACCCATAACGGTTGGAGTAGGAAAGGAGAATGACGAACTTCAAGCTGTGGAGCCGGTTAAGTTTATTCAAGCATGGTCATTTAGACCAGACACTACAGTTGAAACAGTGACCAATTTTTTAAACGGTATAGTTAGATCAGAATATGTTGTGAAGAAACGTGACATCAAATCACTATTACACGCGTCATTCCTTATTGGGATGCCAGAAAGTATTTATGACAAGGTGACGAATCCAACTGCATGGCCACCCCGTGTCTGTTTTGTGCCGTGGATCCCCTTTCGCTCGCATCCCCGCCAACAGCGGGGCCGACGGACCAATAGCAGCAGCCGCGCAACCGTCGCCGCCAGCGCCAGCGCAAGCGGCGGCGCGACCGCGTGAATCATTACACTTTACAGCTAGAAGACGTGATCGCCGCCATCGATATCATTCATCGTTACCTAATAACATTACAATTTGTCACCAAAATATTGCAGCATTAAAAAACAAAACTAGATCGCTAGAAGTAATGTTAAAGAATGATTTGAAGTGTGACGTGCTATGTCTTTCCGAACATTGGCTAAAAGATTTTGAATTGGAATGTATTCATATTGAAAACTACACTCTCGGTTCGTACTATTGCAGGAAATCTATAGCGCATGGTGGTTCGTGCGTGTATGTTAAAAATAATATTAAGTTTAAAGAATTAGATTTTAGTGCCCTCTCAGTAGAACAAGTGTGTGAAATCGCAGCTGTAGAATTATTGGATTTCAGTACCATAGTGGTATGTTTGTATCGATCTAACTTGACAAGTACATCAAACTTGTATCCAGTGCTAGAAATCTTGTTTGATAAATTGAATGATACTGATAAGGATTGTGTCGTGGTAGGTGATTTCAATGTGGACTGCATTTGCCCACTGAATAGCGATCAGAAAAAATTGATCGATATTATTAACACCCACCATTTTTGTAATTTAGTTGATTTTCCCACTAGGGTGACAAGCACAACGAGTACGTGTTTAGACCACGTGTATGTGAATAGCGAGTGCGCGAGGACGGGCGCCGTATGCGCGACCCCCGTGCGCACGCTGCTAAGCGATCACTACGCCGTGCGTGTCGAGATGCAATGCGAGCCGGGTACCGCTCCTGCATCCATTTGTAATGCTAGATCGTATTCCCAAGCGAACACTTGCAATTTTATTACGTCGATAGAGAGTGTAGATTGGGACGCACTAATAAATAAATATACAGCATCGGCAAATGAATTAGCGAGTGCTGTGGTTAATATTATTCACAACAAACTGGACATTTGTTTTCCGACTAAACGTGTACACGGTAAGAAAACAAATGATTCCTGGGTCTCTAATGATATTCTATGCTTAGAAAGTTTGTTACGAGATATGAAGTTGTTAACACTAAAATTTCCCAATATTTGCGTTTTATCGAGTAAAATCGAGGAATTTCAATCCCGATATGAACGGTGTTTGAAAGTGGAGAGAAATAGTTACTATCGCAGGTTAATAAAAAAATCGGGCAATAACGCTAAGACAATGTGGGATATTGTAAAACTGGAAACTGGGCGGAAGCGACGGCAACCTGACTTCATGGAATCTGTGCGACAGAGTGACGGTTCCGAGTTCTCCTGCGGAATGGATGCCGTGAATTTTATTAACAGATACTTTGTGAACGCTGCGGCGTCATGTGGTGCGCCCGCTGCCGACGTGCCCTCAGCGATGCAAGCGCTTTCCACAGTCCGAGCGCCTTCAGATCACTCAATGAGAAACCGCCGTTTCACACCGCTCGAAATTTACAAAATTATAACAAAAGGTGTGACCAATAAACCCACAAAAGATATTTACGATATTTCAATCGCTTTGATGAATACTGTCGCGGCTCCCATCTCTTATATTCTTTCTGTTTTGTTTAACAGATGTTTGAGAGATGGAGACTATCCTCAAACATTAAAAAATGTTAAAGTGGCACCTATATATAAAGGCAGAGGTAAAAAAGAGGAGATAAACAGCTACCGCCCTGTGTCAATAATTCCGGGCATTGCCAAAATTTTTGAGTTCGGCCTCAGTGCGCGGCTCTCGGAGCATCTGTCGAGCACCGGATCTCTGTCAGAAAGGCAGTTCGCCTATCGGGCCGGGAGGTCGACCACTGATGTTGCGAGAGAGGTGGTGCGCTGCGTGTTGGACGCTCGAGAACGCAAGATGCAAGTCGCAGCTTTGTTCTGTGACTTGTCAAAAGCCTTTGACGTAGCAGATCATGATGTCTTGGCGGCAAAACTGGAGTATTATGGTATACGTGGCCCACCATTACAATTATTGATCAGCTTTATGACTGCAAGATCTCAGATCGTCACAGGTAGGGGAGGCCAATTAAAATCGCAACCTATGTCGACCAATATTGGCGTTGCGCAGGGATCTTCACTGTCAAATATTATATTTACACTGCTCCTAAACGATCTGCCCGATTGCATCAAAGAAGCTAGTATATACATGTATGCAGATGATGTGGCAGCAATCGTTGAGTCCTCAACGCTAGATTCCCTAGAAGTGAAACTAAACGTCGTAGCTGGTGAGCTGCAGCAGTGGTTCAGTAGTAATGGTCTGCTATTGAATATTACCAAAACAAACTACATGCACTTCCACCTGTCAGGTCGAGCTTGCAGGCCACTTAGGGTTAGTTTGGGGAATAAGCTCGTTACTCGCGTTGAAAGAACGTCGTTTCTGGGCTTCGTGATTGACAAAGGGCTGACGTGGGAGCACCATATCGATTTACTATCTGAAAAGATAGGCAAAGCATGTTTCGCACTGTGGCGTCTATCAGCAACCTTAGATAGAGAAGTGGTAAGAAATTTTTATTTCGCATCAGTCCACTCCCATCTCCAATATGGAGTAGAGCTTTGGGGATCTGCAGCAGACTGGATGCGCATATTCAGACTCCAAAAGCGGGCGATACGCGCCATAGTGCGAGTCTCTAAAGACACGTCAGCCAGACCTTATTTCCAGTCTCTGGGAATTATGACAATCCCATCACTCTTAGTGTATCAAACTGCTACCTATGCCAGAAACCATCTTCAAGAATACGCAAGGAGTGGAGATGGTCATAAATGTAAATTGAGAAACACGGAAACACTGAGAGCGCTCCCACGGCGTCTTACTAAAACAGCAAAACTAGTGCACGTGATGGCGCCCACTGTTTACAACCACCTCCCGGCTCTAGTAACTGACGCACCATCGACACAATCCTTTAAGTATAAACTTAAAAACTGGCTCATTAACCAGTCATTCTACAACATGGA
The DNA here is from genome assembly GCA_947359385.1 of Chesias legatella. Lineage (NCBI taxonomy): Eukaryota > Metazoa > Arthropoda > Insecta > Lepidoptera > Geometridae > Chesias > Chesias legatella. The sequence continues at coordinate 4,463,958 of OX375765.1, read as the reverse complement.
GGAACTTATAAAAAAAAAAAAAAAAAAAGATTTTTTCCTAATTTAATTTAATTTGTTACATTATGTTGATAATGTCGATAATGTTGTTATTTTTTATTAATTGTATTAGTTTATTGACATGTAATAAGGTTTTATGAATAAAGTATTGTATTGTATTGTATTGTATTGTATTAAATTTATATTCACCTCTCAAATTCCCTCAAAAATCCATATCAAACATAGAAATTTTACGGCCAATATTTGTAAAATTGGAATTCTGTCACAACATTAGGTCACACGTTACGTGACTTTCGGTTGTAAAATCCATTTAAACGACCAGCTCATACCAAGTGTGAAATAGAATCTTCGTTCCCATGAAATGCTAGTAAACTTCATAATACTAAATGGTCTCACGATGCGGTCTACCTCAGTGGCCGGTTATCCGACAATCTCTAATGAACGAGGCATTACCCAATGTTAGTGGTGTATCGAATATCAGACGCTTTCGGCGGGCTGGACGATACGAACTGACGTGGCCCTATGGACCGTGAAACTGCGGTCGGACAGACCGCTCTAAAATTATATGTTCATTGTGAAGCCACAGATGAAATAACAGTTTCAGATACATAAAACCGGTACAATAAGATGCGACCTGAGCCAAACTTCCCGAGATGGAGAAAATATGATATAATAAGAAAGATACTCGTAGATCTCACTTATTAACATATTGTTATGGTATCCAGTCTCCTTAAGGTTCACAGTCGCATACTCTTGACAAGCGAGTATGATCGTTATATTTACCACGTGAGTCTGCAACTTCGAATTTAATTAAATGATACAAAATTATAGTCGTGTAATCTTCTTAACTCAGTTGGTATTTTAACTTACATTGTCGAGAAAACCGGACGTTCCCGAAATGTTTACAAACTATGTACTCACAAAAGATTAATATTCCGATAGAGTTCCATTATGTAGAAAGTCCCACATACAACATTAAAGTGGCATATTCGGTTACACAGCTTTTAAGTTGTTAGTAAACTACAATGTTATCCTCAACTTAGTAAAACGATCTTCAAACCACGATAAGTTCCGTTTGGTTTCGAATGTAGATTAACAAAATTCAAAAAGTTCTCACCGATGCGGTCCACTGCCCGTGAATATAACTCGTGTACCTACTCCCATAATTATTTTTCTCGACCAATACAACAATTACAACATTAGTCACGATCTTTGTGATTCTGGTTGTATTATATGGCCCACTGTAAAAACTATTACGATTACTTTTATTATTGATAGCAGACCAATCATAAGTCGGAGGCGATACGAGATTTAATTGAGATCGTTTTTCATCGCTTGATGAAATTACTGTATTGATGGTGAGAAATATTTTTGAGTACTCATAAATTCAAATTAGTATTTGAACTATCGGTGAAAATAGTAAAATCACAGTTCGTAATATAATCGTATATAATATAATATTATTAATTCGTAATATAATATTACTTAGTCTTGGAAAATCTGAGGATGCTATTAATCGGCTCTCGACGCATGAGGCAAATTTTTTAGTCTAGTATATATGTTTATATAGATGTATTTTCTATCTTAGTTACTCCTTAAGATTTTTAATTCATCCGTTGGCCCATTTACTTAATATCTCTGTATAACGGTAATGGTAACAATAGGTACCTACACTTTTCGGTTATGAACCACCATCAAATCTATTACAATACTGTCATCACATAGATAAACCATTACCATTTAAATAAATTCAATGGTATTTTTAAGCAAATGTTTAAACATTCTTACCCTCAACCAGCAACGATATTGATACGAGACAAGCTCCATTCGAATTCACGTCAAGCGCCGCATTTGTAATTCAACACGATGTCTCAGCAGTACCTATTGTTTTACAACTACTTAAGGCGAAGTGCATTGAACGAATGCGTATACGATCTGCTGAGCTGATAGCACAGCAGGTTTCTTTCTTTATTCTTTACTGTACACAAAAAAGAGATACATAAATTATATTATATAAAAAATATGTACAAAGGCGAGCTTAACCCTAAAAAGAGTTTTCTTCCAACAAACCTTTGACGCTAGAAAACGTTTTCATAATTTTCATATATATTCATATATTTTATAGTTTTCATTATATAAACGGTTTCATATTTTTTATATAGTTCTTTTTATAATTTTAACATGAAAAATATTTGTTTCGTTTATTTAATTGAAACAGATACAATTGAATTCCTTTGCATACTTAGGCTACTGCTTAGACAGGTCATGATACTTAATGTGTTCAGGGAAGAAGTATGAGGCAAGTTTTTGCAGGCCTTGACTTATAAAAATATTCAATACGTATCTAAGTACAAAAACTAAAGCCAATTTACCAGCATTCGCAATCCAACTAAAGTCTCAAACTCAAAAGTGTGTTCAGAACAAACGATATAATGGCCCGATGTACTAATTCATTAGATAATACACCTGCCCATTGCTGACGAATAGCGAGACGAGAGTTAAGCTAGAAAGTACTAAGAAATTTGTCAACCGATAAATCACGATGTGTGGTTAAGTTCGTTTCTATACTTACAATGAAAAAGTGTGCAAGTAAAAAGTTGTAAAGTGTAGATTATTGTGCGAAGATTTTGTATCACTTTTTATTTTAACCGCTAAAAGAGCATGGATTAGGAATTTGATAGCTTTTGTCGCTAGACGTAGTGGAGTGCTTAAATGAGCAATGAGCTTCAGTGAGAAGCACTCAATGGAGTGTTTCTCTTTTACTACTTTTGCTCTTACCCGGACCAAATAAACTTTATGTTTCTTCCGCTAGATATGTCAAATGCTCGCGTTTCTGAGCTGAACCTGGATAGTTGCTCGCATTACAGGTTTTTCTAGTCCTCACCTCAACAACCGCTTGAGTTATACGATTATTTTAGTGTTTCTTTATTTTACAGCAAAGACACACTTTAGCAGATAATTAAAAAGAAACCTGAAATGTAATGTTTTCTTAACAAAGAGAATAAAACATTTGACAACAGCGTGACATGTTATCCAAATAAACAGAAACTTTATAGTTAAATAAAGAGTTTTGTTTACAACTCAGGTCGCCTCGTGTGCAACATTAAGCGACTGTAAACATACCGCGTAGCTATTCCCCAGTAAACGTTCTCACGAACATGCAAATCGAGTTGGAAGCCAAGCTAGAACTCTTAAGCATTCCGCATCTGCTACATGTATGCAAACCAATTTCGGGCGAATCTAATTTGATCGTGTAGCTACAGTCCACAGCAAACCGCCGCGCCGTTGAGATGACGAACGTGGCTGCCGACGTCCGAGACGCTGCTCTTCATTAGGAGAGAGGGGTGGGCCGGGGATGGCTTTATGGGACAATTTGCATTTACACGAGCCCCGCACAGATTACGTCCGCACTTATCCGCCTGCCGAAATGAGGATCTCTCGCCGCTCGCCGACAACCTACGACCGAACAAGTCTTTGTTTTTATTCCCTTGTTTTCACTCGCCATTTGTTTTGACGTCCCATTCGTGAAACATGAAGGTTTTGAAGCACCGAAATACTTTACGACGGTTGCCCAGTACTTTTGATTTTTTCAGCCATCCGTTTTACGATGGTCCGGGTGGCTGTTCATTACAGACTAGAAAATAAAACGAGCTTAACTCGACTTCTGTACAATCCCGAGAACAACCTGTGAGCTGGCATTTGCAGCTGCATCAGCTTGCAATTTGTTGCAACTATATCTGTTTCCGATGTTAAACTCTGTGAAATAACACTGCATGAGTTTTCAGCTTCGCTCGCAGTCTCCGAGGACTATCAGTGCGCGTAAACTGAGTGATGCAAGAGGTTGTAACAAAGCTGAAAGCCAAAACTAACGTTACGAAGCACCAAAAGTGGTCGTCACAATTGCCGAGTGAACGTATGTATGAATACACCGTCCGCAAATCCAAGCTGACCCACTTATGGATAACCACCTTTGAATAGGTCTGACAAAAGCGTGTCGATGCTAGAAACATAATGTGGCGATTCTGTAGGTATCCACTAAAACTAAATTTAGGTATACACAAAGTTCCAACATAGTACAAAGACTGGTTATAATCTGACTGATTATAAACTGATTAAAATGATTGGCCCACTGGTTTAGTTGGTAGTAACCCTGTCTTCTATGCTGTAGTTCGTGTGTTCGATTCCCACCCGGGACAAACATTTATGACTAATATAAATAAATAAATAAATAATGGTGGACATTTCACACAGCTTTGTTTTTTTTGTTTACACAGTTTGTTCTGTGTCTAAATAGTATTTAAGTATTATATCAGTTGTCTGGTTCCCATGACACAAGCTATGCTTAGATTACTTTAGGGCTAGTGTGGCGCTGTGTGAAATGTCCACTGATATTTATTATTATTATTATTATTATTAATCTGTGAAACTTAATTTTATGATTTGCCTTACGTTTCCGTAACATTTTAATCACGGCAATTTACTACCATGATTTCACATGTCTACGCATGCATCACAGACGCCATGTTTATCAGATTTCAGTTTGAAATAACAATTTCTCTTTTCATTCACTAGAGAGAGAAAAATGTGCGTGAAATTTCGGTTTGCCAACAGAATCGCTACCCATGTCGGACCAGCTGAGAGGCCCGGCTTAGAGCCCGCACGGCTGTCGAGAATCAGGCAGAGTGGGGCCTTGTCCAGCATAATTGTTTAATCTATTACCGATACCCCAGAGTATTTCATAAAATTTTATCATGTTGCTCAGATTCCCGATACTAGTGTAATGTTTATCCAATATTAACCGTTGTTACATTTCCACTTTGCTCAACTCGGTTACTGCTATTTTGCGTGTTCGGTGTTCATGTATCGTTGTTTTGGCAATTTACGAGCCACTAAACTGTGTTCCTTACTGTGTATCTTGCAGACTGGATAAACAAATAGACATTTAGGTTGGCCTTGTACATAAAACTTGAATATCTGGGAATGTACACACTTGGAATATCTTTGAATAGATAACTTTTCGAGCATAGTAACGGCAAAAGGGATCAAGTACTGATGAAACGGCCCATTTAATATGTGAGTCCCCATTTCTATACACGTTAGGATAAGATTGTATTCCTCTTTAGATAGGAGCCGGGTCATGAACATTTTGAAAAGGCTTTCAGACATGTTCTTACAACATGTTTTTATAACATTGTTTCAACAGAATTACCTAGCTTGGAATGTTTGTGATTGCTTTCAAATTAAAGGTCTTCTTTTCGTTATCTTTTATGTTTTATATTACATTTTGTTTATAAAACGTGCGATGTAGATAAATTTCATATAAAAGTCTTTGTTTCATGTGTACAACCGGGCTCAATTTCACGTAACATAATGTATTTTTCCACGTTCGAAAAATGATTTTAATTCTCCATCCCGCAGTAGAAAATGAAAACAAGCTAGTTGCAAGCCAGCAACCAAATACGACGATTCCACTCTATTACCATAAAATGTCGCTACCGTGACAATGAGCCATAAAATTGGAACAGGTCTTTCTAAGCCAAACAACTCAATTAGCGGCAAACTGCATTCGAAAACAATTGGTAACACCACTTCCGAAATTAACTTGGAGCGCATAAATATTCATTGTAGCAAGGATCGCCCTATTTGCCGGTCTGTCGCCACCGCATAGGTACCGCCACAGTCCTTAGAAACAACTGGTACAGTTATCTACACCAGAGAATGTCGATGCTAGAAGCATAATGTGGCGATTCTGTAGGTATAGGCCACTAAAACTAAATTTAGATATACACATCTTTTTTTCTACCTATCGAATGAAAAGTTTCGACATTGTACAAAGACTGCTTATAATCTGACTGATAATAAACTGATTAAAATGAAATAGGGTTAGGGTAGGAAATAGGGGATCCAAGCCATTTCGATTCAATATATATTAATGTATTTATTTACCTAAACCTTATTTATGCAACCTATGCTGAAATATTAACATATTTTTCAGTATATAATAGAACCAGCTATCTGTTTCAATCTAGAGAACGTTACCGGTATCTTAATCAGGGAAATTGCTAAGTAATAGAGGCCAACTAAAATTTATATGATGATGAGAGTGCTTTTCCGGTGATTTCGCCAGAGTGTGGACGAGGGATAAAAGTGAGATGCGGAATATGGTAATATCGTTTGACATTTGGAGGGATCAACAATGAGGAAATGCGCACTGGACATTTAGATAAGTTATCCGGAATGCCCGGAATGTACGAACACCCAGTTTTCTATTCAAAGTGGTTGGAATGTAGGAAAGAACCCTTAAGTTTTATTTTTGAACAATTTCTTGATTAAACTGGCATGTCCTAAGACCAAAAAATATATTAATATTATTTGGTCTATCAACATTATATATCGTCGCTGTCTATGTTATTATGTATTCTGTGAATGTTTATGTATTGTACCTATATTGTTATGTATAATGTATTATATATAGTTTATTTCTATGTATTCTATAACATTGGTTATATATTATTCATAATTTAGAACAAAATAACTGGTCACATGAAGAACAACAGATTGTCATTTAGAGGCTGTATACATATTACCGATTATAGTTACGAATTGAGTCAAATTTGTAATTGCATTCAAAAATAATAGTTGAAAATATCAGCCGTTATCGCTCGAGCTCAATCCATCCATGCACAATCACGTACCGTCCAGTCCAAACAAAAATATATGACCAATCATTTTTCAATGACACCCCTTTGGACGGATTTAAAGCGGTGTGTTTGAGCGACGCATATTTCCAATGTGTCAATCGCACGGATGGCTGACTTTAAATGATCAGGGACGAATGACAGTTAAACGAGGCTAGGCAAAATGTGATTTGAAGCGTGGCAGAAAACAACGTCAAAGTTACACTCAGTTTGTACCACCCAGGCAGGGCAGTGTTTCGGTCAATTCACAGAGACGCCAGGATCGTGGTTTTGATTCCCGTCTGGGGCAGGTGCATACATTATTATACGTAAAATCAATTTTCTGGTTATTGCAGCATGTAATATACTTTCATGGTAAATAAATACTATCCTGAGATTTGAACTCTGATAAATGATTAGTTCACTGAGATATCGCTTAGTATTCCTCAGTAAAAAGTCAGCTATTTTGGGTGCTTCTATTATTTTACATGCTTTGCAATGAATACTGACTATTCAAGCTTATTTGGCGTCAGCCAATTATTTGGAAAATTTAGTTTACAATACATCTATACATACAAATATAAAGAAAGGATAAATAAGGAACTTTTGATCGCGTCAAACTTTTTGGTGGCAGCAACGATTCATTATTTTACCACTAATCTGCTTTAGTTCTCTCTGCAATTATCTGCGTAACAGTACGCAGATCAGTACGCATATATGTATAGTTTACCTTCTTGTCATCGCATACAATGCGATCAATATTTTTTTTTCTGCGAAGGCCAAATGGAGCCCAAAGTAATAAATTTATAAAAACAATCAACATATTCTTAATCAAAGAACGAATCTAAAAATACTGAGGTGAACTGAGGAAGGTTAATATTTAATATGAATATCGATCCCTGCTGCGGTCAAATCTGAACTCTGAAAAGCTTATCAATTTGTAATTGAATAGTCAAAGCTGTCAAGAAATATGATTTGCATGACATTAAATATTGCTCGTGCTGGCGATTAGACAATTGGATAATTGTATAAGCTGATGTGTTTCTCAGGAACTCTGTCTGTGTTTGAGACTGTCAGAAATATTGAATTACCTAATTATGGAACAAACACATTGAGCTATAATTTTTACTACCTTCAATATCAATTGCAAACTAGTGTAATTAATACTTTAACCACTCTAATTGGAAAGAGCCAGTGACTCGAGAAGTAGCAGATAGTAGTATTGTTATTATCATTGTTTTGTTGTACAATATTACATGACATCGAAAGAAAATGCATTTCTTACCTTCGCGTGTATTTGTAATACGAATATATTTTACCATAAAACGAGATGAAACTCCGTTTAGAAACAAACTTCATTTTGTCAAACAAACTTCAGGAGGACCGCAGGTTTCAACATGCTCATTACAGAGAACTATACGAGACGCAGCAACTTTATAAATAAAGGTAACAAGTAAACATTTGCTCTTACTGCGAGACAGGTAATTGAAACGCTGAAATACATACGTCATTTCGTCACTATTTTTTCAGATAAAACCTATTTCTTCTGAATTTGATCAACCCATGATAATCACTGAAGGCTCAGTCAGAATAGCAGCATCGCACTGACGCAAACTGGTTCAGTGCTGGACTGGGACATGTTCGCCTGCACGCGGTACGGAATTTGTTATTTTTATGTAATGTAATTTAATGTATTGTTTATGTTTCATGCTGTATAATGAATGTATTTTCTTTCTTTCTTTAATGTAAGAGTTTCACTTGGATCTTGGAAATGTGTGTGTGATAAATAATAATGTATTGAAGCAGTAAAAATGGTAATTGCAGAAGACGCTTGAAATCATACAGAAAGAAGAAAGAATATATACATTGTGCAGGACTAGTTTACTAATGATTTGTTATTAAATATTAAAGCCAAATAGAAAATCTGAAATTGTAAGCTTATATTTTTTGTGAAACACATGGTCACACTGGTAGAGATACCACAAAACAAACTGTTGCAGTTTACGTAACAGTTTTTCAATCTCACTACAAATGGCGTAACATTTACAAAGCTTCAAGCTTAGAGGGAAGCACAAATGGCCGGGCACAGGTGTTGCTTTATTGAAAAAAAGATACAAATTACCCCTTTCTACGCGATTTGATGCTGGATTGATGCCTACTCTTTTTTTTGCGTTCGAACACTTTACCGATTGGAAAATTTGAAAGCGGCCTTTCACGATAGATTCTTCTCAAATGATGAAATGGACGTTCATATTTTGAGTTACTATAAGCAAAATTATTCTAAATATTACCTAAGTGTAGGGAGCTGGCTCGATGTTATAAATTTCCTTTTCTTGGATTCATGAGAATTGATTTCTTCAGATATATGACGGAATCTGTAACAAAGAAAATAATATAAGTCTTACGTCATCGCCCCAGACTCCCAAGATTTTACAACATCTTTGGATAACCATTACTATCATTATAAAACATCGATAAAACGGATCTCCCTTAAGGCCCTATAAAAACAGACCTTCATAAACAAGCAATATACTTTTATACATCCTCGTAATTTGTTTTTCTCCCTTTTTCTAGAAATATTATAGAATAACACGAATAAATTATTATGAAAAAATATGAATGAAAGGAACTACTGAAAGAAGAAAAATTCTGGTAAAATAACTGACGGGGAAAATTAATAACAAATTCGACCTTTACGAACTCAAGAAGGTTGCTTTGACAAGGTAAGCATATTTGATTTTATTATGAAACCAGGCACAAAGTAATAGTTTTTCAACATTACCATATTTATGTACCTGTGTGCTTACTTACGAGTATGTTTTATAACGTAAAAATAGGTTCAAAGACAGTAAAACAAGTAATATACTTATAAAATGTGTTTGTGCTATCAAGATAGAAATTACTCTAAACGAATACATCTATTATGTTCATAATCATGCAATCACATGAATTCTTAAGTACACAGACCACGGCAATTACAACCAATACCTATTACTATTCCTAAATATATCTATCCAACTAGACCGACCATTTCAGTCCCTGTGGTGGGCGTATGTGTCCATGAGGGGGGCTTCGTTGCTCACGTCCGTAGATAACCCTCTGAATACCTACACGTGTCCCCCGGGTGGTGCGAAAGAAGTACTGCCACCACACCTGGTAATCTGCCGCCAAGCAGTGATGCACTCGTATTGCTGTGTGCCGGTGAAATTGCAGGCGCACGAGACGTAACATCCCCGTCTCGGGTGATGGACTCAACTCAATGCGACTTGAGTCATCTCGTACTTTGGTGGAGAGGACTTGAGTGGTATTGCTGTTGTCTATGGGTAGCGCTTACCACTTAACATCAGGTGGGCCGTAAGCTCGTACGGCTTACCATCACCTACATAACATTAAAAAAATATCAAACGATTTCAGCCCGCGTCGGAACCCTGCAATTGCTCAACGATGAAGCTTTGCCGGAACGCAATGAAATCCAAAACAAAAAGAAGCGTAAAGTCTGCTCGCAGATGGCGCAGGTGTCCCGGGCGACTCGCACGCCCTCTAATCAAGCGGAAATATGTGTTCGGACGACCGGACCCGACAAAACCCCGACGACCTGCCGACCCGCCGTCCGGCACACATCCGAGAAGCCGACAAGTTTACGTCTGGTCAAATTTAACAGGGAATTTAGATCCCGATTCTACTGTACTGGTTATACTAACTAGACTAGCGTTAGAGCTTAATTGGTATGCCTTCAGCGCTGTATTACATAGGTTTCGATTACCACCCAAACAAACATTTGTGTGACGAACATTTTTTTTCTGTATCTGGGTGTTAAGATTCGTATTTATGTATATATTCGTATGTATTAATAAAAAAGGTTTCTATCAGTTATCTAGTTCACGTTGCACAATCTTAGTTTAGGGCTAGATGGCATCCAGCAATTTATTATTTACTAGGTGCGCCCCGCAGTGCTTCCCGCGGTGAATAAGTAATCCCACGGGAACACTGCACTTTTCCGGGATCAAAGTAGCCTATAATTTAATCCAGGATATAAGCTATATTGATACCAAATTTCATCCAAATCCATTCAGCCGTTTGAGCGTGAAAGAGTAACAAACATCCATACAAATTTTCACGTTTATAATATTAGTAGGATTTAGTTACTATTGGATGGCGATGGATACATCCCAATTGTAACAGCATCAGCAAAAGCTCGATTCCTACCGTCACTATTTACGAATCAACGAAACCGCGTCGACAAACAATCGACGTGATAAAAAGCACTCAAATCAATTTTGTAAGAGATTATATCAGAGGAATTAATGTGGTTGGTCAGACAAAGAGCTATTGCTTATCGAAGTGAAAGCAGATTGTCCACGGTCCGTGCATTCTCCTACGGAAAAGCTACGATATCTCGCAGAGAGATTAGGTTACATTTTTAAATTGTTACGGCAGAGTAATGTGAAATGTCCACGTTTTTAATTAAGCCTCCATTATCTAATATTACAAATACGTTTAACATTTAATATGTGCTTTTACTTAACAAATAAGTTAATTCACTCCGTGGATTAAGCTTCTACAGTTTTATGATGAAAACAGTAACAAAGGTTCAAGATAAGCTCAGGCAATTTTTCCGCAGCGATGGCAACGCCCGCAGAGTGGAGTGGACCATTCTTTTGTTTTCATTGTGGATAACCGCAAGTCGTTCCGTAGAGATCTCCGTAAACCTTTTGACATTCCGCTAAAAGGTTCATTTCGGCTGATTAATGCTGTAATTCCATTGGTTGAGCGAACAAAAAAAGACAGCGGCACCATTTATGCGGTGACGGGTAGTGAGCCGAGAAAAATGAAGGGAATTTATCTGGGCCGTGTATCGCCGGCCAGCGGGCATCTATTTTAATAAAAGCGTTATAGTTCCAACAACCGTAATGATGTAGCCTCTTTTGAATCAAAGGTCGTTGATTATAATTAAATTGCTCAGGAAAGTCAATAATGTATATACATATTAATTATGTGAATAGAAAGAAAGTTGATGCAATGCAAGTTTTCGCCTTTATAATATTAGTGTGATGTTAAAAGCCTGCCTTTTTTGGGGGTGTCCGATACAGACCCGCTTTTAAAAGCAAATATTCACAGAGTCCACGTCCAAAAATACATTATTATTCTTTGACTTGTAAATAAAAATAGTTCTAAAACTTCAGCTTGGCCAATAGTCATTGCATACCCTAAATACAATAAATCTCCACTGCAATTTCTCTTGTCAGTTAGTCACAAACAATCTCACTCATCCTGCCATTACATGTTTAATTAAAGTGATTTTTCTTCGACTCCAGTTTATACGCTCGTACTTATCGGCGGCTTCTATCAATGGTTCGCACGAGTAGCTCGAACAGGCGCGTACACGCGTGTCTGGTTATAATTAAATACGCAAGTTTCATACAAGCGTCAAAATACGCCCGGCATATAAACGCCCTACGTATTTTTGATGGCGTGCTGAGCAAAATGCTCTATCCATAGTCGTTAGATAAGTGCAGCTTGTAGTCTGTGGTATTTGAGGGAACGGTTATGTTTGTATTGGCTTAACAGCCGAATAAAACCACGGTGGTAACTGATATGATCGAATCTAGGAGTTTTGTGGGAATATTTTTTCTTCCAGAGACTGAGTTGAGACATCAATTATTTTCATTCGATCACTGATAAAAAGTGAAATATTATGGTTTTATCTAGATTTGTGATGTCATAAATTGATTACCAGAGGTATTTTTCTGTTTAATAAGGATACGGGGAAGAGAAATCGATTCAGTGCCGTTAATCCAATAGTACTTATTAATATAATGAGTGAAGTTTTAGTGGATCTAAGTATGTTTGCAGTAATTTCCGGACAAACAAAGCACACCCAGAAAATAAGTGTTTATATTAGAATAAACTTGTTTTTATTTTAATTATTTAAGACTAAGATTATTTAATTCAGTGGATTAAAAACAGATTAATTTCAATAGCTACAAACCGGATACAGCAATGTTACTACATTAAAGCATTTAAGAGCAGTAGAACTCGCCAAGTTCATCCGGGGAAGTACTGCCACCATGCCCATTTCTGCCGCCAAGCAGTAACGCGTTCGCGTTACTGTGTTCCGGTTTTAAAGGTGTGGTTGCTGGTGAAATTACAGGCACATGAGACATTCCACCTACACGTCTCATAGTTACGGGCGCATACGATGCGACTTGGGTATTGTTGTACCTAGTAGAGGAGGACCCAAGTCACATCGGTTGTTATGGGCCGAGGTTACCACTTACCTCCAGGTGGGCCGTCGGCTCGTTCCGTAACTAAATAACATTAAAAAATAAAAATAAAAAACGGCAGGGCGGCCTAACTTCCTCTTAGACTAAAAAAACACTAGGTAAAATAAAAACGAAATAAAAGTTTAGCCAGCTAATGAGCGTTTTCACACGTTCATGAAGTTGCAGCGTAGCTTAATACAAACACCTGCCACAACAGCGCAGCGGGTCGCGAGAGCTAACAATCTAACTCATTAGCACGGGAATTTCCTTTGCATAAAATAGTAAAAAAGTCAGATCAATGATTTCAACTTCTGCAATATTTTCGTTGCGCTTAACGAGGTAACTCGCGCCTAACGAAGTTATATGATGCAGTGACTTTTCCGTTTACAGAAACGGCACCTAATTTTCTTTTCAAACTCATTAAATTCCTAAACACTGGACAGAACGCTTTTCGACTGCACTTTTGCGTATGTAGTTGATAGCTAACAATCAAAATCTGTCAGCAATAATAATCAAAAACTACTTGTGTGTAAGTGTGGTTTGTCCAAAAATTACGACAGTATTTCATTTATTTTAATTTTATTTGATATTATTTGGTATAAATTATATCCATATCAAATAATTATAGTAATTCGTACTCAAACTTACAAATTGTGTATTTAAGATTAATTGTACAATCAAGTAAATGTAAATACAGCATTGATGTGTTATACAGGATTTTTTTTAAATAATCCCAGCTCTGGGTTTTTAACTGTTTTGTTCGACGTGGGCAGCGTTAAAGTGAGCGTGGGTAGTTTATTTATTCACGTGCTTACGGGCCCTTTTGTTGTAAAACTGTGCGTAGACCTTTTCTATGTAGAACAGGCAGTTTTTCATTGATTGTATCGCAGATACAAGCCATTTATAACAAGATCTTGCGTCTACTTTGTACTTTGAGATAAGCCGGTGTAATAAAATTATAGATGAGCTTATTAGCTCATGTCATATTTGTGTGTACGTAGGAAATATATACAATAATATGATAAGCAGTATTCTTATTGATATTCTAGTAAATAATTGTTTGTTTTATTTTTGTGTTCAATAATAAACTTGTACGGACGGTGGTTTTTGCCTGAGAAGAACCGACTACATAGTTAAGCATAAAAATGGTAACATTCATAGGATTTCTAGGATTCTCTGTATCGCATAGCCACATATAGACATTTACAAACAACCTACTACTGAAAAAATCCCTGGCGTTGGCTGTTCACCGAATCCGCAACCCTTCGCTCTGCAGGCAGTGTATCCATCCATGGAACCATCCAATCCTATGTAGGTGGGCAGGGCACTACTCATAAAAACTGAAAAGCAAATTGTGTGTGGACTCATCTGGAGATAAGAGAGTTGCGCAAGGAACTACTTTATGACCCATCCTTAATGACTAGGCACTAAAGTTTCATGATACTAATATACACTTTATCGCACAACTAGGCCTCTGATATATGTAGGTTACGGATGAAGCAAAAACGAACTTTGCTCAACCTGTACTGACTACATTAGATAGCTTGACGCCTTTATTTCCATAGAAAAAGGCTGCTTTTAGAGAATATTTTTCGACTTATGAGTTGCAATTACGGTAATTTAGATGTGACAAGTGGTAAGGGCATCGTCGCCATTGTTTTCCCACAAATAACATAGCTAGCATTGCCTCCATAACTGCTTAATAATCCGAGAGCACATATCAACAAAACTTACCATCAAGTTTCGATGAAATCTCAACTTTGTTTTGCTGTAAAAGCACGTCTACAAATGTATGTTTTTTTCAAAAGAGCTGTTATGACGTTTGATAGAAGAAAAACAATAGCTTTTAGTGAGTTTAGAAGTAATAGAAATTAAAGGCTTCAGAGGAAAAAAAACTGTTTTACAATTTAATGATTCGGCATTGCCATTCTTTCACCAACATATTTTATTAACATTATTTGAATAAACACACGTCTTAATAGCAAAAATACTTGAGATCATAACAAAGTACTTCTCTCCAGCCAATGACTGCTTTCCTTATGTCGTTAAAAGCTAACTTAATGTTTTCAATTCCTTCCCAAAACCATTTCAATGCAAACTTGAAATCAGTTTCGTTCCAAGAATGCGAGAACGTGCATACAAGAACCCCGCCGCTGCTATCTTAATTACACTTATGAATTACACTACAGGCCCACTGTAATTAGGCTCTTTATAGTATACAGGTTGTACGAAAAAAACAATTTGGGTGATTTATGCACGTTATTCTGTTACTTAAACGCTGCAGTTATAATAATTAGACAATAAGAAATAAATTAGAGATCTCAATTAAATAAGGAAATTTCAAATGGAAAAATTTATGAATCTGACAAGTGAAAAATCCTTAAGGCCACATAAACTGAATATCTCTGAATTTGATGATCACTTAAATGACAAGACTGTGTTTTCTTATCAATTGTCTCTTGAAGCATCCTATTTCCATCATGTTGCGAACATTGATTATTGCATTGCCATATACATAAATGGCTAAATACACTTATTATTAGACAGCTGAACTTCTAATAGTATGGAGCTTATTAATCCATAATTTGAACACCCTGATTACCAGTGAAGTACAAGTGTGGACCAGATGCTTGTCTTATTAAATACCAGTTCATTCTTCATCATATTAAATATTCACAGGCCCGCTTGACTTTTTAAAGTATTCGATGATTTTACTGAAAAAAACTATTTTCTATTACTAATTTTCCGTAGTTAGTAAAATTATTTCACAATGGACACCTGTCATGAGCAATTAAGTCCCACTTACACCCTGTATACAAATTATACTATCCGGGCCAGTAGTCAGGCACAAGATGACCAGGTGTGACTCAGATGCATATCTCGGAGGAGCATAAAAACTTCTCAGCTGCCTTCCAAGTATACTACATGTGATTAGTTTTACGACTTACATTTAACCGGAAATAGTGGTTCCTTTTTCTCTTTACATACTTTTTAGTAATTATTCACTTCTAAAATATTCAGGTCATACCTACTTCTACATGAAAAATTAAATTTGTAACTTAGCTTTTCATCTTATCTTCAGTAAAAATATATTTAAAACTAAAAGAACTATTTTAAAATATTTTTTAAACTTCGTTGCAAATTTGCAATGTATTTGAATGACATTATGTAACCAAAGCCTTTACACATGCAACTTCACTTAAAAACTATTAAGTGACGTTGCATGTGAAAATACTACATGATTATTATATGAAATGCGAATGAATAAAAATATTTTGATTAGAGCAACTGATGCTTATCCCTAACAAAAAATACGATCACTATTATTCAGTTAAAAGAACAAATAAGCTTAAATATACAGGTACATAACATACTGGCGAACTCATAACCCTCCTTCGACGTGGGCGTAATTGGTTAATCATTCAAAAAGTTCATTACTGAAGATTACATTTGTAGATTATGTTTGTCCAGACGATTTGTTGAAGCCTATTTATAAAATTTTGGTAGATTTACTCTAAAAGAACTGACGCTGACATAAACGGCCCAGACTAAAATAATTGATATAATTACTTTAATTTTATTGCTAGACATTCAGCCGAGATTATTACGATATTGTTGGGTCTCAAGGCAATTAGTTTACAATTAAATACAATGAATATGATTTTATCGTCTACAATATGATACTGTTAATGTTTATCAAAAAACAGATTGTTTTGTAAAATTTAAGTTTAGTTGCTAATTTTTCTATGGGATCAAAACATGAAATCAAATATGAAAGAAACTTTTTTTTTTAATGTTGTATAGTTAAATGTCCATCAATGTTATTTTTCCAGGCACAGAACAAACACCTATGTTCGTCAAACTAATATTTGTCCTGGGTGGAAATCGAACCCACGACCTACAGCGCAGAAGGCAGGGTTACTACCAACTGAGCTGTAAGGCCTGTCAAATATTACCAGCACATCAGCTTTATATTATTATTAATTATTACACACCAGTGCTGGCACGCCGCATTCGTGGGGGTGAGAAAAAATGCAAAATATACATTAAAATTTCAACCCCACAAGAGGGGGTTGCTCCCGCCTATTAATTAATTAGATACCCACCTGCTACACAAAACTGGCTGTAGTTGTGTAAAGGTACAATATAATCTTATGCAGTAGCAGTAGTATACAGTTGTATAACTATGTATACTATAATTACTATTTATATATACGAAAAATATATTGTGTTTTAGAAGAACTGCTACAATGTTAAAGAAAAATAATAAACACAAAAAAATGTGGAGTTTCTAATATATTCTGAATATCATTGCAAGAAGAAGAAAAGATACAATTTTGGCAATACTCACTTATTCATTATTCGGCGCTCAATATTTTACAGTGCGCTTAATTGTGTTAATCTTTACAAAATCGTGTAAACCGAAGATAAGTTATTTATGAAGGGTACGAAACCTAGGCTGCAAATGATAGCTTAAAATAAATTGAAGCAAAGACTCAAAGCACCAGTGCTCATTTTAGACAGCGCTGTGCGGTGCAGTGTAAGCGAAACCTAAAATGAAGAGCTTTAGACCTCTAATATTTCACTCTCCCTACTGATCTACATTTACACTGTGCGTGTTGTAAAAAAATATGGCGGTTACAGTCGCGTGATGGAATTAATACTTAGTTGTGAACCATTAAATTGTTGGATTATAACGTTAGTTATTACGGTTTAGTCATAATGAAATAACAATAACAGGCCACTTCTAGATACCTTAATAAAATAATGATATTTTTTATTATTATATGTCACTATATCTTTCTTACTAAAGATGAAAGGATTAAAGTACGCCTCTTTGAGGCTCTTTTCGAGCACTAGCCACACGTTATTGAATTATATAAAAAATACATACAAGTTTAGCATTTGGATTGCTTTCATTAAAGTTTTCAATTAATCGAATTTTCATACCAAAGATTGCTCCAGAAACTTAGTTATACTCGTACTTACCTCGTAAACAAATAGTATCCCTGATCCTATTGCTTCATGATGTGCCACCGAATTGATTTCTATACAACGTTGAATATAGCAGTTTAACGTACAAAATTGACAATATATCTGTGACATTCCGTGACTTCGTAGAATTTTTGAAAAATATTAAAATCTCGTAACGTCAAAGGATAGTGCATCAGAGGGATGTAGCCGTAATAAATATTTTCAATTTCCACATAATGCATCTCATAACATCACAAAGCGCGATAAACTAATATGAAAAGTGTTGCCAGTAAAAGTTGAACGGTAACCTACTTCAAGCCATTGAGGATTTGATTGATTTATGCCCTGAAGTACTGCATGATTGCATATTGCCTTACCGTTCGAACAGTT
The DNA here is from genome assembly GCA_947359385.1 of Chesias legatella. Classification (NCBI taxonomy): domain Eukaryota; kingdom Metazoa; phylum Arthropoda; class Insecta; order Lepidoptera; family Geometridae; genus Chesias; species Chesias legatella. Next base: position 4,445,657 of record OX375765.1, on the reverse strand, counting down.
TTTACTTGAAAAATTACCGCCGCTCGGCGAAGCAAAATATTGTGCTCTACTCTGTAATGTTAGTTAAATAATGTAAGTTTAGGCGATCGTTCGTCGGCATGTTTTAAAAAACTCAGACAATAATAGTAGTTCAAGTAAAAACTAAAAAAGCTCATAAATAAAAAAAAAACTGTTCAGAGTTGAATAGATATATTTCTGCCTAATAGATATTTCTGCCTTAGAATAAAACTACAAATCTTCTCTACAAAGTTCTGATTTGCAAAATTTTTATAGGAAGTGTTAATTTTAAGGATAAGTTCTTTCTATGAAGAGTTTCATTTGACTACAATCTTTTATTCCCATGTGTTAAAATTAAAGAGAACATCTATTTGTTCGTGATGTGAAATTTGAGTGCTTTAGGTTATTTATGATCAAACTCAAATACAAAAATGTATCAACAACGCCTTAGATATCAAGGGGTGAACTTCGACAAGTACAGTCACGGGCAAAATCTAGTTACCATTATTTATGGAGGCACGAAGCGTAATAATAATATGTATATTATTTGGGCAGGTCCCGCCCGCGCCCGCCCGCGCCGAGGGAGCACGGTAACAGCAGCATTTGTCAATGCCCGCAGGTGGGTATGTGATCCTTGTTATTACTTTATTTTTTGGTTCATTTCAATAACACGTGCCGTTCAGAAGCCTTTTTCTAAGACATTAAGTTTGCTTGTTGTGTGGTCTTTAATGTGGATTTTATAGGCCACTTATTTATGCGGGGCGTTTATTTCCCATGTTATAAGTTTTAATATTATACGCAAGTATCAGATATTTTAAACTGGAAACTAATATTTGAGCGTGTAAATTTGAATTACAATATAAATTTACCAAATTCCCTTTGAAATGAACGGCTAGAAAGCGCTCGTGTTGAGGTTTAAGGTAGGTATTACGGTATAATTGATGACGTTGCTTATGAAACTGACGTCCGCGCCACAAAAAGCCAGCATTAATTCATCAAAGCTGACACTTTTATCCAGCGCCTCAGCGTGGTAGTCCTAAGACAATTTAATAAATGTCGGATAAGTGAGCAATAATCCCTAACAGTCATTGACCGGATCATAACCGAAAATCTTCAGTAAGTCGGTGAACGCGCTCACGGGGCGCGACGTGAAAAACGACGTCCATTAAGGAAGTGAATACATTTAAAATAATCGGCTTAGCCGTCCGACGTTGACGTATATTCGTACTTATCTCACGAAGATACCGGCACAGATATCCCCACTAATCCCTTACACAAACATCTGAAAAAGACTCGGCACTCCTTGTATAGCTGAGCCGTAATTGAATGGGTCGCAACCAGCTCTTTGACTTGAACAAAAGTGTCTAATAATTTATGCCCATAATCTGACGCGCGCGTTCATGTAACTTTTATTCGTTTTTCGAATCGGAATCCCTTTTCCTGTGAGATTCTGTTATTAACTGTTCCACGCGGCAGTCACAATATTGCTCGCGTGATTCTTTATACGATTCTTGACTGCCTGTCACGTTTATTTATTTTCCGGTAGATTAACAAAATATAAACAAGGTTTTTCAACGGAAATGCTGATTTATATTATCGTAAAAAGTTAGTTTCGAAATAGACTGAGGACACACCTCAAAGTAATCAGGATATCCCCATTAATTTTTAAGGACTTCCTTTGAAGATGGCGTTTACTTCGAAAACAAGGAAACTTTTAATGGAGTTACAATTCGTTGACCCTCAAAAATTAGTTCTGTGATACCGTAACTTGGATATTTATACTTCGTTTCGATTACGTTTCATAAAACTAACAACTGTTTCAATGTTTTCAGCAAGTTAATTTTTTGTAGCTTAATAACCTTAATTGATATTATAGGTGTCATTCTGTCCCCGTAGATAACGTTTTTCATTAAAATAACCAAAGACAAATGCGCTTGATGTCCTACATTTTTAATACATCTCATAATTATAAATAATTATAGTATGAATTATAGCATGATTACAGGCCTTCTCATAACAGGTAGGTAAATATAGTTTCAGACAGGTACTGCAGTAAAATAATTGAATATAACGACTCCTCAATCCAAATATTATCGTATTCATAAACAAGGCTTGACGTTCCATTGCCCCTCAGCTTCTCAACAGGTGCTTCAAACGTCATTCCTGTGAGAACTGTCATAATTATTTGTAGGGACGCACGTCAAACTACTCGAAATCTTCGTAATTCCACACACGATGTCGTTACTTCGAAAACTCGAGACCACTTCGATACGAGTGTCGTCTTTATCGTTGTTTTATTAATCGGAGTTATTTTTAACTGAATATGACGAGACACATAAAGGCAGTATAGATATTATCCAAAACCAGATAACATAATTTAATCTCCACATAGGTACAAATGGAAAGGAATCTTCACACAAATGTTTGCCCAGCCCGGGAAAGGAACCCGGAAAGCCGCTTTGCTTTGTCAAACAGCATCCAGAACCAGAGATTTCTGTAACTAGAATTGTTAACATCTGGCATGAACACATATACCTATGCAACAAAATAATTCAAATTAACAGAATACATTGCATTGTTCCTCTACTAATTTAAAAAATGTCAATGGTCAGTTTCCATTGTTGCAGTCAAATGATCGATCGGTATGTAATTATGTATGACCACCATAAATTTACATAATAATAAAGTGTACATAAAGATATATAGTATTTACATCCAGTACGTAAAATGGGTTCTATTGATTTTGCTTGTTATGGAGTTTCGCTGCAAAAGACCAAAATTATCGGTCTCCCGTTGTACAACACAACTTCATTCAGGGAAATTCAGACTCTAAAGTCCATTCTCACAATTCTTCTCAGTCTAAAAACAACTAGTTTAAAAACACGTAAATACACTGGATTAAACTACAAGTTAACCGTACTTAGTGAGAAATCAATAGAACTGTTATCTACATACTGCGCTAGTTAGCACGGAAACAGGGCATTAAATAAGCCTTCACCTCTTATCAGACTTACAGCTCATTACGGCAAAAGGAATTTAGTTTGCTACTTGTGTTTACCTACAGTATTATAGTGGGTAGATTCACTGTTTAGTATGCGAAGTGTGTAGGCGTGTAGAACTTAATCTGCGCGCAATCGAAGACTTAATTTGTATAAAAATTAATAAAAATAACATAATTTTACTCTACATTTATGGGTTTAAAGGGAAATATGTAAAACTTAGTTTTTTTACGTAAAGAGTACTTCCCTTCCCAAAAGCCATACCGAGTGGCGAGCGTATTAATAGGTATGTCGTATTCTTTCTTCGATATCCGTAGATAAGCTGTCAAGCGAGTCCTATATTCGATTCCCAGCCGAGGTAAACATTAATTATAAAAGATTGTTCTCAGGTTTTGTCGAATCTGTGTACAATTCTAGTATCTATTAAAAACAAGTTTTATATTTTCACAGAATACTGATTTCTATATCACACATGCTTATATGAGGTATAAAAATGGAGTAAGTTCAGATGAAGATTTTTAAATATTTATTACTGCAGTACAACATTTAGATGCTTCTAAACAACTACTAGGAATCCTTTTAACATCCTGTTCGTATCCAGTAGTTACGTACGAGTATAAGTGCCTAGTTAGGTTAACTATCCATGCATTACTCCGGACAGACGATTTAACTGACAGTTCATAAACAATTACCTTCACAAAGGACATAACAGGTTGTTATGCACTATATAATTTGTAAGGAAACCAGTAATTTAGGTTTCAGTTCTATAAAGGGAGCAGCTAAGCAAATCACAGGCAATTGGATTCAAGTGTCCTTATAAAAACAGTAAACACTTTTGGATTACTATAAAACGTGACGTAAACGATCGATTAAAATCATCTATACGTAGCAGATCTCCATAACAATATTTTTATTCGTCAAAAATAAAAGTAATTATCATTGTTGCTCAACGATGAACGAGTTTTTCCATCGTTCAGTAACAATGTTACTAATAAAGCGTTCGAAGTAACTTACATTAAACTCAATTTCTTAAAAGTATTGAGGTTGGAAATCTATCAGGCTAGGTGCTAGAATTGTGTATTTAACTGTGTACGTAAGTCCCAGCTTGTTATAATATCTTAACAATTTCAGGACTATTATGTGTTTAAAACAAAATTGCGTTCTTGTCAGTTGCCGTTTCAGCTATATGCGAATCATCAACCCTTCTCCGTTGGAATCGATATGTTTTGTCAGAATATTCAGATTCGTGATGTATGCGTTTCGTTAATTAACGATATTTGCATGTGAGGTGCAACGTGAAGGGTGCGTGTGGCGTTGGGAACAAAGAAGGATACCTAGATGTCAATATTGTGGATATACGTCCTCAGTGTTGTCGTATAGACTAACGAGGTTATTGACATTATATGAAATTAGTGACACTTTATTTAAAGCATTGCAAGTACTTCGTATATATTTATTTCGCTTTTTGGTCACCTCTCATTATTTTGTAAATTACTATTCTGTTATTACTCTCATATTGTAGGGCTAAAATTCAAAATGTCTTCTTTTCTACAGTTTTTGTTTATACGCATATTATATATTATATTTTATATTATTTTATATTTATCCTGTGATATTTAATAAATAAACTTTATACACTTTATTTATTTGGAATAATAGAAAATAGAAAATGATCCCACCCTTAACTTTCAACCGTATGTGATGTACGAAATCGTTTCGTACAAATGTTTTTAATTTATTTTTAAATAACAATAGAACACAAATTTAAGTTAGCTCCGAGACAGCAATTTCATATCATTTCAGACTATTGGCCACTGTGGTAGAAAATCAAAGGAATTTTCCAATCACCTGAATCGTCACGTGCTTATCGAAAATTTGCCCTGAACTCAAGTGCGTACTACAGTTCAAAGATACCCAAAAAGGTGTTCTAATGAAGAGCCTCTCAGCAACGATGAGTTCATTAATTGTTATCGCGCTTAGTAGTCAATAACCATAGAGTAGAGTGCTGCCGATAAATACAAATATATCAGCGCCAGCACTTAAATGAATGTCGGACTTATGTGACAGCTCTATCCTCGACTCTCCCGCGCGTTAAGGCCCTCACACGCTACTGGTATCGATCTGCATTGTATAATTTCGTTAATGACTGGCCTCACAGCTCAGTTGGTAGTAACCCTGCCTTCTGCGCTAAAGGTCGTGGGTTCGAATCCCACCCAGTTGAAACATTTGTGTGAGGAACATAAATGTTTGTTCTGTGTCTGGTTATTAATATGTTTTATGTGTATGTGTTTACAAATAAAGTATACAGAATTCTATCAGTTGTCTGGTTCCCATGATACAAGCTATGCTTAGCTTACACCAGGGCTAGATGGCGGCTTGTGAAATGTCCACCAATATTTATTATTGACGTGACAACGTCTTATAATTCGATAGAGCCGGCTGCACGCACGATAAAACATGACTCATGCGGCGTTACCTCGCTCTGAGGCGTTCCATGTAAGGCTTGTGCAAGTGCAAGCGAGAGCGCGGAACGAGCGACAAAGAAGCACAATCGGCCTTTGCGTTCGGCAGCGTTCGACATCCGTCTCTCTCCTACTTGAGTGAACGATGCGATTTTCTTTTGAAAAATGCTACCATTCCATCAGTATTTTCTTAAGACGTTGTCACGTTCAACTATCGTCAGTAAACCGACTTTACAGACAACCATTTTTTTTATTTATAATGTGGCTTAATATTTTGATGGCTCTTCGTCACTGAGATTCCCGTTTTGCGATAGTTGAGATTGGCTTCAAAATTTGCGAAGTGTTCCAAATGCCTCTATCCTTCATCCAAATATCGCGTCACTAAAAAGTATCCCTGTAATTAAAGCGTCAAATTCAGACATTTCAATTATAATAATTGTCACATGCATTTGTCTAAAGTTTCAAACAAGTATCTTCAGTGTCTAAATACGCGTGTGTAAGCCCTTAAGAAATTTTAGGCGCTTCGAATTTGACAACTGCGTGCCGAGCGAGACTCCCGCGCATTAACAAACATTTCCTCGGCGCCTGAGCATCGCGGGACGTTTTAAAACCCTCTTCCCGTTTCAGTCTGACGAATTAAGTTATTAACGCTCCGGGCAGCTGTTCCACACAAATCAAAGCGGCCCCACTGAAAGCATCGTTCCTCTTGGATTTTATAGCCTTTTTACGGCCCTTTCATATTCAACTTTCAGTAACAACGTTCTCAAACCGAAGGCGAGCGATTGTTTTCACGACAAAATTAATGCGGGCGACTCGTAAACGTATTTATTTTACGCTCCGTGTGTCACGATATGCTCGGCATTGTTCTTTGAACGTAGAGCTTTGACGTTTCGACACCTTTGATGTTCCAGATAGTGACGCCGCATATCTAAATAACTTCTCGTAAATCATAAGCACATTATTCAACTCAGGCGAAGTTCGTTTTACTAATATTACTAACCAAGCTTGGATGTACCCGTGAAAGTACTAAGCTCGCAAACCTCGCTTTCAGTACGCCGTCAGTAATAATTCCACTTAACGTAATGTGGCAATAATATCTTCTTCATCTTGTCGACGCTATGCTGGTACATAGTAAAGGTGCGGTTATAAATTATTTACCGTTTCGTAGCGTGTATTTGTCACCCCGCCGCGCGCCGAGGTGGGTATTAAGATATTGCATCGTATTCCTGAGGGTCTCATTACAGGGCGGGGTCCGGGTGTAGCTAACATTTCATCCTTACTTACTAGAACCTGACGAGGCTGAACAAAATGCTTCTTTAAAACGATACACAAAAACACGGAATATTCTCATTTATGCGTTATTTTTTACGCAAAATGTATTTGCTTTTAATTTAATTAGGATTTTTTTGGGAAATACTGACGAACGATTCGCTAAAAAGGTTGTTGTGATGGTTGTAACATTAAGGTAATTGGTGTACGGCTGCGAAACACTTTTATGGGCCATAGCAGCGGTCGTTTGGGGCTGCGCTAGACCAATCATTGTCAGTCTCCGCCGCGGGCCAAATTTAATACGGAATACTATGTTAATGGAACGAATTTAAGTACCCAACGGATAAATTGGTTCTCGAGATTTATAGACAACAAACAGAGCTTCTAACATTAACGGGTCTGAATTTATGAGCAACGTGTTTCACGTTCGTATCGTTATTGCATTGAGAAGTGTCCGCTGCGTTGATATGGATGGGGGCGCGCCCATCATAAGGCCTACGGATCAATTTACTCTCACAATGACCTTAATACAGAGTCATCTCAGCGGAATGACGGCAGTAATCATTTTCAATGCGTTAAAGAATTTCTATGTCGATGTTATCTCGAGCTTAAAAAAGCACATGTGGAGATGCGTATCGCAGCGTCTGTTAATTACTTTTGACACGCAGCATATGATTCAATTATCGTATGATTTATAAGCGGAGAAGGGTCGCGTTCGGCGGAAGGACTTGCCATCAGTGTATTTAGGCGTTCAACATCTCATCAGTTTCAGATTGCGTTCCAAACATATGGCAAACACGATGGTGTATTTTTTGCTGGGAACTTGCTAACATCCTTCCGAATTGTGTGGGCCAGGATAAGGAATTCGAAACACGTCAAATATGCAAGTGTTCCGTGGCCCTAAATTAGTTTTCATTAAGCATGCCCCGTAAACGATGTTCGGAGAAATGTATTAACAAATCTCGATTGACAATTATAAAACTATAAATTCTTGTATATCGCGCGCCGCATCTTGTGAGCGGGTTGTTCATAAAAGAGGTTTAATTGCTTAACTTATCCATCTTGGAGCCCGTAACTCAGTCTACTTTCACACTGAAGCCCGCTCACACTAGAACCTGTAGTAATAAATACTAATTACCAGTAGAATACACGATAACATCGCCTAAATTCTTAACATTATACCGCGCGATGAGTTGTCGGTATAAAAAACCGGCCGTTACCATACACAGTATAAATCTTGCGTGACGTATAATAGTCTTAAGGGTTTTATTTATCGCTTTCGGTCGTTTAAAGTGAACTGTTTAATAAATATTATCAGTGTAGTCGTCAACAAACGTGAGAAGATAGCCGTTGACCCGGTTCGTGATATTTGTCTCATTTCTGGGATTAAATGTGATCGTTTCCGACATTGCTTTCTGTTTGTCGAATTTTGTCTTCACAATAACATCGAGGGTTGGTTTAAGGATCTTCGCCTCTTACGAGCGTCTTGTATAATTAGACCCAGTTCAAAATGGCTTTGCTTTTTGAGTGTGCTCGTTTGACAAAAGAGGAATTATGTGTACCTACCTATAAATAGAAGGCATTCAGTTAATGGTTAATGCGCATCAATGACATCACTGATGTTGAGCATTTAAATGGTAATGTTTTTTAAAAACGTTTCCGGTTCAATAAGATTGAGTGTTCCGTAACAGTAAAAAAATCAGAATAAAAACTCCTTGCACGTGAGTTTTCTGAGAACCTTTCGAAATAAATAGGCCCTCACGTTGCGGATTATATTTTTAAAAGCCTATTCATTTCCCATTTAGATTTGATGAAAGAAAAATCTCGGGTATTTTCGAATTCAAGCGTTAATAAAACTTGAGGGGTTTTCAATAAACACATTTAATTTAAATAATGTGATTTTAGGCCATCGCTTCTGAATATATTGACGTGTTTGTTTTGAAATGACCCATTTCTAACCTAACAATGAAGTAACAAACTCGTTAGTAAGACAGCATCTTGGCGGGGTTCCCACATTTGCCACCACATGGCTCGCATTGAACATATCACCGACACTGCTGCCTACTTTCAATAAATCCGGATTATCATTTATTTAAGCTTACATTGACACGAACACCGGCCGGGGAATTAATGAAAAAGCTCATAATTTTTTGTGCAGCAAGGTTTAAAATTGAATAAACCTCGCCGACAAATGTGCAACCGTGGTTCTACATTGTGCTTTCACAGTGGAGGAAGTGCGTGTTATTGCAGCTTATGTTTCGTAGTCGCCCGCTGAGATATTCGAAGCACCCGTCCGTTTTTTCTGACAGACCAACCGAGTGCCATAAATAATAGGTAGGGGTTCCCGAGGCGACTTTGTAATAAATTCGATGCTCTTTTGGTATGTAGCGAAGTAGCGGCCCATCTAGGACTGAATTATGGTGATGCGTTAAGCCGTCGAGCTCAGTCGGAATACGTTTTTATTTTCATTTCGCGCCGAGCTTCTGCTTATTGAGTCATTATATGCGTTCTTGGAAAACCGCCTCGTACTACAATAAGTTTGTTTTGCTACACGATAGTATCGAGTTACTCCTCCCGTCCATTTGAAAAAGACAACGCACAGATGGTGCGCTACGTCCGGATAAGTTTACTCTTAAAACAGAAGACATTTAAATCACATGGGACCGTCAATATTTCCTTTCTTCGGTACAAAGGCAATTGTCTGGGGCAGGTTCTAAACTAAGAAAGACTAGTGTTTAGACGGCACTATACGACCCAGCTTACCGCCATGTTTGGGACCTATTATGTCTGTTGGCACAAGTGTGGATATATGTCAAACAATGAAGTAATAAATATTATAAATAACACAGTTTTAAAGAATAAACGCTACAATCACATCAAACATAGGTATTTCTCTTACCTAGATTTTGAAGGAAATCTAATTTTCCATGTAAATTTGGGTGGGTGGCTCGAATGCGAAGTAGATAAATCTTATTTAAGCTAACAGGCGCGTTACTTAATCCAATGTAGAATTTTGGAGGAATATTTCAAACATGAGTTAAGCGACGTGTTTTCTTACATAATTTCATGCCTGTCGTGAAATCAAAATTATTTATAAAGTCTTTGAAATATGTATCTGCCTTTTACGATACCTGTCACTGTGAAGCAGTGTTTGTTCAGAGCGGCGGTATCACGTTACCTGCGGAGGAGACGGTGGGTCGGAGGAGTGCGTCCGCGCATCGGGAGTGCCTCTCAAGTTACCCCCGGATAAGTCAATCATTGAAAACGTCCACGATTTGCCCAAAATAAATCCCAACGTTCGGATCTCGCGTGTGGTGCCCCGAGCATAATGCGTAGCGACAGCCGACATGTTTTGTGCGAGAAAATAAAATTGATGGCACGGCCGCTGCAGACTTAAATAGACCATCGTGCTGCAGCTAAACGCCTTTGTCTATTTTATAACCGGCATCACGTCTCTCCGCATCGCTTTCCTTTTGTTTTCGTGTAACGTATTAGTTTTTCCTACTGCTTATTCGTGTCGCACGGAAATTGTTCTGTCACACAATATATACGAGTAAGCGAGTTGCGTCCTTTATTAAAATAATAGCTCTGTATTTTAACAGTAAAACTTTTAAAAGGAAGTAATTGGACAATTGTTAGTGGATTCGGAGCGGTCGGGGGTCCAATTTCCGCTAGGGCCGCAGTCTTAGAGCAAATAGCCGTTTGCAAATCAAACACGGGGTCGTCTGCCGAATCCACATATCAACTTCGCATTGTTTCTCTCCCGTCGTTGGGGGCTAACCAGAGGCGTTTTCGATTATCCGCCCTCCCCAGAACAAAGCCGTTGACCGCAGAGCCGAGTCAATTACATAGTTCAACAACTCAGCCCTTATAACTTTCATGGGCTAGCACCGGAATACAGAAAAGGGTATCTGTTTTCAATACTTGGGCTGAGCGGTACGATTGACCCTTTCGAGTGTCCGCATTGACTTTTAAATTACTAATCCCGCGGGGTAAACAGAAAAAGTGCCTCCGGGTACGCTTGTTTACACGGTCGAGTGTACTTGCATATCTTCATTAGCCGAGCCAGCCAGCGACCGCGGCCGCTTGCTCAACACTCGTGAGGCGCGCCCGCCGCGCCGCCGCTATCCCTGGGAATTTTTATTACATTTCTTTGCTATCTCGACGCAAAACGAATTTAAATAATGACACAAATTAATATTATCTTCAAATGGACGGAATTAACTCCGCGATTAAGCTAAACACTGAATTACGTATACATGAGCGCACAATAGATATTTATCTTAACAAAACATACGCATAATGAATTTACTTGTTTCACAACGGTGGACTTCAGCCGGGCATGACTCTTTCCGGGTAGAATTTAAAATTAGAAGCATTAATTTAGATAGACTGCATGTAATATCTTCGGGGCTTATTCATTTATTTATTTGTTACATGGAGAACCAACAGTCTTGTTTCTTATAGATGTTGATCTTAGCATTTGAATAAGATTGCGTTTGGCAGGAGAGTGAACGGGTCTGGCGCGGTGGCGAGTGAGCGCAGTCGACCGCGCCGACTGATGGCTCTATACCGTCCTTTTTTCTACGTCAGATACAAACAGTACCCTTTCAGGCCAAATGAATTACTTAATTTTTCTATATCGTGCTCGGACCCTCGGCAATTCTCAACGTCGAAATAAATTAGCGTTATCCATTGTGTTAAAGGAAGCGCGCTGCCTTGAATTGGGTTCGAGTGGTTTTTTGGTCGATGTGCACTGAGGGGATTAATTTTTAGGGCAAATATTTGCCAAATTATGGTTTTCAATGAAATTATGTGATTATTTGTTGAATAGCGGTGTAGGTTGAATTATTACAATGCCTGATCCCTTTTTTTTGTCAATATTAACCACTTAAATTTGATGATATAAAAAACAGGGTTTTTTATATAATAAGTGAAAAAAAAACAAAGATGCCCGATTGGTTCCTCTTATTTTAATTGTTATAAATTTAAATATACAGTTATTGTTATTAAATAGCTTTTTGTAGATACTTTGTCCAGATAATCATTATATATCCGGCTTCTGTCATTGCAGATATATAAAAGATATCGTTTCTTTTAATAAAACCGTAAGATATTAAATGCAAAAACTTCTTCAGTATTCCTTCCAATACATTATTGAGTTATGCTCACATAAACACACATATCACAGACTTATTAAGTTTAGCTTTTGATATTAGAAAATTGCAGTCATCTTTTCATACAGAAGTGTGTAAATTGCATAGGCCTATAATTTAAAACGGATTAACTGGTAATTCATTTTTAAATATATATTATTCCATCATCATACCCAGTACACTTGAATACATTGTACTTCAAAAGAAATTATCTGGCTAGTGCAATAGTTAAATAAAAAATAATTATTATCCAAAGCTTTAAAGCCGGACATTACAATAACTGGCACAAATACAGAGTAGCGGTTTAGCGGTCCAAGATTCGAATGAAACATTAAACGTTATTAATGAGAGCGTTACCATTCACCGTGATATGAATATACGATTGTGTGTTATTAGAGATGTGCTGGTTTCGTTTCGATCTGGTATCCGTTTATGCATCGTATACGTATATTAACGATAACCACAGCACGATACCCGGCAAAGTTAGCGGAGAGTAAGTGCTGTGAAACATTAACTAGCTTTGTTTTTTCTTTTATTGAAAAAGGTTAACTGACTGAATATTTCATAGATAGAACAATAATTTTAGTTGAATAATAAATATATTTTAGCTTTACCAGTCTAATTCAAATGATTTGATTAAAAATAATTACACACCAAGAACTATTTTATGTAAAATTATAGTATTGTATATAAGTATCTAAAATTGATTATTACTCGTAACTTGGATTTATATTAAACGATGTATGAAAATTCAATAATTGGGTAGTCTTATAATGAAAACTTTTCTACGAAGTATTAATTTAGCCGGACATAGATCTATTCAACAGACTATCCGGTATCCGGTAAAGCCACAATCAAATACACCACTAGTTGTAATGTACTAAAACGCATTCTCTTTCGCTCTGGTGCTTATTAATGATATGAAATAGTTAATAACAGAACAGTGTAAAAAATAAACGATAAACAGTGTTAAACTACCGTAACCGATCGGAATTCAGCCCGCCAGTTTTGGTATTCTATTGTGCACACAATAATAGAAGTATATATTTATGTTTGGGTGCTGTTTTTGTGTCGGGAAAACTTTAATAATCACCCGCTACCTGAGAAGGTGCGCCATCCATCACGAATTAACTAGAAATTGTTATTGTCCTTTTTTATTTCTTCCTAGGAATGGCGTGGTACATAAAATGGGCTCACGTCTCTATTTGCAAACATTGTACGATAAAGTTATAAATTAACTTTATATTGCCTTTTGTGTTTGACAATGGAGTTTTTTATCGAGCATGGCACGTTTTGATGTCTGTTTCAGCTGCTAGGCAGTTGAATAAAACATTTATGTTTATGCAATAGTTTAACATGGCTGTGTTCGGAGTTGAGATGCAACACTCATGTTACAGATACCCATAAGTCTTATTTGTGGGTGTATAACGTTTACATTTGAATGCAAGACTGTTGTGACATGGGTGTGGTAAATTTGTGTATCCAATATGCAGATTAGTGGAAGGATACTTGTCCGTGCCGCCCCACGTTTCCATTCGGGGAACACACGCGTGGTTCGTGTGGAAATTATTATTGTTTAGCTTTTGGTACTCGATTCTGTTCTTCAGATAGACATCACATAAATCTGAATAAATTATTAATATTATAATATTGCTGTCTCTATTTTTGGCTACAATGTTACAATAAACCATAGAATTAAGGTTATAAGTTGCAACTTTTATACCAGCACACCTTACCATGTTATTATAATGCATTTGAAAATGATGGCTGTTTAAATACGTTGAATAAGTGCCATTTCTGCATAATGCGTCTGTATAATCTAGGTTCCAGTTCCAAACCAAACTATACTAACTTAATATAACTACGTTTAGATCCTATTTTTTATTAATTAAACGATTTTTGGGTTACTTGTTTGACACGTCCATAAAGTCTTTATTAAAAGAGAAGTGGAAAAGTAAAAAGAGTTTTAAATACGTATGAGCTTTTCGTTATAAGACAAAAGTGACTAGTAATAGGCTTGGCAGCAAGCCTATTACTACCACCAAGCAGCAACGTATTCGAATAGGCATAAGAACTATATATACAGGGTTACAGGAAAAGTCGTGCTAGATCCGTTAAGGGCGTGGAGTACCCATCATTTCTGACTTATTTCACTATGAAACACCCTACCCTAAACTTAACCCTTTTCGAGATATTCGACTTTTAATTTTTTATTGAATAATGCCGATTTTTAGGCTACGAAATTTATTTTTGTTTATTTTGTGTATCTTATTATTATTATTATTGCATTTTTACATGTGTAATAAGATGCTTTAGGACATCAATCATTAAAATAGTGCATAAGTTAATTGAATAGACCGTAGTAGACAAGTGAAAGTAAAAAAATAAAAAATATATTAGCAAGCTTATTTTTCTCTAAGGGATATCTAAAAAAAATATTATGACACTTGTTCGGCAGATATTTTTTAAAATATCTACGTTTCATCAGCTATCTAACGAGGTATAATAATCTAGGGTTTTATTCAAATGCATTGGAAAAAAATTAGTTTCATAGGCGACAGTGGAGAAGAAAATTTATACTTAGCCCTAAAAAGTAAAATAAAACATTAGGTATGCATGAAATGTCATTTATTAAAGGTTTTCACACAACTTTTTCTTATTCTACAGTTCATGTTCAACATGGCCGCCTCTATTTCTGAAACATTGTCGCATCCTTCTACGGAGACCAGTCTTCACTACTCCAGTGGTCAACGTGGTCCTCATTTTATTTGCTGCATCCACAATCCTTTCTCTTAAGTCTTCCACAGACAAAACTGGATTCGGCTCGCTGTACACAAGACTTTTCATGCACCCCCATACATGAAAATCCATGGGAGTTAGGTCCGGACTTCTTGCTGGCCATGGCAACGGCCCACCTCGTCCTATCCATTTGTTTGGATAATTTGTGTCCAGCCAGTCTCTGACACTTCTCCTGAAATGGGCAGGGCAGCCATCGTGTTGGAACCACATGTCCCTGATCAGGTTGAGTGGCAGATCATCCAGCAAATCACTCAAGTCTGCTCTCAGGAAATTTTCGTAGCTTTCCCCATTTAGATTATCCGGGAGAAAGTAAGGTCCAATCAAATGATTAGAGATAATGCCCATCCACACATTCACGCTGAATCTTCGTTGGGACCCTTTCACTCTTTTCTTATTGGGATTCCTTAGTTCTTTTGGGGCCCAGTAATGGACGTTGTGATAGTTGGTTATGCCATCTTTATCAAATTTGGACTCATCCGTCCACAAGATATTTCTTAGAAAATCTGGGTCTTCTACGTCAGCATTTAGCATAAATCTGCAAAAGTCCAATCTTCTCGCGGGGTCTCCTTCTTCAATAACGTGTACCGGCGTGTAATGGTACGGGTATAGGCCAGCAGTATGCACTGTAAACCACACTCTCCATTGCGAAAGTCCCAGATCACGGGCAACAATATTAGTGGAAGTAGTCGGATCCGCTCGAAAGCGTTGCACTATCTCATTGTCCTGTTCTTCGTCGTCAATTCGTGGTCTTCCCATGTCTGTATTTCGTCTCAAAACAGAGAAACCCTAGATTGTTAGACCTCGTTAGATAGCTGATGAAACGTAGATATTTTAAAAAATATCTGCCGAACAAGTGTCATAATATTTTTTTTAGATATCCCTTAGAGAAAAATAAGCTTGCTAATATATTTTTTATTTTTTTACTTTCACTTGTCTACTACGGTCTATTCAATTAACTTATGCACTATTTTAATGATTGATGTCCTAAAGCATCTTATTACACATGTAAAAATGCAATAATAATAATAATAAGATACACAAAATAAACAAAAATAAATTTCGTAGCCTAAAAATCGGCATTATTCAATAAAAAATTAAAAGTCGAATATCTCGAAAAGGGTTAAGTTTAGGGTAGGGTGTTTCATAGTGAAATAAGTCAGAAATGATGGGTACTCCACGCCCTTAACGGATCTAGCACGACTTTTCCTGTAACCCTGTATACATCCGGTTTTCAAAGAGTGGTTAAAGGTGAAATTATGTGCAGAACAGACATTCGATCTCGTTTCAGAGTTACGGGCGCAAAACGATGCGACTTGGGTCTAGTCATAACTAAGTAGGGGAAGGAACAAGTTGAAGAAGATAAAATATCAGGCGAAGCGTCTGCTCTGCTGGTTCCGTAACTTATTCACATAAAAAACTTAAAATAAAGGTTATCTATATTATATAATAGGTACCTATCTAGTTAAATATGATATCTATAGAATGTGTTAAAAAAAAGTAGAATTATTCCATCTCAGTTGATCGTACTTATCCAAAGATACAAAAACAAATAAATGATTTGTGTGACAATAGTTTTAAAAATCAACAAACCTTTTGAATTCAGGACGCCTACGCCTGCCTGACGCTGGCAATTTGCCAGAATTGAATTAATATTAAGAATTTTGTTTCAACAGCAGCAGCAGCAATCTCTATGTAAGTTGTTTCTTGTGATATTAGTAAAGTGAAAATTTAAATTCAGTATTCCAGTTGATCTTAACAAAACTGTTTATCACGAATCCAAAGTCCCGATATCGATGGTTCAGCTATAAATATAACAGATTTGAGTCATTTGTATAATTGGTTTGTTACTTAAAATATTTTTAGCAAATAAACTGCATTTTCGGCTCATCTAAATCCTTTATATTGCCATTTTTTATACTGTCGGTATAGGTCGCAAGTTGGTAATATCCGGTATATTTATCAACTTATTCTCCAACCTCAGACGTTCAACCTAGGTGAAGCATCAGCATTGTAGTGAAAACTCGGGTAGTAGAAAAAACAACGAGCAATAGCTTAATTACATATGTAGTCAATCCAAATAAAATCAAGATGGCTCGTTGCACAATAATTGGGATTCACTGACATAATTAAAAAAATACCTGCGTCCTTTGTCACTAACGACGACTAAAATGGCAATTAGAGAATACCTGAAAAGATAAAACAGTAATTTTAATTGATACGCAAGGTAGACTCGTTATCTATTTTGGAGTTTTTATCAAACTTTAATTTTCATTAAAATAAACTAACGAAGATTGTATCTTTTCTTTGTTGTAAGCTTTAATATTAATTCGTGTGTGAGTGCTCTTTTATCACAACTGTCATATTTTTATAATGAACTGCATTATAACAAAATCAAGTAGGCATACAATATAACAATATTTTCATTATGTACGCACATGCTTCTGAGTTCTTTCCAAAATATATGTCAAAAATCGATAACGGCGCTCACCAATACATCTGACCTATTTCTATAGCTCAAACTGGATTCCAACTTAAAATTAACTTACACCAAAACGATAAACACAAGACTATAAAAATCGCGCGAGAAGTCATAAATGTATTATAACGGCGTTAACAATAACACACATCTGCGATACAATTTAAATTCATAGACGTGACACAGACTTTCATTTTATATAATATAGGTGTATATGCAAAATAAGCAAATAATTTTCTTTCTTCCCGACAGCCAAAATAAAAACGAATTATTTGTGTAGCATATTTAAGAAGTTGTTTGTATTGATATATCAAAACAATCGCTCACTTATAAATTTGAATGTGACCCACAATGCCTCAATGCACATTGTATAGAGCACCCCGCACATTAGGTTACAAATAAATGTGCATATCATTAGACTAACAAGAGCTGTGGCGTGTGTGGTCCCGCTAAGGTATTCCAACATCCTCTCATTTATATATTACTGGAAAAGTGCCAGTTGTGCAGCTCTTCGCGGGTTCTGTAAAAATCAAATCGAGATCACGGTGAAGTCGTCTCCGTATATTATTGGGGCTAGCAAATACTGGGGCTACTAAATATTGGTGAACATTTCACACAGCGCCATCTAGCCTCAAAGTAAGCTAAGCATAGCTTGTATCATGGAAACCAGACAACTGATATAATACTTATATACTTTTTTTTAATTGGGGCTATTTAGCTGTTCAACGCGAGTTTATAGGTATTATTTAGGATATTAAAATAACGTAATATGTGAGTATAAATGAAGGCAAATAGTATATATTATTGTTATGCATTTTAACAAAGGCCTCTGCAAATGGTATGAAGACTACAATTAGACGAATACAGTCAAGATTTACTTGTCAAATCATTCATACAAAAGTATCTGATATCTCGTAAGATGTGATGGCTCAAATATGTACAATATACAAAATATTTTCTAAAATAAAAGCCATTTCTTAAGCTGCTATATGAAATATTGTTTATATCAACAGTCAGTCATTATACTATATCAGCTGATCCCATTGGTATATACATGTATGTATGTATGTAGTACATTTTGGGGTCAGAAATTATAAACACGTAACATTTGCACAGTCCAAAAAACAGCTCAATTTAGTTATATATGAATGAAACGGAACTCTAAGAACACTTTTTTATTCGTATCAATTAATGGACTACAACTCAAGCTTCGTGTAAGCCATTCAAGTCATTTGGGCCATTAGATGAAGGCTTGAATTTGGGAACGAAACCTTTAATTAATTAAAGGCTATTAACCAAATGATAGTTATTATTTGGGATAGCCTCGGGAGGCCGTGGCATACTGATGCCATGAAGCTTAGGTGTGTTGAGAAATTGTTTTTTATTTTGTATTTTCTGATTCTTTAGTCACTAGACTACGTGGGTTTTACCTACAGCATAGTATCTCGTGGGTTCAAATCATAACATAATTTGTAATAATGCTTCAATTCGAAATTATAATGGTCTCTTCTTTTTCTAAAGCAAGCAGCCATAGCTCATGTTATGTACATATGAGTTAGTGAACGACTCTTTGAATGGAATATTAAAACTGTACTCAAAGCTATATTGAATTGTGCGATGGTTTTATGAAAAGACTCATGCTTTTTTCCAAGAATATTTTTAACACACATGAAATAAAATAAAAAAGATTATTTGTATATTTTCAAATATTCAAATCAACAAATACACACTATTTACTATGATATCTATATATTCCGTGTTTTTCTTTTGGTCAAGGCTGTAAAGCCAAAACAAGGCTACACAGAACAGAGGAATCTTACATAAAACATACCTACATGTACATACATGATTTAAAAATAGAATAAAAATAAAAAAAGTGTCGTCGGAAATAATAGGCTGGATAGTTTTCAAAATTGTCATTCAAATGATTTTCACCTCGTCCGTACGCCTACGCCCCCGTACATTTCACCTGGCTGCAAGAGTTATTCATTTGTTTTCTTTGTGGTTTGTTAACAACAATGCTCAGTGGAGCCTAATGTGATGACTCGCGGGAATAAAACGGATCTACCTTGATTAGAAGGGGCATTGTTTATTCATTTCTAACCACCTGGCCTGTCCGAATGGTTATGCCTACAGCTGTAACTAAATCGTGACTAATCTTTTGATGTTTTGATTCGTACAATTTCAAATTGGTATTGTATGTGAATAAAATTGAAAATAAATTAAAAATAGTTTTTGACCTTTCTGTGACGCATACATATAATTAAAACCTTAAGAAATCCCAATTATAAAAAAGCCAAACCTGCCAAAATTTCAAATTGAACTTGTATCACATAACATATCCGAAATATGCTAATGCGACTATAATGGAGCCAAAACAATAAGAAGTAAGTAATAGAATCTACGGTGCTCCATCAATCATCCAAAGAACATGATCTTATCTGAAATGGAACTCATCATTTACGGATCTTTCCATAGGCGGCGCTGGCCGAATGTTATTAATAGATTTATATCTGGTCATCAAATGAAACTTAGCCGCTGAGCTCATACAACAAAAATATAGGTAAGTACACTGTACATATTCTGTGCCAACGCGAGATACCAGACAATTAGCACTCGAACACGTGAATCACTTAGAAGTTATTATGTGGAGATTACAACAGCGCTAATAAGTATCGATACGTAAGTTATCACCCAATAATCTTGTCACACTCATCCTCAATTGCGAATATCATTAACTCCCCCATCTGCCTATCATGAAATCAATACACTGTCTTATTCTCGTTTCAAACCATATTCTATTTACAAACATACCCTGATGACATCACGATAATAATTTCCACCCTCTAATGCAGATAAACGCAAAGTTATTAAAAAAAATATATGCAAACCACACTTTATGTTAAAAAAAAACATATTTTTAACGTAGTAATGAAACTATTTTGATAGACTGCATCTGCTGTTTTGTATTATACGAGTAATCATAAGTTTAAAAGATAACTTAAGTTTTATTTTATAAGCTGTGACTTCGAAATAATCTGGTTTCATCGTTCAAATTTTAAATATGTGTAACAAATTATTTCATCTCTACGCATCTCAAAAAGAAACCACATGCAGAGCAGGAGACGTTAAACAAATCAAAACCACAGTCTCGACTACCGATTTTTAAATCAAATTCTTTGTATAGATAATCGATAACAATAAAATGTTGTATAACTTTATGGAATTTCTTACGATAAATATTCAGCGACACCATAAAGGAGTTACCTAGATGCATAAAATGAACACAAAGTATGTTTTGTTTGACAGTAATATTCCTATTTCTAAGCGGAGTAGCTTAATCTGGGTGGACTTTCCAATACGATTATTTATCTCGGCAATAGTAGAAAAGTAACCTATTAATTTAAATAACACAAGAATTACATCAATTGTGTCAGTTGAAAATTGAGTTGCAAGATCCATCCACATATATATTTCTATATCCATACTTACGCAGTGTGTTCTATATATACTTGGTACAAGTAAAAATATTAAGTCGGATACCTCAGTAGAAAGTACGAGATAATTAAATAAAAATGTACAAATTAATTTAACCTTCAATCCTAAGTGGTTTGAATGTAAACAAGTAGAATTTTACGACTCCTAATAACGACTAATAATTCTACTTGACGACTACAAAACGTCATCTACGGACATTCAAAGATGTAAGATCACCATTGATTAAATCACAGTTACCTGTATGTCAGTAGATTACTGTATAGTTACTACGACGCGACTGACAGCAATGATAAGTTAAACTTTTTTCTCCAGATAATCGTATCAGAGAAACTACCGAGATGGAAGCGAATGATATATAAAAAAAAAAGTTCAATATCATTATGCCAGTACCAACATGGAGTTACTTAACAAGATTGTATGGCTCGTGTGTAGATAATGATTGTATTTTATTAGAGGTATGTTCTACACGGGTAATTCATGTATCTCGATTTGATAGTCAATTGCTGGATTCGATCTAACGAGATGAACCGTTGTACGAGTCCATTTTGAAGGCTGATTGATTGAACAACGGCGCCTCGAAAATTGCTGAATTTTTACTTTCTTTTTGGTTTTCTGGAGTACAGATACAGATAATCACAAGGAATGACGTTATTTAAATAATTGAACATAAATACATTATTTAAAACTAATTATAAAAAAATAATGATTAAACGAACTTACCTATATGTGAAGTTTTATCCTATCGAGGTAATATAATTGAAATAGTACTGTGATGTAATTTTTTTTTTTTTTTTTTTTTTATGTTAAAAACTAGCAGACGGGCTAACGGGCCACCTGATAGAAAGTGGTCACCGTCGCCCATGGACATCTGCAACACCAGAGGCATTGCTAATGCGCTGCCGGCCATTAAGATAGGCATTAACCCGACGCTTAAAGGTCGCCATGTCGAAGCTCCCTGGAAAAACGGCTGAAGGCAGATCATTCCATAGCTGACAGGTGTAATGATAAGAAATGTTAATTATTTTAATTCAAAATTTCTTTGAATTTTCCTTCGTTTATTTTACGTAGAAAATATGGCTCACACAATCGAAATAACATGCTTCAAAATTACTCTTCAACAAAGTGAATACAAATAGGAATACTTTGTTGTTTTAATGCAGTCCGCCCTTTTTAAATCGTCATGCACTCAGTTGCAGTCATTTACATAGCACCTCGATGCATTATATCCGTTGCCCATATTAATACGTTGACTAGTTGGATCCACGCGTTTTCAAATACGACTCGTCGGCTAAGGTATCGATATAATGATCTATAATAATATTATTTTAGATATTCTTGGCTTAGCAGTAAACCGATGATCTGGGAAAATAGGGTCCACGCAAGTACAGTAGGTTTACCTACTGACACTTTATTGATTTCTTAGGACAAAATTACCAGATTTATGTGATGTGATAGGTGCAATTCTCTGCAAATTGTTTTGGGTGAATTGGTTGTATGTAGTGAATAAAACAATACCAAAGTCGGGCCAAAGAACAGTGGGTTCTCATCAGGTGGACCATCTGCTCTTTACTTCACATCAGTTATTGATTTCATCCTTGAAAATGAGTCATGCAACATGGAGACAGATAGATAACGAGCATATCTAAAAAAACATTTCAACTACCACGATATGGTATTACAAAACACTGACCAGCGTGAGGCACGGTGTATCCATACCTTACCAATTCCAGAAATATATTCAGCAGGTGTCGCCGTATTTACATACAATTTACAAAGACATTCGTATTATAAATCCCCATTCGAGATCCGGTGTGATCGGTTTCGTAAGCTACTAAGTACATTCTTTGAGATCTCTGTAAGCACATAAGCTTAAACAAACAGAACAGTAAACGTACTTGAAGTTTAGTCCGCAGTTCAAATTCATGGAACATTATTTAAAGAAATACCAAGAATGGAGCCGCATGTTCGGGCATAAAATGTAGTATGTATGTGACAGATTCTCGGCAACATGTTAAAGTCACAAAATCCAGTCACTGTATCAAACTGTGAAAACATCGACTATCATCATCACCGCACTTCACATAGTGACGATTTCAAAAGTTTATTGCATCTTAAATCGACGGAAGTTGCCATAAATTTGTAAAGAATTTTGAAGAGAGGAACCCATTAAAAGTTACAGAATATTGTTATACAAACACTAAGTAGAATACTAAAAGCAATAAAATTACAGGTGTAAAATGTGTCATTTTATAATCATTTTATATTACATCACACTTACATAATTATACATACTTAATAATTTCGAGACTCAGAACGCGCCTAGGTAAAATATTTGTATGAGCAATGCAGTTCAAACCTAAAAGCAATACAGGTTTTAAAAATCTGGAGGTAATATTTGAAATATAATCTTCAGGAAATTAAATTTGCTACCTCTGCACAAAGTTGAAGCAAACAATATCAACCTTATAATTTATTTTATTTGATAGCCATACATTTAGGCCCAATGAAAGTACTTGCAGAGAGACTAACATTAGCCTTTTGGTAGGCAGCTAAACGTTAGCACAATGAAAAGGCAACTATATATTATTGAAGTGGATGATACAGGTAACTATGAGCAAACAAAGCGCATTGAGTTGTTGGCCACCCCGAGCCTGTGCCGCCCACGACCAGTCGTGACGCTTACTACCTTCTGCATCGACTCAGGGCGGAGTAATGGCGGAGAGCGATTGGGAAAACGAAATAATACCAAGATTGACTTTTTTTTAGGGAATAAAAAATTTATAAAACAACCACCCATTATTTACAAAATGGAATGAATATAATTTGGACTACGGATGCACGCCGATAATTCAAATAACAATGTTAACATTGATACATTTGACTTATTTGCTAACCAACTAACATAGGGAACACTAGTAATTGCAATCCGATCGAATTTTGCTGTATCGATGGTTTATTATTAATTCTCAAGGAATAAAGATATTATTAATATTATAAATCTTATAAGTGTGACGACCCTAAATCAAAGACCAGTGTATACATTACTTCCCGCTATTTGAAGCCACCTTTTTAGGACTTATGTTGATTTTATTCGAGTTCTAGTTTGCAATTTGTTTCACCCGCTAGCGGTGATGGGCGTGCCGCTGTCACTCGCCACGAGACTTATGCTCACGTAAAGTTTTATATCCACCGCTGATATCTTCGCCAATGCGCTCAGAATATCAATAAGCGCAAACTACAAATGAAATACCCCACTGTAAGCGAATCTAGTTGTTTCGGTGTTATTTTAACAAATAGGATCTTGTTTACTTTTCAAATTGATTCTTTAATAACTTCAAACTTTGCAACTTGCTTTCAGTAATCAAGAAAAGAAGACGTCGTATGACAGCAATGAATATATAATTATAAGGTATGTAAGATCTAGAAAGAATGTCTTGTCATTTGTTATTTTTTGTATTTTGATTTTGATGACAACGTAGTCCGTCATTGTGGCAGCCACTCTGGGATGTAGCGTAGCTAACCATCTCGAAAAAATAATTTGTCTTGAGTGTCAACTAATCTCAGATTTATCAGAATTTAATTGTGTGTGAGTAGCGTACAATTATTACACATATTTTAATACAGCACAAACTCGATATACATCCTGATATAGCTGACCAGGATGTAAACATGAGCCCTGTAGTACGATTGTTTGATTTAGTTTGTAAATAAAATTTGAAACAAAAATCGCATTATTTAAATCATCTAATATTAAAAAGTACAAGGTTTTTATGGCGTTAACCTCACTCCGAGGGTAATATTATGTAATCACAAGTAACGACAAAAATATTCATATCGTAGAAGTTTTTAATTATAAATCGTCGTGAACACACGATAAAGTAAATAAATGGGAACCCACGTTCGTTTGATTATCTCATACCGGGCTCTATTATTTTAGGGGACGCTTTTATTGTGCAGTAAATATTTTATTTGACGATAAGAGCAGTAAGTAAAGATAAAGCAAATTGATCGGGACTTGGGGTTTTTGAAAGTTTAAGTGAGAAGTGGGCGGACTTAATTGATACTGTGAGATTGTGCAAACGGCATAGCTTCGGACATTTGATAGTCTTGTCTCAAATTCAATATTTAATAGCTTCGATATATCATGTCACTATGTGTTAACTGATTTGTTTCTTTTTTTCCTACCATAACAGTCTTTGGAAATAGAAAACAAAACTATGTACTATGTTATATATATTAAATAAAATGCTCTTGAACTCTATTTGAAGACCTTCCTCAAAATAAACATGCCAATTAAGGGATTTATTCCAAATACTTTTTCTTTTAGGGTTATAAATGATGCATTTTTATTATTGACTTTGTTTTTTAAGGATTGCCATATACCTTGTTTGGTGCTGCTAAGTAATATTTTTAAATTAATCGTATTAATAGAAGTAAATTATTTTTGATACTTGACTAACCAATGTTGTTAGATAGCTAATTATAATTTTAACATATCATATTATTGAATAACATGACATCGTCACATTTCAATCAGATGTAAGTATATGCCCATGCAATATTGTTATCCCGCGAATAGGCATACAAGCGATATTAAATCCAATATTGTATTAAACATATTGCTCGTATAAAGCGGCAAAATCAATTTAATCGTGTTTAACCATGAAGCTAATTTTGCTGGATTTGCCTGTAGGTACATAATTGTACGTCGCGAATTGCCTTAAGCGATTACCCCTAAATTAAAACGGATTTCATACGTACAATGTATGCTCAGTATTTCAATTTACATAATTTTGAACAGTATGAGTTTTTATAGCTACCAAGGAATTTTAGTTCTGAACTAATGCCAATTTCAGTGTTCATAACTTTTTACAACGGATGCAGTAACTTATTACGAATCTGAATAGATATCATTTCTGTGCATTTTCCATACCAAACTTCTTAATATTTTCACTGCACTGAAGGGACAAGATGCTTTCTGCTATGAACAGGATTTATTAGGTATTTATGTTCAAACTACCGAATTAATACAGATGTTTTTCATCAATATTTTAGAACACATATCTAAAAATGTGTATATTTAAACCTCATTGGCAGCGCTTACTTCGAATTCAAATAGCAATTTCCTCAATTTCTCTCAGCTGTATTTCAGATACTACTTTCATAAGTTTAAAGAAATTTATTAATGTGACTAATTACTCTATACCAGCATTCCCTGTCGTTGGTATAAATAAATAAAAAAATACGCAACACCATGAACCACCGACCGAGAAAATCGGATATTGACAAATTCAATGAAGTCTCATTTTTGGTTTGTATCATTTATTTATAAATAAAATCGTTCTCATTTCCATCTCATTCCACTGTCCATAATATTAAGGGTTTGTGAAGTGAAAGCTCCCCTTTTGTTGGTGTATTTTTATTAAGATTTAATTAAGTTTCTCTCCACTGGTGAACATTAGGCGTGTGCGAAGAGATTACACAAATCCCGTGCTTAGGTGCAAGCCCCGATGCTTATGTCGCGGGTCCAGACATACCGACGGAAGGCGCACGATTATTTTAAGGTGATCATATTCGCCTGCTAATTAAAAATATATTTATGTGAATGATTGCTTTTTCCAACGATTATTTTGATTAAGGCTTAAACCTACGTGACCGAATTCATTGGTTATTTACTTGGTTTATGATTTGTCCTGGCTATCAAATTAACGTTTAAGTTCTCAAATGGTGTGTAACTCGCAAAATGGCCCACGGAGTCTCGGCTTACCCCTTCGGAGAAATAGGCTTGAATCTATGCATGTACATATATAAGAACCAACCTTCTAGTCCTTTGTCAATTTGAGTGGTAGCCTACAATATAAGCTTCAGCTGAAACAATATCATCATGATCATGAACGCTCGTTTCTTTCTAATTAAAATGATCGTCTGAAATGCTTACAAGCATGCATTCGAAATCGTTCGATATGTGTTGTCTCGACGCGACTCTCAGGCGAACCGCCTTTATTGTTCGGTAATAGAAAGCAGCATTATGTGTCTTAACCCTAATAGTATATGTTATCGAGCATCTTATGTTTTATTCAGAGGAGATTAGGCACGCTGTGCGCACGCCTAGGATTTTTCATATATTTCCATCGCCTTTCGAAGTAAGTAGGTACAAAGAGGTTATTCAAGATTCTTTGCATCTATACAATTTTGATACGAAATCGTTTTTTATTATTTTTATAACATAAATAGACAAATGAGTTTATAAATCGAAAAGGGAATATGAATAAAAACTCTGGCAACACTTTGCTTGAATAGATTTTACTCTAAATTATAATTTGAGACGTTTTTTGGAAACTAACCCCAAATATTCTTCACTCGTGAAGTCAGAACATGTCCGATTTTTATACTTATCAATAATTCCGTAGAAGCAATTCGTTGTGTTTATAAAACTCAAAATCTTATTTATGTTCACTTCTCTATACCACGTGAATAAAATTCAGATTCAATTTGGATTCATACTCGTACATAGTTTTTATTTCGGTTTAATTATTCAACGCGAATGATGAGTACAGAACAAAAGTAATTGAAGCGTGAATGCATAATAATTTAGAACTCTACGGGGCACCAAATTCTGATTAAAACAAAATGATTAAGTGCCCAATGTTGATTAATTGACTATGGAATTGGATTCGGAAGCGCTATTTTCGTACTAATTTATTATTTGTTTAGTTAAACGCAGTTGAAATCCAAATCGGCTGTATTCAATAAATTTATTTGAAAATTATTGTAATTATGGTATATGCTCATTTCGGTTCCCTCGGAATTAGAATAGAAGTAACTCAATGAGCTGAGAGAAGTCAAAATATAATTTGCTCCCAATATTTGGTAGATATTTTGTGTAACAGCGTAATTGGTCTAAGCACAAATTAGTAATTTTATCTGCAGAGTTGTTTAAATTCTGTGTAGTTAATAGTTGTAAAAAGTTATGTAAAACAAAGCACGTTTGCTTGGTTTGTTTATTAAAATGAATCAAATTGTTAAAATTCAAACGCCAAAAGAGAGTTACCTAATGTTTTAATTAGTTTAGCATACACATGACTATCTGAATGTTCCAAAACTCACCTCTAATAACATTTAGGATATAAAAAAAAATAAAGGATTTTCAGTAAGTTAAAGTAATTTTGGTATATATTCATGAATTAATTTGACGTGGAACGCGGGCACGTCCGATTTACCTATCTATTTTATAAATATCCCGAAACAGTAATGAAATGGTAGTACTATTCGTCGAATTCGCATTTTATTGGCTATTTTTGGATGGAGAGTTAACTGAATGACTCACCGCTCTTTTCATAGGCTGTCCTCCAAAGCCTGACTATAATTTGGTACCTATTTTATATACGTAGTTTTACAATTCCGGCAAAAAGTATTAAATGAGTACTAGTTCGCGTAACAGTGGCGGCGATGAGCTTATCGCTTGTCACATCTACGTTTCCATAGTGTATCCCACAATGGGAAACTGGCTAATTGAAGTGTTCCTAGCCATTCGAAGAAAAAGGGCGTGTCTCATTGTATGTAAACGGTGTAAATATTTTCCATGCTGAATGTTGCATTATTCTATTTTCGACTGACACTGTACTGATTAGTTAAGCGATTTGACTACGCTACGAGCGCTGTGAGCGCTTCATGATTAAAAATAATGACTGCGGGTAATATTTTGTTGAATTAATGACGCTACAAAAGGACGATCGAGTCCGATTGGCCGGCTCGTATAGACGCTCGCTTGACGGGCAGCTGCAGAATGAAATTATGAGCATTTTTATTTCTTGGCCGCGTACACCTGCCCGGCCGCGGCCCGACGACTGACACCTACCCCATTATACGCCGGTCCTCGCATACCTCAAAAAAAAAATCCCAACAATAGAATCCCGATCGCAGACGCATGAGAACTTATTATTGGCCCTTTATGTGAGCCTTTCATTTTTATACATCTTCATACAATCCTGACCATTAGCCGAGGCGTGTGGGCAGTGGGCTCGAAGCTAAATAAAACTATTGTTACGCCAAACAATTCATGGAAGTGAACATCTTCATGAGTCTGCTCTATTGTTGCCTGAGGCAGCTCGACGTTTTAGAAGGGAATTTATTGCCAATTTCAGGAAATGTTTACAGAAAAGTGAGTGAATGGTAGCGAAGTGAATTACTTATTGTAATGAAATAAAGGAGGCCAGATTGAAAGCGTCCGATGAAAGCCGACGTCACCGGGCCAGGACACTGTTTGATGATAATGATTTATGGCGACAAAATCGCGACCTTAGCGTTAATGCAGGGAACGATAAATGTGTCGACAGGTTCTTTGTTCGGGCTCTCACTTAGTAAACAAATGAAAAAAATATTATAAAGTTCAATGCGGGACATGTTTATTCAGTGGCTTGTATCTAAACAAACGCGCCTGTAAAATAAAAGAAAATACAGCGCAATTCGTCGGTGAGAAATTCTCTACGTGAACTCATAACTGTTGGCGACCGCAGGTGTGAACAAAAACGTGCAACCGCAACCACGCCGCGCCGCGCCGCAGTCTCGTTCGCAGCAATCATCTCGGTACACGCTGTTCTATACTTAGCCCGAGTCAAGACAGGATTAGTGACAGCAAGGTGCAAGCTCCACACGCGACAACGAATTACATGAAACAAATTACAATGTACTCGAAACGAGTTACAAACGACTTCGAAGAAGCTGTCCGAGCACGCAACTTAATTAGTACATCGTATCGTAGATGGTCATTACCCAAACCGAGAGATGGTACCACAAAATCTTGTGTTCACGACGTTGCGGTAATGATTCAGAAGCGGCTTTCGGGGGGCGAAACTCAACCTTCCGGTTATACCGAGGACGAGCAACTTCGTTAGCCGCCGCTCCTGTAATGACTCGCTTAATTCGAGATAATTACGCTCCCAGCGAACGCAAACGTGGGCCAGAGAATTTATCGAAACTAGACGTCGCCGCGACGGAACGTGCCTCGCGATATTTCCTTTCGTGTAAGTATTCCTCAAAGGGCTTTGCGTAGGCCGCGTTTACGTCCCCGTCCCCGTAATAGGACACAATAAATCAGCCGCCGGCTACAAAATGTCGACTAAATACCAGTTTATTCGATTTGAACATATTTTAATTTGTATGCGTAGAGCGACGCCGCTTTTCCCTTCACGAAGTTTAAATATCCGTTCATATTTTAATAAACAACATTATTTCTTGAATCACGTGCGCATTAGTCATCCTGTCAAAAATCGCTTCTCTTTAATCAGGAATGAGTGAAGCGGTTAATATTCGCGATCCGCCGTACGCGGCACGACTGAAGACATCCTGTCGTTTTAATATTCTTCGCTTGCAGAGTCCTTTTAAAGCGAATTTTTCCCTATTTAGAATATTCAACTTAGTTTTATTTTTTATTTTGTACGTCGTCGTTTAGGCATTCTGTCTGTCAGTTCAGAATAATTCAGATTAAATACACCTACCGCGTCGCGCCGCCTTATGAATGCTAAGGAGCGGTGGCGGCGGGCGGCGGGCGGCGGGCGGCGGGCGGCGGGCGCGGCGCGAGGCGCTCTCACTGGAATTGAAAACGAGCGCGGTTGATGTTTTGTTTTAATACTCTCACATATTTGCCTTCAAAGTAAGAGGTTTTATTTGATTTGTTCTGAACAGGAGAGTTTCAGTTAAACGATTGGGGTTGTTCGGTTACAAGGCTAAGTTAACATCTGAGTTTTATTGAAATTAATCCCTCGTTCACTGGGTCGTTGCATGTGAAAAACGTTATTTGAATCGCAATGCAACGGAGTCAGCACTTTATCACAGTATATTTATTCGAAACTATGAGAAACGTTGGCGTTATTGCTCTTTAGAAATATTACGTCTAGACCTGCGAGAATGTTGCAAGAGAAAAACGAATGCATCAGTACGCAACGAGCTCATACAGTGGCCGGTCTATTGTTAGCGTGATACGCCGCGGTAAATTCCCGGCAAACTAACGCCTACCGCATTCATCTCCTTATATATAATTACAATATAATTACGCCATAAATATCTAGCTTTCGCCAAATCACTTCAGTATTAATTAGATTTGCGTTATCGGAATCACCACAGAATGCTTCGTCGAATTTATCGTCAGTAATCACAATTATCGTTGTTATCATTTTATGGAGTATCGAAATCGACTATCACGTTCGTGACTGTCGTGACACGGTCGTATTATTTTTCTAGTCAACCGCAACAGTGCGTTAACGGAGCCAGCGCTGCCGTCCCTCCGGCGACATTTATTTTAATCTAGTTCTCTTCCACTTTGCAGCGGACACTAAACCCGACTCCATTCTTTATTTACGCCTTTTTGCAGGTGGCAAAGCTTTACAGTTGTACCGTTCCGGGAAATACTTGCTTCGGCTATTGATTTTTCTGCGACTGTTTCATAATTAATTATGCCTGCCGCAAATTTCCGTCGTACATATAATTAAGATATATTGCGTTCGGAAGCGTGACTTGGCTTAAAAAATGTGGGTAACACATGCGTAATGCCGTAATTTAGATAATGTATCTTCATTATTTTTAGATAGGTACCTAATGCTGAACAGAGTATTCACACGACTTCGTACAGGGAAGTTATACCTCACCTTATCTTACAGTGATTTATTAGGTATATCAACCTCCTAAAAATGTATATTTCTTGTTGCGTAGCACTTCTTACCTTAAAACCACATTATTTTATAAAAGTCTAAAAAAAGGTAGATTAATTTGCTGGTGTATATTTAAAATATTATTCAAAGTAATATTTGATCGACTGATCTACCAAAAATGGACAAAAATTTCTTTTGACTAGTTCTGTATTAAAAATATTATATTAAATTTTCGAGAGAAGTATACTTACCACAAAGTATTGAAACGAAAAGTGATGGGATTGCTGTCAGCCATAATGATTAAAATTGTTGATCGAAAAACGGAACCGTTATTCTACAATTCGAGCTACGGATCCGCTCCTATATTGATTCGGTGTGATATCGCAACATCTATTAATTCGAAATAACAATAGCAAACCCAAAGCTACGCCATGTTTCCATCTCACATTCATTTCATTGTTGTTCATAATTGTTTTTTTTGTTTGGCGATTCCAATTGTGCGATAAGCTCAAAGCATAACACGAATGAATGTTAAAAAGAGACGGCAAAATTCAATCTCAAATCGAATGTAATGTAAACACCGCGAAAGACGGCCGAGACGAACCGTAGACAGAAGAAAAACAAAAGTCCCAAGAACGATCTATGCTACCGAGGGGCAAACTCGAGCGAAATCAAAATCTTAAAGAAAAAAGGATGAGAATATCCCATAAATTACACCTGCCCCGGTGAAATATAAAGCGGAGATATTGTTTTAAAAGTAAGTCCCGGGCGGGTGATTACGGCTCGGCAGCTAACCCAGACTTGAATTCCGATAGTTTTTGCGCCGGTAAAAACTGATATTCCGTTCGGCCGCGTTCTGTCCGTATATTGAGTTAATGTCGGTCGTGATTGTGAACCTGTCCTTTTTAGATCGATGGGTGTGAGCGAGATGAAGCTTTGTTTCATCGGGGTTGGTTCGAATCGCATTTTATGGTAAGTTGGCGAGCCGGAGCCGGCAGGTGTAGCGATGCACCTGCGGCGCGGTCGAGCGAGATCACATCGCAAGGACGTCGAACCCGCTCACAGCCTCGTTTCTTGCGCGTACGAGAATCTCCATGTAAATAACGCACTCCACATAACTCCGAAGAGAATGCTACATAAATTAACTAATGATATGGGACCTCTGTCCCATATCATTAGTTAATTTATGTAGTAAGTACGGGCGCGATTGGAATACTCTACAAACACTTTACATTGCCTGATACGCGTTCTAGATAATGAAATCGCGACAG
Organism: Chesias legatella; assembly: GCA_947359385.1. Classification (NCBI taxonomy): domain Eukaryota; kingdom Metazoa; phylum Arthropoda; class Insecta; order Lepidoptera; family Geometridae; genus Chesias; species Chesias legatella. The sequence goes on along the minus strand of OX375765.1, from coordinate 4,413,084 downwards.
TGTACGGAGAAATGCAAAATTGTATCTGTCCGAAGGTATCTCAATGGATAAATGGTGTTGGTTTAAGGTAGGCGAGATTGGCAGTGTGATTGTAAGGACCATGTTCGCTCCTATTTATAGGTTTGCTTAGATTAGTAGGGATTGATAAATTCTAAATGGTGCCGTACATTTTGCCGTCGTAAGAACATTTCGTATCGTAAACGATGCTTTTAATTCCAGATGCAGAGCACTGTTCGTGCGAATAGCGAAGGGAAATAGTTGAGATCGTTAATTATGAGATAGTCAAAACGTTTAATTAATAGTTTTTACGCTTAATTGTCCAGTTTTAATGAGTTTATAAGAAAATATATATACTCGTATTTGAATGAAAAGATATTCACTATTTATTACAGTTTTAAGCTCAGCAATGCGACACAAACATGAAATAATTCTTTCACGTATAGACCGAAACAGCTGGTCGAATAACTCGAAATGTACTTTAACAAGTTCATTCCATCAAGAATGAACGACGCGCTTATAACTCAATTTGAAATAATTTTTTCCAACAATGTGGCTCTAATTAGTACCTAGAAATGTTAGATAATCTGGTACTGTATTTTTCTATTAGCTTTTGTACCAACGTTAATATTATTTTCGTCCTTGTTTATAAAGTTCAATGCTGTTCACTGACTTTGAAATAATAAAATTCTTATCGAAATTATTAAACAAGAACAAATAGTCTGCGAAGTTTAGTTTGAGTGTATATACTCGATATTTTCTGGTCATCAAAGCTCAAAAATACACAAAGTCTTGCAAGAATCAATATTTGGAGCACAAACAATCTCAAATCTATTAGTTTAAGTGTTTTGTGTCTATATAACTATTATAATCTTTTAATTAATATAAGTTATTCATGAACCTAATGTCCTAAAAATAGCTCATAATGTAACTACTTTTTTGTATCTACTGACAGGGTTTCGTTCGACTAAATATCACCTGATGTTTAGCTTACAGTAACGCCTCGCTACGCTGAGTTGGGAACTGGATCTCAAGTGAGGCAACCGGAACACAACTTTAAGTGACTGGCGGCATATTTCCAACTTGATAGTTATGGCTAGCTAAGGTTTATGCCCTGGCTCTTATGACCTTTCAGTATGTTTTTAAAGATATTTTCTCTTCACCGGAAGCTCAAGCTCTTTGTAGAGTTCGTACCCATAACGTACAGATAGAGGCTGCCGTCACTACCGACTAAACCATCATCGCTTAAACCAAAGTTTCTTCTTGGACCCACTTGGTGAGGCTTGTTTCAAAAAGTTGTATCTTGTAAGTTGTATTTTTCAGAAGGTGGAACTTGTGAACTAACACCAAACCTATGTCTATGTCAAGCAGTAACAGTTTTGCTTACTGTGTTCAGGGCTGAAAGATGTGGGTGCTGGTGAAATAACAGACACAGTTTTTTTTTACATAAGGTGACCAATCTGCTATTACCGCAACTTATTTACATTAAAAACACAATTTCTTACTCAGCTATAAAGTAATTAAAAGTACCTACTTACAAAGATTTCTGCAACAGCGTAAATAAGTGATCTTGACGTTTTATGAAATCGCGAGATATAGGTGCAAAATACCAAGAATAATTCACTGACGTATATACCTAATGCTGTTATTACTACTAATCAGTCATAAATTATTTTAGATAATCGATTGCCATTGAATAGCGGCTATATTAATCAATAATTGGTCACTATTATTTAATTACTGCAACAGTTTTCACAGGCAACAGAATTGAGCTTGTTCACTGTTTAACACTAAGTAAATAGAAATCATAAGACACTGTAAAATGCAAGTAAAAAACACGTTTTCTTAAAGATTATTATATAATATTTTCATTTGCCGTTGTTTTGCCATAGAATTGGAATTGCGAGTCTGTTTAGCTTGCAAGCCACGCCTGGATTTAGTTGCTTTATCAAGTTTACTGTTTTATTACTTTTATTAAATTTTACGAAAAACTTTTTATCTTCCTACTTTTATGTCATAAACGTGAAAGTTTGTGAAGATGTATGGAAGTTTGTTACTCTTTCACGCAAAAATGGCTGAATGGATTTGGATGAAATTTGGTACCAAGATTGCTTATATCCTTCAGGATATATAATAAATAATCATTTAACACGTGCTACTTTGATCCCGGAAATGTGCAGTGTACCCGTTGGATGACATATTCATCGCGGGTAACACCGCGTGGCGCTGCTAGTATATTACAAAAGCTGATTGTCCAGCCTGATGCTAAGTTGACTTTCCCTGCCTATCCACCTATGCAACTTGGGTCTGTCACTACTTAAGTAAGAAAAGACCCTAGTTGCAACAAATGGCATTCATAAATTCGAGACGTGAAACTGGGATGTCTGATGTGGCTCACTGACATACTTTCACGGTGACCGTCTCAAACCGGAACATCGTAAAGCGAAAATATTTTTGACTGAAGTTAGAAATAGCTATGGTAACTTGGCTCAAGCTACCATACCATATACCTTGCGATAACTTTTAAGATTTGAAATATGAATTTGTTTTGTCGTGGTTATCACTGAACCATTTGTCCACGCAAAGCTACACAGTTCTCCCGGCTTTATTATTATTGCATTATCGAAATAATTTATTCGAAATGCTTACCGATTGTTGTTTGCTGAAAATTCAAATCGACGTTCCAAATAGACTTACCTGAAATAAAAAAATAAGCAATTTTATATGACATAACATCAAGAGAAGTCGGTTATTAAATAGAAAAATAGGTTTTCAATAAGAAAAGTTACTGATTTTTTTAGAAAATATAGCGCAGTTTATCGTTGCATAATTAAAGTATTGTTGTTCACTTGTTAACCGGTAACCGGTATATAAATCCGGTACTCGAAATATCCGGAGATCGGAAGAGGCGAGTTCTGCCCGGATATTGAATATTGATCGCACACCCTTAACCCTGATGTATTGGGGGTCGTTACCGCCCCCCAGGGATGTTTGGCTATCATTCAATTGTGAGCGGAAAAACAATAACTTGCTTTACTTAAGGTCGGTGAAAAACAAAGTTTTTTGACTGGGGACAGAGCCGAGAAAAATGTTAGCCAATTTTATTAGATTGAAGAGAGCGAGAATGTGATGGCCCGTCAGTACAGGTATAGTATAGTATAGTCAGTCAGTATCTAATCTGGACGTTGCATATGAAATCCAGACTTGCACCAATGAGTTTCATGATCGAAAAAATCATTTCCGCTATACCACTTTTCAAAACGGTGAAGCAACAATATCGTGAGGAAAAAGGCTTCTAGAACTAAAATCACAGATGTGTGACTAGTCCATAAAATGTATGTTTTGATTTTGTCAGATAATAATAATGATGTTTATTTACTTCTCTCACAATACAGTCAGCACTTAAGTTAACAACATAGTAATACCATAAGATAAATCAACTAACACTGTGAGAGACTGGTGCCTGGAGTAAGTTCATGAGAACTTGAATTACTGATGAATCAAACGTCCTGAATCTAGTGGCTGCCATTAACCTAATTTATTTTGTTGCTACGAATTGAAATCCTTTCAGTTGATTCTATTAGCATATAGGTCCTATAGAGATAGATAGAATTAAAATAAGATGAAAGATCGATAGAAAAACGCGGTCTCCTTAATTTGTAGGTAATAGTTATGTAGTGAACATAATTTTTATATTATTTTCTTCCAATGTATTTATACAACTATGATAACAACTGGAAACAAACTGGAATAGATGAAATGATGCAACATCGGTGATAAAAAAAGAAAGAAAGAAAAACTTCCTAATAAAAAAACAAGTAACATAAACATTGCGATAAAATGTTTTGTTATAAGATTTTACAACAAAATAAGCAAGTGGCAACAGCGGTCTTTTGTTGCAAAGCCAAGAGATTGAGTAATACAATTTTTCAATTTAAAGCTTAAAATTAAAAAATTGTATTACTCAATGCTCAGCTGTATGATCCTCATTTCATATTAAAATAACTACTTAAAATCTGTACCCGGTACGCGTGCCTTGAATGCGGACTATAAACTATTAAAATATAGTTCGGGTAAGTACAGCCATGCGGGATAACCTAGGCCTGTGTGCTACTCAAGGATGTCAAAAACGTAAAACGAAGGTAAAGTTATATTCTGAGTCGGAGTTTACAATTTCGGACACATTCGAGAATAATAAGAGTGAGTTTGAAGTTAAATAAAGTATTATAATCAAAGTAATAAAAAATAAATACATGTACGCAAATTATCTCAGTATTTGCACTAACCATTTGTTACAAATAAAGTATATTGAAACACTTATAGGTATAAAGAAAATATTAAATTAATATTTGTTTGAATAATTCAAAATGCTCAAATCCTTTATTGATTATGGCTAAATTCAATGTATTGGGACCTAATGATAATAATAATCTAAAACTTAGTTTATTATTCTCTTCAAAACCATGACCCACATATCCCATGACGAAATTAATATGGAATTAAAACTACAAACATAAAGTTGGCATTTCGGAGTCAAAACTGTACAATCATTATAGATTGTGGCTTGGTAGCATCCCTAATGCAAATAACTTATTCAAACCCATCGGTGTTCATGCCCCTATGCGGACGTGAGTTGTGTGCGAACGTCGTTATATGGGACAACTTTGTACCAACTTTGCAAGAGGTTGTATTTTTTTCTATAAATACTTTAGCGGTGGAAATTGTGCAGTGAACCAGATGCAGTAGGCACCTGGCTATCCTAACGCATTTATGTACGACATTTGTGAATAAATGCAGGATAGGAGGAAAGAATTTGCATTTTCTATTCCATCGAACGGGTGTTTAAGAATGGAAAATAGTACTAAACTGTTACGTAGCTAATATTTTAATCGGAAGATTGTCTGTGACATAGGTACGGACATACTGGAAGATAATTTTAGCTTACCTTGAAATAGATGAGTTTTTGTTAATTGGTTATTTTAAGGATTAGGTTACTCGTGATGGAAGTCATGAAACATTAACTTGGTGTGGCAACATAGAAATTATTACCAGAACTCATATTTGTCAGATAACAGTGATTTATTCCGCGTTGTATGATATTATGTTAATTGCATTGGGTTTAACTATTGTGTTAATTAAATCATGTTCTTGAAATGTTTTCAAAAAGGTAGGCAATAAAATCTCAACCAACTTTATATTGTTTTACGATTCCCTTTTCTAATCTGTCAAAATAAATTTTAGATAGAGCAATACTCTATAATCTCCAAAATACCTTTATTTCCCAAAGTAACAATCTCTATAAATACTGCTATTATGTAAATCAGCCTTTAATCGTATTATGATTAAAAAATCTATGCATAAAGTATGTTGGTTCTGTACACAAACTCAGATATTCAAATAAAAATAGCAACAGATAACTTTTCTTTTATGATTTAAAAAAATAATAAAACTCAATGTACGTAGCTCGAACAACTGAAGTGTCCATATATAAGCTGAAATTTGTAAAATCATTTTAAAAAGCACGTTAAACGCTTGGAACTTTCGAATTGGACACTTTTATGAGGGTTTTTCATAAAAATGCTGTTAAAGCAAAAACAAGGGCACTTTCCTTATCAAAAATTAAACAAAACAGGAAAATACAGTGAAAACTCGGAACGGCCTCGTAGCACGAACACTTGAACCGGCTGTTTAAATGTAAAAAAGTGTCCCAACACGACAGTCTACAACAGGAAAAGTAAAATGTTTATGAATGTATGCAACCACACTGTTGACGAACGCATTAAAACGCTCAATATGGCACTTAAGAACAAAGGTTTGCACTTGCGTTCGATTTTAAAATTACATACATTATTTGGTATTGGGATGATTACGACATACAAGTAATCTATGGCAGTATAAAATAGATTCGATTATAAGATATGGCATAATAGTGGCGACAATAAGTTTAAGAAGTATATTTTCCATATCAAAGTTGTAATAAAACGGTTATACCTAAGTGACAATTATTAAGTATTTCAATTACAAAAGAAAATATATTCCATCAATAAACGTGGAAGGCATAATGAAGTGGATGATTTATTTTATGCATTTTTTGTTTCAAAATTTTAAGGAATAATCGGATTTAAATGATTACTGCGATACGTAGACTGTCGTCTAGAAGGTTATCGATACATTTTGTAAATTTTACTAGGTAATTAATCCTAAATATTATAAATAAGTAGAATTTAATCAATTTGGTAATCACCGCTAATTATATATTACTCAAAGTAAAAACCATTCAAAAAGAACAGTACATTTCGATAGAACAATGGAGTACAAAAAAATATGGTCAAGATTTTGAGGGATTATGTAATTTAATAACTTATCATTGCTACGTAGACATGTTTAAAATTAAGTAAGTTAAGTAAGCTTAATAGAGACGATAACATAATAAATTAAATTGTGTACGTACTTGTACATTATAATCCTGCAGTTATCAGTGCCCGTAAGAGAGTGCTGATCAATCATTATCGATCAAAACTAAAGCAATGGTTATCCACTGCGCTCGTCTTCATTCATCGTATACGTGCAGTAGAAACTTTGTTCTCAAAGTTTTAAGGGATTACACGGAAAGTGCGTTAGGTCAACCTTTATCCGTAAGATAATGGAATAAAATTGTGGACCTTTCACGGCGATTTAGTCACAGTCAAATAGGCTTTTCGAGTAGTTTATATCTGTTTAAAAAGTAAATGTCCAAAGAAACAAGGTTAAATAAGTCATTTGGCCAGCCTTTTCATGTCATTTTGAGACCATTCAGAAAAATAAAGGCATGGTTTCCATCAAAAATGACAATTAAAAATATGACGTTTGACACTTCATCTCTGCTGTTACAACTCTACTCGTCGACTTGCGATAAAGACATTTCAGTAAAACTGGGCATTGTGTTATTTCAGGCATCTAAGACTTTATAGAAGAAATAAATGCATCATTATAAATAAAAAATTATGGTACGATGGATTCGATGATGAGAACTTTATATGAAAGAAAATCAAAGCTTTTGTTTTAAGCTACGTTTATCTTCGTTTATATTTTTACTACTTTTGTATTTCTAAAAGTTGAATTTATATTAATTGTAAGGGAACTGAATTGTATTCTTTTAGAGAATCATACGCCTTTGATTTATACTAACTGTAAGTAAAAGTGATCCACATACCTATCATGTACCATTATATTGGATAATACTACTAATATACTACTGATATTCATTCTGTAATGAGTGGTCTGCACTGGGTACCTAAAAATATTGTTAGGCAGACATAATTTTTAAGCCCACCCATAATTAAAAGTTAATAACTCAATAAATAAGTTCAAAAACACCGTCGGACCGCGCCTTCCATTGTTTCCAATGTGAATATTCTTGGAGTCAATATCTCGCATTAATTGTTAAATACTGCATTAGTAGCTATGTATGTTCCCACCCTAATTTTGAGTCACTAAATAAGACGTGCCAGTTTCCATTCCTTGTCTTGTCTACTCTCGTGAGTTTAGTAGGCGGGTTACGTCAAAACTATATATCAAAGTTGCTCATCGCAATCTAGAACAGTTTTATATAAATCAAAAGGTTATTAAATAAACGTAGCCTGTGATTATTCTGTGGAAATAAGAGGTAATTTCACGGGAATGGCCTCGGGCGATGACTCATAGATTACCACAGACGGTAATAACGATCGAAAATAAAAATATAGGTACATTCCAATTAATCGTAATAATTGGTAGCGTTTGCTGTTAACCGGGGTGTCCAAGATTTTACTATTGAATCTCTGTGAGGGAAACATAAGCACAAGATAAATATTATCACTGGATGAACAAACCCAATATGCCGAAGCCAAATCATTTTATTTTATTGTTTAACCTTTCCCCTGATTTTGATTACTTTCTTTCAGAAGAGTAAATTTATATTTAGTGACTTAAGATCAGCGAATGCAGTTCAGAACAATTGAAAAAAAGGGCAATTCTTGCTTAGTGAATTTACAAAACAGTCGTATTTTCACCGCGTATAAGCCCGTTTTAGTGCGCGCACAATATGTATAAAATACGCGCTCTTTCGACACGTCTGTCTCGTACGAGCACATACGCGCTGATAAGCTTAAATTAAATCCTCTCGTACATCGAATCATCAACCCTTTCTATCATTCGCGTAGACATGGTAGAACAGACGTTTGGTATGAAATGTGATTTTATGTAATACCAGCTCAATCGCCACAAAAATACGCCCAGTATGTAAACGCCTTTATATCGACTACTTAAAAGATACAGAATTCAGAGTGCATTATTTGTTATTTTATTTTTACAATGTGTCTTCTAAAATAATAAATTCTGGCTACCGTGTGTCAAAATATAACCATATTAAGATATTCCAATTAAGAACTGAAGTTGTAACTTTAAGTAGTCAAACTGACTCTACCTCCTTCTCAATAATGTAAGGCGCTATTTAACTACCAATATCTCAATTCAATTGTTCGCATTAGTATGTACTAATATATCCAAGCCTGGCCACCCTATACATCGGAATCCCTCTGTATTTAAACCACACCTGGTGTTCGTACCCTAAGGTAGAGTCGAGCCGAGTTCGGGCGAGTTTCGCTGTAACCTTTGGGAGCGGCCTAATGAAGGAATTATGGCCGAAGTACATGTGTGGAATTTAATTTGGCGGTAGTTTAGGAATGACGTCATTGAATTTTCCTCAGTTTACGTAACGTGTTGGTACGGGTGTACACTTAAAAATAGCAGTAAAACCTTATTTGGTAAATTAGTAGTTCATTCTGTGTTGATGAATAAATATCATAATTAAAACAGAGCAGCGCGCTGTGTGGTTCCTTTAGTCTTGCTTTTTTACAATTTAGTGGATTGAAAATGATTAAATTGTTTACGTCTGTATCATTTCGTAATATAGGTAATATATTGCTAAATAGTTTTAATACCTATGTCTTAGCTAACAACTAACAAGAACCAGTTTTTTCAAATAGTTCTCAAATAGCTGTTAATTGACATGAGGCATATAAGACGAGCGATGGTTCTAATTAATTTTTCTTTTTGTTACCACGTATTCTGAATTTCCAGTTTACTAACTTTATACTGTTTTAATTGATATTGATGCCTATAAATTTGTTGATGAAGCCTGAACAAATTATGAATTTAATTACAAAGTCTGATGAACTTTGATTACATTTTCTTAAGCGGCGTACACATTAATGACGATTGAAGTTATAACACGGGGCGTGGTTAAAAGTAGAACTGCCGATGAATAGTTGATCGGCACTGTCTGTAGAAAAAACTTCGGTTTGAAACTTGAACTTTTTTTCCAATCTTGAGAGAAAACTTTTAGTGCAACTTGTTCGTTATGACTGGCAATAATCATGAAAGCTCGATACTCAAATGCGAAAAATTATAACGCTTCCTTACTTATCTAACTAATTACTTATAAAAGTTACAGTTAAATTGCTCGACTTATTTTGAAGCTCTTTTCGTGACAATTTGACATCCTTATACATTCCTTAAATGTTTTTGTGAATCAATGAAAAATACTCAAAGATATTTTCTATTTGTGACAGTCTAACATTTGATCACAGTCTCACCTGGTCTTAAGTGACAAAGCGGTTTAAGATGTGTAAGCATGATTGCCTATAATTAACCTTTTCACTCTCTTCTTGAATATTTCCAGATTATAGTTCAGTAAATTTCGCGGGCAAGACAATATTAATTCAGTCAGTACTACACTACAATATATGAAGTTATACGGGATGCCATCATATAGCATCCCAAAATAATATAATTTCTTCATCTTATTTTTTATAGATTCTGTGTTTGATTTAAGCCTGCAAGCTCTCGATAGGCTGTAGAGAACGTTTGATAACAGTAACTATTAATAAATAAATCATTCTCATCATTCAAGTTATGGACTGAGAAAATGATTACTCTGTTTCATTGGCGAATGTCATAATGTAAGACCATTTTCAACCCACTGAGCAATTACGAAGTACTCAAATATCTGTGTTCCTTCGCATTATCGATAGCGTTCAACTGTGACACCTGGATGGTGTGCCATTGTAAAATTACCTTTATCACTTCAACATAAGGTTTAATACTATTAATTACTTTCTCGACTATACGGCTGGGCAGCCTCAAGTTTTAGTCAAGCGGATAAGAGTTTTTAACACGTAGAGTTAAAAATCAATATCGTTTCACTCTATACCACAGACGCGTGCATAGAGTAAGTAAAATGAGAATTTTTAACAAATAGTTTATGTAATCTGTGGTGATGATCAGATAATGCATCTGGTACGTACAGGGCGGTCGCCGGATCAATTTTCTGTTTACAACCGGGTGGGCTCAAAGAACGCCGCTCCTCTAATTGGTGGTAATAGCACACTTATAAACCACCTCAACACGGTTTATTGGTAGGAAGTACATATGTCTTGGAAGATCTAAATTATAAATATTTATAAGTTCTCGAATTATAATTGGATTACTCTCTAATGGTCCTCCTCATTTTTGGTTTATTTGCCTAAGGAAATTATTGAATATACTAGTAGTGTTTTCAAAATTAACTCTACAGTCAGGAACTTTTATTTGATCTTATGTCTTGTACTTAAACTATAACTTGCATACATGATGATCTCAAATAACACATAGATTTTCTAACCCGTTATAATGCGGGATAATTCGAGTGCAGAAACAACTTAAGCAGAACGAATAGTTTGTTAAAGTAAAAAGTTACTTTTCAAATAAATGAATAATGTTCTCTTTAAAAATTCAATAGCCCGACGATATCCAACACACACATTATGTTTGTTTTATTTTTACGCATACATTATTTGTAGGTTCTTCAAACTTCTATTAAAATTTCTTATAACTACTTAACTAAACAAGCAGGGGGTAACTCAATACTTCTGGAGGTACTTACGAGTCTGTTTGAACTCAACGGTTCCTAAAGTCAACTAGAGAACTAGTTTTCCAATTAAAATTTTCGTGTCGGGAACGAATGTTGGTGAAAACTTCGTAAGTAAACAAACATTAAATGCTTAATGAACTGTGAACTACGAATTAATTAACTGCTTGTAAGCGCGAATTTAGGGTGTTTTGCATACCTCCGTCAGAGTCTTATATGCCTACATTATATTAGCGTCTGATTAGGCAAATCATGTTTATCATTCTTTATATGAGGTAGTTTTCAATCGGTTCGGTCGTTGTGAAAACAAAACACAACTTTGAACATTGACTGGCCTAACAGCTCAATTGCTAGTAACCCTGCCTTCAGTGCGGTCGTGGGTTCGATTCCCACCCGGGACAAACTTTTGTGTGACGGACATAGATGTTTGTAATGTGTCTGGGTGATTATATGTATTATATGTATGTATTTACAAAAAGTATATAAGTATCATATCAGTTTTCTGGTTCCCATGACACAAGCTATGCTTAGCTTACTTTGGGTACTGGTTGGCGAATAAGTCTACACACTACTTCCATTTTTCGTCCAGATGTCAGGACTTCGTATCAATTGTCCGTTGACCCGTACCGCGACCCGACGTTTAAATTGGACCATTACAAGATAAATAGCCAGCAAGTTTGAGTAAATACTTGTATTCGTATACTTATTTTCAAAATATTTTCAAAGAAAATTTCTTATACAAAACATTTCTCAGCGAAGGACGTATAAAGGAAAATGTAGAAACAAAATTCATATGGCTAATTTATTTTGACAAAGGTATCCTGTTGACCCGAACTCTATGGGACGGACAACAGGTATGAATAATTTTGTTACCATTACAACAGTTATGTGACTATATTTTCTTGTATATCGTAAAAATATGGCAAAAATTGTGTGTTGTTAAATTATTTTCCTGTCATTAAAGATGTCTTTAGCAAAACATTTCCTCTTAGCCATGCTTAGTTACTATTAATCGACAAAACATTGACTATAAATGTGTAGCTTCTAAAATACCTAATAAGGTAGAAAGCTAGTCATCTAAACTATAGTTTGGATCGTTTCGGCATACCTTTTTATCTAGTGGGCCATCCGTTAATTAGGATTTTAAGTGGCATCTTCTGTCCATAGATACAACAATATGACTTAGGTCTTCCCCTACTTAAGAAGAGGATATTAAATCTTTTTAAATTTACCGGCACCAACACCTTTTAAGTCAAACAGCAATACGGTTTATGGCATAAACCAGTATTGTAATTGTGGTTCCCCGGACGAACTAAGCACATACAATCAGTTGTACTGATACGCTGTATGATTATCAAATTACGGAAGTACAAACATATACTGACATTAGAGCATTACAGCCAGAGAGAAGGTCATAAAGATTACGAAGAAGTAACATAAATACAAAAGTATATTTTATCTTTGTGTAAATCATACAAAGATACTTTAACGCACATTTGAACGGCCCAAGGAAGTGTCAGTTTACCATCCGGATATCGGGTGGATCAGAATATTTTTCAAATGTTTTTCATCATTACAATCACACAATGGTTGTGAATGACGCACACAGAGTTTATGTTTCAAAAATAAAAACGGAGAGAATTGATATCCATTAAAATAAATCAACATAGTTAGGAGTAGATAGTATCTCACGTTTTAAAAGATCTCTCTTTGTTTTGTGGCTTGATAAGTATGATATATTTACTTATCAAGTTATCTAGCTAGCTTGGTAAGTATATATATTTTTGAACATTAGCATTCTGTATTAGCAATATCTATATTATAAATCCATACAAGTAAATAAAATGAAAGTGTTCGTTTGTAATGCCAAAATAAGCTTTTTCATGAATGTATTTGAAAGTTTTTTTTTATTTTTTTATTTAATACATTTACGGAACGAGCCGACGGCCCACCTGGTGTTAAGTGGTAACCTCGGCCCATAACAGCCGATGCGACTTGGGTCCTCCCATACTAGTTATGACAAGACCCAAGTCGCATCGTATACGCCCGTAAATGTGAGACGTGTAGGTGGAATGTCTCATGTGCCTGTAATTTCACCGGCAACCATACCTTTCAAACCGGAACACAGTAACGCGAATGCGTTACTGCTTGGCGGCAGAAAAGGGCATGGTGGCAGTACTTCCCCGACGAACTTGGCGAGAGTTCTACTGCTCTTATATAGTTTATGGGCTATAACAACAAAAACAATTAAAAAAAAATGTCTATCTGTCTGTTCCGTCTAATCTCCGAATCGGCTGGACTGATTTTGACGGGACTTTCACTGGCAGATAAATGATGTTATAACGAGTAATTTATGCTAATTTTATTAAAGTAAATTAAAAATTGATAAAATAACAACATAGCTACTCTTTTATTCACAAACTAACTTACACGCGCTATGCCGTGGGCATAGCTAGAAATAATAACATTTCTTATTTCTTGAATGAATAAGGCTCATTAGAATCATCTATGATACCGTTAATGTTCCTTAAGTTAATAACTATGGTTTGTTTTTCTACATTTTTTTTATGATTTATTTGAGGGAACCATCTGACGGACCACCTCATGTTGAGTGGTAACCGCCGCCCACAAACCATAGCAATATGTCTCATGCGTACTTCTCCGGGCGACCATATCACAAGTTCTACTGGAACTTTGGGTTGCTCCTTTCGCACTACATGGGGGACAAGTGAAGGGATTCAAACGGTAATCACCTACGGAAGCGAGCAACGTTTAGCCCCCATTTAAATATATCATTATTATCGAGTGATGCTCGTTGCTGACGTAAAACTTAACAAAACGACACCTAAGCATCCATCGAGTAATTAACACTTCCACTCGCAGTGTTGACCTTTCATGGTCCCTTTTGTCAACGCTAATTTGACATTTGTATCTAAATTACAGAGACATTTGACTTTTTAACAACTAAATGAGCAATATGTAGATTTCGAAATTAGGTAATAGGTTTTTAGCCGACTTTATAACATAAAATGGAAATAGTGAGTATTAAACTTTTTCATTCGTTATCATTTTGCCAGTGTTGCAAGTTTTACGGACACAATATATTAAAACTGAAAAAAGATGAAGAATAATATTCATAATTCGGACACCCAAAATCATACAGTCCTTTCTCTACATAGAACTCCCCTATCCTGGTCCTTCTATGGATATCGTGGTGGCACATACCCATAATAGAAACCTCGTTTCTAAGATGACTAAAGAATATGTCGAATAAAAGATAAAATGTCCATTGATTGAGTACGCGTGACCTTATGTTTTGAATATTATTGACGTTTCCAAGCCATTTTTTTATGAATTCTATGAACTCTTGACTTTATAGGATATATATAATTTCAAACGTTTTGCTGCAAAATTTACTAAAGTCAAATGTTGTATATTATTATTCCAAAATCAGCTTGATTAATTTTTTTGTTCTTTCACAAACTTGGCAATTATTCGCCCACATGGGCTAATCGGTTTTAAATTCTTAGAAAGTATACTAAAACATTTTGCAATTTATATTAAGATAAATGGAGTTATATCTATATTATTGAAACAAAGCGACTAACAATACCAGGAATGAGATAAGTAAAATTATAACTGAACATCACAAACATTTTATCTCAAAGCTATAAATCATTAAAGTACTATTAATTTGAATAAGAGTAACGGACGGTTCAGAATAGCCCAATTAAAACGAATCATCATTTAAAATTTAAGAGTGTTACACAAATATGATAAGTAATTGTTTATTATTAATCAGTGGGTAAGGTTTGATGGAAAAAGTAGTACTGAATCCTTATTAATTATTAATAATAATACGAAAGTATGATTATTGTTTTTTTAATTTTTTTTCGGCACATCAGAGCACAGGGATCCAAGCACAGAGTACCTTCTACAATTCCCGGTAAAATGAAATCTCCATTGCACAAGATCTGAAGTGAACTACTGGAGCGAAGCAGTGGGTTAAATTTAGTAGCAAAATAAAGTGTAAAATATTGTACAACTATTGTTTCATTTGCTAACATGATTATCAATCAACTCTCTATAAAAGAAGAGTAACCACATAATTTAATAATTTTAACAGTATTATTCAGAAATAATTAACCACATTAAGTAACGACATAATTTATAATTTAACAATATTATTCGGAAGTAATTGCTAGACCGATGACTAAAGACAAACTCATTCATTATTGATTTTCTCTGCCAACCAAGTAATTTTATTTGCTATATATCGTTATGTGTGACCGCTACATATGGTTTGATAACACTCTAAGATTGAGCTGTTTATTGGTTAAATAAATTATGCTCAAGCGTGTATCAAGCTGTTATCTCTTTGATTGAATAAGAAATGAGCCTCATCGTTGTCTTAACTGAGTTCTGTAAACATTAATTTATACATGCTGTATAAAAAGTATCCGTTTACATACTATGGACTCTAAAAAGCGTTATTAAACTTTCAAGGCGATGTTTACTAGTTGATTGGAGTGATAGATTATGAATTCAAACCAAGGATAAAATGCTTTCATTTAGTAATAAATGTCGTTTACACTAATTTTGCTTGGATACAATAGAATTGCTGGAATAGTGAATAAATGCATTAAAAACTAACAAACGATTGAAACATTACGTACTGCATTCATTAATATTGGAATGGATTTTTGTCGATAAGCGATTAACTATGGCAAATATTATTCAGGTAAGTTACGGACTTGAAACAAACAATAATGTATCATTACAATTTAAATAAATCATATCCCGTTGGATGCAAGTTTCTTCTTGTCTATTAACCAGGTGTAGGAGTTATAGTTAGTATTATACGACTGCGATACGTTATAAAAAACATTAATTTACAATACAAAAGCAATATTTTGGTTTATGCCATATGCATGAACCCTTAACATCCCAAAGATGCATGGTTTTTAAATATAAAATATAAAAGTGCTTACCAAATAAGTAAAGCCTTAAATAATACTATTTATTTTGTTTTGCATTGTTATATATTATGCAATAGATAAAATAGACAGACTGAAAAATTTAATTAAACCTAGCAAAATGCTACGCCGAGTGATCTTCAAAGTATATATAATAGCTGAAAAACACTAACCTCAATTTCACGAGCAACTTCCGTTAATTTTCAACAGCTTATTCCCGTTTAAAACAATTGTTCAAAGTTTCAAGCACAGGAGTCCACAGTACACGTTCAAATCCAGAGAACACGACGGGTTTATGTAAATTACGAAAGCGAATACGGAGTTGGATGGGGACGGGACATGCGCTCGGTGCGCCAGCCAAACATAGACTGCCGCTTGCCGGCTGGAAGCAATTCTAAATATACACCCCCCGCATTTCGCGCGCATCCTATATACACCCGCCGGGGTGTAAACTCAGTCCATACAATTTTCTACAGGGGGCACAAAAAACGGGACAGCTGCGTATAGCCTATGACTTATAACATTTTCACATTTAAGATTTACTTCATTTGCAATTTGCGCATCAATATGATACAAGTATGAAATCTTGGCAGTTACATTTTAGTATTTAACAGAATTTTATAATATTATATTAAATGATATTTCTAAGTTATTTTGACCGTGTATCGAATTTTAATTATAAATTTCTTTTCATTAACCGTTGACATAGAAATTCTTGCAGCTTTTAAATCGTTTTCCTTTTCATTTCTACCGTCAAATACAATTAAAACATAAAATCTATTTTTGTATGTTTAATAACATCTACCGTGTGCATCGGATGGTGGAGTCCGACTCACAATTGACCGAGTTTGAAACTAGTATTTTACATAATCTATGTACGAAATAAGAAGACTTTGAGCAACACGTTTACTTCAGTGGGAGTTCTTTTCTTTGATCCCTAGATTTTCACATTTTTAATTATTATCTAAGGTTTCTTTTTTAAGTACCTAACCATAAGAAACAAACATTTCAGGCTCAGTTGACTGGCCTCATAGCTCAGTTGATAGTAACGCTGCCTTCTCCGCTGTAAATCGCGGGTTCGATTCCCACTCAGGACAAACATTTGTGTGACGAACACAGATGTTTTTTCTGTGTCTGGGTTTTAATATGTGTATTATATGTATGTATTTACAAAAAGTATATAAGTATTAAATCGTCATACAAGCTATGCTTAGCATACTTGGGGCTAGATGGCGCTGTGTGAAATATCCACGAATATTTATTATTATTGTTCTTATTAATTGTCGTAAAAAGACTACGGGTTAAGGAAAACAGGAAGAACAATATACTACCAAACTTTGAAGTTAGATTTGATGCTTGTCTGACCTGCCAACATACTCAAATTTCTGATCATGTACTTTTTTGAATTAATTGAAAATAATAGTAAGACAATATTTATTTATCACAAATTGAAAGTGCATATTAAATTGATAAACGTCTGGCTTCCGGTCATAATAGTCATTTTGCAACAACATACATATTCGTTTTCTCACCAATGTGGAATATAATGTATATCTATATTTTCTCTGTTGTAACAGCTTTTCACTTTTTGTACATTATTCAGGACGAAATAAATTTTAATTTCTCTCATAAAACTGGCGTTGGGTACTACACGCATTATACACGTACCGTAGACTCGTGTGGCATGCAATTTTCTATAAATTTTCGCTTAAGCCCCGAAGCCGCTCTCAAAAGCTGTTTTGTAGGTAAAGTAGAGGTGCAAAGGTTTAAATGAATTATGTCCCATACAGCCTTTTAAGCCTAGAATTAAAATTGGACTTGGTGAGACTAGAATTAAGAAATCAATGCTCAGTTTACAAATTACTTTAAGTATTCTTATAATAACCGCTTAATAATTGTACTCCTAGCACGTAAGAAGAAATTAATAATAATAAAATAATACAGTAAAGGATCAAATACCATAATATTTGTATAATTTAAAAAACATAACATTTTTTGTAGCATTACAGTGTGTGTTATTACAAAATATTAATCCGACAATAAATATAAAAATGTATTTATGCCTACACACTAAATGACCAATTTAGGTTAGAAACTTTACGAGGAGTGTCAGAGTTTACAAATCACAGCTTTTAGCACTTCATAAATGCCACTAAATAAAATAACACGACAGTAATTCACAGAAAAGCGCTAATCCGCCACAGTGAAGTAATTTCAACGCTACTACGGTCGTAGCCCGTCTACGCAGTTTTTCGTAACCAGCCATTCACATCTAAATGTTTATATTTTGTTTGTACGTTTGAATATTCGCTAATCGAAGGATTCGAAGGATTCGTAGGTGGTACCTTCTGTCTATACAGGGCATATTGAGGGAAGATATATAAAAGCTTGTAGTATGTTATGGTATTGTTAGTTTAAACAGCAATAATACATGCAGGGCCTCAGTTTCGCCAATTTACTCGGTCTAGAGACATTAATGAAATACAGCATCTAATAAAACAAAGGCTTATATACCGCACCTGAAACCCTGATTCTAGTAGTAATGAAAAGGTAAAGGACTATACAAACTGATTTTGAATCAGGTATGATATTAGCGGTGACCAATTAAAACAGTTTTGAATTTCCTAATTAAAAGCAGATGTCAATAAAAGGGACAAAGTTGCGAAAACAATAACGGTTTCATAGAAATTTTTATTTGAATTGTATTGATATATTTTGAATTCAATAGTATGTGTTCCCAATTATTGAAACAGTGTTTTATGTTTTATTTTATGTAATTGAAGTGACGGAACGAGCTGATGTTAAGTGGTAACCGCCGCCCATAGACAACAGCAATATCACTCAAGTCCGCTCCATGGTACGAGATGACTCAAGTCACATTGCGTTGCGTCCATCACCACGAGACGGGGATGTTACGTCTCATGCGCCTGCAATTTCAATTTAGTAGAATTTCATATAGCAATATATTTTTTCGCCCTAGTACTGTTCCAAGTTCAATTGGGGCAGTACTTCTACCATATCTATTGCTGCCAGCGAGCAGTAATGCATTCGTGTTAGTGTGTTCTGGTTTGAAAGGTGCACTTGCCGGTGAAATTGCAGGTACGTGACACATTCCACTTTAACGTTAACGTTTTACCTGAGTAGGGAAGGGCCCGATTCATCTTGCTTTGTTATGGGCCGAGGTTACCACTTAACACCAGGTGGTTCATCTGCCCGTCCGGGATTTAATATATAAAAATAGGTAACTTAAATTTTTGTACCTCCTTTCCTCGTCTGCAGTTGTTCTGGAATGGTTTCATTATGTAATTCATCTCCGGTAAACTTCGTCATGAGTTTATGTTTGTTTATCGTGCAAGGTGTTTTGTACACTGTATTAAATTAGTTTGCATAACTCGTGCTTAGTTTGTATTTTCTCGATACAAAAAATGTTTGCACGATACCAAAGTTAGATTGGTACCGAACTAATTTCTACTTTACGAACGAAAAGGTAAAAATATACCAAACAACAACATGTAATAGATTAATGACATTTTGTTTTGCTTTTTTTGCCTCTCGTTTCATTGAAACCAAAGAGGTTTACATATTCTTTTTGTTATCAGAGGCAACTTTGTTTTGCATGGCGACAATATTACATATTTCTCTTATTCTATTTATGGACACTTTGTTTTAAAATCATGCATGAATATTTTACATTATCTCAGTCCCAAAAACTCGATATTATTTATCACACTGGTAACACTCACAAGAAGGATTGCTGTAGTGGACATACTTTTACTGTACGAATTTTGTAAGACAACCTATAAGCCACATTTTTATATCTCACAACCACCGCCCTCTATGGAAAGAAACATGAAAGCAAAACTGCCTTCAACAATTTAGGCTATCACAAGAAAGCGGCTATTTTAGTTTCCAAAGGATCAATAAGAGGGCGCTATAAATAATTTTGTAGCTTAATGAAAATGAAACGGAATGGAAATGCCTCAATGAACAAAAGCGTCAAATCATTCGGGTAAATATCAAATTTACTATTGTCTTTGCAGAATGCGACTCGAGACTTCCCATACATAAGTATAGAAAGACCCAAGACGTTTTGCTTTTGTTATGGGCAGAGGTTAATTTTGGTATATATTTAAAAAAAAAACTTTTTTTAATTTAATATAAGTATACTTTGGTATGCGGTTACCACTTCAAATGAAAATAAATAAATATTAATCTGTTTAACTTTTTAAATAACTTTTACATGTGAAATCATTTAAAAGTATTTAATAAATACGCCAAAAGCTCTGCAGTAAAAATTAAAAAGTAAAAAAAAAACCTCTGCGGTTGTTTCTAAATTAGCTTATACAGACAGACAGAATAATACGGCGGAGGACTTATATACAATGTAGCGATAGTGGTCGGACAAAAAACAAAAACTGAATGGTCAAAATCTAATCCTTTGCACACACCTGCAACCTTTTCTCAGCAGGTGCCAGTTACCGACCAATACATTTCTAACGAGCAGGTGGATGGGCGTTCTGTGTAGACGTTAACGGAAGTGCCGCAGACAAAGGCTATCTCTCTGTCGCAGAGCAAAGACGTATTACTAGTTTTTAAGTACTCTGCTTTGTCCATTTGAAACCCCTTTCTATGAGATTTATTTAAGTCACAAGTAGCTGTTTAATTTTGGGACGTTTAGCTTTGTAAACAAGTAAGATTATATATAAATTGAATGTGGTGGCTGAGTAGTAGAGATTTTAATTTAGAGGTCGCTGGTTCAAACCCGCGTCGACCCAATTAGTTTTTGGTTGAAAAACTTATGCGCGCAATATAAATTTCTTTAAACCGTAAACTAAAACATCAATAGGAGACAGACATGCCACAGAACCGAAAATTTTACGATATAAGTAAATATACAGAAGAAACTATCTATTATAGGCGCACTTTAATCCTTCGAGCGCGCTGGTGAAATAATTATGTTAAAATACAAGAGGAATAAGTAACATTCGTTATACAGAAGTTCACACCTGATTGGCATTTATAACACCCTCTAATCAGCAGGAATTGAAGCAAATGAACTACAGCCTTGTGAAGACAACATGTACTGCTGAACAGTGTATCGACAATACAGCAGCTCAACTTATTTAATGTCTGTTTTTTGTTAGTATGTAATTGACTTAAAAATCAGAAGAACGGTAATTATGTGCGGTTTTCATCTGTTGAACCTACCTTTCATCTGTTACTAACCATGTCTTATGTGAATAAATTATCTTTTATCTTTTTAAGTACTGCTAGCCATACTCACATTTCTGTAAATAAGCCGAAACTCATTACGGTGTTCTAGATTAAAAGGTGTGATTGCAAATTATGTTACAGGTGGTCGCACTTAAAATAACCTAGTAACACATTTATTACCACAAAGAAAAAAATATGGGTACCACATACTAGATAGCATACTAATATAGACCCAGATACAAACAATGGCCTTGATGGGTACCGAGCCCACGACCCACCGAGCAGAAGTTTACTACCAAGTTGTGGGGCCATTCAGAAGTGCTTGATTACGTGCGAACATTTTTGATGCCTGTATCTTCATTCTACCGCAGCAGTGTAAGTACTCAATATTTCTATTACTATGCTAAGGTAATGAAGTTCGCAGCCAATTAGTACAAACGAAGCAAATTGGCTGTAGGTAAACACTTCTCTGGGGGAATATCCTAAAATAGATTGCTTGTTTTAATATGTTGCAATAAAATCGCATGAAATCTAAAGAAAAGAATTTGTTTGGCTCTAAATAGTGTTCGTAAATACAAACATATAATACATATCAATACCCAGACACAGAATAAACATCTATTTTCGTAACGCCACTGTTTGTCCTGGATGGGAATCGAACCCACGACCTGACAGCACAGAAGGAGGGTTACTACCAACAGAGCTGTAAGGCCAGTCAATCAAGGTATATATAAATATATATGTATATATACGTAGCATTAGCTATACCTATGTCGATATTGTTCGATGATTATCAGTAATTAAATGAACACAAGCGATAACTTTACCACACTACCACGTTCTCGTGAATAAAAACATGCAAAAATTGGTATTTCCCCTAACCAAAATAAAGAGTGGAGTTGTGTGTGGAGAGTGGCTAATTTAGATACGATATTATCTTAATAGTTCTTGTTACAAGAATTATTTGTGTTACAATCTCTACATGATAACTGCAATAAAAATAATGATAAATATAAATTTCTTATACCCTAAATGATACGGGAAAGCAGGAAATGAATATTTAGCCTTAATTTTAGAACAACTGCTTGCAAATTATACGTTCATTACTCAGTTTCTGATATATTTCGAGTATACATTATTGCATACATTTTATGTTTAATGTTAAATTAGCCAGTGGACACAAAATGTGATTAGATACTATATATATGTGTTTACCAGTGATACTGCCACGGCATTCCACGCTGACACCATAGAACTTCTCAAGATTTAGAGTTAACAAGCATTAGTGTAAGAAATTAGATATAATAAAAGCAAAGGAAGTAATTATTAATAGCAAAAGTGCAACATTTGTTGCTTTCATCTTAAATTTAAAGATATTGTTATAGCAATCTTTTTAGTAAATATTAGGTAGCAGTATAAACGACTACTTATAGTGCAGTTTTCGCCGGAGGAAGAACTGCCACCAACTCCATTTTTACAGACAAGCAGTGCAACATGAGACGGTCCGTATTGTGTGATGCAAATGCGATATTTTTCTTTCCTTTGATTAATGAAGACCCAAGTAGTATGTTTCTCAGAACATCGGATGGTATCTACTATAGAATTAAATCTTTGTTCTATTCCATCTCAAAACGAACACTCTTTATCATGCGTGTATCAATTTCAGTTTTGTAGGTTAAGTATTAAAGGTCGCGAATACTACGAAACGTATTTAAAATGGCTGCCAAGTTAAGTTCGTATGATGTCAGTTCCGTCATTGTTCTAAGATCATGACGATTTTGTAATGAGTGTATAAATCACTCCAGTTATATCTGATTGTTAGAGGTCTGTTATGTGCATACTAATTTTGTGTAGTGTGGTTCAACGAAAACAAAAATTAACAGTTTATTGTCTTATCTCAAAAATCAAACAATCTTAGAGTGAGATGTTTCTTCTGAATTTATAATAATATTTTCTGAGTTATCTATATTTATATAGATACTTTGATTTTAAAAAGCCTTCATTTTCAATGGCCACATTCAAAAACAGTTGACCATTATGAGGAGAAACTAGAAACGAATCTTGGAATTTAAATTATGTTTGTAATTAATCATTACTGATCTCTAACATTTATAATCTTTGTACTATCAGAGTATTTCGAGTGGCGCTTATCGACTGATAAAATTGATTAATTCCTTCAGTAATTCCCAGACAGTGTTTTAATAAGGATCGATTGCTTATTTATGAATTTTGTTTATTTTTCCATTATGTTTTGTGATGATAAGTGAACTAAATAAGTGAAAAAATGGTAAGTGATAGTTTGTCTCTTTAATAAAAGTATATTATTCATTTGAAACGAAGCTCAGAGGTATTTGAAATTACATAAATATTGTGTAATTTTGCTTATTAGCTAATGACTATAAAAATTACTCTTACAGTAGAAAGAACCAAAGATTGTTTTGGTTTGGTTGCTGGTATTAGCCCCAGTCCATGTAGAATAGAATAGAAGAGCAGTAGAACTCTCGCCAAGTTCGTCCGGGGAAGTACTGCCACCATGCCCATTTCTGCTGCCAAGCAGTAACGCGTTCGCGTTACTGTGTTCCGGTTTGAAAGGTGTGGTTGCCGGGGAAATTACAGGCACAAGAGACATTCCACCTACACGTCACAGGGTTACGGGCGCATACGATGCGACTTGGGTCTTGTCGTACCTAGTAAGGGAGGACCCAAGTCGCATCGGTTGTTATGGACAGAGGTTACCACTTAACACCAGGTGGGCCGTCGGCTCGTTCCGTAACTGTACAGCATAAAAAAAAAAAAAAAAATTTAAGGTATCCTCGTTCCTTCTAAAAAACTTGTTCCTTTGCTCGTTCCGGATTAAAGTAATGTACAAAATGTTAGGGCGATGGCGCTGGCATGCGTACGACGGGTTCCGTGGTAATCCAAGTGGGTGCTCTGGAACTCCTCGCGCGGTACTCCATGAACTCTGGGCGGGCAACGAGCGTTCTCTCCTCAATCCATGAGTTCCGGATGCAAGAGGTCGAGTCTTCGGGAGGGAAGCAGTGGAACTGGAAGTATTTGAGGGTAAGCATATTTTATGCAAGGTGAATTTGTGAATGTTCCGTCGATAGATGTGTTCTACAGAATGGGATTTATTTACCTTTGACTGGCCTTACAGCTCTGTTGGTAGTAGCTCTGGCTTCTGCGCTATAGGTTCAGGATTCCCGCCCAGAACAAATGTTTTATGACAAAAAGTTATTTGTACTGTCTCTGAGCCTTAATATGTATTTACGAGTATGTGTATGTATTTATAAAAAATAAAACATATGTGTGTGTTCCTATAGTACAAAGCTATGCTGATTTTGAGGCTAGATGGCTAACTTATTTAATTAATTTTATTTACTACCCAAAAAATTATACCATTGTGTCGATGGCTGTGTATTTTAAGTAGTAAGGAAACTAAAATAATCCTTGTAAGTCGTGCTTAATAGATTATTCATGCCTGAAACTTTTTTGTATCGATATGTATGTGTTAAGTGACTTCTTCTCGGACAATCTAAAACCACACTTAATTTTCATACCATGCATTCAAATTATATGCCACGGATGGCATATGTTGTATTTTTCAGGATCAATTCGACCAGAAAGACCTAGAGGGGCTGTACAGAAAGTATGACGACAAGCTGAAAGAGACACTCATTCATATATATTTGTCCCTCCTCGTTATATTCTCGACTATACATATAGTAATGGTCGCGGTGGGAACGTACTTTGAGGTAAATTGTAATAAAGCATTTCCTTAAAAGAAACTTAATACTTTTCTTTTAAAAATCTGATTAAAGTACTATTAATTAACTACGAATCGTGCATTAATTTCTCTCGTAAACAGTGTGGTGAAAGGCCTCTTTAAGGTGCAAAGTGCACCTTAAAAAGGCACTCAAGAGATCAAGATCTCAAGTGCCTGTAATTTCACCGCCTAACAAGACAATCACACGGGAACACAGTAACGCGAATGCATTACTGCATGGCGACAGAAATGGTTATAATCTTACATTTCATATGAGGCATGGTTGCAGTACTTTCGGAGGAACTTGCCTTAAGTTCTGCTGTTACTAATCTAATACTAATTGTTTCAGGAAGTGCAGTCACAATCGACATACCTGACATTTGCGATGTATGTGCTGCGGATAGGGATACCCATATTGTCCCTCTGGCGACGTTTCTACAATCCGCTGACAAAAAAATGGATCTGGATGCCGATCGGTATCACTATTATAATAACAATTGATCTTGTTTGCACTGGTAAGTTTAATTTGAGAGAGCCTCTTTAAATCCGCACTTAAAATCCTTTCACCACACTATTCTGCCGTCCTTTAACTAGAAAGCCGTTAACCCTCAAAAGATCAATTTAGACTTTTTGATAGAAAGCGATACAGTTCAAATTTCGCTATCTTTCTGTCGAAGAAACTGTTGTTTTTTATTATTAATTCCGGAGATATAAAAAAAATTTTAGGCCGTTAAGTAACGGATTTAGAAAGAATTAAAAAGAGTTCTCTGAACATGTCTCAAAAACAACCATTTGGGCTGAACGACCTTTTGTGACTCGAATAGAATAGAACACTTTAAAATTATTTTTGTCAATTTACCCATTCGGACTTATTCTTTATGTGGCAATGTTACAGAGCCAGCAGATGGCCCACCTGGTATCATGTGGTAAATTTTGACCATAACTTGTGTCCTCCCCTACTTAGGCACAACATGAGTCAAGTCGCATCGTTTGAGACTCTCTCTCTGAGACGTGAAGACGGAATGTATCGTGTACCTCTAATATCACCAGCAACCACCTTTCAAACCGGAACATAGTAACGCGAGTCCACTACTGCTTGGCAGCAGTAATAAATATATAAAATAAATATAGAATGTTATAAATATTTTTCTTCTGAGTTTGCACTATAATAACACCAGGTTAGACTAGAGAGTTACTAGAGAGTTAGGCTAGTAGATAGTTTTTCTAAACACAAATAGATTTTCTGAGTAAAAGTGAGTTTGGGTTCACTAACTGGAATGTCGTATTACTCAAACGACACACTGACTGATAATTCTTTATACCTATTTCAGACGTAGCAGTCTCTATTTTCAGCTTCTCTGAAGGTATTCTCCTCCGGCCCGCCTACGCGACCATGGCACTTCTATCTATCTACATCTTCCTTCCCATGAGAAACAACTTCTTGGCCATAATTCTCGGAGTTGTCGTCAGTACAGTTTATGTATTGATACTCGCTTTTTTCACATACAATAACAGCTCCCAGCTTGTTATAGTGGTAAGAGTATATATATAATATATATATATATAGTATATAGTTATGATACTAAATATTTTCGCCACAATTCCGTGAGCTTGAGTTTGAAGCGATAATGACTCAGTTGGTAATAGATGTTGGCTTGCGATATATAGGCCGTGGGTTCGAATCCTGCAATGAGTCAAAGTAGAAAATCATGAGGGAAGCTAACTCTCCCGCCAAGCACCCAATGGTGTGTTCCGGTAGCGTCAGTTGGAAGCCAGCTCCCAATCTAAACGTCGTATGTTGCCTCTATCGGCTGCATAGTAACTTAACATCAGATGATATGTAGTGCACGGAAGGAGCCACTTTGAGGCGCACTTTACTCCTTTCACCACAATGCTTTAAGAGAGCCAGTGGTATATAGTGAAAAAGAACCCTCTAACTACTAACAAAATGACTTCACAAAATATTCATTGAAAAATTATCAGCTTGGTATTATTACGATAACAGAATTTTCTCATATAAAAAAATATTTTCAGTGCTAATCTTCGTCTTTCAATATTTTATCCACTTAATAACGATTCCAATCGGACTGATTTTATTTTGTTAACTGCTCATGTCATTCTATTGTACTAATAAAGATTTATTTTGGTGCACCTAACCTGATTTTTTGTCGATAAATATGACACATCGTAAGAGTTCGATAAGAAACTCTCGTCAAAGCGGTCAATAAATACCTTTCTTGTCGATAATTATAAACAGTTTTACAATTCATTTATCCGTTAATAATTGTGAAATAATATTCAGAGTACGGTAACTGCATCAATATTACTTAAATAGATTTGTTCGGGAAAGCGTGGAAACTCTTTTTAAAAACACTTTAATTTGAATTCTAAGATATTTAATTGGCAAAAGTAGTACGTGTTATAAAAGAAGCGACTTAATTACGACTGAGCTCGTAGGCTCTCTCTATCTTCATCGTCCGGAGGGTCTAGACGCAACGTCGACAAATCTGCAGCTGCATCCGCGCGTGGGCGCTCATACTCTGTAGTTGGTAAAATACTTATGCAGCAGTAAATATACTGTGACTGGTGGACGTTGGCGCCATAACTCCTCCCTCCGCAAGCTCGAGGTTATCCGAAGGATGAGGATTATCTCGAGACTTACGTATGTTACATAATATCTTAATTCTATGTTTAAATGCTAACAGTAAAAGACAAATAACTATGATTATACAAAACGCTAAGTTTCCTATACTAACACTTCTATAATCTAAGGCACTATAGTGGTCGTCACTATCACTTGTAATTTCACTGCCACCTTTCTGCAATAAGTAATTTAGGAACTGGATGTCGTCGAGATTGATTCCGTTGAGATTGACAGGTTTCCTCTGCATATCCGATGTGCTGGACAATATTTTAGGCAAGTTGATGATTGGAAACTTTCTGTAAGTTATGTCTTTTCCTTGACTTTGATGTCTCTTAAGATTTAATTCCTTTATTTTAACTTGGCAGTCATCATCCATAGTTAATATATAAGTTCCACGAATAGTTTCTTGAGTTATCTCGTTTTCGCAGTATTTGGTTAATAGCGTTTCCGTTTTTGCGTAAATTATCCAATGATTAGGTTGTACAAGATCAGCCTTTACATCGTCGATGGTTACAGGAACCGGATGGCAGCTCGAGATGTTTGTGGAAAATTTCATAAGTTCAGCGATGCAATCATCTTTGATTATCGGAGCGATGTCTTTCTCGAAACACAGGAAACGGGCTTCGTCGATGTCGCGGCATGGCTGGGAGAGCAGCTTCGCTTTCAACCCTTTCACAAGGACGTAAGGATATTTTGGTAGGATGAGGGTGGTGAGGCCAGTGACTTTATTATGGATAGGTAAGGGTATCAATTTAAAATAGTTAAAAACTTCGTTTCTAGTCAAAGGAATATGCATAATAAATTTTATCTGATTTTGTTTTATGTATGCTCTTAGTTCTATACACTGCTCTATTTTTACAATATTCTCAATTTTTACAGGGTATACTAATGTATCAGTTTTCTCAATTTCCTGTAGTAATAATATTAATTCTTCCGTGTTTAGAATCGATTGATGTAACAATTTAATTTTCGCAAAAGCAATAGCCGTTTCAATTTCATTCAGTCTTATGTAGAGCGTCTGAAAGTTGTGTATGAAAATATCATAAATATGGATAATTTTATTACCTGTTTGAGACAATTTTGAATTATTTAAACTCCTATTGATATCTTGAATACTTTCCTCTATCTGAATGAAATTGCTCTTGGTAGAGTTAGCTATTTTTGTGAACGTACCCATCATTTCGGCGACGATTGTCATTTTCTTGGCTGAAGCGTCTTGTTTTGTCTTTACCTCATTAATTAACCTTTCGTACATTACAGCGTCGTCATTGTCAAGGTTACCTGTGATCATCTTAACCAATGAACCGAGAGGATTTATTAGGCCTCGCTTAGATCTTACCGATGGAATCAATTGTTTATACTTTTCTATAGTTGTATTCATGATGAAATCAGCTTGTTTCTCTACTTCAATAAAGTCTGTATCAAAAGCTTCGGTATTGAAACAGCTTTGTACTTGTCTTTTTAGTCTTACATATCTATCTATATTTAATTCTAGCTCCTCATGGATAAAACTTAAATCTAAGATTTTGATGACAGTCCACGTATCGTGACTGACGGTAGCTTGGCCCTCCTTAACAGGTAACAGTCCCGGATTCTTGTCAATCAGCTGCAGATGAAAGGCCTGGCTTCGGATCACTTGGACCGCCAGCAGGATTAACCTGTGGAGGGCGCTTGATGTCTTTAATGGGAACTTTAGTATTCCGACAAAAACCGTATCACCTACGTCTATATCGAATTCCTTTTCTCCTCCACGTTTCTCTATCACTGCTCTCTTTTTATCGATTATTTTATCTGTCAAATATTCATACAAATATTTTGTCCTCTTAACATGTTCTTTAACCAGTTGCTGCGTAAACTGTTTATTGAAATCTACATAAAACGCGCTGTTAGATTCGGTGTGCCCAAAAACTACTTCAAATGGAGTGAGACCCGTGGTAGAGTGGATTGTGTGATTGTATGCCATCACTGCGTCTGTAACCTTCTGTTCGTATTTTGCTATTCGGTAAATTTCTATAATAGTTGAGTGGAATCTCTCGACTATGCCCATAGAGTTCGGATTATGAGGGGTACCAATGTGGAGGTCTATCTTATAGAATGATAACATTTCCTTCATTAGTGTGTTGTTGAATTCCGTACCGGGGTCAGAGCTGATTCTACACGGAGTTCCATATAAGGAGAAGTACTTTATTAAGGCCCTAACTGCTTCAGGCGTAGATTTAGTGCTAATTTGAAATGCCTGACCTAATTTGCTGAAAGCATCAACAATGGTGAGGTAATGCTTTCCGTCAATAGAAAAGGTATCGATAAATAATTCCTGAAGTGGCTTTACTTGTGTTTGTGACAGTTGTAATTCTGGTTTTAATGGTTTACGATCGTACTTCATTTTCTTACATACTTCGCATGCATTTATGATGCTGGCCACCGTTTGGTCCATGTTAATCCAGTAAAAGGTTCGTCTAAGGTGTACTAACGTCTCTTTTATCCCTCTGTGGCTATTCTTACCTACATGATATTTAAGCACAACGTCTCGCTGTTCCTCTTCGCTGTCAACATAAATTACTCTCTTAGTACATTCATAAAATTTTACAGTTCCTTTCTGAAAAAGCAATAAAGTGACCTCTGAAAACTGTTTGCGGTGTAATGCATCTTCAAAATAAAAGAAGTATTTTATTTTGGGTCTTATATAGCTTTTCAGAAATCTTTTAATAAGGTCGAGATTATCTAAAGGTAGATGAACCTCTAAAACCTTTTGTTTGTCTCTAGATAAGTCTTTAACCGATAATTCATTTCTGTTCCAGGTATATATAAGTACCTGGTTTGGCTTTGTGTCCACGGCCTCTTGTAAGATAGGCATACCATCAGTATCTAAATCTCGAGCCGAATGTATCGTGCCTATACTTTCACTGTTTCCTTCAGATGCAGTCGCGGTGGTACTACCCAAAGATGGAATTGAATAGGGGGATCGTCGACCGTTGCCTGCTATTGATATAGTACTTTGCTCCGAATCAGATGATATTAATATCGGAGAAGGCGTTCGTTCGCGAGGTGTAGAGGCGCGGGAGGTACCTTCATTTTTACTCAAACGCGTAATTTCTTGTGTCAAATCTACAATATGACGCTGAAGTTTTTGTTCGTTATCGTCCACATTTACCTTCATTGAGGCGTCATCGTTTTCGCCTAAAGCATTAATTCTAATTCGTGACAAGGCGTCAGCGTTAGAATTTAGCTTTCCCTGTTTGTGTTCTATATAATTTAAATTAATTACTTCACCACATCCTTCGAGGCTGGTTTCCGAACGAATGTTTTCTGGATGGGTGTTTTCCGGATGTGCGGTATTAGTTCCGTCAAAATTTTCCATGTAATTATAGTCATTAAATGGATCGGCATACATCTCGTTCATATCATGACCGTAGTCGCAATCGTTGTAGTCAGGGGTGTATTCCTGACTGGGGGATGTTTCCTCCCAATAATATAGATCGTTTGCGATCATATTTTGTCTTACGGGCGCTGTGCGCATTGATACATCGGTATCCTGTAGCCTAGGTGCCTGTACCTGTTGTTGTGGCACGCCATACCTATACTGATTCACCTGTGGTTGGTTCTGAATACCGAACTTAAAACCTTGCTGCTGAGGGATACCAAATCTATATCCACCGTATTGGAAAGGTGCTCGCTGTGCAGGAGCCTGGCCGAAATTTCGTTGAGGAAAATTTTGGGCTGCCCCAAATCGATATCCTTGAGTGGGTGGTGCGAACCTATTCGGCTGGGTGAAGTTAGGTCTGAGCCCAGCTTGATTTTGTGGGATGCCAAATCTAAAATTATTTTGTGGGATGCCAAATCTGGAATTGTTATTATATGGCACCGAATTAAAAGCTGGCTTAAAAGCTTGGGGCACTGGTAGTGGTCTTAGTGAATTTTGTTTTAACATCTTACTTTTCGTATCATACTGAAACATAAAGTTTACTTCCTCGGTCACAATGCTTAAGGCATTTTCTAGGTCGGAGCAACCTTTCAAGCGCACAATTCGAATCATATCCTCTGGTAAGTTATACAAGAATACGTTTAGAGCTATGTTGTTGTACACAATCATTTTCGCTGCTTTGATTCCTTCATCGGTAAGTCTATTTACTTTCGCAAACAAAGAACTCCTAACGTTTTGAATTCTATGACAAAACTGAATGTACGTTTCACCTTGCTTGAGTTTCAAGGTCTCAAGTTCAATAGCTATGCACTGTTCCGAACGAGGGTCGCCAAAATGTTGCGTCAAAAGTTCTTTCAATTGCTCATAAGATTTGATATTCGGATGGTCACTTAGTAGAGTCGCAGCTCTACCGGTAAGTCTACTTGAAATGGCATGGAACAAGTACAAGTTTTGTGCGGGATTTCCCTGAATTATACTTCCCTCAACTACATATTCACATTTTGAAATGAATAAATTCAAAACATTTTCTTCCCCATCGTATTTAGGGATTAAATCTAAGGTTTCTTTTGGAATTGCTTTAAATTCCATTTTATTTAATATAATTTTTACGTACTCTACACTGAATTTACCTATTTATGTGTAAACCAATTTGCCAATTTAAGTGCAACTAGTTCTACTTAATTACTACACGAATTAATTACGAGAATGACGGATTTGCCTATTTTAGTGCAAACAAAATCAGATAAACGTAATTAATAAGCTCGACGATTTAAGTTCGAGAGAGATGTGGAAAAGACACAGGAATATGAAAGCAGGAAGTGAAAAGGTTTACTCACAGAGTGCTCGATCCCATGTCCTCCAGGAGCCGCTTCAGTCGCCACGTCCACACGCGTTCACCGTATTGGAGTCGTATTTATTTGGTTCGTGTTTTTCCGCGTCCGCGTAAAGTCGGTTTCCCGGCGAAACACAAACTTTCTCGCGAAAAACCGATTTCGGGGTTTTTACGAGCGTGGGTTTCGGGAAAATCGCGGAAAATCCTACCGGCTGCGCCAGATTTGTTCGGGAAAGCGTGGAAACTCTTTTTAAAAACACTTTAATTTGAATTCTAAGATATTTAATTGGCAAAAGTAGTACGTGTTATAAAAGAAGCGACTTAATTACGACTGAGCTCGTAGGCTCTCTCTATCTTCATCGTCCGGAGGGTCTAGACGCAACGTCGACAAATCTGCAGCTGCATCCGCGCGTGGGCGCTCATACTCTGTAGTTGGTAAAATACTTATGCAGCAGTAAATATACTGTGACTGGTGGACGTTGGCGCCATAACTAAATAGAACCCATTAATCAATATTTAAGTCTAGTGATGAAAATGGTTATTAAAGATTTTTAATAATTTTAATACCCAGTTGCTTACTAAATCATTTCGCTGTTTTATCCGTGCTGTTGGGATAGCAAATCTTGACTCAGAGCCTTCATAGTTCTGCATTCTGAGAAAAATATATGTGACCTCATTGCTGTCATTGTTTTTTACACTGAACTCAGCTAGCAGATGAATGACAATACAAAGTAATAAGTCAAAGTCAAAAACTTTATTTCCATAGAATTCATAAAGAAATGGTTTGGAAACGTCAATAATACTCAAAACATAAGGTCAAGCGTACTTATCGCTAAGTTTGACGCCTGTTCAAACCCTATCCGATCCTACACGGGGAGAACGTACAAGAAACCCCTAAAGGAGGGCTTCATTCTTTTTAGCGAGCACGATCCATGTGAAAATCTGAGTACTTAGATCTATGTTACATTTATGACTACATTTAATACATAAAGCGCTGCAAAGTAACCAAATTCCCATTTCAGGCATTTCCCAATAGTTCCAGTAAGTTATCTCGTTATACCTACACTATAAGGTTAAAATTGTGTGTAAATATTTTTCCAGGTTGCATCCGATATAATTTACTTGATCGGCGTCAATCTCATGGGAGTATATTTCCGACTTATGAACGAAATCGTCACGAGGAGATCTTTTCTAGATCGAAGAGCCTGTGTTGAAAGCACGCTGCGGTTGAAGTTTGTCAAAGATCAGGAAGTTAGTATAATATAGAAAACTCTTTATTTTACACCACACAAATACATATAAATAAACAAGGTAAAAAGAAATGACAATGCACGTGACCTGCAATGGGCGGCCTTATTGCTTAAAGCAATATCTTCCAGGCAACCTTAATTATATCTGATTTTTAACGGGGTTCTACCCTGGCTCAAATTATGATGGCAGGAGTTACATTTGAAACGGACTTTTTTAAAAAAAAATGTACTCGTATGTGCGGGCATAACTCCGTCATAAATTTGTTTTGCTAAATTTGTTTTGTTCGAAAGAGGTTTATTCCGAAATGGTCCCGTTTCAGTTTACTCAGAATCGATTCATTAATTTGTTTTTTAAATCAAAATAACTAGAAAAAAATGTCAGCCAAGTATTAAGTATAACAAGTAATAACGAGGCACCATTCTCGTTCATTTGCGACGAAATCGATATTTTCGTTTTATTGTGCAAAGTAATTAGAACATGGCTATTTTACACTCTGTTCAGTCCTACAACTTCTATAGTTCTGGAGCCCTTCCAGCGCTGGATCTAAGCCTGCAAAAGTTTTAGGCTGGTTGAGCCTTGACAGTCTACTTGTGATGCTGCCAAGATACATCGCCAAAACTGTACTTACTGCCAACCAGTTAACAAATACAAAACTTTCAGGAACGTCTGATGATGAGCATTCTTCCCGAGCACATTGTGTCTAAGGTCCGCCAAGATATACGAACTATGTTCTTGGGTCTTCAGACTCACACCATGAGCCATACGATGAGATCATTCAAGTAAGTAATAAAGTAGCTTTTGTAATGTTCTGTGTGATGTCTGTACAGATACCTAGTATAAATCCGGAGATCTCCATTTAAAATATTGATGTGCTTCAAAGAGTTTTTCTCTTGATAAATTTATTTGCGCAATACTACGTTTTCAAAACGGTGTAGGGAAACATCAGTCCATGTATCGAATCGAAGATATTGGTGACAATATTGTGTCAAGTCCGCGAAAGGAGCCTCTCTGAGATGCACTTTAAGCCTTTCACCACGCTGGTTTCGAGAGACCTAGTGACTTGATTCGTAGCTCTGTATACCACGGATTTGAAATTACAGGCACATGAGAATTTCCGTCCTGACAGTATTTAAATATAATGCGGTTTTAGTGTTCCCATACTTTAAATGAGATTTCCATTCATTGAATAGTGTATAGAGGATAATGCTCAACATGAGATGGGCCATCTGCTCGTTCCATCACATACTCTTATTCTCAAAAGCGAGTGATATAGACGTTCAATCACGCCCTATTCCCTGAAAGCAGATAAACAATGCGGTTCCAGTCATTGTGGGTCAGTGCAAGGGCAGTTGAGCTCATCGCTACCATTATCACAATAAAGAGAACGAGAGATAGTTATGTTTATGACAAACCATTTCGTAACATTGTTTCCCTCACCGTTTGGAAAAGTGACAAACTATTGATATATTCGATCATTGGCTACGAAAATTTTATAAGGGGATATTCTTCAGTGGATTTCGGTACGAGTTATCTTCATGTTTTTTTACTGATATTGAATCTGCCACTCTTTATTCCACTGTTTGTATTATTTTTTTCAGTCAGCTCTATGTGGAGGAACATGATAATGTGAGCATCCTGTACGCAGATGTTGTTAACTACACCATGATATCCACATCGCTGTCCCCTTTGAGGATGGTGGAGCTGCTGAACGAACTGTTTGGGAGATTTGATGAGGCTTCCGAGGTATACTCATTTAATATACACAACTTAAACTTAATTAACTTATCTTTTAGTGTTTGATTAGCTCGTTGGTGCTTTTTCATTGTCAGTGACAGTTTGCTTTGAACTCAATTTTTAAAGATAAAATTATAGTTAAATACCTAATCAATCGCTAATCTACATTTATAAGCATCAGACGTAAAGGGAGTATCAAAGAATACCTAAATGAGTAGCTTCTACATGCGGGGTGTTGCCCCTTTTTAATTACTGTGTATGCAAATAAAATTCATAATAACTGAAAATAAAATATACCCAGCTAATCTCTCCGGCTTCTAAAATCTATATTGATATATAATTTTTAACACCAGTAGGAAGATTTAGAGACAACATAGAACGGGAGAGCCGGAAGTGGCTACTTTGAGGACTTTGCAATTTTAAACTACACATCTTTTTAAGTTGGTTATATTACAGTTATAATAACAGGGTAGGTAATGCCTACAGTAATCAAATTGATCTTGGCATTATAGTTGACATAGCTGTTTTTACTACCGTACTACACATTTTTAATAATGTATTTTCTAGTTATTCCCACAAAATAAAATCTTTTACAAACGGATGTAAGCAGCCGTTCAATTTAATTATAGTATATGATTGAATCACACGATAATCAGAAGCTTCATGAAAAAAAAAATATATTTCAGGAGCATGATGTCCTAAGAATAAAATTTTTAGGTGACTGTTACTATTGCGTCAGTGGAATACCACAGCCGAGCAAACAGCACGCCAAGAACTGCGTCGATTTGGGACTTGAAATGATCAATATTATAAAGGACGTAAGGTATACTTTTATTGGTACATTAGAGGGTAAAATAAAAAAGCACATAGCTTCTACTACTATTACTACTACTAATTATGTCACTGGCCCTCTCGAACCATTGCGGTAAAAGGATTAAATTGCGCCTCAAATCGATTCCTTTCGTGCACTAAATTATGTGTAACATGTAGTGTTTTTGAGGGCCCACGTTGCTCGCGTCTGTAGCTGATAACCCTCTGAATCCCTACACTTGTCCCCCGGGTGGTGCGAAAGGAGCATCCCAAAGTAGCATATCGTACTTTGGTGTGGAGTACTTGAGTTGTATTGCTGTTGTCCATGGGCGGCAGTTATCACTTAACATCAGGTGGGCCGTCAGCTCGTTCTATCACCTACATGACAAAAAAAAAGAGTGTATAATTTACTCTGAGTCAAAACCTTTCCTTGGAGTATGCAGTAACCATACTATTTGTTTAATATATGACATGACATGAGTCATTGACTCAGCGAAAACATAATTGACATATTACTACATAATTGTATAAGCACTCCTGGTATCGTGGATATCAGTAGCTACTAATGACCACAATCACCGGACTAGGAACAGATAATCGTAGATGCAATTATTATTCCGGGACAATAATAGAACCTATTTGCTAGTCATCACCCTGTTGCATCGACGGCTTGACCTAAAAGGTATTAAATTTTTTCAGAGAAAAACGGTCTCTGAATATTGACATGAGAATTGGTGTCCATTCAGGGAAAATACTCAGTGGTCTCATTGGTATCAGAAAATGGCAGTTCGATGTGTGGTCAAAAGATGTCACTATTGCGAACAAAATGGAATCTACCGGAAAAGCAGGGTAAGAACTCGCAAAATAATATATTCTATTGATTTATTTATTTGTCCAAGGTAGTCGGACCGACTTCAAAAGGAGGACGCTATCAATTAAGTCGTATTGTTTATGTTTGTTACCTCATTTCTCCGTCACTAATAAATCGATTTAGAAAATTCTTATTCACACAGAAAATTCATAAAAATCAGTTCATTAGTTTGACTTTTCAGTAAAAATAACTGATAAAAATATGTCTCCAAGTGCGAGATATCGAGGAATCATTCTCATTCACTGGCGATGAAGTCGGTTTTTTCGTTTTGCCGCGCAAAATAATTATCTTGCAATTTAATAATGAATACCCAAAATTGCATAAATTTTTATTTCTATATACATTATAGAGGTACAGTATTCATACAAATAATGTCAACACTTTGTTACAGAAAAGTTCATGTCACCAAGCAAACATTAGAATTATTAGTAGATTACGCAAGAGAATACATAATAGAACCAAACTTTGAATCTCAAAACCATCCATTTATTATGAAAAATAAGCTGGAAACTTATCTACTGTCACGACCAACACGGGTAATGTATTTTAATAACTAAGACAGTCTAGACAACTGGGAGTAATCTACGAGTTAAATTTCACTTAGGTGTATTTGATTAGTCCTTATAACAGTTTCACAGAAACACAGATATTCTTAGCAAAAAAGGGTATTAAACTTACGCTTGTACTAAAATTATTTTATAATGAGACTTTTTCTCGTACAACCTTTTAACCTTTCAACTAGTATGTATAATATATAGTCTACTAAACTTGCGTAGTTTATTTGAATACATTTTCATTACGACGTGGCGTTTCATTCATTTTTATGTACTTAAAATTGCCATAATGTATAAGTACGCTCAATCCTATAGTCAAAGTCAAAAACTATACGCTCGGAAACTCGAATTAGAGCGAATGATATCAAAAAATAGATCACGCGTAATGCAAAGTTTGACGCCTGTTTAAACTCTATCTGACACCGTCGTGCAGAACAGCCAGGAAAATCTAATGGAATGGATTCCTATCTTTTCGTGAGGATAATCCTTTAAAATCCTAACAGTTGCAGTACTAAAAGCTAGTAACATAATATATTATATAGTAACCATATTACAGGTACAAGAATACAAACCATTCAGGAGAGCGTCAGTTGGTTTCACCAAAATCATTACTAAAAATCCAGGCGCCAGAGTAAGTTCACTGTTTCAAAATTATACCAAGCAAATTTATGAAGACCAAATGTATCTTTTATTGTATTATTATAACGTCTGGTTTTCAGTAGCGATCGGAAAATAGGAACCCATCAAATAATAGAAGAACTACTACTTTTATGGATGAAAATCTTGTTGAGTACCAACAGATGTTGAAGGCTGCTGATGCACAGATGACAAAAGAAATTGAAGATATGACTAATGGAAAGTGAGTTCCTTATATAAAAAAATACTTAGAATGTTTAAAACAAAATCATTTATTCCGTCGTTTATATTCGCTGGGCAGGTAAGTTCTCGGAGGCATACAGGTCGGAGTGTGGTGTAAGACAGGG
Organism: Chesias legatella; assembly: GCA_947359385.1. Lineage (NCBI taxonomy): Eukaryota > Metazoa > Arthropoda > Insecta > Lepidoptera > Geometridae > Chesias > Chesias legatella. The sequence continues at coordinate 4,374,606 of OX375765.1, read as the reverse complement.
CGGTCTAACATCTCCTAGGCTTTTTAATTTGTATATCAATTGACTGATTAAAGAGCTCAACAACACCAGAGTTGGATGCCGTATTGATCGTCTAAGTGTCAATAATCTCAGTTTCGCTGACGATATGGTGTTGTTGAGTCCATCAATTAGTGCCCTGAGAAATATGGTTAGTATTTGTGAAAGATTTGCAGGAGCCCACGGGCTCAGATAAACGAGAAGAAGTGTGAATTAATATTGTTCAAAGCAGGGAACAAAACTTACTCTCACGTACCACCTGTGAAAATCAAGGGAACAAAAATGAACATAACATCTCGTTTTAAGTATCTGGGTCATTGGGTTACAGATAACCTGAGTGATGATGCTGACCTGGAAAGAGAACGTAGGGCGTTGTGTGTCCGTGCTAACATGTTGGCCCGAAGGTTTGCAAGGTGTACTACACAGGTAAAGGTAACGCTTTTTAAAGCATACTGCCCCAGTCCTTTTACACCTGCAGCCTCTGGACCAACTTCACGCAGAGAGCATACAATGCCTTACGGGTTCAGTATAACAATGCTTTCAGGGTGCTGTTGGGGCTGCCACGCTTTTGTAGTGCATCCGGCATGTTCACGGGTGAAAGAGTTGATGGTTTTCATGCCATTATACGAAAAAGATGCGCATCTATCATGTACCGCGTTCGTGACAGCCCTAACTGCATCCTGAATACGTTGTCGGATAGATGGGACTGTCCTATAATAAACCACTGGGTGTTGAAACACACCATTTATGTTAAATAAATGAGTGTTTCAGCATCCAGTGACTTTATTGATAAGGATTTTATTTTATTTAATTGTGAATGTGAATTGAAATGTTATTTTAGTTTAATTTTAATTTTATTTTATTTATAATCTCATTCATATGGAAAACGTGACATTCCGAAATAAATTTATATAATTATTATATATTTCTAAATTTCATGTATATATTTATATTGCTTTTAACATTATTTAACTTTAGTTTTATTATAATTTTCAGAGAACACTTCAAAAAGGAGTCAAAGCTTAACAGATTTACACTGACCTTCAAAAACTATGACATGGAAAAGACGTTTCTCTTATTGCCAGATCCTTTGTTCAAATATTACATTAGTTGCTGTCTCATTATCTTAACCCTGATAATGTTGATAAATGGATTAACAACTAATTGGTATGTAAAACTGATAACACTAATCATTATTAATTTGACAGGCCTCACAGGTCCGTCGCCAGTAACTCTGCCTTCTGCGCTGTAGGTCGTGGGTTCGATTCCCACCCAGGACAAACATTTGTGTGACGAATATACATGTTTTTTCTTGTCTGGGTGTTAATAATATGGATGTATTTACAAATAAAAGTATGTATGTATATATCACTTGTCTGGTTCCCATAGTACAAGCTATGCTTAGTTTGGGGCTAGATGTCGTTGTGTGATTTGTTCACCAATATTATTATATTATTTATTTTCCATGTATATTTAATTCTTGTACGGTATTTACCTAGTTTCTTGCATTACACATTAGTTCTTGCATTTCACGTTTAATACCTTACCTACCCTATAGGATTTGCCTCTTACCATAAACTCTTTCAAGTTTATCAATTCATTTATTTTATGTAAAAATATTTGCCATTTTTTTTTTATGTGCCCTATATTGATGAAGGGTGGCAATGTCTCAATCTTTCTGGATTTTCTTGTCATTGCTTTCTTTATATTTGATTCCTCTTTTATAAAGTTTTGGTAATCGTAAATTTGTTCAAAATGCGTTAGAATTGATTTACCTACATTTATTTCAGCTGTCACCATTTTTACTAGATAAAGCTTAGCTGTTTAAGTTATTAACCAAAGGAATTTTGTTTTAGGCTGCAAGGCTTCAAGTGGTATGCCTGGGTGATATTCGGGTTCTTGTTACAAGCATTGATAATCATCCAACCATTCACATGGTTCCAGTTCCTATGGACAAAGTACAAGGGTTTCGACGAACCGCGCAACACACGCCTGAGGTGGCTATACGATGTATCGGCGAAAATTATAAAATCATGTTTAGTACGGACAGTTTTGTACGTGATAATAAGTATAGGGTTGGCTGCGACATCAGTGGTGAACGTTATTGGATGTATTGAAGTAGAAGTCGAGCCATCTGAAGCCGAAACCGTTCTATCGAATTGTGTTTCGTCGTGGGTAATCATTTTTATTTGATCATTACTTGGCTCATTTTGTGTACTCGTTGTTACATTCATTGTTCTGTTTTAGCACGTGACGCAGTGCTGGGGACTGGCCTTGCTGTTGAACTTCTTGTTCAGCAGAGTTTTCTTTATCTTTAAATGGATTGTCGCCGCAGCTATGACTATTTTCTACCTATGGGTCGTTTGGGGGATCAAAACATCACTATTTTCCATCGACACGACTTGGAACGTCGGCATGGATCCCAGAGTTTCTCATACCCTATCTGTGGTGTTCATAACTGTAACTTTGTACTGGATTGATCGGACCACCGAATACAGGAATCGTTTGGATCACTTGTGGCAGTTACAGCTGAGTGAGGAGCAAAGTGAAGCGGAAACCATGTTGAAAGTCAATAACATGCTTTTGGAAAATATTCTACCGGCTCATGTGGGTCAGTCTATATTGCTGTTTCAAATTAGTTACAAGAAATTTTATTACGATTATAAGATAGGTTGTTTTTTGTGTAATGAATAACAAAAAAAATATTATATAATATATATAATTTAAAATAATAAAATAATGCGTGTGCTTGGGCGTGCGTGTGCGTGTGTGTAGTCCGAAAACATAGTAAAAACAAAGTTATTATGGTGGGTTGATGATAATCTTACTTGACATTATCTATTTACAGTGCAAGTTTACTTGAATTTGAACAGGTCAATCGATGACCTGTATTATGAGAAGTATGATAATGTAGCTGTGATGTTTGCATCTTTAACTGACTACAAACTGGGCGTGGAGTCCGATGCAGATCTAAATGACAAATTTGTGTTGAGCATCCTCGACGAAGTCATTTCAGATTTCGACCGGGTAAGTGTTTTAGATAGGTTTTTCTTGATATAAAATATGTAGGTCAATTTAGGCTTAACTGGAATTCTTTGAGGCATATTGAGGAGTTATTTGAGTAGCTTTATCAATTAAGAAAAATAGGAGTCATAAAAAATAGGTCATAGAGTGTATATAGGTCATAGTCTTTGCCATAAAGTATTGAATGAATACAAATTAATATATTAAATGAAGTAGAGATAAACGAATAATACAATAGAATGGGTTCTCATAAAATGTCAGGTGACTGACTAAACTCGATCAATAACAGTGAAAATCCTTATCTATTTAAATTTTCTGCGATTTAACATTTATTCAACGGGAAACCAATATGAAATACAACAAATTAAATAATTTCTAATTTTTTTATGCTAATTGAAACGTTCTAACAACATACTTAGGATTTTTAATTACCTCATTTTTACTTCTTTTATTTTCCAGTTGCTACTGACAGGAACATCGGTTTACAAAGTTGAGAAGATAAAAATGGCTGGATGGACGTATATGGCGGCGTGCGGACTGGACCCAAACAGGAAGGAATCCTTCGACTCCTCGTCATACAACTCTAATCCACGGGAAAACAACCCTTATAACCGTGCCGTGACTGTGACGATGGTAGAGTTTGCAGCAGCCATGATGATACAGCTGCAGAACTTCAATCGAGGGTCTTTTCAGAGCTTTGAGGGGCTCAATTTACGAATTGGTAAGACATTTACAATTTTGGAGAGAGAGTGTTTACGAGCGCTGTAAATCTCGACTTCGTGAGACCACCTATGTAAAATGGGGTGTGTCAAATTCAACCTTAGTAATTCAACCGCACTGAGCGTATTTTCACCTGGATTGAAAGTGACCAGTTCCCGTGCACGGGACACTTAGAACCAAAAACCAGTGTAAAACCAGATCAGCCTGAATTACATGTTAAAATAATTCACATTACCACGTCATGAATGAAATCATTAGAAAATGGAGATGTCAGTGGACGAAAAATCTGCTATTTTGAATGATTGGGCTCTCATGGTAGACTGTTTTTCTTGTCACGAAATTAAATTTATCAGTGTCATGAACGCATTAAGAGGCAGATCCATACTTTTCACACCGCATCGGAGTTTTTTCTTACTTTATTGCATTTTCTGAATAACACAATACTTATGTTCAGGAATATCGCACGGAGAAGTAGCAGCTGGAGTGGTGGGGTCATTGAAACCGTTGTATGACATATGGGGCCACGCTGTCAACATGGCTTCTAGAATGGACTCTACCGGAGAAACGGGCAAAATACAGGTACTACACAAAGAAAACAGGGCAAATCCTTGAGGTTCATTAAAATGTTATTCCTCACTTTGCAAACTCAAAGACATAAAAATGCAGCCAGTAAACTAAAACACTTTGAATGGAATTAAATTAATTCTAGAAAACAATTTACACCTTCAACCTTCTCAGACAATTAATAAGGTAGAGCTACCTGCTCCGTCAGTTGTCATGTGATGGTATCGTCTGCACTAAACCAAGTGTTATCAATTTCCAATCGTCCCTTTTGGAGTTTATTAAATCCAAAAATTCAAATTCAAAGCAAAAAAAGTAATTAAATTATAGGACGTCTGTATTCGTATAATTAAATTAATTCCACAATTTTAAATATTTTATTTACATTACTTTTTTGCTTCTTATGTAGGTAACAGAAAATACAGCGATTATTTTAGATGAGTGTAACATCCTCACTACATACCGAGGCGAGACGTTCGTCAAAGGGGCTGGCTACATCAAGACCTACTTCGTGCCTCTGGACGAAAATTACCACTTGATCAAAAAACAGCAGAGTATGGATTACTACAGAGTCCAAGACAGAACACGCTACTTCAACATAAGGAACACGTTTTACGAAGACAGCTTGAACCAAAATCTAGATTCTGTCTCCCAAGGGTCCACGTATGGTGCCAGGAATCTATCAGAATATGACAGTGACGACAGCGAGAATTATTCGAAAACGATAGTGCCCTATGACGATATGAGTACTTCTTCCGAGAGTATCAGAGACACTCGGTGTTGACTTTAGTTTAACATTAGTGAAACTAAATATGCTTTAGTTAATGACCAATGAGTTTTAAATAGATTTGGTACTAGAAGAGAGAAAAGCTCGTAACTCTGAAACCGGCATGTGCTAGGCCATTAACTTAAGAAAGCGTAAGAAATCTATCATGTACCTATATATAAGGCTAAGGCTTGTGTTGTTTAAGCCCATTCTTTCTTATTTGTAGAGAGCATGAATGTGCAGTACACTATTAGTAAAACACTGGCTGTCTAGCTGTATTGATGTACCATACATTGAAAGTTCCTGTAGTATTGTACACCGCTCCATTCTCTTCTAAATAAGCCCACTATTTATGAGAGCTAGCCAATTTTGAAGTTACATACAAATGGTCCAACGACGAAGTTTTGGTGTAAGTATTTCAGTTTGTAAGTGGACCTGTGGATATAAAATAGTGTTAAATGAGTTAATATTATTATATTCTGGTATCAGATACGGCAATCTCTAATACAGAGATTGGATAAGCTGTGCCTATTCTAGTTAAGGCTATTTATTTTTTGTTTAAGCTACACATAAATTATGTATTTAGATATATACATTTAGAAATAATATAACAAGCTATATAATATATTAAATTAGAGACTATTTATAAGATTATTTTGCTTAAACATCTCTACATCCTACTTACTTTTAAACCATTTTATACTTAGTTGTTTGGAAGACCGAAAACTACTCATTATATTAGACTATCTGCGCCCTTTGGTGTTTGTTACCCGCGGTGAATAATTCATCCCACGCGAACCGTACATTTTTCCGGCATGTGTTATATTCCAGACTATAAAACTCAAATTCCATTCATTTCCGTTTATCCGTTTTAGCGTGATTGACTAATAAACATCCATCCATCCGAACTTTCGCATTTATCCTACTAATAATATAAAAATAAAGTTTGTATGTATGGATGTTTGTAACTCTTTCATTTAATATTCTGCCAAACCAGATCGTTATATTATTTGATTACCTAACAAGCGTTGTTCTCTGCTGGCAGAAATGAATTAAATGATACGTCTCACACAACCGGTTTGGATACAGGTCTTAGACGATTGTCCAACCGCGTGCTAACATTATACCTGTATGTCTACATGTGAGTTGACTACTCATGGGTCAGTTGAGTTTGTCTAGGTTAGACCAAATTTTTGGAGTTAGGTAATTCAGTTTTATTTAAGTAATAGATGTGATTTTTCGCTGTAGCCCGCGTACGCATAATCCGTGGAATTCGGTTTTATCACCTAATTTAACTCTCTAGGAAAAGAATCCTAGATGCTCTTATAAGTTTATTATCTGCCAAAAAAAATACCCGTCAACAGGTCTAACCGTTTTGAAGATTACATGCCGGACATTGTTTATAAAAATTGATTTTATTGTTATAAGAACTGTATAAACTTACATCTGAATTTAGTAAAAAGCTGTTATATTGACATTACAAACAGACACTTCAATTTTATTTATGTTATAGAATATCTTGTGTAAGACCTACTTTCACCCTGGTATTGTAGGGTTTCGATAATATTCGTATTGTCAGTAGGTACTACTAATAATCCTGTCACTAGCTGGCTCGAACCAGTTTGGTGAATTTAAAAGAAAAGAAAATTCTTTCGTGCAATTGACACACATCTTTGAATTTTTAGACGATTTTTTGGTTCTAGGATATGGCGGTAACGGTTGTGAGAAACACGATGTTTTCCTTCACCGTTTGGAGGACTTTACACATATTTTTACATATTACTGCGTATATACGGGATTTCCACCGTGACCCACCGACATGATTCACTGACACTGAAATGGAGAGCTACGCGTATTACTTACAAAAAATTACACTCACTAATTGTTATGTACATAAATTATTTTGCGTTAATCATGTAGGTAAATAAACAGGGTTATTCCCAAAGTGCTCCATTCTTTTATTGTAAAAAGATAAGAATCCCATACATTAATTCTTAAATTAATCTAGACAATTAAATATTATAAATTTTTAATTTATAAATATTGCATTTAAGTTGCATCTTACTCCGCCGGTATCTGAAATTATTCTCAAAGTGATTATTCATAAACAATTCCAAACTACCTACTCATCGAAATATTATTAAATCTTAATATTTTAGTTTCCTTCTACTCCATCAAATGTTGAAGAGGTACAGTAAGTTACAATACACTCTTACTGTGAATAGAAGCCGAAAAGTCCATAAACAGGGACTTAAACTGACTTTGATTATGAACCAGTTTAGAGAAAAAGAAGTAACAAGCATTTCACCAAATCAGCAAATTATTTAATTTTTAATGTACTTAATTCACATAATTTGTGATAATATTACATAAATTTGAAATAAGTTTGTTTATTATGTTCTTGACAGAGGGTTACAAAAAGACGGATTTTTTTATATTCAATTGTTTTTACTGTAAAATTTTGTTTTTTTTCGTTAATAAAGCCCTTATATGATTTATTTTGTTTCCGCTGTCATGTTTAATTGTATTCTTTACGTTTTTAATAATTTGATTCAAGCGCGTCACTGTATTTGATTTACGTAAGTTCATACAGAATTTTATTTATTTTCGGTAAATCATTTTATTGTTTATTGAAAGTTTAAATCCAGAGATCCTCTTCAAGTTACTTCAAATGCATGTGGGATTCTATTAATATAAAAAAATACCAATCAGTTACTTTGTTTTAATTCAGTTTTACCTCATAGTTAAACATATTTTATAAATCGAATTTTTGCACCACACTGTAAGAGCAGTAGAACTCTCGCCAAGTTCATCCGGGGAAGTACTGCCACCATGCCCATTTCTGCCGCCAAGCAGTAACGCGTTCGCGTTACTGCTTGTACTGTTCGTGTTCCGGTTTGAAAGGTGTGGTTGCCGGTGAAATTACAGGCACAAGAGACATTCCACCTACACGTCTCAGAGTTACGGGCGCATACGTTGCGGGCTTGGGTCTTGTCGTACCTAGTAAGGGTGGACCCAAGTCGCATCGATTGTTATGGGCAGAGGTTACCACTTAACACCAGGTGGGCCGTCGGCTCGTACCGTAAATGTATCAAATAAAAAAAAAAAAACGACAGCTATCTTCTGGGGTAAGATGTGTGGTGACACAGATTGTAATGTAGTACGCGGCGTTGTCACATACTGCAAAGTTGCATATTTCCGATGTATGACCAGTCACGGTACGATCCCCCGATAGTAACCACGTTACCTAATAGTAGCTAACGAAACCCATGTAATTGTTAACCTAAGTAAAGACAATATAGTGCTATCCGTGAAGACTTTGTTTCGATACATCCCCACACACTCCACACCACAGATTGGTGATGGCATCTGGGTATAAAGTACACCCACATGACCATGCCGCCAAAGATGTAACATCAAATTAATCAATAATATTCTTATGACGAATTGGTGGAGTTATTTGAGAACGATTGTACGGCCTATTTAATTTGTTTGAAACCAGTTTGCTGGAGTACTTTGAAAACAATTTTATATTATCTTGGATTACTCCAAGATAATATAAAATTGTTTTCATGTTTATAAAATGAAACTCATTTTATAAAGTATTGTTTTTCGTGGAGCAGTTTGGGATATAATCTTGGAATACTAGGGGAATAAGGCCATAAACATTAAATCAGATCACTTGCTGAGCCTAGCAGAAGATACGCAACATATTGTAAATTTCCCTTTGGGAGGGATGTGTTATTAATTAAGTAATTAACACTACGTTGCGACAAAAAGTGAGTTTTTCGAAAAAAATAAAACATTGTAAATTCTTTGGATATATCAATTAAATAACACAACTACCTATATTATAGTCTGAATAAATTCTATCACCCATTTCAATTCGTATTAATAATTCTATCACCCATTAAAATTATCTTCTATGCAGTAGTTTCTTAGAAATATTGTCTTGTTTGTCAAATGTACGGCTGAACAAAAAGTGATCATCATAATGCTCCTTATGATATTTTGAGCGTGCTCAACTCTAAACATTGAATAGCTTCATCGTGAATTAATTAACATAATTGAATCAGCAATATAAATTTACTTGTACCCATATTTCAAAGTTCAAAGTTCAAAGTTGGTAAGAAAGAGAGAAAATATTGAAGTATCATTATATTTTTAATAACTTGTTCTATTTCCATTGTTATACAAGGTGGGCCAAAAGAAGTCATCCGATGTTGTTTGGCTCTCATTTTATTTCCAAATGAAAAACTTCGATTCTGTTTTTTGATTATGTTTATTTGAACTTTTAGAATTTTATTGGTCAAGTCGAGAAGATGATATCGGCCAAATGGGCGCCGCCACAATTGATTGATATACGGGCTCGTTTTATGGCATTTTTCATCACTTCGGCGAGAACTTCGGGCGACAGATTCTTGCACTCGTGTCGAATGTTGTCCTTGAGGGCTTCCAGGGTCTCGGGCTTGTTCACGTAAACACGGGACTACAAAAAACCCCACAAAAAAAGTCTGGAACGGTTAAATCGGGCGATCTTGCGGGCCAGTGCAAATCGCCAAAACAAGAGATGAGGCGACCCGGGAACGCCGCCTTCAGAATATCGGTTGTGACTCGCGCAGTGTGTGCTGTTGCTCCGTCCTGCTGGAACCACATGTCCTCCAGTCCTAATTCGTTCAATTGCGGTAGAAAAAACTCTGTTAACATGGCCCTATAGCGCGCACCGTCCACTGTTGTCTTTGACCAGCGGCGTCCTCGAAAAAAATGGCCGGATGACTCCTCCAGCGTGAACAGCGCACCATGCAGTCACTTTGAGCAGGTGTAATGGCTCCTCGTGCATCACTCGTGGATTTTCGGTGCCCCAGAAGCGATAGTTTTGCTTGTTCATGTACCCGCTGAGATGGAAATGAGCCTCATCGCTCATTATGATTTCAGTTAGTTTTTTTCAGTCATGATTATTCCGCGTTCTTGGGGAGTGTATCGCTCCATGGCTTGTTCACTTGTATTCTACATCTGTCTAGTTCACAAATGTCAAAACAGATTTGACATTGGCCGCCATTTGCAAAAATAAGAGCATCTTCCAATAGGGTGATTTCTTTTGGCCCACCTTGTATAAATATATATATATTTATTATTGTAGTCTAAAATGCCTACGTGTGATATTAATGTGGATTAACTCTAGGCAGTAGTACAAGTGATAAGACTTCTGTGTGAAACCCCGGGTCTTGCAATCTGCAGAATGTTTTTAGTATTAGTATCACGGATCTAGTAAAGGACTTCAACAAAGCGTGTCATTAAAACGGATCCGTAAATGTTTTCTGTGTGAATAAGTTGTTACCCGTTCCACTACGCTCGTTCAGGGGTTATTAAAAATAATTATTTGCTGTTAAGGAACATTAATAATAATAATAATATTGACCATCTAGTCCCAAACTAAGCATAGCTTGTACTATGGGATCCAGACAACTCATAGAACACATATGTAATTTTTTTTGTAAATACATACATATAATATATATTAACCCCCAGACACAGAACAAATATGTATATTCGTCACACAAATGTTTCTCCTGGGTGGGAATTGAACCCACGACCTACAGCGCAGAAGGCAGAGTTACTACCAATTGAGCTGTGAGGCCTGTCATTATTCACCGTATATTGTTTTTCAGAGATCAATTAACCTGAAATAAAATAATGATATATAGAACTTCTATAATTTCCATTACAGCTGCTTTTATGCATATTTTAATGATTAGTTATTTATTTTAATTTTTTCATCGTACCTCTCGGAACCGGATTAAGGTCCATCCACACATTATAGAACCATAGCAGGCTCGGACAACTCGTTTCACGAGAACATTTTTACCGCAAACTTGTAGGCTGTGGAATGGGCTACCTCTTGAGGTCTTCCCGGCAAGGTATGACATGGGCAGCTTCAAGAGAAATATAAAAATAAATCTCCAGGGTAGGCAACGCATCAGTAATGCTCCCGGTGTTACTTACGTCTATAGGCTGCGGTGACCGCTTAACATCAGGTGGGCCGTAAGCCTGTTTGCCTATTTATAATATAAAAAAAAAAAAAATGCTTTGCCTTTGCTGTGCTTAATTAAAGTAAGAAAATTATTTAATGTTAAAAACTTATGTCGTTTGCATAAGAACCAAAAATAACAGTATGCAGTTAAGTAAATCTAGTTAAGAATAAACGTGTTATTTATAATAACAGTACATTCAACTTCATATTCTGATTCATCACGGTATATAATTATCTTCTAGGTAATATTTTATTCCTATTTTATTTTGGTATAATTAGTAATTAGCATAAACGTGTGAACGAGTTTTAGATGTCATGCTCATTAGTAGTTTGTAGAACTACTCTGGCACGTAGTTCAGACATTATTATTATACTACAACTAGGTATAACATTTCATTGCAGATTATTATAAAATCAACTAAATCGTTAATATTGGATCATGGAAAAGCTGCATAGGAAGCAGTCTAAGTGGCTCGAAGAACTAAGAGAATTAAAAATAGAAAGCTGATTAATAATAACGTTTCCACAGCTGAATTGGTGGTAACCATCAGAGTTAGGGGCGCATACGATGTGCCTTGGGTCTTCTCGTACCTAAGTAGGGGAGGCAGCCAAGTCAAATTGCGTGTTATGGGCAGATGATAACACTTAAGCCCATGTGGGCCATCTGCTCGTTCCGTAACTATATAACATAAAAACCATCTGTACGGATACACGTATTCGGTCACGAGCCGAGGCAGAGCATATTGTTTCTTAATGAAAACGAGAGTTGCACTTGTAAAGTGTTAGTAGCTTTGGTAACCCGTTAAGTGTTGATCTCTGTAGTATGTATATGTATATATTTATCAAAAAAACAAATTAACAAAATACAAAAAAAATAATATGACGACTATCAAACTGATATAAGATATGGTGTATTATCCTGAAAGCACTTGAAGTATTCATTAGTGGTCTTCTCAGGGGATTCGTATTTCTGATTACACATTTTCATGATTTTGTACATGCGTTCGCTGTCGGGGAACAAACGGCTTGCTTCTTCGATTTTGATTGTTCCATCATCACGCGTGAATCCCGATTTTTCATATGAGCAGTGAACTACTTTCTGGAACGCTCCGTCTGTTCTATATTTTCCTTCTCGGATTATTTCTAAGAATTCGGAAATATCTGTTACGCCTTTGGCACATTCCGATATTATATTTCCAATTTTTTCTCCTACTTCTCCATCGAATTTTATGTATGTCTGGAAATAGAATGACAATTGTTATGTCAATTGCAAATGATATGACATACCTAAACAAAACTCAGGAGCTTTGTTGCTTGGGTTAAGGCTGTGTTCGTTACGTTTTCACAAGTTTTTATTTAAATTGCAATGTATGTAACTATGTTTGTTCGGGTGGAATCTTGCTGGCGGAATACCCAAGATGGCGGACTAAATATTTTCAATGAACTCCTACAATATGGGTATCAAATGAAAGGGCTTGCTGAAAATAACTCGAAAAATAAAGTGAGTCACTCTAATCCAATATGGCCTTCTAAAAGTTTGTTTAGTAATAATAATTGAAACAGTGAAGTTGAAGATAGAGCTTTAGTTGCTTCAGTCGTTTATTTATTAATTTTAGCTACATTATCTAATCGAACAGTCAAAATACAATAGCTGATAAATAAATATATGAATTATGATAACATAACATAACCTACTTCTTACATCTCGATGTCGTAGTTTTCGACCTATGTTGTAATCTTTGTAAGCTTTTTTGTGAATAAATCTTTTATTATTATTATTATTATATAACAAATAGACAAAGTTTTGAACAGTGTCTTTTGAAACGACTATTTCGATGGTATGGCGGCATCTGCCATAGCTGGTTGAGCTCATGACTACTAGTCATTATTCTCACTCTTGTTTATTGATGATGTTTCCAATTGTGAGAGAATAAAATGTGATTTCAGCTACTTATCTATTGAAACCCAAAATTAAATCTCACTTACCCGATCATCTTGACGGCGTTCTTCGCACACCCGACCTTCACTTGTGCCAAATAACAAAACTGCACTGCATAGTAAGAGTTTAAAACCAATCATATTACTTATTTGTTTCTATAAAATAAAAACGATTTTTCGTGACTATCCGTTGATAAATTAAAGGAGAATGAGCCTACAGATCAAGAAATGATCAATTATATATACGAATCATAAAATTAAAAAAGAACTATGTAAAACATCAGACGATATTATGCAAATCATATTATTTACGTAACTAACCTATCATTATACGTTGATCGCGAGTTGTCTTTTATATTTTGTTTCAAATATGTTCTCAAAGAGTCGTACATAATCATTCCATAGTAAAAGAAGCCCATAACAATTTCCGGCCCATAAACAATCTCTATGAAAAAATCATGTCAAAATTACGTTCCCCTGCCACGTGAAAGAAGGACATAATATCCACTACCACTACTTATAATACTATTAACTGTAGCCCGCGACGTCGTCTGCGAGGAATTCGGATTATTACGCAATTTTACTACTAAAATTAGAGACTTATAATTATAGTATTGCGCAAGACTACCATGTTTCCAAAATGCTCAATAAAATATTGAAATCTTTAACAACAAGGACATATAACAATTCAGAGCCCCCAAGTACGACGACTGTTAAAATAAAGTTAAAAGCGTCTTTTATAATATAAAGCGTTTTTTATATTAAAGTCTTTCTTTTCAAAAAGCATGCCACGTGAATATTTTAGAATATTTTTTTTTACTCTTTCTTTAGAAATTTAGAAATTTAGAATATTTTAAGCCTTTAAAAAAAAGACTTCTTCCGTATCTCTGCAATGAGCATCATACAAGGCTTTCAAGAGGTAGCTATTTAAGTGTTAAACCGGATCTTTTATTTGCAAGCGCTATAAGATGATTATCTCATGTTGGCCGTCAAGTTTTTGCGTCAAAAATATTAAAAGCGCATTTTCATGTTCTCTAACGTTTTAAAAGAAATGTTGTATAGAAGTTGGAGAACCAAAAAATTTTATTCTGTGACATATTCTCAAATAGGGTATGTCAATTATATTATAGACAAATGGAGAGAATTCTGAATGACTTGAAAGCCTAAAAAGGAGTACTATAACCAACTCATCTATTTCTCTAGCTCTAAGGTTTGCCAGTGAAATTATAAACACTTAAAACATTCCACGTTTGTTTCAAAGTTACGAGCGCAATAGCATAAGACTTGGGTCTCCCCATACCCGTGTAGGGGAGGACCCAAGTCATAATGATTTTTTGTTACGGACAAAGATAACAGCTTAATTTCAGGTAAGTTTAATAAAGTGAGAGTTCTATTTTCGTTTTTCCCACTACATGGAAAAAGAAGGTAGTTTTAAATTAACGTAAATGCATTGCAAGTGGAAGCTATTTTGTTTTTGACCTTGATTAGGTTAGATAGAAATAGAAATAATGGTCAACATTTCACACAACACTATAATAATCCAAATTAATCATAGCTATGAGAACCAGATGACATAGAATACTTATATACTTTTTGTAACTACATAAATGGTAGATATTAACGCAAACAGACATCTATGTTCGTCACACAAATGTTTGTCCTGGTGTTAATCGAACCCACGACCTAAAGCGCAGCCGGTAGAGTTACTACAATCGAGCTGTGAGGCCAGTCATAAAAATGTAGTATAAATTAGTATTTTGTTTAACAATAATAATAGTTTTATATATTATATAATATATTATCTCAAAAAAAATTGTTTTTTTTTTTTTTTAATGTATGTTAACATATTGTTATCATTCAAAATAATTGTTTGATATATTTAATAACAATGGAGATTTTTAAGAAATTACAATAAGCGCACTGTCCCATAGACAAAATCGTACAAAATATCATAATTATTAA
Source organism: Chesias legatella (assembly GCA_947359385.1). Classification (NCBI taxonomy): domain Eukaryota; kingdom Metazoa; phylum Arthropoda; class Insecta; order Lepidoptera; family Geometridae; genus Chesias; species Chesias legatella. The sequence continues at coordinate 4,359,589 of OX375765.1, read as the reverse complement.
TTATTTAACTGTCGTTTTATTGTACGTTATTCTTCAGTTGCACTACGCCTTTTAAAAGTACGAATCTGTTTTTATTTTTTGTATGACTATATCTGTTCCGCAATAAGATAAATATAACCAACAATCGCATCATAAATTAAGTTCAGGGTTCCGTACCAACCTCAGTCATAATCATAATAATATTAATGATAATCCAAAGTTAAATATTCTCTTGTTATACTTTAACACATCTGTAATTAAATCAAGCAAAAACTACAAAAGCCCGATTTTTGTTGTCAAATGCTTATGATTAGGCTTAAAAACTGGCATAAATGGTACAACTATACTAACTAGTACATGAATACTAGTACCTAGTAATACTACTACTACAACTACTACTAGTGAAATAAAATCGCTACATCTACGGGAGCTCCCGTGTCCGTATCCCGTATCCAGCATCCACACAAAGTGTAAATTTTTAGCACAATAATTATTTTCTTGTTAAGTATTTTTAGTTTATATTACATGAGTATAATATTTATATAACTTATATACAATAGTTAGCAAAAAAGTATCTGTACCGTAGATAATTTTATCAGATCTGTGGTATCTGTAAGGCTGCGGTGAGCAAACTAAAACAAAACGTAGGTATTTTCGAAACTCAACTCATGTATTCAGTAGGCTGGTTCACATGCCTACTTAACCTGTAATAAACAATGCCTCTTTTACTTGTATTTGTAATAAAATATATAGGTACAATCTTTTTGTGTTTGTGTATTCATTCGCATAATATTAAAGACTTTTTTTTACGGAACGTGCAAGATGGCACACCTGAAGTTAAGCCGTAACCTCTGCCCATAACAAAAGCCTCGGACCTCTGAGAACCTCTACAACAGTATGAGAAGAACCAAGTAGCATTTATTGCGCCCGTAACTTTGAGACGTAGAGATCGAATGAATGCCTATATTAGGTTAGATAGAAATAGAAATAATGGTCAACATTTCACACAACACTATAATAATCCTATCATATAAATATCCTATAATTTGACCGGCAGTCGCACCCTTTAGAGCAAAACACAGGAATGCGTATTCGTTACGGCTTGCCGGCAGAAATAGATATGGCGACAGTTTTTTCTCAACAAACTTGGCACAAGATCTAGTAACGCAAAGGAACCAGAAGAAATAAGATGTGGTTGATAATAAACAACAGAATAGAATATAATACTACAGAACCAAACAGAACTGAACCATATAGATTAGAATTGAGCAGAAGAGATATGATAAGAGAAGAGAAGGGAGTAGAAGAGAAGAGAACAGTGCTTAAACAGATTTCTGCGTACTTAACAAGTGGCAAATAAATTGATTTTAAAAGTACCTAAACCGTAAGGAATTTCATTTTGGTGGCGGCAAGTTGTTTCAATATTTTCTGATTCCTCTATTATATCTAAAACTACCACGAAAGGCAGTCGTTCTGTGGCGAAGACATGTTAAACGAACAGCAAAATGACGATCAGAATAGATAAGTTAGCCGATATTTCCTAATATGGACAATTAAAAAGAAGAGTGCAGTATTTTAGAGTGCTGTGAAGAACACAACAATGAATCATGAATCCGGGTCTATTTGTAAATGGCACAAGTGTCGGATCAGTAATCAGGATCGATGTCAGATCGCTTTAAAAAATTTAAAGCGAACTGTAAATGCAATGCCTATGCAATCCGACATTATTTTCAAAATGCTGAGGCCCCATTCTTCAAACGTCAGAACAAAAAATATTCGTAGATGAGAATAATATAATCCGACACTTGTGCCATAAAAATAGCATCGCAAATAAATATTGGTTTAAGATTTGTTTAATTTTGGAATTACTGAGAGTCAAAATTACGCTAATTCTGTAGGTTCTTCTAATATACAATTAGTTCTTTTTTTTCTTTTTATATATTTTTCTTATTTAAATTCACTATATTTAGGTAACCCAGAGCCTACGCGAGCAAGCCCGCGTTGACATAAGCTAGTTACTCTAAAAATATGCGGAAGGGACTAAGAAGTAATAATTGGCTATTTAATTTGTCGATAAATATCAAGATCAATGATTACCTACATTTTTTATAATTTACGCAATTAATATTATATTACGTATTTTAATTAATTGCCAACTCTTTCCCAATAAAAAACAGAAGAATAACATACGTATATATTCCCATCGTTGTAATATATAATGCTTATTATTTTCTTGGTTTCAGAACTTTGATCATTAATAATTTTAGTCCGCGCTTGTAACGTTGGCTCAAGGACAAATATTATAATTGAAAAAAAATAAGGAAAAAAAAACACAATGAAGATATTTTTTATCCAAGTAATTATGTGCTTTGTGTTATTCTCTGGGTATTCAAGTGCAGCTCCGAAACAGGTAACTTATTGTATTTTTTTTACTAACATTACGATTTTCATTATGAACGTAATTTCTCGTTTTTTTAAATGTGTCTATTCATTATTTTATTTTTTTCTGTGCTAATGATGTAACCATATAATAATCCATTAGAATCAAGCAAGAGAATCAATGCAAGAGTCTAAAAATATATCTTAAAAAAAATATGCCACACCTGAAAGTTTACAGAAGAGAAGATCCTCTGAGACTTGAAGCTGGAATGTCTCATGTGCCTGTAATTTTACAAGTTCCAGAAACTTTTAAACCGGTAAACAGAACAGTACCCACTCATATCTCTATTATATCTTGGCGGCAGAAATAGGTTTGGTGACAGTACTTCTCCATACGAACTGAGCATGACTTTTACCGCTACAAAAATACGTTCATTACTAGTTTTACAATTAATTACGTGGAAAGGATCAGGCGACGTGATCAGGATGTCATTGGTCAAAGACGGAACAATGGGGTGAAAATATCATATTCGTTAACTCATTTGTGTTGTTTGATGTTGAGCATTGTTTAACTTTTTTTTATGTAATACAGTTACGGAACGAGCCGACGGCCCGCCTGGTGTTAAGTGGTAACTCTGCCCATAACACCCGATGCGACTTGGGTCTTCGCTTACTAGGTACGACAAGACCTAAGTCGCATCGTATGCGCCCGTAACTCTGAGACGTGTAGGTGGAATGGCTCTTGTGCCTGTAATTTCACCGGCAACCACACCTTTCAAGCCGGAACACAGTAACGCGTACGCGTTACTGCTTGGCGGCAGAAATGGGCATGGTGGCAGTACTTCCCCGGAGGAACTTGGCGAGTATTCTACGGCTCTTAAGAACTAAGTAGGTACTTAACTAACTACTTAATTGAGCTGCAGTCAACTTAGGCAAAAAGTAAATTATTTTTATAAGTGGATATTTAGGTCTTGAAGTCAGGTGATCACATCAGAGGTAACCACGATGTCACTGTGGTTCATCTGTCGTATTGTTTTTTATTTCGGCTGCCAGAAGATTATACAAACGATCACGATTATTTGCCTATTTCATAATGCCTAACTTATTTTTTTAGACTGTTATCGATTTCCCGCCCAATGTTAAAGAAGAGTATATTGCCGCTGTGAAGATATGTAAACCCAGCGAATCCGAGATCAATGAGTTTGCCGAATTACTTAAGAAAGGCGGATGGAGCGAGGCTGAAGAGTTCAAAAATCTGGTTTACTGTCTTTATGGTAATGGCGGCTACTTGCATGAAAATGGAAGAATAAATATTGATAAATCAGCCCATGTATTCCCAGATCCTGAGGGCATGACGAAAATTCTAAAGGAATGTGATACAGACGGCGGCACCCCCAAAGAAAACACGTTTAACTTCTTTAAATGTTTTCAGAAAAATACACCATATTTGCTCGCAGTATAAATTCAGTTATATATTCATCGGCATTTTACTGTTTATCGAAATGAAACTGTGTTTATTACAATATAAGGGTACTAATATTACCCTTATATTGTAATAAGGGAAGAATTACAAAGTTACCATTATATAATGGTAACTTTGTATTTCTATACGAAAGAGTTTTTTTTCAATATGGGTTCAATATGTAATAGTGAAATGTAGATAAAACGTGGAGTATAACTATAATTATTATACATAGGATCTATGTATAATAATTTAATAGTTGGTAAATTATTTTGTGTAATAAAGGTTTTGCGTTGTAATATAAAATCCGTTCATTTCATTTCATTCAGTGAATAAATTTAACGAACGAGTAGATCCTTAGAGTAGGTCCTTATGCGCTGCCCATAATGACAGCAAATACCTTATTTAACTACGGGAATACTCATAGCCTCGTTAATTTCGTCAAATCTCTTAACCTTAAAACCAGACAATCTTATTGAAAATACAAAGCCATATATTCAAAACACGTTGGCAAGCTCAATCAAATTAAATACACGTTAAAGGCACTATAAATAAAGTGAAGTTCACAGTAAAATAGTTTAATAAAACATGAATAACTTTATAACTTAAATGTGAACACAACTACAGAATAATGTGAGTTTTAGTTCCGCTGTGGTAGCATTTGAATATTTCAAAGGCGGTGTCTTCAGGGGTATTCCCTCCCTTGGTCTTGCAGTCTTGTAGCACTTTCTTAGCATCGTCCTTGTCAACGCCAGGGGGTAGTTTCGCCAGGGCAGTTTCAATATTCAGTTTACCGTCTGAGCCGACTATAGCAGATTTTTGGAAGAAGCATAGGATGAATTTCTTCAACTCTTCACTTTCGGTGACGGTTCCTTTCTTAACCGCTTCCAGCACCTCGGGTTTGAGTCCAGTTTGCTTGACGCATTCGGCAGCGTACTCGTTGGCTTTTTCTTTCTGAGCTCCCGAGAGCTGGACAGTCTGAAATAAATAATAATTATATATTGGTGGATATTTCCCACAGCGAACCTAGCCCCAAACAAACCATAGCTTGTACTAGATACGGGAGCTAGACACAGAATATTAAGGTACGTTTTTGTAAATACATACATATAAATACACATTTACACCCAGACACAGGACAAACAGCTATGTTTGCCAAATAAAAAAATTGTCCTGGGTGGGAATCGAACCCACGACTTAAAGCACAGAAAACATAGTTCCTACAAACGGAGATGTAAGGTTATTCATTGTAGTAGCGGATGTGAATCTATTGGGTCTAGATGGATTCGAAACTAAGTTAGTCGGGTTTGATCTTTGACTGAGGTAAACTGTTACGAGAATATTGTTGTTCCCGGGCTTTGGTTGGTTATGATATGTATTTGTATGATGTGGTACAGACATACTTTGTGCCACTTACTTACTTACTGCCACAGGGAGTCATTGTGCCCCTACATAGACTATAATAGTGTGAAAAACTTTCCCTTTAACGTTATTTACTTTTAATATTAGATTGATTTAGATTTAAATTTTAATAATCATAATATAATCGAAAGTTATATATAGATAGATAAAATAAGCCACGCTTAAGAAATCTCAGTTAATTAGTCTTCATCTGAATGCAAGGTCCCCATTATCAAATGAGGACCCCAGAGCGTAGTGGTGCCAAAACTACTGAAAAGCTAGTGTCACGGCTTCACATCAGTTCAGATCAGTTATCGCATCCTTGTACTACTGACTCAGAGGTGTCATTTTTAGGATCAGGGATACAGGTAATGTCTATACATATAATTAAAAACAAGGGCAGTATATACCTTCTATAAGTGTATTATTTTATTTTATGAAGCAACAACTTTACCATTTATATTTGTTTATTTTTTATTGTTTACATTTTACACAGCACCATCTATCCCCAAACTAAGCATAGCTTGTATTATGGGAATTAACCAGATGATTGATAGAATACTTGTATACTTTTTTAAGGTTTCGTTCAGCAGTAAAAATATACGTTTCCTAACGTCAAATTTATCATTAAAGTTTTCGTAGGCTCTATGTTTACCCGTCTATATTACTTCACATGAGTTTGAGTCTTATTATCATGTTTGTAAATAATAAGATTTTTATTAAATTTATCCGTAATTAAATTCTCATAAAGAATGCAAAACATTAGACATTACTTTTACATGCCATGTATTATTTATTGTGGTTATTATCCTACTAATATTATAAACGTGAAAGTTTGTATGGATATTTGTTACTCTTTCACGCTCAAACGGCTGAATGGATTTGGATGAAATTTGGTATCAAGACAGCTTATATCTTGGATTAACACATAGGCTACTTTGATGCCGGAAATGTGCAGTGTTCCCGTGGGATTACTTATTCACCGCGGGTTACACTGCGGGGCGCAGCTAGTATTAAAATAACACATAATAACTTAAAAAAAACAACTTATCAATCTAGGTGCAATAAAATGTACATGCAGCAAAATTATGGAACAATTTAATTTACTTACATCAGCATTCAGGCCTGCCGCAGCCAAAACTAGACACAGTAGGACCGCCTTCATGTTAGATACAGAACTAGCTTCTATCTCAGAGTGATATATGTAAAACACTCAGCTTACGCAGGACATTCGCTTATATAGGTACAACCGTTGAAGGCTATTTCACGAACAAACCTTTGACATGAATCGTATCTATTTGGCACTTTATAAATTGCTTTTTCATCCTCCTGTATGACGTGGGCGCCTTTTAGGCTAGTCATTGTGGATTTATCTATTTTCAAACATCTCATTTCCTATTTTTATTTTTTGAAAGTGGATTTTATCACATAGATTTTTCATGCGGAAAACTCTGATGCCACCTCTGGATTGAAACAAGAATAGAATATATCTTTATTGCGCCATAAGTGAGAAAAATACAAAAATTCTGTTGTAAACTCATATGTGACCCGATGGGCGGCTTAATCGCTGAAAGCGAATCTCTTTTAGGCAATCTTTCTCCAATAAGCGTTCTTGATATTTAGTCCGGGTTCTGCAAGACAAGTATTATCATATCAGGAAGCTCTCAGAAGAATAGACACGCTTTATTGACTGCAATAGCAGGACTGAGAATTTCACAACATCCTGTGATGCATGGAAAGCCACAGTTGTCGAGCTTTTCATGTCCATGCTACTGTATATACCTAACGTTCCAATCCCAAACTCACCAGGTAAATATTCTTCAATTCTCATTCACGGCAAATGAGCATTACGGAAGGATATATCATGATGGGCTTAATCACATTACCCGAATAACCGCAAGCCAGTCGACGTAGACCTTAATCGAGTGCCATAAAAAAAAATAGCCGTCATAAAGGTAGAACAACATATTTATTGTTAACTAAGTCGTTAAGGAAAACTGATATCTTATGTGTCTACATTGCGTGTCAGTATAAACTTTTATGAAGTGAATTTCCAAGTAGTATAGAACAAATTCGTTATCTGCCTGTGTTTGTTTCTCTGCTAAACCTTCTAAGCCTTCTAAACCACGCAATGGATTATAATACGTTTTTCATAGAAAGAGCGATAAACGAGGAAGGTTTGTATACATAATTAGGAAATATTTTACATAATGGTTGAATTGTGACAGTGTTTTGTCAAAAAACTTTTTCGTTTTTCTTATGTGATTCGGTTGACGGAACGAGCTGACGGCCCACCTAATGTTAAGTGGTAACCACCGCCTATACACAACAATATACTTAATACTTTCTCGCTAAGCACACTCCTCGTTTTCTTTATTAGTTAATCGTACCTACTCGTGCGAAGACGGGGTGGGACGCTAGTGGGATATAAATAAATATGTTTATTCATTCAAGTGAAACCAAGTTTTAATATTACATCATAATTTTTTACTAAAGCAGAGACAAAAAGTGTATTTGATTAGGTGTAAGTACCTGTCAATAACCGCAACACATTGACGCAATTTGACTTAGGTAAGTCCGGTTTTTCAATAGTCAAATAAAGTTAGACTAATAAATTATAAACAGATTCATCAGTTTAAGAGGATTGTAATCGTTTATTCTACGTTAAAAAAAACTTTTTATTTTCATGTAATTTTATTTTTCCCCGTGAATAATTTCTATTTGACTATTGGAAAACTGGACTTTAGCCGAATAAAATCAAGAGATGAAATGGAATTGAACAAACAAAAATCACGAAACCGAGTAATGTACATTTTTATCTTTGATTTTATACAAAGAAGAGGGGTAGTAATCTAATCCTCTGCTAATGAAAATTTCTATATTACTTACAGAAGCCTTTCATCCTGTCATACAAGTAAATCTGAGAGTTCAAAATTTTGTATGTATAAGTTTTCCCAACAGTACCTGTACCTATACAAAATATGGACAGGCCTCACAGCTCAGTTGGTAGCCTTCTGCGTTGAAGGTCGTGGGCTCGATTACCACCCAGGACAAACATTTGTATGACGAATATAGATGTTTGTTCTGTCTGGGTGTTAATATGATTAACACCCACACAGGGTGTAAGATGGATGCGTGCCAACGTGCCCCAAAAACAGCAGAATACTATATCGAAATTAAGATTTTATCTGATCTGCAATAGAAAGAAAGAAAGAAAAATATTTTATTTGCGGCACTAAGCTTACAAAGAACAAAAAACAAAAGACATAAGTACGTAACTAAATATTATTAATGAATATATATATTTTATACAAGTTAAAAAGGCTTAGTTGCCACAAAAAGGTCTCTGTCTCAGCATATTGTTAGTTGGGTGGCAACTAACGCTGGTCTTCCGACAGAGCCGTTTAGTGAAGCCACGGAACGATAACAAGACTAAAAATAAAATAAAAACATACATAATTAATTCAATAAAATAATAATAATATTGTCCAGAAACAAAGTGAATAAATTAACAGGACAATAGGTACAATTTAGCTGAAGTTAATGTTTGTGTAATGCCTTAAGCCGTAGTCTATACAATACTAAAACCAAATTAAGATAAAATTAAATAAAAACCTAAATTAATATAATTAAACCATTAATCATTATCTATATGATGCTTGATTCGTGTACGAGACATTCCTGCTTCTTTTGACATTCAAAAATATTTTTTTTAAGATTATTTCTAAAACTATTAATAGTATGCAGATTCCTCGTCGGTGGGGGGATATTATTCCAGCACTTTGATGCTGCATAGCAGAAACTACCTCTGAAAGAGGCAGAACTGTGCCGCTGTATCGTGAGCTGCATCGAGCACTGTCTAGAACCGCAGGATCTAGGGCTTGAGAACCACGTTAATTTATTGTACAGATACAAACGCGCTTTCTGCTTTAACACGCCAAACATGAGGCACGCGAGATGGAGTTTGCGTCGGTGCTTTATTTTTAAAATTACATATTCGTTTAGGAACGTCGTCACATGACCTCTCAAAGGAATATCAAAGCAGAAACGGGCACAGGCATATATTTAAGTAAGAATAGATATATTAAATATAGATATATTATATACAAAAGATATATTTAAGTATTCAGTATTGTTATACAGAATATATCAAGTGCAGGTTTATCAGAAGATTAGATTTGATTGAATATTACCAAATTAGGAAACCAAGAACCAGTGTGAGTCCCCCCAACGTGTGACTAAGCCACGGTAATGCCGTCTGTTCAGTCGTGAAATTTTGCTTTTCAAATACCTGAGTCGTCGCGAAGGGCACGTAATGCGCTGAGGAGGGATTATGTCTCCAATTATAGTTACATACTCACGTTCCCGCTTACACGTGATTTTGGGAAGGTTATAGATGATTATAGATATATGACATAATTATCTAATATATAAAAATCTCATGTCACAGTGTTTTTAACAAAACTCCTCCAAAACGGCTTGAACGATTTTTATGAAGTTATTTGTGTATATTCGATAGGTCTGACAATAGGACGTAAACTATTTTTCTTACCCCTAAGTGATAAAAAAAGTGAACACCAAGTGAAAAAAAAACCATCCCAAAATTATTATTTTATTTTTTGGAAAAATATTTTTTATTTTATTTTATTATGATTCAGCATTAAAAAATACATACAGCCCTAAATTTTCACCCTTCTACCACCAACCCCTATTTTTTTAATTGCAATATTAGTACCTTAATAATTTTCAACCGTTTGTGATCGATTACTGATAAAATGTTTTTTTTTCCTTTTTAATGACTTTTTTACCTTAACGTGGCATTGCAACGCATGCCGGGTACAGCTAGTATAGATATATATTTATCAATATACATAATATTCAGGCAGATGAAACAAAAGTGTCAGAATAACTAGGTTGATTATAATTTCTACGCTCTAAATATGTTTCATATATTCGGGTAATTTAACAAACAGATGGTTAGAAATTAAGATATTACGTCCCAGTCCTTTAAAAAATCCACTGCAAGAGGCTTATGAAACCGCTTCGAAGAAAATAAATGAGATCATTGCCGCATTGGTAAGGATCAATCAGGATATCTTTCGCTCTCAAACTGCAATGAAATGGCAAAATATTAGCTTAGCCTATTTTTCAGAAGTTGCAGTATCCATGTCGTTTAATTTTCGGTAGTGTACCTGTAGATGTGGTAGATATTACCTGTTATGGGGCAAATTAAAAATCTACATGGAAAAATAGAGCAGCTAGGTAAATTACATGCACCTTGACTTTGATAACCGGTTTCCTAGTTCTTGAAACCAGTTTCAGACGTAGGCCACTACTAATAAGGTTTATTTATAAATAACACTGACTGTTTAGTATAGCCGTTTTCAAAGACTATATGTATGTATTCTCTAAAAAGGATAAACTTTAGCTAAAATTAATTTTAGTCATATCGATATTATTCGTAGTCGTAATACACATCAAAAAACCTCTGTTAGTCCTTTCGGGCTTATCTATTATTGTTAAGGCTTTTCAATCTCAATTCTTAATCGTATTACGTACGTAGGTAGGACTGTTTCGTAAAAGTGTGTGGTAGGTAAATTTGTGGTGTAGTTGTAAATAGTTTTGAAACCAGGCGACATAAACAACAAGAAAATATCTTATCGCTAAATTTGACACCTGTTCAAACCCTATCCGACCCTCCATGGGGTAGAACAGACGAGACCCCTAATGAATAGATTCCTTTTTTTCGCCAACACGATCCTTGTAACAATTGAGTACTTAGATCTGTTACATTATGTTTACATAATATACTGAAATAAGATATTACAGGATGTTCTGTATGTCGTTCAGCAAAGCGACATCAGACTATGGGGATTTATCATTTATATAATCATTTACAGTGTAATAATCGAGTTTCCATACCAAATTTTATGAGCAAATGAAGCATGATTGATTAATGCTCAACGTGCATTTGGAAAAAACGTAAAAAAGGCAAACATAAATTTACCTACTCTAATTGGTAGACTAAATATCTCACGAGATTTATCAGTATGTCTCAGTTGACGTAATATATCTAGACTTTACCAAAACATTCGACTATGTCAACAATTACTTGCTGCTGAATAAACTTAAAACGGCTGTCACCTAGACTCGCAAGGTTATTTGCTGAGTACCTAAGGGACCAACAAATAAATACCTAGGTCCTTTTTTTATTCATTAGGTACTTATCTATTTTCTTAGTTTACAATGAAAAGTGTAAATTTGAAAATAGGTACAATAATTGTTTTTGATATTATGTAATTAGTTCTTTAGTTGCTTAGTACTTAAGAAGACCTAAATCGCGTCGTACTACTCGTGAATATAACTCTGATTCACGGAGAAAGTACGACGCGATTATAATATTAAATATATAATATTTTTATAATAATATTATAATATTTTTTATATAAATGTTTTACCGAAACACAATTTCAGTTTTCGTAAAATTAATGGATGTTAATAATTTTTGTTTAATAAATAATAAACTTGTGCAAGGATCATACAAATTTTATTTGCGAATCGGTCTTCAGATTCTTCAGCTTTGCGATCCTTTAATAATGACACATATTCTGCCATTGGAAACTGACATCAGCTTAGACTGACCGACATAGGTACCAAGTCAAACACCTACACAAAAAATATATATTTAGCATTGGCACGGGAATCCTCACAAGTGGCAGGGGCGTTAAACCTTAGGCTAGGGGTGTGTTCTGGAACTGTGGAGTAACAGTAAATGAGGGTTTCTAACGACAACGTTGAGAGGTAAACTGCACCAGGTTCTGCTCTTTCCAACTCTGGTATATATACCATCTGGTATACCTAACCTTAATAACGTAAACAAGCTTTGCCACAACATTAAGTAGTCCAGCAGAAACGAGCCAGAAGAAAGAGAACTAGAGGAAAAAGCAGAGCAGGTAATTTGGCGTGCACAGTATGAGACGTATCAAGCTCCGAATACGAATGTCTCACATGTCTAACGTGGTTATTTCTCGCTTTATGTGGGGCGATTCGTAAATTTATAGTAACCAATTATTACTGTTGCCAATTTATCTTCAAAAATTCATGTTAATACATTCACAGAAAGAGTAAGCAGTACAAGTAAGTAAAGAGCAGCAGTAGTATATTACATTAAGAAGAGTTTGCCGTTGAGTCGAATATATTAATACACAAAACATTTACACCGTACGCGAAAATGAAACAAATGTTGGTGACGTCTGCAAGACAATACTGCAGATTATCGTAGTATGGCTTCACCTGGAGTCCTCACCAATCTACTTAGTAGCCCACAGTTACTTCAGACTAACGTTTACATGGCCTGAAAATATTAAAAGTGTGAAACGTGATAAAACTAAAAGTAAGTGGCGGACTAGTAGGTACAGTAAATTGATAGATAGACTGTAATCAGCTGTTCGAAGATCATTGACAAGTTTTCTAGGAAGACGTTTACCCTCAAGGTTAATAAAAATAACGGTACACTTTTATGTTCAGCGTACATTGGGTACGATATTTAGGTATCTTCATTATTAGCCAACGTTCGTACCCGGTTTCATGGAAGATTTTAACGTGTTTAGCTTTATCCAGATTAAACTTTGGGTCAATCAACCAATCTCATTCAAATGACATTTTCCCATCGCAGATATAAAAAATGTCTGACGGCGAGCCAGAATGCCAGCTCCGTCGCCGGCGGTCATCGGGGAATCCCAGCCTACCCCTACACTTATCAGTGGGCTTCCAAGTGAATGATGGCGACCCGGACGAGGGGACCCCCTCGCCCAGCAAACATTACCCGGGTTCCTCGAAGAGGAATTCGGCTGCGTTCCTCGACTTTAAGAATAAACAGCAGTCGTTCGATATTCAGGTTGGTGCATTCCCAGTAAATTCTAGACGTTGAAACGTGACGTGCGGTTACAAGAAAGTAGTGTTTAGAGAGGCAACGCGATTGGTCTGCTGTTTATCGTCATAGAGATCCATCCAAACTCGAAAGCAGTCTCTATATGTGGAGCTCTTAAGATCTGTTTTATTAAATCAAGGATTTCATATATCAGCTTTATAATTCGAGGGAAAAATTGTGAGTGTGTCCTCTCGCTAAGTCGTAGGCTTTACAAAGAATTATTTTTTTTACTTTTAGCTGACAGTTCTGCAGCGTTATTTGATAAGAATTTGGTATCCGGAGGCTTTCGGGATTTGTGGTAACTTTTTTGAGAGGAATTACTGACTAGGACAATCTTAACGCAATTTCCGATCTAAAATACATTTTTATAACCTTACCTTTAAGGCCGAATAGCCAATACAGACCGACCTACTGTAGGTAAGGCCGACGACTGCTATTATTTCCAAAGACAGATTAATTGCAACACGCGTTTTGCATCCTATGCAAAAACCAGGAAAATATTATGGAAGTTTCTTTTGGACCGCATTTTTTCCTTGACCTATAATCCAGTTGGAAATTTTTTGCAATCACATTTCACTAGATTGTAAGTATTTATTTGAAAGTGAGTTACCTCTACGCTAAACTAGTATTTTTTCTATCAGATAGAAGAATGTGAAGAAGAAGAAATAATAATAGACAGCGACGAAGAGGAGACAGAAGAAAATGCAGCGTCGGGCATCAGCCGAGCGGTGACCCCGACGCCGATACAGGACTTTGGTGCTAACGTGACTTACGTGGAGGGTAAGTTTTCCAAATCATCCACTGTGTTCCGCCACACAAGAGCCAACCTTTTATTTAATCATTTATTTCAGGCAACACAGTAATGTGATGCCTGAAATAAATGAATATAGTCTATGGGCCCTGTAAAAAATACAGGGCCCATAGACTATATACCTTAAAACTAGAAAATACTTATAAAAACACACTAATTAACGAGCGGGTATGGTCTGCGACGTGGTAGGTATGCGACAGTGGCGCCTATAAAAATACTTTAAGTGGATTGTTTCTGTCAAATCTGCAATTTCATATGCCTATATTTTACGACTGAAAGAGGTCTATGGATTCGAATTAGTAATGGTGGACAATTCACACAGCGCCATCTAGCTTCAAACTAAGCATAGATTGTACTATGGGAACGAGACAACTGATAGAATACGTATTATACTTTTTATTTGTAAATTCATACATAATAATATAATAAATATGAACATCTAGACACGGAACAAAAATCTATATTCGTCACACAAATGTTTATCCTGGGTGGGAATCGAACCTACAGCGCAGAAGGCAGAGCGACTACCAACTGAGCTGTGAGACCTGAATTGTACATAAAAATTAGCTTTTGGTAAAGAAAGCATTAGGAAAGCTTAATTAGGGCACATCAATGCTCTCCTAGTCAGCGTTGACTCTTAGTATGAAAGTCTTAATAAGTTACGATAACTGTATTTCAGGACCTCACGCGACGGACTTCTTGAGAGTCAAAACCATAGACAACGATTGTTATACGGACGTATCTGACGACGAAGAAGAAGAAGAATAATATAATTATCACAGCCCGGACGACATAAAGCTATGCGGCCCACTTTCTACTTATTATAAGATGTTTTGTGTAGCTTTGTTATCGTATACGTAGCGCGGATTTGCCATAAACAAATGACTATATGAAATTACTGTTTTGCGTTATTTTACCATCATATTTATATCACTTAACAATAAATTGTTTATAGAAATATAACTGCCTTGTTTTATTTAAATGAGCAACAGAGGTAATGGATTTTGAAAACTCCGAAGTGCAGCCAACCTAGAGTTCAGAAAATTCATAGCCAGAAATGAACTTTTGAATAGTGGCATATGAAAGAATTTTTCTATGTGATAAAGTTACGGAACGAGTAGATAGCACACGTCTACCCATAACTAACGATATGACTTGGGTCCCCCCTACCTAGGTACAAAAAAGACCCAAGTCGCATCATACGCACGCCCGTAACTCTGAGACGTGAAGGTGGAATGTCCCATGTGCCTCCAATTTCACCGGCGTACGGCATACTGCTTGGCGGCAGAAATGGGAATGGTGGAAGTACTTTCCTGGACGAACTTGTCATAAGATCTACTAGAAAACTACTAAAAATATGTTGAAATGTATATACTTTTATTTATTTTACAACGTCTATCTTAAGCTTACATACAATAGACATAGCATTACTTTAAGAGTTTATTGATAAAAACTTACATTGTATAAATAAAATTAAACATTCATTTTTCACTTTTTTTATTTTCACATTCAGTTTATTCATGCTAACAGTATGATAAATGGCGTCGATCCTGTTGGCATCATACTAAAATAAATATTGGCAATATAGTTCAGTTTTACACGTAAACAATATCCTACTAATATTATAAACGTGAAAGTTTGTATGGATGTTTGTTACTCTTTTACGCTCAAACGGCTGAATGGATTTGAATTAAATTTGGTACCAAGATAGCTTATATCCTGGATTGGCTTATATACTTTGATCCCGGAAAAGTGCAGTGTTCCCGTGGGATTACTTATTCACCGCGGGTAACACCGCGGGGCGCGGCTAGTTATAGAATATAACTGTTACAATACACTATAGAACAGAAAATTCTATGACATAACTTTATCGGTCTGGCACAAACAGAATCGGCACCAATATATATTTTTATGTAAACAATGAAAAAGTGAGATATTTTTACTATTAACGTGACTAGTATTTTTTTCATGTTATTGTTTCTTAAAAACAATTACGTGCATTTAAACTTTCTAGAAATAATATATGTATGTTATATATATATATTGTATATACATTTTAGACTGTCAGAAATTTACAGCCCACTAAAAAACCTATTACAGCCAAAACAAGCAAATAAAATAAAATAAGAGCTTCACTTCTTTATTTGTGGTCTAAAACGTAGTGCTTTGTAAGTTCACTGTTCAGCTAACAATAGCTTGTTAATTTTGCGGCTCGTATCAACAAAAAATTCTACCTTCATTTTTCACAATTCAGAATTAATAATGGTAAAGACAACCACAGTTTGGCTTAATATTTTTTAATACTGGGCTGCCCTCGCGTCATAGTATAACTCTCAAAAACAAATGTTAACAAATGTTAACAAGTGTCAACAAATGTTAACAAATTTCAACAAATGTTAACAAATATTTGTTTTATACAAGTTTTACGATAGGGAAGTGTCTGTGTACAGAGAAGTCGAATTCGGGCGGCGTGGGTGAGTCCACCTTATGACCGCCGGCTAGTATTTTTAGAACAACGAAATTCGTTTTGGCTACCTTCAGCAGATCCGTTACCTGTGAAAGGAAAAGGGAAAATGTTTATTATTTGGGACAATTTGGATAGAAAACAATGATACAAATTCGCTTCTTAGTGTAACTAAGGTCTGAGAAAGACCTTAAAAAGAAGACACAAAGACTATAATTATTTCGTGCTTTGCCTACTCTAACTAGAAAATGAAAGTATTATAAAATTTAAAAATTCAAAATATCCGGTTCAGTTGCAGTTTTAATAAAAATTTGTCGTATTTTTCCCAGCATCTGAAATTATTATAATTTACAGAAATACTATTTTTGTCCCTTATTAATATGAACGTTCATAAATATCTCATAATCTGTGATTAATACTTTTTGTTTTTTGTTTACGACATTTCACACAGCCCCAGCTAGCCCCAAAATAAGCAAATCATAGCTTTTACTACATATAATACACACAGTACAAACATCTATGTTCGTTACACATAATATATTTGCCCTAGGTGGGAATCGAACCCCTGACCTACATCGCAGATGGCAAGATTACTACAAACTGAGCTGTGAGGCCAATCACTCGTACTGTAAAGATAAAAAGATAAAATATAATTTATTCACATACCTTACTCCCATAAAAATATGTATCTTATTATGTATCATACTGACATAAAAAAATACGCATTGACCAGTATACACTCTGGTAATTACCTCTTGATCAGGAACCGTGATGGTTTCCAACAACGTCCGCGCTTGTTGGAAGTGTTTGCAGCCGCTCAGATATAATATCACAGGATTTTCGTACCTGCATCAAAAGATAGGTTTTATGGAAGTTTATGCAAACGAACATTATTAACTCCGCAATCGTTGGTATTGCCTCGTTACCGAATTTAGACGCAGGATGGCAAATCTGTCTATAAATACATATTGGTGGACATTTCAAACGCCATCCATCCCAAACTAAGCATAGCTGATAGAATATTCATATACTTTTTGGAGTTTTTAGTTAGAGTATGTATACCCAGGCACAGAACAAACCTCTATTTCCGTCATACAAATGTTTATCCTGGGTAGCAATCGAACACACGACCTACAGCGCAGAAGGCAGATTCGCTACCAACTGAGCTGCAAAACCAAGTCCTAAGTTGTTAAGGCAATTTTGTAGTAATACGCAATACGGTCCAAAGTAAAGTACGTATTGTGTGTACGTAAAACTAATGTACTCACTGCAAAGGCTGCGTCATTTCGCAGAACTGATGGTAGTGCACTTGCGGCGGAGTGAGCATCGACAGCGGAGCGAAGCGATGTTTGTAGCGGACCGCTTCGTTGTCGAACTCGGACGCGGGCTGACGGATCTTGCCTTGAAGTTTCAACGCGACTAACGCCTGAAATAGAAAACAGTTAAGACATAACTGACCTATCACACAGCGCCATCTAGCCCCAAAGTAAGCTAAGCATAGCCTCTGTTATTATGGGAACCAGACAACTGATATTTTACTAACCAAAGGAGCTATGAAGGTCAATCAAGGTCAGGTTTGGCCCGCTTCTTCTGAACCGAAGATCGAGCTCAGTGGCGCTTAATGGGAGGTGTATGTCCAGCAGTGAACTAATGTGTAACGATGATAACGGTACCTTGTAATATCCTCCGCACATGTTCTGCATCACTTGGCACATAAGCGCCTCGCGCGCGTACGGCCTGGCGCGTTTCTTTTGCTTTCGGGAGCCGCTTTTCTTGTCGTTTCGTCTCGACTCAGTAGCCAACCCTTCCGCGCGGCTCAGCGCCGACACCAACCAGCCGTACAGAAACTCGTATAGATACCTGGGGGATTACCCAGTACGCAATGAATACAACTACGACTGGTCTCACAGCTCAGTCGGTAGTAACTCCGCCTTCTGCGCTGTAGATAGTGTTCGATCCCCACCAAGATGTATGTATGATGATAAGATGTTTATTCTGTGGCTGGGTATTATATATGTATTACAAGTATACATTAAAATACTATTATAAGTATTATTTAGTCTTATTTATTATATGAAGATCAGTGAAAGTAATACAAGTAACAGAAATATTGGCGCAACAACATTACTCACCAGAATATATAGTGATATTCGTGCACACTGTACAGTTCTAGCTCCAGGCCAGACAGCAGATACGCGATCATGACGCGCAGTACGTGGTAAAGCACCCACGTGCCGAAGCAGGAGCGCGGCACCGCGCCCGTCGCAAGCGTCACGCCGCTCAGCACCGCGTCCACGCTCTCCGCCTACAAGTACAACAATACGCGGCGTTGACGCCCACTAAGTGGTAAAGCTCCCACAAGCCGAAGCTGCTGCTTCGGCTTCACTACGGGTACACTACGGATGTCGGGTGCGGTGCCGAGCATGACCTCAGCACCGCGAGAGCCACCGATACTCCGTGGTATCGATGTGTGGAATATGTACCTCTTCTTGCAGGGCGGCGAATTCGTCCAACAGTAATGCGAGCTTGTCCCGCTGTCGCGCGCGGTTGTGCCCGCACACTTGTACCAACACGGCGAACGGTCTCACGCAACGAGCAAGGAAGTTCTCCACGAATTCGCGTGCCTGAAATTATAATCATACACGTAAGCAGGGGTGTGATTCGCTAAGCTTCAACATCCTTGCATCCGTGTGATCATCGTTGAAACACAGGCGAAGCGATCAAACGGTATTCACTAAGCACATCCGTGAACAAGTGGCGCCACAACGATGTGGACGGGATGAGTGCGAACTAACATTTGACATTATTTGTATGAAATTGGTATTCGCTAAGCTCTTTCGTCGACGAAACGCCTTCGTCCGAGCCTACATCCTCGCCTTCGCCTTCGATTCTAGCTGTCAAAACGAAAAGCTAGTATTTTGCTACATTTTGGTGTTCGTCGTTGAGAAATCGAGTGTAATATTTGATTTCTCTGGTCAAAGAAGATGAGTAATAAGTGGAATAGTGATATAAATATGTGAAATTAAGTTGAATTACGTGTTTTGGGGAGGTAATATTACAACATAACTAATATTTTACTATTTTTTTCAGATGGCTGTCCATGTTTTTGTATTTTGTAATTGGAAGAACCTAAAATATAAGAAGATTAAGAGGCGAGGCGTGAATTTCGAAGATGTAATACGCGTTTTATTCATGACCTCAAGGCTACGTCAAAATATTTAGATGGTCTGATGTGCAATGCAAATATGCTTTTTATGAAATGGTGACACGATTGCCGCCAACAAATAGGGAAAGAAGGCAGAATATCAAGTCGAATTAAGGTTTGTTAAATTCTTTAATATAAGTAGGTAATAATTTTAATCCATTATACATATTCCCAATGTGTACCCCAAATTTACTTTCAGATTTTGTATATATACTGTCATTAGTGGCCAATGGTTCATATCAAATATTACCTACTTGGTAGAAATGTTACTGTGTACATAGTGAGTATATAGCATGATATAGCAAGCAATTTTTATGGTAAATGCTCTATGCAGCATTGTTATGAAAAAGATATATTAAATTTCCACAAAATGCTACAGAAAGACAGATTTTATAAGAGAAGTATCTAAGAACATATAGATATTTGATCTTTATTTTTATTGTATATTCAAGTAAAGTTTAAGTTTTTAATTTTATTGCAAGGGCAGTAGGTTTTATTGTAAGTTCCAAATCTGAACAGTAATAGACTGCATAAATGGTTATATAGTATCAATGCTGCAGCCAAAAATTCACAAAGAACTATTACTTTTGTCAGAATGTTTTCTATTCTTGAATAGAAAAAGTCTGATTAAGTCTGATCTATATTTTTTTACTGTCACCATCAAAAACCCATATTCCATTTCAGTCACATTATAAATTTGGAATGCAGTTTTCCAGTTAAATTTCTAACTTTTATTTGATTAATGACAATGATATGAATATTATGCATGTGGATGGCACATTAAGAGGTCAGCCGGGAAGAGTCAGAGGTCACATGCCTATTTAATAACTCTATAATTAAAAAACATTTGGAAAACTAAGTAATACACAGTAGGTGACAAAAAAACTGTCATTTGGTATGTTGATGAAAATGTATTATGTTGTAAAAAAATATTTTATTATATTTACAGGAGATTCTGGATGTGCTCAAAGAAAATACATAATGACTCCCTGCAGTAACCGTCAGCCAGCTTCTCCGGAACAGTATACTGAATTCTTAAATGTTCTTGTTATAAAATAATGTATGCTTTAAAAATTTGTGTAATTGTATATGTATAAGCAATAAAATGTTAATATTAATAAACAGAAAATATATGTATCGTAGCATCTAACAGACTTTTAGTAATATCACTTAACTTCAGTACATGACGCACACCTATACACTTTAGTAATACTTAACAATAATTGTTAATCTCTACTTTTAATGTAGGTAACTAACTTGGAATAACTGGGCATAGCTCAGTTGGTAGGTAGTAGTAACTCTGCCTTCTGAGCTGTAGCTGTAGGTCATGGGTTGGATTCCCACTGTTTAAGTGTTCAAATATATTTTCTATCTATCTATTTAAATGTTTGTATTAACAAAACAAATATATATAAATATATTCTAATCATAGAAAAAGAAAACCAGACAACTCATTGTCCGGTTCTCATAGTACAGGCTATGCCTAATTTGGGGCCTGGTCGCTCTGTGTGAAATGTCCACCAATATTTAATCTAATACTACGGTGTTCAACGAAATGAGGCTAGTAAAAATAACACTTATTTATATTTCAATTTAATTCAACAGAATGAATACATCACTTGGAAAGTTCAGCAAATTCGCTAACACATCATTCGTTATCAATAACAAAATATCAATTGGGCACTTATAGTTTTTTGTTGTGCAAGAGGGAAGAATGTGGGCATAATAGTTTTCAGGGAATATATCTTGAGTACTCGGCTTTTGGAAACAAGATTTTTGATAGGTTTCTCGATTAGTTCCGCAGCAGGTTTGTACAAATCACCATCCACTTCCAACTTGGTTGTTCTTTCATTTCTACTTGGTTATGCTTGATTATATTTTTTTTCTGTACGATATACGAGTGATAATTCAAGATAATGTAAATTTCAAAGCATATGAAGATTTATCTCATAAAATTCTGATATGGATGAGATCTAAAATAATTTTAAAAGGACGGAAAGTAAACAAACCAAATATTGTTCATTAAAGACATTGACATTAATTACATATGACAGCGCTTCTTCCTTCAAATAGAAGGCAAAACTTCGTATTATTCAACCAGATAATTATTTTTATATTTTATTTTTTGGCTTACATGAATTAATTAGGTAGTTTACCTTTCTATAATGATAAGTAGTGAAGTTTTTGAGTCAAATACATACAAATATTTAAGTTATAAGCTAGTCGAGAAACATCGACTAAGAAATCAAGGGCTCATCTCTATCGCTGTTACATCCACGAAACATCGTTGCGTTCGCTCAACCACGAGATCGTCGACGAGAGAATTTTACTTAGAGAATACCAATGAGTGACATCGATGTGAGCGCGGGCGATATTTAGGATGTTACATCCGTGAGCTTGTCTTTGCTTACATCGGTGAAGCGTGCCTTAGCGAATCGCACGGCAGGTTCGTAGAGCTTGACAGTGGACGATGATTATCATTTGGATGGGCGATTCTGTTGGGCGACCGTGTAGTTATGGTACTAATGGTCGCCCAACAGTGTAGCTTCGCGCTCGGTAGATGACGTTAAATTAGTCAATAAACAAATAAATACATAGATATCGATAATTAATCACACTATTTTATACAAGCTACATGAATAATAAGCCATTTTTACGGACACTAAAGATGTGACCTAGAGGAAAAAATGCTATAGAATAAATTATATAGAAACAATGAGTGTAATCGATGGTTAATGAGATAAGTCGACGTAGATGAATAGTTCCTCCCATACCAAAATCGACTGATCGAAGTAGACTCATTCTACCATAGATTGATCGGTGTGGTAAGAGTCTAAATAAGACAGTCTTACCTGGGGCGCAGCGGCGATAGGCGTCTTGGGCGTCATAGTAGGTGGATTCACAAAAGCCTTGATAGATTCCCTCAGTATCTCAACGAAGACTTGCTGCGGGCGGCTGGGTACGGTCGCACTCGCGCCGGAGCCCGCGCCCGCGCCCGCACCCGCCCCTGCCCCCGCCCCCGCGCCCACGCCGCCGCTCGGCGCCATAGACGCAGTGTTGGCGGGAGACGGACTCAGGTACAGCAGCTGCAGCGCTGACCGGGACAGAATACACGCGCGGGACCGACTGAACTCCATGAAGAAGTCCTGGAACACAACATTTTATGTTACTAATACTCACGATTTTATGCGCCCCTTTTTCAATACAATGAAGGAAATTGTAATGAAGGAACCTGTATAGGATAGAACCAAAATTTCAAAGAAGACAGAGAGAGAGATTCCAGAGAAGTCAAGAAAGGAGCCCTTTTGAGGCGCACCTTACTCCGTTCACCACACTGGTTCGAGAGAGCTACTTATAAGCATAGTAATAGTAGCTGAAAAACGAGGAAGTAATAGTTACCAATGCGACGTGAAAATTGGTGCAGGAAGTAATCTTCCACGCGTGTCGCAGCCGCATCACGAGCTCGTCGAAGTAGTTGAGTGCGTCGGCGCGCGGCTTGATGCGCGTGTAGCGCGGGAACGTAGGCGGCAGCAGCCGTTGGTTTACCATTGGCTCGAATCCCATCGGGTTTGGAGAATCAGCTGCAAACTCAACTTATTATACAATAGGGTAATGACAATTTTATGAGAGACACGTTTTTTATTGTTGAATCGTTTCTGATATAAGTATCCGAGTTTGAATCAGTTTTCATTGCATTGGTCGGACGATCGTGTTATGCTTACAAATTAATAAATGAGATTGTTACATACCTATTATTTAAATGAACTACATTTTTTATGCCAATTTTCAGAATAGAAAATTTGTTGGCAAAAATGGAATTATCCTTCCATATCACATGTAGAAATTTTATTTTTTATTAACTGATTGTTGGATAAAATCCCATTTGATTTGGTTAATCGAATAAAATCTAAAAGAGGTAATGTCTATAGCAATAGATAGCAATTTATTTTTATTATAGCAATATATAATAATAAATAATAGATAAATTAGGGTAATTATACGAATGTTTAAAATATGTATTTTGTTTAATTATGTGTTTTGGCAGTTAAAGGCCTTTAAAATTTGAGTTTTAATTTATCTTTATTTCATGCACGTCCTACCTTTATGAAATGACCTCTCTTTAGCCTCAAAGTTTGCTGGAAGACAACTGTCCTTAGAGTTAAACTCGCCTTTGTACATATATTACTTGTCACTACTCTGTATTATGTTTTCTGTGTACAATAAGGAATAATCACAAGCTTACTACTTACAGTTCTCCAAAGGCTGTGTGCCCTTCCCAGCAGTCTTGATAACAACCTTCATCATCTCTGAACAACCGTTCAGCAGCGCGACACAATCGGCCCCCGACTGGCAGTCTCTCTTTGTGATCAGGAGCAGCGCTAGGTAGAACATGCGAGTGAATCTGATGCGGGCAGCTAAAGCTGTGTATGGACCATTTGTCTGAAATCAATTGTAATGTCAATTTGGTAGGATGACAAGTCAACTATCTGTCATCCTGAGACATGAAGATAGACCTTGCAAGGCTGTTACTTTACCAGCACCCACACCCTTCAGTTTGGGACACCTCATGTGCTTGTAATTTCACGGGCATGATCCTTAAACCCGGGACAGAGCCATATGGGGCATTGTTTGCGGCAGTAATGAGTGTGGTAACAGTACTTATCACAATTTATAATGCAGAAAATGTAGTGTTCCGAGTCTCTAACCTCGTCTTCCATTGTCCTCGCCTTCTTGTTGAGTTCTTCCTCTGTCTCCCTCAGCATGGCAATGCATTTCTGCTCATTGACTTCTTGGCTGGCGTCATACGTGTTTCCAGTTTGAGGGTTTGAACCGAGGCGGTAACCATAGCTCATCGGCTGGAAATCCTCCTCCTCAAACACTTGAGCTCTGTAACAGAAGATGCATTATTATGCATGCATTACTACGACCGGTGTGGCGCAGCGACCCAAAATGGATCTTAGCCTCCAGCATCAGAGTCCGCCAGATTTATCGCTCCATCGCCGCATTCGTTCAGTGGAAGGACCAAAGTTCGCGCAGGAACTTTTTCTACTTGGTCTACCGGACGGCTCCTAGCCCCACCCCTTCACCCTCACTCCCCCCTCCGCCCGTTTTCTCAAGCCACGTTTAAACTCCTGAATATACGATCTAATGCGAACAATGTACCCCAGCCATCAGTCATGCTGATATTGTGTCCCTTTAAAATATTAAGCTCGAAAGCACCATTCCTAACAAAATTAATAATAATACGTTAATAATAAACGCTCCCGATGTGATCCTGTCCTAGGATTTCCGCAAGAGCATCGACACACAGATACACGGCACAAACATTCACAATTAAAAAATAATATATATTATGCCTAGTATACAAAAGGTTTGCAATTGAACATATAACATACTTTACTCACTTGTTAATACAATCTCTTATGCAATCCAGCAGTTTATAAATAGCAATACAATATGCTTTCAGTGTTTTGTCCTGGATAGAGTGTGGCTGGTGCAAATACAAGTTAGTGAAGACCGTCTGAGCTAAGGAGTGGCCTTCTAACCAGGATACTATGCAAGCCATTGTTGCATCTATGATACCGATCAGCTCACTTGGGGCAAAGTCATCCAATTTAAGAGTACCAGCCTGGAAATGTAAATCATATTAAGGTATTATCTGTGCCATATTTTCAGTTGATTTTGTTGAGTACCATTGCCAGGGCTATGGAATGAATTCTCTAATAGAATGCGGCACTTAAGTCAGTTAAAAGATATTATATATAATTTAGTTTATAGTATTTATAGCAAGTTATAAGCAAGCAAGTTGCAGGCGAACAACAATGAATAAGCGAACAAAGAAACATTGTGAAAGTAGGTTGATATGAATGCTACTAACTATCCACGTATAACTGTGTATTGGTAATGGATCACTTTTGTTAACAATGGTTTAACTTAATTTAGTTAAATAATGAGTGATTTAATTTATTTAAATCACAACTTGTTTACGTAAACGTCAAACAAAACGAAATCACAAAAATAAGTTCTCAGAACAGTTCTCATACCATCCAAATGTTACTAAGCAGCAAATCAAAATCCAAGATTTAGCAGAGTTGATACCAAGTTGAATAGATGAGCCAACATGCATACACAACAGAGATAATGGGAGCAAAATAGGATGATTTTTATAATTACCGCAACAGCTTGTTGAAAATTAAGAGGTTTAGCATGGCCCTTATTGCATAGCATGCCAGCATCCATCTTGGGGTCCATCATTTCAATGGCTGACATGGCTTCGAAGAGACCAAAAAGCTGTCCATCATGCAGCAGCTCCCCAAGTTGGAGATCTGAAATTGGTATAATAGAGCTTTGAATCACACTATTGTTAGATACTGAGTCATATCGGAGCTGTGCTGGCCAAACCAATTCTGAAGATATTTGGTATAAATATATCTTGAGCTGTAGAAATATTTGATTTTTTTTGATTATCAATTGTAGCGACAGGCATTTCATACTAGTTTTTTCAGCATTCAACAATACAAGTAAAATAGATATAATAACAACACATTCTGCCTCAGCCTACAACTGCTTTCAGTTTCATTAATGTAGGGTCACGTTTGAAAGGTGCGCTTGACTGAGAGTGATTACAGGTACATGAGACATTCCATGATAAAGTCTAAGGATTATGGGTGCATACAATGAGCCTTGGGTGTTGTTCCACATAAGGGGAGGACCCAATTTTTATTGCTTCTTATGGGTAGGGTTTACCACTTAATAAAAGTGGGCCATCTGCTCACACTCTAACTTAATTAGATAGAAAAATTGTATCAATCTGTCAAATGTCCAAGCATAATGTAAAATTTTCAGATTTGTTAATTTAATTTGATTTATATTGAATGAACTATATTGAAGTGAATATTAATATGTGGGTAAGGGTACATATGTGCATTGATATGTCATGTCTCTTTAACACCTGAGGGAACAAAAGACAGTTGTTACACTTACCTTGAATATGTTTAAAGAATTCCGGAGTTATGTCAACCCAGTTATAGGTTACTTGTGGCGGGGAGTTGAAAGGATCCATTCTTCTGAAATTTGATTTGATCATTATAACTTGTAACTCTAAAATTATTGTTTTAAACATAGTAGCACATGCAAGCAAAAGACTGGACTCGATCACGTTTTAATTTACAATTATATTCATTCGATTCATCTGAATATTGCTTGTGGCATGGACACTTTTTTTAAGTGACATTGAAATAAATATAAAAATCATAGAGTAAATCCACAATTAAATTGGTCAATGTGTTTAACTCTACTGCCTAGACAGAAGCGGCTTATTTACACAGCAGTTGCCAAGGGCTTTCAAGGGTGTTCATAATAAATTGACCCACACATGAGGGACATCTGACTGGCAATGTCAGATAGAATTGTAAATGAAACTTTAGACTAGAAACTTCCGACAAAGCTAACATTTTTAAATGGATAAGTAGGCAATCTATTTTAGTAGTTTAGTAGTACTACTAAAAAATGGCCTAATCTGGATAAATTCAATGAATATTTTTCGTTATCAGTAGAATAATGAAGAAGCATAAAAATATATGCAGCAGAAGTCAGGAATATTGCCCATTACCTACATTAGGTAATTAATAATATCAGTTATACTAGTAATGTAGTGGTAAAGGATGCAGATTAAAAGTTTTCGAAAGATTTTCTATACGAACAAGCAGAAGTAAAGCATATTATTAATATCGAACAATATTAAATTGTTATTTATTTTACGGCCATGCACAAACTACACTACTAACCCATCTCCCTCAGAGTACTCATCATTATCACCCATACTCTTAAGCTAAATTCTTCGCAAAGAATATAAACATCTATTTTTTACCAGTATGTTTATAATTTCCCAAGATAAACCAACAGGAAATTACAATTTCTCAGCAAAAAATACAAAATAATCGAAAAATCTTTCCCTCTGTTCCACCAACCAAACGCCGAATTTATTCGACTTCTGACAGTGACAGTACAAACTGTACGAGTTGACATTGACATAGAAGAAATTTTTCTGTACCATAATAGCATCACTTTTTTAATTTGCTTTAAATGGCATGAAAACGGTGAAACAAGCTGTCCGCGATCCCCAAGGAGCTGAAATCTTGAACCATCAGTCAGTGCAGGCCAATCAATCAATATCAATAAGGACTATGAAAAAAACAGTATTCGATACGAGTTTGACCGATGTTTGCGTATTGTATCGCGTACTTAAGGTATTTTATCTATTTTGATAGAGTAAAATATAGTGTCACATTATTTTAGTGTGCAATGAGCTTCGGTAGAACACTATAGCTCAATCGCCGTGAAGTCAAGGTATGCGGGACGCGGCCGGGGGCGGGGTGCGTCGACCAATCAGCATTGTGTCCGCTACACATGAGATACTTTTTGTCGGATCCTCAAATATGGAATTACCGAGAATGTGTAATAAGAAATTAAAAAGTCAAGCAAAAATAATGCTCTTAAATGTAGCGAATTTTTTTCAAAGGAAGAAACTGGTATTGTATTCTTCGTCAGGTGATTATTATTTCGTTCTCTGTATTATGTTATGAGACTTTTACAGCATTTTCGTTGTTTATAAATATTTGAATTGAAATTAAAAACTATGAATATTTTATTAAAATAAATATGTAGATGATAATGTGGGTGAAAACAAGAAATAAAATAAATAATATAAAATTTTGCATATTAAATTTTGGGTATTTTTATTATTTCTATGAATAACCACAATCTGCGTAACTTAAGCCTTCAATATAACATTGGCCCAAAATCTCATTTCAGTTTTTTATTTATTTTTTGCCTTCGCTTTAGTTTGTTTAAATCTAACTTTGTAAACAGCGTGTAGAAAGTAGGTATCTTCGTAAATGATCCTAGCCCCCTAAAATATTGACATCTGTGAATTTTACAGCGTCACAGTGTCTTTTAAACTGAGAGTATTTTGCGACAAGTTTCGAGTGCACCGAAAAGTGACCTGCTGTTCTGTTTCTTGATTACATAGAGAGGAGAGGTTATTTCGAATCAACTGCTTTATATCTATCTATGATCACAATAAAAAATTTACACAATTGGTTCGTTTATTGAAGTGATATGGCCCTAAATATCAAGTAAATAAATAATCATTATTCAGTTAGGGTAACTTTAGCCCGGGCCAATCTTAGCATGATTATCGTTCTTTTAAAAAGGGTTGGTGTGAAAATTTATTTTCTGCTCATATTTCGATAAAAATACATCCAAATTATGTTATATTGAATAAATATATTGTTTTTTGTCATAGGTCATAGGCTATATATGTATAAAATATATATATATTGGCTGTGGATCGCTTTTGTATAATTAATTACGAAGGAACATTGTTCCCAGGACGAATAGTACTAGCAAACCACCCAAAATACAATGTTTCTGTGATGAAGAAGGCCGAAATGGGCTGGATTTGGCCTAGGAGTGTCCAAATTGCTTCAGTGAATGATACGAATATTATAAGAGTGCTGAATGACTCGAATCATCAAAGAAAGAAAGGCTATATTACTATAGAAGACGACTTCCTAGCTATGGAATGGGGTGACTAAATTTTCAAACTTTGATATCATGATGTGTAGTATTAAGCAAATGTTTTACTATTTCGATGTTTTTTTATTAATATTTTAGCTATATGTTGTTATTATTATGTGTTAAAAAACGAAAGTTCCTGATTGATGACCAAAATATTTGATTTCATAAATGGCAGTGCCGACTTTAGTACGGTAACATTTTATTTACCCAAAAATACCGAAAAACAAAACAAGGACATACGAACTTATTGTCTATGGGTCTCAGCTGTATTTTTCTAAGAAAATAGAGAGGCTAATGTTAGCACTACTCCTTTATTTCCATAAAATAAGCAAAAAAAGCCTACAATCGGGACCCGGGCCAATCTAAGCCCAACTCACAATGTAACTTTGGCCCGGAGGTTAAATGGATTTTTCAGAAATATTTTCCTAGAAACGACCAGTAAATAATTATATTTTCTAAAAGAAGGTCACTCAAAGCCATGAAAATAAGTATTTTTTTGTGTCTAACGTATTATTTTGAACATTAGTTTATCTGATTTCTCCGAAATGTGGGCCAAAGTTAGCCTAAGTGACTGTAATGACTTTCATAATATTAAATAAAAATTAATATAGAATCAAAGTCTATTATTTCCTACAGTCGCATAGTTATAATTATATTATCCCCTACAATACATAACAACACGAAAATTTATCTTGAGATATGTCGCTGCAGTGCAATGCCGTGTGTACCCCGTGCGCACCCATCGCCCCGCGTCCCGCATACCATCAGGAGGGTCGACTTTACGACGGTCGAGCTATAGTGATAGACACTCAAGTTAACAAGACTATGGCTTGACAAGCTTTTTCGCTTGTTGTATGACCGTTGACGGTTAGTACGCGAATTTCAAAACTAGCGAGATCGTCAGACCTGTTCGTCGTTGTAGCTAAAAAGTAAAATAAGTACACGATTTAGGTACCTACTTCTTTTATTTGTTTCTAAAAATGTTATGAGATATTTCAGTGACCTAAAGACGAATAGGTTTTGTAATGTTAGTAGGTACTATTTGAAGTAATGAACTAACTATGATCCACAGAGGGCGAAGTCAAATGTTTCATGTGACATTTCAAACACTGCTTGCAGAGTGGATTAATGTAGATATTATTATGCATACACCTGACACGCACACTAAGATCATTGTGTAAGAAAGTGAAATCTATATTTTACCAACATAGCAAGCCCTTTAGGCCTTTATTATGAAAGCTTAATGCTAAATGTTCGAAATAAAACTCTGTCGGTAGATAGGTACCTATGTAACTAATCATCTCTGAAATTCTAAATATATTTAACAGTATTCGTAAAAGGGGACTCTGTGCTTTGTGTCTTCTCAGTAACAGGGTCGTAAACATCGAAGTCGAGCTGAACGGGTTCAGTGATGGCGTCGTTTTCCGTTGGCGATAGGATGCCGTTGGAGCCGCCAGGCTTAGATAAGCTAATACCGCCTGCGCCCATGTTCATGCAGTCGAAGTGCAGAACCTGTAAATAAGCAATTAAATGGCCCAGTTCAACAAATTTTAAGTCTAGGGATTTTATGCACTAGCAACCCAATTCATTGTCCTCTACTGTGTATTACATGCGAATGAAACTGGTACTCTAGTAAATGGTACTGGTAATATTGATGGAAATTCTCATGGGCTGGCCCGTGTATATTTAAGGAACCTTTTTTTAGGTTATTAACTTGACATTACGTCGAAGAACAACTACTACGTAATTAGGTCATATATAAAATACAAATAACTTTCTTATTCCACTTTGATCATGAGTACTTAGCAAACTGCTGATTCAGTCATGAACTGTGCTCAAGTGCAATTAGGTTCATCCGTGCTCAAAATATACCTCATATGGTAATATCAAAGCTATCAAAGCTTTAAGGCATTTGCTTAGTTTAAAATCAATTTTACAAATTGATCATGTAGGAGTATATTACCAATACAGGGGCCATATCTATCCTAGTATCCATGTCCATGCACAAATGCAACTTCTGGTCCGCGAAGCTGAAGTCGAACAGTCTGACACACATGTCCACCAGGCCGGGGGGTAGGTACGGCACTGGGATCGGAATGCAGAAAGGCGGGGGGTTTCGGGCTGAAATTAACGAATAGTAATAATTATGTTAGTATAAATATATGATGATGACTGGCCTCAAATACGTAAATACATCAATCTAATACATATTAACACCCAGACACAGAACAAACATCTGTGTTCATCACACCAATGTTTGTCCTGGGTGGGAATCGAACCCACTACCTACAGCGCAGAAGGCAGGGTTACTACCAACTGAGCTATGAGGCCAGGAGTAAATAAAAGGATGTTTTTCATTCACTTATTAAGTGTTTTTATTACCAACCTGAATAAGAGCTCCTGAAAAGCGTCTCATTGTTCATCTTGACCTCCAAATCTATCATGAACTCCTTAGGATCGTATCTCAATATGGCGCAAGCTAAAACATAACATGTGAATATAGGTAACGATCATTGTTGGTTAAGCAAATCTATGAGAAATATTTCGGGCTCGATTCTAATGTTTCAGTAAACTATGATTCTAAAGAAGTTCTGATACGAAAAAGTTGCTTATTGCCCTTGCTTATGCCATCTTATGGGCAAATCAGTATCAATTATCTTTCTTACTTTTTCTATCAAAGTTGAATGCTGGCACTCGAATGCCAGTGCAGCAGTTACATTCGAATCCTTCGCAATCGCATTTCCCTCCCATAAATGGAAGACGAAGAAGCCACCCTGGCCTGTACCATGGCCGCGGCATCATCTTCCTTATCGTCTGAAAATATGAATTGTGTTTTATGTACCTATATACTATTGCATTTATTAACATAGGACACCAAGCAAGGGAAACTGGAACAAATCTGAGAAATGGCCAATAATAATATGCGAAACAAAGGTTCATATCGCAATTAAAATACTCAGCGATGCTTCATCCAGTATGTTCTATACAGTTCTGCTGCTGGTATTATAGTATCGTCTTCATCTGATGATGAATTCGGATCTCAGTTTAAAACTTATGGGAAAATTATGAATTACATATCTACCTTAAGTACCATATACTCAAGTAATAAATTTCAGACATACTCAGTCTCTCCTGGGATAACTTCTAAATCTCAGTCACTAGAAGAATCATTCATCACCCTTCGATGTCCTCTAGTATTATAGATAGCTTCGATAATATTTTGAGACCAACTGCAGTATCACTACGTACAAATTCAGATTTGAACTAGCGACGTTCGAATTGCGAGTCATGTCGCTCGATTGACATGTCTCTTTTAAAAAGCAGAAAATTTAACAAGAACTAATGACTAAATATTGCTATTCTATACCAATACACCACATTACATACCTCATTCGATTTTAAATCGTAATAAATAGAAAAGTCGGTAACATCCATATCATCATCTGGATCTTGTGCTTTGAAAATAGTGCGTGTATTTTGCCAACCTGAAAACAACTTTTCATTACAACCTACTCACACAACATTAGGAGATGGATATTTTGTACGGGCACTGAGCACTAAAATTGGGTCAAAGTAAGCAATAACAACTCACCGGCGCAAAACGGCACACAACACACAACAGAGACCAAGACCACGATGCTTGTTTTCATTTTCATTTTGGAACAGTTCATTCAACTTCTGAGGCTACCGTTGGCTCTAGGGACACCATACAAATGACCGCGGTGTTGGGTACCTACGTCAGTACAGACAAAGGTATTAGTTACACTATTTTGTATGCAAGGTATGGCATGCGCGAGCGCAACTGGCTTGCGGGACTTTCTAGAGAAACTCCTGCATGTCGGTTCGCACCACCACTTTTCGTTTGCCATCTGTTTTCACGGATTGCTGTCGTTTTACTGTTATCGTTATTTTTCTTGACTAGCTATAAATTTGCTTGTAAGATCTGAATCTGCATGGCCTTTAAAAAAAGCGTTATTTTGCCTGGCTACATACGCACATTATGACGGGGTCTGAATGCCAGATGTAATTAGTAGCAGTAGAACTTATGCCTAATTTTGACCGGGGAAGTACTGCCACCATACCAGATTTTCCCGCATAGCTGTAATGAATTCGCGTTATTGTGTTCCGGACTGAAAGATGTGGTTGAAATTGTTAGTTGTAACATTATCATATAAAAAAATAGTTACAAGCAAAAAGAAAAGCAATGATCATTTGACATACTTATAATTTATTGTTATTGTACAATAACACCCATAATTACATTCAAAGCTATTAGAGACTGTATAGGAAACGTGAACAGTGGTATAAATAAAGAACATTTATCCTATGCATTTTGGTTTCTCCACGCCATTAAATCACTTTCTGGGTACTGAACCTACGTTCGAGCCCTATCGTTCATCGTCTTCCTCATCGTCGTCATCGTCATCATCAAACAAATCACTTAAAAGGGATCTGACGACATTCTCGTCATAATCT
This sequence comes from Chesias legatella, assembly GCA_947359385.1. Classification (NCBI taxonomy): domain Eukaryota; kingdom Metazoa; phylum Arthropoda; class Insecta; order Lepidoptera; family Geometridae; genus Chesias; species Chesias legatella. The sequence continues at coordinate 4,325,900 of OX375765.1, read as the reverse complement.
TCTATGTCTTCTTCTCCTGAATCGATGACTGCGTCGACGCCGCCCTGAGCATTTGGTATTGGTAGACCGCCACTTTCGTCAGGACCCACCATGGCTATGCCATTCGCTCCCATCCTGAAAAAAATCCGTTTTTTTATCATATTTTAAAACTGGTAAGTAACTTTGATATTTTCCCTCATTAACACTCAAATTTTGTTAGTAGGCCTATGTTTTATTACGACAAGTAAGTGTATGGGCAGTAAAAAGAGGCGAGCCGGCTAGGTTTAAAATTTTAACTACTTAACATATACGTTATTCAGTCCTTTTAATAGCACTGGTGCTAAAGAACTCAAAAACAAAACTAACAAATGATATTGGATTACGTATTTCTTACCTTAAGCAGTCGAATCTGAAGTTGAAGAGTTCAAACTGGCGCCATTTCCCTTCCATAGCCAGGCAAAAGTGAAAGTTCCTTCCCGGGAAGAATACATTGTAAAACTTCGCACACACTTTTAAATTGTTCATCCTTGGTGGGCTTATGCAAATCGGTCTTGGATTCTTACCTGTAATAAAGTAACATCACATTATTACCTACCTTATCTTACCCTACCTACCTATTATTTAATTGCGTAAAATAAATGTTCAAGTTAATAAAGTATACTTCAAGTAGGTATTTTAAATACGGTGGGAATTCATTATTTGGATTTGGAGACATTTCATTTCTCACAGTGCAAACTAAGCATCGCATATAAAGTGGAACTAGATGACTGATTGAATACTTATACACGTTTTTTATATGCATATTACACCCTGACGCACAAAGGACGTTTCTCACAAAAAAAATTCGTCCTGGGTGGAAATCGAACCCCCGACCTACAGCGCAGAAAGATAAGTTACTACCAATTGAGCTGTGACGCCAATCTGTAGAAATGAATTTCATGTATACACCTTCATAATCTGATCTTTACATACCTGAAAGTGAGTTTTCATACAGCACTCTGTCATTCAAGGACATGGCAACATCGAAGGCAAAATCACCTGGATGATACGTAACCCTCATACATGCCTTTTGGTTCAGCAAGTCCATTACGTATCCGGTGCAGCATTTACATATTCCATTAGCACAGGAACATCTTCTTGAAGACGAGCTGACATTATCTGGAGTGCTAACATTCTGGTCCGTGCTTTGTCGCGCTAACGCGATAGCCGAGTTGTTTTTCATTCGATCTAACAACAACACAAATTTGTCCGGTACTTCAATATTGTGTAAATAATGCGCCTGCGTTTCTTTAGATGACTGAAGCGTGCCTGTAATTTAATATAGCTTTAAAATAATAAAAAGGACATTCTAAATGGTATCTTATAATAAATTACCTGCATTTATTCCGGTTACTGATATGATGATCAGCGTTATTATCAGCACCATGATCGCTGATAGGCGCGAAGCTTTGCGTATGCCTGGCGTCTGAATACAGACAGGCAGTCCAATTCGCTTGCAGAGAATTAAACCGGTTCACTAGGAAAGATCTGCTAAGCTCTTATAATGCGACTTTCACATTCATTTAATAATTATGCAGATCCACAATGAATAAAAGGGTTTTTAATTTTGCACTTTTAATTTAATCGGCACAATATATAACATTATAATACATAATTATATTTACAATTTTATGAACTAAAATAAATAAATTATTAGTATTACTGCTTTCACTTTCCTAGTTTAATTTTCTTCCGTCTAAAAAGTCACCAAGAGCATCGCCTATACCGTCTAAAGGTCCTTCATCACCACTGTCATCGCCTCCATCGTCCCCGAAAATACCATCGCCTCCACCTCCAAATATACCGCCGGCGCCGTCATCCCCCCCTAAAATCCCTCCATCACCGCCTCCGAATAATCCATTTCCTCCCCCTAAAACAGTTTCAGCTGCATTTTGTATAAACCCTGTTCCTTGCTCTTCGCCTCCGTTTCCGAACAGATTAACTGGCTTCGGCCCTGATGATATTGGTTTTTTAGGTTTTTGACCAGTTTTGACACCAGACGCTCCCAAGCTGAAAGTCAAAGCCAAGAGATCAAATTAACTACCCAAATATTATATAGCAAAAATTTATGCAGTCATCTATGTAAAACGGAAATCAGTAACGCCCATTAATTACACCAATCAATATTATTGTATTAGTAAAAGATGATTTTTTTGCCGCCAAGCAATAGCACATTTGAGTTACGGTTCTTGTTTAAAAGGTGCACGGGCACAATACGATGCGACTAAAGTTTTCCCGTACCTCCATAGGTCGCATAACATCAGATGAGTCATCTGGTCGCTGTAACTCATTCAAATAAAAACAAAATACCAGAAACGACGTTGTCATTTTCATAGGACACTGCCTACACATACATAATTATTACCTAAAACATTTAAACGATGTTGTATAAACCGGAAATCCGCCAATATCCGCATTTATATCCAAACATGCGTGCGCGTTCCTGTTTCTTATCCTGATGTTAGATATCTCGGCACATACTCGAACGAACGGTGCTCTTCTAGGGTTAAAGCATATCGGTGGAGGGTCACTGGCTGGAATATAAATGAGATATTCTTTACCGAAATGTATATATTATCGGAACAATACATGTTTAAAGATGCTATGTTGAATGTTCAAAATTTGAGTGGCTCTTTACACCATATCAATACTTTCACTTTCAAATACTATTTATACTAGTCTTGATCCAACACATTACCTGATACTCTTCGACGCACAACAGTGTTATTATTAACACTCAAACGCACATCGAAGACAAAATCCTCCGGGATGAATGTCATGTTTCCACAAGCTTTCATCCTAAATCGCTCTAAAATGGCTCCGGTGCAGCAACCGCATTTTCCACTGAGGCAGGAACAGGGAAACCTTGTCACTTGACCGGGCACCTCTTGTTGCGGTGGTTGAATGTTATCATCTACTACAGTTTCAGTTTCATTTGCAACGGTTCCTGGAGAATTTATTAACTCATCCTGTACAATTTCCGGTGTCACTTCCGTCACCACTTCTGGAACCACAGGTTCAGGGATAACTTCCTCATTTACAAGAGTCGAATCAACCTCTACGTTATCAACGTCTTCTTCTTCATCTACAATATTTTCGTCATCTTGCACATTTATCGGGACCACTATCGTTACTGGCGATTTGAGAACCGGTGTGGGACGTAAAGCCTGTTTCCAAATGGAGTGTGGTACTTTAAATTTTAACACTTCGTAATCTTGATCTGCGCCTATAAAAATACACATTTTAGTGGAGTGTTTACTGTTACAAAAAAGTATTTTTGTCAATTTACACTTACCAGTGGTTATGCAGTTGCATATTATAAAGGGAATAAACAACAAGAAACATTTCAACCACATTATTTTAAAAGTACTTAAGTAGTATAGTATAATTAAACACTGTGCTACTCTGATCTGATCAATTGTAACTGCGGCCTTTACTCTCAGTATTTAACAAGACACCACAAACTATGTATATTTAACACACACTCAACGACAGGAACAAGTTTTAAATATTAATGCCAAACAAGAGAAAGTTTTTAACTTAATTCGTGAGTACGTACGTCCACTTTCAATATTATGTGCGCATGGTTCGAATGGATATTATATTTTATAAATTTAAATATCGATTCATGAGGTATGCTTTGTAATGTTGCTTAATCATTTTCTGTGCGTTGAATCTAGATTATTATTAGTCCGAAAAATGGCAAAGTGAAATGACATAACATTTTGCTACTACCACTACTTACTACTGCTGTTCTTGTCATGAGTGGACTCATCCAATTAGGCTAGTTATCTCCTGAAAAAAGTATTGTATGTCCCTCCTCATATTACGTCCTTGTCAAGGTTCTTATTAATTCAGTGTTTAGTCGTGAAAAGGTAACGTGTTTTATTTTGCCGGGGGACAGAGGGTTATTTTCGCATTTTATAATATTAGTGAGTAAATTGTGAGTGTAAGATTAAGTCATTGTAAGAGACTTATACAAGAAATGTGTTTTAATTGTGTTTGTATCTTGTCTATCATGAAAAAGGTAATACAGAATTCAAACAATCGTATAGAATCGCTAAAATAATCGCTTCAAGATTATAGTTAAAACTCTAAAGCAAAATATAAAATAATAAAAACTGGTCAAGTGTAAGTCACTCACTCTTATGACCTTGAACTGTAATGACTACTGGTGTGTTTTTATTATAATGACACCACACTCTGATTCCACAAGAGTAGGAGTAGTTTTTAATTGGTATAATGAAATATTAGTTAAATCCCTGCAGTTTTCAATGTTAAAGTTGTTTTAGCGGCAGTAGGATATGGTTTAGAGTTCGTCTGGGGAATTACCAGCACTACGATTGCGTTCCGGCTTGAAATAAAAGGATATGCATAGTTACAGGCAAATTAACTAAGACTTCTCATATTTACTATAGACGGGACCTATCTAAGTCTTATTGCAGTTATACTAAAACTAACGGATTCCCGAATTTTGTACGTGAAATCAAAATTCACGTGAACGGCAAAAAGTACCTAATTAAAGAAAAAACAAAAAATAATCAGTTATTTATCAATTTTTTAAGGTCCTAAGATTTTGCAGAATCGATGTTTTTTTATATCCATTCAACTCCATACGTAAAAAGAAAATAAACAACATACAATTTCATTATCAAGATTTATTATTTATGGTCGATCAGTCGTATAAAGAGCTATTAAATATTAACGTTACGAAAGACTATTTACACTTATGAGAAATCAAATAAATTAGGAAATAAATAAATAAATATTATTTCTACTTATGAGCTACCGTACTTCGATGTCATACAAGTGACCAATCACCACGCATCATTTTGTTTTGTCTGCCCCTTTTTTTCTTGCCTTTAGGGTTTGAATTCCGTGACAGAAGAAGAGCGTCTTTCATTGTGTCGATAACATCCTCATATTCACTATAATCATCGTTTTCTTTCTTCAGTTTCGTGTCTGTGTTTCCTCTTATTTTTCTTTTCTTGCCGTCGAATATTCCTAATTCATCTCCAATGGACTCTCCTATCTGGGTCAAATCGAGAACGTCTAGATCCGGTATATCTAGGCTACCTCTCTGTTTTTTCTTTGGCACTTCTCTAAAAGCTCCATTGAGAACTTGTTCTGAAACAGGGTGGTTATAGAAGTGAGCTCTACTTTCTTCAGATACCATTTGCTCCTTAACAGGCACAGTCTCCTCAGTAGAATCCAGAGTTTGTACGATTTGAATCATATCATCATTTACGGCTTCATTAGCTGAAGTATTTTCCATAGGCAAAGTACTTGGCGCCTTTGGTGTTATTATCTCTACCTTCTCGTACGTCACTTGTTTTTCAGTTTGAGTTACAGCGCCAGAATCTTTTGGTTCATTGGTGAGTGGAATAACAGGCATAGATGACAGCTGACCAGTGATATGCGCTAATGACATTTCTAGTCCAGTATCAAAATCTGTTACACTTTTAGGTGTAGTCGACTGAGGCCGTACAGCAATAATAGGTTGGAAGGTATCGTCATTTGCGGCATTGAACTGATCATTTGATATATTGTCTAATGCCTGTATTTTTGCAGTTGCTGGAACGGATAGTATAGTAGCACCTGTGGTCACGGTATTTCCAACTGAACTCGCTGGTGTCGGAGATAATGTAACGATTGGTGTAGGTGATGGTGTAACTATTGGAGTTGGAGTAAACTGACTGTCGGGAGTTGGAGTTGCAGTAGGATGCGTTGGCCTTCTATTAGGTCTGTTAGGTCTACGAGTTGGACGACGGTTATTAACTGGGCGTACTCTTACAGTAGTCGTCCGGGATGGCCTTGGGGTGGTACTACTTCTTGTACTCGGTCTTCTAGAAGATGGTCTTCTTGTACGTCTCGGACGCTTGGTAGTAGTAGTAGTGGTAGAAGATGGAGCAGGTGCTTGCTTTTTCTTAATTTTATTCCTGTTTTTGTTGGGTTTTTTTCCACCAGATGAACCGAACAGATCTCCTAGCAAGTCTTCTTCTAAGAGGCTGAATCCGGTGTAGTCTGTTTCACCTACATTGTTAACAGCTTCGAGTTCACCTAAAATAATGAAACAAAAAATATTGAGTTAATTAAAATTTCAACGAAAAACTTGATTCTACGTATTCCCACCACAACTTATTCCTATACTTACTTTCTTCTTCGTCATCATCTTCAGCTTCATCATCGTCATCGTCATCATCTCCGCCTAGTCCATAATCGTCATCGTCATCGTCATCATCATCATTGCCTCCTTTTTCATCGGGTATCAACGGGAGGGGGTCAGCTGGTTCCGACGTCACACCCTTGGGCCCAAACTTGAAACAGGAAACTCGTACAGCCGCCTCCACAATGCTTTTGGATTGTAGTTCTAGCCCGAGGCATGCTCTAAATTCTTCACCGGTTTTCGCAATGTTGTACACTCGCCCACAAAATTTGGAAAGTCCACCAGGTAGAGGCATACACACCGGACTTGGTTTACGACCTGGAAGTTACAAAATGTTACTTATAATATTGAAATGTATATTAATTATAATTAATAATGTTATAATTAAGAAGTAAGTTAGTGAGTTTCATATTCTCGTACAAAACTATCTACTAATCTTGATTTCGAAATACCTGTTTCAAGAATCTTGATGGCAATACAGCACTAATATTAAATTAGATCGACGGTTGCATCACCCACGGTCAAATGGTGACGAGACGCCTAAAACCGTGATCATCTGAATATTTATTGTCGTATAGCCGTAGTACACCTTTTAATTATCACTAAGAATCCCAAAAAATTAGAACGATTTATTGCACCAAGCACAGTTGCAATCTAATATGATTTCTACACATTACGCGTGCAATAAATCGGAATTGTATTGAGGGACTGAGAAAAGGTGGGTAACCTACTTCAACACACTATTGAGCAAACACAGTAAATATTATACAAATAAAAAACTCACTAGAAAGGGTCCGGTTTGTGATGACCTTCTTTCCAAAGCTGAGGGACACAGCCATCTTGTCTCCGTTCAAGTACGTCAGCGATGCACATCCTGAAAGAAATTGCATATTGTATTTCATTATGCGGATACAGTACATTTGTACAATGGAAATTGCATCATTAATGCACAGAGAACTGATGATTTGTATTTATTTTATGTAAAAGTTGGGAAGCGGTTACTGCTGAGTCACATATTTCAATTCATTAGCGTTGTTATAAAATATTTTAACGTAACACTTATCATGTATTTATAAGTAGCTTTTCAAGTGAAAAGACTCAGGGAATGGCAAAGGTATTACAATAAAAAAAATTACATACAATTAATACATATTATATTTGCATAAACTGGTTTACTTATTAAGGGACACACTTTGTTAAGTAATTATATCTTGTGAATAAAAACGAAAACTACACTGTAAAACTTCAGGAAAAATTATATCTTATTTTGGCCGGTATCAGGTAGATAAGTTATCACTTTACTTCACCGAGAATCTTATGCAGAGCTTAACTTTGTTTTGTTATTTTCATATATTAAATGGTAACAAAAAAAGGATTATTCATCAATATTTTAAAAGTTATTGCTATGAACTTTCTGACAGAAAAGAGATCTTCATGTAGGAAGAATGATTGGCGAAAAGACTGAATGCCGGTCACAATAGTGATGGGGTCGCATCGCCGCGCCGCGCCGGCACAGTCAACGTAGCATATTATTTTCCATTTTATTCTATTAAAAATAGTACTCTATAGAAAAAAATATCCTTTTTTTCGTGTTTATTGTATTATATATTACATTCAAAATTACCTGGACCATTCAAATTAACCAGCGGCAATGAGAAGTCCCTGCAACAGTTGCAGTACGCCTCGACGCATTTACAGTGCTTATTGATGCTGTTGTCTTCTACTAGATCCACTTCGCTACTCTGAGCTTTGTTCTGGATGCCCTTCTTGTGGTTTTTGTGGTGTTCTTGAAATAAACATAAACAAAATAGGTTTCTTTTTAAAATATTTTTATAAGTATAAAACTATGTCAGGTGTTAATATGGATTATATATATAAATATTTTTATGTATATATAATAATATTATATATATACATACATATATATTTTATTATATTATATCAGTAGTTTAGTATATTTTATCAGTTATCTGGTTCCGATATTACAAGCTATGCTTAGCTGGGAGCTAGATGGCGCTGTGTGAATTGTCCGCCAATATTATTATATCCTTGTTCAAATCCTGAGTAAATTGCTGGGTCACCGTAGCAAGTTTATTAATCACAACAGTCCATATATTTTTACATATTAGGTGACGTCTAATCTTGTCACTAACGGATGAACTCAGCATTAGTGATATCCCGCATAACTTCCATCAGAATGATAACATGCATGAATTTCATGATGTTTAAATTGTTTAGGTATTAAAACTGAATTTTGCACAGTGTCTAAATATACATAATATCAGTAGGTACTATGCGGAATATCTGTTTCAAACTTCTTTGTTACACATATCGTTAAAAAGTTATGAATAAGTAAGTGTTACATAAAATTATGTTACACGTTTCACACATTGAACAAATCCGCTTCATATCGCCACCTGTCACGCAATTTGAGATCGTGAAAAAACATCGTATAGCCAAACAGGTAACTTTCACGAAGAAAATCAGAATTTCATAGTTTTTCTATGACATGAGTAGGAATGGTGCCTCATTCCCAGTATGAACTATTTAACATAACAAAGAAATAAAAAATAATTCTACTAGGTTCTGCCCCTTCTTTGTCCGCGTTGTCCGTAATAAAAGCCTATGTCCCTGTCCAGCCCATAAACAATTTATATGCAAAAAGTCTCGTCTACTGTTTGTGTGAAATAAGAGTAAACCAAAAACCACATTTTCACAATTAGGCATAATATTACTTATTAATTCTGCCTCAGCCAGTCGTTTTTTGGTAAGCTTTCCTAGATTCCAGTTTTATTGGGAAACATTTATTTTATCGTATCGACAATAATCATTGAACAATAATATACTCGTTTTTTAATATGGCGAATACATGCATTAAGGTTGTTGCCTTAACAACCTTTTTGCTTAGACTGAGAATATATTAGAATGTGTTAGTTTTTTTTCAGCATTCGACTCTACTCATATTTATTTCTTGTGTATTATATATATATATATATATATATATATATATATATTGTGTAAATGATAATATATAATATAATAATAAATAATGTAACTGGCATAAAATTATTATAATTTATTTTAAATATATTTATGTTTATGTAATATGTTATGTGTAAATGTTTTTTTGATTTCATTTTTAAATTTTTGGACTAGATATTTTGGGTTTGGGTTTGGAAGGTACTTACTGACACTCCTGGAAGCCGCGAATGCCAACAGCACGAATATCATGAGAAGCTCGAAAACCAGGGAGAGCTTCATCTTGAAGCGTCACTCCCCTTCTGTGTAACGAAGAATACAATTTAAATTACAACTAAACTTAAACTCAAATTATTTGTCACTCGATGCCAATAATACAGAAAATTATCTAAATCTCAAAAATAGGCAGCAAAATAAATAAAAATCATGTCCCTTTTTTTTAATATAAGCTTTATCAATTGTACCTAAGTGTTTATTCAGTTTTCAGTGTCATTCTTTTTTACATTAATTGTGTTATTGTCAAAATGACACAAGAAACCTAGCGCGTTGAAATCTTTTCTTTGGACATTGAAGTTGGATATAAACTCCCATCTACTATTTAAATGAAATTACATTGAAAATCTATTCTTAATTTTGATCCATTATTTAATATACTTTCCTAGTTAAATAAGATGTTATTTACCGTTTTGATAACTGATATTTACCTGTTTGTACAACTCAAATAATTACATACCTCTCTTGTAAATATTCTATACGTATAAAATATTTCCAACACTGCAAAACTATCTTCAGGCCACTGAACGTTACCAAAATAATATCGACAATGCAGGAATTGAACCGACTTCCCTAAAACGATAACAGACGGTGCTAACGTGCTGACAACACTGTCCGAACGATACACCGGGAGTGTACCAAGAGAAAAGTGCGGTGACGAAACAAAACGAGAAAGGAAAACCGATCGCTCCTCTCTCTCACACCCGGTGTAACAGTGAGGGATGGGTGAAAGCAGAGACTCAGTTGGCCGGTTATGTAGAATTCAGTGTCAACGATGGTTGCGCGCATAGCTAATGGGACTGTACGAGTTTGATGCAATGCAAAGAAATAGATTGATTAGCCTCCATACATAACTGAAAGCTAACGTTTAATGTTTTATTATATGTACTATTTTTATATATATTGAATGTAAAGTTCACTTGTGACTTTTTTTATGAACCTACCGGAATTATCATTGCACAACTATCACCCTATCCACACTATTACGTGAACAAGATTACCTATGTCGGTGCTAGAAACTTCTAACTTCTAATACCGTGCTATCACAACACAGAGCCATAATAAACATTTTCAGACGTGAAAACATGCATCAAATTAATTAAATTTTATTAAATTAAAAGATTTACAAATGTAATTTTCAGATTTCGTAAAAGCTGTTTTAGCTATATTACTTTATCATCAACATTAGAATTTGTGATTTATTAAATCGTTCTAAAGTCTATGTAATTTATGACTCACTTTCATAAACAAATCGAAACCCGAACTGAAGTCGATTATAAAAAGTAAAATAATTCGTTATAATCGAATGAAAGCAATAGTAATCAATCGGTTCAGTGGCTCCTAAAACTACGATCATGTAAGTGACTATCGTAATCTTGTTTAATAATTTATGTTACCAACTTATTGTTACTAATATCCCCGCGGGGGTAGAATTAATCTTTGAAAAAGTAGTTCTGTCGGCCTCAAAAGCAACAAATATAGCAGTGCATAGCGTTGATGTCGTTAAAGCATCCAGTTCTCGTAACGGGGTATAAGTGCATTTCTTTTCATCGAATATTCTCGATGGGCTGAGAACATTGATCTCTGAAGTAAGATAATGAAACAGTCTCGAATTGGCTTTGTTATAATTCGAAAAGAAACGCTAAGCAACTTTCTCTGTATTTTCTTATTTTTTTTTTTATGAATTAATATTGTATTTTATATTTTATAGCTTCCGTTAGAATGAGTTAGATAGAGTGAGAATCTGAGTTCTATCTAATATTGAATTGAATTTATATTTCAATGATATTTAATAAAAGTTGGTTATAAAAATGCAATTTTTATTTAAAGCATTGAATTATACTTTGTTCATTATCAAAAGATGGTCAATAATTAGCATATACATAAAGTTTCAGGTACATTGGATAAACGGTACCTATGGAAGTTTTCTTCGGAAATCATACAAATATTAAAATTTGATTTAAAAATTACACTCACTCTGATTATAAAATTCACTCTTAAGTCAGTATTACTTTTTATATTATTATTATGTTTGTTATAATTAAAATGAACAAGTCTGTAATGCTTTAATTAATAAAACTCATGTGTTATTTTATAATACATATTTATAAAATATACAAGTACATATAAAAGACTATAAATATAAATAAACATATATTTTTTTCAGCCATTTCCATAAATAATAAACGGCGTATAAATTACTCTGTGCCTATAGCAATAATTCAAAACGAGTCATTTCACAAGACCAATTCGGCGTTTCTTGATCATAGGTAGGTCCGAAAGTCAGCACCCAAACTACGTAGGTAGGTGACATGGTCACTTTCTCCTGTAGAAAGTGGTCGGGATACTGTGACCACATCTGTGTTTGGTTTTTGAATTTACCTAGAGTGCTGGTAATACTCAGCGGATGTTAGCTCACTAGTACCTACTTGAGTTGGTATATTAATATGTAACTGTTGTTCGCATATATGGTAAAAATTCGACCATACCTAATCATTATTGAAAACCATATTATTATTAAATACATACAAATAGTACCTGAATATCAGTTGCTCGGTTGTCGTACAAGCTATGCTAGTTCGGGGCTAGTTTTATTTATTTCTAATACAATAATTTTGATATTATGAGGAAGAATAAATAAAAATACGTATGGAAGGTTATTCTTGATGAGACAACAATAGGAAATACTTGGCTTGAAAATATAATTTTCAGTGAAGGGAAACTTCGAAAGGAAACCTCAAGACATGCGTCTATAGGAGCCTCTTTGAGGCGCACATTGGTTCCAGAGCTAGTACTCGTAGTAGTTGAACGAGCGAGTGAAATGAAAACTAGGTTTTTGATGTGAAACATCTATAGCCGCACGTAAAACCGATTTCTGGCGTGGCGACGCGTCGCCACGGCATGCGTTGCATATTACTTTTACAAAATAATGTCGATGTTTCACATCTGCCAGGCGTCCCGTGACGGCCAACATTTTTTTTTTAAATATCATCCTTCGTTTGATACTTAGCATGGTTTAATTCAATGCATATACTAGATTGCAATGATCAAACAAGGCAGTCTTATAAATGATAATAATACCAAAAATAATGACTAGATGGCATTTTTGAACAAATATATTTTTATCTTTATCTTTATTTATATCTTTCTTCGTGATAATATATAATACCAATTCATAAAATATAAGCTAGTTCTCATTTCAGGGCCAAATACTAGTTATATTTGATTGGACGTACCCGATAGTAAGAAGGGATAAAAAGCTGATGAGCTGATTTCTGGCCTCCAATGTTAACCTGTATATATTACGTCAATATATCCCTATAACCTTTTGAATTCCTGCACGTGTCCCCGGGTGGTGCGAAAGGAGCAACCCAAAGTAGCAGTAGAACTTGTGCCAAGTTCGCCCGGAGAAGTACTGCCACCATACCTGGTAATCTGCCGCCAAGCAGTGATGCACTCGTGTTGCTGTGTTCAGTGTTAGTAATGTTCAAATAAAAACAATAAAATGTGTTAATCAATGGTACTACAAGATCTGTTTTGAAATGGGGAGCATGCTTCATTTTCTTATTCTTTCTTAGATCACGATATGGACCACGGGGATCAATGACCTCAATGTGTGCCAGTGGCGCACTGCACTCGGCCATGTATGGATGCAGTCGCGCACCGGACCAGAATGGTCTCTAACTTTCTTTAAAACTGGTAGGAACAAACAAGGATTTTAAGAAAAAGCGACTGAAAGTTTTTTTTTTTTATATTTCGTTACAACAAACTGTGAAAGATATTTTAAGATTGGCAAGAATGACTATATTTTCAGTATTACGAAGATACCCTCTATTTATCGAGTAGAATATTTAAATTAATACGAGAAAGATCTCAGTTTTTTCCACAATACGTCTGTTATAATTTGACATCAAAATTTCATGTTTAAATTTTTTTTCTTTGATGGATTTTTTTTTTCTTCTGTATTTTATCAAAGACAAGGTCAGTAAAAGTAACCTATAATTAAAATATTTTATAAATTAATAATTAATTTAATTCAAGTATTTACCCGTTAATGTTAACAGATTCGAATTAAAATAAACAATGTCATCTATTTGTTATTTATAAACAATTAAGGTCTTAAAAAACTTATAACTTATACTATTATTTTAGCATATTTGCTGTAAAGTCATAAAAAAATGCATTTCACTTATAATATATAAATATGAAAAAATATGCAAACAAACTAATATTTGCTTTGGAGTAAAAGCGGAGCTTTCTCGATGCATCCCACTGCATATTATAAGCGATATGCTTTATTTAAATTTCACCTTCTATTGTGAGCGAAGTGAAACTGAGACGGATCTGAGGGAAGGAGCAGTGTGGCGTCGGCGGCGGAGACGGCCACAATCTCTCTGTACCTACCGAAGTACTGGCACATAACGCGTGTTCCATAAATTGTTTATTTTTTTGTGTTGCTAGATAGCTTGTTATATTTTGACAGCTGTCATGTCGTTAAAACTGACGCTCTCGCTGATCGTCGCGGTACTCGGTGTGGCGATTGCCGCGAACATTTTAGGTGAGTTATTGCATTGGTAAACAAGTTGTTAGAAAGTACTAATGAGAAACTACCAGTGTGTGCCCTTGTTGGGAGTGGACAGTAGGTATAAAGAAGAGCGGAGTTCATTTTAAATACATGAATGACGTTTTTTTATTTTATGCTATGAAAAGTCGCTCACTGGAGCACAATTGAATTTATTCATGGAGCTTTTTGTATTGGAAGATTTTTATGATAGATTTTACAAAATGAGTAATTACGTTAACACACTGAAGTGTAGAAGTTCGGTATACTGTAAAGACAAAGCCTGTTCCTCGAGGGCATCAAACGAAATAGTTTCTTTCCTACTTCACGGTTATAAAAACCATTTTAACATACGTGGAATCGCAACGCATGATGGGTATTCACTATTAACAAATAAACCAAAACCGATACAACTTGAGCCATCCCTAAGTATGAGTAGATTCAAGTAGCGTAAAATTACACCCGTAACCTGACTTGAATGCTAGATGCTTTGTGCCTGTTCACCACCGAACACACCTTTCATACATAATACGTTTTTGCTTGGAGGCAAAAATAGAAATTCTACAACATACCTCCATCGTAGGGTGCAAGTAAGTTCCTGCACCCTTGCATCTCGCTTGGTAGCTCAAACTACTAAGCTACAGGCAATGATTATCAAGATAATTAAACTGAATGATGGTCATTTCAGGAATCTTTAATTATTTTATTCTTCGGTTAAGATTTCAATAATTACCTATACAAGTGCCGAAATGCAAACAATGATAAGGTACCTATTACAATACCGTACCTCACCAGACTTGGACCGCAATAATATGTAACGTGTAAAACATCTATTACATTGAACATGGCTTACGTAATATACAAAGAACGTTGAACCGACAAACGCTAGTGAAAGTAGAAACTGCACGCGAAAGCAACATTTGGACGCGAAAAAGTTTTACCCAGTAGCGAATTTCTCATGTGTGTTAATGAGTATAATAACTATGGTTCCGAATTCGTTATGAACAGATATTTTTGTTTAAAAAAGTGTAGAGTACCTGGAACCTATTTCCTTCGACCTAGTAGATAAAGGAATAAATAAAGGATAAAGAAAAAAAAGTCAGGTGTCAAAGTACTCTTAATAAGATACCTTGTTGACTTGTTGTTACCTTGAATTTAACCCAAAATTTTGGCACATTACAATTTTTTCAGATTTCTTCAATTTTGACGATGGCAAAAAGCTAATAGAGGTGCCAGAGGTCCGCAACGAGCAGCCTAATCGAAACTGCATGTGCAAAGGCCCTGCGTGCGTGTGCTGCGTTAACTTCAACATTACTATAGTGGAGCTTGGAGGACCAGGTAAGCAAAAATGACAAAACAGTTCCCTAACTGTTCATATCAAAGGTTGCAAAGGCACGCAGGCTAGCAATGCAGTATTATAATAATACTCGTAATAGTAATAATAATATTGGAGATCAATTCACACAGCGTCATCTAGCCCCAAACTAAGCATAGCTTGTACTGTGGGAACCAGACAACTGATAGAATTAATATAAACTTTTTTTTGTAAATTCATATGTATAATACATATTAACACCCAAACACAGAACAAACATCTATATTCGTCACAAAAATGTTTTTCCTGGGTGGGAATCGAACCCACGACCTACATGGCAGAAGGCAGAGTTACTACCAACTGAGCTGTTAGGGTTGTCAAAATTGGCTTAAGAAACTTGAAGGACCAGGAATGTATAAAGCAATTTCTTATTGCAGGTTGTGTCCACATGAAGTACGTTTCAGCAGAAGAAGGGTTTTCTGTCAAAGTGTCGTACGGCAAAAACCTCATACACAACTCCAAAATTCAAGGTAAGTCGGCTGAATACATATTTTTGCAGGATAAGCGATGCTAAAAAAACAAAGAAGTTATTATTCAAAAATTAATTTGTTAGAGAAAGTAAATGGTTTGACGTGGTGTACTCGAGGCATTGGCGGCGATAAGCTCACCACTTGTCACTGTGTCACTCACCACTACACTGTTATAAAAGGTTAAAAAAAGGTGCATTGCGCTCTTTTTTTGCTTGTTTCTCCTGTTGTTACTACCTAAGAAAAGCACCCATTTCAAAGATTCCGTGCGCATGCCTGCTACTCAAATTTCTCTGCTTATTTTGTATTTTAGTGCCATGTTTCTATCGAGGAGAAACTCCATAAAGCATGTTGAATTTCTAAAGAAAGTGGCTCCGGAGATAGGCATAGGCAATATCTATAAACATGTAGAACTCTATTTGCATTGACTCACTTGCATTCTAAAGAATATTTATAAAGTATTCAATCAAATAAATGTTGCAAAATCAGAATTTTCAGTGGCGTGAGATACGCATTGTGAAGCGATGGAACAAACCAATGGTTTTCTATTTGTTAATAGCATTATGTGCTTATAACAAATGAAAACGTTTAAGGGTTTTATTCTAAGTAAAAAAAAAGTCTTGATGTTTATTCTACGATTTGTTTGGGAAATCGTGAAACGATCCACCACCTTTTGCTCACAATAGTACGAGAAATAGTTTATCACAAGCTTTCACAACCAATTTCTAGTCTATAAATACCCTACTTATTTCTCGAACAGGTTACCGATATATCTAAATAAATATTGGCAGACATTTCATTTAACGCGATCCAGCCCCTTACTTTGTAGTACATTTATTTTTACACACATGCTGTTAATACATACTAGCACCCATAAACAGAACAAACATCTGTGATCGTCGCACTTTTTCCCGGACGGGATGCGAACCCATAACCTACAGTGTAAAAGACAAGACATACGAACAGCCCAACTACCAACAAAGCTGTGAGGCCAATCAATTCTTATTACGTCACTCAACTCTTATAATGTTTAGCAGTATATTTTTATATGTCAATCAATTATTATTCGTATGATGTTTACCAGTATATTCAGTATTAAGTATATTTATGTTTAACTGGCTATGATGTACATAACTTTTCAGGAGCTAACCCGCCTCCAATTTGCCTCGAAGTGTTCGGTCGCTTCGCCCAAGTTTGCGCCAAATTTCACGACTTAGCCCCCACTTCCGACGGTCTTCGGGGCTGCCTTGAACTCCAGCCTAAGCTGCTAGGGGAGACGCAGTTGGAATTTCCGATTGGATGCTTCAAGTCCACAGCTGAAGGCATGGAGATGGAAGATCCTCCGGCAGAACCAGAAACGTAAGCATAGAGTCCGCACGTCAGACATTCCACCTTCAAGTATCAGAGTTACGAGCCCATGCGATGTGATTTGGGTCTTGCGTACCTATGTAGGGTAACACCCAAGTTGCATCAGTTATTATGGGCAGAGGTTAGCACTCAACATCAGGTGGGCCATCGGTTCGCTCTGAAATTGAATAACATTAAAAAAGCCAAATCATCCATTTTCCATTTTAAACGAATAATAATTATTTTGCAATAAAACTAATAAATATTCTTACATATCAGAAAGTATATCCTTCCAGACCTAATGAGAACCTGATCCTATTTTCTGAAGTCGATCAAAAATAGTTCCAATTATCTCGACAGATGGCGCTGTCTGTTGATGTGGTTTCAAAAAGTGGATTTTAAGTCATAACAACAGTGAAACAAAAATGTACTTAATCTTGTTTGCAGAAGTTTCGTGGTGTCCTAATTGTTTTTTTAGATCATCTTGGCTTGACCTACATTCACATACATTGACATATATGAACCTCATTTCCTAAATTTAAAAAAATGTTCAGATTGTGCATTTGATACAGAAAAACTTTATCCGCTTGTAATTAAATTAAATAGTGATTTGTTTTTATTTGTCCTATACTGCTTAGCTACAGAAAATGAGAAATCAATTTTTGTTTTAAAAAACATTCTCATCATATCATATCAATAAGAGGCAACTATTATTTTGTCTCCAGAACTACCGAGCCAGAGGAAGAAACAGAAGAACAAGAAGACGAGACAGAAACGTTCGACGTAGAGAAATTCCTTCAAGGAGTTTACCAAACCGCCGAACAGGGTGTGGCACTGCTCAGCACACTGTTCGACATACCCACGAACACCACCAAAACTACCACCACGACTGCCAAGCCGCAGGAAGCACAGAGAAGTCCCAAGAACTTGAAACATCCTAATCAACTGTGATATATCCACTAAGTTTGGTCTAAAATGACATTCAAATAACTGGATAGATTTGTTTGAAATATCTTTAGGTTCCTAAAATAATAATGAAAATGAACAAAACAAAACAAAAGCTTATAATCTAGATTTAAATGTATCTACTCTGTTTGGTACCACAGTGATAAATTCTAAACCTTATATTGATAATAGATTCATTAAACATTATGTTTTATTCTTTTGTAGAAATTTTAAGTACAAAATGGCATTTTTAGGTTACTCAATACTTGCCGGTATTACTCTTTTAATAATTTTTTTAGCGAAGAGTTGTCTTTACTAGTTTAATATGTACTGGTAGGTTTAGGATTGAATAAATAGTTTTAAGGGTGTTTAGTTGCTTTTTATTTTCTCAAATATTACGGTTAATCTTGGGAGAAGGGTGGGGCCTGGTTTGTTTCCAAAAGGTAGACTCCAGAAGATCTGAAAAAAGGAATAATAGCTGTTACACTGGCAAAGAGCTCGACATTTGAATTAGAAATTTTATAGGCACCTACTTTATTATGATAATTATCCATAAATATAATAGAGGAATGATTTATTAGCTCATCACGATATTTCTAAAACTAAAAGGCCTAATCCGATAAAGTTCAATCAATTCCAAGCGGCTGAAGTCACGGGATGGTAGTCTATATACTTTGATTTCAATAAACTTTGATGTTAATACGTACCTACTACTATTTTTTTTTTAAATTTGATTCCAATGAAAACTATGAGTTAGTCAATTAAACGTTAACCTCACGTATTATTTGTAAATAAGTATTAATTGATGGTGATTATCTGTGGCTCTCCCTTACCCGAGCTTAGGCCTCAATCCACCCATTTGCAGTCTACCCGACAACTGATCACACTTCTTGAGCACTGCTGCGTAATAGTTCAAACACTTCCTCCCTGTGAAGCCTCCTGTAGAGAGGGACTCAGCGAAGTAGAAGTAGCTACGTGCGTGGTCGCAGGCGTTGGAATCGCAACCGGGCATAGAAATACCTGCAAAGGGAAACCTTTTACATTATTTAAGTTTTCAAATGATCAAAGCGTGATTCCCCATCTGATTCTAAGCGGTATTTTCTGACTATAACAAGAGACAATATCATGTAAATAGACAATAAGATTTTGTTCTCCTCTTCTGAAGTATGGAAAGGTCCAAGTGACATCGTAACCGAAACTATTTCATAAGAAATTGTTTCTTGTGTTTGCAATTTCACCGTGTGTAATTATATCGCCTTCCGATCAAAAGAGGGTTCAAATCTAACAATGAGCTTAAGCTTTCGATAAGTGAACCATCGTGTCGAAATGATATATGTCGGTACCGCTCCTACGAAATCAGCTACCAACCTCAATGAAGAAACTGACACAAATCACCTTGCCTGACTAAAAACCTAAGTCAGAAGAAACTTACCGCCATTGGGGTAGAAGTCAACCTGAGCAAGATCTCCGAGGTAGCCGTTCATGCCATAGTTTGTGTGGATCACTTCAGTGTATTGACCGTCTGACGGCTGGAAGCGCTCGATGTTGTTCACCCAGCCGATAAGAGCAGGGTCCAGACCTTAAATTAACAATCAGTGACGTGTGAATCGCGAAGGCATATCATAGTATCTGAAGGTAGTTAGTAGACATTCTTAGGAAATGTAAGGTTGACTGCAAAGTCAACCTTACATTTCCGTCACTGCTTTGCGGCAGATTACCAGATAGATAGATAGATATACTCTTTATTGTGCATAATTTACACCGTAACTAAACAATTACAATATTAAACTAAAATAATATAACAAAGTAACAGTATACCAGGTGTGGTGGCAGTACTTCTTCGGGCGAACCTAGCACAAGTTTTACTGCTACTTTGGGTTGCTCCCTTTAGCACCACCCGAGGGACACGTGTAGGTACTCAAAGGATCACCTACGGACGCGAGCAACGTGGGCCCCCAAAATTGGTAGTAACAAATTCATAATTGCAAAATTCTACTGCAATATGAAACTTAGCTCACCAGTGATATAAGCAACGTCTCCATCAACGTTCCTTCCTACGATTCCAGCCATGTGACCTCCAAATCCATGTCCCACAATGTGGTACTGGGCAGCGCTCGACGCGTTCTCCTGGTTCAGCCAATCGATGAACTGAGCGACGGCTTTGCCGGACGATATGGTGTTTCTAATCACCGTTCGGTAGCTAATGGAGGCGGCTCCTGTGCTCCAGTCTACGACTATGACGTTCACATCTTCAGCATTAAGGAATGCTGAAAAGAAACATATTATTTACCTATTTATATTATTATATACTATTATATATACCTATTTATATTATTACCTATATATTATTTATCATTTACATTATTTATTAGAAAAAACATCTGGTTTCTTGAATAAAATAAAATTCATCAGCATTTTAGTGAGATCTTCACTGACTCTCGGTGATCTCAATAAATCGCTTTGATATAGACCACGACTGTCTTTTTTGCTTTGGTACTGATACATAACTGTATAAACGAAGCTAAAACTTCCTCCGTATACGTACCTGGAATCAAAACTGTGTTGAAGTCTGAGGTAGCAGAGTCCATCCATCCGTGGATCAACACAACCGTCCTCCTGTTGCTGTTATAGTTCGTCTGCTGGAGGAGCTCGGGACTGTTGATCAGGAGAGGTTCGCTGACCGTCGGGTTTTCTCTGTGAATTTTATTAGTCAGTATAATTTAACACTAGCTAATTTGACATAGCAGCATTTCTACTGGATATTTTCTATGAAACATGAAGAAAGTCATTAAAAATACCGCTGGGAAGCGGTGGAAAGGGCTTATGACTTTTTTAATATTGCATTTACACCCTGATAATGAAGCTTGAAAGGCTGTCTGATGTGTGTGGTTTCATCGACTGCACCCTTCTGCTGAGAACACAGCAATACAAACAAACAGCGGAAATGCTGGTAAGTTTTATGTTATCTACCAGACAACACAAAATATTATGTGAGGAAGTTACTGGACGAGCCAATGACCAAAATCGTGGTATCCCATACTCACTAGAACATTGAAACGTGTGTCCTCTGAGACTTGAAGATGGAACATCTGATGTGCCTACTACCTATATAAAAACATACCTAGTGAACAAGTGATACACAATGGAGCCATTAGGATCATATCTCGCAGTTTCTGCGACATTGACAGCCGCCTGATCGAGGCTTTCCAAGCGTTGGTTGCCTTCAGCGTCGACGCCATATTGGATCGGACTTGGCAGAGCTAAAATTATAACGATGTACATAATCAATAATATGAATAAATTTCATATAATTATATTAAGTGTTATTTCATGAAGGACAATGAGGAATGTTCGTTCGTTCCCTCTGATAGTGACGGGGGGATAGATCGAATAATAATTCGATCTTATTCGACATCACAGTAAACGATTCGATACAATAACAATCTATAAAAGTTTAATTTATTGCCCCAAGAGGAAAAATCCCACTACCGCGTACCCATCTATTCTCTGACGACATCTTATGCCGCAAGAGAGAGAACTGAGAAGGTAAGTACTCTGGTTTGCTGGTATATAAACTTAATTGTTGGTATCTTCAGGTTTCTATGGATAACAATATAATGTCCATATAGACGAGAAAAGGTTGAGAGCTTATTTTTTCCATTATTTTGTCACGTATTAGTCGGCTCAGCCTTATTTCAGTAAACTTAATAATCTGACAATTTATGTGATAAATCAGGCCCAACCACTCAATATAAAAAATATATACTTACCAAGACTGACCCCTGTAAGACAGAGGAACACAAAAGATGTTAATTTCAACATGGTCAACAGGCAAGTGCTTAATGTTATCGTAATATTTTTAATCACAATAATCCGGCCAGATACAATGGTAACGCCTAATCTTTGTGTAATTAAAATAATATCTAGTTTTCTGGAAAGAAATTCTTTCTGTTTATACTTTTACCTACCATTAAAAGTGTACATAAAATTATTTTCTATGTAACTGAAGAATTTGAAACAGAAACATAATACAATGTTCTATGATAGTTTTTAAACATTGCATAATATTCTAGAACGTTCCAGAATGTTGATGGATGATGGATGTTCTAGAACATTTAAGAATAATAAAACAATACTCTTGAATGTTCCATAAAAATCCAAACCTTTTTTGCTCTGCAATCTGAAAAACTTATGACATATCCGCAACCAGAATTATAGCAAAAGATTCGTTTACCATAATCCAAAAATATAAAACAAAAAGTCAAAATTAATATTACCTATAGGTAAGTACGTCATAGTTATTCGTCTCATCGTATGTATGAACGAATGGCTCATTCGATGTGGTAGATCTGTGCCACAGCGTGGAATAGGCATTCGGGGATAAAATTGAAGTTGCCTTGATAGCCAGAGCTACGGGCATTTTGGGAATAAACTATTTATTAGAACTAGGTAGTTCTATCCAGCAGCTACAAATTTATTGGATATTTATTGGGTTAGATGCAAATAAATTTGTAGCTGCTGGATTATTTTGCTACGCAATTACACTCACAGGCTCAATGAGAAGATCGCAGACAAATAATAGTTTATTGAATTTCCATTACGCATATTTTCACCTAATAACATAATTGAAGAAATAAACTCAAGACAAATAATTCTGAAACATAAATTTGTATTCTACTACTCTATGTTACAACTTCTTGGTGTCTTAAACGGACTGTATTCTATTGGGAATACTTATATTCATCTTCATATTATAATCAGCAATAAAGTTTGTGGCATTTCATATAAAATAAATAAAAAAATAAATAATATAAAATATATAAAAGCTATACCTGTCAATTTATTACACTTTGGAAATATTCATACCGTCTTCTCAAAACGTTCTTAACTCTTTGTAATCATAAATAATATTATAATGGATATATGTAAATACTTACAAAATATCTTATCTCATGATAATTCAAATATAACTTTTTAGTTTCTCATTTGCTGCAATTGCTATCATTTTAATATGAGTAACAAGATTATTTTTTACAACGAGTAAAACAAGATAGTACTCGTACCTACTAGAACATTCTCTGCAGCTTACGAACTCAAGCATAAAAGGATCTTTATGTAATTATTAGTGTTCTTTATACGAACATAACCCTATTGAACAACGCTTGAAGTCATTAAATAATATGACTTTCGGAAAAATTACCGTATTATCTGAATTTGTTTCACACTGGAGGGCTGTTATAGGAGTTAGTTATTAAATGGGGTAGGTTGTTTTACATACCGTATTATTATGAACATTTTGTTGACCAATAAACAGGTAACTGTAACATTTAATTAACACTAAAAAACATAATATTTTCTCATTCTAATAGCAGGTCATAGTTCAAAAAACAATGGAAGACTTAGATATCGACCAAACTAGATTTAGCTTTAGATTGTACCCACCAGTATCTACAGCTACATAACGTAGCGGGATCGACAAATATTAATGGCAGACTTTATTGAAATAATTACACATAAACAAGGTACCATACAAATAACATGGGATGTAATGCGACAAACTACGTTTTCAAATTGAAAGTACAAAAAGAATTAGTACTGACCGAGGAATCGCGCATAATGTCGATAAGCGGCTTACCGTTTTGCAATGTATGCTTCTATATTTATTACATTGCGAAATATATCTATTACAGTCAATGGTAAAAAACAATTGAATTCATGCACGATTATCAAAGAAATTCACGGAACTGTATATTTAAGTATTTAAGTAATCGGTTTGACTTATTTATTGGGGGAGTTTAACAATTATCTGCTACTAGATTAAAATGTGTTACGGATTCCAGGTAATCTTGATAACCGTGCTTAATATAAGACACAGAATTTAGGAACACATCAGTTAACTCGGCCAAAATGTACGCGTTAGTGAAGTGTTTGTTCGTTTTGACCGCTGCATTAGCAGGTACGGAATTTCGACACGAGCAGATAGGCCTTAAATATTACTCCTAATGTCATTGCTCTCTGGAACCAGTGTGGTGAAAGAACTAAAGTGCGCCTCACAGAGGCTCCTTCCACGCTATTGATACAGGTTGTGGCATTAATTAGCGTTCATAATAAAATAATCGTTACCGATGCAAATAATGGCAATACCAGGCAATTATCCCCAACAAAATTCGAAGCGATGATGGTTCTGAAGGTGTTTTATTTTCTTGTACTGTTTGTTCCTATGTTTGTGCCGAACTAAAAGTTTTTATCTATCTTATCTATCTATCTACCTATCTAGTGATGGTTTGACTGGCCTCACAACTTAGTTGGTAGTAACTCTGCCTTCTACGCTGTAGGTCGTGGATTCGATTCCCACCCAGGACAAACATTTGTATGACGAACATAGGTGTTTGTTCTGTGTCTGGTTGTTGATATGTATAAAATGTATTTATAAAAAAAAAACGACAGTTAATAGTCAAAAACTAAATTTACCTCTAACCCTAAAACTGGGTCAGAAACGTCTCATTACTTATCTTAAAAACGAACTATCAAGAAGCACCCAAAAATAAATTGGCAAAATTATCAAATCAAGGCCATAATTTCGTGTAAGGGGGAAAATGTACAGAACTATTTAATTCATGTCATATGAGCTAAGTAATTTCATGTAGATTCAATTTTTTCAATTTTTTTTAGGTTTTTCTCTTCTCGCTGTAACTTCAGATGGGTAGCTTGGGTAGGGTTGCCACTTCACCTCGTTGGCGAATGATGTAATAATAACTCGTGAAAAAATCTATCATCTGTAGTCTATATGGCAATGCCATCAGAGGAAGGAATGTCAGTGAGGATAAAGTTTGTTCCTACTCAATATTTACTTATTCATAAACGTTTCCACCTGCAACACGTGGAATCCTAGAACAAAGACAAAATCATGTTAAGGTTAATTTTTAGTGTTCACCAACCCTGACACAATAACGATCAATAAACAACAAGGAAAGAGGATGTGCCTTTGAAATCATTTGTGTCTTATCTTCTTTTTAAAGTCTGCACCCTGAATGCTAAAAATACGGACAAGAAGGTTCCTATTAAGTTAGTTAAAAATTGACAAAGTAGGTGTATTGAATTGTAATATATGCCAGAAAAGACACTGATGTGTAAAAAGAAACCAATTCTTGATTCATGTTTTTTTTTTTATAATAAGCAAAAATCTATACACTTATTTCTTTGGTATTTGGGCCTGTCGGGGAAGATGAAAGCTATTTAGCTTTAGTATGGCAGAATTTATGATGTAATAAAAAAAACTAGAATTTATTACTTAAGTTGGCAATTGAGCCGTTCTGTTCGCAAATATCTGTATATTTTGTATTTACACTTAATTGTGGTCCATACAAAAGTTGCCTGGAAGAGATTACTCATTGCAATAAGGTCGCCCACTGTTATACCGCATTTAGTGTACACATCAAATGTTTTTTTTAAGTATTAATTTGGTTTTGCAATAAAGAGTTATTGTATAAATGCGTCGCCTCACCGCAGCCCTGTGCTGAAAATCAGCGCTGCAACATGTTGCAGCACACGCTGAGCTCGGGGCTTTTTATACAAGTATATGTACGCGACAACGATCATCATATGTCTATGTGTCTTTTTCTTTTTTATTTATTTATTTTATTCACAAACATGTACATAATATCTTTACGGGTAAAACCCAATGCAATACAGTACCTTATAGTCTATACGTTAATATTAAAATTAGAAATCATTAATTAAGTAGTAAGTAAATAAAAAATAAAAAATAGTCCGCTAAAAATGTCAAGATTTATATTGTGTTGTGGTGTACATTTTGTATTTGTATAAATAAATTTTATTCTTTCTTCTTTCTTTCTTTCTTATTGTATTGGAAGAGTGTAACTCTTAATTCAATCACAAAAATTACCAACTTACACGTCGATTGAATCTAGGTCGTTGTTACTGAATCGAACTTTCTAGAATTAATACACTTAATACCATAAATATAATAAATGCTTACCAAAAACACAACACGAAAAGAGGCTGGAGCTGTGTGTGTAACAAAACCCTGCACTCCCTGTTTTGCTGATGGCGGGGATATAAACATCCAACTTCCACGAATTATTATAGCTTAAAATATACTGATAATATTGATACTTTTTCTTTCAATGACTTATCATTTCTTATTAACAAGAGGAAGTGCCTTTGATTAAAACATTTACGTATATCAGCATTATCATCTATTTAAAGATTAGGTACATCCTTATACCACTAAATACTGAGATAAGAAGACGATTTATATGAAATTAGTTTTCTGAGTAATAAAAATTCCATTTTTTAAGGTCAAATGAGTCTAGGAAATTGAATTTCATTCCAGAATGTACAATGCATTCCATAAAAAGAAACCTATGTATAATTTTTGCAGCATTTTGTTGTAGAGTAACCAAAAAATTCTGATCCTAGTAGATATCATTTATTAACAAGAACGAATCAGTTTAATATATTTTTAACCTCATATGTGTTCACTTCCTTTGATATATCTCATAGTTCCCACTTATTTCAAACTTAGGTAGTTTGTAGATTTTAATTAGGCACTAATCTAAACTAACGGACTGTTAATACACTTTATTTCCTCGTTTCAGCTCATGGCTTCACCCTTGGACCACTTGATATCGCGTTCCATGTGTTCACGAGGTAAGTTAGTCATGGTTTTAATATTTCTATAAATCTGCTTAGTTTGTCGAAGAATTTTGACTGAATTTTAAGACATTGAAAAGGTTTCCATACATTTTGCATATCTATACAAATAAATAAAATTGGAGTGTCTGTTATATATGTAATATTAAAAAAAAACTGCTTTTTGCTAAGTGCATATGGATGTATACACGGTACATATTATACCAAAACAACATTTTTTTAAATTTTTGTCTGTCTGTCTGTCTGTTCCGGCTAATCAGTGAAATGGCTGGACCGATTTTGACGGGACTTTCACTGGCAGATAGCTGATGTAACAAGGAGTAACTAAGGCTTCTTTTCCGAGGGGTAAAATAGGGGTGCGTGATAAAACCGAATTCCACGCTGACGAAGTCGCGGGCAACAGCTAGTGATCAGTAAAACAGTTGCCCATACCCACACCTGAATAAACCAGCTATGTACGAGTTAACTCGCACCCGAGGATCATAACCAAAAAGTTGTGTTTTTTTCAGCTAGTCTGTTCGGGATCCACAGCTTCTATTCGACTTACACATAGACATAAGACTTTATTATATGCAGTATTTTTTTTATCTGTTAGTAAATTCGTAATATATATCATAATTTGGAATAAAGTCTAACATATGCCTTCTTGTTCAAAAAAATAAGCTTTATAGTTGAAACACTGACGGACGGATCTTACTAATAGTCCCTTTCTTTGACGGAACCAATCTAACTCGCAGCAGTCATTTGATACAACGAGTTCAAAAACTTCACGACCACAGTCGAAACAGTTTCTCTGTTTTGACTTAATAGTTTTTTTGCCTCGTATATCCCTCATTTTCAGAAATCCCTTTTATTCATGCCTATCTTTGTGGCAACTATTGACCAGTCTATTGTGAACAATTCCAGTTCATCCCGCCACTCGTCTGAGTCAGCCTTGAAGTCACTCAACACCAAGCTTAAGTAGCAAATACATTTCAGGGAAAACCCTGACCTGAGCCAACCTCTGCTGCCTTCATTGGAGTCCATCATGTCAGCGACCACCTTCTCCCTCGCGCGCAAAACCGTGATGACTGTCCATAGCGAAGCCGACAGTGTCGGAGGCAACTTCAACGCATTCATGATTCCTGGTAAGTTCCACAACATAAACCAGCCTGCAATTTGCAGATGTTTTGAAGATGTTAGTGACATGTAGCTCATCATGGTAACCGTCATCAGTTCCGTCGCTCAACTGCGAATTTTATAATAAAACCCTGTCCATAAAGTCAAAGTCAAAAACTTAATTTCCATAGAGTTAATAAAGAAATGGCTTGGAAACGTCAAATATTCAAAACATAAGGTCACGCGTACTTATCGATAAGTTTGACGCCTGTTCAAACCTATCCGACCCTCCATGGGGAATAACACACAAGATAATGGAGGGATTCCTTTTTTTTCGCAAGCACGAAACTTGTAACAATTGAGATTATGAGATTATCTTTATATCTGTCAACTTTGAATAAAAGAGAAGTGTCATCAGCAAAAAGCACTATATGACATAAAGTATTCACAAAAAAAGGGAGGTCGTTGACAAACTAGAAAGTAAGTAGACTAAGTAGTAAACTAGAAACAAAAACAAAAAACATAGAGTCCACTAATATAAATTTTGCTCCAAAAAATCGCTTTCCAACCTTTCTCCTCTGTAGCAATGTTAGAGGAGCCTTAATGCCTTTGCTTCATATTTTAGCTCATCTTGAGGCCGAAGATGTTAATCTGATCGCCGTTGACTGGAGCGTTGGCGCCGCCATGTACACTCAGGGCCTTGGAAATGCGCCCCAGGTCGGCAGAGTAATCGCAGACTTCATAAACATTCTTGTCAGTGATTTCGGATACAGCGCAAGCAATGTCCGCCTCGTTGGAGTTGGTCTGGGTGGTCACATCACCGGTATCGCTGCAAGGGCCACCTCTGGAGAAATTACTCACCTCATCGGTAAACATGTGTACTATATATATATATATATATATATATATTATCACATTAATATTATAAATGCGACAGTGTATGTGAATGTGCCGATGTTATTTGGTTTGGTTTAGTGGCAGATTTGATTGAAATAACATATATGACTACGACTTGGAGTACCTTTTAGAATCATTTTCATCCCAATAACACGTGGGCAACGCTACCGGCGATAGTCACTTGTATACTGCTGAAAAATAGATTTCTAATTTCAACTGAGGCTTTTACGTCCGAAATGAGTGAAAAACTAAAAGCGGAATGGATTACCATCTCAAAACGTATAGCAGAAATTGGACATTTAAGACAGAGGTGATTAATAGCTACATGGTCGCCAAGCTGATGACGTCTTGTATGCGAATGAATGGATGAATTTTAAACAAAATCTATGATACAAAATATTCGAAATGGTTTTCTCTAAGTTTTTTTAATAATTTCAGCCATCGACCCATCTTTCCATGGCTGGAGCCACCACCCTGAGCGCCTTAACGCTGACGATGCTAGAGTTGTGGAGGTGCTCCACGCCACCGCTGGCAGCTATGGTTATGACTACCCCCTGGGTGACATCGACTTTTATCCCAATGGTGGAAGTTTCATGACTGGTTGTGCCGCCGACATCTCCTGCTCTCACATCTACGCATACGTCTACTACGCCGAGTCCATTACCAGGGATGTGAACGGAGGCGACAGATTCGTGGGAACCGCCTGTGAAAGCTACGAGCAGGCTATCGCTCAGGAATGCTCAGGCGCTACAAACGTTCACTTCGGAGGAACTGAGGTCAAGACTGCGTAAGTATGATTTGAGACGTGGATATCTTCCGTTATTTTAAAAGTCACTACCTGATGATAGAAAAAACTTAAATTCCTAACCTTAAGATTTCATATTCCATAAGCAAGGTTCAGAATTATGTGTTTCTATAAACTCCTCTAAACATTCACTTTGATTTAGAATGGTTAGGTACTTTTGTTTATTTATAACTATATCATAGCAGAAATGATAACTGCGTAGTGTTTAGACACACTGCAGTTTTACTGTACCTACAACTTTATCTATTGATATTTCGATTCGATTATCAGTTCAACTGTACAGTTATCAGTATATCTTACATACATAAGTTTTAAATGAACAGTTCGACTGTTCAGTTAAAACTGAAGGTCTGTAGCCTGCTTTAATATTTCATATACAAATTAGTACTAGAATATACCTAAAATTTGAACTGATTTAAACTGATTGTTGCGCTCAACCTTTGACGCTCAGTCTGTCTAGATTCAAGACGGTGACTTTTATTTAAGTTAAGTTAATTAACTAATCAAAACAATTTGTTTTCAGTGCTTCTGGCATCTACTGGTTCCAAACAAACCCATCACCACCTTTCGCCCGCGGTTAAACTACGTACTAAATAAGAAAATTTAATTAAACTGTGTTGTGACATTCTAAGCCTTTTATTTTGTTCGATTACCTGACTGTGAAAGCTGTTTACTAGCTTATAGTAATTACTTTGCGCGGTTAAACGAAAAAACTGACTTCATCGTCAAGTAACGAGAATGATTCCTCGCTCTAAACATTTACGTTGAATTGAAATGTTTAAGTACTTATGTTTATTTATAACTAGATCATAGCAGAAACTCATACGCCAACGACACCTCCGCAGAAATGACAACTGTGCAGTTTTAACACCTTCAGTTTTAACTGAACAGCTTTTTTTACAGACAGGCTTCACAGCTCAATTGGTAGTAACTACCTCCTGCGCTGTAGTTCGTGGGTTCGATTCCCACCCAGGACAAACATTTGTATAACGAATATAGATGTTTCTTCTTGTTTGTGTTCATTTGTATGCATTTACAAAAAATATAATTATATCTATTCTGTGAGTTGCCTGGTTCCCATAGTACAAGCTATGCTTAGTTTCGGGCTAGATGGCGCTGTGTTAATTTTCCACCAATATTATTATTATTATTATCTCGTAGTATTATCTCGTAATTTTATGGGTCCAATGTGATATCCTTTCAAATAATAAGATAATGTTCCAATCAATATGAGGTAACAAACATTAAAGAATAAAATTATTTATAAACACCTCCTTTTTTTGAGTTAAACAATGGTGTCACTTAGGATGCCACTATAAAGCGCTTTCCGGCAAAAAAATGCAATGAAATCGGGACTCTCACTTAGCCAAATATTGTCATAATTTTCTTTACTTAATCATAATAATGATTGATGTTTTCTTATTTAATCACAATAATGATTAAACAAGGAAAGATAACGAGAGGTTATACGTATAAATAATGTGAGTAACATTTTTTACAATAGTAGTAAGGACCACTCAACATGAAGATTCTTCTGGTGATCGCTGGCTTAATTGGCTGTTAGTATTGTTTTTTATTTAATTTTGTGCAATCAAAATAGTAAATATTATATATTATAATTTAAACAAATATATAAAAGAATGCAGCTCCGTTGCTAAATAGTTCGAAACTCTGCGTCTAAAGCAAGGAGTCGCATTACGTGTGTTCGTTTTTGAACTGATGTCTGTATGTGTCTGTCCATTTGCATCTGGGACACAGGGATTCTTAGTGTAACAGGGATGACAATTTTATGGGTTACAAGCGAAGTGCAAAATAAATGCAATATACCGTTTTTATTCTGGACTTCGGGAATTCGCTGCAAGTTTTGTGATACCGCATTTTCATTGGTTAGAGTACTGAAGTGTATTGTATTAAGTGTTATTCTTCTGCAATGCTGCTTGAATAAGGTGCCCAAATATCTCTGGAATATAAAAGCGCACGCTGAAAATGTGCACAAGACATGTACTGGACCCGAACATTATAGTCATCGTCGCTTACATGAAGCAACTGCTTTTAAGGAACATCGGCATAGACATGAGCGTTAAATATAGTATATGGATTATTGCACTATTGGCGTATTGTACATAGCCTCAATTATATGTATGACATGACGTCCACTGCACCTGAGCATGAGCATTACTGACATGCTCGTTTACGCGACACAATTAACGCGGGCCAAGCCATCGATGAGCACAAATTACATTTATGGTGTACGCAAATCATATCATTATAAACAAGAGACACAAAAGAATCGTGCGTTTGCTGGAGTCCCAAATATTTTGCAATAAGTACCAAGATTTGTGAAACAATTGCAGAAGACGGGTCAAGTAAAACGTAGGCCAAGAATAATGTGGTACATATCAAGCATCGATTGTTTTATTGCCGTGCAACACAAGCATACAATACCTGTTCAGTTAATGAGTAAGTCTTGGACTTATTGCACAAAAATTTAAAGTAATTTTGACCTTTCAGTATGTTCGAGTACTGCAAATCCCCTGATCCCAGGGGATAACAGTCACTACGTGGAAGGAGTGAGTCGCTACATTTGGATGCCAGATAATGTGGGCAAGCCCATCCTAGTAGACCTCGAAGAGCCAGTCAATAAAGCTGTATTAAATAGCAGAAATGGAGCTAACAACCAATACTGGCTGTTCACCAGGTAAGTTCGATATTTTTTATGTATTATTTGATTCGGTGAAACAATGTGGTGACGCGTATCACTTACCTAAACTATATTTTATCTAAGTTACTAGGAGTGTGGCTACACGCTTGCGTTGCAACTGATTCACCAAATTCATTTTTATCTACTCACAGGCAAAACCCTACCAATGCTCAAGTTATTGTACATGGAAACGAGAATAGTATTTGGAACTCGAACTACCTCGGCAGCCGACCTCTTAAGGTCATCGTCCACGGATGGAACAACAACGGGAACACTGAAATGAATCCACTGATCACTTCCGCCTTCTTGAATGTTTTGGATGCCAACGTCATTGTTGTGGACTGGTCAGCTCTAGCCAATTCTTTCTACACTACTGCTGTAGCTGGTGTTCCTGATGTTGGTCTGCAATTAGGAAATTTCTTGGTCTGGCTCATCAATACCGCTGGAGGAGACTGGAACAATGTTCACTTGGTGGGATTCAGTTTGGGTGCTCACGTCGTCGGCAACGCTGGCTACGCTGCCGGTGGTCGCATTGCTCGTATCACGGGTATTGATAATAATTCAATAGCTTTATACAAAATTATCATTATATATTCTATCATAATTTGATTTAATTATTTTATAGGATTGGATCCCGCTGGGCCCCTTTGGTCATCAAACGCTGCCGCTTTAAGTCAAGCTTCTGGACAATACGTTGAAGGAATCCATACAGACGGCGGCATTCTTGGGATCTTCAATAACCTTGGCCACGCAGACTTCTACCCTAATGGCGGCAAACACCCTCAACCCGGTTGTCGGGCCATCGACAATATATGCTCCCACGGCCGTGCCACTGAACTATTCGCCTCCAGCGTCCTGACCAGCCACTTCGTCGGCAGAGAGTGTCCCAACATTTGGGAAGCACAATTGTCAACTTGTACGGGAGCTGCTTTTCCTATGGGCAACGCTCTCATCACTAAACGCGGGTATGTTTATACATTTATTTAACAGTAAATCTAACAGAAAATATGTCGTGTTTGTCGAGACCGTATTTCTCACATCTCCTCATTTCTGCAGTAGTATGCACTCGTCATGCTGTGTTCCTGGTTGAAGGGTGTGTATGTCGAAGGAACTACAGGCATATGAGACGACTTTCTATCTTCGTCTAAGAGTAATGGGTGCAGCGCGTAATTTAAGCTTTTATTGATGCTGATGCTAAACATATAGAAAATATTTCCAAAATAACAAATTAATAACTAATAATCTAATTCCCCCATCTCCATTCTACCACTTTACATCCAGACGTACAGCATCGCGTCACCCTTTCTTGGTCAAATTACCTCACATCCGTACGAAACCCAAGAGTGGAACTCCTTGCCTGCGTCTGTATTTCCCGAGAACTATAATCTGGAGGTCTTCAAGAGGAGAGTGAATAGGTATTTTCTAGGCAAGCATGCTATATCGTAGACCGCATCGTCACTTAACATCAGGTGAGATTGCGGTCAAATGTGAGAAAAAAAAAATGTCTTTTTTTATTTATAGGTGAACACAGGTTTAGTAGCACATTCATGCCGCCAATGTGCGTGAATTTGCATAACTGTGTTCCGGTTTAAAAGGCATGGTTGCCGGTGAAATTACAGGCATAAGAGACATTCTACTTTCACGTCTCATAGTCTGTAGTCTGTAGGCGCATACGATGGTACTGCGGTCTTATTGTGCCTCAGTAGGGGAGAACACAAGTCGTATTGGTTGTTATGCGCAGGGTACCACACTGCGGTACCAGGTCTCACTAATGCGGGTTCGAACGCGTTCATTATAAATCGTCAGCTATCATCACTCACTACATTTATATTCCTTTTCTTTTTTGCAGAACTGGAATCTACGCTCTAATTACAGGTAGTGCATGGCCTTACTGAACTCTAAGCCGATGAAAAATTACAAGAATTATAATAAATTTTATTAAAATCCTGTTCGTTTTATTCCTATTTACCCATAGTCTTAGATGATTTTTTAGATTAAAATATAACATGTTTTAACTAGATCATTTTAGAGTTCTGCTCTTAAAGAACAGGACCCTATCACTAAGCCTGCACTATCCGTATGTACGTCAGTCTGTTTGACCTTTTTTGAATTGTATTTTATTTTGGGTTTTTATGGCGGATATCCAGTAATACAAATAAAATCCAAACATGAGACGGGTTTTTCAATGCTGTTTGTTTTTCATTGATAGATTAATTAAAATAAATAAATAATTCGCCAAAATAAATTGATTGGAATTCTTAAGAGGCTTTTATTGCCTTGTGATAGTGCACCTAACGATACTATAATTTTTACAAAGAGTTTTCGCGATACCGTCTCTAAAGAATAAGAATAAGAAACGTTTATTGTGAAACTGTGTACAAAAAGATCTTAATTTAATATAAAGTATCAACAGTTTGTCCTTTCGGACATACAATAATATCAGTAAGGTACAAATTGAGAACTTAGAGCAAATACCAAACGACAAAATTATTACAACTAAAGATAATTTCGGAAGAAAAGCAAAAAAAATAAATATACAATTGTATTTTTAACATACTAAATTAAACTTAACTCGTATCATAATATTCCTTCAAATTATAGTGCACTTTACTTATCAACCATTATTTTAATTTCTGTTTGAAAATATTTCCATATAGTTGCTTTAATTCTACGGGCAAGTGGTTGTAAATTTTAATGGCTGTTATCTACATACTTTTTTAAAATTTTGTATTGTTCATTTATGGTATGCATATATTGTATTTATGTTTTTCACGCAATTTGTCTGCACGAACAGATTTAACATTCTTAATCTCAAAAGTGTTTGTGCGCAATCATATCAAGTCAATACTCCTGTTAAAATTAAGTCTGCAATTCAGAGCTACAGCTGCTCTTGTCACAGGTTCCGTCGAGTCATTGAGGTTAATTGAGTTAAATGAGCCACAAACTCCTTTAGTGCCCTTAGTGGCGGGCAATAACTTTCCGTTTTGAGAACGTGATATTGCGCAATACGACGTTCTCAAAACGAAGAATGAAATAATGTGCGGATTGGCATGTCCAAAACCTTAAAAACCAATATTCGAAGTCATATTGTATTAACTGCACTAAAGGAGACTCTTTGCGGTGCATCTTAATTAGAGGTTTATAATGTGCACACATTATACGAGTGTTTTTTTACTCACTGGTTTATCACTGAATTTCTTATTTTACTTTAAATTTACTGACACTGGGCCACCACGTTCTACAATTCTGGCCAATTGCACTAATAAGAAGTTCAGGCGCCTCAATGCTTGAAAATGCCTACGGTCAACCATTATATTCTGAATGGTTGATCATGTGATTTTCATTCCGTCAATTTTGATCACTGTTTTTGACTGACTGTTTTGATTCTATCCATAGATTCTTTATCTAAGGCTTAACAATTATGTATTTAGATTCATCTATTTGCCTATTGACAGAGTTGCCTTTTTACTAACAGACTACACATATCTGATGGTAAGTGATATATAGCCGATGGTACCACCAAGCAGTATCTACAAAGGACACTGGCTCTCAAACGAGGCTACCAAAAACACCGTTACGTTAGATGACGCATATTTTCAAAAAGAGAGCTAGTCGGCCGTGCATTTACCCTGCCAACACCATATATTTTACTCAATTTTTAATTGTTTTACTTCATCGGAAGCTCAAGTTCATTTTAAGGATACGAAACTACGACCTACGTATCGTAAACTGACGTCACTATTTCGAGCGCTGCTGATAATGATAGCAAATCGGGAAGACCCAATTGCCGTCACTGGTAGGCAAGGATCCGATTGGCTATCCAAATTTTATTTGTTCAATGTGGAAATTAGATTCAGAGTCACATAGTACAAGCTATGCTTAATTTGGGGTTAGACGAAGCTCCTTTAATATTTATTTATGACTTATTTATAACAGAATCCAATGCCAAACACATTGCATGCACATAGTATTCATGAGAAATAATGAAATGCACCAAACAATTTCTGCTAATGGGATTCCGTGTGTTGAGGTAAATAGTTTATTCAAGATTCTGGATCAACTTATAATATAACAAAAATTAAAAATTGTAACTGTTTAATATTACCTAAGTATAGTTTGCTCGTAGAGAAACATGCGACTGTTTTTTACGACGCCACTATCTGAACAAAAATACTAGATAAAACAAACAGTTTTATTAGCAACTACCTGTTGCCCGCGACTTCGTCCCCGTGGAATTCAGTTTTATCATGCACCCCTATTTTATCCCTCGGAAAAGTAGCCAAGTTACTCCTTGTTACATCAGCTATCTGCCAGTGAAAGTCCCGTCAAAATCGGTCCAGCCTTTTCAGAGATTAGCCGGAACAAACAACAGACAGACAGACAAAAATTAAAAAAAAATGTTGTTTTGGTATATGTACCGTGTATACATCCATGCACTTAGTAAAAAGTGGTTATTTTAATATTACAAACAGACACTCCAATTTTATTTATTTTGATAGGTACGACGACGTAGGTAGGATGACTGTATCAATCTAGAGGGCTTTACCCAAATCCTTTTTAAATATATCGCTTTGATTGATCTAATATTTATCTTGTAATCCGAATGAGATTATCAATCGAAATCTATGTACAAAATTATTTACGCCACGGCTAATTTGTTGTCGTCGCTTAAAAAACGATTAAATATCACGGTCACGTAAAAATGTCGTGTCTAATACATGCACCGCGCGAAATTTAAAAATCCATCTTACGTGTTGATATAAGGTGAGTGAAAAGATATTCAAACTGAAGTCGTTTTAGGGGTTTGTAAATCGTGTCTAAAATATTGAGTACCTACCTACCCAAGAACGATAGACAATCAAATAAGCATAATTAGGTACTAAACATATATAATGAATAATTCTATTTACAATAGAGCTGGCAAATAATTATTCTGTGGCTTAACAAAGAAATCACTGGTGAAACCTATTGCTAGGTACATTATACATGTATTAGTGACCTATATGACAAGAGTTTGATTAGAGCCCTTATCAACCTTTCAATATTTAGCACGCGGTATTCACTAGTATATCTGAAAATGTTGTATTTGTATCTGATTGCACTATTCTGAATATGAACATTGCGTGTCGAATATTGAACAATGTTATGGTTTGAGACATTTATTTACTCTAAAGATTACAAGTGATTAATAAGGCCTTAATTGGAGGATCAATGGTCAGACAAAAC
Source organism: Chesias legatella (assembly GCA_947359385.1). Lineage (NCBI taxonomy): Eukaryota > Metazoa > Arthropoda > Insecta > Lepidoptera > Geometridae > Chesias > Chesias legatella. Next base: position 4,288,366 of record OX375765.1, on the reverse strand, counting down.
TTTTAGTAGCAGTCGAACTTATGCCAAGTTTGTCCGGGGAAGTACTGCCGCCATAATAAATTCTGCCGACAGCAGTGATGCATTCGCATTACTTAGATGCGGTTTGAAAGGTGTGGTTGCCGGGAAATTACAAGCACATGAGACTTTCCACCCACGCGTCTCAGAGTTACGGGCGCATACGGTGCGACTTGGATCTTGCCGTACGTAGTAGGGAACGACCCAAGTCGCATCGCTTCTTATGGGCAGAAGTTACCACTTACACCAGATGGTTCATCTGCTCATTCCATTTTTCCATTCCAAAATTACCATTGACCACAATATCACTAGGAATAGATAGCAAGAAACACTTAACATCCTAATCGCTAACATATCATATACATCTACTATTCTATATAAAGAGGTATAATTTGTTAGTCTGTATGTAGGCGGTAATCACAGAAAATACTCGTCCGTTTTAAAAATATTTTAAATATATTTTGATTATACCTTCAGGGTAAACATAGGATATGACATAGGACAGTTTAAATTTTGCCTGGAGGAGATCGCGTTTAGTGATGAGGCCTATTTTACTACGTACCTTAGTTTAATGATTTATCATTATGAAGTTTTCATGTATCTACCTAAGTAGAAAGAAAGAAGACATTTATTCACACACATAAGTGTTTCTATCTGTGTATGTACAGGCTGTAAATAACAGGTGTTTTCGTGGAGACCGTTCTGCAACGTAAGACTACGAAGTAACCGAGATATATGAATGTATTTTAGAAAAAAAATATCGAAACAAAGGAAGCCTGTATAAAGTACGCGACGATATATACATATTTTTATGGTAAGGTTAATTCATAAATTGATAAAGTAAGTCTCAAAAATAAAAAAATAAAAAAAATTATTGAATCTGTCGGGGAAAATTAAAAAGTAATTTACGTGTTTATAATACCATTACAGAAGATGAATATTTATGTGATTTTTGGATAAAAATACTACGGTATTTTTTTATTTTATTTATTATTATTAAGTTTTAGTGTACGCATTATAGATCGCACTAGGTGTTGTGGACAACAGTGGTAAAGCTATAAGAATAAAAATATTCTTATTATGAAAGGTTTTTTGCGAAAGTGTCATATTTTAGTTCAGTGTCGAGCATTAGTGCCTTTACCCTAAAAACAATGAAGTAAAGTGATAACAATGAAGTAAAGTGATAAAACCAATCATATTGTTTTTTAGCCCCAGCTAGTGATTTAATAATTCGCTAGACAATAAAGCTAAATTAGTGTAATCTTTCAAATAAAACGATCACACTATCAGTGCTGATAATCCTGACGTAGAGAACTTATAAAAACAAACAGTTGTGATTTTCACGTAGGCATAGTGACATCCACGACGCTAGAAACATGAGGTTCTTTATCCCTCTTATTGTCGCCATAGCAGGTGAGCTTACATATTAATAAGCACATTCAGAGAGGTGATTTCACCTTTTTAATGTTTTTAGGTTTTTATTCAAACGTCATTCCATGGTCAGAATGTTTAGGGATGACGGGACCCTTCTACTAAGGCTACGTCGTTGTCGCGTCTTCCGTACTTCCGTACACCGTAATGTTATATGAATCAACTTTTGAGCCGGTTGAAATTTTCATAGAAAATGTCATCATGGCAAGTGTGACAATGAAAATAGGGGGTTCACATGAAAGAGGAGTGGGTTTTTCTGATTTTATCTCTCTCTCTCTCTCTCTCTCTCTATCTCTCTCTCTCGCTGTCTAGCAGACACTCTTACAACGATTAGGTATATACCGGCGTGAAACTCTTCTAATATGTGCGATTTGTACATAGAAAAGGATTCAAATCCGCATTGGATGAAGTAAAGCTCAATTTTTGGTGCAGAGAACCCCTCGCTTCGCAAGCAGGATTCAGATATGTACAAAAATCTTATTTCAGTTTGTTCTGCGGGCGTAATCGAAGACCCGACCTCGGGTTACAGAGAGGGAGACAGATTCTTCTACTTTCCGGGAGACGGTGACGACTCCCTCCATCTCGTTGACGCCGAAGCGCCCGTTGACGAAGAATTCATCAGAGACTATGCCAGGAACCCAGCCAATAATGCCTACTGGCTGTACACAAGGTAAGCTTTATGTAATTAAATAGCCACCTTCATAAATTCTCTATAAATCTGTCTGTAAGTGTGTGTAACTATAATCTTCCATAGTCACTATCTGAATTTAGTTCCAAAATAAAGAATAACGTTTTCACATTGGTAACTCTGATGATAGCTTGTTTAAAAAAGACTGCTTTGAATCTGAAAATAGTATAGAATAATTTAATGTTTACTTTCTGTCTCCCTCCCGTGGCCATCGACAAGAGTATGTAGTACCCGCAGTAGGAATATTAAAGGTGCAGAAATAGTCAACAATTGTGCGAAGTAATGAAATCTGTGTCTTAAAAATTGAACCAATTTAAAATTATATGACGAACACTAATCTAATTTTTATATTTAATACAAAGAATTATCAAGTCAAATAAAAATTTTGGGTTCAACTACACAAAGCAAGTTATGAATACAACACACAGTACTAGTATTTGTATATATTTATATTAACTCCACGATTTTTTTTACATTACTTTTCTTCAAGACACCTATAGACAAATAAATGAAAAAAAATGTTTTCCTTTAGTCAGAACTATCAAATCTACAACCACATTTTAATCTGCCACTTTCAATATCACATGTATTTTGCGTGTACCTCCAATATTATATTTGGGCGGATATAGCACAGCTACTTCTTGAATGAGAATAGTTTGTTTGTATGTTTATTTTCAGATCGAATCCCACGGTAGCTCAATATCTGGTGATCAACGATGCGAGTAGCGTCAGCAGCTCCAACTTCCGTAACACAAAGGACACAGTGTTCCTCGCGCACGGGTGGAACGGTAACGGTGGAAACACCATGAACAGAATTCTGACTAAAGGTAAATAAGTCATAACCATAGATTAATTTTGGTTTATCCCTAATTATCTCAACAGTGAGTGCCGAAATAAACAAAAAATATAAATAAATAAATATTGGTGGACATTTCACACAGCGCCATATAGCCCCCAAAGTAAGCTAAGTAAATAGCTTGTATCATGGGAACCAGATAACTGATATAATACTTAGTTTTTTTTTGTAAGACTCTACATAACATACATATAGTACATTTCAACACTCAGACACAGAACAAACACTTATGTTCGTCACACAAATGTTTGTCCTGGGCGGGAATCGAACCCACGACCTACAGCGAAGAAGGCAGGGTTACTACCAACCAAATGAGCTATGAGGCCAGTCAAAAAAAAAAATATATATATAATATTAGTGTGATACCACTTTTTGCATCCAATTCTGCCCTGCATGGCCCGAAAACGTATCAGAGACCAAACTCAAATGAAAACATTCAATCTACACCAAATAATAAAAAAAAAGTATGTTTAATAGGAAAAATTTCAAAAAAATAAATAAATGGGTGGTATGATGGGATGTTTTTGACCAAGTTGTATTCTCTTAATGTCCTAAGTCTTATATCTAATTCCTCGAACGCATCAATTTCTCTATCCCTCTATAAAACACTGCATACTTTTGAATAAGTATTTTTAGGTGTAATGGGATTGAATTAACTGAATCACATTATCAGACATAAGAGTGAAGTCGGTACCTGCCATAATTTTGCTCTACACAGATATCATGAGTCCATCCAGACTAAACGATGTAGCTCAAGGAGACACTTCCTGATTTCAGCATTTCTGGATGACAATGACGTAAACGTTATTGTTCTCGACTGGAACCGCGTCGCCAACAAAAATTACGTAACTGCGAGGAACGGAGTGGCTGACGTTGGCAAGGGTCTGGGGCAGTTCATTAACTGGTTGACCACACTCGGACTACAGTACGAGAAGGTTCATCTGGTTGGATTCAGTCTGGGTGGTCATTTAGTGGGTTCCGCCGGAAGGGAGACCGGTAGCCGTGTTGCAAGAATTACAGGTAATCTATCATTGTATCCTCTTTGTTGAACATTGTGACTGAGTGCAAGAAATCGCCTCTAACTGATAATGATGAAGAACGTGGTGGCTCAGTGGCAGACCTACCCAGGGATATATCTCGAGGTCACTGGTTCAAATAAAAAAAATATTACGTTTTCAAAACGGTGACGTAAGGTAATAAAAGACAAACTTGGTAAGGAAATCGGTATATCCTAGAACTAACTCTTTGAATATTCGCATTGCTGTGAAATTGCCAAAAAGGATTAGCCTATTATCAACCAAGATGGTTGATTATAAGCCTTTCCTTTCAAACAGGTTTTAACTTATCTAAACATATTGAAAATAGATTCTTCTCTCTCAATTACAAAAAATAGTTTTCTTAGCTGGATTGGCTTGGCCAGCCCTACAGTATTAACTTGAAATGCTGAGCCATTTAATTTCCTGATGTATTTTTTACTTTCCAGCGTTGGACCCTGCTGGTCCCCTATACTCTTTGAGCAGTACTCGCATCGTTCCCACCGACGGCCAGTACGTGGAGGTCATTCACACCAACACAGCCTTCCTCGGCTATAGCGATCCTTGCGGACACGCGGACTTCTACCCCAACGGAGGCTCAAGCATGCCGGGCTGTTCCCTCCTGGAATCCAACTCTTGCTCGCACGGCAGGGCCTTTGAATACATGGCCAGTTCGGTGACATACAACCATCTGCATGCAAATGAATGCGCTACGCAACGTGAAGCCACCAGGGACAGATGCACCGGTTCTCTAAACCCTATGGGTAACAGTGATATTGGGAAGTCCAGGTATGTTATCGTCATATGTTTAGCGTATCTAAAGAGATCATTTAGGCTATGTTAATTTATTATTCCTACATGTGTCACATGAAAGACTTCCTACTTTCCCATATAATTAAAACTTCAGTATTAAACCAGTTATCACGCCACTTTTGACACTTTTGATTTATTTGTTTCCAGGTCTGGAATATTCAGGGTCAACACTGCCAAGAGCTACCCTTATTAAATTGATGGGACAACAGGAACCGAACGCTATGTTTATACAATTAGGTACCTAATCAAAATTGGGAATAAAATTATGCAAAATACTACCTAAGTTTTTATTAAAAACTATAATGTTTAGCCACATTACAAATGAAAAAACATACCAAACGATGGCAGCTCAGTTGGTAGTAACGTGGGCTTACGACCTGGGCTTTGGGTCCAAAGCCTACGTTAAGCCATAGCTTTCGGTGAAGAAAAGCATCGTGAATAAACCGAAATGATTTTGTAATGGGTCAAAGTCCCATCTGGCTTTGCTCTCTCATTCAATAAAAAAGCTTCTGCTCACAATACTGTCGTAAAGCCGCGCCGGTGCAGTGGGGGCACTTTACGATGTATATTATTAATAAATAAAAAATTAATTTTAAGAAATTTTGCTAACGAAAAACTAACAAATACCTGTAATAGATGTGTCTGGAAAAGTAAATTATAATTGTTTATGTCTAATGCCATATAAATAAAATTCAGTAATTTTCGAATATCCAGAACTATTTCAATTTAATTCTAATCCTTTAAATTTTGGTAGGTATTTAGAAAGCAAAGAAGGAATACAAGTATTTTTCTCACTACCTTCAAATGCCCACACATAAATGAGTATCAGTATCAAAGTGTGACTCTAACGAAGGCATTCCATGAAGGCTCAAACATAATGGTATAATTAAGGTAATGAGATAAAAAAGCTTTTTCATTTTACATCAATTTTATTTCTTCTTAATTCAACCGGTGTCTCCTGAAAAATAAAACATTCCATTGGAACCCTTCCTAATTTTACCTAAGCGTAGATGATATTTTTACTTGATAGTCGACTCTGGCACGGAGAAAAGTATACACAGACATTTACCATGGGACAGAACAGGCGGTCTCCTACTCTTTCTATTCTACAGATGAAACCTAGTCGTGTGAAACGTATCTTTAATTAATTTTGTGCCACGAAAAACTAGTTAGGTAAAAAAATAATTAAAATAACATTTAGAGAGCGTGGTGGTTAAAGGTACAGGCATTGTTTTTAGAATCTGGAGGTCGCTGGTTCAAATCCTAAAGACAACGAGTTTATTCACTACAAATAAATAAATCCTCAAAGGGTCGTCAAAGGGTTAAGGAAAACATAGTGAGGAAGCCGGCATGTCCTGAGACATTTACATTTTACATTTTTATAATATATGCTGTCATTCTCTGCATAATTATTTTTTATTTTTATAATAACATACCTGACGTCTATCTGCAACCCATTTTCTGACAAAAGGCGCAAATAATCTCTTATCATCATGGTGAGTGGAATGTCTCAAACTGAGAACACAAGCCACCGTAACTGTCACAAGACATCCAAAAGTAGTCAACCAGAGGTACGAAATTCGATACATGTAGAAAATATCACTGAAAATAAAATAAAAATGCATTTGAAATATAGGCGATAGAAACATTATCACCGGTATAAAATCAGTTGTAACTATTTATTGAAAATTATCGTCTACAACGCTGTATTTTTGCAACTATTTAAAGATGATGAAGGTTTTTGCCGAGTAATATAATTTTACTCTGTAAAAACTTGTATCATATATGTGTTAGGAAAGTATACAGGCCAGCCGTACATAATAATAAAATTATATATATTATTGTTTTTGGACAAGTATTTTCTTTAAATGATTTTAAGTGTAGGTGAACAACAAACAAAAAACAGTGTATGTAACATGGTCAATAGATGTTTTAAAACTTAAGGTTTACCTTGGGTAGGTTTACTCAAGTGGCCCTTAACCTACGATTACATAAAGGTAAGGTCCTCGATAAAGTCGTTATCTCTAAAATTTTAATTCATGAAGTAACAATTCTTAATTGAAGTTATCAAATTAATTAAACTGAACCATCTCTTATCAGTTTGTCGTCTGTTCATCGAATATCAGCGTGTACAGAGATAAGTATTATTGGCAAAAAGTATATGTTTCAATACTGCCGTCCTTTAATTAAATTATTTTAAGCAGTAGAACTCTCACCAAGTTCGTCCGGGGAAGTACTGCCACCATGCCCATTTCTGCCGCCAAGCAGTGAAGCATTCGCATTACTGTGTTCCGGTTTGAAAGGTGAGGTTTCCGGTGAAATTACAGGCACACGAGACATTCCACCTACACGTCTCAGAGTAACGGACGCATACGATGCGACTTGGGTCTTGTCGTACCTAGTAGGGGAGGACCGAAGTCGCATCAGTTGTTATGGGCCTGTTTTTGAGATAATATGTTCGGAGAACTCTTTTTAATTCCTTTTAAGTCCGTCACGTAACGGCCTACAATTTTCTTTTATATCTCCGGAACTAATTATATTTTAGAAACGTTTCTTAGAAAGAAAGATAGAGAATTTTGAACTGGATCGCTTCCTATTAAAAAGTCAAAATTGACCTGTTCAGGGTTAACGGCTAGTTAAAGGACGGCAGAATAGTGGTTATGAAGAACCTGATATTTATAGCATTTTGTGGTAAAACATTTACCTTTCGACACTGTCCGGTGCGCTTACAGGCGAGTCGAAGGTGTAAGTGCAGTTGTGTGCGAATCGAGGTTTCTCCACGAACTTCAACAAGCCTCTAGCCTGAGCCAGCTGGGACTGAGCAGCGATCCACCATGATGATATCAGACCTATGATACCTCCAGATAACGCACTCTGAAAACCCATTAAAGATGATTGCACTTTGACACAATTGACACTTTAATACTTTAGTATGGGAGGACCCACGTTATATTGCTGTAGTTATGACCGCTTTACATCTGGCTGGCCATCTGCAGGTTCTGTTTCTTATTCTCATTGAAAAAAAAAACGATGCAATGACAGCTGATTGTCAATTAAACATCAGAAAAAATATTAAAAAATTTAAGAAATACATAAATTAAGTATACATTAGACACAGTATACATACAGACATAAGATATTTTTTTAAATTTTGATCATCTCTTGTGTCTGTTATATATTAAATCCTACTGTGGGGTCAAGATATGTACCCATGTGTTACGTGATTTCGGGTGTATATATTATAATTTACTACTAAAATGTAGTTACCAAACGGCACTTACCGTCGAGTCAATAAAAGGTAAAAGTAATCCCATTAAGAAAACTCCCGTGAGAGGTCCCATTGACGCTGAAGAGAGGCTCATAGTCAGCTGCAAAACTGAGCCTAGTTTCTCCACCACGAATACCAAGGCTTAAACGTACAACACACAGTGCAAAATGTAGTTAAACATCAAAAACCTATCTACTAAACATGAATAAGAAACTAACCCATACTAATAAGCCCAAGTATAACAACAACTGCTCGAACAAGTATCACAGTCTGTGTACGAGTTAGTTCCTTAAAGAACGGCTTCCAAAAGTCTTCGAGAACCACGGCTGCCATTGAATTCAGTCCAGTTGATAAAGAACTAGAAAAATATAGAGAACGTTAAATACAGTTTGAAATATAATTAATTGCATTTAATCTATATTCCTTCATTTAACATATAATGGAAATAAAAAATACAGGAGCAATATTCTTAGCACAAGAACAATCTACAGAAAGAAGAATTTTTGAAATAAAGAAGACATTTATTCACACACACTGTACACAACAACAGCACACAACACAAAACCCAAAAAACCTAATCAAAAATATATAATATAACAAAAACTATGTGGAATGCTGTAGCGTACAGGATTGTGTGAAAAGCCCTGAGCTCAGCACGTGTTGCAACAGATTACAGCGCTGATTTTCAGCTCAAGGCTTCGGTGGCGTAGGTACTATTTGACTAGAACTCATATTAGTAAATCAGTCATATAAAATCTTGTTACCTTAATGCAGCACTAAAAACACCAGCAACAAAAATTCCTGGTAAACCATTCCAATCGGCCAATATATCCGTCACCAGTAATGGAAGAATTTGATCCTTAGCTATTGCCAATTTGGAATTCAACGGGTCACAATCGTGATATCTCGCAAACGCCACGAGTCCGCTGTACCCACATATTGCTACCATCAGTAAAACGCCACCAAAGAAACCCCAAACTGCTCTGAAATTAACACAAAACATTGAATAAAACATGTCGTTGAACACTTCACGAACACCAAATAAAAATGCGTACCGCTTTGATTGTTTGAGATCGGGCAGTGACAAGAATCTCTGCATCATTGATTGGTTTACAGCAATGTTTCCTATCCAGTAAAATGTGGATCCAATAGACACTGACCAAATCGAATGCCTCTCTGTTAGGTCGAATCTGAAACTTTAAAATTCAAGAAGGTAAGATAAAATGCGTAAAGGCAAATTTTAGGAAAAATAATCTTTTATTACTTTATTATTAAATATAAATGCAGGATCATATAAATATAAATATACATTTCACACAGCATCATCTAGCCGAAAGTAAGTTAACTAAATAGCTGTGTAACCAGACAACTGATATAATACTTAAATACTATTTTTTTATAAATACATATAGATAATACATATATCAACACCCAGACACAGAACCAACGCCTATGTTCATCAGACAAATGTTTGTCCTGTGTGGGAATCGAACCCACGACCTACAGCGCAGAAGGCAGGGTTAGTACCAACTGAACTATGAGGCCAGTCAGACCAGTCATATCATAGCTTGGTTCAGAAAATAACTTACGTGGGGTATTCTATCCTGCTACTCTCCCAGTTCCTGCTGATAACTTCCCCAAATCCTCCAACCATCAAGGAGCCTTTGATGATAACCAGTATCATGGCGCCAAACATGACAATAGTTTGTATAACATCAGTCCATACAACAGCTTTGAGCCCACCCTTAAAGTTAGTAAAGTAAATATATACAACATATTGATAGTGAAACGGATGCAAATGTTTGCTCAGGTGTATATTAGACACTCACCAATGAAGTATAGAATATGCAAACAGCGCATACCAATGGAGTTACAATGTGTATATTGACGCCAGTTACTGAAAACGAAGAATGGGAAAACGTAACATTTATGTTTTTGGATGTTTTTCATAAAATATTAGTGACATCAACGACCTATCCCAACTTCCCTCGGATAGCATGAGTCCGGAGAATTTTTCATTTACCCACAGAAACATTTCATGTGAATCAGTCTAAGCCTAACTATTATTGAAAACTGCATTAATATAATTACAGTAGTTTCTCCTTTACAGATAGACAAGAACGCGGCGAGAGATTTTTATTTATAATAAGGATAATTTCAAATTCATACCTTGATTGAAAGCCAGAGCTGGTACGTAAATAACTATTGGCAACCAAGCCATCTGAAAAATATGATAAAAATATGAAGTCTACGTAACATAGCCAACAAAAGTTGATTAATTGTTGAGATCTTACCAAATATACGCTAAATATGACTGAACCAAACACTCTCAAACGTTTATCATATCGTAGTTCCAAATACTGAAAAAGATATATATATATATAAGATTTATACACACTTCTTTGTACTTGAAGAAATGAATCTATTATCTTCTCCTATCTTCTTTAAATTACCTCATACGCAGAAGTCAACTGTAACTCTTGTAGCACTGGTAGAAAAGTGTAAGACACCACAATACACATTGTAAAACTGCCTATAAATGAAAACAAGTAAGATGTTCCATAAACATACAGTTCAGTCGGTGTTCCTAATAAAGATATACCTGAAATGAAACTGGAAATCGAAATATACAGTGTTAATATAGTACTCACAATGTCTCACGAAATCACAGTTATATTTATTGAGTGAAAAACATACCTAGCTACTAGTGAGAAACATACTGGAACTAATTTCATATTTCTGCCACCCATCAGGTAGTCTTGCGTCGATCTTTGCTTCTTCACAAATCCAAAATACACTCCAATTCCGCCACAAATCGCAAGCATGAATACGAAAAACACGTAATCTACCGCTGTGAAGTGTTGCATATTCTCTCTCACCGTTGCGACGTCTAACTTATCTTCAGACATTTTTAAATCAGATTCTTCCACTAACGTAGGATCAAAATACATTCAAGCTATTAGATTCCACTAACGTATTTCACAATTTTTAATACATTATTTACATGTTTATAATATTCAAGGATTTTATTTTTATCTGCAGTAAGTAATAACTTTGTAGTATTTCAAGTTTCGCATTCAATGTTCGTCACTTCCCCACTCGACAACCCAATGACGACTGCGAATGAGTCTAATACGGGCACAATTTTCCAATTACGCCCCGATTTTCTTATACGCACAGTGAGCTATTTATGGCTCAAAATAGTCTATTTCCTTTATGTATCTTACAAGTGCTAGTCGTTGAGGGTCGATTCATGGACATTCGTAAACAGCTGTTGCTATCTACTCAGTTGAAACAAAACACGATATTTAAACACCTTTAATAAATAAATTACAAATGTTTAAGATATTAATAAATAATGGAGCTGCGTTTATGTAGATAAATCAGCTGATATCCTCGCATTCGCTGAGTGGTTTCATATTTATTGAGGTAGGGTTCGCGTGGCAGGTTTCCTGTATAAAGTAAAAAAAAAAAACTGAATTACTTTTCTTATGTTGGTATGGTATGGTATGTTGTTCTTAACGCCATCAACAAAAGAATCACTAGGCAACTCTGGAGTAAACTGATTAGTAATGCATTGTTAAATGTTCCGGAGACTATCAACTGCTTAGGTCAATGCTAACATCTCAACTCTTTCATTAACGACACTTAAGAAAGACATAGAGTTGTTCTTTTACATATGTAATTCCGGTCTGTTTGAATATGTACAATAAAAGGCACATTGGCTTCATATTGACCGTATCCGGGTTACCATCAAAATCGACTGCTGTTGGTGGTCGATTTTAAACTACCTCGCACCTATTTAAAAACACTCTTATGTAAAAATTCTACATTTTTATTCAGTTAAATCTCTACTTTTCAAGTTTTTGCGAACACACGGAACATAGGGAAGCAATATTTTTTATAAAATTTGGAATATTGGTGGACTTTCACACAGCGCTATCTAGCCCCATAGTAAGCATACGTGTACTATGGAACTACATATGGACCAAACAACTGACAGAATATTCATATACTTTATGTAAATACATACATACAAATACATATTAACACGCAGACTCTGTTTGTTCGTCACACTATTGTTTGTCCTGGGATGGAATAGAACCCACGACAGCGCAGAAGTAGAGTTAATACCGAGCTGTGAGGCCAGTTATATTACCGTACCTTTTTGTTCCCAAACGCATTGATATAAGTCTCGTCGGTTGGATGCGGGGGCTCCTTGTACAGTCTGCGCAGTTGGGGCGCGAGCAGTCTAGGAGCTGGTGGAAGGTGGGAGTGAGGGTTCCGCAGGCACAGCAGCCAGCCCACCAGTGCACCGATGGATATGGTCACGAATGCACCGCACAGTGTGTACCACATGTAGGACACTCGCAGTATCGGGTGCGCTTCCACACTGGGAAAATATGGAGTATCTTTTAATCGACTTCAGAAAAAAAGAAGGAGGTTCTCAACTCGGTGCATTAAAATATGGAGTCTTTTTTAAACCAACTTCAGGAAAAAAAGGTTCTCAACTCGATGTTTTTTTTTTATCTGTTATTTCAGATCTCAGACATTAGTAAACTAAGTTGAAAAAATATTAGGTACATTTATAAAGAATATGTCTACAAACTTTCCGATTGGTCTTTATTCCTTATTATTTATTGTACACAGAAAACATTATACAAAGTAGTGTCAATTAATAAATTAATAAACAGCAACAATTAATAAACAAAGACGAGCTTAACCCTTAGAAGAGTTCAGCTTAACCCTAAGAAGAGTTCCATAGAAATTTACCAAAATCCGTTCAGTAGTTTGGTTTTTAAATCAAAATAAAGGGAAAAATATTTTTTATATATTATAGCGGAATGAGCCGATGGCCCACCTGGTTTTGAGTGGTAATCTCTGCCCATTACAAGTAATGCGACTTGGGTCCTCCTCTACTTAGTTACGACAAGACCTAAGTCGCATCGTATGCGCCCCTACGTGTATGTGGAATGTCTCATATGTCTGTAATTTATATGCAACCACATCTTTCAAACCGGAACACAGTAACGAATGCGTTATTGCTTGGCGGCAAATATGTTATCCAAGTACGAGACAACGACGAATCATTCTCGTTCATTGGCGATGATGTTGGTTTTACGTTTTGCTGTACATATTATATAGTTTTAATATCTTCTAAATTGTCTAGGTCCTAGATCAGGTAGGCATAAGTTCATCTAATATTTAAAAATATTATATATATTTAAAAAAGCGTTATAGGCACCGTATAACATTTCAAACGATATTTCCACAACTATTTCTTCTTCGGCAGCAACAAGCAGGGTACCAGCTGGATTTAAATATTATTGATTGAAAAAGGAGTAGGTTATATGATAGGATATTAAATGTATCACCAATTGATTAGCGTTGTTTCATTATAGCATTTACTGACGTACCCAGTGTTTGGAGTTGATTCATCATAATTAAAATAAATTAAATAGTAATATAATGTGTTACATAAATAAATCAATTAGTAATAAACAGAGGAACAAAGACATTAAAACCAGTTGCCTACAAAACGCTGGCACGTCATGCGGACATCATTTTCACACAAAATCTATTAAATCTCTAAAACGAGTATAATTTTCTATTTAATAATGCAATTCGACACAAATGACTATAATCATAAGCCTAATGCATGTGTGACGCTTTATTAAACTCAGGTGAATGGAAACATTAAAAAACAGAAAACAATAATTTTGTACCAATAAACAATGGATGTAATAAACGTAAAAGCTAAAATTATATCCCACAACCCATTATTCGTGATCTCCAACAACAAAATCACTATAAATAGAAAAAAAAATTGAACATTTACACACTCATACATGACCGTGACAATGTATGGGCAGCGCTGACGTTACTCGCGAGCGCTTGTGTCGTTGTATTTTCATTTAAATAGAATCGTCCCAGTGGCGCAGAGGATAGCGCGTTGGACTTCTAATCCAAAGGTCGTGGGTTCGATCCCCACCTGGGATGCAGGTACTTTTTAGTTCTTATACATTTTTAGTATTTTATTAATAAAACATCATAAGTTAGTTATTCAAATGTACCAACTGACATTTTCTAAGCTGATGTATGTAACATTTTAAATATTTTTATAGTAATAGATATTATAACTGTGATACCTACATGACGTAGAGAAGTATATTTGTGAATGATTTTAAAAGGTTTTTATAATAATAATTCCCTTGAACTTTTACGATATATAATCTAATTATACACCCAAACATAACCGTATTATATACGAGAAGTCATAATGAAACAGGTTGCATAACATTCTATGACCTTAGCACCTTGAAATCATGAAAGTATCATGAGGTCCTTGCTTACATTTTACTTGCACGTTTATATTGCATATGACTGTTTACTATATATATGACTTGGGAGATAAGCTCTCACGAGTCGCAAGGATTGGCGCGTGGCCTTGTAAATATTTTTCTTAAAATAACTCACCAGACACATACACAAGAGACCAAATCTCTACCAAAAGCTCCAAAAATCCTTTAATACTTTAAACTCTCAATCTCTAATACCTACTGCACAGAATAACAAATTCTGTTATCTACAACAAATAGTCTCTTTTATAGTTATCCCACTCCCAGCATTCTAACTATATGAACTAGTATGAGACAGTGATACAGAGTTCATGAATGCGAAACGTATACGAACTACATGGGATCCATTCAATTCGTTAGTAATATGGACTTAAAGAGAAAGCAACAATTTTAATGTTGTTCTCGCTTTCTATCGTGTCACAAGGACTTTCTATCGAGCTTGGCGAAAGGATTAAAGTGCAACTCAAAGAGGCTTCTTTCGTACACCTTAAGTTGACGTCAAGAAGATATGTCATTGTCAGATGTCATTTATAAGTAAACACTTCGTATGCTGCTTCTCGGGCCTTCACACTTCACTTTTCCAGGGATACTACTGAGACCAGGCGAGAACCGAAAGGTTGATTCCTTATAGTAAAATCTGTCTGCTCCAATCAAATACTCCAATGTACAAATTTGACAGACAAAATATAGATAAAACATAGATATATAGATAAAAAAGTAAGTCGAACAAGGGATACGAATTTGGTCAAGGACAATATGGTAAATTTGTTGTCTTTTATATTTTCTTATTTATTGCTCCAAGGGTTGAGTAACTTTAAGAGTATCTTCTTTAAAATGCTCCTAAAAAAGAATTTGGTGATAGAGCATCATCGCCCTGTTCTTTGTCTACTACGTTCTTTGTCTTTGCTTTCCTTGTTTCTTCAATTTCACATCGGAAATAACTTATAGCTGAAAGTTGAAGTGCACTGTGTGAGTATGACGACTCCGCTAACTTAGCAACACTTCCAGGTCTTCGGCTACCGTTTCTCTGTTATGCTTGAGATGGATATCTTTGTGTGAATATGCCACCTGAGACACAACTGAGGTATATATCTGTGTATCTGTGTTGTAGGTGGCCTAAACAGTGTGTGTGGAATGCGTGTGTAATCTTTTGTGTCACTCACCTTAAGTCACCCACAGTGTCAGCAGTGGCATCCACAGTGAAGTTGTAAGTGCACCCAGCTGTGGTCAGAGGTTTGTGCTGGTGAGTGATTTCACCTGCAGCGATAGCGAGTTGCGCTGTGAGACACCAGACAGACATCAGCGCCACGCCGCTCATACCGCCTATGAGAGCTGCCTGTAACATTTTCTTTAATATATTGGTGGACAATTCACACAACGCCGTCTAGCTCCAAATTAAGCTAAGCTTGTACTATGGGGACCAGACAACTGACAGAGTACTTTTATACTTTATGGTAAATACATAGGTACATATAATACACATTAACAACCCAGAAACAGAACAAACATCTATACTCGTCAAACAAATGATTGTCCTTGATGGGAATTGAACCCACGTCCTACAGCGCAGAAGGTAGAGTTACTACCAACAGAACTATCAGGCCTATCGGTATTGAAATACCTAAGCGACTGACATTCGTAGTAAAATTCTATATGCAGGTGTTAGTGAGGGGAAATCCTGCCACATTCATTTTACTCGTTATAAAGAAACGAAATATCCACCTATTAAGCAACCAGCCTAGATGAAAATCACCCAACAGATAAATTGACCGGAATCCATACAATCATTCCCTGTGCTAAGAGGAAGATTAAGTTTGAACTATGTTTACAGTTATTGTTTTTTCAGTGAGATGTTATCGTCTAAACACTCGCAAAATTAAGCAATTAAATGTCAATACCTATATTTGGGACGCGATTGGAGAAAGATATTTTTATTTATTTAACTGTCTTACGTTTTGAACTTCTTCGGAAGTGGGGACATGAAAACTGGGTGAATCCAATGTTGACAACAGTGACGTAGATCAATAATGCATTTCAATTATCCCTGTATTACAATTACTCTTTGCAATCAAGAGATACCGCAGCGCCTTTGGATATTTTAGAGCAATAACATGACAATGCTTTTGGTGTGGTTACGAAAATAAAAGGCCTCGCCTATTCCCAACAGTGATACACGTGACAGTGGGATAAAATGCTGTGACACGTATGGTGTAGGCGATCCTCTGTTAAAAATAATGTCACATGAGCTAAAGTTAATGCATTATCAGTTTAGTCACATTAAAGTTTTATTATACATAATATAATGAGATTCTATTATGTACTCACCGTACCATCTACCCATGGCATAAATATCCCCATGGAAAAAACTCCGAGTTGTGGCCCCATCGTCATGGATTCCAACGTCATTGTCAATTGCAATATCGTCCCCATTTTCTCAACGACGAAGACCAAGGCTGAAATTTGAATATACAAACATGATTCTACCATCTCATCTCACTTGAAGAAAACGTCGAATTGAACAATAACTATTAGTATTTACCTACACATAACGTTCCCAGTAAAATGACGACGCCGCGCATAAGCCAAGCGGATTGCCTCTCTGTCAGTTCTCGTTTGAAAAACGGCTTATAGAAATCCTCCAGGACCACCGCTGACATTGAGTTCAGACTTGTTGACAGGGAGCTGAAAATTTTACATGAATTTCTAATGTGGTCAGCAAATAGAATATAAAACGACAGCTTCCACCTGCACCTGACATAAGTTTCAATTCCAATCGAGAACCTCCAATTTGCTCTCCGTAGCTAACTTGTTCATAACAAAGCTACTATAAACAAATTTTAATAAAATAAAATCTCTTTATACGATTTGTTCATGAAATTTTGTAACATAATTAATAAATTGTTCTGATCAATTATGCTAATAGGCAGTCTGTTGCAGACGGAAGTGAAAAATTTAATGGATAGATAAAAACCGTCCGAATTATAATATTTCTAATAGAATAACCCACATCATGACATATTTTAATAATCAATATTATTTACAGCAATCAGTAAGTGTCACCGCAACTAATAGCCAATTGGTTTTGCTGAATTTTTTGAATAGAACTGTTTAAATGTAAAATAGAGTGTATAAAGTGATGTAAGAAACTGCATTCAAAATTTCAATTTTAACAAGCTATGCTTAGCTTACTTTGGGCTAGATGGCGTTGTGTGAAATGTCCACCAAAATTATTATTATTATTATTATTATTCACCTTAGTGCAGCACTAAAGATGCCGGCCACAAAAACTCCTGGCAATCCAGGTATATCCCCAAGAACGTCCATTACCAGCAACGGTAACAGCTGATCTTTCGCCTTTGCCAACTGTAAAGACAGGTTTTCGCTCGGATAAAATACTCAGTAGCTACTCACGAAGCAAAACACACTTTTTGCTCGGATGAAAATCCATACTTGGTACTCATTACCGCTACACTGTTCATCTGTCTGTTAAACTATATAGGGCCCGTATCTTTTTAAATAAGGTAGCCGGTTTATATTTTCACAGAATATTATGCGGATTTCCTGCAGGAAATAAAAATTAAATAAAAATAAAACAATTTAAGCCCCATCGCCCATTTTTCTTATGTTATTCTGTCGTAAAAACGGTTGAGTTCGTGCTAAGGATCACGACCTGAATGTTATGAATAATTTTTTTAAAGTACGGAACCCTCGATGCACGGTTTGATTTGACACGTGGCGGTTTGTTTTACACAATCCCTGTTACTCTTATTTCTTAGAAGCAAGATAAAAGTAAGCAGAGCTATGTTAGGCCTTTTTCCGCCACATCAATGCCACAGCCTCACATAACTCTGCCAACTGTTCTTGCCAGTATTAAATTTATTAGGAGTACAACCAGGACATACGAATATAACCTAAGTAAATACCTAAGCAAAATGTAAACTTACCTTTGTTTGTAAGGGGTCGCAGTCATAAAACCGCGCGTAGATCAGCAACCCACAATACAGACAAAAACAGTACAGTGCAGATATACCCAGACAGAACAAAAATACCGCCCTGAAAGGAAAATAAATATATATCAAGTTACTGGTTACAATTCATCTTACTAGCAGAACCCGGCAGACTTGGTTCTGCCATGGTATACATATTTATTGAGCAATTAATTAAGTCACACCATAGATTAGTTAGGATAAAAGCTCACTAGTCCCCACAATAGGATTCCCTGTGTCATGGGTGACTACTCTCTTCCAGGAGAAAACTATTAATAACCTAAATTTTTTAATATAATTTATTAACCTAAGATAACATAAAAGCTTTCTTCATGATGACATTTATTTGCGCCATTTTTCATGTTGGTCGTTTAATCGGTGTTGGAGTTAGTAAATTTCGTATATTAACATCTATTTTTATAAATATAAATAATAAATAGTAATAGATTATTTTGGGCAACAAAGATATTTACAAACTAATTACAGGTTATAAAAATTTGGATATTATAGCTACAAAATTGGTAATACCTCAGCATAATGCTGCAAGAGCTGCTGCCCTGAAGTCAGTTGATAACTGACTCAATGTAGACGTGCCTTTATTTTATTTATTCTTATATATTTTTAAATTCATAAAAACGAATTCAGTACTTACGTTTTAGCTTCTCTCAGAGTCGGCAAGGCAAGATACCGCTGTATCATAGTCTGGTTGACAGCGTTCGCTTGTAGCCAGTAGATAAGACCACCGACCACTAGGCTCCATATGGTATGCCGGGTCAGCGGGTTCGGATCCCAGCTGGCAAAACAAAAATGTCTCAAGAAAAGGCTCACAATCGCGCGAAGTGTGCAAAGATATTCACAACGGTGGATACAAATATTTATATATGCTCGCGAATGAAAGAGATGAAATCCCTCCTACGAGCGTTTTTGTTTAGTCTATGGGGAAGAACAAACAAGAAATCCTTTGAGCACTTCTCTTTGTGGCATAGAGGGGTTTGACAGCGTTTGAACATGCGTCAAACTTAGCAATAAGTACGCGTGACCTTAAGTTTTGACTATATTATTACATACCAATTGAAGTATCCAAGTGATCTCTTTATGAGCTCTATGAAAATAAATATTTTACACTTTGGATAGTAAATTCGATCCTGTAGTCAGTCCATTGGAACACCCCACCACAAATACCACAATATACAAAAAATTTTACTATATCACATTTTGAAAATAATAAATTAATATTGGTGGACATTTCTCACAGTGCCATCTAGCCCCAAACTAAGCTAAGTATAGCTTGTACTAAGGGAACCAGATTAGCGATAGAATACTTATTTTTTTTGTAAAGACATACTAATAAATACATATTAACACCCAGACACAGAAATACATCAATGATCGTCACACAAGTGTTTGTCCTGAGTGGGAATCGACCCCACGACCTACAGTGCAGAAGGCAGAGGTCAGTAACGTATAATAATACTGGGCGAAAAATTGTATACTTCATAAAAACACGTGTGAGATTTTAAAAAATATTCGTTCTAAATGGTATCTTCATCAGTCATCTGGTTTATATGTTCGTAGCAGCAACATCGAAGAGTAATCTCTTGCATAATCTTGCATAAATCTTCATCAAAATGCAATTGTACAATTTATACGAGACATATTAAACAAGTCTTTTCCGCTAATCATAGGTAAATTCAGTACGAAACAAACGCCCACATCAAATAAGTAGTTATTGTGCTCTTAAATTAGCATAGGTATACCTACCTAGTACTTGAAGTGAGTCCAAGATAGTAATTATATAGTACTAACGCGCGCCTAACAAACAATGTTTTTACTTACAGTAAAATTTTCAGTTGTATATAATGTCTTAGTTCTTCGTCCTACAATTGAATTCTTGTTACTTAGCATCCCTTTATATTTATAAGACACTGCAAAATTTTGAGTTTCTATTTAGTTAAGTTGCAAAATAATTATTGTTTTGTTACCATGCAGAAAATCAATATGTAATAATTGACTATAAGATTTTTTTTATAATTTTACAGTTAAGCTTTGCAAAGTTCCAATGTAATCTATTTAATCAGTAAAAAAACGACGTGAAAGCATACTTGGGAGGCTCGATCCTACCACTGTCCATATTCCTTTGCCAAACCACCCCAATTCCGCCAACGTCGATAGTTCCTTTTATCGCAACAAGCGCCATCGCTCCAAACATGGCCGTGATTTGTATTACGTCCGTCCATACAACTGCTTGAAGACCACCCTGTTCGGGAATGACATTCTGTATGTTAGAGTATGCGCAAGAGCAGGTGGCCCACGTGATGTTAAGCAGTATCCGCATGGGCGCCGGCAGCGAAGATAACCACCTAATATAATATTTAGTGAACTTAAGTGGTAATATCTGCTCATAGCAAGCGCAATATCACTTAGATCTCTCTAGTTTGGTACGGGTAGACTCAAGGAGCAATGTGTTGCACCCTGCACTACAAAACATATTTCCATTTTTCTGTGTATTTGATTCTACACCAAGGGAGTGCATATTCACCCCCCTGCACCTCCCGCCGACGCCCAAGGGTATCTATCCTTCTCCTCTGCCCAAGACAACAAATACGGCTGGTTTAACGTCACTTAACCCAACCACAAGACATAAAGTTTGAACATCTAATGTCTCCATAATTTAATTTGTACTCATATCCTTGAAATGAGTTGACTGATTGGTTTCAGAAAATGGTCGATCTGGAAAGTCTTCACCGAATGCATTATGCGCATACTATTATTTTAGTTTTGAAGAAACATTATGCAAATATGTCTTTTTGTCGCCAAATCATCCTTAAATACACAATATTAATAATTGTCAAACACTTTTTCATAAATTAAAAAGAATTTGACAATTATTAATATTCATAACCTTATAATAAGAATATTATTCTAACACTAATTATTTTTCAAATAATAAGATTGAACTTACTGCGCTTGTGTAGAATATGCAGACTATACAAACTATGGGCGTGATAACGTGAATATCAACTCCAGTTACTGAAATGAGAAGAATGATTTTAATATTTTAGATTCATAAGGTGGCTACACTAAATTAAAGCGGAATATGAAGATAGTTTTTAAGGTACATCTATTTTAACAGCTCTTGTTCTCCTTAGCTAGATGGGTTCAGCGGCCATTGGAGCCTACCAGTCTTGTCAATGACCATGACAAGACTGAGTACCATATAGACCTACCACATACATAAGACCCAAGTCGCAACGTATGCGCCCGTAACTCTGAGACGTGTAGGTGGAATGTCTCGTGTGCCTGTAATTTCACCAGCAACCACACCTTTCAAACCGGAACCGGAACCATATTCTAAAACTAAACACCTTTTCAATGCAAACAATGACAGTGTAGAGATAATGTTGCGTCAAATGACAGCTCCTTACCTTGGTTAAAAGCTAAAGCTGGAACGTAAATAACTATTGGCAGCCACCCTACCTGTAAAATAAACCATAATCTGCACATTCAAAATAATTTAATAATTAATTAATTTTAATGAATAAACTTTTCGTTTAGGTTATGACTCCTACTTGACTTCTGGTTTCTTTCCCGAAGCCCTTTGAAGTTGAACCTCTCGTCATATTAATTTATTGCAGGGATATTAGCACATATGAAATCGTCTCTGGTATTTCTTCATTGTGAAACTGATTACATCTATTTATAATTTAATTATACACTCCAGCTAACGGGTCAGCTAAATTTAGGAAAATAAAAATAAATGCTTACCAATGTGAAAGCAAATAAGATTGATCCAAACAATCTCACTCTGTTGTCGAATCGCATCGATAAATACTGAAAAGAAATTACAATGTGACTTTTTAACATAGGCATTATATACGTTCTACACTCCTAGCTAGCACTAAATTGGCGATATCAATATACGATATATTAATGGGCCTTGTTACATACCTGTTATAAATAAAACAATGATGTAGTGATATCAACAAACCATCAAAGTCATCCGGAGGTGCTGTGGTTACAATGACAATAACTAATTTAGTGCCAAGCTTCCCCTCTCTCGAAAAACATTAGTAGGTACGAAATCTACGTAAGCACATACTGCCTTATTTCTTAGCCATGATGATAAAACCTACCCAAATTATTAAGGGCATTTCATCCCTATGCTTGAACCCGCCAATAACATGCACTGAATCTTTCCCCATCCCAGAGCAGTGAAAGTTAAAGATTTTTGGACTGGTGTTTATTGGATATAATAAAGCCAAATTACATGAGACTTACCTCGTAATTGGAAGTCAATTTAAGGTCATGGAAGACCGGCAGATAGACTTGGGTCATGACGAAGGACATCAGAAATATCGCCCCAATGATGTAAGCATATTGCGTCCCGTGCATGTAAACCTCGGTGGGTGAGCCCAGCAACGTTATACCGGATACGAAGCTGGGGAATAAAGCGGTTATTAAACGGTAATATTTTGATTATATTTGCTGTAATTTTTCCATGCCTTCTGGCTGGTATCAAAGGATGGGGAATTATGTGCATATTCTTGAAAAACCATACTACTAGGCGAGTCACTGGTTCTATATAACCAGTGTGGTGAAAGGATTTCAAGTGCGTCTCAAAGATTCTCCTATCGTACACTTGATATATGTCTTCGAATTTTCGATTCTAGGACATGTTGGTTTCTTCACGATGTGCGCATTACGACATTCTCAAAACTATGATGGAAAACCGTTTCGGTTTGCGCACATAATTTTTTCAAGTGAAAAACTCATTGTTGCACGGGATTTGAACAGCTACCTCCATATTGAAACTTGGGATCAGTACCACTGGACCACCAGGGACCAACAGCTTAGGAATTTCTGTACTAATTTTTCCGAATATCTTAAAACACACAGATTAGGTTTTCAGTTTTCTAGTAGTTGTACCATAAAGCTACCAAACGCATGCCAAATTTCAGTTGTAGGGAAGTACCCTAGTACCATAATACGATAATTGTGGTAAATAAGTTGGATTTATTTCCAAAGTTTTTTTCTTTGGATATAATTAAGTAAAGCCTATTCTTATAATACCATCTCCATCAGATTTTTTATCATTTTCCAATCCCTTTTAGTCATTACCTCAACAACCACCCAACCGATTTAGCTTAAAAACCACCATCCAAATTGGGCCAGCATTATTATCAACCTATCAATTCGATGCCTAGGGCCTGACCAACTGACCCATGGACAGTTAATAAATGAATTGGTGTTTTTCTTCGGTCCTCGTAGTTATATTATATGCACAATCCTGTTTTGAGCAAGTTGATTAAAATAACTTTATTTCTTTGTTTTTGTGAAATGGACTCATTTCTGTTCCAAAATGACTGCCTAATTAGCTACCTACATATTTCCATTTTCATGTTGTAGAATAGAATTGTTAACCATTTTAAGTAGGACCATAGTAGTTATATCCACCATAGTATACCTTACCTTGCAACCAGGGACATAGCCACAGGAACGACCTTCATATTCCGGCCTCCCAGCAAGTAATCAGCCTGGGTCGACTGCTTCTTCATGAAGCCCCAGTACACACCGACCACAGCACTTATAGCCAACATGAACACAAATACTACGTAATCCACCCATGAGAACCTTTGCATTTGATGCAACATACCGCTGACTTCCGAATCGCTCATCTTGGAATCTACAAAACCGCACCCTCGAATATGAAACTGGTGCGTTTGAAAAGAAAGCCCTTGGCACCCAACGGTTTGTAGTGGACCCACTGAGATGTATGCGCAATCTGGTACAATGAAACAATTACGATAACTCGCAATTTAAAAGAGGATGTTGCGAGATCCCCCTCGGATTAAAGAGTACTATACACACCTCACTACAATCGGTGGCGATATCGGGGCAGAGATGGGGAGCACTCTAGATCTTATTATGAGTAGGCAAATCGCCTATAATATTGGCACTTACTGTACTATAACCAGTTTTAGTGAAATCTTTCGTTTTTGCTTTACCAGTTTTGTGTTTGGATGTGGTTATATTTGAATATCGCGAAGGGAAAGTGAAGCCTGATTGATCGTGGCAGTATGATATCCTGTTTTATGATAAATGGAATCATCAATATTTTGGTAACTAACTTGTGAAATACCCTATGTCTGTTCTAAAAATTCTTCAGGTATTTCAAGAATCTTGTCATGTGGCTGAAATTATAACGTTTCATCATCCAGATAACCCAAATATCGTCTCCTTTTTTCATTTTTCGTAATTGCATCTAGGAACATGCCAGAGAGATTCCTATTCATTATTTCTTCGCTGATGTCATGCCATCTAGAACAACTAGCTAATTTTCTACGGTCAGTTTCACACTGCATTATGGTCGTATCGTGTGCGTAGAGAAGATTAAAATTTTACTCCCACTACCTACCACTCTCCCTAAATCGTTGCCGATTGCAAGGTGTATAGGCACCTTTAGCTACTTTAGCTAGCCAGCAAATCAGGAGCTTATGTACACTTGAAAAATGATTGGAGGTCACGTGGGTAGGACAACAGAATATTTTGGTTGGCCTTGTTTTAGAATAACTGTAACTGTCTGTCAGGATTTGATAAAACTCTGCATGGAGTTACCGATTCAGACCCAAATCGCGAGTATTTTATATGACAAGTATCGTGAATGTTTTCATGATATGTAATGTCGCTAAACTTAAGATGATTTACAATAAAATGAAGATGATGATGATGATGAATGTAAATATTACATAGGTAAGGTAGGGACATCTAAGGAGCTCCTAGGTACTACTTCGATGTCACTAAATTTGGTTTAATGTTGAATTCTAAGCGCCTATTTATGAGTGTAATTTGTATAATTTTTATACCTAATAGTACCTAGGTACTTTAAAAAGAAAAACTTGAAAACTTATTTCCATGGAATTCATCAAGAACGACTCGTAAACGCCAATTAGTAGGTACGACAATTAAAATTTCAAAAATATAAGTCACGCGTACCTACTTATATAATTATAGCTTTGGTGGCAGATCATTTAAAGTTCGTTGGATAGTATATTTATGTTTTAGAAAATGTTCATTTATTGTTCTATTTATGAATGTTTTTTTTTTTAGTATATATTGATGACCTTTTGTTTTAATTACCGACTGACCACAGACTGTTAATATAAATTTTATAAATATTACTAGACAACTTTCCTATAAATAATGATGAGGATTCCTTCCGTCTTTCCTTAGACTGGCCTCGCAGCTCAGTTGGTTAGTAACTCTTCCTTCTGAGTTGTAGGTTGTGGTTTCGATTCCACCAGGACAAACTTATGTGACGAGCATTGATGTTTGTTGAAACAGTACTTAATAAAAAAGACTAAAATGAATCTCTGTACTGAGAAATAGCATACATGTTTATTATGTTAAATATTTATTACTACAACAGATATTGGCTGGTATAAAAAAAAATAAGAAAAATACAGTTTTATTTTACAGAAATTAAGAAATTTGCGGAGGATATAATTTTATTAATACATAGGGCGAGAAGGAAAGGCATAGGGCAAGCAGTTCGTCAGGGCTGACATGTCAGTTAGTTGTCATTGTCATTCGTTTGTATTTTAATACAAGTCAAGGCGCGTGCCGCTTTGTTTTGATTTTACTTCATTGGTAAATTTCAAAAGATTAATTTTGATCAGAAATAACATAATTGATACGAAATGGCGGGCCTATTAATAAGTACAACAGAGACATTGTTTATAGCCCATGGAGTAGAGGTAAGTGACTAACCTCGAAGTTGTAATTTTTGAGTAGGTAGTTTTGAGTTTTCATATATCTTGTTTTTACTCTATTTTGATTTACTTTGAATTAAATAAAATGTCTCTTGAGCAATACTTTTGTATAGACTTATTTGCTAATCTTATTACCTACTAGACCCTTACATATTAAAGACAAACATTGTTACGAACTTTTGCATATACGTATGATGCCAAACTTTGGATATTTTTATTACTCTTATACGCGAAAACTACTGAGTGGTGACTTGGATGAAAATTTCAACGTAGTCAAATAATAATTTATTTATTTTATTATTATCGATCCGCATTCGCCGATATGACTACCTCACGCAGAATTGGAATGAATAGTCGTTTATTGTTTGGTTTACTTTTTAAGCACCGTTTTATTTGTTCGTACCCAGTTGTCTTGTTTGTGTTTAGAAGCTTTCACAGAAGTATCAGTCTCAATATCATTCAGTAGCAGATTCTAATTGTGAACTTTGCTCAAGAACTCAAGAAGAAGTATGATGAGCAGTGAAAGATTTTTCTGGGTCACAATGATTACCTGCAACAACTTCTAGATAGTGTAACACACAGAACCATTTAGTAGCTTCGGTGACCCCTTCTGGGGAAAAGACAATAGTAAGGATGTAAAATTCACCAAGGAGTTTTGCACACATTTCAGGTTGACTTCCGCTCAGATGGCAGATCTAACATTGACTATAGACCCATGGACCTGGAGACTGATTTGGTCAGTCATGCCAGTGGATCGGCAAGGATCCGTCTCGCCAACACAGACATTCTTGTTGGTATCAAAACCGAAATAGACACACCGTCTCCGCAAAATCCAGGATGTGGGAAAATTGACTTCTTTGTTGACTGGTATGTATTTTTTGTTATAATCAATGATAATGTTGTTGGGAAATGTTGAGCACTTTAGTCTTAAATAAAACAAGGGAGTTTGTAAACCAATGTTATACTGCACGGTCAAGAAATTCTGATTGCTTATTACTGGTACCTTCAGATATTCCACTTTCACATCTCAAAGTTACAGGCAAATACAATCCTACTTTGGTCTTGATCTACCTAAGTAGGGAAGGACCTAAATTGTATTGCTTGGTTTGGGCAGAAGTTACCACTTGACACCAGGTGCATCTGCTCATTCATTAACATAAAATTACATATGTTTATAAATATATTTTATTGTCTATAGTCTACTTAATTGAAGATATTTTTCAGTTCGGCAAATGCAACACCTGAGTTTGAAGGCCGAGGAGGTGAAAGACTAGCGAACAGTATATCAAATCTGATGCAGCGGGCATACCATTCCCCACAGGCATTCGACTTGAAGCAGCTCTGTATATTGGAAGGGAAACAGTGCTGGAAACTGTATATTGATATACTGGTTAGTGAGAGTCTTAATAAAAAAAAGCTTTTAATGCTATTTAGACCTTGTCTATACTTGTCAGCTTTGTTGAACCAATGTGATGAATGGATTAAATTGTGCTTCAATGAGCCTCACAATGTTTTCCTTCACCATTATGAGAATTGCTGAGCTTGCTGGAATTTGGTAGTACAAAAAGATTTTTCAAGTGGAAAACTCCAGTGGGACATTGGGCTTTGCCAACCAGTGACCTCAGGACTGGAACTTGGTACTGTACCAATGGTTTGAGGAGTGTGGAGTCAAAGAGGATGTATACCACTTTAGTGGAGTGTGTCCAGAGCTGGTTGTCGAGAGATAACCTGCTCTCCACAGTAAAGGTTGCTTGAGGTGGGTCTGTACAGAGTGTGCTAGCTTCACATACTTTTCATTCCGCTATCATACTCTTCAGTTCAACATCCAGTCTGGTGAAGATTAAGATTTTGATACATATGGTACTTCCATAAAACCTTCACCCACTCTGCTCAAAGTAAAGCATTTAAATGTGAATAATAATAAAATGCATCTTTATTTAAAACACAGGTGATATTAAATACTTAATAGTGGTGGGTTAAATTATGCTGTTTATCCAAAGGTTATCATATCGAACAATTTCTTCCATACTATTATATTAAAACAATATACTTGAAGTCAAAAAAAGTAACTTAAAACTAATTATTGCAAAAACTATGCTCTTGAGCATGAATGTGATGTTTTACTGTGCATATATCTGTCTATAAAGAGTAGGTACTGACTAGGAAGTCAAGTTCAATTTTATTATTGATTAGCGATGAAAATTCCAATTGCATATTGCAAATTGTTTACAAAATTTCACACATGCAAGTTATTAAATTCGAAAAATTGGCTTTTGTATGTATGTGTCATGTCTTATTTTGCCGAAAATGTTTCCAGATCTTAGAGTGCGGAGGAAATATATGTGATGCCGTATCGTTAGCGGTGAAGGCAGCACTGTTCAACACGAGGATCCCCATAGTGAAGGCAGTACTGATGGACGGAGGCAATGTAGACTTGCAGCTGTCTGATAATCCCGACGACTGTAAACTGCTGAATGCTGGAACAGCACCATTATTGGTAATTTTAGTTTTTTTTTGCTACGTTTTTCTTACACCTTTTATTATTATAGGTATAACTAGTATAGATTTATGTTTATGAATTTTCAAAGTACGTTTTATTTTAATATTTTTTATATAGTTTTAATTTTAACATATAAAAAAAACAAATGAATTGAGAAACTCCTCTTTTTTTTAAGTTAGTTATAAATAAGAGTATGTAATGCAATATTGTTTTAAAACTTTTATTTTCTATCGTTTCTATATGATACATGCATTAACATGATAAAGATGAATTAAACGCTATATGTGAAGGAGTCCAAAAAACCTCCTGTTTAGTTATGTCGAGTTTATTCGAATTGCCTGGCTTTTTCAGCCGCCCACACCAGGTAGGTATTCGGAATATCATGCTCGTGATTACTACTTGCTTGATACACGTCAAGTAACTACCACCATGGTGAAAGGATTATAAGTGCGCCTCAAAGAAGCTCCTTTCATGCACTTGACACATGTCTTCGAATGTTTGGTCATAGGACATATCGGTTTCCTCACGATGTGTTTTGAGAATAATGGTATTGCGCACATCAATTTATCTAGCGAAAAATGTCCTTGGTTTCACCCAATCGGTCGGGATTTGAACCAGCGACCTCTGGAAGCTCAGGGTCAGTACCACTGGGCCTCGGCCACCACGCTCTCGGTCAAACAACTTAGTGATACTAGAGACATTTTGTTTCAGGTGACACTATGTAAAATAGGTAACAATTGCGTCGTGGACCCATCGGCCGAGGAGGAAAGTTGCAGCGTCATATCATTAGTGGTCGGCATCACGGGGAACAACGTGTACTACTGCGACGACATGGAGGAAGCCAAGAAGTACCCGCCAGTGGACGGGAAATGCAGTACCATCGCCATGAACGGCCCGGGTAGTTTGGCTTCCAAGACTTTGAAGGATGCCATCATACAAGCGACGTAAGTTGACCTGGCCTCACAGCTCACTTGGTAGTGACCGTATCTTCTGCGCTGCAGGTCGTGGGTTCGATTTCAACCCAGGACTAATATTTGTGTGGTGAACATAGATGTTCGATGTCTTGGTGTTAATATGTATTTACAAAAAAGTATTTTGTTAGTTGTCTGATTCCCATGATACAAGCAGCAGGACATATATTTTAACCTGAATTCTGTGAATCTTCATTTCTAGTTTCAAAATTAGTAGTAAAAGTAAATAGTAATTTCAGTAGTAAGTAAGTAAGTAATTTCAAAAGTAGTATTTCAATTGATTATTATTGTTTCAGGGTGGCTGTGAAGTCCCTAGACCAAGCATTAGGCCGTGCTCTTTTACGAGAAAGACGTGAGAACAAAATGTTTGAGAAACGCTCCTACGGGTTCTTGGAATAAAACTCACGATTGCATTTTGTATTTTATTGACACAAACTACTTCGAGTAACATTGAGAGAGAAAAACTGCCTTCAGTACATACTCCAGTTCGTGTTGTTAACCCTGTTATCGATAGCCTTTTGTCCATCCCCTAAATGAATACTTATTATCTCTAAGTAAAGTTTAATCCGTATTTGTTACATGTATTTTGGTTTTTTGAAATCGATCCACTACTTGCGCCCAAGTAAACGACGCAATATGAATCTACCTTTATTTAGATCTTGTGGTCTTCAATACATATACTGTTGATTGGCAAGGAAATGCCCTGTCAATCACTGAACATCCCTTTATTCTTAAAACGTTGATACATAAAGAATTAAGGACTTAACCTTACAGATATGCTAAATAGACACCAATGATTATAATTACAATAAGAAAAAAAAAGCGACATATTCATATACTGAAATAAACTGAAAATTTATCAGTTCAACAAATAGAAATCATATCACATAAGATAAATACAATATAATATTTATCCACATAAAAGAACAAAATAATGTAAAGTAAATTATCCCCAACCTTAACTAATAAACATTGGATTGAGACAGATAACATTGAATATATTAATAAACTACCCACAGATAACGCTAACCGTTTAAATGATCTGTGGCTAATATAACGGTACCTACAAGAATTGTATGTGTACCTGTAACTACGGACACAGAGTGTCTCAAACAACATCAAGAGAAAAAAATTACACTTGTACTTTATTCTGTCTACACCTGAGTAATCTTTGAATGAATATTTGTAATCCCAATCCAACCATAACTTTAATTTTAACTTAATATCCAGTTAGTTAGGCAAGGCATAATGCAACAATTCATAAAAAACAATATGAAGTCAATTGTGACAAGTGTCACAATGATCACAATATCTAATTGTTACATTACACCATTAAAATCGAATCCGGTATGAATAGCAAGAAATCTTATAGACAAGCCACAATCAGTGATAGAACCAACCCCTCAAGGTCGCGGAAAGCTAAATGGAAATTTGAGTCTGCGATCGCTGATGTATCAATGACGACCACAAAAGTTACACAATCCGTTCGGATAATAAGACCAATTAAAGATGGTGGCTTGCCTAAGCGTCGAGTAGATTTATTCACGGTTGGTCGGAGTAATCAAATCTACCACCGTGGCTATGTTCCCGTCGTTGCTCTTCAGGAGTTGTGTCAGCCAGCCGCTCTCGTTGGAGAAACCCATCGCCTCCATCTGCCGCACTGCAGCCTCAATGTGGGGAGCTGGAAATTACAGGCATATGAGACATTATACCTTCACGTCTCGGAGTTACGGGTGTAGACGGTGCGACTTAGGTCTTGTCTTACCTATGTAGGGGAAGACCCACGTCGTATTGTTTTTAAAATGGGCAAAGGTTACCGCTTATTGGTGGGCCCATCTTTCTTGTTCCACAGCTTATTAACAAATAAAATATAATTTAAGTAAATAAATAAATATTGGTGAACATTTCACACATCGCCTTCTAGCCCCAAACTAAGCATAGCTTGTACTGTGGGAACCAGACAAGTGATATAATACTTATACATATATCCTTTTTTTTCGTAAATACATACATATATGTAATACATATTAACCAACACCAAACAAACCTCAATATTCATCACACAAACGTTTGTCCTTGGTGGGAATCGAACCCACAACCTAATAATAATAATAAAACAGAATATTTAACCTATTTTTTTCTTTCTTTAATGTTTCAATAGATTGACAAAAAAAACAGCATAAAACTCCCAGACATTGTTTAGGTACACATAAACTAGGTCCATACAAGATAACTGGGGAGTTCTGTATATCTAATCTTGTGTTTTCATAAGATAATAATATAAATATGAGTCATCCTGATAAAACAAAGCTGAATTTGTGATAGCCTTATTTACGGTAATCGTTAAACTGGTTTCCAATGAGCTGTGGTTGACGCGGTTTGACCGGATCGGTTTTGATGTAAAACCTCTAGATAATTAGGCTTGGGTAATTCCTTAGCAAAGATTAAAAAATCTATTCTACTTTTGTTTTTATTTCTTTGCTACAACAATAACTTAAAATATACAACATCAAACACTTATTGCTCCAGACTTTACCAGACCCTACATTAGAAGAACAGATTTGAGATTTTAAGTATTTCACCTTCACGTCTCAGTTACGGGCGCATACGATGCAACTTGGGTCTTGTCGTACCTGGGTAGGGCAGGACCCAAGTCATATTGCTCGTTATGGGCAGAGGTTACGTAACAGCAGGTGGGCCATCAGCTCGTTCCGTATCTTTATCACATAAAAAATAACTCACCGAGAGGTGTGTAGGTGGGTGGAGCATCGACCGGGTCCGGGTTGACCTGAGCAGGCTTGGCTTGAGCTGGCTTGGCTTGAGCTGGTTTGGCTTGAGCTGGCTTGGCTTGAGCTGGCTTGGCTTGAGCGGGCTTGGTCTCATTCTGAGGTGCAACTGGTGCTGAAGGTGCAGGACTAGCAGCCAACGCGGGTTCTTTCGGATCCAGCACTAAATACAATAACAATTTATTGTCCAATAAGGCAACAAAAACCGTTAAGATTGCTAACAGGTTTACCTACTCGAATTCTACTAAATGTAGTATCGAAGATCTTTACCAAACACACATTACTACGATTAAAGTTATGCGAATAATTTGGTCAGGATGTAATATAGTAAATCACAAGCAATTTACCAGAAACCCCTTAGTGTGAACTAATATGTAAATTATAATCTCAGTATATCCGTGCGCACCGTTGCTTCACTAATTGGAAGTTAAAATGGTATTGTCCACGTCAAAACATAAAAAGTTGTAACCAAGTGGTAACCACTGTCCATAACAAGCAATACGACTTGGGTCCTTAGGCCTAGGTACAAGACCCAAGTTGCATCGTGTGCGCCCGTAACTCGGAGACGTGAATTTGTAATGTCTCATGTGCCTGAAATTTCACCGGCAACCACACATTTCAAACATGATGGATATTAGAAGGTTGTACGTACCAGCCGTAGCGGTATTCAGTGGTGGGTAAATCTGGGGGTGGGTCTTGAGACGCTCACAAGTAAAATCGAGGCCGCAGTTTCCAATCGCCTCGCCACTGTCCGACTCAGTAAGATCTGAAGGAACATACGTTTTATTCGAATCATTTCTTTTACAAGGGGCTAACATGAATCGTAATATTATCAAGTTCTTAGTACTCGTATGCCCATTACAGCTATTATGTCTACGAAGAAACTACTATTAAATTAATTTGTAGATTATTCCAATAAGTATCTGCCTAATTTAAAGGTAAATACAAAAGCAATCAATCGGATCTGGGTAATAGGAATATGTGAGTAGTATCTGGAATATGTCAAAAAGTGGCACAAATTTTCTGCACTTCCTTGCCTATCAAAAAACCACCTTAAGGAAAATAACTTAGCTTAGAAGACGGCAACGGTATTCATGTAAGCCCAGTATAAGTTAGTATTTTATCCACAACATGCCTGCAATATTAGTGAAATTTTATTAGTTCTATATTAGAAAATCTAGTGTGTCTTATCAGTTATTTTGTTCAAATTTGCTTAATCAGAATAAAAAGTGCAGTTAATTAAAGCATCAAACTGTTGTATTTTGGTTGTATTAGTGTATGTTGCATAATTGTTCTATGTTATAATCAACTACTTTCACAAAAAGGCCATACTTACCTGATTACCTTGATCCTTAATACTCAATGTGGACTTTCTCATTGAAATCCTTTGGTGCTTAAAAATGATTCTACTAAGATGGTGCCTAGTGAGATTGGCATACTGAATTTGCTGAAACTTAAAGTTTACCTTTCGGGTCATTGATAACGGTCCATTCCTCGGCTCTGTCAGAGCTTTCACTGGAGGAGCTAGCATTCGAATTGTTGGAACGTTTCAACGAACGTTTCACGATAAAAATCTCCTCAGTATCTTCCTCCGGTCTCTCAATAGTTTCGCCTGCCTTCGGCAAGTTCTCTGATTGACCATTCTCGGTCTCGGTAGTCTTAGCGACAGATGTAGAGGGTTGGGGAGTCAAAACGTCCGTAGCGGCTTGTATTCCTTCTTGAGCGGACCTGATCCCTTCTTGGGCAACCCTGACCGCTTCTTGTGCGTTCTTAGCAGCATCGAAAGCAGCTTTAGCCGCGTCTTCCTTCGCCGCTTTTACTGCAGCTTTCGCTATTTGAATTGCATCCTCCATCGATTTGTTACGCGGTTTAACTTCCGGAGCTGTGGACTCGGCGGCGGCCGCTCTCGTAGAAGGCGGTGACGAAGCAACCGTTTCTTCGGCAACTGTAGCAGCAATTTCCAGAACTTTGTTAATGGTTCTTGCCGACGCGCGGAGGGCGTGGTCCTTCACGTATTTGCACGCGTGCTGGAGCTTCTCGAGGTCTTCCGAAGCGAGGTTCCAGGGGTTTTGTGAGATTTGCTCAGTGGTTGGACTTTTGGGCTCGGTGGGGCCGGCTTGGGACGTGGAAGCGGCGGTTGCTGCTTCGGCTTCGGCCATCCTCTCGGCGTTGCGGCTGACGTCTCCGGCTAGATTGGCGAACTCCTCCATGTACTTGCCGAACACTTCGACCCACGTGCGGCGCGGCCGGTGCTGGGTGTGTTCTTGTTTACCTTGGGAGGAAAGCGAGGCGGCGGCCTCCATCGCCTTGTTGGCGCGGTGTTCGCGGCGGAGTCGCTTGTTTTCCTCGTGGGACTGGGAAGCCACGCTCTTCAGGAATTTGCGGGACTTTTTCATCGAGGTTTTGATGAGGGGCAGCTGTGGAATACATCCATTCGTAAATTAACTCAAACTTGTAATCGCATAGTTACATATAGTTACACGTATAGTTGAGTTATAGACATAAGTCATAAGCGGCATAAACTGTATTGTTGGTACAATCCGACACATCTTACAATGAATGTGGATGAGTGTGGTGATGTTGCATTCACTATGTGCGTCTCTATAAACAACTATACGTACAGGCATGGTGAGGAGCGGCACGCGAACGACGCAATGCTCCGGGTGCTTGCGTTCCGTCTCGCAGCGCACGCACAGGTCGTAGTCATCGCAGGTGACGCACTTGTAGCGGAACCCTTGGACGGCGCAGCCGCAGCTGTTGCACTGTATACCCGAGGTCTGGCTGGAGGTGATGGGTTGGTGATCGCCTGCGGAGGAGTTTCGTGGAGCTGTTAATGCTTCTAAAACAGACGACAAAGTAATATGAAGTATCTAAGAGCAGTAGAGGAAAAATAGATTTATTTATTTAATAATAGATAAACAAAATTCACGAAATCAACCCTAAGACCCTCATATTAATTGGTAAGATTTGAGCTTTGGTTATCGAGACTCACCGCTAGGAGCAGCACCTCCGGCAACAGCATGTTCGGTGTCATTGTCAGCTTCCTTCTTCGGTCCGGTGCAGCGGACGTACAGCTTGATGGTCATCTCGTTGGAGGTGCTAATCATAGTTGCTACCTCTTCATCGGTAGAGACGAGGATTTCATCGTCATCTTCGTCTGTAAATTGATAACTAAATTAATACGCTGCGGAGAAATTCGGAGTCGAAAAGCAAATTTGAAAACTGCCTAATACAAATTTTGCAGATCATTCTAAAGTTATTTTTAAAACTATATTCTGACTTGTTACTTATTATTATTATTATATAAGAGTTGGTGAAAGAAGGGATGAGTATCGCAGGGAGATAAAAAAAATATGCGTACTGTAATTTCGTACTCGTACTTGTATTTATTAGAACTTCTAGAAGTGACGAAAGCTGATCATTTAAAATGATAACCGCTATCCAAAACTTTTGAAAGCGGTTCTAGCTTCATGATTCGTAAGTTTCACACAACTAAGGTCAACAAGGGAAGCTTTTTTTTCTATAAAACATGTACTAAATTTTAAGTCATATAGGTAAAATCATCGTCGCCATTTTAACAAGTTGTAAAGATACAAAATGGCGGACGTTTTCTAGCGCGCAACATGTCGGCACGTAAAGGAGGATGAGAATCAGTGCAAACAAAACAACACCCATTACCCACCTCCCAACGCCCACCACCCAACTCGCACCTGATCTCCTGCCACCCCAAGTTAAAAATTTATTGAATACCGGTTAAAAATGCAATTTTACTTGAAAATTTTCTTTAGCAAAAGATTTCAACAGTCGCGCTTAGGAACAGTGTGATAAGTGCAGTGTAGGAAGGCAATAGCGGTCTATTATATTTACCCTTCCAAGCGATGGTGTAACTCTTGGTCTTCAATTTGGGGTAGGCATCACGCAGCTTGGCCTTCAGATGTTTGATGTTCCCGATGAAACCCTTTTCCACACCGAATCGTCTCACTTCTGGCTTGGAGAACTCCCCATCCCAATACAAATACACCTTGTACGGAACTTGATCCTCCATCACTGTGAAACAATTAAAAATTCAGTACCATTGGAGCCATATAAAAGCGCAATTGACACGGACATTTATAAATGTTATTACTTCTATCGGTCTCGAACGCGACGTACAACTTCACGTATTTTCTTAGTTTCCTAGTCAGATGGGCCGCAGTGAGCGTAACCACGACGCACACTGCTAGCAACATATATGGGAACGGCATCATATGCTCGAGAATAACCTGACTCTGATCTTCAGTCATCGCTTTCGTGTGAATAGGCCTTGGGCGTAGAAAGATGCGCTTTTCAGCAGAAAACGACAAAACAGGAGATAGACTTCCGCCGGCGTACACAGGTGCGCAACGGAGGAGGGTTCCGGGAGAACTGAGATGAGAGGAAAGAAATCGCGCATGCGTAGTGAGGCTGCGTTACCCAGGACTCTTTGTTAGAGCTTCGAGGTCTAGCTTAGGTTCCTACCGGGCTACCTACGACGGCAGCGCCGCTATTGATTTATTGCGATGCACACGTTAGAACTGTAATAATTATAAGTTACGAACGGGACACTGAAAGGGTGTGGTCACGAGATCGAATCAAAACCAAAACAAAACATTATATTTCAGTTGGTTATAAAACATCGATGATTTAAAGTACCCAGAAAGAAAAATAAATAAAAAACCTTTTATTGCTCCATCCGATTTGTTTTAAGCTATATTCTATATTATAGCTATATTAATATTTCTGCAAATTGCAGAAATATTTTTCATGTCAAAGGATTAAGATTTGCATGTTTTTTTTTTCAAACTACTCCTAAGATGATGTGAAATGTGGGTAATTAAGTTTATATGGAATACGATTATTTCTCCAAGGAAAACATAAGCTCATACTTGAAGCAACAAGTGTCAGAAATATAAAGAAACATCCAAAGGATGTTTTATTCAATAGGCATGTATAATTTTTCTGCTCATGGCCCATTTGATACTAATGTAACATATCCTTTTTGACAATATTTTATTGCAATTAAATTAACGGGGAATCTGGAAGAATCTTGATCCAGTGATTTATGTTTTAATCTATAGATAGTTTCATAATGAAATATACCTGTAACATTTGTTGCCAGTATATTGGGAGCACGAACTGCTATGAAAACTTTAGGTTTTTTTTTTTATGAATGGACATTATGCTGTTGGCCGCAGATGGCCTTGACAGCGTTTACACGGGCTTAAAATTATACACAACGTCACCAAGGGCACCACTTAGGTTCGGACCTCGGCTTGGGGCGTTGCGAGTCGGGAGGAATTGGAGAAAATGCGCCCCGCGCGGGCATTTACGGAGATACTTCGACCCCGCCGGCGGGGTCGGTGCGAAGGTTGAGTGTTTTCTCTGTGGGGGGCTGACGATAGGAATAACTCCGGATAGGCGGCCGTTATCTCGTCAGGGGGATCACCAAGTACGTGTCTTGGTCTACGGAGAGAGCGCCTAGCAGGGGGGACAACCGAGTAGTCGGGTATGGTGCGAACCAGGTGGTTAACTTTAGGTACCTATATATATACCTATATATACCCAGCGCGTTCAATTCCTAGAATTAATACTCCTCTATCTAATGGAGGACGGGTGGGGTGGAACTACTCGGAACTTTCTTGTACTGACATGCGCAATAAAAATGTGTGCAATATTGTACGCAAGTTCGACATTGCAACAGTATATACTAGTCTGTCATTAAGGCTATAATTATTATGAACCTTAATAGCAAGGAAAGGAATTTTAGGTATTTAGGTGTACCCAACGTAAAATTAGTATAGAGGTAAAAATAACTCCATGTACAAATGACTGTATATGGCTATATACATGCTTTTGCATGAATACAAATAAAATATGTAAGTTTATAAAATAGAACTATGATCAAAATCAATCGAATCATTTCGGTTGAATAAGTTATAAAACCAGTTACCGGAAGTTAATTACTAATTTGTATATTGTAAGGTTAAATTTGACTGGCCTCACAGCTCTTGGTATAACTCTACCTTCTGCGCTGTGTTGGTCGTGGGTTCGACGTGGGTCACCCAGGACAAAAAATTGTGTAGCGAACATAGATATTATGTTCGTGTCTGGATTTTTAATAGGTATGAATTTACAAAAAATGTATAGTATTATATCAGTTGTTGGTTCCCATAGCATAAGCTTTGCTTAGATTGGGGCTAAAGGCGCTGTGAGAAATGAAATATTTATTGTAAGACTCACCCAAGTGGAACCCGTCAAGTTCTTCAAGTCCAAGTTTTAGGGATTGCATAATATATCGTACAGGATTATAAATGAATCTCATTAAAATTAATAACGTTGTAAGTTGAGAACAGTTATAAGGGTGGAGGAACCCGGGAGTAGAGCACACATGGCCACCCTTCTCCTCCGGGGTGAGATGGGAGTTTCCCCTACTCCACGTGAAACTGACCTACCCTCAGCTCGGCAGCTATTGGCAGATATTAATAGCACAATTTATTGATTTTCATCCCAGGTTCAGTTGCGAAACAGCCAACCCGCACGGCATTACTTTACAAAAATCTATGAACGGGTAGGTACCTACTATATTATTTTCCTAATTATAATCATGAAGAAATTTAAATTTAATTTCTGAATGGTATTTTTAATATAGAGGTCTGAATTTTGGTTCACAGTATATCCAAATGTTGAAAGAATACAATTATTACAATCATTTGTTACAAGTAGCAGTAGAACTTGTGCTAAGTTCGCCCGGAGAAGTACCGCCACCACACCTGGTAATCTGCCGCCAAGCAGTGATGCACTCTTGTTGCTGTGTTCCGGTGGAAGAGAGAGGCGAAACTGCAGGCGCGTGAGACGTAACATCCCTGTCTCAGGGTGATAGACGCAACGCAATGCGACTTGAGTCATCTCGTACTTAAGTTGAGAGGACTTGAGTCGTATTGTTGTTGTCTATGGGCAGCGGTTATCACTTAACATAGGTGAGCCGTCAGCTCGTTCCGTGACTAATATCTCATAAAAAAACTTCGGAAACCGCATAACTACGTTTCTGTTCTGTTCTATCCGGCAGTTTTCGAAATTCAATAGCTAAAAAGTTGCATTTCAATACATATACATATTTTAATTGGCAACATTTTGGTCGAGTTGGTAATTCTGCTATAGGTATATTAATTAATGCTGCTTAGCAATATATTTTATAACCAAACAGAAGTGGCGGGTTAGTGTGGCTCGGGAAACATGGGTATCCGGTTCCGGGCTAGGATCTGCGCTTTTGATTTGACTGTGCAGCCATTGGAAGATTTGAACTTCATCAGGTCATTTGCCATTTCGATACGGCGTGTATGAGAGAGCCCGAAAGTTTCGCAACCAGCTTGTTCAGATCACGCATCTAATCTCTCGGCTAAACGTAATTTTAAAGAAAAAATACGCAAAATTAAGCAGTGTCGGCCCCTAACAACACACCATACACCATAAACCTCTTAACCATTGTCCGCAAGACTTCCTTAATGAGGAACCCTTTGCCACAATGGAACATAATGGATTTTGTATTCTCTCACAGCAATACAACAGATGGCTGAACTCTGACTTTGGCTGAATTAGTGTCCTCCCCATGACTTTAGAAGTTACATAAGCTAAGTATGTTTGTTTGTTGTTAAGTCCTGTCTCCAGTAGTGCAGAGTTTGTTGAGTATGCATCAGAAAGGGCTGACGTTCAGTAGCCTACCAGTCGGGAGAGATACTCAGCAGCCAAGTACAGCTATCAAAAATAGGGGCTATATTTATTTTGTATAATTTTAATTCATATGATTTTTTCCTCTAAGTACCATTATTCTATCCAACTTTCCTGATCTGATATAATTACGGACCCAATTTAATTGAAAATGTAAGTTTCCAAGTATTGTTTTTGTATTTACTTGAGCAGATCTGTATATATGATTTTGTTTATTAATAATTAGTGTAAGTGGATTGTACATACTTATTAATTCAATAAATAAATAATAAGTTTGTTGGCCATTTTGTCATGTGCCTTCTGCCCATAAGAGTTGAGAAAGTGAATGGGTTAGATCGGGCTACACCAGCATCTACAGTACAGGTCTAAAGAGTGTTGTTCTTCCTTGTTGTTATGTTAGCAGGGTGTACCATGCCCAGGTTACAGGTGATGATAATATTTGGAGCATAGGATGGTACTTTAACTCATACACACTATGCATTTATGTTAACCAAGTGATTAATAGGGTCAGAGAACATATGTCCAGACAGAGTTTGAAGAAGCTCAATATGAGTTTGCAATATTATAAAAACTATCCAAATAATTTAAATGACTGGAAAAATTCACGACTTCATTGCCAACACCATACGTCTACCATCAATTGGATAGGAGTTGTTAGCTGTTGAAATTTGTATGGGGTTATTATTTGAATGACAGCCATTTTCTTGTATGATGACAATCTTTTTTAGCAATTTTCTACTCTGTTGCTATGCATGGCCACTGTTCAAGCCTAATCTGAGCAACTGATTTCGATCTGTGTAGACCAGTTACTTTCGAAATACATGTGACTAATTAAGAAACAGTCGTAAAATGGGTAATGAACTTTAAATAAGTATTACACATAGCCTATCACTATTCATATTGTCCGGGCATTATTAACAGTGCCCTGATTAATCACTTGGTCCATGACATAATATATTACTAGATTGCTTATAAAATGCTTAATAACATTACTTTTCTACAAGGCTTTTCAATTTTATAATATAAGATTGAATTTCACTAAAAAGCTTGTTCTACCAATTTGCTATAAACATACATAGTAGAAAAAATATTGCTGATCATAATAAGTCCGTACTTACTTAGTAATAACTCACATTGAACATTGAGTTCAAGAGTTCACAGGGAACACTTGAACTCAATAAAAATAATAATAAGTCATTTATTAAATCAGAATAAACTTATCACCTGTGTCTCGAACGCTAATGTGAGTAATGTTAATTTTCATGAAAAATGAATACATTATAAATACCTAGGTAGGTACCCAATATTGCTGATGAAATATTATCACGTATTGATGAAATAACTCATCAATGATACATAAGCTAAATAGTGTTAGGTATTCAATATTCTTATAATTCTGTGATTATGAAGCCGCAAAACCATATATATATTTTAACATATGATATATTTTTTGCTGCAAAAATTGTATTATGCCTAATAGAAGTATCTAAAGTGAATAACTCAAAAAAGCCTTGTAAAGTAAGTTTGTAACGAAGAAGCCATTTTGTTTCAAACTAAACTTTTGTTGCAGGTTTTCATCATGATTACAAAGCTGTCGTAGTCTTTGCTAAAATTAAGTAGGTAGGTAATTATGCTTTGAAAAATAGGAATGAAATTCTTACCTGAAACTTGAAAAACCGGTTTGACCAAATTACGTGAAATAGGGAACGTGATACTTAGAACACTTTTGAACACTCACTGTATTCACGCAGCAGGCTCTCTCGCTTAAATATGTGTTTACGTCTAGAATAATACTACGAATGAATCATCAACCAGCGAGCGATTATGGAAAAACTGTTTTTTTTTTTGCAACAAAACAAAGCGTACCAGAGTAAGCAAATCAGTGCTGCAAACTATAATAACAAAAAAATGCTTTTTTTTTTTAGCCGATCTTAACTGATTTTAGAGACTGTTTTTGACGATTACCATGGTTAAAAGTTACATACAGTAAATACAAATTTAAGCACCTAAACCCATTTATATCGAAAGTAAAAGTCTGCATCAATATTTTCAAGGTTTTTGGAAAAATTGCCTGACTTCTTTCGGATATAACATAACATAAAACTAAAAAATCACAAAGGCTTTCATATTCAATTATTTAAAAGAAAAATCTTTACAGATATTGCTGTCTGGTGATAAAGTTTTAAAAACGTGGTCATGCCAGTTTTGTTTTGTGTGTGGGAGTTTTTCGGGTGTTCTAATTTTTATATGCTGTTTTAAGTGTTACATACTTTTCACTTTATTCAAAACCCTGTCGAGAAAACTGCGGCTTCGATGTCAGGTTTAGAATCATGGCCAACTATATTTTATGGCATTCCATTTCTAGCATACTTGGTTATTGCTTTAATTTTTAAGTAGAGCTGGCAGCCCTAAATCGAAAATATTGAGATGTTATGTTGTTAGGTGACGCGCCATTTACATACTTAAGATGGGTTAATACTGATATATTACAATATTCAATAATGAGTATACTGCTTAAGATATTATAGTACCTAAACTACATTATGGTTACTGATATCATGTTATTGGGGGGCTATACGCAACACTAAGCGATACTAATATTATTATCAAGTTTATTGTGAAATGAATATTAATATAATTATACCAATTAGAATCGATGGTATGTTCTGTGAATTATTGGAATGAAAAAAAAACAATTTCAATTCCCGGTGTAACAGTAGTTAATTAAAAATTTACAAAAGAATTGTGAGAAAATAATAATTTTAATCAATCAATTTTTACAATAAAAAAAATAAAGTCGAGTAGTCATGACATAAAACATAGTAATATAAGTAAGCCAATGATATTTTTTACTGTTTCTCTCAAGTAAGTTGTAATTGAAAAATCCCGACGGACTACATGGTAAAAAATGTTCAATGCAAAATAGTCCTTTAGTTAGCAATGTGCAGAAAACTCACCTCCCCTACATAATCATTTGTCTCGCTTGTAAGTATGTATTATTAGTAATAAGTTCACGAAGAAGTGAAGTGATACTGATATTATACGACCGATATTAAACGGCACCATATGGTAGAATGAATTATTTAAGTTAACATATCAGATTTCTTTGGATTACACTGATACGTGATTACATTGGATATTAGTAATATATCGGTCTCACCTCCTTGAAATAGC
This sequence comes from Chesias legatella, assembly GCA_947359385.1. Classification (NCBI taxonomy): domain Eukaryota; kingdom Metazoa; phylum Arthropoda; class Insecta; order Lepidoptera; family Geometridae; genus Chesias; species Chesias legatella. The sequence goes on along the minus strand of OX375765.1, from coordinate 4,244,973 downwards.
ACATTATCGAAATTGACAGAGCAGATTTTCGCCGGCGATCGGTTTTAGCAAAGACAGATGACTATATTTTTTTCTTAGAATTTTATCTTCTTTACCTAAATGCGTCAAGGGTCCACGTTTGCTACCATGCCTTAGGAGCTTAACACGTCGCTATATTGACACAAGACATTACGGCTTGGTTTTCTATCCAAATCAGGTCTTTAGCTTATAAACTACGCTGTGCTCACCTCATCACGCACTACGTATAGTTATTATATGCACCGGTAGGGATTTTTTTAAACAAATGAAAAAGCATGCAAACAGCTTCAGTGCCGATGGGCATTATGCATATTACAGTAATTTTACTGAGACTAAAAACTCAACTTCTTTTATTGTTCCTACCGTGAGCCGGAGCCGCGCCGGTGGAGATTTAGGAAACGCTCTTCCAACGTGTGGAATACTCTTAACAACGATAGATAATCGATCTAGGCCGTAAAACTGATACTCAGTGAAATTAAAGTTAGAATACCTACTGTATTTGATGTTGATCATCGTTCGTATCGTCAATCGTAAAATGCACCACTTCAATCAATACTATATCTTTATTATTAAATAGTAACAAACATCTATAAAGTACATACAGTCAGTGCTATTTAGATTTACACTTCCAAATTTGTACAATAACATAATTTCTTTAATATTTTTTTATAGTTTAATCTTGATGTTCCTTTTTCACTGCCTTTTTAGGAACAGAATTCATGTATTTATCTTCATCCACAAACTTTGGTGGACCTCCCAGCTGCGTAGTTTCCGGAATGTTCAATTCTTCATTGAGCTTCTTAGCAAGGAAGTATATTTCTGCTAGCGCGATCACCAAAGCGCACATCACGCCCATAAGTAGTCTGAACCCAAACTCTAAACCTCCAATCATCCATTCCAAACCTTTGAAACCAAACAGGAATCCAGCAAAGATGGAAATTATGAATTGACCAATTGCAATCAATTGCCGGTTCAGTTGTTTCACTGTAATATAAATTTCATCATCTTTAATGATGTTGAATGATTCAAACATATAAAACTTATACAGCATAACTAAAGATGAACTGTTTACACAAAAATATTTTGTGATTCATTCAATAGAAAGAATACAGTAATCATAATATATTCATTTAAAAGAATACATATGTATTGTATGCATGTGTTTTTAAAATCTGATTATTAACATGTTGCATTAATTGGGACCACTGTGAAATGTTCATTTATAAAGAAAAAAAACGGAATTATTGCTGTATAATCTAAATGATATAAGCATGAGAAACACAATTTTTGACTGTCCTCAGTTCAGTTGGTAGTAACCCTACCTTCTGCGCTGTATGTTGTGGATTTGATTCCCACCCAGGACAGACATTTGTGTGACGATAGATGTTTGGTTGTGGTAAAAAGTATATAAGTATTCCATCAGTTGTCCATTCCATCATAGTTCCCATGATACACGCTATGCTTAGATTACTTTGGGGCTAGATGGCACTGTGTGTAATGTCCACCAATACTGAATTTTATATTTTTAATTTATATATTCATATATGTATTTATAATATTTATTTAAGAAAATGTGAAGTATTCTGAATGGGTGTCATGATAAAATGCATGCATACTTACTCTGGTAAGAAATACTGTCTTCAGGGAACCTCAATCTAACATTATCAACTGTTTTAGTCATTTTCCTGTACTCCCTTGCTTCTTGTTGCGCCCGCAGCTTCACACATCTGGCTTCTAGGATTGGATTTCTTTTAATTGTTTTGTTAACAGGCACTTCTATATTAGCACCAGCAAGAAGGTTGTGCAAGTAAGGGACCTCTTCATTGTTAGTTTTTCTTTTCTGTAGATAAGTATACAACCAGTCGATGTCGGTTGTTGTAAGAAAAGGAATTGTTTGCATAGCTGTCTCTTCTTCTGATGGCTTATCCTTTTCTGTGTTTGAATCGACTTCTATGTGGTCAGTGCTTTTAGTGTCTGCTTTACTTTGTTCCATTGCATCGGCATGGGAATCTTCATTAAGAATTGTTTTATCATTGTCTGTCTCTGTTTTGAATTTGTTTTCGACAATTTCTCTGATTTTATTTATATTGTCTAAGTCTTTATCTGTAAATTTGAGGGTGAATGATTCTGTTGGTTTCTCACGTTCTTTGTAATCTCTACCAATTACCTTTGAAATGTTTGCAGGAAGATATTCTTCTTTTGGCAAAGTATTGAGATATGACAGTAACCTTTCTGTAGGGTATATTTTTAGCTGTGTATCAACAAGAGAGCCTTTCAGATCCATGTTAGTTATTGGCAATGTTCAGTTTGTGGTTAAGATCAGCATACAAATCTCTCAGTTCTTCTTCTTTTTCTTCGAATGCGTTGTCTATTCTTTGACACTTAAAGTTCATGTCATCGATGAACTGATCCCATTCCTTTTCTCTTCTTTCTTTATTCTCTTCACGCTTCTTTTGAAAAACCTGAAATTTTGTAAATTAAGAGTTATCATTTCCCACTACACATTTTTACGATAGTGACTCTTGGTGACTAAATTACAAATAGCAATGGAACCACAAATAAACATGGTGTTAACAAATTAAAACTTTTTTTCTTAAAGTTTAACAAAGTCAAAAATTCTGTCATAAATTTTTTCATTCAATAGGGAGGATAAATATGTGAGAACCTTAAATAAGTTTATTGGTACTAACAGAGTCGCAACCATTGTAAAGAACATGGTACCTTTCTAGTCTCCAAGTAATTTGTCTCAACTTCTTCAAAAAGCTGAATTGCCTGATCAAATTTTTCTTTCAACACAGGTAGCCCAGCTTCACCACTTTTCCTTATCTTGACAAGCTCAATGTCTTTGATTTCAGCAAATTTCTCAAGAATTGAAAATAAATTCTCAACTTCACGATCACCTCTTTTCTCCTGTGAAAACGAGAATTTATTAAACATTATTTGAAATAACATGACACTACTCTTTTTTGCAATAAGGGTTAAATTTCTTAATCTTGAATAATGATCATTAATTTCATCGAATACATGACATAATTGATCATAATTCAGATCATTTTGAAGTTGTGAAGAATTTACAAAATATGTTCGTCTTTTTTTACAGTACAATAGCAGGGAGCATGATATATTTTATTTCTCAAAGTGTAATGTACACTAAAATGTATTTATAAGTTTCATACCTCGAACTGTTTCAGCATATATTTTATCTCACCGTTGAGGAAAGGACGGTGGTCGAACAGACGCGACCAGATTTCTCCTATTTCTGTAAGGAATTATTGACTTATTACATACAAAGTTGGTTCAGTGAATACTAAACACTTTTTAAAGGGGACTGCTGTAAATTTTGGTAATAACAAACACCAAAGTACAATCTGAAGATTGTAAGTTTTATCTGGTACTCATATATTACTAAACGTACTTTGGAAGATTACGATAAAATCATCACATTTTCATACATTTTAGAAAATTAAAAATAAAGAAAGAATGCAAACCTCGTGACAGCTCCGTCATTGTCATTCACTCAAACTGTGTTACCATACCAACCACAAACCTCTGTTCTGTTTCTGTGATACCAGTACCCATTCGACGGAATAATTTGAAGTTTATCGTGTATATTTGCGAAGTATTTTAGTTTTTATATGGGATTTCCTGTTCCGCACTAGTGTTCTGTTTGGGCGCTTCAGTAGTATTCACATTTATTTTTACCAACTTCGCAAGCGTAAGCAAAGATCAGTCAGAGCCTAAAAGAAAGTAGTTTTTTAGAAACCTCAAACAAAACAATCAACCATGAGCGATCCTCCCTCTATCAAGAGGTATCCAAGCTCCTAAGAGTCTAGTATGGGGTGTGAATGACTCAACCTAAGGATTGGTCTGTGAATAAGGCTTAAACTGTGATTCATGAGAAAATTCTCAGGTATAAAGCAAGTATCGTTGAGCTCTTGAATGTTGAACAATGGTGCCAAACTCCAACGGGCGCCAACACTTATACATAGCCAAGCCTTGTGCAGCAGCTTCAAAATCAGAATGGCTGAGAAGATAGAGTCCATGATTGGCAGCACGTCTGCGACCATGTTAAGTCCTCCTTAGAGGGAGATAAATTTTAATAGTGTAATAGGGCCCGAACTTAGTTTTTGCTTTTGCATAGAAACTAGCGCCACAGCAAGGGGACTGCCTTAGGTATATCAAGAATGACAATCTTTTACCGGAAGTTTCGTTCTCTACACTTTCGATACCTACCTACTCACTCTGGAACGTCAAGATAATTTTACATTCGTTCTTCTCAAACGTCTAATCACTACTCGTTCTTTCTTGGTCAATCAGTAAATTCATTCATTGAGTCGGGAATGGGCGGATTGTGAGTTGGCGAAACCAGATGCGACATTGTTTTTATTTGCGCAGAAGTGTTTGTGGGTGACAATGTTTCGTTTGTGTTTTGTTTATCGTTAATTTAACCTTGTGTTTCTGTGAACTCATGAAAGTGAAGTTTGAGACTAATTCAGTGAACAAATTGTAAATTGTCACCCTTCACCATGCCGGGTGTTGTCGGAATCGGCGAATTCATCGAGGAAACTCGCGAGGATTACAACTCGCCCACAACTTCGACGTTCGTTTCCCGTATGCCACAATTTCGGCAAACCATCAGCGCTTTGGAAGAGGTAATTCTAATTGTCGAATTGTTATCCGTTTATGTGCCAGCTGAAGAAACATCGATAGGATAACATCTCAAAAAATTGCAATATTTATTTCATAATTTATCTTACTATATGAAAAGATAAGATTAAAATTAAATATCCTGTTAGTAATGTAGTTATTATTACCATTATTTTCCTTAATCTATTATTTTTAGTTAGAATGTCAGTGCAGTGTGTAGAGATTAATCAATTCCTATTTTATAAAAAACTATATTCATTTTTAATCAACGTCATCATAGCACTAAAAAATTCATAGTATTCGTGTCATTCAAATTCTTGGTTTAAAATTTCAATAGTTTCATTACCCAGGACCTGGCCTTGAGGTTGAAAACACTGTTTACACCCAAAATGCACTGATTAGATAAAGCTGCAAATCCTTTTAAAAGCAAACACTTGCATTGATAATAGGTATGTAGGTATGTAATAAAACATAATAATGAGATGGAAATATACAATCAATACTACAATAATAAGTAGGTATATCGGAATTTAAAAAAAAACCTAAATAATGCTTTAAAATGTTCAGTATTAAGTAATTGTGTTACTAAAACTAATTCAACCAAATTATTAAAAAACCATGACACACCCACCATTGGAAATCTAAACTGTTTCAAAATGTAACTTGAGCCTAATCATCTAAACTCTCAAGCAACTTAAGATGTTTACATGAAGAAAGACAAAGTGTTTGTTTTGATTTCATTCTCTGTGTGGAGATGGCTAAATGAGTGATGTGATGTGTTATAGAAGAGATTTTTTCAAACAAAACATACAACAAATGCTTACTCACATTCCTGTATAAAAATAAAATATAGAGGCAGGTTTTACTGATATGTCTACAGAGCTGCAGGACAAAACATTTGAGTTTGTAATTTTTTTTTATTTCTCAATACTGCACACTAGTCAATACAATATGGGTATTTTGGGTATTTATACACTCGTCAATACTACGCATTCGTGAATATCAGTGGTCACAATTTGCAAAATATAAATCTTGTTTTTGTAGGAAAAAAAATATATTCTATAGCGCAATCTCAATACTACGTAATACTACGCAATTTCAATAATACGTTCGTTTTACCGCCCACTCGTCAATGTGATATGCGTTAAGATATATTTTCCGCACACTCGTCAGTATAACATATTCGTTAAATTCGGTTACCGTATAGTCGTCAATATTGCGTATTTGTCAAGTTATTACCATTTAGCTAAAATGGTAGGGGTGTTTCCTAAACATGTTTTCAAGGTCAGTTCGGTTGGGACCTGCATTGATTCGTGTTGTTCTTTCTGAAAAATACCTTGACCAGCTGCGTTTTTATCGCAGAACAAGTTTCCGGTATCTCGGTATCTAGATCTATTCTCTTAGCACAATTTTACTCTAATAAATACACAATAAAATGGTAATATAAAGACAAAGAGGAAGCTCACTACTTGTCACATCTGAATACACAGTAAAAAGAGACTTAAAAACGAACTTGCTAACATAAAGACGGCACTCGGGAATATTTCAATAAAAGATTGAATAAATAAATTTATTTACGCATAACTTTTGGGGCGCCCTGGTGTGTACATCAGATCAAAGAGTGGTACTGAAGCAGAAACAAATATTTTCATAAAATGTTAATTAAAATTTATCTCGTGCGAGAATCGAAACGGCGATTCTTGCGTTTAATTTGGTTCAAAGTCAAAAACCTTATTTCATAAAGAAATGACTTTGTAACATGAAGCAGTTAGTAAAATTCAAAGTATAAGGTTTCACTTACTTGTTGTCCGTTTAACTCTTGTTTAAAACCTATCCGACTCTCCTTTAATATTTCATCTAACTTTTCTCTACTTCCACCGAAATTGATAAACTGGTTCAATTAAAAAGAAAGAACACAGTCAGTCAAAAGGCAGGCTCTCTGAACAGGATATATTTATCTGAAACCGTTTGGAATAATTAGGGCCTAGAATAAAAATCTTTGCCCAGGTCGAAAGGGGCACAGTACAAAGTAAAATCTTAATAACAGAAAAATAAGAAATTGCTAATGTGGCGTCAGTCATCCGTCTAGTCTCATCACTCTAGTTCCATACGTACCTATGGTTCCCATGTAGTTTAAAAGTTATTATTATATATTAGGGCACCCAAATTGTGCTATTAATTATCCCGTGCCTGAGATTAATCGAAAATGTAAATGTTTTATTACAAGCGCGGCTTCCTGGGAAAGCGTAGCGTCAGCGTTGACTGCAAACTACCAGCCGTGATATCGCCACATCCGCTAAAAAGTTAAACAAACGGTCTAGAAAGGCGTAGATATGACCATGTGTAGTGCAGGTCACTGGGTCACTGGCTTTTGATATGGAAATTGATCTAATGAAAATAATTAGGTAATTGCATGACTAAATTCTTTAAATAAATCTTTAGTGACATATATTTTATCTTGTTACGGAATTTGACTGGCCTCACAGCTTTTATACAACTTCATTTGTAAATTTTTAATATGATAAGGAAATTAAGCATATACATTTCACTACTATCAAAAACCACGCGATGGATTGTAAATGGTATTTGCTACTATTTTTTTCCTGGCATAAGTACTATGCTCTCTGGAAGAGATGGTGGAACTTGTTGTAATCCATAGTACACGAACAGCCTAATGAGAGCTACGCCAACTCGGCAGTCCATAGACCCATAGATGGTCCATAGACCCCGTCGAGGCCACTGAGTCAGTGTTTCCAACTCCCCCACTCCGACATTTCAAGGAGTTCGGCTGGATGGGTTACAGTTCAATATGCATAAAATAACCCGGAACGTCAGTCAGCATTCCTTGGTCACCCCACCACAAAAAGAGCGGACGAAAATAGAAATATGATACGACTGATACTTTCCCGTTTATTATTAGGTAATCCCAAATGCAGCACACACGACACGAATCACGTTTCAGCTGACTGAATAAAGTAACATGCAAATACAGGTATTATGAAAAAATACAAAGAAAAACTAAGTGCGTCTTTAATTCAGCTAGTACTTTAAATTTTTAGTGTCGAATCTGCCATACTATTTCATACAAAACATCATCTGCAATGCATGCAATCCGCTGTGCTGCGCTAGTCGCACTATAACGCATTATAATGTCGCTAATCCAACTACTCTTTCATTAAAATGGCGTCAGATAGAATGGGAAGAAAATATTGACAGTAAATTTAATAGAGTGCGGCAAGCCATATGACTCCTGTTTATTTTAACAAGCACCGTTTCCAATATCAAGGAAAGTTCAATTGTTACATCGAACGAAACACTCAAGTGAAAACCCGATCTCTTCCAGTCCATATGGAGCAATACCGCGCGTAACACGAGATCGGAACCAGACACCGAGATTGATGAAAGTACTGTAGTCAGATTACTCGAAGAAACTAATGATATAGTTTTTGTAAGATTTAAGTGCTTGGTCTAGACATAAAGCTGCTTTTATATAAAAAAAAGCTCCAAAAACCTCATAGCTTACTTCTTTATCGCCATCAGTGGGAGTGGTCTTTTGTTATCGTCGACTGCATCCTTTTTTCGTTTTCATACCTACCACGTTTTTTAACAAAATATTTCTATTTCCGGACAGAAACATGTTTCTTAGAGATCATAACGCTCAGTTCTTCTGTTCTCTGCCGCATCTAATTATACACGACGCGGTGCTGATAAGGTGACATGCACCGGACGAAAGTGAATTATCAACGCTAGCCGAACGACCGTTTACAGAATGCTGATGAGTTTTTGACGATTGAAACGCTTAGAACGAAAACTTTTGAAGAAATTAATGTTTAAAATCGGTAAGCCGAAAAAGCTGTCGGATTGGATATTCACCGTTCTTTTTACATTACTTAGCGATTTGGTAATCAAATGCTATTTACACCATTAACATTTGGCAGCGCTCCAATGAGCGAGAAGAACAAATTGAATAAACGAATCAGTAGTATATCACTGTAGAGAATCCGATGCGAGGTTGTGAGAAAAAAAAGAAATAAATTACGCTTTAAAAGCACTCCGCCCTGTAAATGCACTAGGTTCCTATTTTATCTCATTTCACTGTATTGCAGTCCCGACAAAAAAGGAGCAGTTTATCACCTTATATATTATATAACATTAAAGACTGACTACATTTTTAAATCACTTTTGGCCTCGGCGTTGCTTCAATTTACAACATAACTTTTCTCTGAACTTTCTAACTTCAACCCATTGAAGAGACGAGAAATATTAACCCTTTTACTCATCGCTATATGCAGCTACCGTAAGAATGAGCTTCGAAAGGTCAACAACCAATGCCTCATTATGATTGCGTTGCCATCTCGCTCCGAAGAGTTCGAATGTGACCACCTGCGATTGTACAACGGTAGAGATTAAAATCTTGTATGATATGACTCATACCTGCGATAAACGCAGTGGATTAAAGAAAGTTGTCTTTCCGAAGCAAGTTTGCTCTCGATAAGACAGTTTTCAAATAACTCTGCACCATCGTAATTACCTGCATTTAAAGGCTGTAAAATGGGAACAGCGTAGTTCTTGGAGCAGCTTAATTGCACTACTACCTGGAGAGCACTTAAGCTTTTATCCCCATACCTAATACCACTTAGGTGAGCTATGCTTTAAATATACCTAAGTAGTAGCAGTGCATATTTTTCCGTGCATAACCTGGCGTAGCGTGCTCAAGTGCTCGGAACCTTGTCGCTGGGGGGCAACGGAGCCGGTAAAGTGCATGGTTTAGGGTTATTTTATCTACTAGTAAGAGTGAATAATAACACTATTCTTACGTCGTACCTATACATTTTGTGAGCTCAATTACACAGACGGGCCAATTTAATGCTTTCTCAAGCTCATCAAACGTATTTTATGGGGGAATATCAAATTATTTTAGTTTTTTTCGAAGTGCTAGTTGACTGTCATCAGCTGATAAACGAAAATGGAAGAATCATATCGCGCCGACCGATACAATTTAATAGTGACATCTTAAAAATTCCCTCTATATAAATAAGCGAGTTTGTAACTATGGGAAGTATACATTTATTAATTTAAATATCGTAGTCAGTTAGTCAGTCAGGTATCAAAGTCAAAGTCAGATGCTTTTTTCATAGCATTCATAAAGGAAATGGCATGGAAACTCAATCAGTAAGTAAATTTTAAATAAAACATACGTACTTATTGCTAAGTTAGACGTAATTATGTTCTATAAGTGTGCCAATTTCGAGGTCATGGTTTGGTAGTTCTATAGTTGAAAACAAATTAGATGACTCATTTTCGCATTTACATATATGTATATCTAATAATAGTCGGGAACGTGGTTATAAAATGTTCAATAATATTTTCACTTAAGTCAAAGTCAAAGTCAAAGTCAAAAACTTTATTTCCATAGAATTCATAAAGAAATGGCTTGGAAACGTCAATATTCAAAACATAAGGTCACGCGTACTTATCGATAAGTTTGATGCCTGTTCAAACCCTATCCGACCCTCCATGGGGGAAGAACAGACAAGAAACCCCTAATGGAGGGATTCCTTTTTTTTTCGCGAGCACGATCCTTGTAACAATTGAGTACTTAGGTCTATGTTACATTTATGACTACATAATATACTATTACAGGATGTTTTGTGTGTCGTTGAGCAGAGCGACATCACACCATGGGGATTTATCATTTATATAATCATTTACAGTGTAATAAGCTTTACTTACCAGACCCTTCTTTATGTATGACTTGAATTTTTGGGTCGGAAGCTTCGTTGCTTGTTCAGGAAGTTTATTATAAAAGTGTACACAATTTCCCATAAAAGATCCGTTGACTTTTTGCAATCGGAATCTTGGAATGTTTAATTTATTTTTATTTCTAGTGTTCTTGGTATGAACATCACTTTTTTTCTCAAAACTAGATATGTTTTTATGAACATATAATAAATTTTCATATATATACTGTGATGACACTGTAAGTACATTTATTTCTTTGAATTTTTCTTTCAGAGAGTCTCTTGATTTCATTTTATAAATTGAACGTATAGCTCTCTTTTGTAAAACAAATATGGCATGGATATCTGCTGCTTTCCCCCAAAGCAGGATACCGTATGTCATAACACTATGAAAATAACTAAAATAAACTAACCTAGCAGTAACTTCATCCGTTAGCTGTCTTATTCTACGTACTGCGAATGCGGCTGAACTAAGTCTGGAGGCAAGTGCTGCGATTTGTTCACCCCACTGTAGCTTTGCATCTATAGTTAAACCCAAAAACACAGTGGAACCAACAAGATTAAGCACTTCTCCATTTATTTGTATATTAGCCGACATTTGCTTCACATTTGGCAAAGTGAATTTAATGCACTTAGTTTTGTTAGAATTGAGTAAAAGATTGTTCGATATGAACCAATCTAAAACTTTCGATAGTGACGCATTTATATCATCGTAATTATCTTTATATCTGTCAACTTTAAATAAAAGAGAAGTGTCATCAGCAAAAAGTACTATATCACACAAAGTATTCACAAAAAAAGGGAGGTCGTTGACATAAACTAGAAACAAAAACGGGCCCAGTATTGAACCTTGCGGCACACCCATGTCAATAGCAGAACCTGTAGACCTTTCACCGCCTATGGCAACTTTTTGGATTCTGTTTGATAGATATGACTGTACAAGGTCAATCGCTTTATTTTGAATGCCGTAATGTTTGAGCTTGCAAATCAAGATAGAGTGATCTACACAATCAAAAGCTTTGGAAAGATCACAGAATACACCGATTGCATCTTGTGATTTCTCCCAAGCTTCAAAGATGTGCTTTAAAAGCATTACACCAGCATCAATCGTGGACCGACCTTTGGTAAATCCAAACTGATTACTATGAAATAAGGTATTTCTATTAAAATGTGTTAATAATTGCTCTAAGATTATTTTTTCAAATATTTTACTCAAAGTTGGTAATACCGATATCGGTCTATAATTAGCTGGGTCTTTGTGATTCCCAGATTTAAATAAAGGAATCAATTTACTGTGCTTCATCAGCTCAGGAAAGACTCCATCGTCAATACATTTATTAAATATGTAAGCTAGACATGGAGCAATATCAGTAACTACTGAACATAGAACTTTCGTGGATATTCCCCAGAGGTCTTCGGTATTTTTGATATTAAGTGATTTAAATGTTTTTGAAATCATGGCTGTGCTTATATGCCTAAAATTGAATATAACATCACTTTTTGTTACACAGGATTCTAATAAAGAACCAGCTCCACAAACAGAAGACTTCAATGACTGAGTAACTATCTTAGGTATGCTAGAGAAATAACTATTAAATGCCTCAGCAACATCAGTTTCATTTGTAAGAGTTTTACCATCAATAATTAAATTAATCTTATTGTCCCGTGTCTTAAATTTACCTGTTTCATTGTTTATAATTTTCCAGGTCGCTTTAATTTTATTTTTTGAACTTTTAATTTTATTGTTTAAATATAAAGATTTGGCAACATGACAGACATTTTTGAAAATTTTTGAGTATTTTTTTACCATCAATATGAAAGAATCGTCATGCAGCATGTACTGCTTTGCAGCATACAGTTCATATAATTTATTTCTACTTCTATATATACCAGATGTGGCCCAGTCATCGAAACTAACTCCCGATCTGAATTTACATGTTTTCATTTTAAATACCTCTTTATGCTCATTATTTATCATATTTGACAAGGCGGTGAAAAGTTCGTTCGGGTCTTCAATGCACGGAAATTGTGTCATTCGTAGCTCAATGTTACCCTGGAACCGTTTGATGCGGCTCTCAGTGATAGGCCTGTATGTAAATTCTCTAGGATTCGTAACAAATTTTGAAGCAAACATAGCACTCTGACCATAGTGGTCTGAGCTTAAGTTCATAATTATTGATTTACTGATGGAATTACAATTACAGAATATATTGTCTAGACAGGTAGACGACGACAAAGTTACTCTCGTAGGTTCTCTAAAAATATTGTTTAAATTATAGCTCTTAAATAAATTTAGTAATCTCTCCTTACATGTATCTATCTTATAGTATCTTTTCTCTTTCTCTTTTCTTTGGTTAATTTTGATTTAACCTAAGTTCTGTTAAATGTATATTGTAATTGTATAACTTTCGGAAGCTTTTCATCGTTGGAAGCTGCTTCCAAGAAAAAAACAAGTTAAACCTTACTAGGTGTATTCGATTCATGGAACATGTATTCGAGAGAAAGTTTCTATACGCCCGGAGCCGCGGCACACTTGCACGAAAATAGTAATTCGGACCTGTTTTCTAACACATATTTTAAAGTCGTTTTGTTCTCATTTTGACAAGTCTTGTTTAATATTTAGTACATTTGGGGCACACACTTCATAAGAAAGTTGATCCAATATATTTCTTAGATCTACGTTGAAAGAAATATACATAAATTACTGGCATATGAGCTGTTTATAATCTTTGGGTTGTCTGAAGCAATGTATTGCTATTGGGATCTCCCATACTTTAGTTGTAACCTAAGTCGTGGGCAGCCCAGCCCACCTGCTCGCAGAATCTCAGAACTCATTGTCTTCACTTGTGTACAAAAAGTGTTACAAACTTCTTCAAATCAAAATAACATTGATTTCGGTGAAATGCACTTAGTATATCTTCTTTGCGAAACCTATAATTAGGTCGCGCAATTATAGGAACCCGTTTTACAATCAACCTTTCGTGGCTTTCGATCTCATCTTTATTGTTGATTTGACCAAGGCCAGCAACTTTCACTGTCAGCGTATGCGTCGATCATGGACCCGTAATCAAAATTTGTTTGGAAAAACATGTTATGCCGTGAATAGCAAGTTCAAGGAGAAGTGAATGCGTGAATAAATCGGATCGAATAGTTCATAATAGTTACGAAAACAGTTCAGATATAATTCAAGGCAAGATTTTTCGCTGAAGCTATCTTAATACTAAACACCTCATAGACATACTCACAGTCAGGAAAAACTTTCTGCTGTGTATATTTTACAAAGAATAGGAAAAGAGAACCATCATAATACCACAATGAATGAATCATACAGTTCATACACTTATTATCATGATTCACAAAAACGGAAATTGTTCAAGTTTCTTAGTTAACAACATTGTTCGAACGTCTTTTATACAGTAGTATGAATCGCTAGGATGTTTTTGTAACTTTGAGTTCCTTTGTCAAGTTTTTCCTACTTTTTTTTCTACTAGACGATGCTAAAAAACGTATCTAGTACCCTGATGCCTATAAATTTCTATTGCCTAACATATTATTATTGGACTATGTTTCAAATCATTTTCAAAACACGTGGAAAAGACTGGATTTTTTTAGACATTATTTCATTCGCTAATATCGTCATTCATTCAACATTAAATGATAATTCCTGATTACCTTACGAAACTGTCGTCCGTGCTTTCTTGTTCAGCTTCTGTCTTAGCTGACATATCAAGAATGCACGTTTGCCGTTCACCATTTTATTGCTACATAGTTTATTTAGGTCACTTGGATATAACGAGTGACATTTTATACATATGGTAAAAGTTGTTTATTAATTGATATTATAGTAAAAAATTACCTTACATAAGCGGAAGTTCTTTTACCTCATGAAATAAATTGGTTGAGATGACACGCTATTTGTACCCACGACTTATGGATTCCTAGATCAAGGTCAGGACTACTAATCTATCTGTTGTTTACTTTATGATTTCTTGTCCTTGCTGTCTGTTCGGTAATTTTATTAAAACTGTATTACTTATAAAAGAAAGTTCTACCTTGTACTCGAAACTATAATCATAACAACTAAAACACATTACCTACTTATTGTTTCTTCAACTACAATCGCCTGTCATCCTCAGACTGAATGGGAAACGATGTGGATTAATTGGTCACGTTTCATTAAACAGTTTAATCGATTATATACGAGGGGTTTAACGAAACAATATCGTAAAGGACTATTGAGTCACTAGTTGTAATTACAAAAGCTGTTATGTTGGTATCGATGGGGCTTGTTAATTACTGCTAACAAGGTGAGTTCCCCATAAAAATAATTACTTCTCCAACGCAGGGTTCGCATAATATTATACGTCTAGCTATTGTCTTATGTTGTCCACACTTTTACTATATTGTTTTGTCCTCGCTTCACTACAAGGACAGTATCTGAAGCGCTTTTGTCGCTGTATATACTTGAGTTTTTGATGTTACGACTTGAACCGGCTTTATTACAACACAGAAACAATAATTTATTTTCAATTCTGTAAGAGGGCAGGCCAATAGTTGAAGGGAAGCCGACGTGTATTACCGAATAACTCAATTGTAGATTCCCCTCAAAAAGTAGAACAAAAAAGTACCTTACTAAAGATCAGCACTCAATTTGTTCTAATTAAAAGCGCAGTATTTTCAACTTTTAATCAATTAACTCTCCGTCAATCGGACCACTTTAGCCCACGCTAAAGCACGTTGCGTTTATTTTGGATCCTGTTGGTTTGCCGAGGGGTTCTGATTAATAGCCGGCTGGGGCGACAGATGTTCGATCCGCGTTGAATGGCTCGTGGCTATTGTACTGTCTGGCCCTGTTGCTAAAAAGGAATAAACACTCGTGAATGCTACAGAGATTCAACTTTTGGATACTACTTACGATGTATTTACTGTTTTTTTGTTTCAGACTCTGGACTTCGATCGAGATGGTTTGACTAAACTGAAGAAGGCTATCAAAGCCATCCACAATTCCGGAAATGGTAAGGTCTAATTGCTGTTTATTTTTTAGTGTAATGTGTACTCTCTCAGACCTACTGCTTCAGATACTTTCACGTGTACATACTTATTATGTTGACGATTTGTTACTTGTAAGCCTTCCCCGAACCGACTCACATACTGTTAGATGGAGATGTCGTGGATTCTTGCAGGTATCTCTGGATAGCCTTGAATATTTTTTCCTTGATCCTTTTTGCGCGAAGGGACACGAGAAATTCGAAATTATGTGGTTCACACTCTGCTAGACTCGAATACATCAATATCGATTATCACTTATCTATTTCTTTACAAATGGATGTGTTAGTGATCCGAGCAACCGACAGGCGCAATGTTCGCAGGCACGATCCCCACGGGACAAATGTTAGCGTGGAGTGCTTCCCCGTTCAACCCAAGATTTTTCTACCCAATAGGTATTTTGCTCCGTTCAACCCAAAACATTTGATTCGAGTTACCCATTGTACCCACACATACTTATTCCTAATTTCTATTGTTTAAATTCAAATAAGTGACACAGTGAAACACTAAAGTAGAAGGGTCAGCAGGCAAAAAAATGTAGATACATATTATAAATATTTTTATTAATAAAATCAGTCTTGTTCGTATAATAGTCAGTCGAATATTTGTCTACTAGTCTAACAAAAACACTAATCAACCTTTAAAGAAATAAAAATATTACAAAGAATAGCACATCGATGTTCAGATCTAGGTCTAGTAGCTAAATTATAAAGATAAATTTCTAAGTTATCTAGTATCAGTTATGCAAAATTATTATTTTTTGGAGTTCAAATATTTAAAACAAACAGACATAGGTACATATTTTTGATACAATAAAATAAATATTAATTATAAATACAAATGCAAAATAAACTATTTTAAGCCTATCGATGGTAACGTTTAGCAGAGTTAAAACATTATTATTGATTAACATAAATAAAAATCATTTAAATTATTCGAGAAGCACCTACTTATAGATTTAAGAAGATACAAAAGTTGAGAGTTTTTCTAAGCAATGTCCCACGGAAATTTTACCTGTCGCCAAATCATTAAGAATACTTCGTATTCGCTCATCTTTTTCTTTTTGTTCAGAGCGTCTTGACGTCGATGGCCCTTGGCAAAACTGTGTGTACCGTACGATTTGAAACTGAGCATCGGATTTAAGTATATTTAGAAACTTCAAAAAGTTTTCCGGTTTTCTGGAAATTTTTCTATTTATTGAAGCATGCCAGCTCTCAACAGAGTTTGTAGTTCGGTGTCTTTGCCCCGAGACATTCCATAGACTCGGTGGAAACCTTCCACCCTCCATCCATGTGTTCACATAATAGTCGTTGAACTTTTCCATATTGCCAGAATTATCACAGTCTTCCATAATATACAGAAAAGCATCGTCTACTACGTCTTGTGGAACTAACGGCAACGTCATGCATAGAGCAAGATGCTTGCGATCCGTTTTCTTTTTGTCGAGTTTACATTTTTTCCCTTTTTTCCAAATAGCTTGCGAATAATGAAAGTAACAGGTATTCACTTTGGTATTGGGTAAAACATTCCTTGCTGCTCTTATAGTTGCGCTTTCGCAGTCGACAACTAAAACATCAGGCTTCCATGTAGGTATCTGGGATTTGATCAGTCTGAATAACAATTCGTATGTGCGCATTTTTTTGTCTTTGAGCAAGGCGTAAATTAAAGGAACGACACCTGTACAAGTGTCAGAGCTGTTCACATCACCGTGTATAGAGTACATTTGATAAAATGGTTTAACACAGCATTTGAAAGTGCCATCGCTAAAGAAGGTTTTTATCGTACCCATCATTTCACGAGCTTCTTGGGATGCAAATATTAATATCCTATTATCATCACTTTTATAGTCGCACAGTACGAAATCTTCATAGTCCTTTGGGATTTCGACTTCTTCAAGATTACAAAAATTCATTTTCTTGACTCCTTGACTTTTGTTGCGAGCATTGTATAATTTGTGTTTTTTATTTTCAAATGACGGTATGTTTGTGACTAAATTCAGTCCCTTTGTATGAAGGGTCTGAACAGTTTCTCTATACAACTGTGTAATCGGGATCCCTGCTGGTGTTTTTGCTTTGCTCACGCATTTGTCTATTTCTATTAACACTTGAGTATCTGCTTCATTGATTCGCTCGCAAACGTGAACAGTTTCTTTGATAACACTTGTTTGGTGTACATTTAAATGCACACAACCAAAACACTTGGGTGCTTTTATACACCGCCATACTGTATCTCCACCACTGTTTGCTCTTTTTTTATAAAACTTGTGTCCATGTGCACTAAAATTTGTCCGCCACGGTTTGATTGAATAAAATTCAAATTCAAATTGTTTTCCGCCATATTTAATGGAAACCACTAGGTTTATAGGTCTAGGAACTACTGACAGGAGAGACAGGTAAGATAGGAAGCGTAGAAAAAGACCTAATGATGAAAAGAAAAGGATAGTTATATACTTACCCCACTAGATAAGAAAAACAATGGTAGTCCTTACTGTTGTTAATTGGATTATCTATTGTACAATTAATCCGCCTACTTACATTTTTCTAAGAATTGCACGTGCATTCGTTTGAAGAGAAAAATAATATTAGCATAAAATATTATTACCTCTATATTGTAGGACCCATGTTGTGGTACAACATTTGAAGTTACTGTGAGTAATAATTTCATCGATTTTTTTTTTTTTTTTTTATAAATATTACGTTGTCTGCACTGTTTAGAATACACTGTGACTTAGATTTTTCGATTGGGTTGAACGGAGCATATGTTTTTGGTTGAACGGGTAAAAATAATACTGGGTAGAAAAATTGTGGGTTGAACGGGTAAGCACTCTTAGCGTGATCTCTTATTTTGTATCGAGTGAAATTGTAAAAGGTGGGCCCAAGTTGCTCGCGTCCGTAAGTGATTACCCATTGAATCCCTACACGTGTCCCCCGGGTGGTGCGAAAGGAGAAACCCAAAGTAGCAGTAGAGCTTGTGCTAAGTTCGCCCGGAGAAGTACTGCCACCACACCTGGTAATCCGCCGCCAAGCAGTGATGCACTCTTATTGCTGTGTTCCGGTAGAAGAGAGTGGGTGCCGGTGAAATTGCAGGCGCATGAGATGTAACATCCTCGTCTCGGGGTGTTGGACGCAACGCAATGCGACTTAGGTCATCTCATACTTTGGTGGAGAGGACTTGAGTCGTATTGTTGTTCTCTATGGGTAGCGGTTACCACTTAACATCAGGTGGACCAGCTGGTTCCGCCACACGAATCAAAAAAAAAAAAAAAGAAATCGTAAAAATCAATTTGGTTGCGCCAAAAGACAATCATATCGACGTAAATAGTTCTTCGTAACACTGATATCCACGATACGGGGTGCTACAGTACAATTTATAGACTGGGTATAGTTTCTTCTTTCTGTATCTTCCCCTGCTAGTTTATACCTCGTCCACCAACCGGGAGTAAGAATCCAATTCTAGTCCCTATCTATTGCTCCGTGTATGGGTCAATACATTGTACATTTTATATACCCATTGAACATTACTGCTGCTTATTTTGTAGCTACAAGACGTACATATAACCGTAAGTATCAAATAATAGAGGCCGTTCTATTTGTATTCTCATCTCTCGTTCGGCATTATGCAGGCGACACCGAGACCCGACCTAAAAATATTTATAGAGAGGAAGTGTATGGTATGAATAGACGTAGCCAGAAATACTTGAACCGATGGAAGTTTAGGCAGACAGTAAATTCCGGTCCATATTATATTACCGGTAATATGAAAATTTGTATGTTAATATTTTATAGGATTTAGAAGAGAGGTTGATTGAAATATTCGAAGTTTCATTCATTTTGTGAATCTAGCATATTTAGGTCCATTGGATTGCCTCATTATATGATTTGTAATGTCTAGTGTGAGTTTGCCTGCCACTCTTACGGATCCAGCTTCCTCTCGCGATGTTTATTGGTAACCTACTTACGTTTAGATGACTAGATTGAGTTGCACTTAAAGCAAAGGCGACACTTTATTCAAAACTATGGATTATTTTTGTGCCATAGTGCATTACTCCCTCAATGGTCAATCTCTCTATTCATAACTGTGTCTTCTAAATAGAATATTAATGTTTAATAACCATCCTGATCCCCCTTTCCATCGAGATCCATGTAATGTTTTTGACTACTAGATTGGGGTGTACTTTACATAACAATGCGGCATCTAATTCAAGCCTATTGATTGTCTTCGTGCCGTAGTTCATGGCTCGCTCAGTCAATAATTCACAAATCAAGCGTCTATATTCACTGTTACGTCTTCACGAATATCAATAATAAATAAACATCATCTTATGGATGATGTTTATTACTCGACCATACTTTTATCATTATCACTTTTTCCAATAAGAGACCAATGTCACGTTTGGACTACAAGTGTCTCACTGACATATTTGTTTGAAACATTTTATATTTTGATGTCCCCATTTTGCCTATTTGTATTATGTTATTTCAAATACAAATTGTTTATTGTGAAACATAGGTAGTGGGATGGTACCTATGGTAGTAGTAGCAAGGTTGTGGTATTTGTCCACTGTGTTTTACCTTAGTAACAGGTATATGTAAAAAAACAATACTAGGTGTTTTTTAAAATTTAATTTCCAACTTGAACATATATTATATACAGGGAATATGACTATCTGCGTTGAAATTCTCCTCTTAAATACCTATACCTACATAGAAACAACGCAATACAAAAAACGTGTATTAAGTAAATAGCGTTTGTGTGCGTTGTCAATTAGTTCTATTGTATTATGTATTCGATAATGTGGCGACCTTGTATCCCTTATACATAGTTAAGATATGTAATGTAGAACATGGATCATATCCTGCCGTCGTTATAATTTTTTGCTCCAAACATCTCGATTTTAAAATTATGATGGTTCTGAAATATTTTTAGGATGCATATCGCTTGGTGTCTATCGCCTTTATAGGAATAGGTCTATGTGAACACAAAACCGGCTTCCTAGGACGAAAGGCCGTTCAACTCGCTGAACTAGAATGACCCAAATATCGCAACTAATAATGCTATGCTGCATACATATACCGTGGTTAATGTAAACATTTCAGCTGATTGTAAAAAGTCGTTTGAATAATGACAAACTGTAATGACTGGCCTCATAAGCTCATTTGGTATTAACCCTGCCTTCTGCGCTGTAGGTCGTGGGTTCGATTCCCACCCAGGACAAACATTTGTGTACATTTGTAACATTGATGTTTGTTCTGTGTCCCAGACAGTGTTAATATGTATTATATGTATGTATTTACAAAAGAAAAGTATATATGTATACCAGTTGTCTGGTTTCCATGATACAAGCTATATTAGCTTACTTCGGGGCTAAATGGCGCTGTGTGAAATGTCCACCAATATGTATATTTTTATATTAATTGAAAGATTATGTAAAAATGTATACAATTTATATGTATGTGTTATTTATGTATTCGCTGTCGGGTTTCTATGGATAAATTGCTGAAGTTGTGGCTAAATTAGATAACGTGACCCATTTTGGAATCCGCTAGCAGGATCCTCTGATATTTATTCAGTTATTCTCCACGTAACCTAATACGTGACAGAGTTTATCGTTCAATTTGCTTCTAATAAAAATCTTGTACAACTCGCAATACACAGACCGATCAGAAATGTGCATGAAAAATAATCCTAGTTTTTTAGACATCGATTTAAATAAGAACAAGAAGTCCATACATGTATAGTAGGTAGGTAGGTAGTTTTTATTGTACTTTTTATTTCATCCGTTTTTGTGTTATATATTACTTTTTTAATAGTAGGGACCTTGAAATGACCATCTCATTTTTATGCAGTAATAATTTAATTTGTGTAACATTGTACCGATGGTTACTCTAAAATAAACATCTAAAAAAAAAATAAAAAAATAATATGTAAAGTATGCGTCATGTATATATATCATATTGTATTGCGGTGATTTTATAAATTACTTTTTTAGAGTCGCTTACTTCTTATTTCAATCAAAATATCATATTTTTTTATCTCATATATTTCATATCATTCTAAACTTCAGCCGCAATATTAGCAGTACCCAAGTTGTTTTTGGACCGGTCTTGGTCGTCCAACATATTGTCCGTTTTGTTTCCGATCTCGGCAGATACATTGGATTCCAGTTTAATAGAATTTTCGCTTCACCAACCAAAGCCAATTCGCACCAGCCGCAAAATCAATAAAGGCCTTATTCAAACAAAAGCTAGGCTACTAACTTGTGTGAAATTGTGTTTAACCTAATTCTGGATTCGAAACTGCTTCTAACAGAGAAAGGAGTAATTTTAAAATTGTGTTCTGTAAGTTACAAGGACTAGGGTATATTCACTGGGTATTTTTACTCAGGTCTACCCCATGGTAGGGCCGAAATTGTAATACTGATTAATATCTGTATATATATAAATCTGGATATGGATGGAATGGTGTTGAGGACGTCAATAACTCAGTAACGTCTAGTGTGGAGCAAAATAAGGAAAATTATTTCTAGTTATAAATGGTTTGCTGTTATAAAGGAGTTATATGTCTTAGCGCTGGCATTGTGTCTAACCTTCGATAGGGTGCATAACACTAGAATTGCGCAGATAAAAACACAATCCGGAGATTCGAGGTATCGCAAATGAATTTCCCTTCATGTTCGAGCTGTCAAGGAAAGTAGGTCGAGTCGAACGTCTAAATTAGCTCGACATCGACAGCATACAAGTAGACATATTAGGTTATTGTTTCTATTCGCAAGTGAAATATGCTGTTTAGTAACCGCCCCGCGTTATACCTGTGGAAATAGCAACATGATTTATTGGATCTTTTTCCGCGGTTCGTTTTTTTATGCGTTTCTGGTAGCGGAACGAGCTGACGGCCCACCTGATGTTAAGTGGTAACCGCCACTTGACAACAACAATACGACTCAAGTCCTCTCCAACAAAGTATGAGATGACCTAAGTCGCATTGCGTTGCGTCCATCACCCCGAGACGGGTAAGCTACGTCTCATGCGCATGTAATTTCACCGGCACCCACTCCCTTACACCGGAACACAGCAATACGAGTGCCTCACTGCTTGGCGGCGGATTACCAGGTATGGTGGCAGTACTTCTCCGGGCGAACTTGGCACAAATTCTACTGCTACTTTGGGTTGTTCCTTTCGCACCGGGGGACACGTGTAGGGATTCAAGGGTCGACTAGGACAATCACTTACGGACGTGAGCAACTTGGCCCCCCATTCGTAACTGAAATATCCCGTATTTATCTATATTTTCCAACTTTGAAAAGCCCGTTTAAAAAAAATCATACGTGATTCATTAAGAACAATTCAAACGAACTTCCAACTAGTTCGAGTTGCTAATTGCATTGCCATTCTCTTATGTCCATCCAATAAGCTATGTTTATTTTTTGCATCAGCGTTTGCAAAGCAATTCCATCGCGTGCTAAGGTTTGTTTATAGTTGCGAATGTACTCTTGAAACTGGTCGCGCAGGTTCATTCTGCAGCGAGCGCAGCCGGCAAGGTCGTGCGGGCGACGCGCACGCGCCGGCAAAACCGACCGGTAGCCACAGACAATGGCATTACTACACAATTAGTAGTTTAGTAGCAGTAGAACTAAGTGTGCTAAATTCGCCCGGAGAAGTACTGCCACCACACCTGGTAATCTGCCGCAGTGATACACTCGTGTTGTTGTGTTCCGGTGGAAGGGAGTTGGCCGGCGAAATTGCAAGCGAATGAGGCGTAACATCTCCGTCTCGAGATGATGGACGCAATGCAATGCGACTTGGGTCTTGTCGTACCTAGTAGGGAAGGACCCAAGTCGCCGTAAGCTCGTTCCGTCAACTAAATGACACTAAAAAAATATGAAAAAAAAACAATGATGCAGTGTTTGGGATGAAACCGCAATGGATAGCATCATTCTGTCCATTTAAAATTCACAGATTCTACGAAAAGCGATTATGAAAACTTGAAACTACGTGGATGTTGGAACCGCTCCAATGTCTGCCGACAAAACATTGTGGATTGTCTAGTTTTATTTTCTGACCGGAGAACCTTTGGAATTTATAAATATTTTTCTCGTGGCATTGTTTTCGTACTAACATATTTCCCCATTTTCGGCGCCCCATTTTATCTTTTCTTATAAATTGGTGGGCTCACACAGCGCAATCTAGCTAAAAAGTAATTTAAAAATAGCTTGTATCATGGGTACCACACAACTGATAGAATACTTATAGGTTTACTTTTTGTAAATACATACTCCCTAACTGTCTACTAATATCAATAGAAGTTCCTCTTGAACTGAATAAATTCTATTTCTAAATCTTCACAATACCTTAAATGCCAAATGTCTAAATAAAATGATCTCAAAAACCCATCTACGAAATCGGGTCATCTTGTTAAGGTACAAAAATTAAAAGTATCGAATATGAACTATGATGTAATAACAGCTAAAATATTGGCGTCGGAATATCGTACTGTGCAACTTTGTCGACTAAT
Source organism: Chesias legatella (assembly GCA_947359385.1). Classification (NCBI taxonomy): domain Eukaryota; kingdom Metazoa; phylum Arthropoda; class Insecta; order Lepidoptera; family Geometridae; genus Chesias; species Chesias legatella. The sequence continues at coordinate 4,221,010 of OX375765.1, read as the reverse complement.
TAGTAAAGTTATCACAACTCGCGGAAACACTTTCCAGTGTAAATGCCGTTTGGAACATCCAGTTTTGATGTAAGCCCTGAGACATTGAGCATACCAAGTGGAAGGTTAATGAGTAAAACGGAGAAATTGAAAGGCGTGAGGTCTGCCATTTAATATTCAGAAAGCGTTGGCGGGATTCAGCTAGGCTAAATGTGGGCCGCGACACGGAACTCTTAGGCCCATTCAGTGTCCGGTGCTTCTTTTGTATACTTTTAAATCTAAATGTGCGATGGATTCACGTGGCAGAGTCTTCAGCCCTCTCTGGCCGAGTGTCTGTGAATATTCGGTGTCAATACTCTCATGGGGCGAACACTGGTTTGGGAGAGACTTATAGAGCTCTATAACTCTCTCCCAAACCAGTGTTTGGCACTAGCTAGTGACTGGATTAGTAGTTATAAGTAATTTGACGTTCCATTAAAAAAAATGGTACTACTACTAATCGTGGGACTGGCTCTCTTGACACAGCGTGATGAAAGGATTAATGTGCGCCTGAAAGGGGCTCCTTTCGTCCACTGAAAATGGTGTAAATGGGTCATCGCGTAATCACTTCGCTGCAGTACAGTCAGCTACAAATTGTATGTACCTAAACGGCAGAAAAAAATACTTTAAATTTTATCCGAAAAAAATTTGATGTGTGCAATACATGTACCCTACCCTTACGCTGGACAACATGTAACCAGAGTGTGCATTTAATCTGAAAGCAAAAAACTTCGAACTATAATTTAATACAAACTATTCTATAAACTACACTCCGGAAGATACAGCAGCTAGCATGGTCCAGAATATCGTGATTATTGGTGATACGGTCCTTTGGGTATTCAGTAAGCAATTAAAAAAGATCAAATCAAATCTCCGTCATTAATGCACTGGTCATGATTTGAATATCAACATATTCTAAAGAGCCGGTCTGAAGCTCCAACAAATGTATCTTGTAGAAACAGATAACGCGTACCCATCATTTTAAAATCATTTGCACAATTATATCCCACATGGAAGTGCGTAATTATGGAGAAAAGCAATAAACAGTAAATTGTAGATAATCGGCGATGCAATTTTCTTAGTAAATGTGAGAAGCGTCATCTCTTAATGTACCAATCTTAGAAAAGTCTCTAGTAGGTTTAATTCCAGAGAATTTGTTCGCTCTAGCGCAAGATAAAATCCTACTGAATATCGAAGTTCTAAGGTTGTTACTTTGAAGATTGCGCTTCTCTTAACAAGCTCAGTTAATCCGCCTGAAACTAATTGGATGTCCGGAGTATCAAGACAGGATAAATCGGCTTTTTGTAGCAACTAGAATCCTTTTCATAGCTAAAATTTAATATCGAAAACGGCTCCAGTGGGTATCATTTTCAGTTTAATGTTCATTTTAGCAGTTCAAGTAACTGAAACTTTGAAATGGTTTTAGGAGTTATTGTGGTTTTCTCATAACCTGCTCTCGTTCCTCTTTACAAAAATATACTAATTAAGAATATACGTAATCAAAGCGAATTTATGTGATGCAATTTTTGATTCAAATGAAATAAATTCATGGTATTGAAAATATATTATTATACTTAAGGTCTTGTCAATCTAGCAGTAAGTTTGGACGGGATAATATTCTACGAGATATTGAAAAATAACCTTTACCATTAGTGAAGTTTGTTAAAATTTATTGATTTGTTTGATATAGGTTATTTCTTTGTTGAAAAATGATTTATTTCTTTGATCTCTATATAACTACACCTTTACGGCATGCATTATTCTGAGCTGAGCAATATGCATATGATGTGACCTATGAACTTAGTAGAGACGAACTTGAAATCAGCTAGTAGGTCAAAAAAAATTTCAGGGACTACTTGTACGAAATAGTATCTAATGTAGATGTATAGTCAAGTCAAAGTACAAAACTTTATTTCCATAGAATTCATAAAGAAATGGCTTGGAAACATCAATAATATTCAAAACAAGGTCATGCGTACTTATTGCTAAGTTTGACGCCTGTTCAAACCCTATCCGACCCTCTATGGGTAAGAACAGACAAGAATACCCTAAAGGAGGGCCTATAAAATTTCAAAGCTTGAAAAGTTCCCTATTCATAAATAATATAATTCATCTGTTGTAAGGAAAGTCTATATATTTGGTTAACAAAGACATTATTGTTGTAGCCCACGTGGATAACGAGATGTATCTGTCGCGGGCGCTCGAGCGTCTCGGCGGGAATGCGCTCAGCAAAGATTCGGAGCCCGATATCGGCGCGGCGTTCTTCAAGTTTGCCGTCGTCACTAAAGAACTGTCGGCGCTTATGAAGACATTGGTAAGTCACTTTTTACTGTGGTACTTTTAAACCCTTTTTTGAACTCTGGTAATCGATCAGATCTTGCCAAGTTAAACTTATCCAGTGAGGTTGAAGTTTTGCTCACACATGGCTTGTTGTTCATGCTAATGTCTTGTTTTTCGTCCTGAAGTCATTATGTTGTTAAACTTTTAATTTTGCTGATCGTCAAAGCCGAGGGCCGTGGCAGATGGGGAAAATCTTTTGGGAACCGATGAGGAGGAAACTTGATACTATTATAATTTTTCAGCCCGGAATAAGTATTTTACTTCATTCAAGTACTCCAACATTTTCATCTACAGCAGATCTACCTTCATTTTCATCAAAAATCGCATACTAATTAAATATACCACAACCGCGGTGCGGTTATTTAGTCCAGCGAATTTATATTCAGCTCGGTTTTCACTGAACCGCAAGCCAATTTTCGAGGAAAGAAAATGGGTGAACCATTGGATACAATAATTTCCGAATCTCATTATTTTCGTCTCCCTGACTTCAGTCAGGATAATGTGGTGTTATTGTCTACTGAATGTCCTGATTCGGATCAACAAAGCCAGGCTTTAGCCAATAATTTGACGAGTAAAGGTTCACATGATGATGCCTCATTACATCTCTAAATAGCATAAAACAAAGTCGTTTTAACAAAGAAGTTTTTTTTCTTCAATAAATTATTACATAACTTTTCTTGCTAAGCTCCTCATTTTCTTTGTTAGTAAATTGTACCCGTGAGAAGCCGAACATATTTCCTTAAAATAAGTTCAATAATTCGTTATCTCAAACCATTATCATTTTTGCCATTTCCATACCATTCTCGAATCGATTTGCTGATAGGATGTGACTTTGTCATTTTCATTTCCTGCTACTTTATTATCGCACGTACTGAAAACAAAAGGCGCTCTTCAACTGCAATGTAACTTCTGCTATTAATTGTATTTTAACAGTGAAATGGCGGGTCGTTAATGTTGCCTGTTGACTACATGCAGTAGCACTAAACGTGTCCCAGTTTCGCGTTGTTTGCACGAAACGGTAACTAATACGGTCGCCGACCGACATACTATTGTGAAAATGTGTGGATTACATTTTTTACATTAACGATTATTAGTAACGAGTAGTAACGAGATTATTAATTAACGAGTATCACGCAGGAAATCTACGGCAGGTGATCTGTCTATCTGTTCGAGTCACTAGTTCTCTCGAACCAGGATTTTAAGTGCGCCTCAAAGAGGTTTCTTTCGTGCACTAGACACATGTCTTCGAATTTTTTGTTCTAGGACATGTCGGTTTCCTTACGATGTTTTTCTTCACCGTTTTGAGATCGTGGTATTGCGCACATAAATCTTTCAATAGAAAACTAGGTGGATGTCGGGATTTGAACCGGCGGCCTACGGATTGATACTCGGGGTCAGTACCACTAGACCACCACGCGATGGCAGGTGATGATAATATCAGACGTTGTGTTGTTATAATCGATAGCAGTGTGATAGAGTGGAGAGCGTGGAAGTCGAGTGGTGCGGATTACCAACTTTGTATCCGAATTTTTCTGGCTAACCCTGGTACGAAGCAGGCGTGAATCAGAAAATAATGTGTTTTACGGCAGAAATAACAAAAATATTGATATGTAAATCATGGTTTTAAAGATAAGCCAAATAGAGACATATTCAAAATACCAAATTATGAAGTAATTTAGTTGGACTATGCGTCCGAGTAAATCCGCTTCAAATTACTCGTAATCAAAACGGTTGCAAACAGCAACAGGAAATTACACTATCGAAGTCACCCCCAGCGGATGTCTCGCGGGCGTTTCATTCATTGCGAGTCAGATTGAAAATTATTGGCTAGATGGAATTTGTCAGACTTGAACGTTGTTGGCTGGATGGAACTTGTCAGACTTGAACGTTGTTGGCTGGATGGAACTTGTCAGACTTGAACGTTGTTGGCTGGATGGAACTTGTCAGACTGTTTTTTGTAAAATTGCAGCTATTATAAACTTAGGCGGCCAATGCAAATGTAAGCTTTTCGAAAAGTTTGTGTTTAGTTTATATATGTCTGTTTTCTCTGAAAAAGATGCCGATATATAGCCGTAATAATAATAATGGTGGACAATTCGCACAGCGCCATCTAGTCCCAAACTACGCATAACTTGTACTATGGGAACCAGACAACTGACAGAATACATATTTATACTTTTTTGTAAATACATCCACATAATACATATTAACACCCAGACAGCGAACGAAACATCTATATTCGTTACACAAATGTTTGTCCTGGGTGGGACTCGAACCCATGACCTGTAGCGCAGAAGCCAGAGTTACTACCTGAGATGTGAGGCCTGTGAATAATAATTTCACTTGGAACAAGTTTCTACGCGTCGCAGTCGTCTTGACTTTACTGATTAAAATTAGTATAATTATTGTGTATCGAAGATTTATATGATAAGTTTAAAGAGTTTAGAGTTAAAGCCGTTAAGAATTACAGTCCTAACTAACAAAACTTATAAAATAATCCTTGCATTGTAATCACATATTATCCGTATACTATTAGTAGTACCGTATATTATATAATATCATCCGACGAACGAAAACCTCCTTATTTGAAGTCGTTTAAAAAATAACAGAAAGCCCCTTTGCATGTCCGTAACGTCGGTAAAGACAGTGACAAGCTCAATTACCATGAATATTCCAAAACGTTGCGTTGCCCGATACGGGTAAGGACCTTGTTCCATCCGCGACGGAATTAATTTAACTTGAATAACTGATCAACGAGGGGTTCCTATCCCTGCCGGAAACAATACAGATTTGAGCTCGGTATTGCTGTCCAGTCCAGGGGACAAGCAATGTTATGGTATGCTTGACGGATTCGTAGATACGTTGGTAGTAAACCTGCCTGCGGAGCTACGGGTACCGAGTTCGACCCCACGCCGTAGTTTGTTCTCGATTATTGAATGTTTGTTTTGTGTCTGTGTGTGTTCATCTTTAGACAGTGTGCTTGGTGCGCAGGCGTATATTTGTTTTCGCGTTATAATAATATTTTTACAATGTTCATACTGCTCTAACAAGTTAATATCGGCTAAGATATTAAACGAGATCACAAAATATTTACAATTAGGCCTAATTATCATAAAGGAACAACCTAAATTTTACCAATTTTATTCAAGAAATTTGAATAAAATTGTGAAAACAAAAACAAATCAAAATTATACAAATGAAGGCTTATTGATTTAGTTAATCTCCTTTCAGTATTAATGCATACCAAGTCAAATGCAAAGTAAAACCGATTTTTTGCATTTCCTTAAAATTTTGTGTACATGATAAGGACTAAGGACGTGGATTCTTTTCAAACTAAAAACGCTTTTTGATATGAAACAATTGCATTATAATGCGTACTAACGCCTTAGAATAATATAAATAAAAATAAAATATCATTCACAAAACATCAGTTCACATTGTTATGATTATTATTTTGATTAGAAGATTAAATTAAATAAAGATTTTTAGTCTAGACACTGTGTTGGAAAACATACCATTTTCTGACTGATTACTTAAGGTTATATCGATAATATTTATTTTAACATACATATACTATTTTAAGCCCTGAATCATTATGAAGAAATTGTTATAATTGGAATGATTGGAAGATTTCCTACAAATTTTACTGCTATTTGCAACAGATTCAAAGGGGAATTGATAAAACAAGAAAACATGCGAGTACCATTTAGAAATTTCGAACAGTATAGAAATACATATTGGACAAACAAATAAACATTAATATTGGACTAATATTATATTAGATTAAGCCTTTGCCTTCATCACATGAATTTCTTTCATTAACGTACGCCAAACTCTGAATGTATTTAAAGAAAAGGCATTCAAAAATTATCCAATTATAATAATGTGAAAAAATACATAAATATGGCTGTCATTACAGTAATACTCGTAATATCATGCGAACTGGGTAATATTCACAAAGCTCAGAATACTGGGTATCAGTTGAAAAATCTCAAGCCAGATATCACAACAAAATCAATTCCTATCAATTGGATGTTAACAAATCTTTGCATCATTGTAAGGCATTGTGTTGTCAGGCCCGCGACAACTGGCGATTGAGGCAGATTACGTGCGTGGGCGCAACCGCAGATTTGTTTGTAAATGGGTCACGGCGATGTGGCGACCCGAGAATGTTGCCAGACTAGCGTACTGCTCGGCTCACATGCTGCAGTTATCGACGCATTAGTAATTTTGTTATTTTTCAGTTACACACTTTCTTCTACATATATTACAAATCTTGCCACATAAGAAGTAATTGGTAAATACCATAAAATTTAAATAGACACATATTGGTGGACATTTCACACAGCGCCATCTAGCCCAAAGTAAGCTAAGCATAGCTTGTATAATGGGAACTAGATAACTGATATAATACATATATATTTTTTTATATAGTACATATTAACATTCAGGCACAGAACAAACTACAACAACAAACTATGTTCATCACACAAATGTTTGTCCTAGGTGAGAATCGAACCCACGACCTGCAGCGTAGAGAAGGCAGAGTTTCCTCCTTTTTGCATCTGAACGGAAGGAGAGATGTAAATGATTACAACCACAATTTTCGAAAAACTCTATGATTTCCCAAAGACTTGATAAATAAAAGTTGTGGCAGTTTATGGCGAGACTATACGAATATTACTATACGAATACTTAAAATCTCTACTAAGGTTTCAGACAAAAAACCAAATAAGCTGCTTGCTCAGTACAATTGACGACATTGTAAGTATTGCAGTACAAGTATTGCATTTCCGAAATCTCATTAAAAGTTTTAAACTACACACTGAATTGAAAACCGCCACGTATTTAAATGAACAAAGAAATCCAGTTCCGTTCCTAGAATCACTTACCAGGTAGATGTAATTTCATATGTGTCGTCTTGTTTCGAAATAAAACGAGTGGCCCAAAGACTTGTTTTAACTTGTTAGGGTTTAGGACTCATCACTAAGTGCACCCAATATTTCGTGGTGTCATGAACTTACTGGCAGCGCGATTACTCATAAAGGATTCGTAACTGTATCTCACAACTTGTATCTTATTCATACTCGATATGTGCTTCCTAAGAGTATAATACATAATTTTAACGTTTACAAATCGTGATGCGTTTACTTGAAACGTTTTTTTTGTGTGATACAGTTAGGTATGGAACGAGCCGACGGCCCACCTGGTGTTAAGTGGTAACCTCTGTCCATAACAACCGGCTTGGGTCCTACCCTACTAGGTACGACAAGATCCAAGTCGCATCATATGCGCCCGTAGCTCTGTGACGTGTGGGTGGAATGTCTCATGTGCCTGTAATTCCACCGGCAACCACGCCTTTCAAACCGGAGCACAGTATCGAGAACGTGTTACTGCTTAGCGGCAGAAATGGGCATGGTGGCAGTACTTCCCTGGACGATCTTGGCGTGAGTTCTACTGCTCTTATATAGTTTCGTCGTAACGTTTGTCAAGATTCTATAATAATTCTAACCAACTTTGCCTTGGCTTCGTTTTTCGTTTCCTAAAGAATTATTCTAAGTATATTGTGGGCGGGGAGTTTACTGCGCAGAATCACCGACCTGCCCTTGGCCTGATGCAATCCTTTGTCCTTCCTAAACCTCAGCTGGGCTCAGGGTCTTTGTTTGGTCCCGTAAAAGTAGTAAGTAGTATGACGACGCGTCGTCATACTACTTACTACTTTTACGTGCAACACTTTAGTATTGCCATTTTGTTTGTTTTGATTTCGTAAAGCCTTCTTTACGATTGAATATTTTTGTATTATTTACATTATTATATATTAGATATACAATACAAAAACGTAGTGACAGTAATACGAAATCTAAGTGTCTATTGGCACCCTACGAGTACTTCCTAGGCTTTTCGTTTCGTATGAGAAAATATAAAGTTGCTAAATACGTTTCACATCAAATTTTCATAAAAATAAACTTTGAAATACAGCTATGTACAATTCAAAGTGTAATAAATAAATATTGCGGACATTTCACACAGCGCCATCTAGCCCGAATCTAAACTAAACATAGCTTTTATCATCGCAACCAGACAACTGATACATTGCTTTACATACATATAATACGTCATATCAACACCCAGACACAGAACAAACACCAATATTCGTCACACAAATATTTGTTCTGGGTGGGAATCGAACCTACGGCCTACAGTGCAGAAGGCGGGGTGACTACCAACTGAGCTGTGAGGCCTGTAATGTTACTGCAGCGCAGTAATTCAGCAATTTCCTTCGGTCTTACGAGCTTACGACTGTAAACATCGTTTTAATATTTGATTTCTTCTTCATGTTGGCCTAAATATTTAATTTGATTCCCAGGAACTCGGTCGTAACCGTTTACGTTCAACAGGCGTTTTAGGAAAGCGGATACGGTTGAGAAAATCACGAGTTTCGTCGCCTATCCACATGTATATCGAAATAAATAATATTTTAAAATATGTACATATGATTAGGGTTTTTACTTCAGAAATAATAAAGTAAAACTCACCGGCCAGCATTGTTACAGAAAAGTTTGGATGGTTTCATTATGTTTGAAAATTGTGTTGGGCTTTACAATTTTGATGTAACTTTGTTCCGGTCGATTGTTCGCCATTTTGGGATTATGAAGCTTGTTATTATTGCTATTTTCAGCGTAATATTAGGTTCAAGGAAGAGAAGTTGAGAAGTGGATATATTACACAAAATATAATTGAGATCAACCATCGTATCTTTACTGAGATCAGTTAAGAGTACATCTTACGTTATGATAAAGATAATTGTGTCGTCTAAGAAGCGCTTTATTTCTGCCGTTTCCAAAGTTTAGTTAGGAGTTAATTTCATTTTTTGTATATAAAGAACATTTTTTCTCAATAACGAACAGATCATATATCATTTTTGTCGACCTCGGGAATATGTATTATAAAGCCGTGCGACTAAAATTTACATACAATACACTTGCTTAAAGATAGCACGTGCTTACCATCTAAACAATGTGCATTGTTACATTAACATTACATTATCAGAAACATTCTCATAACAAAAAGTGTGCGTTAACACCTTCACAAGTTTACTTACTGCCTTATTTGTCAAGCGCTTTTTATTTGTGTCCGTCGCATAATCAAGTATGTTTTTGCAAGTATTGATTATGAAACGTGGGTGCCATGGTTACTTCAAGGCCGCGTGTGCCATTTTCTTTGTTATTTAATTCTTGTGCAATGTCTGTCTTCAGTAATTTCGATTATTTATTTTCTCGAACTTCAGACGCTCAATTCCCATTCTCATAAACTTACGTTCTTTAATTCGTTTTTTACATTTGTTAATTCATTTGTGGTGTACAATAAAGAGTTTTCTATCTGTCTGTATTTTAGATCGTGGAGAGCGAAATCACGTTGGAAAGTACTTATTCAGATAAGCCATCCCCAAGAAATCGAGCGTATCTATGATGTGCGATATTGGGAAATCACGTTTGTTGTATCAGATTTTATATTTATTGCTTTGATTCCGATGTCTGCGAGGATCAGAATTGAATTGAATCTTTAAGAATATCAGAAAAATGTATATTTTTATATAATGTTGGGTATAGAGAACGAGCTGACGGCCCACCTGATGTTAAGTGGTAACCGCCGCCCATAGACAACAGCAATGCGACTCAAGTCCTCTCCACCAAAGTACGAGATGACTCAAGTCGCATTGCGTTGCGTCTATCACCCCAAGACAGGGATGTTACGTCTCATGCACCTGCAATTTCACCGGCACCCATTCCCTTCCACCTGAACACAGCAACACAAGTGCACCACTGCTTGGCGTCAGATTTCCAAGCGCACAAGTTCTACTGCTACTACCTAAGTTTTTTCTATTTATCTACTTGATAATTGGCAGAATGGCATCGGAATTTCTCGTATCCTTGCATCTCCGTAGAACCCTTCTTTACCAATAACGCGCAGCAGAACGTAAGTGAATTTCCCGAAATACAATTTACGAGTATAACTTCTGGCCAGTTCGTGGTTAAATTTATTGCACAGCATTAAATTCGCGAAGCAGTTAAACGTCTTGCTCCAGAAAATATTTAACGTGTACGTATTTATTTTCAAAAATGGTGTGGAAGTGGCTTCGTGCCGACATTTGGTTGGCTGGATGGCGAAAATCTGTCTGCGTGATGTAACAATTAGCTATGTTCAATGGCCAAAAAGTAAAATGTTGTGTTCAAGGGTTATCGTGCGATGCGACCCTTTGTTCTCCCTAGCCGTCGCGTCGTCCTAGCGCATTTAGCGTTGCCAGGCGTAAAAGCCGGACGCTTTTGGTTGCGTGTGCGGCCAAATCAGATGGCGTCCGGCTTTTGTTAGGCTTTTTAAAGTTGGCCAATTTTTGTACATTTGTCATGTGTTGGTATAAAAAAGATTGATTCATTCAATTTTATTGTAGTTTCATTAGTTTAAAATGGTTTTATCGTAAATCACGAAAAAGATTTGATTGAGTTTAAAAAAAAAACTGTCGTGTCCGGCTTTTTTACTAAAATATCCGGCTAAACTAGCTGGTCTGTCCGGCTTTTCGGTTTTAATAACTGGCAAAACCCTAGGCGCATTCGCCTCGTTCATCACCTAATCGGGGTCTAATGAACGAATATGTGTAAATATTACTTTAACGTTATATGTTCCATTGAAGTGAGCTGGGCGATCATTCAACAGCCATATTAATTACCACATCTGTTCATCAATAAAAAAAATAGTTTTCTCTTACTTGACTGCTAAAACTATCAACGTTTGCGTTTGTTTTTTTTATCAAGCTTTGATGTACTAAAAATGTGTATTAAAACAATATGAAAAACCATTTCTAGGTCATGGCCTTCGGCATCTTTCGTGAGCGTCAATGATGCATCACTCATGTGGGTGTATCATTGTTGCTCAATTGGCATCATTATTCGGATTACGTTATGTTTGGCGCCTATTCGGGTAATGCATTCGCTGCACACGACATGTCTGTATATCAAAACGATGGTTGTGAAGCAACTGGCGCGGCGTATCGCTCCGAGCGCCGCCAAATGACTTTTGATATGCAAATGTGCCCTGCACTGTCTGTTGGAATTATTACCATGATAATATGGAATAGGAAATTTACTGTAGTCAGCGACTTCCCATTTTATCTCGAACTAGCTGTGTTCGAGGCGTCGCCCGCGTTGAATTCAGTTTGACACTAAAATAGTAGCTTGTAATATGGGATTTAACCTCATTATCAGCTATCTGCGTGAAAGTCCCGTCAGAATTGGTCCAGCCGTTTTGTAGATTATCCGGAACAAACAGATGGAGAGAAAAAACATTTTTTTTTTGTTATAGTTATGTAACTTATATTCTTTCATATGCATTTATTAAAATGCTTTGTTGCCATTACAAACAGAATCTTCAATTTAATTATTATAAATGTTATAATTTAATTTATTTGTAATGATGTTTTGTTTATTGTAAAATTCTCCTAATTTTATAGTAATTCTTGCGTTTGTCCGCAGATGCAAAACGTAAACAACATAGTCATGTTCCCCGTGGACAGTCTTCTGAAAGGCGACTTGAGAGGTGTCAAGGGCGACTTGAAGAGGCCCTTCGACAAAGCATCCAAAGACTACGAGTCAAAGTACCTGAAACTAGAGAAAGAGAAGAAATCGCAGGCGAAAGAGGCTGGCCTCATAAGAAGTGAAGTGACACCGGCAGAGATCGCTGATGAAATGGAGAAAGAGCGAAGACTGTTTCAGTTGCAGATGTGCGAGGTAAATGCTAACATAAGTTACTTACGTCTTACTTTATACAATTCTCCATAGAGTGCGGCTCTGTGCCTGAAGTTATACAATTACCACGTGCTGTAGCCACCTACATGTAAATGTCAAAGCCCCACTTTTATAAAAAAATTAGGATGTCTTATTATGATTGAAGCCAGCTAGAGGCTGAAATAAACCCAACCCCGTAATCCTAATTTCGGAATAAATTGTTAATCCACATAACGATCTAATAATGGAACGAACGAGTCCACATTAGTTAATAAGTAAAAATGTCTATGAATTTTGGAAACTTTTGTACCCAAATAAGCTAGTTTGTTTATAGAATCAAACTTTTGCTACTTAATATTTTTATAATATTTATATCACCGTATATGAAAAATTTTATAACATGAGGTTGTTGCTCATAATATGCCCTTTTCTTTTTAGATTTAAAATTAGCTTAATCGTAGAACTCGTTGGCCTGGATGATAAAATGAAACGAAAGTATTTTGACCAGTTAGTGCTCTACTGCGTGATTTGTATTTAGTTTTTAGTTCAGCTGGCTACAAGTTATATTCTCTGTACAAAACTGCTCTTATATGTTGTTCTCTGATTGTTTAGCCAGAAATATCTACATTATACGGTTGCATCATATCAGGAAGCTTAACATAATGTATGTCTTCGGTCCGGCGCATTCCGATTTAATCTTCTTTTGGGTAGGTATCAGCGAATGCCGGTGTTTTTAGACCAAGTCGTTTGAGATATTCTTAGAAGAATTTTAATTTAACTTCATATTTGGGATGTTACTACAAGATTAAAACTCTAATCGATTTCATTAACAGCCTCAGGAACTGAAGCTCTAAGAATAACATAAATACAAAAGTTCGTGTGTTGGTTTGCTGTTCTTTACGCAGCAACTTAACAAACCGTCGTTATTAAGTTTAAGTTAATATCCGGACCGTTTTACTTAATAGTGTATCTGCTAGAAATTGTACATTTCCTATGGGAAAGATATGGATAAACCACGAGAGCGAAGCTACGAGGCCAAAATAGTATGAAATATATAAATGGTTCTCAAACTGATTAGTAGTTTATGTGAAAGGAAAATTATCACGATCACGGCATATGCCAATTTTCCCGATATGTATCTTTCCACTTCAGTTACTGCTATATAATCGTTTTAATGCAAGTGTTACCTAATATGACGAAGAAGTTGTAAGGATTAAATCTACTTTTGGCCCCTCGCCGAGCTAAGCCAAAAGGTGTTTAATGATTGCTAGTGAGCAATTTGTGGCTTCACATGCCCCAGTGGTAGGGTTACCATTTGATGCGAAAGCGACCATTTCCTTGTACTTGCTCATTAAAATATTGGTGCTCGCAACTGTCCCCGATTTTTCAGCTATCTAGCTGCATGAATGCACCAAACAAGCTTAAAAAATAATGTTTAGCGGTGTAGCCTACACGCAAAGAAGAAAATAATCAGATATTGACCGCCTTTTGAACTAAAGCTACCGTACCATCCATACCTTCCTCTATTAAATAAATATATAGTTCTATGGATCCTGTATGTCTATATTATTATTACCGTTTTTCCTGAATTAAATAATATTTACATTGCAAAAACACAACCCATTGCGTCTCGACAAGCGAGAGATGAATGGCTTTACTACAAAAGGTGCCTAATCCTGGTCGGTAGTATGTAACACGTCTTCAGAATTTTGGTTCTTGGACATGTTGGTTTCCTCAAATTTTTCTCCAACATCACAGGCAAATAGACAAAAGAAAAAATGGTAAATTTAAAATTGTAATGGTAACCCTACTGGACACCTGTAGGACCAACTTGCCACTGTATTAAGTCACCGGTTATATTCAGTTACTTGTTCTTTTATTTGGCTTCATAATTAACTCACGGTAAATTGGAGCTTGAATTGGGTATTATTTATTCTTATGACAAGTAGCTTGTTGACTTTATATAGAATTGCAGTTATGTTGGGTTTGTTTATTTATTTTATTTTGGGGAATAATGTTTAGGACAGTATTATGGGATGATTTATTGACCAACGTGGTAGAGTACTTCAGCGTGCTGAGTCAAAAACTCATATATATTCTACTGTTATGATAAGTCATGAAGTTATTTTTGTAGATCGTTGTATAAGTGCGTGATAATTCACGCCTAAAGTTTTTTAATATATATGGAAAAAACATAGTTTCGATTTTATCAAGGAAATCTCAATCCATATCCTATATTGAGTTATTATCTTAGAACAAAACCCGATAGTGATATTCATCATTAATTTCCTTTTAGTGGCATTATCTCTTATTTTTCTTGGAGGAGGAAAGCTTTTGTGTGAACAACAAATTTTTTGCCCAATGCCAAATCGTCGGCAGTCTATTAAAGGTTTATTATACGTTTACGTTGTTTTATATTATACGGTTTGTTATATCAACTTCCTTCGTCATTTACATTAGACTAGATTAAACAACTGTCACATACAGCGTATCGTGTTACAAATTGCAGCTATCATTGTATCCCGGAATGCAATTAACAATACGCGTGCAACAATTTTACTGTGACAGTGTTTACGCAACGCAGCCTATGCGTTTACCTACTGGATTAGCTATACTATGTATTTTCTCCGGCCTCCTTCACATTCTTACATTGTCTATTGCCTAATATTGTGGAGCGCCAATGGGCGTCTTTTCCATGGAAGTTTCATCATGGTAAATGGATCAGTTACTTCTCGTTTTCCCTCACTGTTTTGATTACGCACAACGTTTAAAGTTAATACGGTTCTTCTACTATTCGAGTCCCTGGATCAAGAGAACCGGTGTGGTGAAATGATTTTAATTGCGCCTCAAAGAGTCTCCTTTCGTGCACTTGTCTTCGAATTGTTAGTTCTAGGACATGTCGGTTAAAATTACTAAAAAAAAAATTACGGTAAAACAGTACATTGATCTACAATCTATAGTATACAGTAGCGAATCCATCTCGATTTCAACCCACACAATAGCTGCACTCTCTGGCCACTTCGTATTCCGTTAGTCTCTGAGGGCAAAAAGGTCACATGTTCGTTGGCAATGACAATGGTCCACGAACATGTTTTGATGCGTGAGTGATAAATAATCGTTCTCTTTGGAGTTCGGCCAGTGACTTTGAATATTGGTATGTTACGTTTTCGAGTTACAGAGGATTGCATACTGAACAGGTATCGCAGTGCAAGTAAGGCAAAAGAAAGTATCAATTTATAACAGGTCCAACCCAGTATTTACATGAACTTGAATCCACTGCACGGTTAATAGCAATCGATGTTGTCATAGATAAGATGTGAAACCCAATGACTTGAAATGGATAACGACGTATGCTTGCAATAAAGTTTATCACTATTAGAGTTACATTGCTATGAAGATGCATAGCAAAAAAGGTATTTTACGAGCCGTCGCGTCATCAAATTGTATCTGAGCACAATGCCAAACGCTTATACTTCGTGTATTCAGCAACGTATTATCTTTAGCTGTAATGGATGCTCACGCCAAATGGTTGTACAGTTCACGGGCGGTTGCTCAATCTACTAAGACGGATGGCAGTATATCGAATGTACTTACACTTATATATGATATCGAGTGTAGGTGATGCAACCTTGATGTTGTGTGCTCAGCTTTTAGTATGGCCATTAACTGCAATCTGAGATAAACAAGGGATATTGGAAATCGATAAATCTCAAAATTCAACTCAGTGCCAATTGGTACTACGTTGAAAATGAGTTGTTTCCAGTTTAATAGTGAAAAGTACTACGAATCCTTCGCTTCGAGACGTTTAATCTACAAAATAAACATGAGATACTTATTTATTTATTACCCTCATAGTTTAGTGGAACAAATTTAATAAGTGGTGACCACATTCCAGCCTTTTAACAATACTATTTTATAAACCGAGAGCATTGTTCTTCCTATCTTCAACATTATAAACAACTTATTGTCTGAAAGTAGGTTTTGATTGTGCTCCGTTGATTCCATTTCCTGGCAAGATGTTGAAATACACGATGTCATTTACCTTTGCGCGTCCCGCACAGTTTTGTTTCCATCTAAAAATGAGTGCACGTGACAGTAACGACAGAATTTAATGAAAACATTCGTAGACAAAACCCTCGCCTCGGTAGAGTCGTTAACATTAGTAACCTTTGGCATAAACGCGACGCCA
Source organism: Chesias legatella (assembly GCA_947359385.1). Lineage (NCBI taxonomy): Eukaryota > Metazoa > Arthropoda > Insecta > Lepidoptera > Geometridae > Chesias > Chesias legatella. Next base: position 4,204,684 of record OX375765.1, on the reverse strand, counting down.
TTGTGTAGTGCTAAAAAGAAAGCCAAGTCCTGTGGTCGGTGCGGTACGCGCCAGGTCGACGACCGGCCTTGCGCGGCGCAGGGCCGCGGCCGGTCGCGACGCCACGACTGCTTCGCTCTGACCCTCGCTTTGTTCCACGTCTCGACAAATACCTCGCCGTAAACAACCCACGCGTTCCAATACGATACTCTCAAGGTATTAGCTCCCAATCATTCGAAACAGAAGCTTAATAAACAGGCTACCAGCCAAGAAAGTCGGCAAGGTCGCCGCTTTATTATTATTGCACAACTCCGCAATACAAATCGGGATTCTACGCGAACCGCGTGCGCGTGCGTCACCGGGAGTAATTTTAACTCGCGGAAGGACACCGAGTAATCGGTTTGAGTTCTCACAGCACGAGTGTGTGTCGCGGTTGTCCCACGTTATGTTACGGTCTCTGATGGAGCGATGAGAGGTTTGCCCACGCGTCGCGGCGTCGCCCCGTCTGCTCGTTTCGTCCCGTGACGTATTATCACAGATAACTTTGTTCTAGTACCTGATAAAGTTCAACGAAATAAAGACGAAGAAAGGCATCGAGTTGCTGCAACATTTGGTGGAGTACTACCACGCTCAGACGAACTACTTCCAGGACGGTCTGAAGACTATCGAGCACTTCGGCGTGTATGTGGCGGACTTGAGTGTACAGTTGCAGAACATCAGGCAGAACCAGGACGACGAGAGGCGGAGGCTTTTCGAACTGAGGAATATGTTGAGGGCGGCTGCCCCGCAGGACAGAGAGGTGAGCCACTGTTCTATTTGTGTAACACATTTTCTCTAGTTCACTCTGAATCTCACAACACAAGCTATAACAAGCTTAGCTTGATATTCACAGATGAATCTACGTAAATAGTAACTAGGCATAATATTTAATTAGATAATTAACTTTTGTTAACAATTACTATTATTGGCAATAAAAATTATTCTTATTCTAGTTTTGAAGACTCAACTTATCACTGGTTTTCGTTTTCAGTCCAGAATTACTTTACTCGTTTAATTTATTTTGCTATCGATGTGCACGCTAGGGTTTGTAAGAGTTCCGATCATAATTGTATACTTATAAATAGAACACGACTAATATACAGGGTGTGGCGTAATGAGTGGATAATAGGGTACCTGCGGGTAGGGGCCATTGTGGCGGTTCAGAAAAATATTTGTTATGCTCAGTAAAAGTGCCTCGGTTTTCGAGATATTCGACATTTTCGAAGCAAGTAAGCAAGTAAAATTTTAGTGAAATCTTATTTTAAAAACATAACTGTGCTTGTGTTATAAAAATAATAGTTTCCATTCGATAGCACATCTATCCAAGAATACTATCCAAAAAACAGATAGAAAAAAAAAAATCATTTGCAGTCTGGGCGCCAAAAATAGTGACGAAGGGTGAAATATTTCGTAAATTTCGAAAATGTCGAATATCTCGAAAACCGAGGCACTTTTACTGAGCATAACAAATATTTTTCTGAACCGCCACAATGGCCCCTACCCGCAGGTACCCTATTATCCACTCATTACGCCACACCCTGTATATAAGTAGTGATTCTTGATCTTTGCGTAAGTGTAGGCAGAGCCTCAGCCTGTAAATCACATTATCGACATGAGTCGATGATGAAGGAGATTTATCGGATACATATCTACTGTATCTACTTTCTACTCTACTATTAACTACAAAAAGGATCTAACTACTTACTATTTAAAATACTCTGCGCTAGGTTTAGCTCGATCTTCGCCAATTTCGGGATAACAATATTTAATTATTAATGTGATGATAAAGGCAAATGTCTTCGGCAGTGTTACGTGTAAGGTTTCAGCAACTGCCCACAGATGTATGTTTAATCCGCACCTTCACTACCTAATGTATGTTATCATATGTATTTGTGTATAATTATATATATATTGCAGTTAGTTCATATTTTATCCTATTTGTTTTTATTTCATAACTTTGATGACACTGTCCATTATTATCAGCTAAACCATTCCATCCGAAGGTTGTCTGGTAGAAAGCGATAAGCCCGCCCATTGATCATTTCCTTTATTTTTTTGGAATAGGTTAGTTTAAAAATGTAAATATTTAGTAAAGGTGTTATGCACAATAAATAGTTTATCTGTCTATCTTCAAACGCAGTAAAACATGTTGAAACACATTTCCAGGTGACGTCAGCAGTCGGCGGCTACTCCCTCCACCAGCTCCAGGGAGACAAGCAGCACGGGGTCACCCGAAGTGGTTATTTACTCAAGAAGTCCGAAGGGAAAGTCCGGAGAGTTTGGCAGAAGCGACGATGTCGGGTCACAGCCGAAGGTTTCCTGGACATATTCCACGCTGATGAGAACAAGACTCCGGCCCGAGTGAACCTGCTCACATGTCAGATTAAAGTGGCCGCCGACGATAAGAGGGCGTTCGATCTAGTCTCATGTGAGTGTTGCAATGACCGTAAAAGGGAACAGGGCCAATGATATTGGCATCACCAACATATGTGTATCTTATAATAATAGTGTTTTGAATCAACAGCACATAGAAAAATTTACAAAATTCAGAATTTATGACTAAAAACTTAACGCCAATTACAGACTTTCACTATGTATATATATATTTAAGGGCTTCAGTCGCTACAAGCTAAACTCTAAACAAACAAAAAATATGGCAAAGTTAAGGTAATTACAATGTAGATGATGATGATTAAAACGGTTAATAAAAAAAGGTCATAAGGAATAAGATGGATAAGATGGAAGTTGCAAATACACTTTAAGCCCAGTGCTCTGTATCCGATCAAATCGAAAAATTACCTAACAAACTGCTAAGAATTGGATTAGCTTGCTTGTTTTGTAGATTTGCCCTTTTTATTATTTTTTCCATTTACCTAATGTGAGCAATTCAGAGGTTCATGAACCATGTGTAACAAATCCGTGACTCAAGATATATTGATCCTCAAAACAAGCTTGTTTAAAAGTTATTTGTGCAGAGTTTTGATAAGGTACTTGTATATTTACAGCAGAATGGTCTTCGTATTTTGTTTACCAATATGGAAATTACCATAATTTGGACGTCTCGCAAATCAAATAACTTGTGAAGTCGTGATCTCGACATTTTGATGTTATGTTAGTTTTTTTTTTTTTTTATGTGTTACAGTTACGGAACGAGCCGACGGCCCACCTGGTGTTAAGTGGTAACCTCTGCCCATAACAACCGATGCGACTTGGGTCCTCCCTTACTAGGTACGACAAGACCCAAGTCGCATCGTATGCGCCCGTAACCCTGAGACGTGTAGGTGGAATGTCTCATGTGCCTGTAATTTCACCGGCAACCACACCTTTCAAACCGGAACACAGTAACGCGAACGCGTTACCACTTGGCAACAGAAATGGGCATGGTGGCAGTACTTCCCCGGACGAACTTGGCGAGAGTTCTACTGCTCTTAGATGTTTTTAATAATTAATTGAGTTGAACAAAAATTATATTGTTTGCATGTGATGGATTCATTTTTATTGTGAAGTTTTCCATGAAAAATTGACATTTTTTCTACAAAAATATTCGGCCTGAACAAGCATGTTTTTTTTTAAACTGTTCGAAAGTGTCATATTTTGTTAGGCTACTCGATCAGATTTGTAGATATCTTATTCGGCTATTGTGATCAAACTAATTCAGAATAAAATATTTTTTCTTTATTTCCATTTTACTTATCGTTTGGACGTTTGAAAATTAGATTAAATTTGCATAAGCGCCAGCAACGTGTCTAGAAGCATCCTAAGGATATTACATGCATGTGTCAAATTACAGTGACTTTCCACTGATCACTGAGTTTACGTTACTAAGAACGTTTTCCACCCCTAACCAACCCAGGGGATGAATTAAAGCAGAAACACCCCAGGGCCTAGCCTCATGTTGTAGCTAATTGATTCCCACCGAGCTTTTTCATCATCTCGATATTCTAACGTATATTTTCAGATAACCGTACGTACCACTTTCAAGCCGAAGACGAGAGCGAACAACGCGCTTGGACATCCGTTCTCGTGAACTGCAAAGAAGGCGCGCTGATGCGGGCGTTCCAAGAGAGCAACGACAATGGACACTCGTTATTGGACCTACAGCGGTCCATAATACGCGCGGTGCGAGCTATGCCCGGCAACCAAGTGTGTGCTGACTGCGGATCTACTAACGGTGAGTAGAGTTTGATTCTCATTTGATCGCTCTGATTCTCTGACAGAGAGCATGAGTCTGTATAGTTTGGCGACTGTTAAAGTTCTATGCACTTTCTATTCTATTCGAGTCACTGGTTTTCTCCAACCAGTGTGGTGAAAGAATTGTAAGTCCGCCTCAAAGAGGCTCCTTTCGTGCACTTGACACATGTCTTCGATTTTAAAAAGGGGCTCCTTGAGACGCACTTAAACTTGATGCTTGCGACACAGTAATTTACTCCTGCAAGCATCATCGCGTCTCTATTTAATATGTATAATAATAATAAATAAATAATGGTGGACATCTCAGACAACGCCATCTAGCTCCAAAGTAAGCTAAGCATAGCTTGTAGCATGGGAACCAGACAACTAATATAATACTTATATACTTTTTTTTTTGTAAATACATAAGTACATATAATACATATTAACACCCAGACACAGAACAAACATCAATTTTACAAATGTCACATAAATGTTTGTTATGATTGGGGATCGAACCCACGACCTACGGCGCACATTACAGCGTATATTGTTACTGTTCCAAATAAATAAACATTATTGTTGTTATTATTTTTAAACCACACTTTGTGTCTGTGCCTGTGTCTGTGTAAACCACATTATTTCTCCACACTGGTTCGAGAGAGCCAGTATTTCGACTAGTAGTAATGTCGTTTAGTAGTAAATAATAGTATTGTGATACAGACATCCTTAGTTTGAGGACATTGCCTGTTAAGTTTAATTTTCGTACTTTATTTCAGACCCCACCTGGCTGTCAACAAACTTTGGTGTCATAGTGTGCATAGAATGTTCGGGCAGCCATCGTGAGCTAGGCGTACATATATCACGAATACAATCCCTTACGTTAGACCGGCTCAGCACGTCCCAGCTGCTGTTAGCGAGGCATCTAGGGAACCAAATGTTCAATGAGGTCATGGAGAACACTCTCGACGAACGGGAGAAACTAACGCCTGAAAGTACCATGTAAGTTTACCCCGAAGTATCATCCCGTGGACTACTCCACCAGTCAACAGTTCGTCCCGGACGGTTGGGTTGAGCATAAATTTTTAACACGTTTATGTTGTTTACTTCTGTAAAAGTTTGGTGTAGATAAAAATATTGGCGGACAACTCACACAGCGCCATCTAGCCCCAAACTAAGCATAATAATAATATTGTGGCTTTTTACACAGCGTCATCTAGCACCAAAGTAAGCTAATCATAGCTTGTATTATGCGAACCAGACAACTCATACAATACATTTATACTTTTTTGTAAATAATACATATTAACACCCAGACAAAGAACAAACAAATTCGTCACACAAATGTTTGCCCTTGGGAATCGAACCCACGACCTACAGCTCAGAAGACAGCGTTACTACCAACCGAGCTATAAGGCAAGTTAATAATAATTTGTTGTACAACACTACTATATCCCCAGGGAAGAACGTCTGAGGTTCATCCGTGAGAAGTACGTGTTGAGAGCGTACGCGGCGCGCACGTGTTGCGACGCGGCCGAGCGCCAGTCCGAGGTGGAGCACGCGGTCAATAACGGACACGTACAAAACCTGCTGCAGGCGTACGCGGAGGGCGCCGACCTCGCGGCTCCCTTACCTTCCTCGGTTAGTCACCATACACTCATACACTCATACAGTCATACAGTCGCCTTCTCCACTTGTCTCATATGTTTCATTTCACCGGAAACCACAACTTTCAAACAGTAACGTGAATACTGCTTGGCAGTAGAAATGGGTATGGCACCTGTGCTGAGATTCCGCCCAGCCAACTTAGATTTGCTACAACTAGAGCAATCATTTGCTGGCTGCATTTCGCATCAGTCCGTTTACAAAAAAACAACCCACTTAAACTGTAGAAAATAAATTTTATTAATTAACTAGCTGTTGCCCGCGACTTCGTCCGCGTGGAATTCGGTTTTATCACGCACTCGTATTTTACCCCTCGGAAAAGTAGCCTAAGTTACTCCTTGTTACATCAGTTATCTGTCAGTGAAAGTCCCGTCAAAATCGGTCCAGCCATATCAGATTTTATAGTGACTTGTATTCTCTTTGACGTTTTATGTCACGTCACACGGGAACGCGGTCTTCCCCATGGAGGGTCGGATAGGGTTTGAACAGGCGTCAAACTTATCGATAAGTACGCGTGACCTTATGTTTTGAATATTGACGTTTCCAAGCCATTTCTTTATGAATTCTATGGAAATAAAGTTTTTGACTTTGACTTTGACTTTGAACGGGATAAAAAGTATTCTATGTGCGTCTCCTGGTTCTAAGCTATCTCCCCACCAATTTTCAGCCAAATCGGTTTAGCCGTTCTTAAGTTATAAATAGTGTAACTAACACGACTTCCTTTTATAGATATAGATATAGATAATATCAGTTTTTATGGGAAATCTATAATGGTTGACACTTCTAAAATGAGGAGGATAATTCATAAATCCCTGTTTACTGTAATAAATACATAAATACCCAACATAACGTAACTACTTATTAATGGACTATCTTGCTTTATAGGTTTATCACTGAAATTGGTATCCATAATCACATAATTTCATTTCCAGGATTGCGGAGAAACAGCACTCCACCTAGCCATATCCCGGGAACTAGGAGACGGGTCATGTCTCCACATAGTCGATTTTCTAGTCCAAAACGGAGGTGCTGCCCTCCTAGACAAGGCGACCACTACTGGCATGACCGCCTTGCATCTCTGCGCGGCCACCGACAGAACTGAACCGATGAAACTGTTGCTCAAAGCGGGGGCGGACGCGAACACCAAAGACGGCAGTGGACGAACACCTTTACAGATCGCCAGGCAGCTGGGACACTTGGGCTGTCAAGAGCTGGTGATTATTATTCCTTTTCTATAACTGTAAGAGCAGTAGAACTCACGCCAAGTTCGTCCGGGGAAGTACATGGTAATGCAGTGACGTATTCGCGTTGTGTTCCGGTTTGAAAGGTGTGGTTGCCGTTGAAATTACAGGCACATGAGACATTCTTCACCCACACGTCTCAGAGTTAGTTCTCAGAGCATACGATGGGACTTGGGTCTTGTCGTACCTAGTAGGAGAAGACCCAAGTCGTACCGGTTGTTATGGGCAGAGTTTACCACTTGATATCAGGTGGGCTGACGGCTCGTCCCTTACTGTATCACATAAACTGATTTGACCACCTAGTCTGGTTTCAATCCAAAAGGCAGCGTTTCAAATGCGGAGAACCCGGTACGAGTAGCATGAGTTTTTAGCTTGAAAAATGTGTGCGTAATACCACGTTCTACAAACACAAAATATTTTGAGAAAATTAGCATGTTCTGTACCAGTAGAAGCTACAGCGCAGAAGGCAATTACTACCAACTGAGCTTAATTACTTACTAACTTACTCGACCAAATTTTTGGTGTTCAGACACGTTTACCTACTAAATTACTCGCTGCTAGACTAAAACACAGGCCTAGCTAGTCCGAACTAGGCTAGGCCAGTCAGTTATCCGAGTAATTATTACTAACCACTTGTTTCGGTAATGAACATTTCGTATTTTGTTCACAGTTAGAAAGCGTAGACAAGAGAGAGAAGAGTGTATTCGAAAACATCAATATCGAGTGGAATCTGTCCCACGACGATGGATCCACGGATTTCTCCGATGACGAGACAGTTATCGATGAAAGGGTAAGTTTAGTACTTCATTAGTTTCATACTAATTTGTAGTGAATAATAAATAAATATTTCGATAATCTAAGATATGTACTTTCAAGTATTAGGGATCTTCTTTTATGTATGGAGATAGATATCTATCTTAAATGGTCTTTATCTCCCGTAGTGCATGTTATTGGGTTCAATACGTTAGGAAATTCATAATAACTTCTTTCACTTGGGCTTTGTTCTTCGTAACATACAAAGATCAGTGGTTTGGATTTGTTATACTTGATGGGAATGTGTGATTGTCTGTACATTCTGATTGAGAATTATAATTGGTTCAGTGTATCCTTAATGTTGTCTCTTACCATTTGTCACGTCTACGTTCCCACGATAGTGGAAGGTGAATAGTAGTCCTCTGAGGCATACTGCCATCCTTCAGGGGATAGAAAGTAATCTATATATATTATATTCTGCTGAAAAAATTGTTTTACTGCCATTGGGAATTATTATAAATGATTAGAAGTGCAATTGATTGGGAATTCTATTATCCAATTTTGTTTTTAATTGACCTTCGACCTAATAGTATCCATTTTTGTTGTATTTTTTTATATAGTGGTAGTAGAAGCATTTATTTTTAAAGCATGATGTTACATACTCTTACATCGTATTGCATGTTTTCTGTGTAACCTACCAAATTTTTATGAATTTAGATTATTAAGTAGAAATATGCATCTTTTTTTCTACTCATTTTTCTTGTTCTCTCTTAATTCCTTTGTTGTAGAATTATTATTGGAACTAGATAGATCATTAACATTTAGTTTAAAAATAGTTAAATAAATTCTGTACAAACTAACGATTCTTCCCAAACGCATATGAGAGAAACAAGGCAAGTCGGCATGTATTAACTAGCGTAACAAAATGTATCACTCAACAAATTTCTTTCAGATATTCATGGATTGGTTTTCAAAATTGCAGCAAAACGGTAGCGTTACCCCGGAGAAGAAGTGTCCTAGATCCCGCCCCCCCTCGTACGCCGGGGGGGTGCACGAGAGGCCGGCGACCGGGGGGGGTGAGTCGCCCGTTCTGAGATCTCGCTCGTCGACTTGCGACTCGTTGCACCACGCACCACCAACACCCACCACTCTGCCGAGGAAACCTAACGTTTGTAAGTTGATTTTGTTTTCAGGTCACTAAAGCAGGTTTTCACTTGGAAAAAAAGAAAAGCTTTTTTTTAATATGTATCTTTCATTTTTAGAGAAAGTTTTACGTGTAGTGTCTGTATTGTCATCTAGAACTGCAGCATATACCCTTCTCAATAAATACTCATTTCGGTTTTTTGATGCGAGCAATTGACTCATCTGATGCTAATCGTCATTACCTGCTCATAACGACAGCTGTACAACGGATTCATACAAGTACAAGAATTGAAAATGGAACCGCTTCCTGTTTTTCTTCATATAAAGGGCACCTATACCGCAGTACAGCTATGCGGTACTTGACAGTATCTCCCTGGACAAACGCTGTATAGGTCCACATACAGATTTTTTTTTACAGTTCTTTAAAATCATTTACACTAAACAGTGTGTCCTTTTATACATTTAACTTGAAATAACATGGTCCTACTGTTATGAAAAATCATTCACATGGTACATATATTTTCCTTCAGATAACATAGGCAGCCTGAAAAAGCGCGCCGCCCCGCTGCCGCCGGGGGTGGCGCTGTCTCACCCCGCACACCCCGCGCCGCACCCCCGCTCCACACCCTCGCCCTCGGCGGACAGCGCCAGATCATTGCACGGTAACATACCGCTTCTACATTTTCATAACCTTTCTGTTTACTCTACAAGGAAAGGCCTGAGGGTGTTTGTTAGAGCCATAGTGAGCGTGGTGATCCAGTACCGACCCAAGTTTCGATCCGAAGGTCGCTGGTTCAAATTCCGACAATTCGGATTGAAACTCGGGGTCGGTGCACCAATGAAAAGTTTTTTCGCTTTTGATATTTTTTTCAAAACGGTGAAGGATAACACCGTTAAGGGACCGATATGTACAGAACCATAAATTCTAAGGCATGTGTCAAGTGCACGAAAGGTGCCTCGTTGAGGCGCACTTATAATCCTTTCACCACACTGGTTTAGAACTAGTGACTCTACTAGTAGTTAGCATATATTTTAGACCTTGTCTCATTTTCCTCGTCAGTCCGACCAATCTAAAATCCCCTAAAAACATCTGTCTTTTGTATTAATGTCGTCAACCACTCAGTCATCGTAGCGGCCAGTAAGTAGCTAAGTAGATTCAATGGAGTCCACGACAGTAATTATTACAAATACAAATTATTTATTGTGAAACGCAGGTGATAGGGTGATAAGTGGTTACTATTTCGTATTACTCATGGGTAAAGTTTACCACTTAACACCAAGTGGGCCTGCTCGATCGGTAACTTAATCACATAAGAAAACATTTGAATGTAACTTAATATTTGATAAGTTATTGTGTGTGCGTAGTATCGAGCGGCGTAGTGAAAGTGCGGCCCCAGCAGCCGCCGCCGACGCCGCCGCCCGGCGCGATGCACAACGGTGCACACCGGGATGAACCCACACCGCCGCCTAGAAAGGTATCTAATTATTTATTTGTAAACATTTCACTACATCTAGCCCCAAAGTAAGCTAATATAGCTTGTATCGTGGGAACCAGATAATGGATAAAATTTTTGTCTCATTATCCACTCGATTATTTGTATTGCGTAGTTGGTTACAGTTCCGACGACTAATCTAGCAACACTGTAATTCCTGTACTGTTTTTTATTTTATAATGTTATTGTTGTAGAGATTACCACTTAACACCAGGTGGGGCATCAGCTCGTTCCGTAACTTTAACACATAAAAAATATCATGGAACGAGCTGATGGCCCCCTTGATGTTAAGTGGTAAATCGCATCGTATGCTCCCGTAACTCAGAGAGTGAAGGTGGAATGTCTCATGTGCCTGTAATTTCATCGGCGACCACACCTTTCAAACCGGCACACAGTACAGCTAATGCACTACTGCTTGGTGGCAGAAATGGGCATGATGTCAGTACTTCCCCGGACGAACTTGGCAAAGTTCTACTGCTACTGCACTGCAAAAGGTTATCTCTCTTACCAGGAGACAAGGAAAGAGATACATACGGTGGTAGGGATTTTGGTGATGGCCCGTATAATCTGGCCCGTTGCTAACTTCATATATAAAGATTCACCGCCGTAACTGGTTGAACATTTACGGTTATTATATGGATGGATATTTCAAGATGTCCACTCATACTGAGTATATAGCCATCATCAATAAGCATTTTTACGAAGGAGAATAAAGTGTAATTATTTTATAAAATACTACAATCTAGGAAACTGATATGAGCATTTGAGTTTTTCATGGAGAAAATGGACAATATAGTCATTTAGCGCCACAACATAATGACGCAGTATACTATGATTTGGCATAAAAGGCAACAACTCCATTTGTATTTTGTCAGAAACTTATCTTGAGATCAGTGAATAAACTGTGGGGGCGACCAGGTGACCAAAATGAAAGGTTTCTTTGTACAAGATAAATTACTTTTGATACAATGACGAATGGTTACCATTGGTTAGTACAAACCAATTATTTCCAGTATGTTGATAAATGGAAACAGAATGAAATAGGTTCCATTCATACTTCTGTGTATAATAGCGACTAACATAAAAAAGGGTAATTTGTTTTTGCTTCAGAAGAAAAATAGATTGCACCTGGATATGGCGAAAGCGAAACTGAAAAGGGTAACAGAGCAATTAGTGTATGCGCTTACCCATGTTTGAGTTACTCCCCACTAATATTGTTTCAACCTACCCTACCTTTGTCGAGGGATTTCCAAATCCGATAGAAACATCGTGAGCTTCAATGCTCTATTTCGTGTTGTCAATAAAGCACATCTCAGTATAAACAACTCTTGCCTAGAAAAATAGACGCTTTTCGATGCTTCTAATAAATATTCTAAATATATTTATTGTTTATTAAGTTCTATTTGATGATTATTACTAATAGCCCTCCATATGCTGAAAATTTTAACACTTAAACAGTAATTCATAACTGCATGGATTACATTCATAATATGTATGCTTTGCTACTAAAACTAATATTTTGCTCACTTTCGTTCTAATACTGTTTTCACGTGGAATAATATACTGCATGATTTTTTCGTTTGTTTATTTTCTTTGTTGTTTTATGCATTGTAATTGTTGTTTCAAATGGCAAAATAGATTTTACTCTGAAGTAGGCGTTGATATTTTACTAAATATCTAGATAGTAGACTAAGCATAAGCTTTTTATTTATTTACAATTGTGCTGCCTCGATAATAGAAATTAGGATAGTTGTAGGTCACGTAGAACGAGAAATAATAATGATTAAAGTATCATGTAAGCATATTTCTGATAATGAAAAAAACATTGATCCAGCCCAATGGATTATCCATTGAATTACACAACGATGGGTTGGAAAATTAAAAGGTGATCTTAACTTGTAACTAACTTAAATGTTAAATACACAGTTGTGAAGTAAAGATTTGTGTGTCTACTAAGTTTGGGAAAAGGTTCACACACTGATTCTGTTGCAACAATCAAGTTTATCTCTCATTTCGAATATCTGTCAAACGTGGCAGCTAAAGATAATTTTGAAATTATATTGACGGAATGTCTCGTCCTATTTATTACTAAGGCCAGTAATAACAACTGGAATACATGAATATTAATATAATAGAGATCCTCATATGTGATATTGTTCACGGTATCCAGGAGTGTTGTAGTCAAGAGTCGTCGTTGGAGCTGTGCGAAGTGGCGGACTGTTCGGAGGACAGCCGACTGCAGGTGTCGTGCGACACGACGCGGTCGCGCGACCGCTCGCGACGCAGCGATACACGGTCGCTCGACACCTCTAGCGTGCACTCGCGTTCCCCCTCCGCATCCATCACTATGGTAAACTTTTATACTATTAGCTAGCAGCGCACCGCGGGAACACTGCACTTTTCCGGGAATAAAAGTAGCCTATATATTAATTCAGGATATAAGCTCCGTTCAGCCGTTTGAGCGTGTAGAAGTAACAAACATAAACACATACAAACTTTCACTTTTATAATAAATAAATATTGGTGGACATTTCACACATCGTCATGTATCCCCCAAATTAAACATAGCTTGTACTATGGGAACCAGATGACTGATAGAATACATATATATACTTTTTTTTTATAAATACATACATATTAACACCCAGACACAGAACAAACATCAATGCTCTTCACAGAAATGTTTGTCCTGGGTGGGAATCGAACCCTACCAGCTCAGAACGTAGAGTTACTAACCAACTGAGTTGCGAGGCCAATCAAATACATGTTTTCAAAATGCAGTCTCGATTCAGACTGGGTAAAGTTATAACAGAAATGTACAAACTATTATCTCAATTATTATAATGTCTTCCGCAAATTTAACTAATTATACTTTTTCTTTAATCTGTGAATGTTTCTGTGTGTCTCCTCAGATGGGTGGCATCAGGCGGTGTCGCGCTCTGTACGACTGCTCCGCTGACAACGAGGACGAGCTATCGTTCAGAGAGGGAGAGGTGATAGTGGTTATCAACGAGAGAACAGAGGACGACAACTGGATGGAGGGACAGGTGGAAGGCACGGCCCGCCGCGGCATGTTCCCCGTCTCCTTCGTACACATGCTGCCCGACTAGGAGGGAGCGAAACAGCGTATTAAACGGCCATTACTGTTGCAGCGATCTGAACACCCCGAGAGTAGCAGTCATGTACTCGGTGAACTCATACATATGAAGTGAGTTACTCGTAGATTTTTTGATGGTGGCGACGTTCAGACCTGTGTAAAGCGATCGGCTTTCATTTGTTCTCTTGAGCTTATTTTCAATAGAATTTTACAATCGCACAATATACAAAACTGGATCACTTTTGGAACTTATCTTGTTGTTCAAGTTTAAACAGTTGTTGAAGTAACCTCTTGCTAAAATAAAAGTCAGCTTTCAACTTAACATGGTTTTTGCACAAACATTGTATACACAGAGTTTTTAGTCATAAAGTATTGCACTGGAATCTTGTTAACAGACGTTTCCACCTATAGGATCCGATACATATAACTGTTTCATATTGGAGATAATATTATAACCACACAAATGACTTTCTTTTAAGACGAGACAAAATCAATTATATAAAATAATATGTATATTGAAAAAGCGCAAGCAATTTTTTTATTTTTTTTTTTCTTGTACACTTTTATGCACAAATTTCGGGGACAAATGCTGTATTTCACAAAATATCGGATACGTAGAAACGTCTGCTGTCACTTATACGGTAGCAAGTTGATAAGTATTCAATCGAATCAAATCAAAATTTAGGTGTATACAAAAGCCTAACACAAAAAAAAAACTAGAAAATAAAAGTATTCTACTTAACGCTGTTTTGAAGCCACGTTTATTGTTATTATGATAAGTTTTATCACTGAAAAATTGTTTTATACAAATTTTAATACTCAAAAATTTAACCATTCCACATTTGGAAATTTGTACACGAAATTGAACACATGAAGTTTTTATTAATTTATTGTTCTATCAAAATTGGAGATTAGCAGTCTTTAGCTATGAATTAATAACACCAATTATATAAGGTTTGCCAGTAGATTGTCCGTCCGTAGGCGGATTTTTACATATTTTTCCTCATTATCTTCAGTATGCTGCGTATACGTTACTTTATAACTTGGAAGTTTAATGTGACACGTTACGATTTCGTTCATAATGTGTAAAACTTAATAGATTCTATTAATAATAAATGTTTCCCATTCCTGTCGGTTAAAATTCCAACGTGTAAATTCCCTTAGTGTGTGTTAGCTCAATAATGATTTGCCAAAAAGTATATGTGATCAGTAGATGAGATGTAGATATTTTATTGACATACGCTATCGGACCAGTATCTTAAGACAAATGTCTCCCGACGGACGGTAATTTTATGTATCGCAATAAAATCGTCACAGCTCACTTGTGGTAACTCTGCCTTCTGCGCACAACAATTGTGTGTGGAACATATGTTTGTCATGTGTTCAGTGGGTATTACATATTAACACCCAACAATATACTTTTTTGTATGTTAAATACATACAAAAAGTGTATAATATGTATTCTAACAATTGTCTGGTTTCTATAATATAAGCAGTGCTTAGTTTGGGGCTAGATGGTGTGAAAATGTCCACCAATATTTATTATTATAATTATTATGAAAAAGCTTTTATCAGTTATTCGTATTGGTGATATAATTTGTTTTATCGGGGAAGACATTTGTCTAAGAGTTTGATTGTTGAATTTGTAGTGAGTAATGAGGTGTCTTAGATTGTTGGTGCATGCTGTCGAGATGTGTTTGAGCGAGACTATAGGCCGAAAATACTTCTACGAAATGTAATTATTTTAATATATAACATTTTACGTTTCATTGTTTCACGGACCAAAGACAGTCTTATAGCCTCGCTTAGTATTCAAAATTGTTGTTCATCCTAAAATTTTATCAATTACAAATTTAATATAATAGCGGTAGATATTTGCAAACTCTTTGTGCGTATTTGGGTCAGATAATCTAAATATCTCACGATCAGTATTTAAATTAAATAAATAATAATGCTCTAAACATTCCCAAGTTAGTAATGTTTGTGTACCTTTGTATGTATATTTTGTTTGTCTTAGTTTCATTGTATTTATAGCTTGTAAGCAATAATTGTTACTGAATTGACATTGTAAAGTTACCTAACTAACGCGCGTGTTGCCATATAAGTAGTATTATCCGCGGATCATTGTTTTATAATCAAAACTTATGTCTAGTTGAGTATTGCTCATTTGCGTTTTGAAGTATGGGGTAAAATTACTCGAAGGTAATCAAGCAATTATGTGGTTTATGACCTTGCAAATAGGTTTGAGATTTATAATTCAGCTATATATATATTATGTATATAATATAGTCCCATATGAGAAGAAGAAGTACTTATCACGTTTTGTGTGTTGTTGTGGTATGTTTTTAACCGTATCATTTGCCTACATGCATTGTTACATAGAAATAAAAATTTTGTTTCACAAGCTACAAAATAATTGATGAAATTCTACATTGAGTGCAATTGGTTACCGGTGAAATTACAGGCACATGAGACACTCTACCTTTCACGTCTTAGAGTTACAGGCACATACAATGCAACTTGAGTCTGTACATAGGTGGTACCCAAGTCATATTGCTTGTTATGGGCATAGGTTACCACTTATTACCGGCTGGATAATCAGCTTCTTCCGTAACTGTTATATAAAAAATATGTATATTATGTTTCCTCATACCAATACATACCATCTAAAACAAACTTCGATAGCAAAATGTTGCCATGAAGCAGAGCTGTAAATAATAAATACTTTAACTATTAGTTTGTAGGTATCTCATAGAATATTATACCTAACTTATGTTTATTTAATTTGTTACGAAAAATCACTGAATAGAGGTGTGTTTCAAAAGCTCATAAAAAAGCATATTTATTAATATATTTGTAAAATGTATGTTATTGTGATGATGTATCTAATGCCATTTTAGCCTGTCGATTAGTTTACTTTGTAAAATAATATGTAACCAAATGAAGCTAATAACGTTAGTTGTTTTATTCTTTGTAGTTGAAATAGGTTTTTTTTCTATTGTACCTATTATGTGGCGAAAATGTATGAATTTATTAATACACATCACTTGGATGTCTATATCTGAAGTTTTCCTTTACTATCCCATCGACTCATGTTAAGTTAAATACCAAAGGAGGCGGTTACTTTGACGACCTTTTAGGATCTAAGCATCCGAATATTTGCGCGATGCGGGCGGCGGTGAAATAAATCAAGCTCATTACAAAAAAAAATAAGCTCGTAAATGAAATGCATGTCGCTTGTCGTAAAAAAAGCACTAAAGAACAAGGTGGGAAAAATTAGCGACGAGTGTAAAATATTTTTTCGAAAATAGTTTACCACCGTTTGAACTAAACTAACATGCATCCTTTTCGCTAAACTTGACAACGTTTACGATGTAAAATAATGTTCAAATCAGGAACTAATAATGAGGAACATATTTTACTAATTTATTTTTGTTATTAACATGGCAATTTCACCTTAATCCAGTACCTATGGTTTCTTGCTTATGACGTCACTCGCCGTATCCATCTATTAGAACAGAGTAGTGTAGATAAGATACCACGGCAGGTATACATAATAATTTACCAGTGGGCTGTCATCCGGCTCGTTCAGAAACTGTGTAACAGAAAAACTGAGTGAATGCAAAGCAATGCCACTCATGAAATGTCAGTGGATGTGCGATTGCTACATTACTGTCAAGTCAATGTCAATTTGCACTCGAGCAATTGACATTTGTGTGTTCCGAAATGCAGCATAATCCCTATTGGCTCTGTGTGTCCGTTGAGTAGTCATTCTTGGTTTACTTTAATGCGTTTACGCTACGATGGCAATTTAAATTTAGACGTGACTGCTCACTAGCGCGGTGCTCTGCGCTCTCAATAGCCATTACGAAATGACATCGTACTGATAATACGTAACTCAAATAATCAAGATCGGAACGAATTAGCGTTCATATTTCCTACAGCGCTTTTGACGCAATACGGAACGCGCCCGTTCTCGACTCGAAAAAATCAAAACAAAAACAAAAATTATGTGAGAAAACGAACGTGACGAAACATATTTAGTACATTTCTTGCATTGTTTATCATATATTGGGAGAATGGTTTATCATGAGTTTATCTTTCCTGCCTTTAGATAAATTCGTCATTTTAAAAATGTCTGTTTATGTGATGTAATTTTAAATGTTATCATGATGATAAGATCCTTCTGTAGGTAAAGTTCAAAAGTCGCTTTTCGCTGTAAAACACAATTTTCTCGTTAAAAGACCACAATGGTTTCTCGGCAGAGAGTATTTGATCTATTCAGGTCAATAAATGTGGCATCGTAAGTATTAATTTTGTGGGTCATAATAATTTTATGTTACACTATTCAAAATTAATTGAAGGCAATAGGCTCATATCTCTATTATGTATATCAGTTGGATTTATTTTAAGCAATTGCAGCTATTTCCTTCAGTCAGAGTTTGATTGTGCCTTGGATCCAGTTAATAAGATATTGCCTCATTATTTAGTGCCTATTGTAGTTATAGAAAGGAGTAATTTATTCCCTTTTCATAGGTGTCAATGCCCCGCTCATGGCTATAGAGGAAACATACATGTTTCCAATGCGACTCCACTGAAGGATTACGCTTTTGAAGTAAGTAGTACTTAATTACCAAATTCCTAGACTTGTCTTGGATCTATTTCACTCATAAACCAGTGTTTATTTATTTTATTTATCATTCGGATGACTATAAGTCAGTTGGTAGTATGTAATATAAATAATACCTACTATTTGATTATAAACTGAATTATTAATTAAGGCATTGTTAACACTGACAAACATGGGCAGTGAAATTATATATATGAAATCAAATTAAATTAGTAGTAGTCTAACTGCAAACATGGTTAAGTTAGTTTATGATTGGATGTGCTTGTGATCGAAATTAATAGATCTTATGGGTTAAGATATTTATTTCTCATACATAACTTACAAATTCACTTATTGAGAACATAAAGCTAATATAATAATGTGCCGTTAAGTGTAGTTACAAGTTAAAGTAATTGATATAGAACACAAAAACCACTACTTGCTACTTGCTTTAATACTCATTTGTTAGATATAGTAATTAGTGAAATAATTGAAATTCAGATAAAATGTTCAACCATACGCTATGGACTGGGGGTGACACGAGAAGTGGGAGCAGACTTGGCCAACATGCAGGTCAAGAGTGTGTGCGTCATGACTGACCCTAATGTGGTCAAACTTAAGTCCATGAACACAGTCTTGGATTCACTGACAAAGAATGGAATAAACTATAAAGTTTATGACAAAGTCAGTGTTGAGCCTACTGATACCAGGTAACTATGCCAAACTTGGCTAAGCAATTTTCTTACTGAGAATAAGCCCGTCTCTTCTTATAAGTTGATACAGTAAAGTATTAGGACTAATAAGTTGAGGTAACTTTCCAGTTTTTTATTAATTTTGATGTATAATAATCACCCTGTTTATAACAGATGACTTACTTGTGAGAAAACATATATGTACTGAGTTATATGCGGAAAAGCTACTGTAGTGAAAAACTCAACACTAGTCACATCTGTTTCCAGGAGAGTGCAACCCAACATTGAAACAAATCAACGCTGTTGCGGCTCAGTGAAACCTTTTTGAAAAACCTTTGGAAAACTAACTTTGGGAAAGAATTTTTCATTAACCCATTTTTCTGCTCCGCTTTAAGAGTCCTTTGGAATAATCCTGAATTTTGGCTAGTCATATAAACAAACATTTTATATTGTTTCTGCCAAAACCAAATATTTATAGATTAAATTTAATAGTTTAATGTCTGTGGCATAATTTCCATAGCTATTTACTTTAATTCTATATAGGTTTCAATACAAAACTTAAATTTGTTGTATCTATCTATCTATCTATCTATTTATCTCCTAATCTCTAAATTTACAATTTTCAGTTTGAAAGATGCAGCAAAGTTTGCACAAGAAGGCAACTTCGACAGTTTTGTAGCCATCGGTGGAGGTTCAGTGATTGATACCTGCAAGGCTGCGAACCTGTTCTACTGCGACCCTGAAGCTGAGTTCCTCGACTATGTGAATGCACCCATCGGGAAAGGCAAGCCGGTGACTGCGCAGCTGAAGCCTATGATTGCTAGTGAGTTATAAGTAATAAGGATTCATATGCTGGACAGCGGACATAAACTGTTTTTCACAAAAATTGCCCAAATGCTTACATATTTGGGGTAACCAAAAACTGTAACACAATTACTTAGCTATGATCAATGTAGAGAAATTTTAGTATTGCATACAATAGAACTTCATTGGGTCAGGCCTGCTCAGGATATAAACTTGGCGCCTTACGAAAAGTCGATCGTAGATTATCTACTACTACAACTAATCATTCGGCTCTCTTGAACCAGTGTGGTGAAAGTATTAAGTGCTTATCGAAGAGGATACTTTCTTGTTCTTGATTTATGTCTTCGAATTGTTTTATTCTGGGATACGGTGTTTTCCTCACGATGTTTTACTACACCGTTTTGAAAACCGTTACCATGAACCTAATAACCAGAATTAGCGTTAACCTAGGTGTTACGGCCCTGCTAAGTGGAGTGATAACTTGAAAAGCGGCTAGTAAGAAGTGGAAGGCAGGGCTGAGTAGTGCTTACTGGGAGATACCACTTCACCAAGAGACTTTTGTCGACCGACGTCATCATCATGCCTGTATATTGGAAAGAGCGTGGTGGCCCAGTGGTTCAGACCCGAGTCTCAGTTCGTCCGAGGTTCTGGTTCGATTCCTGACGTGCACCTATGACATTTCACTTGAAAAATTATGTTCGTTCTCAAATGAAGTAAAAATCGTCAGGGCACATGCGCCAATAAATCATAATGTGAAGTGCATGTATGCAACATCTTCGAGGAGCACTTTAATCCATTAAGGGTTTCTGCTGTTCTTCCCATGGAGGGTCGGATAGGGTTTGAACAGCCGTCAATCTTAGCGATAAGTACGCGTGACCTTATGTTTTGAATATTATTGACGTTTACAAGCCATTTAAATGAATTCTATGGATATAAGGTTTTTGACTTTGGATTTGATCTGTATATGTTATTTCAGTTCCCACTACAAGCGGGACCGGCAGCGAAACAACCGGCGTCAGTATATTCGACTATGAAGAGATACACGCCAAAACGGGGATAGCTCACGCTGCGCTGCGACCTGTGTTGGCTATTATTGACCCGCTGCATACATTGACGCTTCCAGAAAAGGTATCAACGTGCGTTACTGGTATATTTGTAATGAAGCGGAAATAAAATAATAATATAATAAATAATCTATTGGTGCAGACATTTCACACAGCGCCATCTAGCCCCAAAGTAAGCCGAACATAGCTCGTATCATGGGAACTAAACTGATATAATACTTAGTAAATACATACACCCAGACACAACAAACATCTATGTATATTAATCACCCAAATGTTTATCCTGGGTGGGAATCAAACTCACGACCTGAAGAGTAGAAGGCAGCGTTACTAACAACAGCTACGAGGCCAGTCTAAAACAGGCACTATCACATTACAGGTCGCAAACTACGCCGGGTTCGATATCTTCTGCCACGCGTTGGAGAGCTTTACATCAGTGCCGTACACGGAGCGAGGGCCGGCGCCCGCCAACCCCGCGCTCAGACCGACGTACCAGGGTAGCAACCCCATATCCGACGTGTGGGCTAGATTCTGCTTGCAGGTAACCAACATTCAATAAAAAAAATACAATTGATACACTGGTTTTGCTGTGTTCCAGTGGAAGGGAGTGGGTGCCGGTGAAATTGCAGGCGCATGAGACGTAACATCCTCGTCTCTGGTTGATGGACGCAACGTAATGCGATTTAGGTCATTGAGTCGATTGCTATTGTCTATGGGCGGCGGTTACTACTTAACATCCGGTGGGCCGTATGCTCGTTCAGCTACTAGAATCACATGCTTTGATGCCATCCAATTGATCAGCATGATGTCTTCCAGGCTTTACATAAATACTTCGCGCGTTCCGTTTACAAGGCAGACGACATCGAGGCGCGGTCGAGCATGCACCTGGCGGCGACGATGGCGGGCGTCGGCATCGGCAACGCGGGCGTACACCTCTGCCACGGGCTCGCGTACCCCATCGCGGGGAACGTGACCAACTTCATACCGGACGATTACGGGTAACACTGCCCTAGGGTTCAAACTACCCTCAGTTTAATTCAGTTCAAAGGATTCCAAATAATAACAACAATAATTATTTACTATTATTGTTTTTCATTTGATATGTCTGATCGAAGAACGGTCCTTTAGTTGGAGCCCAAGCCAACGCTAAGAGCCCCGTTTTATACGGGCGAGTATTATGGAAAGGTGGACTGAAGAATTATTATTTGTTTAAGAACGAAACCTATGATCCCGCACGGCCTGTCGGTGGTTGTAACAGCACCAGCCGTCTTCCGGTTCACCGCACCAAGCGATCCGGAGAAACACATCGAAGCGGCCACCTTACTAGGAGCCGATACAGCCAACGTGAAGAGAGAGGACGCCGGGAAAGTGCTCTCAGACGTGATTCTCAAGTACATGGACAAGATGAAGATCGACAATGGTCTCACGGCTCTGGGATACAACAGGGGAGATATTCCGAATCTTGTGAAAGGAGCTCTGCCACAGGTATATTTATTTACTAGCTGTTGCCCGCGACTTCGTCCGAGTGGATTTCGTTTTTCACGCACCCCTATTTTACCCCTCGGAAAAGTAGCCTAAGTTACTCCTTGTTACATCAGGTATCTGCCAGTGAAAGTCCCGTCAAAATCGGTCCAGCCATTTCAGAGATTAGCCGGAACAAACAGACACAGTAATTTTTTTTTAAAAAAGGTTGTTTTGTTATTATGTGCCGTGTATACATCCATATGCACTTAGTAAAAAGCAGTTATTTTAATATTACAAACAGACACTCCAATTTTATTAATTGTATAGATTTGCTACATGGAGAACCAACAGCTTTGTAACTTTGGAGTTACAATGGATTAGCTAAGGAGAGCCAACAAGAAATTCTCGCTTATTGATTAACTTCTATTACCTCTTAAGTTTTTGAATATATATAATAAAATAATAACACATTTCACACATCATATAGCCCCAAATTAAGTGTATTGTTCCATGGGAGCCAATGCTTTTATGCGAACAAACTACTTAAATTAAACTTAAGTAATTCCCCAGACGAACTTGGCATAAGTTCTACTCCTACTAAAACCAGACCCAGATGACTGATAGAATACTTTAATAATTTTATTTTTTGTAAATAAATACATATTAACAACCAGACTAACTTTATGTTCGTCACCCATATTCCCACAATATTTCTTCTTGGTGGGAATCGAACCCACGACCTACAGCGCAGAAGAGTAAATACCAACTCAGTTGTGAGGTCATTCGAATAATTATAATTTTGTTACAAAGACACTACTAAACAAGACAATCTAGAGATTACGAGTAATCGAGTGTTGAGATATTGCACATCTTGTATTGCTGCGTACATTGCACTCGCTGTCGCTCTGTATATCTTCAAATGTCACGTCTCAACTTATCTTATCAATTATCTTGAATGATAGTCAACTGATATTATAAATGCTGTTATTTTCTTTGTGCTTCTCTCGCTCACCAAGAAAATATCGGGTTGACTAATTTTGCACAGACAGTTTATACTGAAATAAGAAACAGATTTTTTGTATTAGTAGTAGTAGTAGTAGTAGTAGTAGTAGTAGAACTAGCTAAGTTCATCCGGGGAAATACTGCCACCTGGCCATTTCTGCCGCCAAGCATTGATTATTTGCGTTGTTCCGGTTTGAAGGGTGCGGGTGAAATTACAGGCACATGAGACACTCCACCTTCACGTTCAGGGTTATGGGCGCATACGATGCGACTTGGGTCTTGTCTTACCTAAGAAGGATCCAATTTGTATTGCGTTGCATTGCCTTCAGGTTCATGTATTAATACCAAATTTCAGCCTATTAAGGCTACGAGACAGTGGTCCAAAATTCAGTTGCGAATTTTGACCTAAACAAACTTACATATAAACCTTACAAGTTAAATAAAATCAGGTAAAAATATAAAGCCAGTTTTCGTGGAAATAAATGCCTCTCTCTCTCTCTCTCTCTCTCTCTAGCCTCAAAGGTTTGCTGGAAGAGAACTCTTCTCAGGGTTAAGCTCGCCTTTGTACATATTATACCTTGTCAGCAATTTGTATTTTGTTATCTGTGTAAAATAAAAAAAATAAAGATTTTTTTTGTACTACTCAAATTTTATTTCTTTTTCAGAAACGTTTGCTTGGTTTGTCACCAATGCCACAGACTGAAGAAGATTTATCCAGATTACTAGAAGAATCCTTGACGGTGTACTAGAGCAAACATGAAATTATTCACTATATTAAGTAATCGGTGCTTGGTATTTATTTATAAGCAAACCATTTAAGATTTTAATCAAATGCAGCTAGTTGTAAGTTTTATTGTTGCCATATATAATTGTTATTTTTTGAATTATATACATAGTTTTTCAGAACTTGTTACAGTTATTTATTCCATTATTCCTTCACTACATACGATGTGACTTGTCTCTTACTGTAGCTAAGTAGGGCAGGATCCAAGTTGTATTGCTTTGTTATGGGCGGAGGTTACGAGTGAAAAAACTACATTATGTATTGTCATTTTTAAAAACTACAATATTGACGATACTTTAAGTCCTTTTGTAATGGGAGGTATAAATAAACAACACTATATTAGGGTTTAATTTTTAATAATTTTAAGTACATAAAATAAACCTATTAACTAATTTGTATAATATATAATATGTATAATCTTAAATTAATTTGTTGTAATTTGACTTCGTGTTACTTTTAATTATAAAAAAGCGCTAGATTGGAACGTTTTATCGCGATTTGTTCATGTATAAGGCACTCTCCTAATTTAATACTTTGCACAGACAAGACAGTAGATTAAATTTTAAAGAATCTTATACTAAATCGTAAATAATAAGGTAAATAAAATAGGTGCCATTACTGAAAATTGCATTTACAAAGCGCCACCATCCGAATCAAAGTACTTTGTTGATGTGGATTTCACGTCTCAGAAATCTAGAGTTGGGCTCTGACTAGCGCTTAAAACGATCACTTAGTGCTTATGTAAGAGTTAACGCAGTGTTAGTAGTGTACTTGTTGTACTCACACTCACACGTGCTCAGGCACGATGTTCTGGTGGTGGAAGGGACTGCTCTCGTACGACATGTTGGTAGCCTTTACGGTGACGCTGTGCAGCGGCTGATAGCGGCTCAGTTTGGGCGTCTTCGGCCCGGTGAGGTCCTCGGACAGCTGTTGGTAAACTAGCCCACAGTCTTTCTTCGTGCGGCCCGCTTGCATAGCCGCGATTATGGCACTGTTGTATCTTATCTGCTGGTTCCTCTTACTGCACATCAACATCACAATCTTGGCTGTCAACACGAGCAGCAGCAACGCTCCCAGAACGGCGATGCAAATCGGCCACAGGTACTCGTATCTCCCGTGATCTTGCTCTTCAGTAGAGACCTCCTGGTACTCCTCTGACTCCAAATCATCCATTTCGTTGTCGATCAGTTTGATGTCTAACTTCACCTTCTCGAATGGTAGCGTTTTGTTTAAGTTACCTCCGACGACAGGCTTGACTTGAGGTTTCTCGATAAGCTTGACTTTGAGGTCTACGTCATCGTCCTCGTCATCCATATCTTCGCCCGAGTCTTCGTCGTCCTCTTCATCGTCCTCCTCTTCATCGTCTTCATTTTCGTCGTCTCCCATGTCATCTTCGTCGTCACCGTCATCCTTGTCGTCGTTTACCGTGTACTCGTTTAGCTTTTCAGCTTTATCTTCGACGGCGATTTTGCCGTCGTCTAATGTGTTCTTCAAATCGAAGTTGCCTTCGGCGTCCTTGTCGATTCTCTCCCAGATTTCTTCATCGGAGCCGAGCGTGGGAAGGGGCTCGACAGCATGCGGTAGAGCGGCACCGCAAGTCTTGCGAGTGAGGAACTCCCAGCTGTAGGCCTCATCGTCGTCCTTGATATCCTTTGCCATGTTGGCGACGTTGTCGGAGACGGTGTTCGGTGAGACTTTACGGTTGCTCAACCAAGTCATGAGGTTCTCGAAGTCGCGGCTGCAAGCGAGTGGGTTATTACTGATATCGAGAGTTCGCAGTTTGTTTAGCTTGTCGAGTTCGGCCTGCTTGATCTCAGAGATTCTGTTATGAGAAACGTTCAGGAATGTCAAGTTACTAAGCAGAGTTTCGGTCTGGTTCTTTTCCGATTTCCAGAGGTAAGTCATTTCAGCGTGACTCATGTCCAGCCAGGTCATCAGAGGCGTATGGATGAACACCTCAGCGGATAGCACGGTAAGAGGATTGCCCTGAAGATTCAGCTTACCCAGCTCATTGTTATTTTCAAAGAGTTTGGCGTCCAATGTGGTCAACAAATTGTAGGCAAGATTGACTTCAATCAGTTTGGGGCTGATTGAGAAAACTTTGTTGCTAATGGTTTTTATTTTGTTGTAAGATAAATTAACAACGGATAAAGCGGTGAACGTTTTCAGAGAGTTGTCGAATATCTCTTCTAAACCACAGTTGGAGGCGTCGAACAAGTAAATGTTGAATTGGTCAGAGGAACATTCGAATCCTTCCACTGGCAAATGTTTCAGTCTTTGATTATTCGAGATTTTGAAAATATCTAACTCAATGTTTTCTTTAATGAGAATGCTGGAAATGAAGTCCAGATCATTGTAAGACAAGTCCAGATAGTTAAGTTCAACTAGTTTGTGGAACGCCTGGTTGTGGATCTTTTCGATACTGTTTCCACTGAGGTTCAGATTAGCGATGTAGGTCATTCCGTTGAACATAGAAGGACCGACAAACTTTATGTTGGTCTGCCCGGCGTTTAGGGTCAACAAGTCTGAAATTTGCAGACCGTAAACCGTGTCAATCGGGTTTTTCACAACATGAAGCGTTGCAAGCTCTGTGTTCTCTGAGAAGATATCGTCGGGCAAGGATTTTATATTGTTATCGCTGAGATCTAGCTCTTCTAAGTCGAGGAGCTTCTTGAATGTGTCAGGGTCCATATAAGACAGGTTGTTTCCAGCAACATTCAGGTACATCAAGCCGGGCATGTTTTTGAATGTATTCGCGGTGATGTATTGCATATTGCAGTAAGAAACGTCCAGTTCCTGCACCGAAGAAGCGTTCAAGAAGTATTCCTCTGAACCAGCTGCCGGGAACTTCAAAGAGGGGTTGTTGGATATAGTCAACAGCAGTAACTTCTTGTTGGTCGCAAACGTTTCTGGGTACAGACCCTTGAGCTTGTTGTTTGACAAGTTGACGGCGTATAGCTCGTGGAGGCCGTGGAACGCGTTAGGGCCGACGTAACTGATAGTGCTGTTCACGATTTTGACAGTAGCGATCTGATGGAGACCGAGCTTCTTGAAGATGAAGTCGTCGAGCCGAATGGGGTTAGTCGGATCGGCGTGCTCGATCACTAGATCGGTGATGTCTTCGCCGAACTTCTGTACGCCAACTTCTAGGCGGTTGCACTTGGCTATCCTGTATCCTTGGGATACAGTGCATATGCAGTCCCTGGGGCACGGTCTGTCCTCGTTAAATAGGACCTCTTGGACGTCATCTGCGGCGTCGTAGTCTTCATAGTTGTCAAGTAGATCCTTGGCGTCCTTCTTGGTTGTTTTGTTGACGGACTCGCTCGCTACGAGCGCGCACGCGCACGCTAGGAGCAGCAACTCCCTGCACCTCACCCCCATTTCTTAGCGAACTCTGGAAAGATGGAAAAGTAAAGTGTTATTTATAATTATGTATAAATTGAGTAAGCTATGTAGGAGCATATTCAGTATTCAAGTTTTCTCATTATCTTGGCCTGCAATCGTAAAAGATAACGCTCTAGGGCGGTCCTCGTACCTAATTCAGAATCAAATACTCAGACCAGAGGCATCTGGCTTTGTAATTCCTCGTTATGTAGACAGATAATGCAAAAAAATAATTGGTATTCGCAATTATTATTTTTACTCTGACACGAGTCAGGTCACGTTACCTACGACTAACAGTAACTATTAAGAAACAATGGCTAAACACTATTTCTTTTTGTAAAATTTCTGAGAGAACAATGGCTCAAAACAAACATTCTTGAACAATGTTTGAACTGAAAATAACGTACTTATTTATATCCTTCATACACAAGCAACAAGCGTTTGAACTTTGGCTATAAAAACAACAATTTAAATGACATGACAGCATGCCTGGTTATGCTAAATTGATGCCATCACTTGTAATTCTCAGCATCGACCATACCTATCTGTCTATATAGGTACAGCATGCCTATCTGCCTGCGAATACATCATTCCGATAAGATAGATATCATGATTCCTAGTATTTATATAGGAACCTATCACAACCAGTTTAAACATAATATACTAACTATCATTTAAAAACTGACCCAAAACAATGACTGCAGTCTATCTTACTGGGGACTTAAGGTTCGCGATGTGCTAGGGCAAGTGCGCGACTGACTAGGTACCACCCTTAAGTTAAGAATTGCAAGCACCTAACGGTGTGTTCCAGACGTTCCGTTAGCCTCACTTGAAATTACCGAATATAGATTACACAGTTGATAACATACAAGACCAATTAGGTACTTTTTCACATCGGCGATTCATAGGTATTTAATTACGGAAGGGGCATTTGAGTAAACAGAATGGTAATCAAATATCTACTAAACTTAATTGAATAAGAATCAGTTTTGTAGATATTTTATTACCATTATTATGCTTATTTGTTCCCGGAACTATTTATAAAACACGGTAACGAATTAGATTGACATGAATAAATAAATATAAACAAAGTTACTAACTTTGAGAATACTAAATAGTCGAGACGAATAAGACGATTTTAGCTTTCTATAATGCTCTTATGTGATCGTAGCAAGAGTACAAACGTTATCTCTGCCTACTCCTCCGGGAAACAGGCGTGGTTTTTTCTGTTTCTGCAAAGAAGCATTGCACGTGTGCCTGTAATTATGTGCATCGCGGTAGCTACTACAATGTTATATACACATGGTATTAAGTAGAAAAATAATTATTAAGTATTCATAACACAAGAGCGCGTATGGCAGCAGATGGCGGCATTGTTCTCTTGAAATCTTATCTACACAATTGTCCATCTGGCGGCTGTCGCGACTTCACAAAGGCTGGTATAATTATAATGTATGCGCTTTTCAAGTTTCATTATTCCTGAATTCTTTACGGGCAGAATTACTACTTGGTAATTTGAGGGTAATTAACATTATAGAACCCAGTGATGAAAATTCTGTCGAGATAATATGTTTGACAAGTAGTTAAATCATTACCGAGTTAAAAACAAAATGACTTCCGTAGTATTTTATCACCACTACGCTTTTAAAACATAGAGGGTAGGTAAACTTTAAACTTTTGTTGATCTAGGTGACAATTTATGACCTTTCACATAGCATGTATCTAACACATATTATTGTCTAGACTCGCGTTATATATAAGAATTTATATTTGAAACCTCAGAGTTTGCATGTTATGACATATGGCGACTGCGCCACCCATGAATCCATGAACTATCAGCTTTTGCATCAGTTCTCAAGGTTAGTACAAATAACGCGAACTTGAAGGAAATCGATGGCCACCACGCCACAGACACAGTTCCGCAGCATATGATTATAAATTTGCGTTACTGAAATTATAAATAGCTGAATTCATGAGTATATTCTCTTTTACTTATGTAGATAATTTTCGGATTTAGTATCTGAGAGACTGTAATCGATATAACGTGCAAATAATTTTAGTTTTCGTTTGTATTTTTGTCATCGTTCTATCTATTTGCTGGTGAAAACCGCATTAAAATCCCTATAGTACATAGTTTCAACAGAAAAACGTAGTGAGGACCTTTTGCTTAATAACATATGCAGTGATATTAGTACGTACATAGATGGTATTTGAGACTTACTATATATAGTCTCTGAGGTATATAAATCAGCTATTATTATTTTTTGGGGAGCAGACGAGCTGACAGGCCACAGGAAAGTGGTCTCCGTCGGCTAGGGACATCAAATAAAAATCCTCCATCGAAATGGTGCGCACGAAACCTGGCTTTGCGGCGTGAGGTGCGATGGTGGAAATCAGCCGCAGAAACTAGATCAGTTCCTCAGTGCACGCCCCAGACATTTGTTATAGACGACAGAGCATACATGTAAAGTACTTAGGTACCTATAAAGTCCTGTATAAAATACCTAAAAGTCTGGTGCTTACCAATAATAAAAATAATTATAATATTACGCTACATCTTTGTGACCCATGTTTGCAAATGATTTGATTTGATTTGATAAATAACCCGTGGCTCACTTAAATGTATAGATCCTAAATTTTTATCATAATCAGTCACATTTATTTATACCTATACGAAATAACATGGGTGATAATTATTTGATCGGTTCATGGTAATATAAATATGGTATTTCCCACGTTTAATTTGTATCCACGCGTAATGTTATGCAAGAATCTACTTAGCTACACAGCTACGGTACGATAAGTATGTTTTTCTAGGTCTATAGTCCCATTATAGGCCCACACTTAAGACTTAGCAACTTTGAGTCTATGCGTAGGAGTTATATTCACCTTTTCTTAGTATCCAACTCGTTACAACATTCAATTATAAATGCCATAAATATTAAGACCCAGACACAGAACAAATTTATGCTCGTCACACAAATGTTTGACCTAGGTGGGAATCGAACCTACGAGCTACATCGCAGAAGGCGGCGTTACTACCAACTGAGCTATAAAGCCAGTCAATAATAATATAATACATTATTTTTTATACTTTTCAACGAGTATATTGGATTCGTACGTAGCCTTCGAATTTTCGGTTACAGGAAATGCTAGTTTCCTCAAAACATCCTTATGCTTTTGAGAACGAGCACGTTTCTATGCTTTCGGTCTGCTGGTTTCCACACAAACCTTTTCTGTACCGTTGACGAGCTTGGCTTTAGACACATGCTTACTTAGATTTAACTTTTTCAAGCTAAAACTCATTAGTGCCTGCTGCGTATTAGAACCAGTTTGCCTTGGATTGTGATTCCCTCCAACTTAGTCTTACGGTTGAATACGATGCAATTTATCGAAGGAAAGGAACTTTGGAGGTTGGTACAGTTACATGAATGCAGTCAACCGTAGATAACGCGCATCTTGTACAAAAGCCATGAGAGCCGGGGGACCTTCACAATCCAAAAATTATTGTTCATATTATTTGTATTCAACTCTCAACTTGGTGTAATAATCCAACGTGTTAATTATTATCCGAATAGCGATGGCCGACTCGGCGATAATTTGCGTACAGACCAGACGACCTCTAAATAATGATTTTCCTTCACATTTTGCATCACATCATTATTTGCATGATAATTGGTTGTGACAATTTATGTTTGTATGGATGAAAGAGCGATCTCGCAACAATTTCGAAATCTTCAATGATGATAACTGAGAATGGTAAGTTACGTCGCAGAGAATATAGATAGACGATCGCGTAGTCGTTTGAAAAATGGACTAAAAATATATAAAAACGTATCTCGAATTCTTGTGTCGCAAATGCACACACAAATACCCAACGCAAACATCCAAGACCTGTGAGAATGGACCCAGACATAGAAATATAACGCTTTGATTTGGGATCGAATCCCACACGGAGCAAACGACTAAGCAAAACAATACTTGATAAATTAAAAACTAAATATAGAAAAGAAGCAACTAAAGAAACTCGTATAAACTACAAAAAACCTTTGGATTTTAAATTTAACTCATCAATACAACACCTGGCATGCTTACAGGTTTACCTTTCACGCAAAAACAAGAAACCAGTCACATTGTTAAAACAGTACCTACAGCAACAAGTCAACAAAATCATTCAGTCTAACCTCAGATAAGCTAATTGTCAGCTTACATGTAATCGGAATCTCGCACTTCCCACTTGAAATCCTCAAACACTTCAATCCACCAATACCGACGAACCACCGGATTATTGGGCCAATCAGGCCGATCACTATTATAGAAAGTCACACTTTCACAGCACTGAACCGAGTTCGCCGTCCGTTACTATCGTCTGTCAGGCGCCGAATGAAGGGCAGACCGCGGTGTGTCGCCTCGCCTGATAATCACAAAGGTATAGCCACAGACTATACAATACTCGGGTACGTCACACGGCCGTTGAAGCGCCCACAAGAACCAATGCTGCTTGCTGCCTTGAGTTTTATTTAACCGAAGCAAAATGTTTTATTTTTCGATCAAAACCGGCTTCATTAATAATTATGTTCGCTTACTCATCGATCAACTGATAAACGATAGTCTTGTGGATTGGTTTGTCCAATATCGCATTTTTGGTTTATGCGGAAGTTTCGAAAACTTTGATAGAAAGGGAAGGGTAGTTTTATATATAACTAGCTGCGCCCCGCGGTATTCCCCGCGGTGAGTAAGTCAACTCACGGAAACACTGCACTTTTCCGAGATCAAAGTAGCCTATATGTGTTATCTTGATACCAAATTTCATCCAAATCCATTCAGCCGTTTTAGCGTGAAAGAGTAACAAACTTTCACGTTTATAATATTACTAGGATAGCCAGATTTTTACTCTAATTTTACACAGTTACGGAACGAGCAGCTGACCCACCTGGTGTTAAGTGCCTCTGCCCATGACAAGCAATGCGACTTGGGTCCCCTACTTGGGTACGACAAGACCCAAGTCGCATCGCATGCGCCCGTAACTCTGTGATGTGAAGAAGGAATGTCTCACGTGCCTTTAATTTCACCGGCAACCACACCTTTCAAACCGGAAGACTAGTGCGAAGGCATTACTGCTTGGAGGCTGAAATGGGCATTGAGAATAAAATAAAGAAATATGGAGTTGTTATCCAGAGGCAGCCATCATCTGGTATCTGATAAGTGGTAAAGTTTGTTTAGAGTCGCTATCTCAGTGTGTGCCTGAGCGGCGGAATCCTGATAAGATACTAGTGTTCTAAATAGCGACCACAATTTTTTGAGATTAATAGAGTGGTAAACAAAGGAATCTACATTTTCATTTAAACTATGCGAAAGTGTGCGTCTGATATACATTTCTATGAAGACTTTCTAATATAAATAATAATTAACAAATTTAGAGTATAATAATTATGTCGTCGAAGATGATCTTGACTGACCTCATAGCTCAGTTGGTAGTGACTGCCATCTGCGTTGTAGGTCGTTGGTTTAGATTCCCAGGACAAACATTTGTGTGACGTAGTTGTTTGTTCTGTGCCTAGTGTTAATATTAAATGTATGTATTTACTCCAAGATAGGAAACGAGGAAAATGTCATTTCCCCGATTAATGGTAAGCTCCCAAACCAGAATGTTTAGCTGATCAAAATTTCGAACACTCAAATATAGAATATTTAAAACTAACCTTATAAAATCAAGATTCTAGGTAGTTTATTGACGTCAATATAAAATAAAGCAATCTCTGGACGGAACATCAATGCAATGACGAATTGATTATTATAATTATAATGTATCCAGCAATATTAATCGGCATACAATGCCGAAAGCAAAACGCAATGCGGTCACATATTGAAGTACTGCTCATTAAATAATGTATTTTGCATACAATCGCCTTTGGTGGCCTGTTGGCGACATCGTGCGTGGAAATATGCATTATGCCCATATTATACTATAATATGTTAAGACGAGGTTTGCACGATTTATCCGCCAAAAGTTTGCGAACTGTTATTGCCCTGGTTACAACAATTGTGATCAATTTCATTGGCATTCTCGCGTGAGTAACCGCCGAAAGTGATTTTGATACTTTGCACTTTGGCCTAGATGAGTCCCCTGACTCCTAATACTATGGTATACTGAAATAATAGTCTGATATTGTGCACATTTTAAAGGAAACAGGCGGAATGCTAGACATTATGTACTACATTTTTTAATAGGGTTTTCACTATCTAAAAGATGCCTAATATTCCGGTGGATAACTACTCTAATATTGGATGTAGGAAATTTATTACCGTATAGTATAGGAAGCTTAATCCCTTAGTTCTACAGGCTATTCTTTTACCCTGTTAAAGATGTTTTCTAAGCGGGATAGGCAGGGCATTTATTATATAGAATGATACGAACAATTCGTATGATAGGTAGGGTAAAACTGTGTCATATTCGTCTATTTTCCTTCAAAAAGGTTAGGCTCGTCAAATCAAGGCAGACGAGGCGATAGGCTAACCTATATACTGTGAATGTAAATGCATTGTTTGGAATACAATGTAAAGGTTTGCAAAATTATTTCGCGAGAAATCTGTACACTGACTAACCCCCAGGTTAGGTAAGTTAGTAGTCCTAAGTAGGTCGTTATGAGGAAGAGGTCGGCCCAAAGGTCGCTTTTGAATAGTTCACTTTGCTCCAATATCCTTTGTAAATTAAAACAGGTGTGTCACTGTTCGAGAGGAGGTTAGCACTCTTGACATATCGGGTCTGTGCAGTGTGTGGTACACAGAGGATATATTATTCTTCATCTATATAATAAATAGGCAAAATAGTAAAGTATCATTTTCTCTTCTATTTGTGAATCTTTTTTTGTTTAGTTTTGTTTCTTCTGTCAATATAAAAAGAAAACAAGTTTTTTTTCAAGAAAAAATATTTAAGTAGGTACTATTTTCTCTTGTTTGTGAATGTTTTCCTCAAATTTTCAATAACGATTATGAACAAATTTTAATGTAAGATTATTATACAAATAAAAATTTCATTGATCGAGGAAATTATTAAAATATAATAGGTTGAGGATTTCATTTTCCTTCAGGTTCAAGTATTTATTTTTCTTTTAATTATATACTGTCATAAAAAGTTATTGTCTAATATCTTTACAATTGTATCGGTATCCATTTATACCAAACGATAATTTTTCACTGAGCTTCGTAAAATACACTTACGGAGAACTAGTATAAGTAGTTTTGCAAACAGATACGTTTATTCATGTTTCGAACACGTACTTATTTCACTTTTACTTTATGCGTTTATGCTCATATCTGCAGTTATTTATTTATCTACAGCGGTTATTTTCCGATCCTTTATTCCTAGTAGAAAATACCATAACACGATTATATAAATATCTCTAAACTTACCACCGCTTAAATGGTAATTAAATAATGAAGTAATTGGTATAGGTAATTAAGTAGACATATGAATTTAAGTTGATATGTATTACCTATGACCTCGTTCAGCCACCCAGTAACTTGATTTAGATCTGTAACAAAAAGAAATAATATAAAAAACTATTCGCTAAATGATGTCATCATCAATCATCAACTATAGGCTAAATCATCGCAATTTTTTATAATAATAATAATATTGGTGGACATTTCACACAGCGCCATCTATCCCCAAAATAAGCTAAGTAAATAGCTTGTATCATGGGAACCAGACAACTGATATAATACTTAAATATTTTTTTTGTAAATACGTATAATACATAATAAGACGCAGAACAAACATCTATGTTCCATCTAATGTTTCCAATCCAGGCGCCACCTTCGGCTACAGGTAATATCAGGTGTAATATGGTCAATTCAAAACAGGAGTAAATATATCGCTCTACCGTCTATGCTCAAGGACACGTGACGAGTCAAAGACAACTCGAGTAATAAGTCTTGTAGTATAAGAGTATCAAATGATAGGTCAGCGTCCCAATATGTGCTGTACCAGAATTTATTACAAATTCTTATGTAAAATTACCTTTTAACGATTGCAAGAGAATCGATCCCCGGGTCAGTGCCCCGATTATAGACAAACCAGAGTTCGCGTTCGATTTGCGATATCAATCGATTCTGCATACAAATATTGTATTGATAATCGAGTTATACAGTAGATTAGATGTACTGCGCACTGAGGCGCATAACGCGAGGCGTGGTTAGTCAACTCGCGCAGTAGGTATCCTAAGTACCAAGACTGGTTCTTCAACTTCGCATGTTGTAAGCTAAGGGAAGGAATATGAAACTAAACGCTGCCTATGTTATAGTTCAATTTATGGCCATAAATAATGCAGAGGCGGGATAGTCTTTGCGATTGCTAATCATGAGCGGTGTAGTGTGTAGATAATGTTGGTTGCATTTGGTTATGCAACTGACATTTTTCTGTGCATTTCTTTGGCAATATAAATAAAAAATAAAACTGGTCAAACTTTCGCACACCGCCATCTAGCCCCAAAATAAATAGCTTGTATCATGGGAACCAGTCAACTGATATAATTTTTAGATACTTTTTTTGTAAATACACACATATAATACATATCAATACCCAGACACAGAACAAACATTTATGTTTCTCACACAAATGTTTGTACTAGATGGGAATCGAACCCACGACCTACAGCACAGAAGGTAGGGTTACTAACCAACTGAGCTGCGAGGCCAATCAATATAACCGGCTATTCGATACTTTGTTGTTGACATTATTTTATCCTACGGCGGGATATGTCGCTCACATACTAAAACAGATCAAAAATATGGTACTTCTTATTTTGAAGAATATTGCTTTAATATTGTTTCATAAATGCACGGTTTTTTTCCAACTACAAATATAACAACCATGGTTTGCCTAGAATATAATAATTACATGAAAGAGGACATATTTAATAATTACATAACATTCATACAACTAGATTCAGCACAATTGGTTGTCATTTCACTCTAGCTAGGTTGAGAATAAGGCCACTGAAATGATATACTTGTATGTTTCCGTAATAAAAGAGCAAACTATACCTAGGTACTGATATTTCAAAGGGTCTATACAAAGTTGACAGTAAACAACAATGAGGAGACTATTCATTTTAAGAACTAGGATCGCCTTGGCGTGCATCGTAAAATGTTACCGCCTCTTGAATATTAATCGCTCGCCCAAAACAACGGTGTTTCTTTTATGGCATTGGCAGATATTAGTTATATCCTTGGAGAGCGGTTGGTACCTATTTAATTCGTAACTAAGAAAATTGATATTTTACACGTCTCAGAGTTAGGGGAGCATACGATGCGACTTGGGTCTTGTCGTACCTAGTAGGGGAGGACCCAAGTCGCATCGGCTATTATGAGCAGAGGTTACCACTTAACACCAGGTGTGGCGTCGGCTCGTTCCGTAATTGTATCACATAAAAAATCATATTACGACTTCGCAGTCCCAAATAAGCTCATGCTATCAAGATGAGAGTAATATATTGTCTATGAATAGATGAATAATGAATATCTACTAATTATATTTTTGTGTCACAATAAATGAGAGTGAACGTGCTGGTATAAAATGGAAGCCAAGTCTCAACCCCTCAAAGGATAATAAAATAATAAGTTTCAAAATATTTTCTGAAGCCATAACTGTAGTAAAATTCAAGAAGCAAGTACCTAGCGTATTTTGAAATATTGTGAATTACATGTATTTTAGTAACAATAATAATACATTCATTTATTGCCAGAATACAGGTTGTTGTCAGATGATAAATATATTAAGTTGTATCACTATATTCTACCCCTCTTACGTGTGTGCAATTATGCAAATTACTATTTTATAATTATAAGTGAAATACACTATTACTAAAATAATTATAAAGTAATTATTAACGTTGCGTAAATATAAAGTAGTTAAGCTTAAATGATGACGTACATTTAAGGTCTCATAACATAGAAAGTCGGAAGGCGCGCTAAAACTTGTCCTATATCGATCACAGAAAACCCAAAACGCGCAACAGTTGATTTCTATCATATCGGGAAAATACAGATACATCAAGGTGAATAAACGTATATACATATTATCATGCAAACGGTAAACCCACCGCGACACGAGGAAAACAACAGACAGAATCACTACCTTGAGATGTCTCGCCACACAAAAATTGTATTATACTAGGTATCTATACAAATAAGTTTTTAATATTAAAATAACCACTTTTTACTAAGTGCATATGGATATATATACACGGTACATATACCAAAACAACGTTTTTTTACAATTTTTGTCTGTCTGTCTGTTTGTTTCGGCTAATGGCTAATAATCTGAAATGGCTGGACCGATTTTGACGGGACTTTCACTGGCAGATAGCTGATTTAACAAGGAGTAACTTAGGCTACTTTTCCGAGGGGTGCGTGATAAAACCGAATTCCACGCGGACGAAGTCGCGGGCAACAGCTAGTCTATAATATAGATTGGAGATCAGACAGCTCGTTTCACGAGGACTTTTTTACCGCACACTTGTAGTCTGTGGAATGAGCTACCTACGGAGGTCTTCCCGGCAAGGTCGACATGTTTTTTTTTTTTTTTTATGTAATAAATTTACGGAACGAGCCGACGGCCCACCTGGTGTTAAGTGGTAACCTCGGCCCATAATAGCCTATGCGACTTGGGTCCTCCCATACTAGTTATGACAAGACCCAAGTCGCATCGTATGCGCCCGTAAATGTGAGACGTGAAGGTGGAATGTCTCATGAGCCTGTAATTTCACCGGCAACCATACCTTTCAAACCGGAACACAGTAACGCGAATGCGTTACTGCTTGGCGGCAGAAATGGGCATGGTGGCAGTACTTCCCCGGATGAACTTGGCGAGAGTTCTACTGCTCTTAAAGGTCTTATGGTCAGGTTTAAGAGAAATATAAAAAGAAATCTCCAGGGTATGCAACGCATCAGTAATGCTCCCGGTGTTGCTGACGTCTATAGGCTGCGGTGACCGCTTAACATCAGGCGGGCCGTAAGCCTGTTTGCCTAAAGTTAACATAACAATTAAAAATATATATATATATGTATATGGATATATTTTGTAGCAGTAGAACTTATGCCAGCAGCAGTTCGTCCGTTGAAGTACTGTCACCATACCAGTTTCTGCCACCAAGCAGTGATGTATTTTTTGTGTATTTGCATTACTGATTCCGGTTTGATTTATTCCACAATAAAACGTCACCTGTGCCTCTAACTCGATAAAATCAGTCCGTTTTGCGAGACGAGGCAGATTTTCGGCAATATCGAATTACCATCGACGGCCACCTGTCCAGGCTTCTTGTTGGTAATCTGTGGCCATGTCAAGTATATGAATACTATACCTATAGACAAATTATATGATAATGTTGGTCGGTGTGTTTGTAGTATTGGTTTACATACAGCCGCAGTAGACAGACCGTGAAATGCACAAGGCTCTTGTTGCGTTCAAATCTCAAACTAGTTTGAATTTGCTCGTTTAGGAACCGTTACTTAAATACTCAACATGTTTGGTGATTATTTGGAGAGAACGTTGTCTTCTCTGTGATTTTTGGGAGATTATTTAGTGGTAGCGTATAATAAAACACGATCCAATCCGGTGAGGTAGTTTTTACGAATGAAGTTCAGTTGGGCGTTCGCGGGCATCTTAAGAGTTGATTATATCTATCTTTTCGATCATTTTTAAATAAATACTTAATTGTTTTATTGACTTTGCCACGTCTGTCTAATGCAAAGACCGAAGCAAGCACGCTCATTCTCTGAGATGTAGAAAAATTTATCCGACTATTGCGGTTTTTATCTGCAGACTGGTATTAGAAGCTTGAAAAAAGCTATAAATACTACATCATCCAAATTTATAGATGTTTTAATTTGAAGCATTTACAGTTCTCATCTACATATCTTACTCCAGTGACGTGCATCGTATCTATACGCCATTAGGTTTTTCCTATCGTAGTTTTAGGTTTTTGGTTTAGTTCCATACATAACCAGAGGTCCTAATCAAAATTACCTATATATCCCGACATCCAAATAAAATGGGTCCAATTTATATGTCAGTCAAAGTCAAATAACTTTATTTCCATAGAATTCATAAAGAAATGGCTCGGAACGCCAATAATATTCAAAACATAAGGTCGGCGTACTTTTTGTTATGTTTAACGCCTATTCAAACCCTATGTAAAATGAAAATTGGACTTGCCTTAGAAATGGCACGTGAGGTGAACTACGAAAAGGGGCTAAAATAAAAATTGTACGCTTTCAAATGTTAATTTAGCCCACAGCTGGAGAATGTGATCTACAAAAGCTGGCCAAGGCTTGCCGGGTTACAAATTGAAGCACATATTTCTTTATTTATTTATTACTGGTGGACATTTCACACAACGCCATCTAGCCCCAAAGTGAGCTAATTATAGCTTGTATTATGGGAACTATACAACTGATATAATATACAGGGTTACAGGAAAAGTCGTGCTAGATCCGTTAAGGGCGTGGAGTACCCATCATTTCTGACTTATTTCACTATGAAACACCCTACCCTAAACTTAACCCTTTTCGAGATATTCGACTTTTAATTTTTTATTGAATAATGCCGATTTTTAGGCTACGAAATTTATTTTTGTTTATTTTGTGTATCTTATTATTATTATTATTGCATTTTTACATGTGTAATAAGATGCTTTAGGACATCAATCATTAAAATAGTGCATAAGTTAATTGAATAGACCGTAGTAGACAAGTGAAAGTAAAAAAATAAAAAATATATTAGCAAGCTTATTTTTCTCTAAGGGATATCTAAAAAAAATATTATGACACTTGTTCGGCAGATATTTTTTAAAATATCTACGTTTCATCAGCTATCTAACGAGGTCTAACAATCTAGGGTTTGTATTACATTTCGTGGAAAAAAGTAGTTGGGACGTTTGTTACGGATACTGCGATTGTGTGTCTGCGCAAGCTCGTAACGAATACATAACTCGCTACCCCGGTCGTCGAGTGCCGGATGTGGCCTGTTTTGACAGAGTTTATCGAAGACTTAAAGAAACTGGCTCTGTTTTGAGACGAAATACAGACATGGGAAGACCACGAATTGACGACGAAGAACAGGACAATGAGATAGTGCAACGCTTTCGAGCGGATCCGACTACTTCCACTAATATTGTTGCCCGTGATCTGGGACTTTCGCAATGGAGAGTGTGGTTTACAGTGCATACTGCTGGCCTATACCCGTACCATTACACGCCGGTACACGTTATTGAAGAAGGAGACCCCGCGAGAAGATTGGACTTTTGCAGATTTATGCTAAATGCTGACGTAGAAGACCCAGATTTTCTAAGAAATATCTTGTGGACGGATGAGTCCAAATTTGATAAAGATGGCATAACCAACTATCACAACGTCCATTACTGGGCCCCAAAAGAACTAAGGAATCCCAATAAGAAAAGAGTGAAAGGGTCCCAACGAAGATTCAGCGTGAATGTGTGGATGGGCATTATCTCTAATCATTTGATTGGACCTTACTTTCTCCCGGATAATCTAAATGGGGAAAGCTACGAAAATTTCCTGAGAGCAGACTTGAGTGATTTGCTGGATGATCTGCCACTCAACCTGATCAGGGACATGTGGTTCCAACACGATGGCTGCCCTGCCCATTTCAGGAGAAGTGTCAGAGACTGGCTGGACACAAATTATCCAAACAAATGGATAGGACGAGGTGGGCCGTTGCCATGGCCAGCAAGAAGTCCGGACCTAACTCCCATGGATTTTCATGTATGGGGGTGCATGAAAAGTCTTGTGTACAGCGAGCCGAATCCAGTTTTGTCTGTGGAAGACTTAAGAGAAAGGATTGTGGATGCAGCAAATAAAATGAGGACCACGTTGACCACTGGAGTAGTGAAGACTGGTCTCCGTAGAAGGATGCGACAATGTTTCAGAAATAGAGGCGGCCATGTTGAACATGAACTGTAGAATAAGAAAAAGTTGTGTGAAAACCTTTAATAAATGACATTTCATGCATACCTAATGTTTTATTTTACTTTTTAGGGCTAAGTATAAATTTTCTTCTCCACTGTCGCCTATGAAACTAATTTTTTTCCAATGCATTTGAATAAAACCCTAGATTATTATACCTCGTTAGATAGCTGATGAAACGTAGATATTTTAAAAAATATCTGCCGAACAAGTGTCATAATATTTTTTTTAGATATCCCTTAGAGAAAAATAAGCTTGCTAATATATTTTTTATTTTTTTACTTTCACTTGTCTACTACGGTCTATTCAATTAACTTATGCACTATTTTAATGATTGATGTCCTAAAGCATCTTATTACACATGTAAAAATGCAATAATAATAATAATAAGATACACAAAATAAACAAAAATAAATTTCGTAGCCTAAAAATCGGCATTATTCAATAAAAAATTAAAAGTCGAATATCTCGAAAAGGGTTAAGTTTAGGGTAGGGTGTTTCATAGTGAAATAAGTCAGAAATGATGGGTACTCCACGCCCTTAACGGATCTAGCACGACTTTTCCTGTAACCCTGTATATAATATACTTTTTTCGTAAATATATAATACAAATAAACACCCAGAAACAGAACAAAAATCTATGTTCGTCTCACAAATGTTTGTCCTGGGTGGGAATCGAACCCACGACCTACAGCGCAGAAGGCAGGGTTACTACCAACTGAGCTATAAGTGGATTTATACTTTAGTACTACTATATACTTCAATAATCCTTTCAGTAAAGTTTCCATAATGCATCAGTAATCCTTACAGAGCTAGATGTATCTAAATGTTTACATGAAGTAATGTTATTTATGTCGTTACGAAGCTCGTGATGATTATTCACCAAAAACACATTAGTGTAACTATCATCATCATTATTACTACAAAAAAAACACAAAAATACCATCCTATTATTCTTATCTCTGATGTCACTGTTATTGTAAATGCGGTATATTCTTAACATGTGTTAAGAAGTTTTCCTTCTCCACACAATACAAAATACTCACCGACAATTCAAATTGCTTATTTAGATTTCTATCTAAAATTTGATTTGTACTGTGTCAGATTTTGTAAACTACTTTATTAAAAATAAAGTTATTTGTTACTTTTCTGATCTAGATTTAGACAAGAAGAAATCAGTAATAGCGATTCCCAATGTCTGAGTTCGCGAAATCCACTAAAGCTGCCGCTGATGTCATAATAGTTCAATACATACTTATAATAATAAGCTCTTGTTTTCAGTAGAATGGCACGTACCATGCTGCTTTGTAAATATTTATAACAATCTAGATTCGCGTGTGGGCCGTAAAACCATACTTAGACGCTATGTTAGGAAATGTAGGTTACACTATTAGCTCAGATTTAGGATTTCTAATGTGAGGCAGTTTACATTTGACTTTTGGCTAATATATTGGACCGTAATTTCAATGCCTTTCACTTGTAAGACAAATGTAAATTAACTGGAAATAAAATTAGTTTAGAATAAATTTTAAACGAAACACGAATAGCGAAAAGAGAACTCGTGATTAAGTTGTTTCTCAGCGTCGGCGTCGTGCTGAAACAACATAAACGTTTGAAAGAGGATGAAATGGCGTTGGAGACTATGGAAAACACAATATTAGGTTTTCGTCTAAAAGCCTTAGCCTTTAGGCTGACATAAAACACTAAATAACTGCATTTAAAATCCAACCAAACACAATGCAAACTATTTTAAGTATATTTTATTGCAGTATTAGGTACCAACCCATTTTTATACCTTCCTAACTATATCCTAATTGTACAACATAATATACTTATATGTTTTAAGATTAAATAAAAATAATCCACTGATGTCAGCCTTCAACGGTACCAAATATTTTAAGTATTTTTAATACGTAGTCACTTGTACTATTAATGAATCAGATCGGCCGAAGAATATTGAATCAGTCTAATTTTATCGGCAGGCATTATCGAAACGCATGGAACGTATCGCATGCGATTGTTAATGGCGCTTAGCGGCGTGGATGCAATTATTCTCTTTATGATTTCCTGTTCAGTGCACTCTCGCATCTGAGTAACGAGTATTGCTTCACTGTAACCCTTTAACTAATGCTCATTGTGCAGAGTTTATCTTTAAGAGCGTCACTACAAGTTGTATTCAGCTGGCTTCAAATTAAATTAACAATTACTACACCAATTTGACGTGCCTCACAGCTCAGTTGGTAGTAACTTAGCCTTCTGCGCTGTAGGAGGCGGTTCGATTCCAAACCAGGACAAACATTTTTTTGACGAATATAGATGTTTGTTCTGTGTCTAGGTGCTAATATGTATTATATTAATGTATTTACAAAAAAGTGTATTATGTATTCTATCAGTTGTCTGGTTCCCATAGTACAAGTAGCAAGTTTGGGGCTAGATGGACCTGTATATCCACCAATATTATATTATTATTGTGGCCCGATTTTTTTTTATATTTTCGGCCTTTAAATAAACCACCCTCCTTTTAATAAGCCAGCACAGCACGGCTTTGCCCGCGTGGGTAAAAGTATAGGACAGAATAAGATAGTATACCTAAACAATAGGTCGTTCAGTGCTTATCAGTAGAACAGAGAATCTTAACAAATCTGACACCAATATTCTATCTCCCGCTTCGGTTTTGACCTTCATAAATAGGTCGGAACTTTTTAATGTGATATAAGTGACGGAACAAGCATACGGCCCACCTGATGTGAAGTGGTAACCGCCGTCTATAGACAACAAAATTGCGACTCAAGTCCTCTCCTCAAAGTACACGATGAATCAAGTAGCATTGCTTTGCGTCCATCACCCCGAGACGGGGATGTTAGGTCTCATGCGCCTTCAATTTCACCGGCACCCACTCCCTTCCACCGGCACACAGCAATACGAGTGCATCAATGCTTTGCGGCAGATTACCAGGTGTGGTGGCAGTACTCTTCCGGGCGAACTTAGCACAAGTCCTACTGCTACTTTGGGTTGCTCCTTTCACACCACCCGGGGGACACGTGTAGGGATTCAAAGGGTGATCACCTACGGACGCGAGCAACGTGGGGCCCCCCAGATATATCAGTGTATCAATGCCCTTTAGATAATGGACATAATATTGTATATAAGGCTATGTAAATTGTACATTGTCGCCATAAATGTCACGGCATCATAAATCGTGCACCATGAAGGCACTTTGTACGAAAAACCTATTAGCCAGCCATATCTACCCATCGCGTTATTTTGGCATAGTTTTATTTTGTTGTCGATTCTAGCATGGGAAAAGTAGTGGTATGATTTGTAAATATTCGTTCTGGTTTTGCGTGCTAGTAGGCAATTACTGCAATATTCGTTATTTATAATAACGAGAGGGAATCTTACGTGATATCACACACAAATATGAAAGTTTACGTTGGGTTTTATTTATTTATTTATTGTTCCGTAATACTAACCGGGAACTCTTATCCAAGAAATGAACCTACGATCCTTACGTGTCAAACGACTAGAACTACTACGTCACGTACAATCATGTTTACATTTAGTT
The DNA here is from genome assembly GCA_947359385.1 of Chesias legatella. NCBI lineage: Eukaryota > Metazoa > Arthropoda > Insecta > Lepidoptera > Geometridae > Chesias > Chesias legatella. Next base: position 4,159,747 of record OX375765.1, on the reverse strand, counting down.
TCGGTGAAATTATTATAGGAAAATTCTCTTGACCTATTTGCATTTTAATTACAAAACGAATAAGAGAGCGTCATAAAACAAAACAAACCGCTAATACATGTAACCATAGATAAGATTTGTATTTTATAGATAAAACAATAAAATAAGTACAATCCCGACCTTGCCACTAAATATAAAGCGAGGTCACCCTGGAAAATAAACCCAATTCGTTAATTGTTTAGTGCCAATTTGGGTCACACAGGGCTATGAACGTGTGTTCGCGTTTGCAAAATGGCGTCATGATTGGCTGCTTTTATAGCGCCCAGCGCCCCCCCGGCAATCTCACACATAACATGTGATTCATTTTCGGGCAAACAAAATAAAATACTTTAAGGAATTGCCCCATAGCAGTTGGCAGTAACCCTGCCTTCTGCGCTGTAGGTCGTGGGCTCGATTCTCCCCAGGACAAACATTTGTGCGACGAACACAGATGTTTGTTCTGTGTCTGGGTGTTAAAATGTATGTATTTACAAAAAAGTATATAAGTTTTCAGACAGGAAAACAGTATTACTTCCATTTCCAGGGCACCTTTGGATGGACTTCCGCAAAATCACACCAGTATCCACTTTAATAACCTAATGACGACTTATCGGTTGGATACAAGAACTTTGTGAGTCATATTTCTTAGTGAGATTGTACCTTTCTCACTTTAGTTCTTAACTGGTTCGAAATCCTGTGTGGCATCAGCCAGTGACAACATTTTTTTATGGAAATGGTTTGTATGTCGATAATTCGTTTTGCCGCATTCATTCCCCTCATTATGATGAGAGGAATGAATGCTGCCTGCTTTCTATGATTTCGGGGTCAGCGGAACTTCCGGAGTGATTCACTGCACCGGTGAATCAGTAATTTGGCAATTAATTTCCACATTCAACATTATATTAAACCGGCTATAAATAATTACTTTGCGCAGCAAAACCAAAAACAGACTATATCGCAAATGAACGAGAATGATGGTTTGTTATCTCCTACTTGGATGACATATTTTTGTCTAGTTAATTTGATTTCAAGACTACTGAATCGATTTGACGAAATTTAAATGGAATAATTTCGGAATAAGCCTCTTTGGACCAAAAAAATAATTTTGCTAATCCGTCTGTCTATGTATGCCGGAGTTACGCCGGAAAATACTTCAAATAAAAATATAAACATACAAATAGAGAACCTCTTTTTTTGGAAGTCTGTTAAAAATGTGGCATATCAATTGCTGGTTCAAATAGAGTAACACGTTTTTATTTTCAAATAATCTGACAGATAATTGTTTATGCTAATAATATGATGATTGATCATTCAAATTATTTGGCAAAGCAACACATGAACTTGAGTTTTGTCGATCGTCACTTGGTTTTTATCCCATTTATTTTTATTCCTATTTTTAGTAGTCTTCCGTCCCTACCCCAAATATAATTAGTAAATCAGTAAAATAAGTAAATGTACAGCCGGCAATGTGGCAAACTTTATGCAATATTTATCTAAGTATATTACGTAGTAACTTTAATCTGACCTAGGGAATAAGATGCAGGCATTAGGAGTTTAGAAGGATTGAAAGTAGAACGAGACCGTAAATCACGGAGAGTAAGTAATAAGACCAGGATAAGCTTGTCAACAAACTCATAAAAAAAATGTCGAGCTCCGGTTCGTTGCAAACCCGTAACATTTGTAATATGAATCAAATAAAGCCTTTTCAGTCACACAGATATTAAACAATTTAAAAAGACATTAAAATGATTTACTCTGACTGATTTAACACGAAATGTTTTCGAATTCACTATAATTTAGGGTATTATATGTTTTGTATCGTTTATTGTGATTTAATTTAATTTTAATGTTATGTAACATGTATGGATCAAGAAGTTGTTTAAATAAATAATTTTATTATTGGGAATTTGGGGAATTCCATCCCTCGGGGATTGAACCACACTAAACGCGAAGTCGCGGACGTGTGTACTATTAAAAAGTATTATGTAAGTTTTATTATCATGGAACTCTCGTTAAGTATATAAGTATCTACTTATATCAGTCGCATTCTATTGATATAAGTCGTAGCTCGTTATAAATAGAGTGGAGTGCCTAACTTTCTAACTCGTCCTATTAGTGATTGAACCCGCGGCACCGTCCAACAGATTTCCACATCAGAAGTGGAACAGAATGTAGATGGGTAGTATTGTGCTTTAATCAACTAACGTATTATACGTTATAATAAACATATCAGTTGTTAGTATTGATACATGGAAACAAAAATAAAGCTAACACACTTAGATAAAGAAATAAATTTTATTTTCGCTTTCTCATTTTGATTTCATGTGATTGATTATAAACCCACGAAGGGAAGACTACCTATATAAATATACAAAATCTGATCTTCGATTAATATGATTATTACACATTGACTATTTAGTAGGTACCATTATCTGGTACTATTGTCATACTATAACTGACATTGAGCCTCTTTGAGGCGCATTTACAATCCTTTCACCACACTGGTTCGACAGAATCGGTGACTCGAGAAGAAGAAGAAGACTATAACTGACTACTGCTGTCTGGATTCACTCATATCTTACTTCATGTTATTCCCCAGGCGATATTTTAGCAGCGTTTAATTACTTATAATAAAGTAAATTGAGGTGATTATGGCCCATATAGCCCCCACTCTTTACTATCCATCCATCCATAAATATGCATTTATTGATCCATTACCTCTCCAAGCATTACATCAATTCGTGACGTAGAAGCTTAGAAAAAAGATAATAAACTCGTTGTTTTACCTTGGCTCTAAATCCCTAGTTCCATTATCACCATATATTATCACTGGCACCGTGGCCAGTGTGGAAAGCACTGAACCGGCTCCGCACTCAAGTTGGACGGTGCAGGCAAAATTTGTGTAGATGGGGATTCAGGGATCCGATTCTGACGGAATGCGACTGCGGTTATCCGGTGCAAACCATGCAGCATCTGCTGGTTTGCCCACTGAGCCCGGTCACCTGCACAAAGGAGGAACTGAACGCAGCTACAGATAGCGCATTGCGTCTGGCATCGTATTATGCCAAATTAGTCTGAACCATTGACTCGTTAAGAAGAAGACCATAATCTAACTTATATACGGCGGTGATGGCATAGTAACCAGCTACAATGTTCATTGTTCACGGTTCAAGGATATGTATTCAGCTCATCCTACAGTTTCCAAGCTCGCTGTTTCATACAGCATATTCACAATACCGATTTAGGGTATACCTTTTTGTATACACCATGCCATGCATGACATCACTGTTGTTTTGTGACACACAATGTGATGCAAGCACATACATCAGTGTACATAGGCGCCTATTTGTGAATAAAAGCTGATTATGGTACAGCACATTGCACTTCAAATTATTGCGAGAAGCTGTATGCTCGAATGAAAATTTATCTTTGACGTGCCTTTAGTAAAATAATACAGGTGTGAAAGTCAAAGTCAAAAACTTTATTTCCATAGAATTCATAAAGGGGCTTGGAAACGTCACTAATATTCAAAACATAAGATCACGCGTACTTATCGTTATGTTTGACGCCTGTTCACACCCTATCCAACTCTCCGTGGGAAAGAACACACAAGACACCCCTGAATTATCCTGTGTCATTACGAATGGCCCTTGGTGGCGATGGTTAACAGGGAAATTTCCCTTAGATAAATTGCTGTTTTTCGCGTCGCAGCATCCTAAGGTACATCAATTATGTTGGTCTCAACCTATTTGTAAATGAGGCGCCACAGGCATTCCCAATTTGGTTGCAACACGCGAACTGTAAATCCTCGCTGACCCATGATTTGAATTCGAAATCCATACAAATGCCTGAGTGATTTATCATCGACTGTTCAGTGCTGGCCAAACATTGCTTATTTTATAGTTATAGCCTCGCTTATTTGCAAATGATGCATTATTCATTGATCAGAATGACACAAATTGTCGTAATTCCATCAAGATGTACCTAGGTATCCTATATAATTGTATTCCATTTAAAACTGATATAGGTTGGATAGCAGAGATAAGATGAATAGTGTTTTTGTGACAAATAAACAATTATAAATTTACTAGCTTCTGACTGCGACTACATAATAGTCAAAATTTCAGCCAAATTTGTTCAGTTGGTTTGGTCTGAGGTGTAACAAACTTCCAAACAAATTTACGCATTTGTAATAATGCAGTATAGATATAGGAAGCATATACATATAACCGGATAACAAAAACCAAAATACATAGGTATTACATAAAACAATTTAAAACCGAAATACATATTACATAAATACATAATACCGAAATATATATTTGCCGAATACAATCATGAATAGTTGATATAATCTCAAATTTAAAAACATCTTTCGACTCCATTAGCGAACTATCACTAAAACTACAGTGATATTTCATACATTTGAGACGTTCCACCTTCACATCTCTTAAGTTACGGGCGCAATACAACGCTTTGGTTTTCCAGTACTATGTAGGGGAGGAGAATTTTTGCTTTTCAATACCGCTTCACATCAGATGTGCCATCTCGCTGTTCCTAATTTATTCGCATATAAAAAACGAAGTTATCGTTATTTTTATTGGATGGTAAGATTTCTACTCTAGCGTCTTACTTATAGAAAAACGTAGTACATACGTAGTCTGCCTGCGTGGTAATTACGTACCTACGCGAATGGTCAAGACGGCTCTGAAAATGGTATGTTCCACTCCGTTCATTCCGTACCAGCTATATTATTTCCTGCAAACGTGCTTCTTACTTGCTGGTAGTAATTAGAATCTCCAACCTATTCGCCCTTGAACCATCTGTAATCGTCGTCAAGTTACGTCATCGACGAAAATAAATCTACAGCGTTTAGCTGACATTGAAATACGATATTTTATTAGTTACTATTGAACCCAATTTAGAGTTTAATTATGTAATAAATAACATAAATTACAATGCAGTTGATGTCATAAGGGTCATTTTGGATTACGCTTTTTTTAGAGTATCTGCAAATGTTATTTTTTTACATTCTTTCTATTGACAAAGAAAGAATGTTAAACGAGTAACTTAAAGATATACTCTTTTAATTAGTTTTATAAATAGCACCTATTTAAAAAGTGTATTATCCATTTTAGCTTTCTATCTATTATGTTGTACCGTCTGCGCTGAGATTGTGGGTTTGATTACCACCAGGACTCATTTATGTGTTAAATATATTTTGTACCATTATGTAGTAAAAAAAAAACAATGAAATAAATTAAAAGGAATTGTGTTTTCTACCAGATATCTGGTTCCCATGGTACAAGTTTTTCTTAGTTGGGGCTAGATGGCGCTGAGTAAAAATGTACTACATACAATATTAAAATTTCCTTCACTCGTGAGTACTTAAAAAGAATTAATTATTTGAAATTCAATACTAATTATTTATTGTAACGATTTTAAATGTTAGCAGAAAAAATGCGTTTTTTTTTAAACTGAAACATATATTTTAAATTTCGGAGTAAGAATATTTCATTTGTTTTAGTATATTGAATTTTTTTCATTGACAGCAATTTTATTTCCCCTAAGTAATACCGCCAGTGTCGTATATCGTACAGTTAGTACATTCAAAGAAAATTGATTTGAGTTCAAAGTTACTTGTCACCTATGATGACCTAAATATTGAGAGAAAGACAAGTATCCCACTACGTCGTTAAATTATGAGATCATGGAAGGAGTGAAACGAGTTGAGCCTCCTTGAGTCATTGATTGCAATAAACCGGTCCAAGTAGAAATGCTTACATAACTTGAGTGAGCCGAAAGCTTATAAAATGATGAAGCAAAATAATGATCCACGGAAAACGGGTATAATACGGTTTTTAATGTAATGTAATCACCCCTCGAAGTGTTATATTAATTAAATTGAGTAATTGTTATCTAAAACGACTATAATTTCAAGAAAATATTAAAACTTTAAAATCTATACAAATAAATAAAATTCAAGTGTCTGTTTGTAATACTAAAATAACCGTTTTTTGCGAGTGATAGTTTTGAGTCTACTCAAAATGGCTTAACCATTTCTTTAGTAAATGAAGTCGTAGTTTCTGCGCAAGATTCCCGGTTTTACAGTTAGTCCGACCTTATCTAAAGCATTTCAACTGTCGCGTCGCTTGCATTGTCACCCACACAGGCAGGAAGTAATTATGTCGGCTCTTTATTGCAATCGGTATTCCTAAACCAAACAAGGTGAAGGCTTAACTTTCCAAAGGTGTTGTTTTTGTTAACACCTTAGTCAAAATATGATTGCAGGGTTCAACCGACGATCTAAATTAATATCTTATTCAGTACAAATGTGTTGTCATTAAAACGTGAGTTCCAGATAAGAAGATGGTCTAAGAATATTTTTTTATCCATTAAAATTGTTTCACAACATAGTTCTCAGTTTTCTCATCATTTAAACATTGATATGAATAAAATCTTTATGGTACTTTTAATACTACAACGCGAAAACTTGGTATGATTTTACCTTTACAATTAAAGGGAAAAGTTTAAATGGAAATTTTAATGAAACTTAAAGATCGCAAATTTCAGTTCGGGACGAAACACTAGTTTTAAAGGCTTTCTATAAATGTATAAAAAAAATATACAGTTATAAATAATAATAGTCTTGAAATAAATGGATCTTTGTACCCAAAGATTAGAGAAACTGGTAGTTAACTTCACATCAGTTAAACGTTATCGTGCCTATTCCTGCCTACGGTACTACAGCTGGAATTACTTTTTCTTTTGGCTTCGCATGGTGGCATTAGCCTTTGGTTGACTTTGGAAGTGACGCAACGAGATCCGGCCAGCAGATCATTTTGTCAAATGAGTTATAAATACTGTTTACAACCTTTTTTATGATCAAAATACGATAAATGTGGATGGCATGAAATACGACTCCAGTAAAGATCACAATACGACTTATAAAAGGAGAAGAATCTCGCCTAGACGAGTTACTGGCATCGTAACTGGAAAAGAGAATATTCCTGGTATGTTGGGAGGTGATTTACTCATAAAATAACACTAAGTAGGTATTATTAAGCTCAAAATAGATTCACTAGTCTAGGTCAAAAGTATTTCTCTAATATTTTACCAGTATTATCATTATCAGAGAAATAATTAATTTTAGATATTTCTATACACAATTTCTGTTCACAATAAGTAAGCATAGCATTACTTTTTTCACGTTCTTCATGATCAGATGCTCAGATACAAAATTATACTATACATATATAAAGACAGGTTTAGGAAATGGAACCACAATGACTTTTCAAATGAATAATAGAATGAGAATCAAAATGAAATTTAATCAATCCCTTCAACTGTTTACGTTCCATTGAACAAATATTGAATTTCATTAAATTGCTATTCATTTGACATTCTCACGTCAGAGTTTAGGAGGAAACGCTTTCACTCAGAAAATAAACAAACATTTTGTTAGTTTAGGAATTTTCCAGATGTCAAAAATAAGTGTTGGTACTGTATTACTCGAATAATTGCTACAGACGTAGATTTAACCTTGGACCAAACCATTACTCGTAAAGATCTCAAGAAGTATAAACTTCCTACACTTTTTAAACTGTACTTTTTCCACTCATTAATAAGCTTCAAATTGAAACGTACCCAGGTATGAAAGATCATTCTTAAGTGCCTACAGTCAAAGTAGGTACCTATTGTTAATAAAAGATTCCTTGAAGCGACTCATTGAGAACCAATGGAGTGTCAAATTACGTAAACAATGAGATAATGATGCAGCTAAATGTCTTACATAATATTGAATTTCCTAATGCGTTTTATTTGTATTTTGCGAGGACGAGTCGATTTGACTATAACTACTGTATTATTAATATTTTGCGTATTAGTTTCATTAAATCGCTTTCAAGTAAAATTCAGTCCTTCCAATTTTCATTACCATGGTATGGTGTAGACAATAGTTAAAAACTTAATTTCCTTTGAATTCTTCACGAAATACCTTGGAAACATCAGTCAAAAAGCTAACAAATGACAAGTACTTAAAGCTAAGTCTGGTGCCTTTTCAACCCTCCATGGGGAAGAACAGTCAACTTTATTACAAATGATTTGTCACGAATCTCAAGTCTTGAAAACTGAAAAAAAAAGAAATAAAACACAAAATTAAATATTGGAAACTAGCGTCTGCCAGAGGAGCGGCTTTACCTTCGTGGACTAAGTAAATGAACTTAACAGTACTTTCTTTAACAGTTTGGATCGTTATGTATACCAATGTTCTTATCTCTGGCTAAGTTTTTCACTTCTAATTGGTCAGCTTTATGAAATACTCCTGTATACATCACCACAACAAAACCATAAAACTAAGTTGCTAAAAACTTGCTCTAATTATCATATCTATGGAAGTGTTGGGTCATTATCTCGACTCGGTGGTAATTATACCAGCTCCTCACAATACCAGTTCCCGCTGTAGATACCAACCCCTAAAACGACAATCTATATTTTTTTACAGGGAATATTGGCACTGATAATTTTTCAGGACATTTCAACACGTGTTTTATTGACAGATGGGTGAAAGAACTCATAAAATATGACCCTACAAGTGTAACGCTTTTCCAAATAAGTTATGAAGCACCAATAAATAATAAATAGTCAAATAAATTTTATCCTCTCGATAAATAATATGTGATTGAAGAACCGAGCAATCTGAAGACTTGAGAGACGACTATAGAAAAATATAGCTTTATTTTCACTACACAAAGAAAAAGCGTTCGTTGAATTTGATGTTTGAATCTTATCACATTCCTAGAAGCCAGTGTATAAAATCTTGTTTTTTCAGTTCTCCATTGTTTAAACTTAAAATTCCAATGCGATAAGAAACGCCTCTTGAGACGAATTAGCTACCTACTAAGTTTAAATGTCGTCATTGTATTATGCATATATATAAAATGCATACTAAATGAATAAAATTTGTTATTTTGTCATCCATTTTATAATGGATTTGAATGAAATAAATCGTTTGTAACTATGTAGGTATATTTTTGTCTGACATATTTCATTTGCTTCCTTTATAGTTTAAAAATTATATGTTATCCTAGCAACTGTATAATTTGCATCATAGTTATAAATAATTTTGGTACCATATACCTGGAGAACATTGCATGTAATCCTTCTTTGATGTACATAAAAATGGTGACACAATGATTGCAAACTAAATAGAAGTGACTGTTAGACAATCTAGGATCATTTCTCCATCTAGTGCCTATCTTATGCAAAATATCCAGATATTTGTGATTCCTTGAGTGTTAACATTTAACTTATTACTTGTATCAATAACACTTGAATTTCAGGAGCATACAATCGAAACGCATCCACATAAAATGATATATTTATTTAACAAAGGAAGCTACGATATAATATGCAGGTAATAAGTACTGAAAATAAGACCATTAGCAACTGTCAGTAATTAAAAATGTTCTTTGAGATGAGTCTTGCTCCTTACCTACTAATAATCACCTTGTTCTACGCAATGTTTACTTATTGGTTTAACCTAGATTGTCTTATGCCTGAATGGTTCTGGTAGTTTTTGATTGATAGTTTATCATATGCAAACACTTGACTAGCTTAGCCTCTGTATCTAAAAAACAATGTATTGGGGTTATCAGAAAAATGCTGTGAATAAGGCTCTTACACGTGGTAAACATGGGTACAATTACCTGTCTACGTCACTGGGAAATGTGGTGTCGTTGACGTGCAATAGGTTCATCTGTTTCACAATGGTTTTAACAATGCTTAGAATTTCAGATGAGGGTTTTCCAACATTTTATGATAACTCATTTTTTGTTTGTATTCTGACATTGCACACAAGAAAAATATTTTCGTTTTTTTTTTGGTTTATGCGCGATTGTTTGATAAGAAGAAGAAAGAAAGTTACTTTAGGAAGATTGGGTCTGATAGGTGTTGACCATTTAATATTGGAGAGTTCTTTTCAAAAGAATCGTAGTTCTTTATTTACTCCACGTGTAAATAAAGTCACTAAACAAAGTTACTTCACCTTAAATTGTTTGTAAAACATATAACTTCTAATTTGATGCTTAGTTTCACAGTCAAGTCTGTGGGCAAACCAACTTCATCAAAAAAGCAGTTGTTACCTATTCACACTTGATAAAATGTATCATGTTCTTGACCAATATAGGAAAAGATTGAGCTGGAAATGTTAGCAAATTGTATTGATTTATCAAGGTATAATAGGTAGCTACTAGCTACCTACTTGTTTCTCAGTTTAGAAAACTGATAACTTAGTAGCTGTGTAAACGAGTTGGTTGGCACAGTCTAACCACATGTTCGGTTTATCGCTAACATAATGTAAGTGGAACGCCCGTATCCATCTAAATTACTTCCTTAAAATGCAAAGAAAACTATTCCGAAGCAAGCTGCGTGCACAAAGGATCAGCGACACCAACAATCGCTTATAACCTTCAATTGAATTTCAGTCTTATTACCGTGAATGAGAGTCGAGAGTTTCTCGGTTTCCAGTCGGCGAAATGATAGGAATGTAACGTGCCGTTCTGAGAACACTGCCGGCCCTTCATTCCTGCCCCTAGGCAGTACAATTTGCTCCATTAGCTTTTTACAAAGCCTTAACACGATACCGCTTTCTGATTTCTTTCATATCTTATTTCTTTTTTTGGATCACTGAATTATATTTTTTTTTTCAAAATCAGTCTAGCGTTATTGATAAGCAGTGTCAGTGCGCATTGGCTGATACACCTGGTTGTAATCCTCAGATAAGATCAGCATTTTACTCTGAAGAAAAAAGAGTTATTATAACTCATGCTATTCTTTGTTTCTGTGATGGTACTGAGGGCGTGCTCTGTAGTACGGACCTCGAGTTTCAGCTCTGGCTGGTTCAAATCCTGACAAATAAGTTGTTTCACAAGCAAAATATGTGCAATAAAAAAAAATTGAAGCAATTATTCGAAGACGTCCAGCCAGACTATGAGGCGCGTTTTAAATCTTTCACCGCACTTTTTTTTATGCTTTCATACTACACGACTGGTAGTAATAGTGGTAGTACGAAACTATAAAAGAGACGTTTAAAATTTGCTTACAATTTCTGAAATTAAATTTGCAAGCGTCTTTGGTAATGATAAAATTGGTTTCTATATTTTAGTCAGTTTTAGTCTGTCATACTTATCATCTCGTTTTCGCGGATTTTCAGAAGTACTTTATTAGTGCTACCCATGCACAGCGCTCAAAATTATTTTTCTAGGACGCGCGGTTTATATTGTGCGTCGAGTTTATAATCCAGGTTTTCTTCGTTTATACATATTGATGACCTATACCCATACTATAACGGCTAGACAATGATCCTACCAGTTACATTCTCGAGGCTATAGATCAGTCTACAAGTGACAGATACTGGCAATTCAGAATAATCATCTGAGGTATTGTATTTCGAGTTATTATTATTCAAGACCACCACCTCAAACGCTATTGATGCAGTCAAAATTATCCACAATTGAGTTATTGGTACTTTTAATATTGTTAAGAAAATAAGATTGCTTTTAGTAAAACACACACAGCGCCATCTAGCCCCACACTAAGCTGTACTTTGTAAAGCTTGTACTATTGGAGCTACATAACTGATAGAATACTTTTTGTCAGTAAATAATAAAAAGTAGATATGATAGCTACCATACTTCCTAAAAGAACATGCCTAGTTATTAACAGTATATTCAATGTTTTAGGAATGCAATTTTTGTATTAAAAGTTCCAAGGAAATGGACTTATGTAGGTATACTAATAACAAGTTTACTTTTTGATATTTGAGTTTCAGCGAAATATTGTTGTTGTGAAGTCTTCAACAAAAAGGGCTAAAAATAACAGTCTTCGCACTTGTAAATTGCGCCAATTTCTCCAACTAGCGTAGTTTCTCATACAAATTTCGAGTCGAGTTGAAAACAATGCTGTTTTTGGGTCACGTTTAGTATTCAAAAAATACTTTGTTGCTACGAAGTTGCAGTTTGCAAATATCTCAATTCTTTTTCAATATGACACGCCGTAGTTTTTCTTTCTTTTCCAATTATTTAAATTCCAAATTTATTTTTCCTTAACAATATTGTGCGGTTATGGAAATAAAAAGGGCCTCAGTAAAAGTATAATTTTAGGATATCCAATATTAACATTTACAAATTTGATTATTTCAATTTGATGGGCAAGAATATCTACGTAATCTCATATTATAAATAATAAAATGATATGATAAATATACAAGTGTAACAAAGCTACTTGAAAGATGATAATTGAAGTGGCTGGGTATTGTATATGCTAAGTAAATTAGACTAAAATAGCTATCATCACAACACTGAACATTATTAATAAATCTATGAGCCAGATAATCTAGTTTAGCTTTCAACATAAGCTTTATAAATAACGTCCAATATACAGTTGAAAATAACGGGCTCATACATATTTGTCTCAATATCGTGACGGCAAAGCCATCGCCGCCGGGGGGTTGTCTGGTGACCCAAAAAGCTTTTTATCTTGACTAATATATATAGACATAATGTACATATATATAAATACTAGCCGTAGCCGCGCACTGCGGCGAATCATCCCACGGGAACCGTGCATTTCTCCGGGATAAAAAGTTAGCCTATATGCTATTCCAGACAAAGATAGATCTTTGTGTCAAATTTCATCGAGATCCTTCCAGCCGTTCTGGCGTGACTGAGTAACAAACATCAACTTCCGCATTTATAAGCAAAATTAAAAGAAAACCGATAAAATAATCGATTAGAAATACGCTAAACGGTAAAATTTATATCGCTCGAATGGAAATAGTATTAGTATTTTGCACACCGTTACTAATATAAATACAGAAGAATATATTAACAGATTATTGTAGCTTATTATAAAGTAAATAAATTTAACAACATTTAATTTTACAAATAAATATTTAGAGACATATTAATATAGTATTTCTATGGTCCTGATATTAACCTTAAATAGTCTGGTCAAGTAACAATATGCAGGATATTTTCGGTATCATCATAGGTAAGTGTTAATAACCATTTATACTTCAATACTACCAAATTGAATGTAAAAACGTACGGGCTTTATGCGAAAACTGGATTTATGAAATGTTATTTAAAAGCATTTTATATTAAAATAATTTTACCTATATTGCTGTGAACAGACATAAAAAAACAAAACTATGACTGAGATGCTCAAACGTAATATTTAGAGGCCCCTCTTTATTTGATCAAACATCTGTCACCCATTAAAAACAGGTGTTCATAATAAGTGTTTTTGTCTAAGACTAGATATTGATAGGTATTGAATATTGATTAGATAAAAAAAAACACTGAGATAATTTCGTTTACTATTTACGACTATAAATGCATAGTTCGACCATTTTTTTCTATATTCTGGTAACCCTGCAATTCGCCGCAGAGGATCACATGACTTGAGTTTTTGCACGTCTGTTACAACTTGTTTGAGCTGCGCCCGCGCCGCGCCGCGCCGTCTTCGATTGATTGTTCGTAAATTTTCTCAATGCTTGCCGGTGCCTGATGTCACGATCCTTGCAGCTTTATGAGGGCAATTAGGTCACAAGGAGTAATTTAATAAAACCAATTCTAATTTAAGAACAGAATTGGTTTTATTGTCAAATCTGTAAATAGATTTGTGACCCTCTAACACAGGTATCTCCATACTTAAAAGAGGGTCACTAATACTTATAATGTATCTCAGGTTAAGTTTACCGAAATAAAATATTTTATTATTTATTACTATTTATATAAAAAAACTGTTTTTATAATAACAGTCATTTTACGGATAAAAATTGTACACCTGGAAAAGCTACATAAATGGATAAAAATTTCGAAAGAAGATGGCGAAATTGCTTCATATAATAAAAACTCTGATCATGTTTTAATAATAAACCTACACTGTTTTTGAATTTTTTCTTGCATTTTTATGGATTCCAAAGCAAAAAATGTCGGTGCGATCACTTGGCATCGAAGTTTTTTATCTGAAATCCTTGACAGCGGGAGTAGGTGGGCTCCAATTGCAGGAAGCTGTTTAATGGTTGAAATTTTATGGTGGCTAGAGCGAGATACAAATATGTACTTCATTCACATTATGAATGGGAGAATCTGGATGGATTCAGTTCGGAGAAGTACAACAATAAGCAGTTTCAAGACCGTCCTAACCATTATTTTTCTGAGCACAAAATGACAAAAGGAATCGTAGTTTCTAGAACAACAAGTGGCTTATAAAAGATAAAACATCGTACAACAGCTGTTACTGATAGTTTATGCATATTCAAATGCTAGTGTTTGACGTCAGTAATGCAAATACGAGAATACTGTCTGATAGTGATGGTTTACGTGTTGTATTTTTCTGTTTGAGCCTTAACGTTTTTACTATAAGAAGTCAACGCATCAACAAAATGGCATTCACTGAAAATGCTGAAAGAATGTAACAGGAACATATCCGAAAAAATAATCGTTCACGCGGAAATTACAAGAAAAACATAAAACAAAAAAGGGGGCTATCATTGGTATTCAATAGAAGCAACAAATGCTGAGGTCATAAAAACTTGCGGATTTCCCTTATCCCCATCCCCATTTGGGTCAAAGAATGTCGGTGATACAAAAAGCTATTAGACGAAGTTGTAAATAGGTCATTGGAAACAGGACGGGGATTTGGGAACAAACCACTAACAGATGAATCAATGTCCTTATTCCCAATATCAATATTGGTGAAATTGTAGAAGATATCGTCCTTTGATTTTTCTGTATTGATTGCATACTAACAAATTTTTATATGGTTGGTACAAAATATTAATTTTTACATTTTAGATCCAGGACCTCTTCGAATAATGATGATCGCCCCTAAATTACAAAATCCAAAGTTATCTGTGATGCTAAATGTTTCGTTCAGAAACAGCTCAACTGTCAGATTAGTATACTGTCGTCGGTGAAATGAACTTGTTGAATGAATCACATCAATCATGCTTTTTCTTAGTTTGATGGCTTTATATCAATCATTTTCCTTTGATAAATGAATGATGAGCGTGGACGTTGAGACTGTGACAAGCAATCTGTCACGTCTGTAGCATTAGTCTGAGACCACAGACTCAACTACAGTCAGTTCATTACATCGCACTTGTAACTACTGTCCGTTTAGGTAGTCAGAAACATTGTACGGATTTCTTGAAACTGCTCATTTATGTGTGGGCTTTGCGAACGTTTACTCAGGTTTTGTTTCATCAGCCTTGTAATCATTATTCAGCCAGGTAGAGGTTTTTAGCTTATCGTTCTTTCTATTGTGATAGTAAGTACTATTCGACTCATAAATAAGTATTTATATTTCTTCAGATTCTTTTGTTAGTAAATAAATAGGAATTTAACTATTTAATCAAGTGAAAGCTTCGTCTCCACTATGTACTTACATACCTAGTAAATTACGCAATTGTAAACCGTGAGTCAATTATGTATTTGATCACTTTGTTTATCTTCATCTGTTTTGATCACACATGTTGCAATACCTACTTGTGTTACTGTTTCAGCCTCGTCTGTTTTTTAATATGTAGGATTATTATCATGTTTTTAGACAAGGACAAAATAACTACACTTCTATCATCACGTTAGACGCCATTGAACGAACCTAAATTATCAGCAGGGTTTTGTTTGTGACTAGATATGAAGGTACCTATTACGGCTAATTGCTGTCGAATCGAATTCTTTATCTACAACAGAGGTATGTTCCTTCAAGGAAATATCGTCAATGCTTGGTGACTTCATTACTTACATTAATACCTACACAACAAGGTGCGAAAGTTTGAATGTTTACATATACTACATACAACCGTGGCACGATAAGGCCTACATCTAGAAGGATTACCCAACTCGTTAAATTCATGCGTCACTGTGGAAGACACCAGTTTCACAACACAAAGGAGTCGTCGATTGTGTTGGCGACCGACGGATAGCACAAACAAATCACCATGTGATACAACAAAGAGCACAAAGTCACAGTAACACTGGGAACGGGCACGTGATTGAACGAATTTGCCACTTTAATGTATCGATGTCGGGACGAGAAGTGCGCTGTGCGCGGGCGGCGAAGGCAGCGCCGCGCCGCGCCTTCGAGCCTTTACCTATTATAAGGCCCTCGGACGAATACTTGGAAATAAAGAAAGCTCTTTCATATTTCCACGATCACTTCACAACACACTACCTCCAAAATATAAAACACTTACCTTGCACTGCGCAGTAACGATGTTTTTACACGATCGATGAAAAGAAACGTCCGATAACCAGCCACAGTCGCGTTCGTGCCGATACCTCGAGAGTAATGGCTGCCGGTTCGCTCGTCGTTCGACTCTCGCAGACTAGGCAGACAAGCCTTGTTTGCACGGTGACGTGAGCCCTAGCGTCGTCTCTCCCTTTCTTAGCATCGAAATTCAGCGTCGCGGAGAACGAGACGGCAATAGTACCGTCAGCATCTTTTATACCTGTGGTGGTGCAGCAACCTACATCACCGGGTGCGTCGAGTAAATTGAACAATGTCAAGTTTCATGTTGCCTACATCGTTTTAAAAACGTTGAAGAGTATTCTAAGATGGTGGTAAATTGTTCCTGATCGCGATTTCGACAACTGTGACCCGTAGTCACAATTTGCGTGGCCGTCTGTAGTTGTTAGACCTAAACGAAGTACCTACCCATGTCACGCACTGCTAAGCTACCAGACCTAGGTACTTGCGGGCAAAGCAAGCATAGAACAAGCCTAAAACAAGTTTGTTGAAGCTAGAAATATTTACCTACATTAAAAACTTGATAATTATTTTTATTTATAACGCAAATATTGAAGAAAGTTAGTCCTACTAGTATAGTTTATAATTTGAGTTTTCTATTTATTTGAAGCTATTGAAATATTTCTCATGGTTTTATAAGTACCTAAATAAAACAATGCCTACAATGCCTAATGTTTTAACTATAACACATTAAGCGTTACTGGTTGCCATTAAGTCTCAAAAACACAAAAGACTGCCATCTACCGTTTCTTTGCATCAACAGTATGCTAACTCACTTTAAAAGTTTTGATTAAACTTAGGTTAAATTTTGCATGTTGCTGGTTAGCTGAGCTGGTCCATTACAATCTTTTGTTGTATTTCGCTAGATGGCGCTGAAAAATATTAGAAAACCACCACCCAAAAACCGCTACCACCTTCCGAAGAGAACACGGAACAGGTGATCCATAGAATAGATTTATGTTTTGAATAGAAGCATTAAGTTTATATATTATATAATGAAAATTGTTAAGATGAAGGCAAGTAACGACAGCAAAACCGTCCGAGGTAAAAGATGGTATTATTTAGCAATGTTTTATGGGAAGAAATCTTTAGCCGAGTTATTTATGGCAAAAAAGTTTTAACTAGTGTAACTTTTGGAGTAGAAAGAATAACATACATACATCCATTCCATACGAACATACTCGCATATCTATAGTATATCTATACAATAAATAGTGTACCTAAAAACAAAGTCGCTATCTTCTCTAGTCCGTTTCTCTGCTTACTTCTAAGCCACGCAACGAATTTTTATACGGTTTCCAGTAATACATAACAAGAGCGATAATCGAGGAAAGTTTGTACGTATAACTTGTAAAGATGTATTTTATACAAAATGACTGAGCGATGACGGTGTTATCAAAAATCTTTGATTTAATACTTTCTTGCTAAGCGCACTCTCCGTATTCCTTATTAGTAAATTGCACTAGTCCGAAGTTGGGGCAAATTAGGACTAGACTAGCGAGTCTATAATATTAGTGTATTTCATTTATCATTCACACTAATATTAGAAATGGCACTCAAGGGGCGCTCAGACAGGTGACACATAGATAGATCACTTTCGCCTCACATAACCTGAGCGCTAATTACCAGAGGCAAAATTGGCTATCTGCAAGCGGGTGATGAATGTGCTTGGCTTAAAACTATTATTCCGAGCCCACTTTCTAATGCAGAAGCCATATTCACTTAAGGCAATGAATAAAAGCGGCGAGACCATACATCACCACTTGTGAATTATTGGAATCATGCACTTTTACTTCGAGCTACGAATCTACATAGTACAGAACTGGGATCTTGGATGTGTCAGTTTTGAGACTTTGTCGAAGATTACGAAATACTGATAATAACTTGTTTTAAGGTGCAAGGTAATCACAGCTGTTTTACGAAGTATGTTAAAAATGATCTAATAAACTGAAAGGGTGCAATAAAAATAAAATATCAGTTGACTAAAATAGATTAGAATAAAACTAGAACTAGAATAAAATTGTAATTTTATTTTTTGATTTTTAATTTTACACCATATGTAAAAAAACATGCAAAAATATTGCTGTACACATATAAGTGACACAATGGGCGGCCTTACCGCTAAAAGCGATCTCCTCAGGCAACCTTTGGACGTGGAAGTGTTACCCCCAAATCATAATCAATATAATTATTATTAAAAGCAATTTTAGATAAAATATATATACCTATTAGCGCTAAGTGTATACACAAAACGTATACACAAAACATATCAACTTTGCGACCTTTCAGACGACAAACGTCTGACACACGCAAGATAGTTTGACAAATGTGCGCGCACGCACGATTCGGGTGCGTCAACTGTATCAACGTGTAAACATACCACTGGTAGTCGCTTTTGGGATTATAATGTATCGGCAATATTTTCGTCATTATATCAGTTAGTTTCTTATTCGTAGACCTAGGGAACTAAGCATCAAAGCGCGCCGCATGCTTTCACCTGGACGGTGCTTATTATTTTGCTCACGATGTTGTAGCTAATGATTAGGTAAATTAAACGATCATACCTCAAAGGAGTTTTTAATTAAACGATGTCACGGCGTATCTCGTGAATACAGTTCAAAAAGGAGGTAAAACAGGCATATTATTTTTAGATAAAACTTAAATAAAAATTAGTGTAGGTTTAATTAGTTTTCCTGCACTTTCTACTTCAATTAATGAGTATATATTAGTAGTATTAGTAGATACATTATTAGTTTTGACGCCCTATTTCCTGGAGAGTATAAAAGATCAATTTTAAACGACTGCTCTGGTAGTAACCCTGCCTTCTGCGATGTAGTTCGTGGGTGCGATTTCCGCCCAGGACAAACATTTGTGTGACGAACATTTGAGTAGATGTTTGTTCAATGTCGGGGTGTTCATATGTATTATATGTATTTATTTACGAAAAAAGTATATAAGCATTATATCAGTTTTCCCTTACTAGTAATTCCCTTAATTCAAGCTATAATTGCTAAATTGCTACAGTCGAATTAGCTTATTTCGGGGCTAGATGGCGCTGTGTAAAATGTATAAAAACAAATGAGTCCTGGCCGCTGAACTAAAATTATGATTATTAATCTAATCTAAAATTATGATATCAAAGTAGGAACCCATGCCGCGTGTATACCTGAAACAAAGCATGGTAACATGGGTTGTTTTCAATTCAGCTAAAAACGTACATTTATACAACGAATTTAGTTACAGGAACTTGCGTCCCATGAATTTCTACCGGTTATCCAAACCTATTATGCCAAGTTAGCCAAGAATGAGCTTTATAGTTGCAATTTAGCATCTTTTACGACGCTCTTATGGCAAGGTGGATGGACAACCAATCAAGATGCAGTCCCAACTTTTACTTTCTTTTTATGTACACTATCGTAAAAATGCAAGTATATAGCGTATTGTGCTACAAGTTTATAGTACCTACGCCATCGTAAAGAGAAAGATATTTTATCTATCTATGGGTGTTAATACTATTGTTTATTTATTAGTGTTATTATATGTATGTATTTACAAAAAAGTATATATGTATTCTATCAGTTGTCTGGTTTCCATAGTACATACATATACAACGTCATTAAGACCTAAGTCTTAATAACGTTGGAGCCACTTATCCGCATATTAATTCAAATAAAAATGATGAAAAGATAAAATACAATAATTCGTCACACAAATATAGGATTGACTATTTTGCCAGGTCCCTATAGCAACCTATCACTCAATATATAGGTTTCAATCTTCAATATAATAATAATATTCGAAAGTACATCTCCATGAATTATAATACTTGCAAAAAATCTAGAGATAGGTCAAAATGCCTAGCCCTGTGGCCAAAACGGTAACTTACGTACTAAAGAATACATAAAAATCGCGTACTTAGTTTTGAAGTCATCTAAGTCCGAGTATATTGGTCTGGTTTATACTATGATCTATTATTACAGGTCGTTATCAGCCCGTTAAAGACGATTAACCCTGTTCGGAGAGCGTTTATTAATCAGTATTATAAGCACTATAATATTCGCGCAGTTATCACGTTACGTAGATGTTTACTCGCTATTTTAGAAACCGTTATTGAATGGGCATCATAAATTAATTCAAGAAGCTATGATAGCCGTTTTACTAAGCGTTACAGAAAATAAATTAAGTGTTTCTAACAGACAATACGAATAGAACGACTATCAATACTTATCACACAAATGTTTTTCCTTACGTAGGTACGTTACTCCTGCTCTCTAAAACTACATAATCTATTTCACTGAAATGTTCAAATAGGGAGACGATGAACGGCAATAACATAACTTAGTATCCCAATTCCACGAGGGCAAAGCTAATAATAATATGAATGGTCAACATAAATGTTGGTGAAATTACAGGTGTATTTGACGTTCCACTTCTAAGTCTCAGGTAGAGGCGTTGTGTGATGCAGCTTGGGTCCCACACCTTAGAAAGGGAGGACCTAAGGCTTATTCCTGTTTTATGGGCAAATCATACTGCATTATCAGCTCATTCATGAATAAGAAATTCAAAATATGAGATCCAAAAATAGAAAGATAAAATATTAAAAGTTCCGAACTACTCGAAAGTTCTCTCAGTTACCTAGTCTTTGCTTAGACCACGCGAAAAAAGTCGCGCTGTTCGAAGTTAGTATAATAAAAAAGATGTTCTCACCATTTAGACAACAGTCATTGCAAGGTATATTAAATTTGAGTTGACTTTATAATTAATTAGTTCCACGTTTTTGCTAACTCTGTTCGGTTGGTTACGCTTAGCAGACCATCTAGCCATTGGATAAGTCTAGGTCTGTTGACTTTGTCTAGGTTTACTCACCTTTGGGTTGCCTTGATCTGCATAATTGATTATAAGGTCGTTACAAATTTGAATCTGTGAACTATTTATTGTATTTACTTATTGTACATAATATTAATTAAAAGTGAACTAGACATTCCACGTCTACATCTCAAAGTTACGGGTGCATACGATGCGACTTGAGTCTTTTCGTACCTATGTATGGGAGGATCCGATTAGTATCGCTTGTTTATGGGCATAGGTTACAACCTAACACCATGTAGGCCATCCTATATTTCTGTCACAGTAACATAAAATAAATTAAAATAATTAAATAAAATAAATAAGTTAAATAAATAACTGACATAAAAATAAAACATAAAGGCACAAAAAAATCGAAAAATAAATGAATTTTCGATCGATTAAATTTAAAAGTATATATATTGATCTAGTACTTAGCAAACACTTTCTTCCAGCATGTCGGTCCACCGACAATCGATAAACGAAGGAAGGAAGGAAGGAAGCCTTCTGGGCGGTCTATAGGCTCCGACAACAGGTTGGCCACTAACCAACTTGCTGGCTCCCATTTTTCTCAAAATAAATATAAACCTGACAAATGCGAGCACACGTCCCACAAAACTAGTTTGTATTGTTATGAAGAAACATTTTTTATTAATAATCAGATTACTGTGGGTTATAAAAACTCTTGTCACTTTTGTCATAGGAAAGGACCACCCGAACGTATAGATTAGAACCCTTTGTTCGTTATGAATATTAATTTAAATTTTGACAATAGATATGAACAAATACGACGGCCGCAGGCGTACTGGTTTGACTAATATACGAAGAAAATGCACAGGAAACTCTGCAAGCTATTCATTCATCTCAATTCAAAATAAACAACAGATATTTTTTAACAGAGATTCGGTAGTAAACAAAAACAAAGTTTTGTTTTTGTTTAGAATACGGATTATGGATGCAGCATTAGACATAATTGTTAGTAATATGCTAACAACCTCATGGATAACTTTTGTACATTTATTTCGTTATTTATCAATATTATCTATATATTATTATTCGTTATATATTATTATTAGCGTATTCAAAATTATTTTGGTTTTCACAATTCCACCAATTAGCGATCAGTTGGGCTATCTTTATATAGTTGAAAGCGGTATTTAGATAGCTCAATTGATTGTACAATTCATTGTAATTATTATTATTATTATTATTATTTAATTACTATAGGCTCACATTTGACCGCAATCTCACCTGATGTTAAGTGATGATGCGGTCTACGATGTAGCATGCTTGCCTAGAAAATACCTCTTCACTCTCCTCTTGAAGACCTCCAGATTATAGTTCTCGGGAAATACAGACGCAGGCAAGGAGTTCCACTCTTGGGCTATCCGCATTATGAAAGTGGAAGCAAAACGCTTCGTACGGATGTGAGGTAATGTGACCACGGGCGATGAAAGGGCGATGCTGTACGTCTGGATGTAAAGTGGTAGAATGGAGATGGGGGAATTAGATCGTGCAACTCAGCCGCGCACTACCCGAAATGTAAAATAATCATAATAATTAAATAATAATATTTTGTAAATATTATTTAAATTTTTCATTAATACGGATTAACCAAAATCATAACCACAGGCCAGATTCTTTTGTACGAATTTTGGATTTCAATTCGAATATCGGTCATGCGCAACACAGGGAATCCTAGTGTGGGGGACTAGTGAACATTTATTGTAAATAATCATGTCATGTAACTTAATTAGGTAACTGCTCAATAATGAATACACACATAATATATATAATATAAGCATTATTATTATATACCTAATCCATTTGTTTATTTACAGTATAATTGAACCCATATGGAAACTTTTTTAATATTCAATATTTGTAATTTACCTTTACGCCCATGAAAAAGCTGATAATCGAGAATAGATAATAAAAAAAAACCCTCATGTTTCTAAGTCTAGAAACAAAATGTTGAAGTCCCTGGATACCACCGTGAGCTTAGTACGTGTCAAGACTCTAACAAGCCTAAACACGAAATGGCTGCTGTAAGCTGTTGAGGAGTTGGGTGATCTGAAGGTAGCCCTGGCTGAAGCATCAGGTCAGGTTCAGCTCACCATACTACTGCATGTCATCAGATTTATGCATAAATACCAAATTTCATCCAATTCGGGCTATGAGAACTGGTTTCACTTGCAAATTTTGCCCTAATCAAACATACATATAAACATTGCAAATTAAAAAAGCTTTAAAAACTGTATACGACATAAAGATATTGATTTTACATGTCATGTCATGAAGAATGGGCGTTAACGTACCAGGCGTATTTTGAGCAAGGGTCAGGTTAAATAATAATAATAATATTGGTGGACAATTAACACAGCGCCATCTAGCCCCAAACTAAGCATAGCTTGTACTATGGGAACCAGACAACTGAGAGGATACCTATATACTTTTTTTAATAAATACGTATATATAGTACATACATACATAAACATCAACATTCGTCACACAAATGTTTGTGGGAATCGAACGGACGCCCTACAGCGCAGAAGGCAGCTACCACCAACTGAGCTGAGGCCTGTCAATTATTCTACAAATCCGTGAACATCAAAATTCATTTCACAAGTCAAACAAGTCGGTATTGGTTTTGAGAAAACATTAGTTTATATGTACGTGTGTAAACCAAAACCGTAGCTCACTTCGTGGAAATCGAGGTGATCGGATTACGAACCCACATTCTTAAGTACAATGCCGTGTAAAATGCAGCGCAATATCACTAAGCCATTCCCAATGTGGATCCAATCATTGGCGGAAGTAATAAATATAAGAAGCGTACGATACGAGATAGTGACCTGCCCTATAGTCGAAGTTTTACAAGCTACCCAGCCCGTACGGCTTCCAAGAGTTTAAACACAGAAATTTAGTATTAGAAGAACTTGTGCCAAGTCGCCCGGAGGAGTACCACCCGTTTCTGCCGCCAAGCAGTGATGCACTCGTATTGCTGTGTTCCGGTGGAAGGGAGTGGGTGCCGGTGAAATTGCAGGCGCATGAGATGTAACATCCCCGTCTCGGGGTAATAGACGCAACGCAATGCGACTTGAATCATATTGTTGTTGTTTATAGGCGCCAATATTTTTTTTCGATTCGTTCCGTCACTAATAAAAATAAGGTACTAGATAGATGGACTACTTTTAGTGACGGATCTCACAGCTTAGTAACTCTGCCTTCTGCGCTGTAGATAGTGGGTTTAAGTCCCACCCGGGACAAACATTTGTGTGACGAACACAGATGTTTGTATTATGTCGGGGTGTTGATATTTGTATACACAAAACATACAACTAATTGTATCACTTAGCAGGTTCCCATTTGTAGTACTAACTACATATACTCAGTTAGGGGCTCGATGGCGCTGAGGAAAATGTCAATAAATATTTGTATATTTTATTTATTTAGTATTATTTATTTATTTATATTCGGTTTAGCCGCGGGCTGAAGCTATTATGACATAGTTATTTCCCTCAGTATCGATAACTTGTCTTGGAAGGCCAACTACTCGTTCAGTTACTTCCGAAACATTAAAATTGAATGTATAGTCAATAAAATAAATTATTCCGCTGTCACCTGATTCATCTGGTTTATAAAAGGGCAGGGACATGTAAGGCCACTTTATAGTTCCTCACTTCCACAGAAGTAAATCGCGATAAATAAACAAAACTCGATTGTACTCGAATGTGTGTCGAAATGGAACAATGTGAAAGACTGACGGACTTCCGTCCTTTTTATTAATTCACAATCTTTGTCCTGCATTTCCTGTCGGATTCTTACGATGTGAAGATAAAACGATGACAGTGTTTGGGTGGACTAAGCAGGTAATTCAAGAGTGTGCGAGATGTGAGAATATGTAGAATATGAAGAGTGTGAGAATAGGATTACTACTACTCTATCACTGGCTCTCTCGAACCAGTATCTAGTGGTGCAGGATTAAAGTGCGCCTCAAACAGGGTCCTTGCATGTATTTGACTAATGTCTTCGAATTTTTGGTTTTAGGCATGTCAATTTGCTCACTATTTTCACCATTTTTCAAAATGTAGTAATGAGTACAATATTTAAAAGTTAAAAAACTCATTGGTTGTTCTCGGTATTTGAACCAGCGACCACTAGATTGGAACTAGGGGTCTATTCCGCTGTGCCACCATATTATAATGTAATCTCTAAATGGGCTGAACAGAATAAGCGATAAGTGAAATTTTTACATTAGTTTCTTTTTCTAAGTCACATTTAATTCAGCTTTGTAGTAATGTTTGGGCTATGCGCATTTCGAGACATGGTAAATAATATCTTATAATATGTCCAAGTTTTTCATGTGATAATGTTAAACCTAGCATATGGCCCGGCCCACCCGAAGTGGAAACCTCTGCCCATAACAAGCAATACGATGTGGGTCGCATCGTATGTGCCTGTAATCAGGTGGGTCATCAGCTCCCTCCGTATCTTTATCACATAAAAAATAGAGGTCTCTTACGAATACCTTCAAGCTTCTAAAATGTAGGTTCCGAAACAATTCTAATTCTATTCATAAAGTCTGCATTATTACCTACAGACTAGATTTTTATCCTGTTTTGTACTTTTGTAATACAATAAAAGTTCTGGTTTCCTGGGTCTACCACAGACCTAATTAAGAGTTATGGCTGTAATAGGAAATATTAACAAAATAACTGTTTCGATAAAAAAATAAAATGTTTGTTGGGATAGCGTTATCACCGCTGACTAACTAACATCCGGTGTCCTGGCGATATGCACAGAAGTTCATTGTTCCCTAACTTTGAAAGTTTGACTCATACTCAAGAGAACTTGTCATTATTTCAGATAATAAATGCTAAATAATGTATGTGTAGTGTAATATGTCTCGACCAAATTAGGCAAATCGATTTACAAAATTTACATTAAAAGCTAGTTCGTTTATGCATCTTGTTAAATCACCATTGCTGCGAATCGCATTGCGGTTATAAGAGGTAAAAGAAAATAGCCGATCAAAATAATGACATCTCTCATTTCATAGAAGTCAAACAATGAAGTCATTTCATTGCTGGATGGCCTTATCAGTAACTTTGCTCTGTGTGAGATAAGTATGCAGTCAATTGTTTAAATGTTAAGGTACCTAACCACATATAAACACGGTTAATAATTTTTTATTTGTATTTACCCGAATGCTTGAAGGGAGGTGATTCATATATTTCAGGTGTATATATATATGTGTGTGTGTACCTATGTATTTATTTATCTATGTATGTTTGTATGTATGTCTGTCTGTTCCTTTGAGGCATCTTATAATTCGACAGCCGGAAGGATACAGAGGTCTTTTTTTTTTTAAAAAGAGGAGTATTTAATTCGTAGTAAGCACGAGGATGCACTTAAATTATAAAATACACTTTTCTATTGATAATTATAAAATAGGATTTAAATTTGAATATTTGTATGGATCACTTCAGTTAATATCAAACTATTACAAGTAGGTACAATACAAGTACAGGTACCTACACAGTTTGCACTTTAAGTACAGTCGGCTTTTATTTTTCCTGCTATTTAATCTTGTACGTTTTCATTATATATATATACTCGATTCTTATTATATAGATGACAATGATTATACAGCACGTAATAATCATTTATTTCTCTAGACTGGCCTCACAGCTCTTTTGGTAGCAACCCTTCCTCCTACTCTGTTGGTCGTGGGTTCGATTCGCATCCGGGATAAATGTTTGTGTGACGAACATAGCTGTTTGTTCTGTGCCTGGGTTTTGGTTTATATGTATGTATAATATGATTATTAACAATATATATATATATACAGGGTGTGGCGTAATGAGTGGATAATAGGGTACCTGCGGGTAGGGGCCATTGTGGCGGTTCAGAAAAATATTTGTTATGCTCAGTAAAAGTGCCTCGGTTTTCGAGATATTCGACATTTTCGAAATTTAAGAAATATTTCACCCTTCGTCACTATTTTTGGCGCCCAGACTGCAAATGATTTTTTTTTTTCTATCTGTTTTTTGGATAGTATTCTTGGATAGATGTGCTATCGAATGGAAACTATTATTTTTATAACACAAGCACAGTTATGTTTTTAAAATAAGATTTCACTAAAATTTTACTTGCTTTCGAATTTCGAAAATGTCGAATATCTCGAAAACCGAGGCACTTTTACTGAGCATAACAAATATTTTTCTGAACCGCCACAATGGCCCCTACCCGCAGGTACCCTATTATCCACTCATTACGCCACACCCTGTATATATATATATATATATATAAATAAATATATACAGGGTTACAGGAAAAGTCGTGCTACATCCGTTAGGGGCATGGAGTACCCATCATTTCTGACTTATTTCACTATGAAACACCCTACCCTAAACTTAACCCTTTTCGAGATATTCGACTTTTATTTTTTTTATTGAAAATTGCCGATTTTTAGGCTACGAAATTTATTTTTGTTTATTTTGTGTATCTTATTATTATTATTATTGCATTTTTACATGTGTAATAAGATGCTTTAGGACGTCAATCATTAAAATAGTGCATAAGTTAATTGAATAGACCGTGGTAGACAAGTGAAAGTAAAGAAATAAATAAATATATTAGAAAATTTATTTTTCTCTAAGGGATATCTAAAATAAATATTATGACAATTGTTCGGCAGATATTTTTTAAAATATCTACGTTTCATCTGCTATCTAACGAGGTCTAACAATCTAGGGTTTGTATTACATTTCGTGGAAAAAAAGTAATTGGGACGCTCCAGGTAGCAGTTCTAACGGTCCCGCGCCTATTTTCCTTCAAGTTAAGTTCATGTTCATGGGGGTGCATGAAAAGTCTTGTGTACAGCGAGCCGAATCCAGTTTTGTCTGTGGAAGACTTAAGAGAAAGGATTGTGGATGCAGCAAATAATATGAGGACCACGTTGACCACTGGAGTAGTGAAGACTGGTCTCCGTAGAAGGATGCGACAATGTATCAGAAATAGAGGCGGCCATGTTGAACATGAACTGTAGAATAAGAAGAAGTTGTGTGAAAACCTTTAATAAATGACATTTCATGCTTACCTAATGTTTTATTTTACTTTTTAGGGCTAAGTATAAATTTTCTTCTCCACTGTCGCCTATGAAACTAATTTTTTTCCAATGCATTTGAATAAAGCCCTAGATTATTATACCTCGTTAGATAGCTGATGAAACGTAAATATTTTAAAAAATATCTGCCGAACAATTGTCATAATATTTATTTTAGATATCCCTTAGAGAAAAATAAACTTTCTAATATATTTATTTATTTCTTTACTTTCACTTGTCTACTACGGTCTATTCAATTAACTTATGCACTATTTTAATGATTGACGTCCTAAAGCATCTTATTACACATGTAAAAATGCAATAATAATAATAACAAGATACACAAAATAAACAAAAATAAATTTCGTAGCCTAAAAATCGGCAATTTTCAATAAAAAAAATAAAAGTCGAATATCTCGAAAAGGGTTAAGTTTAGGGTAGGGTGTTTCATAGTGAAATAAGTCAGAAATGATGGGTACTCCATGCCCCTAACGGATATAGCACGACTTTTCCTGTAACCCTGTATATATCAGTTATCTGGTCTGCTATTCTTAGCTTACTTTTGGGCTAGATGGCGCTGTAAGTAATGTCCACCAATATTTATCTATTAAGTAATTATTATTTCTCTGGTTCAATGTTCCATTCAGAATAATAATAGTCATACCATTGCAGCTTTGTTACTTTTATTAAATAGATCGCTCTTTCAAAACGATAATCACTGGCTGATAGCAACATCATTTGCAATTACGTAATTTAGGCATTACAAAATGTCATGTCGGTAGGTACAATACGTTTTGCACAATGCCTGTGGTCTACATAGGTCATTCACACTGTGAACTAGTTTTCGTTCTAAAGCTTAATCATCAAGGCTGGTTTTTCAATGCGCATTTATAAGAATTAAAATAATGAAATGCCATTTGCCGAACTGATAAGTCGCCAGGCAGTCTCGCAATATCTGTATTGCGTGGATGCAGATACGTATGTCATAAAACCAGATCAAGGGGCAACTACAATCACTTTAATTCTCACAAAAGGTCTATGTTTTCAATGTAGGCTGGGACGTTTGTAATAAACTTTTAACCAGCGACATGGGTGAAATTTAAATAAATTAATTGTAAATTGTAAAATCGGAAGTTGGTTCGAAGAATTTCTATGTGTTTGACCATAAACTATACCGAAGTAAATCCTCAGTACGTAAAATAAAGATATAAAAAAAATAGAACACAAAATGCTGTGCTAAATAAGCACAGCATTTTTAATTTTTACTTGCACATTTAACAGAAGCTTTTTATTTCACAAAAATATATAAACATATATCTTAGCCCAGCTTATATCTATATATCTTGCCGCGACTCAAATATTTGTTCTTTTTTATGATTTGTGATTATATAGTCGAGTTTTAAAACTAAAACTTTCAATATTAAGCAAATGAATATCTAACATTGGAGTGTCGTATGTTGTGTTGTGACAAATAAAAAAGTTGTATACGAGAACTCCATTATAAATCTTTGGATTTGAGATATAACCATTATCATTCCTGAGAGTGTCCGTACCAGAGGTCCATCAATCAATCTGTCATCTTATAGGATTAGTGGATTTTTACAAAAAATTATACAGATTGAAATTCAAATTCAAATATTATATGATACGATATTTCTCTAACGTAGTGTAGTCTATATTATGTATTATAGATTCCTAATAAACGACATTTAATAGCAAATCTGTTTCATTAATATCAGTAGATCAATATACAACGACGTTTAATATAAGTATTACTGTATTTTTTTAAATCTTTCTTGACGTCAATCTTTAAGCTCAATACAGTTTTTAACAATTCAGTTTGAAAAGCATTCTCATACATATTTGATTAGTCCGGTATTAACATAGAAACACGCTTTTCACTTCAAATCATCAATTAAGGAAACAAAGCCAGGTTTATATGGCAATTAAACGTAATTCTCAAAATAAACTATCTCAATTTACTTAAATTATTTACAACCTTTGCATCATTATCACGAGACAGGGTCACATGGCTATAGAAATATTTAAATTGAGTTATAGAATATTTTTGAACATATTTGCGAATTGTATAAATTGGAACTTCTTAATTCAGGAAGAAAAATAATTTTATCTCTATTAAGAGATTCAGGATTCAGGCATTCAAAAATTGCAATAGTTTGACAGGAACCCGCCGCCATCTTGATAACAACAGGTGCACTTCTCTTCCGGATGTGATATTGTTAAAAATAAAACCGTTCTTGGACTAACTTGTTCGAAAACCAGTTTTAGTGTTCAACCAAAACGTGTTTGGTTAATGTTTTTGTAATTTTTATAGCTTGAAAGTAAACACTGCAGCTCTATATTACCACAGCGGAATTATTAAAGTCCGTTCTCAACGTCGCGTCGCGTCGCGTCGAGTACCTACCAACATCTACGCTTAAAATATTTGACAATTCGAATAAATATTGGGGCAAATTTCACACAGCACCATCAAGCCCCAAAGTAAGCTAAGTAAGCTTGTATCATGGGAACCAGACAATACTTATTATAAATAGATATAATACTTATTTTTTTTTGTTTATACCTACTTTTTTTTGTACATGTAAAAAACTGGTAAATGTTTTTTATTTTAATTACGACATCGACAAAGTTTTTGTAGCAGTAAAACTTTTGCCAGTTTCTTCCGGGGAAGTACAGTCACCATATTCATTTTTGCCGACAAGCAGTAATAGTTTCGCGTTAGTGTGTTCCGGTTTGAAAGGCTATTCCACCTTCACATCTCAGAGTTACGGGCGCATACGACGTCTTGTCGTACCTAAGTGGGGGAGGACCCAAGTCGTATATAACTTGATAACATAAAAAATAATATCTTCTATTTTTAATCTATCAGATGTTAAGCGGTATCTTGTAATTCCCGCCTTCTTTATGTCGCATCGCAAAGCGCCCGTTACACTGATACCTATAATTCTCTTGTGCCTGTTATTTCACCGGCGCCCACGCTCTTCAACCGGAATGAGAACACTACTTGAATGTGTATAGCAGCTGTACTCTCCAAACAAACACTGCTCATACAATTATTTATAGTGCTAGTAAAAAGTCAGTCAGTCAGTCCTCTCCTTCCTTGAACTTACTATTGGAAACAGACGGCTTAAATGGCTCATAAACATGGAATTAATTGTCGATGACCCTGGGCATGCAGCTCATACGATGAAGTAGAAAGGCAATGAAAGCGAACTTTAAACCGACTAATGAATGTGTATGGGGAGATTGACTGGCCTTCAACTCAGTTGGTAGTTACCCTGCGTTGTAGGTTGTCAGTTCGATTCCTACCCAGGATAAATATTTGCGTGTCGAACACTGATGTCTGTTGATATGTATTATATGTGTATTTATACAAAAATGTATACAAGTATTATTACAGTTCTGTCTGGTGTCTGGTTCCCGTGATATAAGCTTAGCTTACTTTGAGGTTAGATGGCGCTGTGTGAAATGTCCATCAATAAAAAAGGTGGGTGTAGTCGGTGCAAAGTTTTTCATGTTTAAGATCTTTATTTTTACAAATGAACCACTGAGTAGAATACTCTTTTAAACAATAAGTTTTTAAGATTAGATTTGAACTTAAAAGGACTTTCAATGACCTTCAGATCAGTAAGCAGCGAGCTATTTTTTTATTACATCTACACTTAATGCAATTAATAGGTATATCCGCCTCTAGTGATAATTATCATGTTTACGCCCCTCGATGTTTTGTCGTGACCCCAATAACTGCTATCAGTGTTACGCGAGAAATTGCACGTATCTACTTGGGTCACATTTCTTAGACGACACTAAGTACATTATTGGTTTATTGTTAAAAGCTTGGGTACTCAAAATAAAACGTAGCTGTGGCGTAGAAAACTCACCTTCATTGTTATTAAAACAACGTACTGCAGAATTGACACAGCCGCTTGTAATAATAATAATAATAAATAATAATAAAGAATTATTATTATTATTGACACCTTATTGCTACACTGTCAATTACACAAAATTAATATAGATGTATACAGAAACAGCTTAAAGGTAAACAAGGTTAATCATTTGAAGTGACCCAACTAATACCTAAACTAAGATAATTAATTATCTTGTATTTTGTCTTATCAACCAATCTTTAAATAATTCAAAAAAAAAAAAAAAAAACTGTATCTAAAAATTACGCTGCTAAAATTAGCTATGCTAAAATTTACTCTTATCTAGATACTAGTATTACTCCTCGTGTCTCTAGCTCTCTCGTACCAGTGTGGTCATTAGAACGTGCCTCAAAGAGGCTTCTATCACTTTTAAGAAACCATTCGCTGATGAATTCGCTTACCTCACTGTATTTGTGGGTAGGTGCTAGTTCTTATATTACAAGATATTTAAATGTATTAGTTTAGGTTCTAGTTGTTTTCACTGAAATTGTACTATAACTACCTTAATCATAACTATTCTTAAGTTTCTATATTAAATATATAAAAAAGGTGCAATTATTAATATTATTATAATCACGCACAAATAATATAATAAATTTATTGATAATACTTTGGCCTAGGCTTTAAGGGCGTAACCAGGATGTGTTGACTTCACATCGAAGTCAGGTCGAGAAGGCGCCACCCGACCGGAACGTCACTCGACACTGTCGATAGAGCATCATCAGGTTACCACCTTCACAATCTATTCCCAAACACACGGGATTCTCCACTCTAACCCCTTGCCTTAAGAACCATAGGCTGTAGAAGTGTAGAAACAACACGAAGCAGGATCATTGGCGTCGCGCCAGAAACTATTCTGCCAAGATAATTCAAGCGAATGGTCAATAGACAATGAAGTTATGAGATTTGTATAGTTCAAGTTTGTTTACCGGTGAAATGAACCGAAGAATGAAGAAAAATATCGTAAGTAAACGGCGTAATAATATTACGCTAGTAATCATAATGTATTACGTTTTTGTATAATACGTTTTTTTATGTTATATAGTTACGGAATGAGCCAACGACCCACCTGGTGTTAAGTGGCTCTGCCCATAACAACCGATGCGACTTGCGTCCTTTCCTACTAGGTCTAAGACACAAGTCGCATCGTATGTGTCTGCTCTGAGACATGTAGGTGGAATATCTCATGTGCCTGTAATTTCATGGGCAACCACAACTTTCAAACCGGAACACAGTAACGCGAATGCGTACTGCTTGGCGGCAGAAATGGGCATGGCAGCGGTACTTCCCCGGACGAACTTGGCGTGAGTTCTACTGCTGTTAAAAATGATGTAATCAAGTAATTCGATCAGCCAGCGAATAAGCATTGCCATTACATTGCAATGCTGTCAGCATTCTTAGCTATCCCGCCCGCTATCAGATTGTTAAGAAAATAAAATTCGTTTCTTTTTAGGTTTATTGCAGACATTCAAATGTTATTAAAGTTGTAAGCAAAATTAAACAACCGGACAAAATATAATCTATGTTTATCACACAAATGTTTGTTCCGGATGGGGATCGAACTCACAACCTGAGGCGCAGAAGGCAGAATTACTATCAACTGAGCTGTGAGGCCAATTCAACCATCGACATGTGAAGCCAGTCAAAATACTCATTATAAACTATGCAAACTATGGTAGCAGTACTTTCCAAAAGACTGCATGAGTCATACTACTGCATTAATTCAAACGTATCAAATGAACTTAATACTAATATGAAACATACCAGTGTCTTCGCAGAAATAAGAAAGATGAAACGATATACAGTAGTTGTATTTGTTTACAAGTTCCTATCAATACAAAGTGAAACTGTTTGATAAATCGTGGTATCACTTTATAATGTGCAGTGTAGACCACCGGCCAAGTACTCGCTTTGACTCATTTGTCACTTGAAAATCGAGGCAATTTTGTATCAAGTTAAAACAAACGTAAAAGCCACTTTAACCGTGTCGCATTAAGAACTGGTTTACAAAAAGAACACGCCTGTCAATAAAAGTAATTTGTAATGGATAAGACCGATTGAAGAGCCGTCAGTGTACTGTAATAAATTTGATATAGTGGCTCAATGCCTGGTGGCGACAGAAAAATTAGACATTCCGAATGCAATTAACTTTCTTATCCGCTAGCTCTAGTTCATTCCTTTACTAAACTTATAATCGCTATGTTCTTTATGAATTTCTCAAGTGTCGCCTAAAAGGCTTAGATTTTCAATACAACACGGACCGGAAAAAGTTTGAAACATTTCTATACAACCTCTAATACGTACACAAAAAATATATAATAACAGTAAGTTATAACAGTAACGATAATAATAGTACATAACAGCAGGTATTAATTGTTGTAGCCAATCCTAGAAAGTTTTTTTTTTTATAATTTGAGAAAATAAATAAAGAGAAGACGAAGATCACAGCGCTATCTAGCGCCAAATTAAGCATAACTTGTCCAATGGAGACCAGATTACTGTTAATATAGTATTAAACATCTTTTTAGTTAATGTTTTTTTTTTTTTTATTTAAACATATAACGCACACACTCACGTAACAAATATTTATAAATAAATAAAAAAAGAAATGTTTTATTTCAGAGTTTATCCATCTTTTTTTTTATACATTTTTATATTTTTATACACACAAATGCTTATGGGAGGGAATCTAATCCAACCCACGACCTACTGCTGTAGATGCTGTATTACCTCTACTCAGCTGTGAGTGCAGTCATATAAAAGAAACCATTTGTTTCATTGGTCACCATTGATTCAAATCCAGAGCATACATGAACCAACAGATGTTTAGCTTGAAATATTGATGTGCGCCTAGGCGCACATCAATATTTCAATAATCAAAATTAATATTAATTGGTTGATGAAGTATTCCTAGGAATACTTCATCAACCAATTAATATTAATAAATTAAGTATCCTGGCAGTTTCGGAACTTTACAATTAGGTAAGGAATTACATTGTTAAAATTAAGAGGTTACGAAAAATTACGTCGGTACATAATTATTACACCTTGTCATTTTGGCCATTTGTACCAAATAAGCGACGGTCAATCATAACAAGACGAAATCAGGTCCAAATTGTATTCTGACCAAAATAAAACAAGTAAAATCATAAAAAAACAGTCTGTGCTTAAAAGCTATACAATTATTGTTCGATAGACGTTAGCTAGTTTGCACTTAGCCTTCATTATCTAACCAATGGAGGATGACGTTCACGGGAACTAACTCGAATCGTGGCCAACCAGGAAGTGCGCACCGTGAAGGCACTTGCATTTGTTAGTAACAACTACAGTTACTAGCATAGACCTCACAATAGTAATTTTAGCAAACGACGATTGGATCTGGATACACCACATATGCATGATATAATAATGCATCGTATTTGGTAAAAAAATATTAGCCATCTCACATCCGAAATTACATTTGAGACATTCCACCTTCGCGTGCCAGAGTTACGGCCGCGTACGTTGCGACGTAAGTCTTGTTTTACCAAGTGGGTGAGGACCCAAGTTCTATTGTTCGTTATTGGCAGAGGTTACCACTTAACATCAGGCCATCTGTACGTTCCAAATATCATCGAAAAAAAGAACTATTTTTGGCATAAGCCTAACTTAAATGGCTATAATTGCTTCCTACTGATTTCGTCAGTTTAATTTGCTATCGAAATCGGCAGCGCTCAGTTGCATTGTAATTGTTATTGCTAATCTTAAGTCATTTTTGACTTCCGTTATATTATTTATGTCACGTTGACAGTCACGAATTTAATGAAATTAAAATGGCAACCACACATTCCAAATTTTGAATGTGTGGTTTCCCCAGTCCTCAATTAATCTCAGCAAATCTTATTTGTAATTTGATAACGGGAAATGTATTTTAACAAAATATAATTTTGTTTTAAAATATTTATGCCTGTAGACGCCTTGGTCATCTCATACAACTGTAAAATTATAATCTTACTTATTATATACGATCAAGAAAACTCAGTCATTTATTTCAGTTTTTTTATCAGACTGTTTTGTTTCAAGACTTAACATTTAGCATTCAAGATATTATTTTCCTTAGCGACCAGTATGGACCGCAATCAAAACCGATTTCATTTAAACGTCGGAAGTCGATCCAAACAGTTTATGATTTCGTCATCTTTTATCGAGATAAGTAATTTGTACGATGTAATAGAAAATCGGAGACCGTAAATTTGATGTTTTTTTTTACATCAGCGTCCAGAACCAATATCGGATCGGATCGGATCGGATAATGTGGAAACGCTAGAAATCGCATAACACTAGTACATAGCAGGAAGGTGGCTTAAGGTTATATACTGCAAGCATCGCGAGTGTGAGAGCAATTGAATTATGAAACAGGCACACCGTGTCTAATCAAAACACTATTAATAAAAGTCTATCGGTTTCGGATCATTATTTGTGTCTTAGCATGTCATAGATCTTTTGAAATGAAAGCCATTTGGAAAGTTAAGATCTTTGAATGGCATTTACAATGTTGCAGGTTCATGGTAGAGAACTAAAACATAAATAGCCAAATAGATAGGTGCTGGGAGCGATATGTGGCTTTCCATCTTCAAGTTGCTTACCTATAGGTATTAATTAGGGTATTATGTGTTTTGTGTCGTTTATTGTGATTTAATTTAATTTTAATGTTACGTAACCATGGACTCAATAATGTTGTCTGAATAAAAACAAAATTATTATGATTATTTATTTTATTTTTATTTATTTTTTGGTGAATGTGTTCAGAGCGAGCTACATGGCTCACCTGATGTTAAGCGGTAACAGCACGTTGTAGACTATAATATTTAATGTTTTTTGTATTGTTATTTTTGTTTGTTTGTGTTAACAGTATTGGTATATGTTATCACTTCTTCCACAAACCTTTTCTGATACCTAAAATCTAATACATAATCAGACACACACACACACACACACACACATATATATATATATATATATATATATATGTCTGTTCTAGATTATTAATACTACTTATACGAAAATATTAACTGAATACCAACGATTTTTATTTAATGGCTAATTTTCCTGTAGGTGTTTATGGAGTGACCTATTGGCCGGGCCTTATTTTTTACAGTCTATCTTACAACACGCTCAAAATAATTACAACAATCAAATGTATCACTCCCAAGATAATACGACTACTTTTTGCTCCTACAAAAGTTAACAGTCACTGCTTTACACGATCGCTACATTTATCACCACTGCTGTTTTGGTTACCGTTGCTGCAGTATCAGTTAGAAGAAAAGCTGTAGTGTAAATGCTGAGAATAGAAGCTACCGACCAATCACTGACATTTGGTCAGACTACTGTCTAGCGGCAGTCTAGTCGCTCAAGAGGTTGGCAGGCCTACTTTCTCAGACAAAATCACGTCTTGTATTTTTTACTGCCGTTACAATAACTGGACAAAGCGATTGTTATTTAAGGAGCGGGCACTGTGATTATTTTTGCTGTAGGTTAATTATCTTTAGATATTTATTGCGTTCATTTTTTCTTCAGGTGTGGTCTTAGAATCAAAGTAGGTAAGATCCGTGTGTCAAAATCATGTCATTGTTGAATATTTTTGCGTCAGTTTATCGAATGAAGATAATATGAAACGTTACTCTAAAACCTTAGCAGAATAAAAACATGGCCACCGGCTATTGACTGGCCTCATAGCTTAGTTGGTAGTATCGCTGCCTTCTGCGCTGTATGTCGTAGGTTCGATTCCCACCCAGAACAAACATTTGTGTGACGACCATGGATGTTTGTTCTGTGTCTGGGTGTTGATAAATATTATATGTAGGTATTTACAAAAAATTATATATAAGTATTATATCAGTTGTCAGGTTTCCAGGACACAAGCAATGCTTAGCTTACTTTGGGACTAGATGACGCTGTGTGAAAGGCCCACCAGTATTATTATTATAAGAGAAAAATTTAATAGTTAATAAAAACGACATTTGAGTTTTTCCAAACATTATTGCTTTAGCAAAGGCGTGTCTATCACTTCTTGGTACGGTATTCATTACAGGCAAAATCTAAGCGCCATTGTTCCCAAAATTAATCAGTCCCCTATATTAATCTTTTAGAAGTCAGAAAATACTGATAGCAGGTTAATTAGAACGAACTAGATACTATCCTGACCTAGTATGTAAATTAAAGGCGTTAGTCCAAAACTCATTTTGCGATGCTAATATATGAGTCAATCAAAACGAGTGCATGCCAATTTTTCATCAGCCAGGTCAATGGCTCTCAGTAATAATTCTCAGTACAGTTATATAGACTTGGGATTTAGAAAACGGTTACATGATATTTACTTCCTAACTGTTATTATCATTTACGATAGAAACTCAATTTCCTTTTTACGCCCCGAGCGCTGAGAGGCGTTCTCAGAAGAACAAGTGAGATTATGGTTTACACATCATAATTTAATTTAACAACACATTATATGCTGATGAAGTGGACATATTTCTTTTATAACACCCCTTCTATAACCGTTGGAAGTGGTATTTGTAATATTAACGTTGAAAGATTCTTACTAGTCTTTTTCTTCATTTCTTCTTCTGAAAACATAAATATTTTTCTTGATAAATAAATAAATAAATGTTCAAAAACTATTCAATGTCTTTATGTTGCCGTTAGTGGTGGCACATAACTTTTAAGATCTAAGAGCAGTACCAGATTTTTTGTTAATCCGTATATTTATACATATTTAGATATATATTTGCTTCAGGAAACCGCATCGCATTATTATGTATCTTGTGTAAACCCATCCATAAATAACAGGGATATGATACTTATGCATTAAATTATATGCGTATTATAATTTCAAAGCGATCATTTTTTATTGTAATGAAGTGGCGAAATGCGCCAATAGCACACGGGGGGCCCTACTACAAGTCAAAAAAAATTATTGTGCATGCATAATATGAAATTCACCATCTGCCAAGTCAGATACTTAAAATTAAAACACGAGAAAAGGGAAGTTTTGCGTTATTCAGAAAATAATTTAAAAAAGATTCATTGGAATTTCATTGATTTCATCAGCTCCGCTTTTTTAGTATGCCGTGGCGATGCTGCTAAGATCTGGGAACCAAATTGGACAACCGAATAAGGTATTCGAATGATGCTGAAATATGGAAACTGTTACGGCAAAATAGTAGAGTGTATAATATAAATAAACCATATCTAGTACTATATACAGGTACGCATTCAGTTGATGCGTGCATGATATAACACGCTGATTGATGATATCCTTCCCATAATAAAGTGCATATACAATGGACACCTAACGACTAGCTAGCTGCTGGGGTTCTTTCAATGGGACAAAAATAGGCGAGCCGTGTCGCCCACAATCTGCAACAATATGAATAACAATTGATGAAAATCTTTATGGCACTGAAGTATACAAATTATCACCTTTTACTACGAAGTATCAGCATAATGCCACGTCGTCGAATATATCCAAACTACCCCTTAGATTAATTTAAGTCTGCTCATCATTATAATATAGAAAGCTATTATAATATAAAAAGCTTAGAAGGGCATTTCTCTCTGAACTTGTCTAGTCTCAATATACCCGTTGTCACTTTAGGGCTGCGAGTAGGCGCAACCAGAACAGCATTTGACAAGTTTAGTTTCTTGATCGTAAAGTGCTCTATATATAGCCCCAAAAATCCACGCGTGACAAACGCGAAATCCGCCATTTACGGGCATCAGGATACGTCCAAGGACCAGCAGACAAGCACGTGTCTTCCTACGCCTGAAGAAATCGCGGAACACTGCTAATTGTGTCCTGGCTACAAGGTCGTCCCGACCGCTCGCATCAATGCGAAGATTGCTGTTGAAATGCGGGTGTCTGCTGGTAGCGACAGCAGAACCAGGTTATATAAACTATGATTTGCTAAGTGCATCAAATCGGGCTGTTTCGGAATAAATAACATAATATTTAAACTACTGTGGTAGAATTAATGAATCACACCGACGAAAACTTTGTCGCCAACCAATAGATCTTAGCTATTTCAGTGGTAGAATCACGAGAAAACCGGCATGTCATAGAACGTGCACGAAAAGAGCCTCTATTAGGTGCATTTTAATCTTTCACCACTTTCAATAGAACCAGTGAGTGGCAGAATGTTTGGTTATTAATATATTTGTATTTATAAAAGTATAAAAGTATTATATCAGTAGTCTGGGTCCCACAGTACAAGCTATGCTTAGGACTAGATGGCTCTGTGTTAAATTTCTACCAAATTTTCTCCTCATATTATTATTTTTAAGGCGCACTTAAATCCTTTGCTTCTCGATAGAGACAGTGACATGAGTATTACAAGCAGTAGTAGTACCTACTTTTTGAAGAAAGATTAGTCCAACCTATTCTGCTGTCGCTAGCAACACAAAGACCCCGTTTAATTTGGATACGCGTATGAAGATTGATGTCGGCCACCCTGGGATTATTTTGTCAGCACAACAGCATGAGGCGACGCGACGGTGCACTGCTCCCCAGAACGTCCTTATCCTGTACCAGTAAGGAACTGGTTTTGTATCGTTTATGAGGTGCCTTATCGCCTGAACCTGCTTTATGCTCTGTTCCTTTGTCCTGGCTATCAGAAACTAAAGAAATGTTAGCTGAGTTATTTGTGGGAAACAATTGCTGAGATAAGCTCATCAAAGTTACTATTATGTTCTTAATAAGTAATTCCTACTGGAGCAGATTTTCTATAATTTTTCGGTGAATTAAAAAAAGTGAATAGGTATGTCAAAACATATACCTAATTTGAATAAAAGTTTAGTTGCGTTTTTATTCAACTTCCGGCACAAATATTTTTACGACCAGCCTGGATTTACGAATAATTAAGTAAATATTTGATAAGTCTAGGATATAATAATCGGCGCTTTCCCATGATTAATTTTCGCTGAATATAAATCGCTATATCTATCGAGAAAGTGAGTAATTATTGGTCGATTGCTACTAGGTTTAGCGCTTCTGATGAAACTAGTTTCGGACCCGCCGCAGAGCAGGCATGGCCGTGAAAACTGTTTTCATATCTAGTACATAATTTAACCTATTAACAGAGTAAAATTTGATGTTGCTTTAATAAAAGCTGTAGCGTTTTTTTTAATATAATATTGATGAAATAACTAAGCTAGGCTAGGCATATAAGCTTAGCAGTAACCTCTGGCTACAACAATATCTATAAGATATGAGTCCTTTATGACCTGGAAGCCTTGACAGTTTCAGCTCCGTAAGCCATCGCTGGAGGAGCGCACTGATTGAATATTTCGTAATACATTGTGGTATTTATGACTACAAAATTCGACGTAATTTTCCAGCAGCCCAGTCCAAATAAATTCTCTTACGCCAGTAACTATTTGAAAGCCATTTCAAAGTTCTTTCTACTGTCTGTATCTGTCCATTGTAGACGCACTGTGAACGATTGTATTAACTTTCAATCTTAGCTTCGTTGCCCGTCCATATGAACCTGCTCTTAGTCTCAGCATACATTACATAGGTATATACTAAGCAACTTTTGTAAAACAAATACCAACATGCTAAATTGAATCGAAGGAAGCATAAAACAACCGTTTAAAAAGGAAACGCAATTTAAGCCTGGTACCGACCAAACGTCTGACCCGAAATTGCAGTTCAAGTAGGTATACAAGTCTAGAGGAAGCCGACACAAGTCGCTCTTTGTTATATGTTACTTTACTAACCCGTACCAGCGTTTGGTGTGGATAGTTTAGGAAACTAATGGTTATTTTGGTTATGAAACTTGGAGTAAGCTTTCGCAAGGAGAGACACACGTCCTGCACCTGTAGTCTATTTTTGATATTAAGTACAAAACATAGTTATAAAAGTAGGCCTGAATGAAACAGCACATTAGTATAATAATAATACATATTGGTGGATATTTCACACAGCGCCATCTAGCCCCAAAATAAGCTAAGCCTGTGTTATGAAAACCAGACAACTGGTATAATACCTTATACTACCAATATTATTTATTTAATTAAATTAATATTTATCACGTTCTGAGCTCAGATACTTTCACACAAGGCTGCACCATTCCTCATAATTTTCATTCACAATATTTCTAGTTTTTGTATATTATTTCTTATTCCTCTTTTTTGTGATATTTTTCGTTGTTGTGTAAATAAAAGTCTTCTTTCATTATTCTCTATTAAAATTAACTAAAAGTTCAATCATATTAAGGTAATCATAATCCAATCACAAACTGAGGCAAGATGCACCAGTGTTTGGTACTATGACAGCCCTATTCACTTAGGTATTTAGGTCTTCCGTTTGTTCTGAGTGAGAGTACACGTATTTGTGCGTGAGGAAAATTCACTCTAAAACCGGAATGTTGAATGAAGACATTATGATTTGAATATGAACATCGGTTAGTGACCCATCTGCAGTCACTTGGATATTCTAGGCGTGCATTAAAGGGAAATGGTTGATATTACGATGACGGCGGTAAATCAGCGGATGTCGGCGACAACAAATGCAGTTTGCGTCGTAAACAAGACTCGTGGGCGCTGTATGTACAATAAGTCAACTATTCAGGTATACGTAAGGCAAGTGACTGTAGACTGTGTTCTTAC
The DNA here is from genome assembly GCA_947359385.1 of Chesias legatella. NCBI lineage: Eukaryota > Metazoa > Arthropoda > Insecta > Lepidoptera > Geometridae > Chesias > Chesias legatella. Next base: position 4,116,859 of record OX375765.1, on the reverse strand, counting down.
AAGGTGTGCAGCCTCATTGAAATTTTTAGTGTTAATCACAATAATAATATTGGTGGACAATTCACATAGCGCCATCTAGCTGCAGACCAAGCATAGCTTGTATTATGGAAACCAGAAAACTGATAGAATACATATATACATTTTTTTTGTAAATATATCCATATAATATATATTAACACCCACTAATAAGTTTAGATATGTCCAAATAGCCCATCTGATGTTAAGAGGTTAGCTGGCCCGTAGCAAAAGCGATATAAAAATAATAATTTTAACTGTATCCTCTCCTACTTAGTACCTAGTGGAAGATGTAACTCGCATCGTACTGCAAGAATGAATTGTTTTTTACTTGACTGGCCATATAGCTCAGTTGGTTGTAACTTGTAGTAACACTGCCTTCTGCGCTGTAGGTCGTGGGTTCGATTCCCACCCAGGAAGAAATAGAAAATGCTAATATATGAACTACAATTGAACCAGATAAGTAATTCAGTCAGTGCCAGCCGCTGCGGCATTAAATGCTACGCCGCAGAGGGACTACTTGTTAGATTTACGTAGTCTACTCATCGTCTTTGAATTAAGAACTATTTCGTTAATTTCATCGTTATGGGACCAATTAGTAACGGCTAAGACAAAAAATTGTGCTACTGTATCCATTGATACTATGCCACCAACGTGCAACAATACAATATATTCACGCAGGCTGCCAACAATAAATTGCAATCGGGACGGATGCTGTGGGCGATATGGCTCAAGGTGCAAGGATTTGAAAGCAATTTGTCTGTCCTTTGAATTCGGATCAGAGAGGTCAAATTTAGAGAAGAATTTGATTTGAATTGTGTTTTTTGAGTGGAGTTTATTCAGGCTACAAACGTATTTCACCAACAGTACTAGTTACGTTACTTGCAATGGCCTGGTTATTTTTTTAAGTAAATCAAGCAACGGATGGAATGAAAAAATCACATTTAATCAGACAAAATTTTGTTTGCTTGTATAAAAAAAATAACATTGCATTTATCAATATTTGGTAAGGAAGGGAGAGATTTGACACGTTCCTTTTTAATGTAAACGTAATGCTTAAGGCGTGTCTAACAATATATAATTTTAAACCCATGTCCACTCATATCCCGTTGTTTTTTTTAAGAAATATGAATATTTAAATTCGTCGCGACATCCAACCGCTTCGTGACTTTACATACCAAGTGAGCTAAACAAGCTTCAAGTGATAGTGTAATGCATTAGGAAAGTTAGTTGTCTTGTATAAAACTTTGTTCGTTCCATTACTTAAATTGTTTGAAGAATTCAACTTTCAACAAATGTGAGTCTGTCACTCAACCAGGTAACTTAATCCTTTGGATAGATGACATATCTTAAAATGTTTGGTCGTAAATAAACCAATTTCCACGCTTTATATCCTCTAGCGTTCATTTCATTTTTAAGAGCCAAACTGTTGTATCTATTGTGACGATTTTAATGCATTTTGGTTCTCCATGGAAGACTTGGCCAAAGTTGACTTAAACTTAACAGTTTTACCACATGCACCTATTTACCATGAGTAAGTGTAGTGTTGAGTGCTATCACTTAAAAGTAGTCAATGTTTTCGATAAGATTGATGTTAGTGTACATCGATGTCGAAAACGGTAAAGTTTTAACGACACAATAGGAAATTAAGGCCAATCGCTAACGCGTATCTCTACAGTTACTTTAAAAGTAAATTTGGGACTTTTTGATAAGCACGGATAGCGTTGAGTGTTTTTGTTTAGAATCTATTGTCATTTTCATTTCTCTGCTATGTAATTAGGATACATGGGTCTATTATGGTCTATTATTGTCTATTCCCGGCCTAATGTAAGACGTTACATTTGACGTCAGTAGCCAATTGTTAATCGGCAAAATAGTAAGAGAAACTTCTTCGGCGGAACTTTTTTTTATTGGTGTATGCGACGGAATGTGCTTACGGCGCCCATAGACAACAGCAATGCGACTCAAGTCCTCTCCATCAAAGTATGAGATGACTCAAGTCGCATTGCGTTGCGTCCATCATCACCCCAAGACGGGGATCTTACGTCTAATGCGCCTGCAATTTCACCGGCACAGCAGCTGCACACGAGTGCATCACTGGTTGGCGACATTACCAGGTGTGGTTAAAAGGTGCTTGTTTTCTCTTTCATATTTAGTCTAAAAGTTCTTCTCAGTAGACAGAAAATTAATTAAATGATATATATGTATCAGGTCAGGTACAGGGCCCCAAAAATCAATATTGCAACGTAAATAATGCCTATGAGCCGGACATGTGTTTAGTCTGTGTCATGGCGTTGCGTTAGCGCATTTTACTCTCAAAAGCAAACATTTTGATTACTCAATTTAAATAATTACAGTTTCGCTTCTGGCTACTTTCACCGGCCATACATTGAATTTTAATAAAAACATAACTACCTACTTGTTTGTATTTAAAAGGTATTGAAACGGATTAAGTCGCTTTCACTCTTACAGATCCTCCATTTAAATCGGTACTCAAATCGAGATTTTATCTAGCCCTGCGTGTGGATGTGGATGACAGAGTTATCTGGTTTAACTTATCTTTCTATTGTCATATACTTTAATTGCAGCTGGTTGGCAGCAACGTACATACCAAATGTACATTATATAAATTAATAATCTCAAATATATAATAATATAAAATAATATAATCAAAACTCAGCTGCAGATATATATATGGTGCAGTACTTCCCGAGACGACCTCAGCGCGTTTCACTTCTACCTACTGCTACACTCTCGATCTGGACAACGGGAGATTACCTGTCTAGCCGCAGGAGAGTACTGAGCTATCTGGTTTACCCTCCCAATACACCACACTGATGCACTTCAATTGAGAAATTTATAAATCGATCCTTTAATTTCATTAGCATTTTTACGCTTGGCTGAGTTTGGGGGACTTTATTTATTACATGTGTAAGCCACCATTTTTCTAATTTCAACCGGTCAATACAGGGTGAGATATTTGATAGAAGGGGAGATCTGACGTTGATCTACAATTATTGTGGGTGTCCATTAACACCGTTTCGTTCACGCTACAAGATTAATTTAATTATTGTTTAAGTTTTTAATTAATTAATACTACTACTAATCGTGATTAGATCTGTCGAAACGTTGTGTTGAAAGGAATAAAGTGCGCCACAAAGTGGCACTTTTCGAGCACTTGACACATTCTTCGATTGTTTCAGAACATGTAATGAATGAAATCATCATATCTTTTTACACCTTTCTCAGAACTTGGTATTGCGTGCATAAAAGTTTCATGTGAATGAAGAGGAATATAAAGTCATTAATTTGAACCAACGACCTCTAGATCCCGAGATCTGCACCACTGGGCCACCTACTTATGGGCTACTTGTTTTAACGACTTATTTCATATATTACTAATTTATTGCATAAATTACATGCCTTGTGCACTACCGTGCTTAAACATCACTAGCTTATTCAAACAAGTACGACAAGTAGCATTTTTTGTAAATAGATACATGTTAACATCCATCCAGCGAACAAACACTATGTTCGTCTTAAAAATATTTGTTCTCAGCGGGAATCAAACCCAGGACCTACAGCGCAGAAGGCAGGGGTATTACCAAGTTTTATTTAATTACCAAGTGAACTATGAGGCCAGTCTAAAACGTCTAAACATCAAGTATCGTGAATAATACTGAAGTAAACCTTCGCCCGCAACCAGGAAGGCAGGTCGATTCATCACAACTCTGTCTGGCAGAAATCCTTTGACTGTCAAGGTCAAATCTATTTTTACTGGACGATGAAGTCTACATCGTTTGCTTTTCCGGCATCGGAGGGGCTCAATCTATTTTCCTGTGTCCCCTTCGAGCAATTTTCATTAATACCTCTGTGACTGTGTGTGTGTACTGGGGGCAGGGCAATGACCACATTTGACTTTGGTTGCCAAATCACTCACTTGACCTTAAATTCGACAAATTGAAAATATAAAAGTAGATATTAAGATAGAAAAAACATAACTTATAATGTGCATACGCAGTTCTCTTTGCAATGACTCTTAAAATGTCGACATAATTGCCTTGTCTTACTTTAACGTGTTTTTATTTATGCCTAATTTTACTGAATTTAAGTCCACTGATAAGTAAAACAAAAACCGAGAACTAATTATAATTATTCATTCATATTGAAAACATTGATACATGTAATTTGATTTGATGAGGGTAGTGATGGGTAATGGTGACACTAAGTAAAATATTATTAGATTAGTTAGATTGTACATTTCGACCGAGGCAGGCAGTAAAATCATATTTCTTTAAAATACGTATTTCTCTCCATTTTTTTGTACAGACTTAATAGCGTTGCCATATTCAAAAGATAACGCCTAACCTAATGATAATGAAATAAAATTGCAATGATTTTTCTTTAATTTCTTAGAACTTGACTTAGTTCCTGGTTTGTTTCTAGATGGTGGTTTATTGAGGAATGAATTACTTACTAATTACTTATTGAGGCACACTTAAAATCCTTTAACCACACTGGTTCGAGAGAACCTGTGACTCGAATAGAAAAAAATTGAGAAATGAGTGGTAATGGTGGTGGAAAGCTGAATAGTTCGTGGGAAGCTTACTGCGGTGCACTCACCGGTAGTCATGTTTATGTTCACACGATGGTGTAGGTGACAGTGAAGATAGGTTTTCTCAAGCAGTAAAAGTTGTGTCACATTCGTAAGAAGAACGTGAGAAATATTTTATTTATGCCGCCAAGCAGTACCATAAGCATCAATGTGTTCAAAAGTCAAGTTGGCGCTGAAATTACATGCTCATGATGTCATGAAACATTCATTCTTGACCTTCACCTAAACAGGGGAATACTCATCTGCTTCTTTCGCAAGTAATTCATATAAAAATATAATAGATATTATAGTTTTGCTTACCCCTCTCAGAAAAAGGCGCGATTGAAATACCAGCTTCCTTTGCATCTGTAACGGTATTCCAGTTTCGATACTAATTTCATTACCAGTATTCTGGCACTATACAGGTGTTAATAGTATAAGTAGTTAGACGCATTATTTAATGTTTTATGCCCATGTTCGAATTTCAACTTTTGTTTTACAACTCTTTGTATGTAATTGAAAATTTAAACATTAACTCGGCTCTGTAAATTGGATGAGAATTTATTTTGAAGAGTAAATATAACCTTATTACAAGCATTTATTTAAAATGCAAGCTTAAAAACAAATTACCAGACGTGTAACTTTGTCGTTTTGTAAGTCAGCTTCTTATTTATTCGAAGCCAAATATAAATATAGCATTGAGGAAATTGTTAAGAAACAGCAAAATGTAGTATTTATAATGTATCGTTCGACAATTTTGACCTGTCGTGACAACAGATAATAGATTTTTGCTAACAATGTTCAAAATAAGTAGAACAGTTTACAATTAAATTACGCATACTCTTCAGTTTGGTTTCATATTTGCCCATGGAGTAATTTCTGCTACGACAATTCTAATCATTATTAATCTAGTACCTTTTAGTATCAGTAGAACTCAGGCCAAGTTCGTCCGGGGAAGTATTGCCACCGTACGTATTTATGCCGCCAAGCAGTGATGCATTCGTGTTGCTGTGTTCCGGTTTGAAAGGTGTGGTTGACGGACCTGCTGAGGAAATTAAGCAAATGAGACATTCCTCAAGTGCGTCTCAGATTTACGGGCGTGTTTTTGTTATGGACAGAGGTTACCACTAAACATAAGGATCGCTCGCTCCTTAACTGTATAATATAAAAAGCCTACCAGACATAAGAAACATGGAACACGTAAACTCACAAATAAAAAGAGTATAAAAAATTGGGTTACCATGTTAACAAAAACTTCACGATAACTGCTAAGTAGCTATAAGTCAATGCCTCCAGACAAAAATGAAACAAGGCGAGTTATGCCTGTTTTGTTTTTATTGCACTATTGCAATCTTCGTGATCACATAACGTTCATTAAAAGGAATTAAATCTATCAAAATTCTAATGTTTGTAAGTTCGACCGGAGAAGTACTGCCACGAAAACTAGTAATCTGCCGGCAAGCAGTGATGCACTTGTGTTGCTGTGTTCCGGTGGAAGGGAGTGGGTGCCGGTGAAATTGAAAGAGACGTAACATCCCCGTCTCGAGGTGATGGACGCAACGCAGTACGACTTGAGTCATCTCGTACTATGGAGAGGACTTGAGTCGTATTGCTGTTGTCCATGGCGGCGGTTACCACTTAACATCAGGTGGGCCGTCAGCTCGTTCCGTCACTTCAATGACATAAAAAAAACACCAAAGGCAAGATGTATCCATCGACAATCGAATTTCGATAAATCTCAAAACAACCTACCTTAAAGACGTAATATCAATAAATTTAATAACAGCACCCTGTTTTTCCAAAGCGTTTAAACAAAACTACAAAATAAATGTAACCATATTAAAAAAGGGAACACTCTGTGTTGTGTTTTCTTCACAAGCCGAACTGCAGACTGCAGTTCTCAGCACTGTGTTGCTATTAGTTGCCTTAAAAATAAATATTATATCCTTCTTTCTCACTGTAATACTATCTTTGTTTCACTGGAGGCACCGAATTTCCCCCAACATTGTTAATATTATCACGTGTATTATATTTATTCCCATTATCCTATCAAAAAAACTTTAAAATTGAGAACTCCGGAACATAGCAATTCCAGTTTCTGCAAAAAACATAATGACTATTAGATAATTCGGCGTATCTAACCCGCCAATGATGTAACGGCACCGAATAACATGATTGTTGAAGTTATAACAATCGCATACAAGTCTTGGTGAAAAAAAAGAGGTGGCGCGATAGTCATACGATCCGAGCTCGGACTAATTTCGCTTTCCAACAGTGACGATTCGACATACTGTGTAATCACGAGTCACTTTTTTGTATTAAAAATAGATTAAGCGTCTAGTTAAATTGTAATTGAAGGCCACGGTCTAATGCTAGTGTTTCTCAGTAGGTACCTGAGCAAAGATTTAAGAATTAGCGAGTGGATAAGAAATATCAAAGATATAAAAATAAATGTGCGCACGCATTTTTTTTATTTCTTTATACTCAAATCATCCTGTGTGAACAGCTCCGAAAGACTATTTCAAAAGTAAAATAGTTTGTTTATCCGAAATAAATGTTAAAATACAGTACCTAATTTAAGTCGCAATCTTTTCCATGTAGCGAAAATTTTACACGAATATCAAAACTTTAAAAATCGCATCCAGTGTCAAAAGCAAATGGATGCCAAACCGTTTGAAGTGAACTGCGCCGAACGAGACAGAATATTTCAAGTAAAAATCGTTTCGTTAATTCGTTATTCAATTACAATAACGTAAACCACAATCACATATAGCGAGAATTTTACACGTTTTCCCCTTTGCGGGTGAATTTTAAGAAGCGACGAACGAGACCCCACTTTGACTGCTATGACCGCAGAATTCGTAGGCCAGTAGCTGAGAATCGTGTCGTCAGCGGGACCGGTGGTGCGCAGCCGGCGGCGTCAGTCCACCTCGGCCTACCGAGCCATCGACACAGCACCACGCACCGCCTCGTAATATACAAAAGCCGGTCGTGAAGTGACAGTGCGTGTGATCAGATTTTGTGATACGGATATAACGAGACTCTAACGACCAGAAACAACGATTTTTCGATACTTTTTTGTGTTCCGCCGACCTTGCAAAATATATTTGGTGAGTTTTCTTTACCCTTGAGTTCATTTCGTATTATTATTGTATCTATAAAACGATAAAAGTAACATTAACTTTTTGCAACTTTAACTGTTTTTGAAGAATATAAAACTAACGAAAATAGTTAACAACTGACGTTGCATGGTTTTTGCAATTGTTGTTTTGCTAGTTATTCATTTACGTACAGACGTTAATTTAGTTAATGACATGTTGGTAAAAATTTTAACAATTTTTGTTTGATATCATGTGATGACAAAAAAATTTTCAAGGTTTTTATTCGTTGTAAGGTACATCTCCTATTTCTAGTTTTTACGAGTGTTGGGTTAAACTCGTGCGACGACTTGTTTTAATTATGACATAATAAAAGAGGTATATGATTCAGAGAAGATATTTTGAATGCAATTAAGTTATGCTTCGAATTAACATCTACTCTTTCCAAGAACATGCAGAGAAATGACGTGTTCATTTCTCTGATTTTATTAGTAAAATTTAAGTGTTTATTTTTAGTAAATGAAAGAAAATGAATTTTTGTCATCCCCATTCTCAAAAAAATTACTAGGTGTCAGATTTCTCTCCAAACTTTTTTCATTCTTCACGCCTTCATGCCTAAATCTACCCGCATGTTTCAATTGGATCACATTTGGTTACCCTTGTGAACGTGTTTCACAACATGGAGTCATTATTAATTTGCTTTTTTGGCAATAATTAAGTTACAGTACAGACTATAAAAAAAAAAGAATATAGGCCCAATGTGAGTTTGTGATGTATGTGACCCTTCTGGTGCGCTAGTCAACTTGCTTATAGGTACTTTATTTTATTTGGTGGGACATATCACTCCTGTAATAACTACGTCTCATGTGGCTGCAATGAAATAAAAGTGTAGGTAATAAAAAAGTGTAATACAAAACTGTTGGTTCTTAGTTGACTTCAAAGAAAAGCTAGCTTATTCATATTAAATCTTCCTTAAGAATTAGCAGGAACGAAGCGACCAATTTTACAAAACAACTTCCTTTAAACTATCCAAAGCCCTTTAAATTAATGAAAGCGCGTGACAAATTATACACTTAGACACGACTCAAGTTCATTTTGTAAAACAACCGTGTAAGGAATAGTCGTGCAACAGTTTAAAGGCGATAGTTAAGGAAATGAGACTGCAGGGCCGCCTATAGGTGGTCTAGACTCTAATAGAACCTAGACCGCTATAATCGCACAATTATGGTAATAGTGGAGCAGCCTGCGGTGTCAATTTCGAGATTCTTTCTCAAATGATGAGTAACATAGTTGCGTTTGACTTCGTTTCACCTGATAGATAGTGCATAGCCGATAGTGGTGTTAACCATCGCCAGGGTTGCGGTCGACTTAAAATGCGAGCACATATTTTGCCCTAACTATTTACAGTCACGAGGATTATTATATGGTATTTATTACATGTTATAGGAATATAGCGACTCAAACCAGCATTGCAATGTCTGTAAACAATGAACTGCCAGTAAATCCCTTCATAAGTATAGCTTAACTTAACCTGAGGTTATACAATAGCGTTGGTTTCTATCAAACTTTACGAATTCCCACGACTCTTAACATTATTACACAATACTTATTTTTTTTGCCCTCGCATATTATTCGTTCGCGTAGGTCTTGTCAAGATCCAAACGGCAGGCAATTTTAAATAAAACAATCGAACGAACGTCTGAACATCTGTTCAAAGTATTAATGAACCGTTTTCAATTTGAATATGTTAATACAAAATTCTTGTCGGTGTGAGTGAAAAGTGCTATTTAGTCATTCAATCGCTTTAATAACCTAGAACTTTTTAAATTCGACCACTAAATTGGGTATGCAAAATTATTCTCGGCATAAGTGATTTTTATCGGGCAGTTTTTAAGTTATTGGTTACAAAATGTAAAATGAGGAAATTTGTTATTCGTCAATTATTATTCTCTTTCCGGTTGTAGAATTTAGCATTATTGTTATGTCAATTTTATTTATTAATAAAAATCCAAGTTATTTAGAAAGTTTTATCTAATTACAATACTGCTAACGAGCTGCCAAGAGAGCTATTGGTTGACATTCAACTTATCGAAATATTATTGGTTGATATGATCTGTTGATGTGACCATTTTTTATTGGTTATTTGTGTTTCTGAAGCTCGTATGAAGGACTGCACAGTTAGTCCTTCATCATCATCGCGGTATTCCCCGCGGTGAATCACTGCACTTTTTCGGGGTCAAACTAGCCTATGTGTTAATCCAGGATATAAGCTATCTTGGTACCAGATTTCATCCAAATCCATTTAGCTGTTTGAACGTGAAAGAGTAACAAACATCCATAAAAACTTTCACATTTATATTAGTAGAATATTTCCAGGAAGGTCTGTAAGTATTCAAAAAGAGGTTGACCTGATTGACTGATACTATTGACTGATTGACGATATATGAATACTAACCTAACCTAACTTCTCATGGAACGCGACTATAACGCGATATATTTACATTTGAAGTTTTAATTTATGTGATGACTTATGAATGAACTTAAGTACCTGTTTAGTAACAGTAGAACTTAAGCTAAGTTCGTCCGGCGAAGCACTACCACCATACCCATTTCTGCCGCCAAGCAGTGTTTCATTCGCGTTTCTGTGTTCCATATTGAAAGGTGCGTTTGTCGGTGAAGTTACAGGCACACGAGACATTCCACGTCTCAGAGTTACGGGGGTATTCCATGCTACTTGGGTCTTCTCTTACCTAAGTAGGGGAGGACCCAGTACGTGTTGCTTGTTATGGGCAGAGGTACTAATTTACACTAGGTGGGCCATCTGATGGTACCCTAACTTCATGACATAAAAAAATCTTCTAATATTTTTTGCAATGATCAAATAACTTATTAAGTTGCAGTCGATGATTCCCATAAAACTAACTTGACTTAGATTTCTGTAGATGGAAAAGATATAGACTCTCAGAAAATACTGTTTAAGCAGTCAATCGGAACAAAAATGGAATTACAGGTAATAAAATCTAAATTGCTATGATTAAGATCGTACATTCTTTCTGATATAATATTTCCGTGAATCTTTTTTGTATTCATCCAAAACAATTTAGTCTGCTTACATTAAGAAAAGTTAAAATGAAACTATGAAGCTATGAGGTCTTGAAATTTGGACGCGATTATAAAATAAATATGATTGAAGCGGATTCATGTTTATCAATATTGCTCAGCTCAACAAATTTCAAAAATTCCCATATTTCCTATTTACTTTTCTATGTTTTTTATCAATACATAAGTACATATAATACATATTAACACACAGACACAGAAGAAACATCTAAGTTAGTCATACTGAATTGCATTTCGTAAATATTTACAAGCGGGTGGGTCGAACCCACGACCTGCAGATCAGAAGGGAGTTACTATCGACTGAGCTGTGACGCCAGTTCATTTAGAGGCTCGTGCCGTAATTTGGGCCCCGATATCACAAAATATACCGTTACAAAGTACATTGTAGATAAGATGAGGATATTGGTGGCATTGGATGTTTGGATAGCACTTTTTATTGGAAGCTTTGTAATGTGTGTTATCAGATGTGATAAGAACATGCTAATCCTCTGATAACACTTCACATTTTTGGTGATGTCATTGCTAAGGTCAAGAGTTCTAAAACATTTTTTAAGTATTTTTCAACTTACATGTACTTAAAAATGTATACAGCACTTATAGTTCTCGTGTTTATTTTAACTGAGTTTAATTTTTACACGTACGAATTGGGCTCTAAGATATAGTTATCATGAATTTGGGAACATTCCTCGAATCGAGGCTTGAAACAAATTAAGTATTATCTAAGTATACGGGTTTATGATAAATTACAGTGAGATTTGCTTCTTTTTTTGATGAAATTGAAATCTTTGTTCAAGCTGTCACAATTTTTCACTTCTTAAGTTAGCTAGGTACAATTCACAGTAAAAGTGAATTGTAATGAATCCCATACTGCTATGGAAATACGATTCAGTTCAGTTCATTTCAATTCTACATTTAACACACATCTCGTTTTATTTAAATTTTAATATTTGCATAAGATAAACTTGTGTAAATATGACGTGGTCAGTAAATTACATAATCGTGATCGATGGCTTAGAACAATTTATAGTCACGAATTTTATATTAGTCCAAAGTGACTTTTACGACTAGTTTTTAAATAAAATGATCAGTTCAAAGAAATATGTGATAATAAAATAACGAAAAGGTAAAATTAAATACATAACTTAAGGTACCTAAATCTTTTGTTACTTATTATTATCTGTCCCATATACCATCGCAAAATCACGGTTTCAATTTGGAATATATACGTTATAGTTTTCTGCATTAAACCTATGTTGTGAGGTACAATCATCGTTATATACAATCAATTTTTAGATCTACCCTACTGTGAGTACTTTGGGACCACAAAATACAGTCCGTTCAAAATATTTTTAGATAACGAAATTATTTGGTCCATAAGGAAATCAAAACCATCCCTCACAACTTGAATAGTCTCATCAACAAAAGTTTTGTCAATTTTACAACTTCTTTTATATTGCGTGAGACGTAACATCCCCCACAGTGATGGACGTAACGCAATGCGACTTGAGTCATCTCGTAATATGGAGAGGACTTGAGTCGTATTGCTGTTGTCTATGGGTGGCGGTTACCACTTAACATCAGGTGGGCCGTCAGCTGGTTCCGTGGCATCAATTACATAAAAAAAAACCAGCAACATTAAAAGTACCTTGTATTATTAAGTCATTGCTTGCAGCCATGTATGGAAATTGCTTAATCATGTCTGGGTCATATCTCGGTTTTTCAGAGCTATCAGCTATTAATCTCGACTTAAGACTAAATGGTACGAGCAGTTTTTTATATTTTCGACGTAGTGAAAGCACTACTTTCACGTCTGCAAATGATTTGGCCCGCGAATTTGTATCAACACTGCACGAGTCGAGCAAAAAATTGGTGCCACAAGGTCTTTAACCGCTGAATATCGGGCACGGAATATGCTAAGATAAATGAATGATTGCTTTTTTTCATAGTTAGCGATAGGTTCATTTTATGTTACAGCCAAAATAACTGCTTAAATTGATAACTAAACATAGTAAAATTTTAAAGATTAAAATAATAGAATTTAACGTTAGTAGAGGCATAATGAAAAAATCCGATTTATAGCAAACCATTTGTTTTGAATATATCGCAAGTATGTTATTTTGTAGGTCTTAAGTACAAGATATTGCAGCAAATGTTACACATTTATTTGTTTAATAATCAGATTATGAAGCAAGTAGACTTAGATAATATAATGAAACAGTCAGTTGGTTTTATATTGCAAGAGGAATGTTCTAAAGGGAATGTTCCAAAAGATCCCTAGTTTCGTCGACCTATTGATCACAATAATCAATTAGTTATAGTTTCACTTGATCACGATTTCAAGAGCATCCAAAGGACTGATGTTTTGTTATTGTCATTCTATGTGACAGTTTTAAGAGGGGGGTTGATATGATGATAGCTCCCCCAGTGGGCCGCTTGTTTATTGATATGCAGCTGATGATTCAATTGGTTTTTGATGATGAGTCAAGTAGGGAAACTAGTTTTTTCATGACTAATGACAATATATGCGAATTTCATTTTTACTAAAATGTCAAAACTCACAGATGTACCCGCCCATAATTATAGCAACACAACTTATATTACGTAATTACGGTTGGAGACGAACCTTGTCACAATGTTTGTACCACAAGGAAGTCAGTCATTGGCATCTTCAAACCTTACCTGCTTTACACATTCACTATGACTTCGCGGAATCAATGGGTATTTTCATTATAATTTACTTGTGATGATGATTGTACTTCCCCGGAAGAAGACAGCCAGAGTACTAAGCCTACCAATAAAATACCCAAATAATAAACTGTTTTCACAAATTCTTTATACAAAATAATAATTATTCATATTTACAACTACTGCAACAATACACAATATTTGAATTAGTTCTACTTATTTCAAAGTATGAGTTAAGTAGTAGTAAGAAAAATTAAGGTATGATTACCTATTAGCGAATGGAATGATAGTCGGTAGACAGTATAATCTCATAATTTCATTCGCCACTTACGTGATTACGTCCTGGATACACTATCAGTACAATCTCAGATACGAGTTGTATGTTTCGTAATTATAATCACCTACTTTAGTAAGATAGTGTTCACATCAAACGGTATCTAGTTTTGCGGTTGCACGAAAGTCGTGGTTACAATTCTCATAGACAGCTTCTGAACTGAAGTAGGTTACAAATAAGGTTGCCAGTCGAATACCAGAAAAACGAGAATCCATTGCAGTAATGACGTCGACAAATCTATTAACATATATATATATATGTTAATAGATTTGCCGTCATCTTGTGTAAATAATGACGGGCCTTTAGTACTATTTCGTAATTGCAAGAGATGATTTAAGTGGGAGGAATCAGGAATTATCGATATTTGCGTGATGGCCGCATATTTATGCAGTTGAAAACCTCTGTGAGTAACCCTACCTTTGCGATAAATTCCTGCCTATACTAAAGTCTTCTATAATTGTAAACAAATCCAAATCAAATCATCATATAATTCTATAACGAGATAATGGAAACTTAACTAAATTTAGTATCGTTTCACAGTGTTAGCTTATAACTGTAATTGTTTAATATGGTGTCAAAAGAAAATAGTTTATATATTAAAATTGGCCAAGCTAGGCCAATATTACTTACACTCCACCCATTCAGCAAAGGTTATCCAAGAGTTGCAATTTTCTGTCGGATTCTCTCTCGAACTTTTCACTACCGGTCTTCATTATGAAGAACGACAACTACATATTGTTCTGACATCCCTAATTGAGTATCAAGTTTGATATTTGATATCAGTATTGTTCATCTGGTAAGGAATTTTGCAACAATAAAACTTATTGTACCGTATAGATTTGCCTAACGATGCAGTTATGTGCATATAGAGGTATGTAAGTATATGGAACCCCATTGTTTTAATTTTTCGTCAGTCGTTTGCTGCTGGCATCAATAGTTTTGACTATTAAACCGGAATATATTAAGGATACGATGAATTGAAACTGAATATAATGCAGCAGCGTAACTTGTGTTCAACATTGATTGACTCATTTGTTGTTTTTTCTGTGCATTTAGATTAAAATGATTCATATTTATCACACATACCAAATTCGAGCTATCACGAGCTATTCATCAAAGTTGATTCATGCAGAGCCGTATGGTATAACCGTGTGATACTGTTGATTTATTTGGAATTAAAGTTGCAAAAATTAATCTCTCAAAGATTGTTATTTAAAATATACTGTCAGATTGTTTAGCAACTTTCGGTTGAAGCCTATTTTTATTTTTGTATCTATATCCGGTAGAATAGCTGTAACCTGCTTAGTTCATTATTTTTTTTTCTCTCTGCTGCTCGCTCTTCGAGTAATGCGTAATACCTTCCTAGTGGAGTTTATAAAATGAATAAAATAATAATTTAGTGAAGAAACTATGTTCGTTTGTGTTGCCGCCTAGAACCCCATAATCCTATAGGTTATGAGGCCCAGTGTGCGCGTGTGAATAAAGAATAAAATCAAACGACTGTACTTTTTGAAAATTTGTGATAATTTCGGACAATGGATTTGAAAAGCAAAAGGAATATCAAACCTTTCGATGGCGAAAAATATAGTGTCTGGAAATTTCGGATTCGCGCGTTGCTTAGTGAAATGGACGTGATAAAAGTTATTGACGACGACCCGCTAATACGCTGTAATGTATGGGAGAACAATAATCGTATTGCAAAAAGTGTTATCGTGGAATATTTGACGGATTCCTACCTCGGGTTTGCAAAAGAAGATACTACGGCGAAAGACATATTGCGAAGTTTGGATGAAATATACGAACGAAAAAGTATTGCAACTCAGCTGGCTTTGCGTAAAAAGCTATTGTCATTAAAACTACAAGGTGATGTACAACTGATAAAACATTTTTCAATTTTTGATGACCTCATTACGGAATTATCAGCCGCCGGAGCAAGGTTGGAAGAAACTGATAAAGTGGCACATTTATTACTCACGCTACCCTCAAATTATGATGGTGTCATAACGGCGATCGAAACATTGTCGGAAGATAATTTAACTTTGGCTTTTGTAAAAACAAGGCTTTTGGACCATGAAGTAAAATTGAAAAATGAATCTGGTGACACAAGTACAAAAGTATTGCAAGCTACAAGCAGGAATATGACGTGGAGAAAAAGAAAATTTGAAGATTCGCAACATGTGAATAACAACTACCGACATGATAAAATAAAAGGGAAACTACCTTACATAAAATGTAATCACTGTGGACGCAAGGGACATGTGAAGAACGACTGCTACTTCTTTAAAAGAATGAAGCAATATTCTAAAAATAATAATACGGACAGGGCAAGAACTGTTCAGGCAGTTGAAATAAGCCAACCCTCAACATCTAATGATTTTTCGGGGTTTGCATTTATGGCCGGCGATTATCAACAAAAGGAACAAGGAAATAAAATCACATTCCTGTTGGATTCTGGTGCATCGGAACACATCATAAACAGGGAAGACTTATTTATTTCTTCTACAGTTTTAAATACACCGATTAAAATTTCAATTGCTAAACACGGTGAATTTATTTCAGCTACCAAAAGAGGAACATTGAACGTCACCAGCAACATGGGCGTGCGCGGACTGTTGGAGGACGTGCTCTTCTGCCGCGAGGTCCCTTACAATCTTCTTTAGGTGTCGCGGATGCAACGGGCTGGACTGACGGTGATCTTCGATCAACATGGAGCTCAAATATGTAAAGATGGTAAAACCATCATGCGAGGTATGTGCGAAAACAATTTAATCTCTGTGGATTTCATGGCGTCTACAAACCCTGGTCAACCTGTTTCCCAAATATGCAATGCCGAGAAAAATAGTTACAAATTATGGCATGCATAAATGGGAAACAGAGTCGACTGCCCTTCAATCAGGCAAAAGACAAAAGTCATATTTTGCGACCATTATTTGTTGTGCATACGGATGTCTGTGGACCTATCACTCCGACGACTATTGACAATAAGAATTATTTCGTACTTTTTGTTGATCAATATACTCATTACTGTGTAACGTATCTAATAACTTATAAATCAGATGTGTTTACTTGTTTTAAAGATTTTGTTGCAAAAAGTGAGGCTAAATTCAATTATAAATTAGTCAATTTATATTGCGATAACGGTGGTGAGTACTTATCTACCGAAATGAAAAATTACTGTCTTGAGAAGGGAATTAGTTATCATTTAACTGTTCCGAGAACTCCACAGTTGAATGGTGTCTCTGAGCGGATGGTTAGAACTATAACTGAAAAAGCTCGTTCTATGATAAACGGTGCTAAATTAGATAAAGTTTTCTGGGGAGAAGCAGTTCTAACTGCTGTTCATTTGATAAATTTGACATCAACTAAAGCCTTAAAACTTTCAAAAACACCATATGAAATGTGGCACAATAAAAAGCCTCAAATAAAATCTTTAAAGGTTTTTGGTTCAACAGTTTATGTGCATAACAAAGTCTTTAAAACAAAGTTTGATGAAAAATCATGGAAAGGTATCCTTGTGGGTTATGAACCAAACGGTTACAAAGTTTGGAACCCGGAATGCGAAAAAATATGTAGTAGTCAGAGATGTTGTTGTTGAAGAGACTAATTATCTGCATTCCAGGCCTGCATTGAGGACTGAAGGGAATGTTGAAAATTCTCGTAATAAAACTGATATTACTAAATCAGTGTCGTTAAAGTCTCAAAACTCTGACAGTTTGAAATCAGATCGTTCTAAATCTGATAATCAGGGCTGCCCTGGCAAAATTCGCAAAGTTAACCATGATATTAATAAGTCTGATAAAATAATAGAAATAGATTCTAATAAAAACACAAAAAAAAAAAAAAAAAAATCTTGAACTTCGGAGGAGTGATAGGCTCAAAGATCGTCCACATGTATCATTTCGTGAGTATGATGATAACGATGATTATCTAATGTGTGCTCAGTCTATTCTGTGCACAGTACCGTATTCTTACAAAGAGATAGAAACTCGGGACGACAGATCTCAGTGGGAAAAATCACTTAAAGAGGAAGGTTTTCAAAATTCATCAGTCGATAGATGTATTTACACTCTTAACAAAGAAGATATTCGTAAAAATATTTATGTGGTACTGTATGTTGATGATTTGGTCATAGCATGTGCTGAAATTGAAACAATGAATAATTTCAAAAGATCTTTAATGGGTAGATTTAAAATGTCTGATTTAAATGAAATAAAATTATTTCTTGGCATAAAAGTTAGTAGAAACGATGATAAAATAACATTAGATCAAAGTGCATACATAGTAACAGTATTAAATAAAATTGGTATGCAGGATTGTAAACCTGTAAGTACTCCTATGGAAAATAAACTGAATTATGAGGCATTAAATTCAGAAGATAAATTTAATGCACCATGTCGTAATGTTATTGGCTGTTTAATGTATATAATGCTATGCACTCGTCCAGACCTAAGCACAAGTGTCAATATACTAAGTAGGTATACTAATAAAAATAATAAAGAATTGTGGCAGTGTCTAAAAAGGGTGCTACGATATTTAAAAGGTTCAATAGATTTGAAACTAAGTTATAAACGAAATGCCTATACAAATATTTTGTGTGGGTATGTAGATTCTGATTGGGGTGGAAATGATGTAATGGATCGGAAGAGTACAACTGGTTATTTATTTAAGCTATTTGACAATTGTACAATAACCTGGAGTACAAAGAAGCAAATGTCAGTAGCTGCCTCATCTACTGAGGCTGAATATATGGCATTATATGAAGCTGTTAGGGAAGTGTTGTGGTTAAAATCACTAGCCGGGAGTATAAACCTGGAAATTAATAAGCCTATAGTTATCTATGAAGATAACAATGGTTGTATAAGTATTGCCAATAATCCAACCAGTCACAAACGGTCAAAACACATAGATATTAAATATCATTTTTCCAGAGAACAGGTTGAGAAAAATGTAATTAAATTGCATTATATTCCCACAGGTAACAGCTGGCAGATGCTCTGACGAAACCGTTACCTGCAATTGCTTTTAAAGAAATGAGAAGAAAAATTGGTCTAGAATAAGATTGATGATAATTGATAGATTGATTGATTAATTGATAATTGATTAATGTAAAATATCATAAGTTAAGTGAAATGGTCTGATTAGGTTTTTCTGGGTTTTCCCTAATCCTTTGCAACAAATGTTGGACTATAATATTGTATACTCCCAGTAAACACTAGGAAGGGTATAAAGTTGATTTGGTTTATATAATGGCGATTAATTTTTGAGGGGGCGTGTTGATTTATTTGGAATTAAAGTTGCAAAAATTAATCTCTCAAAGATTGTTATTTAAAATATACTGTCAGATTGTTTAGCAACTTTCGGTTGAAGCCTATTTTTATTTTTGTATCTATATCCGGTAGAATAGCTGTAACCTGCTTAGTTCATTATTTTTTTTTCTCTCTGCTGCTCGCTCTTCGAGTAATGCGTAATACCTTCCTAGTGGAGTTTATAAAATGAATAAAATAATAATTTAGTGAAGAAACTATGTTCGTTTGTGTTGCCGCCTAGAACCCCATAATCCTATAGATACCATAAGCAAAAACTCAAACGACAGTTAACGAGCCCCTTTTAAA
Source organism: Chesias legatella (assembly GCA_947359385.1). Taxonomy (NCBI): domain Eukaryota; kingdom Metazoa; phylum Arthropoda; class Insecta; order Lepidoptera; family Geometridae; genus Chesias; species Chesias legatella. Next base: position 4,097,401 of record OX375765.1, on the reverse strand, counting down.
AAGTGTCATCTGGCAACCCGTGATAGACGAGTCGCTGACTCCACTAGAGCCCGTTCCACGAAAGAAGTCTCCTGGCTGTGGCGCTAGTTTCTACGCAAAAGAGAAATTTCAGTTCTGCTTACGTTAGTTCCTTTACCTGCCGCAGGACTCATTTCGTAGAACGGACTCATTCATCGAGTGGCGTAAATAGGGCATCTCTTAGCTAGGTGTGTCGAGTTCATAGACCATTATGCGACGATTGGGGCGTCACAGAAGCCATTGTAATTGTGAACTATTGTGCACACGGTACATTACCATATTGTCAAATGTAATAGATATACACTGATTAGTCGCATCTCAGTGAGGCGTATTGAAACAAAGGACTCTTGTTATTGTGTGATACTTTACGTATTCAAACATTACGTGTTTCGGGTTGAAAGGTGTTGAAAGGTGTGGTTGCCGGTGAAATTACAGGCACATGGCATCCACAGACATTCCACCTTCAGGTCTGAGAGTTATGGGCGCATACGATGCGACTTGTCATGTTTTACCTAAGTAGGGGAGCACCTATATTGCTTCTTATGTTACCACTTACACCAGGTCGGACATACCATGAATATATCAATAAAAAAGGTTGTGAGGTAAACACGGAACCAGCAAATGGCCCACCTCAGCACTTTAGCACATGTGAGCAGCATTAGGTTTTGCTTTTTATGTTATTATTATATTCATTATTATTATTACTATTAGTATTATTATCTTATCATTGTGCCCCTATTAAATACGGGAAGACCATCATAACGCATGCTTAGTAATATAAAGGCTCAAGTCAAATTTTTTGTGAAGTGATATTTTAAATGCTAAGGGCATAAAACCATATTATCTACCGTTTGCCGCTGACAGAGACAGAGATAAAACTGCAAAATTTCAAATTTGTAACTTAGGTAATAAGAATTTTATTCACAAAATAAACCGGGACGTAAGAATTCAGAATCTTTAAACACGTACCTATACCCAAAGAACTACTTTTTAGTTTTAAGCCCATATATTACTGGGGGTGCGATAAGATAATCGTAAATAGCACCATATTAAGTTCACCGAAATATAAAAAAACGACTAAATATAAAGATGGGAATACTCACGTGTGTCACCATAAAGTTAAAATTATATGTCAGTTAATACCATGATTTACCAAAACAGCAATAATTTGTGTAACCGATCTCGAATCTGCGATTGGATGCGTCCACTTGCGCTAGTCCAGTGATTAGTGCGTTAGCTTTGATACCGGTCCGTGAGACCGACAATAGATTGGTTATGTGCGTTATTGGGGTTATGTAATCCACAATATATTTTTCATAATTATTACGATCCGTAAGACAAGGGAAGGGGATCAGTTGGAAAAATCAGAAGTTTCGTAAAAATATTGTTTATGATAATGGCATGGCCGCCCATATTTTTGACTTTGTCTCGTTTATAGGGACAATGGACTGTACTGTAATTGTGCCATAAATTTCGTTAACAATTGTCTTGCTGACGCTATTAAAAATAAGATTTTATCAATAAACAGTCACCCGATACAGAGAAATCCGAAATCTGTACGAGTAAATCACTAAAACGGATCCCCACGGTCATTATAAAGGCCTGTTTGTATAGTCCTTATCTCTCACATTTACTTTCTCATGGTCAGCCACAGTGCACTCTTTGAACCGTCGAGATATATCTGGTCCATGCGATTGGTTTGGTAGGCAAACTTGGGTTAAGTTCATGATAGTTTTATTCATTCATTAAAATAACAAACACATTTACCCCAATTTATTCGCTTATGTTTAAATAGATCCATTCGCAAAATTCACTTCTTTCATCTCTAAGTATCCTGGATCAAATCAGATAGCATCCTAATATATATGTAATATAATTTTTTCATGAATAAACTAGAGGGTAAAAATTAGTTCTGCGATGATAATATTAAAATAAAATGTTTACATAAAATTATTGGACTTTGATATTATAAACATGTCTAAAAGTAGTAATCGATATCGCATGAGTAACTAATATATTAACATAATGAATTTGGTCAAAGTCGAACCCGAGTGATTTACTCAATTCATTTCAGTATCTAGTAATAAGTAAGTAGAAGTAACGAAAATATTTCTCAAATATTCGTCTGCATAATTTATATAGTTTTTGTTTAGATTGTAAAAATAGCCAATTTTTTACCTTATGGGTTAAGTACACTATTGTGGGAACTTAGTCACGAGGGCTGAACTGGTAGCTAGCCATTTTGTCTAACTAATAACTAAGGTAATATTATTAAGAATAAGAATATAACTAAGAAAGTGATAGCTGACTTTCCTCCTGTGATTAATTCCTTAATAACCCGACAGCCAGGAAAAATAGCAACGAAATTAAGATATGAAATAAAGTTAAAAACGGACTTTTCATGATATCAGATTTTTATTTTTATTTTATTTTACTTAATATTTAAAATGTTGTATCTGAATAATTAAATGTTATATCATTATAGATAACTGATAGTAATTCTATACAAAAACTAATAATTTTATTAATAATTTACATGGGCGCAATCGTGTTTATAATTCTGTTGGCTAATCAAAGTCAAGTTTTATTAGTGGTGAAGTTGTTTCAATCTTACAAAAAGTGGTTCTACTTAAATTGTTTATAACAAGTACAAGATGTTTTTCTGCGATTCACTTTTAAAATACTCCTTTGTTTTTTGTTGGTACAACATGTGTTATACTGGCCTTAGTATTAAGTCGGTGGCAGCTTTGCATTTTGTGTTGTGTAAAACTTTCGCCAGAATTTTTTTTCTTTCAGAATTCAACCCGAACGCGTAAAATTAAATTGGCGCAAATTAAAAATAATGAAAGCCTGTGTACTTCAGTAGTACAGATACCGAGTTTAAATCCGGAGGTCACTGGTTCAAATCCAGACGAACACCGATAAAGTACGTCGTAAAAAAACTTATGCGCTAAACTGCGTTCTCAAACCGGTAATGGACAACATCGTGAGAAACGGCATGACAAAAACTTAATATTCAAAGACATGTGTTAAATGGAAGAAAGAACGAGGGTTCTTTTGAGGGTTTTTCTTTGAGGTGCACTTGAGTCCTTTACCATATCGATCATAGGTCATAGGTTGTCATAGGTTTTTATAGTATTTTGTTATTATAGTATTGTTGAACAGCATTTATTCGTAGATATATCAGACCCTTAATAGACGTCCTCCGGATTATAAATAAATAAATATTGGTGGACATTTCACACATCGCCATCTAACCCCAAACTAAGCATAGCTTGTACTATGGGAACCAGATGACTGATAGAATATATACTTTTTTGTTGTAAATACATACACGTAAATACATATTAACACCCAGACACAGAACAAAAATCAATGATCGTCACACAAATGTTTGTCCTGGGAATCGAACCCACGACCTACAGCTCAGAAGGCAGAGTTACTAACAACTGAGCTGCGAGACCAGTCAAACTACATTACATTTAAAAATCCACCTTCATCTGACGTGTGGATGTCTACAAGAAACACTCCAGTGATACGCTACTGCTAGTTAATGTCGATAACTATTAGTTCTTGATGACCACATTATTGTACCCCAGCCTCCTTTGCCAACGACCTTTTTACCTCGCTAGGAGCGTGGCGTGTACGGAAGACTAACTAGTTCCCCCTTTTATGGGGTCTAGGACCTAGTACAAACGAGATGCCTGGAATGGTAATGTGTAGAGCTATAGTACCAGCATTGTGCTGTGGTATTAACAACACTGAAATTCACTTTTAATATATATTTTATATTAATTTATATTTCTACTTCCTACTAATATTATAAACGTGAAAGTTTGTATGTATGGATTTTTGTTACTCTTTCACGCTCAAACAAGGTAGCTTATATCCTGGATTAACACATAGGCTTTGATCCCGGAAAAGTGCAGTGTACCCGTGGGTTGACTTACTCATTGCGGGGAATACCGCGGGGCGCAGCTAGTATCTAATAAAGTAGTTTAGAAAAAGAGTATTTTTCGATTACGACATTAAAGTTTTATCCAGTTGAGATATAACGTTTTAAAATTACAACCGTTTTATACTTTACGACATATTATAGAATATAAATAACACGCAAGTTTCGTCGTTAAGTTATAGGACAGTGATATATTGCTGTTCGGTAATAGCCGAGCTCTTACAATGTTTACACGGGGTGACATGATCCATTCAGAAAAATACTACGAAGGGTTGTCTGCATCGGACGTCCTTTGGGATTCTGAGATGCCTTACGAATTACCACAATTTATGATTCAATCGTGAAATGAGATTGTTAAAACTTAGTTCTCTTAGGAGTCCCTACAACGCACGCACATTGTCTTTGCGGCACACTCTCTAGACGTAAGTTTTCGCACTTTTTTTACTTGATTGTCGAACTTAAAAAGTACTTAGAACTTGGAAAGTGTGGTAAACATATTTGGTAACCCTTGACACATGTTTCGTTTATACAGCTATAAAGGGATTGTAATATAACTTGGGGCAATTGAATTGTGGACTGGAGTATTATTACAAGTAAAAACTGTTTACGCTTTTAGCGAATATGTTATCTTTTTCAAAAGACGTATGTAAGCATCTAATATTTACATTGGGAGTCGATTATGATCGATCTGGGTATACACTTTTGCCGTTAAAGTTATGACGTTACGAATTGTTCATGTTATCTCCTTTATCATTCCAGTATTAAGCAGTTGTCAAAGTAATAAACTAAATGTATTATAAATTTAAGTACTTAAATTGTTATAAGGATCGAGCTCGCGAAAAAAAGGAATCCCTCTTTTAAGGGTTTTTGTCTGTTCGTCCCCATGGAGGGTCGGAAGGGTTTGAATAGGCGTCAAATTTAGCGAAAAATACGCGTAACCTTATGTTTTGAATATAACTTATTGACGTTTCCAAGCCACTTATTTATGAATTCTATGGTTTTTTACTTTTGGACTTTGACTTTACCATTATATAATTTTATTTATCATACTTTTTTTTTTCTTGAAACATGTGCAATAAGCTAACCTAATAAGCAGTGGTTACCGGCTGTATCCTGCCTATTTTTTTAAATATACATTGATTGAATAAATCTACCAATTTGAGCAAATATAACCCGTAAATCCATTCTTAATCGTGTATAATAAACATCAAAGTTTGTCTTAATAAAAACCAGATACTTTTTGTATAAAACGGTTTACCTGCCTTGACCTTCTAATACGGATTTTGAGATCAAGAACCGATTACATAATAAACAAACACATTCTATCTACACTACTATACATTTGTATATAATAGTATCATTCATCGGAATCTCTCAAACGTACATGCGTGCAAACATTTTTTTATAATAATGGTGCTTTTTGCCATGGAATAGGGCTTACTTGTTATGGGCCATCTTCGGTTTTAGTTTAGCCACGCGCTGAAATTGTTTAAGGTTGGGAGCAAGGTCGGATGATTAACTAATACCGGGAAGAGAAGCTGTATTTTCTATATACCAAAGCGGCTAGCGGCTCGTGTAATTGTATAAACAATTATACAATTACAGGCAGTCTGTTTACTGAAATAATACTGAAGGTTATTATCAAACATTGAAAGTAACTTAAATAGTTGTTTAATGTCTGTATCTTTTGATAGTTTCATGTTAGATCGGAATTTTAACAGAATGTGTTTTCAAGGTTAATTTTCTAAAAAAATAAAAAATAAACGAACAATTGTTTAATAAAGTGCGTAACCATACAGCAGTTTTGTTTGTAATGTCTTTGTTTTTGGTCTATCGTAAATACATAAATCGATTATTCTGGCGGATTATAGTTTAACTGTTAATAATAATAAAACTATCCTTCCAAGTGTTGTCAGACACATAATGCTTGCCGGAATGTATAGAAAACTCAATATCCTGGAAGGAACCTTAGCTCCGTGCGCGTGTTAAACTCTCAGTTGTCTGTTTAGTTTACTCAAACGTTTAGGTCTTACTGAAGATTTATATTAATTATATGTAAGATTTAAATTTACTATACAAATGTGAGATTTAATACACGTGTGCAAAATTATAAATACCAAAGACTAAATTAGACTTTGCTTTTAAAAAAAACTGACTTCGCTTATAACTTATTAATGTCGTTGAATTCAAAACATTCCAACTTTTAGTTTCTGCGTGAAAATGGTAATCTAAACACATACAAGCTCAACAAACAAATAAAAAGAAATTGTCCACCGGGTGTCGCCCAGGGTGACCCAGCGTCTCACAAACATCCAGATTACTACAAGTAATCACAATTCATACCGCCCACTCGGAGTGGGTGAGACCAGTAAATCCTTATTCACTGTCAAGAAAGGGATTTAATTTCTCATGTTGCATAAACTGTTTCCTGGCTATGATATATTTACGCTTACAATATAAATCCGCTGTGAACTTGCATACGCCTATCGCATAATTATAATCATCTATACATAAAAATAAAATAATACAAATAAATAAAATTGGAGTGTCTGTTTGTAATATTAAAATAACCGCTTTTTACTAAGTGCATATGGATGTATACACGGCATATATACCAATTCATTTTTTTTTAAATTTTTGTCTGTCTGTTTGTTCCGGCTAATCCCTGAAATGGATGGACCGATTTCGACGGGACTTTCACTGCCAGATAGCTGATGTAACAAGGAGTAACTTAGGCTACTTTTCTGAGGGTAAAATAGAGGTGTGTGATAAAACCGAATTCCACGCGGACGAAGTCGCGGGCAACAGCTAGTTTAGGTATATGATAAGTGAATCTTCGCCTGCGTCGTTAGAGAAATGTTCTTGTCTAATCAGGCTGTAGCAAGTTATGCAGCATTGTATCATGGCACAGACAACTTTTTACAACAAACCATACTTAAAATGACATTGCACTCGGAAGGCCATTGCCCTAAGTCAAGCATCGGGTCTAGGTACCAGGTTTAACAATACAGGTCCCTCGCCCACGACAACTACTCTCGAATCATTTTGTATTCTAGCTTTCCAATAAACAGGAATCGAATGAAAATGGCGACTCGATTATCGCATCGGATCTCCATTCGATTGGGTAGTAACGTTTTATTGGCAATATCTTCGTGTTGTTTTTGATTTGATCAGATGTACCTTTAGCGAAAGTAATCATTATCTTCTATTATAGTAGCTATGTAGAAAAACAATAATTTATAATGTATGTAACTCTAATCAGTATTTTCCCTAAAAAAAATATCGAAACACCAACCGGAAACAAAAACGGCGTCAAATGACATGATGTATCCTTATACTTGATTTTATTAAAACTGTATACCTACCAACAAGCTAAGTAGAAGGCCAAATCACTCAAAATATGCTATTTGGACAGTTGTGGACAGTATTGAACACTTCAATGGGTATTTGAAATCGAGTGCGTCCAAGCGGAAGATCGGTCATCTGTTATGCAACTACTGACTTAATTAATTGTTAGGTTCATTGAATTAGTTTTCCGGTTATGATTGTTTAGAATAGTTTCTTTGGTTATAATGATTAAAGTTTATATTGCTAAAATAATTCTCAAAAAGTATTGTGTAAGTTATGTGCCGGATTTTACAAACCACCCAATTTAAACAAGCAGACGACCTTCTCAGTCTGCGGTCACAGTCACAGCTTCCCGCTAATGAAGCTGCGCAAACAATTTGGTCTAACCACCGTTCTCATAGGGTGTATAATGGAATACACGAGAACGTAGCTCATAATTTGGAGGACATTCCACACCGCAAGCGTTCAACGTGTCACCAGAAAAATAACTGAAAATATTCGCCTTTTTAGCTTATTAACCAGTTTAAAGGAGCCGCGAGACGGTGAGCGATTCGCTCCATTACTTCTGCCGTAAAAGATCTTATAATGATAGAAGTTTTCTTCGCTTGTTGTGGTTCGCTGAGACCATAAATTGTTAATAACTTTCTTAGATCACTCGCAGCCGCTTCGGGGGACGAAAATGTTTTATGGATCAATGGTAAACGTTATTTACCATAACTCTTGAAAGCCTTTTATGACGGGAAGAAAAAGTTGTTTTTATTATGTTCGTAAAAGTTGTGACTACTCTAAATCTGTTAGTTTATGTTCTCTTTTTTTGATACGTTTCGTGGTAATTAGGTTATGTTTTGACTGAATATTGACAATACACTTTTAGCGCACCTTCCATCATAGTATTAGAAACTCTCAACACGGCTGAGCCATAAAAATGCGGCATCGATTAGGTACTTACGATTGTTTCCATTATTTGTAGTCAAATTACAGTACATTTTAGGCACGATGACAATTACTTCTTTATTTAATTATGTCATATGCGACTTTTAGTCGCTCTATCCGTTCGGATACGGAATTACTTTGTATATTAATTTTGAGCTTGGTTTTTTCATTATTTAAGAACTATTAGAGTTTAAATTATACTGGCAATTATTAGGCAAAATTACAGAGAGGAGACGGACGCAATTATATTGTATCTTATTATTATGAGTCGACGTTCTCTAAAATAAGATGTGTCATTTCGTTTTTCATGTGATAAAAAACTCTATGGTAAATTATTTATAATCTACGTTATCATAAAATAACCTAATTACGAAGTAAAGGAAGTGTTTGACGTTTGTAGATGTTTCAAGGTAAAATATATGTTTCTTCCAAATATTTGCATTCTACACAAGTCTATGCATTTTTTTTTTATTGAGACTAGTCTCACAAGTTTGTCGCGTACTTACCCAACCCACTGTCTTAGCTTGATTGTTTTGCATCAGCTTGCATCGGCATCTGCGCGTGATTGGCATAATTGCAAGCATTCAATTGTTCCAACACAAATATAGCTTCGTCTTATTGTTATGTGGAAGCAGAGCCGACCGATTTTAACTATGATCCTCGTACTTCGATTAGATCTAATGTTAAAAACAATGCACTACCACATCCAGTCCATTCTATACAAAGGTTAGCTGGAAGAAAATGCTAATTAGCATTAAGTTGAGCAGTAAGCCTATGTACTTGTTTATACCTTGTGCAAAAAAGAATTTTCTATCTATCTAATCTTAAACTGAAATTCATATATATGCATATCACTTAAAAATACAAGGGTACAGTATAAAAACCTAATGTTTTTCCTTTCCTTCCTACATTTGTCAATTAAATAAGTCTCACACGCTCACTCACACATAAATGAATATTTCGGTTCTTTATGTAGCGATGTCTTAAAAATATCTGTTCATATTTTGATTAATGGATTGACATTGTAAAAGTTTGTACACCTTTACACCAAGCATCGAGCGTAACTACAGTTTTAAACTGACAGACGTCGTAATCTAAATCAGTAAATGCTAAAAAGGTGTGCTCATGAATTCATTTGACCTGTTTGATCCCTTACGTATTCAGAGACCACAGGTCTAAGGGTAGGTACGTAGAATTTATGTACACTCCTTTGTTAAGGGACACGTTTTTTATTTGACCTTAGCAGACCAAGGCCACACTACAGCCACACAAACACAGTAAACCCATTTGAAATGTCATTGTATAACAAGTTGGTAATTTTTGAAAGAAAAAAATGGTATTCAAAATTCTAGTAGATAAATGGCTAAATAAAAGATAACTCAGGACGAAATAATACTAAAATAGAGACCTGATAATTGATAAAAAAGAAAGACAAATCTTTCGTAGCGGTTTTAAAGAAATATCTTATAAGATGATATCATCTTTACGGTATTTTTTTTCCCATAGACAGCTCAAACTCAAGTAAGAGATAAAATATTTAGTCTTGAAAAGAACACACAGCTCTGTGTAATGAAGTCACGTATGAGGGTCGCCATATTTGTGCAAACATTTGACCAGATAGCGAGGTTTGTATACGGCTGATAATATCGGAATAGAGAAATTCTCACAAATTCAGTGGTGCCATACTGACGCGCCGGTAGATACAAGATCAACAAAGAGCTGGAATTGTCCAAAATGCGTTATTGCCTTTGTCCATGAATTATGCACGGTACGAGACAAACCTTTAGCTGTCAATCCCGGAGATGCCAATTGATTTAATAACCAAACTACAGAACCGATTTTAATGAAATTTCATGGGACCCATCTGAAGGTATAATCCTTACAAATAAAAAAAAACACATCGTCTTATAAATGACGGAGATCTGAGGTAACAAACATGAAAAAATACCACCGAATTATAACCTCCTCTTTTATCTGAAGTCGGTTAAAAGCTGGTTGTTGAATAAATAAATGAAATATATACGTGTATTTTGATTTAATTCAAAAGTAAACTTTGCTTTGAGTGGTATTAGTGTATCTGCGGGAACTAAAGATTTTTGATTGAATTTGAAATCATCTTTATCGCGACCCAACAGCAGGAGAGCTTATCGAACCTAAGTTTTTTTTTTACGTGTAGGTTACAGAGACAATGAAATCAGGAGAATAATGATTCTCTAAGTTTCATACTGTTCACGGTATAGTATGGATAGGAGCTTCAAATAAATAAAAATCTACTTGAGTTAAATATTATTATATCTAAGCCTAATAGCGCTACGCGTGAGTAGGGTTACCAGTATCTAGAAAGAACGGTATATATATCTACGATCTAAGAAAACTGTCTTGGCAAGTGCGGCCATTAAGAAAGTTGAGAACGAAGCTCTTGGTTCTCTACCTGAGTCGGACACTTAAAAAACCGTTTCCTTTACATTCTGTTTACAAGACCTCCGACACAGGGCTCCGCCCGCCGCGCCCTTGATCCCTACCAACGACCCTTTTTTGTACGCATACTCTCCCCACATTGTGAATTGCAAAGCTGATAAAAAAAATGCTTTTCTAGATTTAAACTTGTTGTTTGAACAAATAAATCACGAGTTTCCAGTCTAGAAAAGAAGTCCTTACCTTCTTCGTGTTTATTTAATATTAAATAAAGTATTTGAATACATGGGTTTTTTCCACATTTTTGATTCTGTTTGGATCAGCTTCAAATTATGGGAAACATGACTAACTACGGCATAAATTTAGTCGCATTAATAATTTTAAATATTATATAATAGATCCGATACAATTATTATTAGTTAAATTAATTGTTTAAGGTATTTTCAATATAAATTTCTGGTAGTAATTATATTATCATAGTTCATAATGAATATTAATATAAATAATCAGGTCATAGCTGCAACTGTTCGCAATAACTTAACATAATAGATTTGGTATAAATATCCTTCTAGAGATACATAAAAATTAAATTGATTTTAATTAACTGCCTTGATGTTGTTCTATGAGTAAATTATGTTTGCGCTGCAAAGGGAGTAAATAAATTATAAAGATATCTTTAATAGAAAAGTTAATTTGAAAGTCTTGAAAGTCATAGTTATGTTAACAACAACGCTAAACAATACGAATACATATATTATGTGTAATATATACATATATTATATACAATATATTAAAAAAAGCTACAAATATCACATAAAACTGATAATAATTAACTTCACGTTAATGCATTTTAATAGCCGATGTGGTAATTTCACCTGTCTATCATCATCATATAAAATACTTAAGTAGCACGGGCCATATAACCCCACGTACTTTTATATACACGATTACTTGATTTCTTCTACCTACTTAAAAGTAACATAAATGCAAAGTGTGTTTTTACTTGTTGGTCTGTACTTCTTTTACGCAGCAATAGTTGATTTAAGTTTTGCATAGTGACAAATATTTAATAATAAATTATACTAGCTACTAATTTGTACACACATATAAATATTTACGATAGGTAACACGTATTCTGTTGCTGAGGGAAAGTTGTATTACTAATTCATACACCGTATATATAATATATTAAATAATACTATACCAAATGCTAGACAAATTTCTTGAGTACCTATGTGAATGTGAATGACACAACACGTAATTAATTTTGCGCCGAAAACCGGAAAACCCATACAAAAAGCTTACAGAAAATGACGTACGATCAAACAAGAAAGATTCACTGACGCAGGTTGGGTTGACGACAATAAATCGAGTGAGATACGTCCACCCAGAGTAATAAAATTTTGTGTTCGAAGATGATTTGATTACTATAATATCACCTCAGACTCTCAGGTCAATACTCAGAAAATGGATCTCAGTAGTATTTTGAACCTTACCAAGGTCGTAAATGTTTGCACCATAAATCCTTAAAACACTGTAATAAATGAAGTCGTTTTTGTATAAACAACCAGTTCACAACAATGACTAACACTCGATCAAAAATAAATGTTACTATTTCAACATTTCAGTCTCACTCAATGAAACAAATAAACAGCATTAATTCCCTCAAATCTGTTGACAGAATATCTGATTTCCATGCTTACAAGCTCGCAAACGATTGTTGCAGACAAAAATACTGAGTCAACACTCCCACACCACGCCTCCAAATTTCACGAATCTGTTTATGTGAATGTCTATATCAGTTTACAAGAATAAATTTGTCATTGGTTAGTATTTGAGGAAAATCTTGATTCATACCACGCGTTTAGACTAAGGTACAGAACATGGATTCTACATGTTATACTATCGTTTTCGTTTATAGTTTACACCTAAATCAATTGTCAGAATAGTTGTATACAAAACGTGCATTAACCTAGTCCAGTTTATTTATTTAATACATATATATATAAAATGCTTCAAATAGAGTATTTATAGAGAGTAGTAAAAGCATTTCGTGAGTTCAACTCTCTTTTTTAATGTCAGATGTCAAATTTAGACGTTCATTTGTCACAAGTTTGTTTGTAATTTCACAGATAAAATAAGTTACATAGGAATAATTGCATTTTATGTATAACGTGATGATGTATTGTGTTTGATCGGTCTGTGTCCCTGTATTGTATAAACAATAACTTAACAAGTCACGGGCAGCGTGAACACAATACTTCTACATACTACATTTATAAATATATGTTGGCAACTGGCAGTGTCTAAACAAAAAAGATAATAAAACATCATCATGATATGATTTTGACGAGTCTTTTACATTTCAATTTAAAACTAGCATCACAGTATTTAAATGACCCTTGTTTATCTTTACGAGTGGCTAAAAGCTAAAAGTTATTTAATGTATGATGCCCAGGAAAAAATATTGCCACGTTATCCATCATATATTATTTCTTCTATCTAAATTGAGGCAAAAGATGTAAATATTGTTAATGCTCCTTGAGGTCAAGATGTCTTATTTAATTTACTGACAATATTAATTAGAAATAATTATTTTAGATCTGTATTTTGCTCCATAGCTGACCTTGCCAAGGGATATACAAACAATCTTTATCACTTCGGTCCGTTTCTTGTGGAATTTATTCAGATAACCACTATCTTTATAAATATAGCTCTGTCTATATTTGTACTGTGGTGAGTAACATAGATACTCAAAATAAATACAGCGAATGCGTTATTAGATTTTATTCTATCGTGACCAAATTCACTTCAAGAAACATTTTTGAATCATGACATTTAAAGATCCGATTCAGTTTACTACGAAATCTCTAATGGATTTCTTTTGGGGCTGCCCTGTTCATAGCCATTAGGAGAACAGGTTTGGATATACGAAAACTTTGTTTGGGTTTGTCTAAAATATTTAAAGCCCAGCCATCGGTGGCGTTTGACAGCTAAACGTGATCCTTGGAGAAAAACAACAGCTATATCAAATGAACCGTTTCTGTGCGCTTGAGTTCGAACAGATGATCTTGCTTAGCGGTTCCCACGTTGCGTCTATATTGCATGTTTGCTAATAAGCATAAACCAGATGAGATTGGTACCCTCACACACAAATTTACGCACTAATGCACAAGGATAAAACCGCAAGTGTGGTAAATTTTGTGCAACAGTCGTAAAGGTGAAGATGCTGTGAACAGTCCGGATTTACAAGTGTTTATGCAATTGCATGTACTACGACACACCGTGTAATTTCAAACGTCCGGTCCAGTCTCTCTTGCTAGGGTTACTCATTCAACCTGTACTGGTTCCTGTTGAAATGGAACTCTTTGCGGCACATTTGGTCTAAATTGTGAAATTATACTCGCAGCAGCATTCATTATTGTGTCTTAATATGTATATGACACAAAAATTAACATTTTCTCGCGCTGCAAATGTGACATTATAATTTTCCTCATACGTTGAACGAAAAAATGTCACCTAACTTATTCCTTACGCAGTATATGAGTGACTGATATACTTCTGTTTCTATTGACTGTAATTATTCGAATCATTAATATTATCAACTCACTTAGTTATCTTAATTGGCATTTGAATAGCCTGTTTCGCAAATGACACCCATACTCTTATTATTTGCAAGTTTACTTTCTCTACGCCCGCGCGGTATTTGCCACTTTCAATTGTCACATATGTCATTGTCTCAGTGTTGGCTGTTTTCTTATTAGCTGAATCATCTAATTTGTCAATGCTAAAATATGTCTTACAACTAATATACAAGATACTTTTTTGGAGTAATAATTGATAATAATCCTACAAACTGAACAAAGAGCAGGGAAAGAAATTAAAATAATAATATGTCATTTTAAACACCCTTCCCATGTTGGCAATAATTGTTGACCTTGACGCAGACTAATATTAATTGAATAGAAATTATTGAAACATTAGATTATAGTATCCTAAATAGTAGTCACTTAGATCTATGTATGATTAGACACCATAGATTCCTTTAATCAAATATTTTCATAGAACTCGTTAAAATGTGTCACACAACTATTATTTGCCTCGTTTACTGTGTTCTAACTCTATCTTCGTGTGGACTTAACTTACCAATTTGTTACAGTCTTGCATTATAGCGGTAATTCTAAACGGGAAATACCTGGTCACGAAACGGATGGTGCCATTTTTGTCATTGTCATTTGCTTTTGGTCTAATCATGAATCTTTAGTCAAGGTTACGCATACGTTAGGAATGATATTCAATATCTACATACACAAATTTAGACAACGAGGACATGCATTTGATGCATTGTAATCAGACGATATAAATATCAGCAGTCTGTGTAGTCTTCATTTCTTCAAAATGAAAAATGAGAGTTATGTGTAAGTTAGCTTAGTGTTTCATATTAAAAATGACGTCAAACATATTCAAAGTATCAGAAAATTCCAGAAGAAATTCCTTTTTGGTTTATTGCTTTAATGTATCTGCTACGCATAGTATTGCATAGTCATTCGAAGTAGCATCTTATCTGTTTTCACAATCTACCACACGCTTTGGACTTTGCAATATATGTACTAGAGATAACACCACGTACCTATATACTCGTACTTACTATATTATATATAAGATTAATTACTAGAATCTCTTATTATACTATACACGTTAAGTACCTCTTTCTTATAATGAGATATATATGTTTTAAATATAAAAACTGAGTTGATAACATTTGCGATATACCTACTTGTGTAATTAAAATGGTATGAAAACAATGTCTGATATTGTACTTATAAGGTTATCTTAAGATCCAGAGTCAAATCAAAGTCAATGTTGATCAATATGCTCTGCCTGATTTGCATTAAGACCGTCTTCTAGAGCTTACTTTAGTAATCGACGAACACTAACTTTGATATTATGAATTTTATTACAGATTCTCATGTGATAATGTTTTCTAGAGACAACTAAAAATTACGTCACTTTCAAGAAATGTTCAAGGTTTCGTAGTTGTGTATCAAGTTATGATTCACATTTACGTCATTGTTAAAATCCTTTTAAGTATCCTCGACACAGATAAAGAAACTTATTATCTGCACAACGAAATTTGTTGCTTTTAATATTACTATACTGTACAGATTGCTGCTTATTCAGATATTGTACTTGTGTGCAAAACTGATAATATTATCGCATTTCACGTTTATCTAGCTCGAAACAAGGGTACATTATCTAATATTATCTAACAGGATATATAAAAAAGTAGTAGAAATTCCCCGAACCATTATTCATTCCCGCACTTTAAACAGTATGGGGCACACGACTCCTCCCTGTGACAAACTGTTCGTACATATCGTGTTCTTATTAACAATGAAGTCGGTGTAATCTTTTAGATAAACTTTGAACTTATGTACAGGCCTAAATGGCTGACTGCGATTGCATATCAAATTAATATAGTACCCAGTGTCTCAGTTGTAAGACTTAATGTTCACAGCATCGCTATCAGATGCTTTACCAGAATCTTTTACATCATCTGCCGAATTTCTAAACATTTATTAAGGAGGGCTGTCTCTTGCGGTATTTTTCATCATGTGGCCGTTATGAAAAAGAGCCAAGATCGTATGTTATTTTACCTGCACAGTAATAATAGCTGCGGGCTTCGTAACAGCTGTTGGAGCTCAAAACGAATAAAAGATTGCCTCCGTTTCGATTCGGCATCGTTGGGGGTAATTATTATTAACTAAAACCGACGTCGGCGTCGGGGAGTTGGCGAACAGCTGTTTTTGTATGTTTATGAATAAATAAATAACCATTTTTGCACACGTGAATATATATTGTTCTCTGATTAACTGACTGATAGCAGTAACAATACACCTTTGGCGGTGTTTCCCATAGGTTTAAGTTGAGTAAATATTCGGAAAATAACTTTAATACTACTGAGTTATAATAAAATTTGTCTATTCTCAAAATTTAAACGCGGTTTGATACAATATGCAACATGCCTTCTCTGCTGGGTGACCCTATAGAGCGTGTTCGTGAGGCTCGAAACCTAGGGCTAGCCATGGATGATAATCTAAGATTTGAACAACATATCATTCAAACAATCAAGGCGTGTTTTTATAAATTAAAATTCTTAATATTATTCCTTTTTTTATTTTGTTCCTGTATTTTCTTTGCTACAAATTAATGTTTTTCTTTCTTTCTTTCTTTCAATAGAAACTTTAAGAGGGATTATATATCAAAATGATATGATAAGTGTATATACGGGGCACTTGAATTTCTTTGCGAATATAAGTGCTAATCTCAAACAGTGCCTAGATTGCCTAGTTATTCGCCCACGATGTAGATGTGGGCTTTTAAATGATAGATAATTCAAGGACACTGCTTTATATCTTTATAATAAATAAAATTTTCGTTGTTTCAGAAGTGCAGGAGTGAAGGATTTGTGATGTCTTTGAACACTTGGTGAAGTCTTATACTAAAGGTGAGTTTTCATGCGAGAATACTAGTTAAGGACCGAGCACGTGACTGAACTTATGTTAATCTTTCTCCCAATAACTATATTAATACGACTTAGGTCTTCCCATACTTTATGTAAAAGCCAGGTAAAACTTATTCCTTCTTGTTACACTCCCAGATATGATTATGAGACCATCTTCAGTCCACATCCGGATATATACATATATAAACCAGTGGCACCAGTTTTTGGCTCTCTGCATCACATTCTTAACTCGACGGAACTTAAGTGACAGATCGATTAAGTTCAGCCATATTCATTATAGTCATCAATTTGATGGGTGATCAACTAAGTTAACTACTAGAAAAAGAACTGATTAAATACTTTCTTTAAAAAACAAGTATATACCTAAACACAGCTTTCAAAATGATGGATCGGTTTCATCGAAAAACAGATCACTATCTTTTTGCAAATCACTCGTGACATGAATTTATAAACTTATAACTGTACTTTAAATACTTATTAGTTTTGAATAAGAATTTGGTCCAAGATGATCTTTATCAACTTATTTAAATATTCCTTCATAGTTAAAACATCCGGAGGTATTTCATAATTAAGATAGAGATTTATTAAGGTGGATAGATTCTGTAATTTCTTAGCAATTTATGTAGAATTAGTGTCTAATAAATTAATTGTAATTTATTGGACACTACTATGGCTCATGTGCCTGTAATTAATTTCATCCATTAGTAACAAGTTACCATACCTTTTAAAAATATTTACGGAATAATATTTTGGGATTATGCAGGATATACAACCAGCAACACAGCATTTGATCCATCTGGTGCAAAAGTGGCTTAGACGGATTAATTTTCGATGTATACCTGTTTTACAGTTATTTATGCAAAAAGAAATTTATTTTTTGCTTAGACTGTATTTTATATAAAAGATTTAAAGATCTCTTTGAATAATATAAATAAGACAAGTTTGTTTTTTTATTATTTAAACTTATCGTAAAACGATAGCAACTTTCACAATTTCTTTTAGTAATATTGTTGTTATATGATTGTGTAATTATCTCTGTATTTGCATAACAATTCATGAACTATTGTTATCTTTAGTATAAATTAAATATATTATACCCTCTGGTCTGTTTCTGAACCCACGCCCTAGATAGATAAATTAATTAAAACACAATTAATTAATTTGCCTTTTTCCTCTGGTGCCCTTAATTACAAAAACATAACTTATGAATGAAATATAATAACGAATGCTTTTATACGTTAACAGATAATGTAAAAAATGATAGAAATTTCGGTAATTTCATTCATATAAGACATGTACTGGCGTAGTAGCCTTGTGGTACTAACCCCAAGTTTCAGTCGCGAAGATCGCTGGTTCAAATCCCGAAATGCACCAGTGAGTTTTATCGCTTGATAAATTTACTAAAGATATAAAATATATTTATATTTGTATTTGTGCGTAATTCCACGTTCTGAAAACGGTGACGAAAAACATCGTGAGGAAACCGACATTTCCTAGGACCAAAAATACATAGACATGTGTCGAGTGTACGGAAAGAGCCTCTTTGAGGTGCCCTTTAATGCTTTTATCACACTGGCTCGAGAGAACCAGTGACTCGACTAATAGTAGTAGATACTGGCGGCAGTCTCTGAAGTTAAGGTTAGCTTAGTTATTCGTAGGGAAACAAGGCAATTAGGTCCCAACTTGTCACGATAACATTTTCACGAGCCACTTTCCACTGTGTTACACAGTGAAAAGTTCAGTTCTGATTACCCCTTCTGGGGAAAAGATGTGAATCATTGTACCTATGTGTATAATTACATAGACATAGACTTCGCTGACAATAACGATCTGATAATGATCCTACAACGTTCAGACCAATGTACTTTAGTAGGGTATATATTATATACAGGGTATTATATTATAGGGATATAGTAACAAAACATTAATAAATGATGTGTTGGCAGAAGTAGGTATTAGTATTATAAAACAGTTGACGACGATTTCGCAATAAGTTTCTCTGACGTAAGAGTTAAAAAAAGAAGGATACTTAATATATCAATTATATAAATACACGGTCCTATTGGCAATAACAAATTCTGTAGAATTAACACAAAAACGCTAAAACGAAGCAATACGAACAATCGTTCTCATGTTTCCTTTATAAACACACTTGAACAGCAAAAAATACGCTTTCGATGTTTTTTGCTAGTTCGATATTTCTAAATGTGTGTCAACCATGTATTTAGCTGAAAATGTAAATTTCAATATCTCTAAATGTGTCAAACGTGTATTGGCTGTAAAAGTGAATTGGATACTTTTACTAAGTTTTTGTAGGTAGTGGTATCTTTTTTATCTACAACTGTGTGCTACTAGCTGCGCCCGCGGACTCGCCCGCGTGGAATTCAATTTGTGTCTTTATGAGCAGCTACATGGTTTAGACATATTTCATAAATTTATGAATCAATCTTAACAAACAGATGTATGTCTTTGCAGAATTTTGACAGGCTTTTTAAGTACCTATAAAAAAACATATACATATCTCCTACCGTTAGGCAACATTTGTAGAAACGCATTCGCATCTCTTTTATTTTAAGGCTATAATACTGCCGATGTCTATCTTAGGGGTCCATTGTAAATATTGATAAAGGATTTTTTCCTTTTTGGAAGGAGATTATCTCCTACATAATAACTAACAAACTTTACCTCTTAACAATAAAAACTCATTTTCTGTATTTTTCTGAGCCAATTTATTTATAACTTATCACATAATTGAGGTTACTTGGGTTCAAATAGCTTAACGATACCGAGATACATTATCTCGCATATTATAAATACTACAATTTATTAAAACGGTTATGTACAGAATTATTAATCCGAACTATTAAAGTGTTGCTTCTATATTTCCATTATTTATACCATGAATCTTGGCTAGTTAATCTGTTGCAATTTTGTACCATGCTGAATTAGCATAGCAATATTTCTATCTCTGTCCAAGGATACCATTATATTAAGACAATGTGATTATTTAATATGAAAACTATGTTTAGTTTTTTATATCATTTAGGTGATAGAACAAGCTGCCGGCCTACCTGATGTTAAGTGGTAACCGCTGCCCAAGGACAACAGCAATACGACTCAAGTCCTCTCCACCAAAGTACGAGATGACTCAAGTCGCATTGCGTTGTGTCTATCACCCCGAGACGGGGATGTTATGTCTCATGCGCCTGCAATTCACTGGCACCCACTCCCATCCACCGGAACACAGCAACACGAGTGGATCACTGCTTGGCGGCAGATTACTTGGGGGCAGTACTTCTCCGGGCGAACTTGGCACAAGTTCTACTGCTACTTTGGGTTGCTCCTTTCGCACCAACCGGGGGACACGTGTAGGGATTCCAAGGGCTATCACCTACGGACGCGAGCAATGTGGGCCCCCAAAAATTTTTGTGACTATAAAAAATATATTAATTTTAAGGTTGAATTTCATAAATTCAATAACATGAGTGATTAGATATAATAGTGATTATTATCGTCATCACTGTCGTCATTTTTGACGTCACTACGTAAGTGTTAAAGGTTATACAGGTAGATTAAAAACTCGTTTGGTATCCGATATTTATAGTTATAAGTAGTTTCTGCTCGGTACTTTACCCGCATAGTACATATTGGGATAAAATCTATAAATCTGTACAAATAAATAAAATTGAAGTGTCTGTTTGTACTATTAAAATAACCGCTTTTTACCGTACATATACCAAAACAACATTTTTTAAATTTTTGTCTGTCTGTCCCGGCTAATCTCTGAAATGGCTGGACCGATTTTGACGGGACTTTCACTGGCAGATAGATGTTGTAACAAGAAGTAACTTAGGCTACTTTTCCGAGGGATAAAATAGGGGTGCGTGATAAAACCGAATTCCACGCGGACGAAGTCGCGGGCGACAGCTAGTGTAGCATAAAATTAGTGTTTATTCCAGGTCTTATAGATAACTGTGCTCAAAACTTATCAGCCATTAGTTTTGGCTTGAAAGAGTAAAAGTCAATAGGCAAAATAATATATCCGTAGTATTCATAAAAGCATTTAGTAACATTAATTAGAGAAAATAAAAAAAATAAGGTCATGTGCACTTGTTGCTTAGTTTTAGATTTTATATCGGTCCCATTATTCAGTTCTCTTGCAGTTATTTTAAATAAAGAAAATGTATGTGATGAGCCTATGTTAGCTAATTAAGTATCTATCCACTTAACTTTATTTATTGATGAGATATTTAAGGAAGTGATGGTCTATTTACAGAGTCATTCATTAATTTAGAGGGGGCTCAATAGTGAGATATTTTTGAGCAAACTTACATATAAAACTTTTTTTTTATATTTGGTATTGTTTAATACCCGCTGTTTGCGTCAGTATGTTATTTTTTTGTACTTTTGTTATATAATTCATTTGTTTACGGCCACTTGTTTGTAACTTACTTCCTGTGTATTGCACGGCTTCGAACATTGTAATATTCAATTAGAATTCCAAAACGTATCAAAAACTAATATTGGACGCTTACACTGTTTTAATTTAAAGCCAAATTTAAGTACTTTATAGTATTTTTTATAAATCACATATATATTACATATGTTACCCATAATACCGGTGTCAAGTGTATCTGGATATACTAGACAATATATTGTTTTTCCGTTTCCAAATGCAAGTATTAGTTATTCAGTATTTGACGCGGCGACATCTCGTCTCTCGAGCTTTCAGATTTTGGCTCACAGCCAAACCAAACCTATGCGCACTTAAAGCTCGGATGCTGTAGTAAATTTTATAATATATTATTTATAGAAAGAAAAAATATATTAGGAACAATTCAGTCGTCTGAATATCAAAAAGACTGAATTATATTGATAACGTAGTAATTAGTTTTTTTTTCTTTTATTAAGAGAAGAATAGAGAAGATTAAAGAGAAGAATTTAAAAATAGATCATTTTGTCAAAATTGCTCCAAGTTTACTTTTACATTTTACTTTACTTTAATAATTCACTTCAATTTTCTTAATATAAAGCCCCGGTTAACTAATTAGCTATAATCTAATCCAATTTGGTGGATACCAAAATGAAACCTTTATAATTTCATTTCCTTTAACGTAACCGTTTGATACGTCAGGTATGTATTTATATTTGACACTCATACAGATTATCTACAGTTTATTATTAATACTCAATTTATATCAAGATTGTAATCTAGTTCATAATTTCGAAGATATTGTTAGAACGTTTAAGACTGTAACATTCATTCGTAATATTATTCATTATAAATTAAATATTTGCCTATTCGTCGTAGTTATAATAAATAATGATACGTTTGCAGTATAGCTGATTGACTGGCCTCATAGCTCAGTTGATAGTAACACTGCCTTCTGCGCTGTAGGTCGTGAGTTCGATTCCCACCCAGGACAAACATATAGATGTTTGTAGTGTGTCTGGGTGTTGATATGTATTATATGTATGTATTTACAAAAAAGTATTTAAGTATTATATCAGTCGTCTGGTTGATACAAGCTATGCTTAGCTTACTTTGGGGCTAGATGGTGTTCTGTGAAATGTCCCCCAATATCTATTTTATTTATTTATTTATAGCTGTTAATCAAATAAATAAAAAATAATCCAATAATTTTCAGAAGAACATTAATATCTAATAGTCTGGTTTGTAAAATTAGTTACAAAGGATAAATTCATAATTATATCTTATATATAGAGATAACTTTTAAAAATATCTTGACTGTATATAATTAGT
This sequence comes from Chesias legatella, assembly GCA_947359385.1. Classification (NCBI taxonomy): domain Eukaryota; kingdom Metazoa; phylum Arthropoda; class Insecta; order Lepidoptera; family Geometridae; genus Chesias; species Chesias legatella. Next base: position 4,074,442 of record OX375765.1, on the reverse strand, counting down.
TATCATTATCTTTTTGTCTAAACATCATAATTGTTCAGACATCCCATTACTTTAATGTTCTCAAATCAACAGTTTGTAATTGATATGCGTGCGTGTGTTTGCGCATAGATTTCGTGTTTATTTCGCTTGATCTGAACCGGTTTGAGATTTGTGTAATGAGGGCTTTTAAAATGTGACTTGACTTATGGACATCAGTATTCTAAACTCCGAAATTTATCTGTTTTGTCCATCCCATTGATTAATTGGTGGCTATACCTGAGTTTACTCTTTAAGTGCGATTTTCATTGTCATTTTAAAAACACAACACACCATCAAATTTATGCGACGGTGTCCTAGGTTATTAATTTTTAATCACTTTATTGCTGGGTTAAAAAGTTTACGTGCTAATGCCAAAACATACGTTTAAATTGAATTTATTATCCCAGTCAAAGTAAATGACAATGATAGCTTGGAAATCACAAACAAACAGACGGCTTTCAATCGGAAGTTTGCTACTGCTGATTTATTAAAAGCGAATGAACTGTAAACTTATTAACACGAAAGTTTGTGCCGGAGGAGATCGAACATGGGAAACTGGGAGCGCTTTGAAGGTAGTGGGTATACCTATAAACTAAGCTACGTACCCGACAATTTTACATAAATATAAAATGCACGCTTCTGAAATTAATAGTCCTACAGGGAAGTTCGTGCAAAGGTCATCAATTAATTACAAAAATTAGTTTGACGAATTGACAAGAAATAGGTAACTAGGTTAAGAGGCAATTTCGCGGCAGATCTGTTCTCACTGCCACGTGTAGTGTAGAGATATCAACAAATAGTTATTTTTTTGAACTGGCAACAATCCAATTGCAGGCCTTGAATAGCGAACACAAATAAAATTTGACTTTTCACTGGCAGAAGTGAAGGTCAGGTTCAGGCCGAATACGAAAGCTTTCCCGAAGATACTTGACATTGTATTATATACATAAAAAATAATAAAGTTGTCCGAGAAGAATACTTTCTATTAAAGTCAAATTAAGTAGTTGATTTTTTATGTACCAGTGATGCATCATGTTGCAAATAGTACTTTAGTCATCTCAGAGTTTGTGTCCATTAAAGTGTTTCTGACAAATAAAACTATTATTACCAGTAAATGAGAAATAATACGCTCGAAATTGCTCATTAAATCGAAAATTTTAATGTCTCTCGTGGAAGATGAAGGATAGGACTTTGACGTTACTTTCAAAAATTCGGCCTATATTAATAAAAGCCGAATATTTTGTCGAATTGATTTAAAAATGTACTTAGTAACATTACTACTCATTTCATGCGAATGTAGTGCACACGCCAGTGAAAATTGAGTGTTGGTGTAGTAATATTTCTTTGGTTGTGTAAACGTCTGTTTTGTGTGCAACGAACAAGGTAGGTAAATAAGCGGAAAGTACGCCAGTGTATTCAGTAAAGGTTATTTTGTCATTCTATTCAGCTTCATTAGTATTTCAAAGTACAACAGTATTCAAAACCGTTCAACATTTAAAACAATAATTATTAAAAATAAAAAAAACGACGTCCTACTTTCTAGCTTGAATAAACTGTTCAGTTTGATTTGATGACCTATTTATGAGTCGTATTATTTAGTACTAGGTTACACCTATCATTCAAAATCTCGATTGCAATTAGTGATCGACATATGTACAAGAAGTTCTCGAAGTAATAGCGAGCCATGCACAAACGCTATTTCTGAGTATATTTATTTTATATATTTTATTTGACTGGCCTCAAAGGTCGTTGGTATATAGTAACTGTAGTTGGCGGGTTCGATTCCCACCCAAGAAAAACATTTGTGTGACCAATATATTATAGTGAGCGCTTTTGTAATGTTGCGTCTATTCGTCAACAGATGTCGCTACTCATCTATAGAAAATTAACAAAACCGTGGTTGGATGGAATGCATTATTTATACTCACATTCTAAATGTTTAAAAATGTTTAAAGCGTATTTAATAAATATACATAAAATATGTTTGTTCTGTGTCTGGGTGTTAATATCTAGTCATCTGGTAGCCATATAACAAGCTGTGATTAATTTGGGCCTGGATGGCGTTGTGTGAAAGGTCCACCAATATTTATTTATTTTCTCTGACTTGTTTGTAGAACATTCAACACAAAAAGGCAAGTTGAAATCAAAGTCACAAATTTTTATGAAACCTTGCTATCGGTAGTAAATCCTCAGCGATTATCGATATCTGATGATTGGCAACGCCACTTAACATCAGGTGGGCCGTCAGCTTGGCCGCCTCATCATTCACGTGAAATAAAAAGCGCTAAATAACGTTAGTGGATGGCCCCGGTAACGTTTTCTGTTGCAATCGTGCATGTTTGTTTAGTGATGCACAAGCGAAATGTTAGTGCATTGTCTGTTTTACGATACCTGCATTGTATGCACTTGTGCAGTGAGTTACGTCAGTTGTTTCTTCAGTGATGTGGTGAGATAATATGAGCTGTGTTAATTAAATACGTAGCTTTTTAGGGCCATTTTATACTTGTAGAAAGCCGATATCGATTATCATAGTGGTCTTATTGCAAACTACACGATGGCGTTAAGTATTTTATAGTGAGCTATCTGCTCCGTACATCGCAAAATAAAAATTAAAATAACTTTATATAGATGACGAATATAGATTTTCGTTCTGTGTCTATAATGTGTGTGCGTGTAATCTAATGTGTATTATATGTATGTATTTACAAAAAAAGTATAGATTTATTATTTCAGTTGTCTGGTTCCCATGATACAAGCTATGCTTAGCATACTTTGGGGCAAGATGGCGTTGCGTGACATATCCACCAATATTAATAACTTTCTTATCTTCAAACTGAACTCCCTTTGGATAATCCAGATTACTGTCCGTATTAATTTGCCGTCAGTAACTTTGTAGGTCTGCTCATTTGGTCGTGTACACGCAACTTTACCTTTAATGAGACGCACCCATGCGTTAATGACCAGCCCACGAATTCTACCAGCTTGCGTCACACTGTCACTGTACTTACATTATGGGTGAATGTGTATCGGTTAATATGATGTAGGTTATGCGGCTAAATTCATGTCAAATGGCGTTACTTGTATGAGAAACATTAACCGCAATTTACTTAAAAATATGCGTTAAAATCTTATGTTAATTGTATGTTGTTGAAAGGCCTCACAGCTCAGTTGGTAGTTAACTCTGCCTTCTCGTGGGTCGTGGGTTCAATTCCCACCCAGGACAAACATTTGTGTGACGAATATAGATGTTTTGTTCTGTCTTGGTGTTAATATATATTATATGTATGTATTTACAAATAAAAGTATGTAAGTATGTATTATATCAGTTGTCTGGTTTCCATAGTGCAAGCTATGCTTAGTTTGGGGCTAGATGGCACTGTGTGAATTGTCCACCAATATTATTATTATTATGTTGTTATTCATAAATTATTTTACTTCCGGTCTCAGGACCCTGTCGTTTACTCTAGGATTTTATATAATCTGTTTTCTTCACATAGCCAAGCACCTAACAGTAGCCTCATTTGAGAGCCAGTGCCCAATCCAGGCGTTGCTTATCGCCCCATAGGCTATGTAGTGACTTTATAACAGATGATTTGTTTTTTTGTTTGACAAAAATTTATAAAGCATTTTTATTAATAAATAAATAAATAATGTTATCACATGAGTTTACTAGGTCGAATTGCAAGTTTCCTTCAGTAATGTATAGGATAAAGATATATATAAGTAAATTTTACATTGTCTTCAATCCTTCAAAAATAAATAATTGTTTACAATATGAAATAAAACTTATTTCACTTAGATAATAAAATGAATTGGATAAAGACGCGTTAGAAGAAAGAAAAAGTAGCTGTACGACACAAAAAAATCTTTAACATCGTACGTTATGACGAAATCTGCGAACACGAATGTACTGGCGTGGGTGTAGTCTGCGTTTTTCTGCAGACAAAGTGACATTGACTGTTATGAACGGAAACACGTAAGAATGGTGTGCACAAAATACGCAGTCGCTTTGTAATTTAATGTTATTTTATTAAAATCGAAGTATTATTGATAACCTCATTTGTAAAAGATCCACGTGTGCGGTTACATCCTTCCCCGGTAAGAAACTGGGACCGCCGCGCACTGAGCCGCGAGTGTTGTCTCTTAAGAGGCCTATGCAGAATCAGGTAATGAGGTACTTAAGTCGAATCTTAGGAAAATAATTTAATTATATTTTTGTCTTAACAAAATTCTAGGTAATGTGATCGAATTTCAGATCATTACCTAGAATTTTGTTAAGGAAAAATAATCGCGAACCAGTAATATCAAAATTTGGTTCAATTTCAACCCCTCAACTTGAATGAAACCCGTTTGATCCACGATATTTTAAACTAATGAAGATCTTACATTATAACTAATTTCAATACAGAATCCACCTCAAATTCCCTCCCTAATCCTCTGGTTTTCGCATGTAGTGATTGTGACCAATTCCCATGCACCGACCGCTTCACACTAAATAAAAAAATATATGGGGCCCATGCCACATGATTTTCTAGTTCTACTACTTATTTCACTGGCTCGAGGCAGGCCGTTGAAAAGCTCAATGAGAAGAGAGACTTTTAAATGGAGTGCACAAAATACGCGGTTATTTTGTAATTTAACGTATTTTTGTTAAAATCTAGCGAGTTAATTAAAACAAAATAAAAATAAAAAAAAAAAAACAAAGAGACTTCTTTCGTACACTTGCATATTTCTTCGAACTGTTTGGGTCCTAGGACTTGAATTCTATAGTGTAGACTAAAGAATACATATTCTATCCGTTGTTTCTAGCATCCAAGTTAGAGATCCGTCTATTTATGTTTCATAGGGTATTGAACAGTGATTCGGCTAAGCCGTAAAACACCTTCCACTTTCTCGTTTACTGTCAGTTTTAAGCGCCGACGCATTGGGTCGTTAAAGAACTCTTCGTCGATGGAAGTGGATGAACGTGGCGAGACTTTGTTGGAAATTATTTGAATTGACTGCCTCAAGAAAGCGCGGGACAGTCGTGGACTTTATTTTTACAACACTAAGATCCATATAGTTGCTCATGGGAATATAAATCCTATTTATATCGAACAAATGAGCCAAGTGCGGCATTATTTCGAATTACTACCTTAAAGTTATTAGTTAAACACTTCTAAATTGAATTTTGTTAAGGATAGGTTTATATAATAATTATAATTCTTTATTTAAGGCAACTTAATAGGTACATAAAATACATAGGGTCTATATTAATAAATACCTTGTAAATATATATCCTTGCGGTCGATGAAGATATGAAATAAAAAAAAATACCAATGTGTGTTCATTTTATGTTCACTTGAAAAAGAGTTTCAACTCTATTCACCGCAAAATACGTTTGAATCCCACATTTTCTCCGCATCTGAATAAAATGGCTCTCGTGCTACAAGTACGATTTGATTCGGTAGTAACTTGATAATTAAGTGTTGCCCACATATACATTGTGACTTTCTACAAACATAAAACTGAAATACGGCATTTCAAAAGGTTAAACATTTTTCTTTGGTTTGTTAACGATTAAATTACAGGTTTGTCAATAGTTTTTATTTAATTATATTTCATTTGATAGACTGCAGCAGTCTCTAGCGAACCATGCATTTATGTAACCTCCATATTTCAGGAAATACAGAAAGGGACAAAAGATCCAAATTCATCGCTTTTCAATTTAAATTCTGAGTAACTAGCACCAATTCCCGGATTCAGATGTTTACCCGTTGGCCTTTCACCGAAGATATGATACAGTATTGTTGTAGTTAGTTGTTTATAAACACTGATCATGAAATGAAATGCGCATTTTCTTTCCGTGCTTTTGTTTAGTAAAACAAGGTTTGTTTTCAAATGAAGTGTCATGTTTTCAGTTCAGCGGCTCATCAGAAAGGTTATGCTAATGTGAATCTACACTAATAATAATATGATGAAGAGATAAAGTTTCTAAGTTTAGACGCAGGAGTAAGTCTCCGAAACCATTGATCTGATTCAGAAAACTCTTACAATGTGCATTATCCCTGAAGATGAGTTTAAGCCATGCGAAGCCGGGACGGGCTCCTAGTATAAAATAAAGACGACAGTAATATCTTCCCTTCATGTGGACCGTACGCCAATATGACACTTAGATTACAAAGAGCCAAGTCGCATCGTTTTGAGCCCCGAACTCTCCAAAGTGAAGGTACAATATATCATGCGCCTGTAATTTTCCAGCAGCCACTCTTTTCAAAGTAGAAAAGTGAATGCTACTACTTGGTGGCAGAAATAGGTTGGGTAGCAGTTCTCCTCCGGACGAACTTGGCACAATTTCAACTGCTAGGTATAATTTTTCTAATTTGCTTTCATATATCAAATTTATCAGTAGTTACGTAAATCAAAACCGCATTCCGATTGGTTTTTAATTTCCTACGTAGGCACAGAGCAATATTGATCCTGTCAGTTCCCGAGTGCGCGTACGCAAATCACGGCTATCTCGCATCTATTACTCTGCTGATATTAATGGCACAGAGAATGTTCGTTTCGCTATCTGGGGTATATTTATCTGACAATTTATTGCGCACCGCCCACACTATAGTTTCAGGTTCAATAGTACAGTTACAAAGTTTCAAGTCAAGTGTTAGAATTCAAGGCTTTGCGGAAGGAAATTATTTTGGTTGAAACACCGATAACATAGTATTGGTGGAATCCGCGGGTGGACTCAACACCTGATTTGCTTTTCTACTGTACTATACATTTTATGATTGTAGTTTCCCCTCTATTAAAATAATGTAGTATCACTTAGTAAAAATATTATTACGTTCTTTTCCCATAGACTGGCCTCATAGCTCAGTTGGTAGTAGCGCTACCTTCTGCGCTGTAGGTCGTGGGTTCGATTCCCACCCAGGACAACCATTTATGTTACATTTGTAACATTGATATTTATTCTTTGTCTGGGTATTAATATGTATTATATGTATGTATTTACAAAAGAAAAGTATATATAAGTATTATATCAGTTGTCTGGTTCCCATGATACAAGCTATGCTTAGCTTACTTTGGGGCTAGATGGCGCTGTGTGAAATGTCCACCAATATTTATTTATTTTATTTATAGCAGGTAATTAAAAATGTGTTAGTATTGATATCAAATAAAACTTAGCTGAAAGGCTGCATCTATTTCTGTTTCTCACGAACGAAAAGAGTCGACAATAATTTTAGAATTTTCTAACTCGATTTGATGCCAACATCATCGATCGACATCACTCGGATAAAACTCTTCTTTATAATTGTATTTTTTATTTAAAATTCATTGCACATAAAAGATCAGGTTTGACCTAACTGTCTTTGAGGTCGATAGACTACACCCATGAATGCATGCCATCACTTCAATAAACAAGATGATAAATACTCGGCTAAAAACGGCTAGGACAACAAGGCAAGGAATGGAAGGTAAATAAGATGGCAAGTTTTTTTTGTTACTATTACGGAACGAGCCGACGGCCCGCCTGGTGTTAAGTGGTACTTTGGCCCATAACAACCGATGCAACTTGGGTCCTCCCCTTCTAGGCACGACTTGACCCAAGTAGCATCGTATGCGCCTGTAACTCTGAGACGTGTAGGTGGAATGTCTCATGTGCCTGTAATTTCAGGATGAAAGATGAAATTGGGCTTCTGGACTCTCCTGGAAATGATCGGCTTGACTTGTTATCTTAAGGAGGCTTTTGCGGTTATGTACTGCGAATTAACATACATAATTAAAGTAAAAATACTTTGATGCCATTATTTTATATCTGTCGGTTTAAAGGATAATTATTATTGTTACACATAGTAATCTTAAAACTCTCTGCGAAGATATATTATGGATATTCTCTGAAATATGGATTGAGCTTAAGCTTTGTCTTAAAAAAAGATGGCGTTGCTGTTATATTAATCACAACTAATAAGTCAGAAAAGATAAAATACTATGAAAATAGCTAGTATTTTGATATCTAGTACCGAAGGATGCTTTGTAAAGCTGCGCTGGTTTTCAGATTGGTTACTGAAAACAAGCGCAGTGCTGTCAAATGCGTAAAATTAAACAGATGCTCATGTGAATACGTAATAAGATACTTCAGGTCTAGACGTTTGTTGAACTAAGTGAATTGAATTAGACCATTATGCGAGACTGCTCGCAGTGCCCTAGATATATCTGAATCTAACCTACATAATGAACTTATAGAAAAAACAATGCACATTCAGACTTCCTTATGGTGGCATGATTTACAAAATTAAGGGACATTTGCTCAATAAATTTTCGGGGACTTATGAAATTGTTTTAATCTAATAGACAACGAAAATAATATTAGCGAAAAATACTTGCATACAGAACGCATCATACTATTCTCAGAGACACCGTTCCGAAGCACTTGTAATATACGACAGAAAGTAAAATTTCTTTCTTAAATGCGCTCGTAAAACGGCCGCAATTAAAGTGGAATTATACGGCGATCCGGTGAAATTTAATGAATCCTTTGGTTCAGTTTATTTTCCCTTGAAATGCGTTAAGATTCTCATTAACGTTAATATACCAGCTACTTATAGCAGTATATAAATACGTAATAATTACATTATATTGGAAACAGTTTGGAACTGAACCGCTTGTAAAGAAGTTTTACCGTAGGATATTCTTCCTGTGTTTCTATACAGTCGCACATTATAAACATAACCAAAGTCTTACTCACTATCGCGTTTGGTTTTCAAATCTGAGCAACTAAAAGAGTCAATTTTATTTTATGTAACTTTTCGATACATATCCAATCGCAGAACCGAATTGAAAAATTGATTCAGGTACATTGTGCTGCGAGCCTTAAGAGAAAAAAATATTCTTTTATTTATTTATGCGACAGTGATACATGTATTCAACTCAAAGCGTGCACAAGTTGTCTTCTGACGTACGTTGAAAAAAAGATTTCAAATTGAAAGTATATTGATGAGAATAGGGCGCTAGGGTTTTAACCAGTTTACCAATAACACCTGTTCAGGACTTTTTAGTTGATATTCGAATTAAATGATTATTGATAGTCATTTCAGTTTCAAGGTTATCATTATTCTTACTAACAGGGTTTCCGCTCGGATACTAAAAACTTTTGTATGTATTTTACACTTAACTACCATTACAAAGAATTGTCTGTAAATTAGCAATATCAATGTTCTTTTTTTAAATGACGATAACCATTTTACCCTGAATATGTGTGTAACGCAAAGTAGCACAAAAAAGGTCCAGTGATGAATCTTCCCTTAACCTTTCTATTGGCTCCTCTCAACATTTCAGTTTGGAAAGAAGTCTTCCGCAAAATTTCGATTTATACATGGAATGTTTTCAGTAGAATAATATAACCCTGCTGATTATTTCGGATACTAACATTGGTTTATTTCTTCTCAATACATTTAAAAAGCAATTTCCTTTTGAATTGCACGATATCTAGCCCCTAGTTGTATGTGTAACAAGGCTGACTGCATAAAGACAACGATACGCATGCAATCATGTAAACAGGGCGTTTCATAAATCAACATTTATGCGTAATAACTGATACATACGATAGTTAGGGATCCCTAAGGACTACTTACTTGCTATAACATTTGGGTTTCTGTTATAAATTCAAGAATTTATTGAGAGTTTCGAATTAATAAGGTTGGCGCCAACAAAATCAAAGTCAAAAACGTTATTTCCATAGAATTCATAAAGAAATAGCTTGGAAGCGTCAATAATATTGAAAACATAAGGTCACGCGTACTTATCGCTATCCGACTCTCCATGGCTGAGAACAGAGAAGAAACCCCTAAAGGGCTTCCTTTTTTTCTTTCTAAAGGAAATAATATTTATAATTATTATTAACTATGAAAAAGATTTAAATCTGTACTCGCCACCGTATGTCTTAAGAGGTAGAATGTACTCGGTTATATTCAGGAGGAACTGAATAATATGAGACGTTGCTATTAACATATTCTTTGGACCTCAGTTTGGAATGAAATTAAACCAAATTGAAAAAGTACTATCAAAACATTTTAGTACTGGTCCATAATAGTGTGCGAGTACGACTATCACTTAGTCCAAGTTATTTTGGTTACCTGCAGATTTCCATCAGACAAATAATACATCATTGGATTCAGATTATACTTTCATTTATTTAAAAAAGAACTGATAAATATTTAAATCTCGAACGTTGACCTATAAATTTGGCCTCATTAAATCAACCTTGACGTCATTTCACCAAGTTTGATATTCAACAATACATAATTATGCACTGTATTTCCTCAACGACTTCAAAAGCAACCCACTGTATTTTTCATCTCCATTAAAAAATACTTCGGCGTTTGAGAATCATATAATTTTAATAAAGTAAATTATTAGATATCGTATAAATCATTTTGTTAAATCTAGACATCCACGAGAAACTACATGTACCTACCTAGTTAATTTAATGCCTAGTGAATGTCTACTACGAATCGTGCCACTATATATCTTGAGTCAGTTTAGTGAAAACTTAAAGTGCGCCTCAAAGAGGTTGCGTTCTTGCGCTAATAGAGCTGAAGCGGAACAAGATTGTTAAGTAAATTTTTAATATTTATTTGATAATTGGTAATTATTAAAAATGTATTGCGCTTCGGCAGCCAAAGTACACGCTCACTACACTTACAGTTATCTAACTGTGTAGATCTTCAGGCATTATTATTTTTTATGCATCAACTTAAGGCCAATCGTTAAGTTGAATAAACACACATTACGCACCGAACTTAGCTATGTTCACATCTCTCTTTCAGACTACATATAACCGAATTCGTTAAGTCTTAAGAAAACACAATATATTAATCATTTAAACATTTGTCACATCTAAATAAAAAATATTATATTATATGACATATTAAATTACTCAGAAATAACGTATCTTTCCATTAATAAAGTAATACAGAGAATCGGTAAGTAGTTTCAAATTATACACCTTACATAAAAAAAGAAACAGAGACTTATAATATTGTGTAGATTGACAACAGACTACCTGAATAATTACTCAGTTCGCGGTCTTAAGGTCAACAGTAATGACTCAAGATATAAATACTTTATATAATATATAATATATTCAAGATAAACACAAAATAACATTGACATTTAAGGTTGGTTACTGTTCCTTGTCCCTTGACTATAGCTGAAAAATGAAGAAATATTTGAGACAAATCTGTGGCAATTTTCTCGCATTGCTTTATTTTTCATGCTAGTACCTGTCTACCCACTGGCATAGATAAAAATATTGTTTGAATGAAGATGACGACGCATTAATTAAATTATAAATTATTATTCACGGTGCCGGCTCAGATGATTTTGATGTCGACTTACGATAATATGTAGTGGGTTCGAATCTAACGAGCTTGAACTTCTGGCGAAGGAAAACATCGTGACGAAACCATAGGGTGGTGTGGTAATGAAAATGCCCGGCTGACTGTGAACTACCACCAAGTTGGAAGGCCACCATACCTAACAGTGTGTTCCGGACAGCCAGTTCCCATTCCAGAATGGGAACCCATTCCAAGCGTTGCTTGGAACCCCCATCGGCTACGTAGTCGCTTAATATCAATATTTAGTGAAACGCAACAATTTAAGAAGTCAAAATACACAGATTCAAATTTGTAACGAGACTGATTTGACATGCATATAGGCTTGAACAAACATTTTGATTAATCCTTGAACAGTTAGCATGCACACGGAAGTAAATGTAACAAGATAATTTTGACGTTTGTTCACCGACTTGACCTCTGAACGTAAGCGTTTCCCAATAAGCGCCACTGATCCTGGTCATCAGTCATCCGATCTCTGGCTGCCGGGATCCATTAGTGACTCGGACTAAAAATCGCGCCTACGTTTAAAGTTTTAGTTGTCTAAAGTGTGCCTAATATTTTGTTAGTTTAGTGCCCAGTTTGAGTTCGATATGGATAAAGTCACGTACTAGCGAGATGTCCTGTTGAACTCGTGTTGTAAAGTTACCTCCAGAAGTTTATATGAGTTTCAGGGCTGCGAAAATGCATAAAATAAACATTATTTACCTCTGTCATTATTATCGTGTACGCTCATACATAAATCTGTGACATTTCAGGGTCCATGGTCAACCGGCAATCCTTGTGACTCATGCGATTTCGATATCAGGCTGCCTTTTCATTCCACTCACTTAAAATAATGTGCAAATCGGATAGCATGCTGCGTATACTTACAGTAAATTGTAGAAAAATCTTCATAAAAGCTAATTATAAAATTTAGCTTTGAATTTGTTAAAGACAGGTATTAAAAGTACTACGTAGTGCTTCTTCGCACACCAAACGACCCGGCTTACTGATATTTTATGAAGATTTTGTATTTTCTGTATTACTTTTAAGATACTTTTGCCTCTATTATCAGAATCATTGAACCAAATCGTTATATTGTCGTTGATATCATGACTGATTTATATGATAATTATTAACATTACTAGGGGTCTAAAAAGTTGTTCAATGTTTTACACGATGTATCAAACTGTCTGTTATTGATTTTGGTTTGTATTACTTATAATACTTACAGGAAATGGCGTTGAAAATAAGTTTAATCTAAAAATACGAATAACACGTGATTCGACAAAATATCCTTTTTATAAATCCCTTAATTTATAAATAATAAGCGAACCATTACGTCACATGTTCACCTCGTTCCAAGAAATAATATAAGAGTGATATGGCGTGCTTACCTGCACTTGTTCCAATAAATAATTACACAAATCTTTGATAGGGTCATATTATTGTTTGACAAGTTTTTTTAATAGTAATTGAATTCTTGCTTAAAAATAGGCAGTTTATAGCATAAATGGAAAGACATGAGTTGTACTGCTGTTTTATTGGCAGATGTGTCCGGTTAATATCAGGCCTACCGTCTGCTCGTTCCGTAATTTACTTTCAGGAATAAGTAATGTCAGGAATATGTAACCTGCATCAGGTTAAGTATGTGATATGCTAGGCATTAGGTCCCAAGGTGACAAAGACAAACTTGTCAAATCAAATAAAATGTAGTACACGCAATTTGTAACGAGTACCTTCTATATACTTTCATTATTATATACGCCTTCTCTGTAGCTTGTTTGGTGTGACCGTATCACATTTGCACAAATGGGTAACCACCGTCTTCCTGTCGTCTTAGCATTGAACCACTTCTCTGCCGGCCAAGTGCACCGCGGATGTTATTATGCCAGAAATAGAATATATTACATCACATCAATGTTGACCTTACACCTTTGAAGAGGTATATAAATACATTTGTACATGCGGTAAAAAAAGTTGTTTCACCTAACTGATAATTAAAGTCTTGGATAGAAACTTTTCTTTCACGCTATTTTACTGATGGATCATTGGTAACTGAATTATAATAACTCACTTATATGCCATTTTTAACTCGAGTCTCTAATAACTCAATTTCTCAATAAATTAATGCAAAATAAAGAAGAAAAGTCGTGCGTTTAAATCATGGTCAAGATGCCGTTATGAATGAGAGGAAACGCGTATATTCAAATTGCGGGTCTAACTGCAGTTGCGATAATTGGAGAGGCTGAGTTGGTATTAGACCGTAGGGGACCGCTGAGCTATAACTTATTCTGTCCTATATTTAGATGGCAGTTTGCAGCCAGGGATGTTGTGATTTATCTAATAGCTGTAATAACTGGCCGTCCAGATACGAGATTGGATATAAAAGTAGAAATATGAAGTGGTGAATTTAAACCACCACTGGTCATCGTTCCCTAAAGGCCATTAATACCAGATCTCCAGAATTCATAACAAATCTAATAACTGGCTTTTCATGAGAGCTGTAATCAAACGCACTTGATGTGAGAGAATGTTGTGCTGACTTGTTCTGCTTTACATTCTCGATGAAACAATCACGAAATGTTTATAAAACACTTGTAGCTCACATTGCATTGCGGTTGAAATTTGAGAAATGATGCGACCGCTGACAGATTAGCGTTTAACACGTATGGACGTGAATTGCTTCGCTTCATTACAATGTCAGCGAACAACATCCTATCGAATAACTACAAATATTAAAATCAAGTTTTCTTACTTTTCAGGTGCCCGATTCCAGTCAAAATGTGGCTTCGTGTGTCTTCCTACTTTTTGGCGTTCTCTGTAATGCTAGCGCCGGCCCTCACAGCTGTCTGTCCCAACTCTTGCATCTGTACCACAACACGAGATGGTTTGCACCGCGTCACTTGCAGTAGCCTCACTGAACTATACAAGTTCACTCTCCGGCAGAAGCACCACAATATCAACATCCTAGATCTATCACATAATAACATTACGAAACTACGCCACGAGCTTGACCGGCTTACTGAAGTTGTTACCTTAGATCTCTCTACTAACGGCATTCAAGACCTCAACAAATTCCTTCATAATGCTAAGAAGCTTGTCCATTTGAACCTGGCTAATAACAGAATACAAAAATTAGCTTTGATACATCTACTAACAAGTGTCAGTTCATTGGATTTGACTAACAATAACATGAAAGACGTGCCTTCAGACCTTGAGCATTTGGCAAGCCTGGAACACTTAGAGATGGAAGGAAACCCACTTGATTGTTCATGTAAAAATTTATTGGCACGAGATCAATTACTTCTGAAAAACGTTTTGATTGACAACGTTATGTGCGCATTTCCAGAAAAGTTAAAAGGCAGGTTATGGTTGGAGTTAAAAACAAAAGATATATGCAAAGCACCAAAAACAGATAATAACTACCTGGACATGATGATGGGGGATCAGCCACCAATAGATGCTTTACAAGTTGGTCAGGAAACAACCGCTCTGAAGTCCTTGCCATTGGTGGCTAGCAATGACTTGGAAGATGGTAATGTAATTCAAGGCAGGAATGCCGTTGAAGACGATGATTCTAAACAATTTTTAATAGTCAGTCAACCTGCACCAGCATCACCATTGAATTTTATTGAAGGGTCTGGATCTGGTGAAGGAGAAAGCACTACAATTTCAGATAATTTAATCGAACCAAGGATAAATAAACTTCATGCAAACTTGTTGGAGGAAGATGAAGGAATTATTCCTGTTGATAATTTTCAGACCACCGCAGATCCTTTGGAAGGATCCGGAGAAGGATCTGGATTTGGATATATTGACGTCGAAACGACGACAGAAGCATTTGTTGAATTAGTTCCAAGTCCCGTTGTTAAATTATTTCAAGATGAAATAAACCAGACTACAGAATTCCCATTACCCGTATCCCCTTCAGTATATCAAGGTGGAGCGAATTGGAACCTTGACCTTCCTGAAACTACAGAAAAAGTTATTACTTCATCCACTCCGAGGGATACTACCGTTTCGGAGCAAATAAGAGTAACTCAAGCTTCTGAAGTCCTTAGTCAACTACCAGCTTCCAACGACATTACCTCACACAAATCTGGTACCTATGTTTGTATTGCTATCATAGTTGTACTCTTAGTTGGATTAATAGGTTTTGCCATTATCAAAGGGCAAATGAGGAAGAGAAGAGATCGGAGACTCTTACGTCAACAAAAAAGAGACGTGGAAAAGGCATCTAAAGAAATGGTAGATATGAATAAATCACTCTTGGGTAAACCGGCTCCCTTAGAAGACCCAGTTGAAAGAAAAGCCAATGGTAATTACGAACTCGTGCCAACTCATGAAGTCCATCACAAGAATGGTGAAATTAGCAATGGTGCTAACCACACGGAGCAAAATGGCTTAAGAACTGATAGTCCAAGAGATACAAATCAAAACAAGAGCAGTTCTAGAGACAACAATTTGAGTACCAACGATAATTCCCAAAAACAAGAAACTTCTTTTGATTCAGCTGCATCACCTGATTCTTTATCCAGTGAAGACATATTTGTGCCTATAAACGAGGATGATCCAAAAATAAATGGCATTGCTGATTCAGATATGTCCCAACCCCTTATGAATGGTGAACAGAATAATGACTCGGACTTCTTATCGCCATCACGGGAATATATTCCAGTATACTCCCCTGATATGGGCAGAGTGCGTATAAAGATGGCAGAGATCCCGAAGCCTAAAACACCTGTCCTAGTCACCAGGAGTAGATCAAATGCAGGCGATATAATCATTACACCATCCGGAGATTCTAACGCTACATCGAACACTTGAAATCCAGTCTCAAATACATGGACTAAACACTTTGCGTAGATTTTATGAGTGTCAATGAACAAACACTTCATTTATGGCAAAATTCTGTGATTATTGTGCATGTAAGACATTTTGATTGGAGGTATGGAAGTTGTTTGGTAAATGAAGACTAAATCTCGTGAACTTTTGCTGCCAAAGTGTGTTTGTAGTCGTCAGTGCCTTGTATTTAGTAGTATAATAATATATTTATGAAAATATATCGCGAAGTAAGTTAAACATATTTTTATACGTGTAAAAAGTGTTGCCATGTTCATGATAGCCGTTAAATCTACTAAATATAATAAATACTCTTTGAAAACATTTTATACTGTCCTGGTACGGATTTTAAGGGCTTCCCTGCAAAAAAAACATTTGAAACTGAGGGTTCGTGGTTGTGTACTTATTTGCAAAATAAAATAAACTGAAATAAATAATCGGCAAATACGTCACTTTTCCTAATAATAACATTTTTAATACTTCGTGGTCTGGCTAAATGTAAGTTCCTCTAACATTATGATGAGTAGGAAATAAGGATGTGATACCATTTTATTGTAAGCAATTCAATCATAATCATATTTTCGTGTGTGTGTACATAATTTTATTTAATTGTCATTCTTTCCTAGTTTTATAACCAGATCTTTTTTATGAGTAATTTTTATTTTATGTATAATGATTATGATTCCATTTTAAAAGTTTTTGAGGAACCATATTTTTGTTGACATTTATTAATTTAAATGTGAAACTTGTATGGTGTTATAAAACAGTAGAAATGAATAATTTTATGAAAGTGATCAAAATTTAAAATCTAAGGTGTTTTGTAATAGATCCGTAAGAAGATTTTATAAAAACATACTGTAATTTTATTTGAAAAAATACAAATATAAAAGGTTGTTTTATCTTTTTATTTATTTTATTCCATTTATGTCAGTTAGGGACACAGAGATAAAAAATTAGAGGCTTGACACCAAACAGTGGAAATGGTTTCTGTTCCACCTGTAGAATATAAACAAACATTTTTAATCGTCTGAATTATTAGAAATCTCCTACTATGAAACAGAAACAGATGGAAGGTTTATGGGGCTACAGAATAATCTGCCTAGCCACAGGTGATTGATCATGAAAGTTTTGATAGATATCAAAACAGCTATAATTTTATTATCTGGATATCAGTATTGGAATGGATAATTTATACCCACTTGAGTTTTATATTTTGCATATTCCTTGGCCATTGAAACAAACTGTCTACTATAGAGCATAATACTAGTTTTTACTGTTTGTACTATGATAATCTCGAGAAAAAGATAAATAGCAGCGGCAATGATTTAAAAAATATGCATCTCTACCTTGGTTCGCTAGATGGCGCTAGCTAGCATTTTTATATAATTTAACATGTAAGGCACTTTTGAGATGATTATCGCCATCAGATATCTCACCTACAAATTTCTGGTGTTAGGGCATGCCAGTTTCCTAACGATGATTGTCTTCCTGTTTTGAGATTGTAGATGAAAAATATAATCAATCTGGAATTCATTCGTGGCCATATCTAAATAAGTTGCAGCTTTTCTTTAATTTGTGCAATATTTAGGTTATATTGCACAAAAATAGGTAGATATTCAAGTAACTTAACTATCTTAGTTTTTTAAATTTCAGCATAGTTTTCGCATAACTAAAATTTAACAAAATATACAACGAATGAAACGTGAAACTCATGACAAGTGACATCTGTTGATAACATATAACACCTTCTTAATGTAGGTGGCGCTAGTTGAAACCATTATGGTTCTAGTTTGGTGACGGGCATGGTCGTATGACAGCGAGTTTAGTAGTTATATAACAGATGGCGCTAAAAATATAATTAAACCAATTGACTGGCCTCAAACATGTAGTAAAACTTTTGCTCCCGCAAATCGTGTCGTGGTCGTGGTTATGATTCCCACCCAGGACAGACATTTGAGTGAGGAACATAGATGATTGTTGCGTCTGGGTTTAAATATAAATTTATATGTTTGTGATCAGAAAACAGAAACGTATATAAGTATTCAATCAATATCTAGTTAAATGAATAAATAGAACCCATAGTACAACATAGCTATTCTTATCGTGTGGCTATATAACACTGTGAAATGTTAACCAATATATATTATGATTATTAAGATATATTTATATTAATTGTAATTTAATATAATTATATTAATAGTAATGCAATCAATTTTTCTCACGTTGAATTATTCCAAGAAGATTTAATTAGAAGTATTTTTATTTAATTTTAAAATAGGTTATACATAAAAATAAAAACACAGAATAACTAATTGACTAACTAGTGTCATAAAATGGCAGCGTCTCAGAAGTTGCTTTCTCTTAGATCATTTTCACCTCTTACATTTACATGACCAGGAGAACTTAACGGTTCTTCTAGCTCTGCTTGAAGTTCTACAATATGGTTGCTGCCTGTGTCTATGCCATACTCTGATATACGTCTTCGCCGTGCTCCAGGAGAATTATCTAACTCGGCGATTTCATGACTACCGTACCTGTTCACTCGACGACGTCTTCTTCGACGATCATCATCAGACGTTTCATTCATTTCTAAATCCTCCACAACTGGCAAATCACCGTTCCTTTCCGTTTCTTCTAACAAATCTCCACTTGACTTCGTTTTTCTTCTACCCCTCTTTCTCCTGCCCTTTCCTGAACCGGTTTCATTTAAAGAATGCGTTGAAGTGTTTAGTTTTGGCATGGAGAGAGCTTCGTCATAAGATGGAGGTGCAATCAAGTCCCTTGGATCTGGAGTATTGCATAAAGCTTCCTGTTCCGCTCGCATTCTTAGTTGCCGCAGTCTGTCTCTCGCTTCCTCGACTTGTCTTTCTCTATCAGCTTGAATAGCTGCTAAACGGCGTTTCATAGACCTCCTAATACAGTTTGTAATCACTAAGCATAGAGATATTCCAACTATCATAACAATAATGAACCATATAAGACTATCAGGATTCTGAGTTGTTTCGGTGGGGTTCCATGAAAAATAGCAAGCTTCTAACCAAGTTTGGCCTATGACATTGTTGGGGCTGTTGCAGATAAGATTATAAGACTCTTCTTTCTTGTTCGGTTCTAAAGTAATGAATTCGTAAAAATCAATCATGTTCTCATCGGCACAATCGCATCGCCACATGTTGTCGCTTAGATCTAACCTCTCCAAATATGGGTTTGATGAAAAATAAGACTTCCGCCAAATAGTTGTGAATCTATTTCCAATTACAGAGAGCCCAGTCAACCTCGGCAGCATGAAAAATGTGTAATTGTTGACAAGAGTGATTCTGTTGTAATTTAAATTTAAATATCTTAAAGTATTTGAGGAAATACTATCCGGGATATATGACATGAGATTTCGGGATAAGTCCAAATCGACAAGAGACTGTAATCCTTCTAAAGAGTCTTTACCGATTGAACTAATTTCGCAGGAGCTCATATCCAGCATGGTCACCGATGTCGATTTTACGTGCCCAACTTTAGTAAGATAGTTCCTGGCTAGTTTTATCTGTGTTAGAGATGGCATTTCAAGCAAAGTATCCTCAGGTATATTGGAGATTTCATTCCAAGACAAATCCAAATATTTTATCATAGTCAGCCCTCTAAATGTGTCACTCTTCAATGACCCAATATTGTTATATGACAAATCTAGATATTCAAGCTTCGTATTGTTTACAAACTCATTGCTCCTCAGATATCTGACCATGTTATGGTTAATTACAGCCTTCCTCAAATTAGGGAATCCCTGGAGGTTCGGCTGTAGTACGTTGCAGTATGAAATGTCCAAAAATTTTAACGAGTTTGAAAATAAATTATACGCAGAATCTGAAAGTTCTAGACGGTTGTTGTGTGACAACTTCAGATAAATCAGCGATGGTAAGTACATGAGCTCGTTGTGGTTTAGAGTGCTCAGTTGACAATTGCTAGCGTAAATATACTTCAATGTGGATGATATAAGATTATGTATCCGTAATAAAGGATTGTGGTTCAGTTTTAGAACTTTAATGTTTATCAATCCACTTAATGGGGATCTTCCATGTATGGAGTCAATATCACAGTATTCTAGGATTAAAGTCTCCAACGTTGGACTTATCAGTAGTTCTTGATTTGCCAGATTGCCCAATGTTTTAAATTTATTATGTGACAAATCTAGGATTTTCAGGTTTGTTGTAGGTTCTAAGACATTATTTGGGTTGATATTAAGCCACGAATCGAAGTAGTTTCTTGACAAATTCAGCACTTCCAGCGCAGTAAGATTAAAAAGCGCATTTTCTGAAAGTTCACTCAACCGATTTCCACTTGCATCCAATGTCACCAAGTTGTAGAATCGGCCTAACGATGAAGATAACGAAGAGATCTCGTTATTTGAGATATTCAACAAAGTTACCTGAAACAGAACAAATATTTTTAATATTAGTTTGAAGACATTTGTCAAGTGACGAAAGAGCTACTTTAAGGTATACATCCTACACTGGTTCGAGATCGAAAGAGTCACAGACACAGTGAGAATAGTAGTAAGAGTAGAAGTAGAATAAATTGCGTGACATTACTTACTTGAGGAGCCAATCCATCTGGTATATCTGTAAGTCCTCTTCTCGAACAGTCCACACTGGTCCTATCGAGGTTGCAAGAGCACAAGTAGCAGAGGTCGTTCACCGCTTTGTCATCGAACTTCGGTACTTGTGCTACAGCTGAGCTGAATACCAGGAAGATCAGGATCATCAGATTCATCACGTCGTGATAACATTACTGTCTGTAATTTGAAAAGTAACAACATTTAAAGACCATCCTAATGTTGTGCATCCATCCTAATGCTCTAATGCTGTTGGATTCGATTATTATCGGATTCTCCTTGAATATTAAGTAATTTGGCCTTAATTTATTTTAAGTAATATTTTTTTAATTTAATCAAAGAAAATAGGTTATATTGCTACCAAATTATGTAAATTTTCATTTGCTTATATATGCTCATAATATTTTGCAACATTCATTGAGTGATAATAAAGAATAAAGATATTCTATCTGCTTCAGTTCCTACTGGTTACAATGATGAAATCACAATACAGTTATTTCGATAAGTTTAAATGGATCATCAGTCCTTAATCGCCGGCGCCGTTTGAAATCAACACCTGCGCAATTATAACGAAAATGTTTCTGGTCACGTTTCGTTATTCTAAGACATACCTAATAAGTTTGCCAAAAAGAGGCTGGATGTGCCTTGTATGTACAAATCGTTGTATAAACCTCATTGTATAAAGTCAACATTATGCCAACAACATTTTTATCTTTGTTATCAGGTATTGATAAAGCAGTCGGTGACGGCACTCGAATTTAGGTCGGTAACGTAGGGACCTGTTGCAAAATGGTTCAACCTTTATACTAATTTTATGACAAATGTTATTTTTTATCAAAAAGCATTCGCAGATTCTCAATAAAATCTGCGAGAATGAAATGACTACATTTTAACGTAGTAATCACTAGATTATCAAACTACCTTCACCTAAAAAAATAAGAAATGATCATAATGACCATAATCATTATTGTTCGTTCATATAGTACGCGTAGGTCAAAATGTTTTACCTAGTTGAACTCATGACAAAAATGATATTAATAAACTTTTTCTGGAAACACTCTCATAACCATGACTGAAAAGTACCAATATGTTTTAACCAAATATTTTAAATACAGAATTAGTTTAAAGGCAAGTACTTTAACATATTTCACATCGTTAGACAAATATTACCAAAATGATAACCCAAATACTTAGCCGTTTAATAATTATAAGCCCTTTATTAATAACCTTCAAATACATAGCCTAAAGATTAGTAGAAAAAGAAATTACTAAAGAAGAGGTTAAATGTAATTGTTTACTCGATATTCTGTTAGTTTATCTGTATAGGTCTTGAGATGGACGAGTGGAACCAGAGACCTTTATTTTACATTACTTAGACCTCATTCAGGGCGGAACGTGGAATTATATCTTTTATAATGGGAACATAGACGTGACAAAAACAGGATTAGATCTTTGATTATAGTTACAAGTAACATGTTACTACAATTACCTGTATCCCATTTTATGCTTTGTTTCAGTGTCTCAATTATTCATATAAGGCACTTCTTTTCACCTTTTCACGGGAATCTAATGTCTTACTTTCTAAAACACAAATATCCATAGGTACAAATATTGAGTACGCCTTTTTCCGTTTTTTAAGTCAGTATTTTAAAGAAAAATATGATTTAACTTCATGGAATATAATGAGTCATTTGACAGAGAACTTGACTCAGAGCATACAATAAATAATAACTTTACGAAAAAAATTACACACCTATTATCAATTACAATTCAATTTTATGTAATCCACATTATCGAACACTGCACCAGATATCACTTTAGTGAACTTATTTTTTGGTATCCTTATCTACGCACGTTCAATTCTTAGCGAATAACAACGTTGTGTGAGTCAAAAACGCGTTATCTATGATAAGGTGATAATGGTGGCGAAAGTTTGTAGTGCCTAATCTGTTCTAGGTTTCTGGGTGATGCTCGTAACTTACTAATAGTAATTTTTAATAAATTTAGTTAATTTTAGAGCATTTACTGAGGTATTGAGTTGGCAAACATGTAATTTAAACTTCTTGGTACTTGTTTTAATATGCTTTAAATATAGAAAAATATGAAATGTAATATTTGCTACTAAATAATTTCTTTGTAATACATTGATTACTTAAATTGTATGGCTTACGGGTTACAAATAATTAGTAGCTACCTAATAAGTAACTTTTATTTATATTTAAGCTCTTTGATAATGAAATCGTATGGTGTTAAAAGTGGATTGCACTTTTCGATTGAATTTGTAATAAATGATGAGAACTATTTACACTTTAATATACCGAGGCACCTACCGGATAATTATTGGCTACTATTTATTACAAACAGAGTCATCTGTGTGTCATCTTCCGAACTTCGTGGAAAGCTGATGTATCCGCGTTGTCAAAAGTTCAGTCTCGTAACACAGATGGCAATATAAGCCACTTTCATGAAATAACTCGGTTTTAATTTCTACATAAGATTTTATTTTTAAAACTTAAGAACTATAATGACAAAACTATAGTTAAGTTATACACTTAATTAAATAAATAACTTATTTACAATAAATAAAGTAAAATTATGAAAATCTTACAAAATTAAATCAGTTTATATGAATTTCCACTGTCCGTCTTACTGAGCGTCTATCACCAGCTCTCGGCCTGTAATCAGTTAGGTCACCAAAAGACCTAGACCTGCGGAACCTTCGGGTCGGAGTTTCTTCCACCTCATCAATGAAATCAGGTAGAGAATGGAAGGAGGAATTCAGTCGAGGCATCAACAGTGCTTCATCGTAAGTTGGAGGCAAGTCTTCTTCGTGCAACGGAACCCTCATCACGACCGACTCAACACGGGGCTGTGTAGTACCATTTTGGTTCACAATAGGAGTCGCCAGCGGCCTCGGTGGTTCCGGTTTATTAATAGACATCAGACATCTACACACCATTGACGTGACCGCTATGCCTATGATAACTCCAATCAAAACAGCGATCGTTGTGTAAGATTCTGTCGTCGCATCGTGTGGATGCCACGTCCGTATATACGCCTGCTGCCAGCTCATCTGAGTCACGTTTGACGGTGAATAGCAAATAAGGGATGCCACGTCCGTTATTTTTGGAGGCTCTTTTGTTAAAAATTCATAAGTCAGTAGTAAATTCACGCCGAACCCCTCACAGCTCCAACGGTTGCCTTTCACGTAGACTTCCCTCAAAAACGGATTCGAGGAGAAGTGTGAAGTCGACCATACTTCTTTAAACTCGTTCCCTCTTAGATCCAATACCGCCAGGTGCGGTAAGGACGAGAAACTCCAGTCGTTGATGTAACCAATTTCATTATAGCCCAAATTCAACTCCTGTAGGGTATTGGATGCGAGGTTATCTGGTATTTCTTCAATCTGATTCATAGACAGGTCTATCGCCAAAAGAGAATACATCTCGGCAAGCGCATCGACATCTATATTCATGATTTGACAGTTCCTCATGCGTAGACGCTTCAGAGAATGAGACTGGAAGCTGGGTACGTCGGAAAAGTAATTTCTGGATAAGATGAGCGTGTCCAAATTTGTTGCATTAGAAAACAATTGCGGTAATAAAGAATAGATTCTGTTTTCTGATAAATCGAGGTAGTTTAGATGAGACATGTTATCGAATGCTTCTTGGGTGACGACCATTATTTTGTTCCTGGATAGATCCAGAACTTTTATAAATGGTTGGCCCTGATTAGTCCAAGTTTCGTAGTTATTGTTTGACAAATTGAGCGTATGAAAGGTGTTCCAGTTTTCAAAGTAAGAGGGGAGTGCGTCGCTGAGGTGGTTGTTGGATAGATCAAGAGATTCTACCTTCGTAAACTGCTCTAGTTGTGGTGGAAAGCTGAAGAAGTTATTGTTGGACAACAATAGTACTTGCGCCTGAAAGAGGATAAGTGAATTAATTTACATTAGTTCTATACTATAGTTGCTACACATTATTGTATACGTATTTATGTATGCATACTGTTGTGTAAACATAATTCTGTGTAAGTTAAACTGTTTTGTAAAAAGATCATATAAACTTTATTATTATTATTAATACTTTACTATTATTATTATTATATTATTAATTATTATTAATGTATATTTTTTAAATGATTTTAGTTTGTATTTACCTCATAATCCAATCCTTCAGGTAGTTCCGCCAAATCTCGATTGGAACAGTCAAGGTGGCGGAGGTTGTTCAGGGTATAGGTGCGGCAGAGAGGTTCGTCCTCTTCGACCACGTTGCGGACCACTCCGGCGGTAACCATCGCTGGCAGCAGCCATAACCAGAGAGCTACTATTGATGCATCTGAAATATTACAGTTATTTGTAAGTACATATTGGTTTATGCCAAAACACAAATAAAAGCATGTGGTGACAAACAATCCTACGGATAATTGATTTATGGTGGTGGGAGTAATCAGTCAGTTGAAATTTCTAAGTCCGAGGCAAAACCTTGCGTAATGTTGTTATTTGTGGGTTGCAAAATTTACTGGCTACTTTATAAATGTAGTTAAAGTGTGTAAAAATATATGAAATCGAAGAAAGATGCAAAGATTAGGTACGGCTCACAAAATAATGGAACAAGATGGGGCATTTGTACAATTATAACAAATATTTCCTTTTAAAAACCATTTCCTGGTAAGATTTATTGATAAACGGTTAAAAACATCCATTTTACCACCGTAAGTAGGTAACTAATATAACACGCCCACGCTGCTTATGGCCAATGTTTAAAATGTAAAATAATGTTCAAATCGAAATCTTAGAAATCGATAGAGATTTAACGCAATTAAGCCATATTATAGTTATTCTATAGCATTATAACCGAATAAGCCTATTTGCGATATAGCCTGTTGATATATTTTACCTAATAATAACATAATTATTAATAACTAATAATAACCTTGTATAAAAATGTCTAAGAAAGCCCTAGTATTACAATACGCAAAAATCTAGAAAACGATATTTAAGAGACTTCGACCGCCTTATTCACTTTTTTAAGTCCATGAAAGCTTTTAGGTTAAGTATGTAAAATAAAACTAAATGTTGTATATTAACCTCGTATTTGGTTATATATATTTGGGTATGAGCATACTAACATTTATTTATTAGATAAAATATTTAATGCAAAAGAAACTTCCCTAAGAGACTTTTTAGCTCAAATACGCTATTTGCTTAGTAGGGCTGCAGTGCAGTGCTCACCTGGGGACTTCCCAAGGTGAGCTTCCCTTCTGAATACTTATTCAGAATGAGAAATAGGGTTTTTGATAAGCACCTAGAAACCTAGCGCCTAAGACCTATGAAATACGAATTTCATATTTGACATTTTGTTTTGGCGTCATTACATTGAAAAAGAGTTCGATAATTATCTGAATGAAAATTTCAAATTAATAAAATTTTTTTTTTTTTATAATGTACCTTCTATTATCATTATCAGTGAGAACGTAAGCGTGTCCCTTATATAGTATGACTAATTTATACTGCAATGAAATCACGGATGCATATTGATAAGCTACAGATAACAATAATAATCAAAAAGAAAAAACAAAAGAGATACACACTAATAGAACAAATAATTATACCGCAAATAAATCCTCAATATCTTGGTCAGAAATTACAAATACTGTAGTATCGATAGTACACCAAAAATCCGGATAATTCAGCATAAATTAGTACCGTGTACCATCACCTTTAGGTATGTTGCCCAAACCACTAAGTCAGTAAAGTTATGTAGTTATGTGTTAGTCCTTGATCATGTGTTAGTCCTTTATGTAGAAATTAATGGCTTTACTTTTTGATAAGTAGGGTGACCTTATGTTTTGCATATTATTGACGTTTTCAAGCCATTTCTTTATGAACTCAAATAAAATAAAGTTTTTGACTTAGACTTTGATGTTCCTGTAATTACTTGTAAGATATTGTAGATAAAACAGTCGCGCTACACTCGCTTCTATGCACTACTTGAACCACGCAGTTCCGGGATCGAAACATAAGAAGACATTTTCACCACCCACTAACACCAACGCACATATGCTTTCCTGCTATCTCTCATATTATGACGGGAGAAAGCCTACATAATCTGTATGTTTTTCTGTCCCTCTTATTAGCTTGCTACGAAAATATATTTTAAATACTAACTAGAAGAATAGTGAGAAAATGATAATATAAAACGCAGTGTTAAGCTATATACACTGCACTAAATGAATGGAATGTAAGTTAACTGTTGTTTCTTTAAAATATGTAAATCAGTGTCAAATATTTCCTCACAATGTCTAAAAACAACACCGCTAAATTTACAAAATAAATTAGAATACTTTTTCAAAACTTCGTTTTAAATCTTCGAAGTTAAACTGATTTTAATGTTGTGGTACTTACCTAATCCCATTAGTAACAAATGTTGTAGCACATATTTTTTCGAAGTTGTTTTCACATATTCGTACACGTTTTTCTTTCGTTTCCAAAACTTTTAACTATTCATGAAACACTAAACTATTCACATGATTTTTTTTGAAATAATTCTTTCACAGAAATTCGGTGCGTTTACAGTTTAGTGGTAAAGATAACAACACGACGGTCACAAATACTAGGTGGGATCCATGTACTGTGTGCCCGCTCTATACAGGCTGATACGGATTGAATAAGCTTTCTTATTTATTACGTCAAGGCTGATTCAAATTCAATACAAGTGGAGACTCATGGTACCGCAAGATTTAAAAAAAAAATTGTTTATTCATTTCTAAATTTTAATTTAAGTATAGATTGTAGATTTTAATAGAAAAAAATGAAAGTTTTTTTTTATTATTATTGGCAAAGGAGATAATTTGGTGAATGAATATGACCTTGCTGTTTTAAACCATTTCAAAATGTTCTATACTAAGTACTGATAAAAAACGGACTTGTAAAAAAGCGAAACTGCATCCTAACCGACACAACTTTACACTACTGTTTAGCCAATAAAAACTTACACAGGCATATTCTAGCACCATTCATAGGTAAGCAAGACAAACATCCAAGAACAAGTTTTATGGTATAAACAAACAGCTACGGAGCCATCAATGGGAAATTAGAGGAAAAATTGGGCCAATATTATAAAATTTACACTTACATTACATATTATTTTTTAGTATACCTAACATATATAAGGAACGCCCTGTATGTTTTACTTTTATCGACGTAGTCTTATCACTGATTAGGTATCGACTTATCGCCAACCAAAGAAATAGTTTCACCTCGAAAGTGAATCACTAGGCAAACTCGTTTTTTCAAAAATACGAACCTAATATTATTTTAATTTGCATACGATTCTGTTCGTTATGAGTTTTAATTGAGATCTGTTTAGAGATGTAGTTTTATTGTGTAAAGATAAGATTAAAGATATTATCTAAGGCGTTTTTTTGTTACTGATAAAGGTTGATGTTTCTTAGAAGTTAATTTCCGATGTGTTTACCGCGTCGCACTGCGACCGATTTGTCAAGGAAAATTGTAAAACGTTTCTAAAACTGAAGCGATCAAGATTAATAAATACTTATTTATACCTACAAACGTATATTTTTCCTAAATGACGAGGTTAGGGATAAAGTAATCGCTGTTTTTGTCTGAAGTCACAAACTGACGTTCGTTCCTCTATTCAAGTTAATCTTACAAAAAAAAACGTGTCTGTTTATTCAAATGTTTCTTAATGTCATAAATATATACAAACCCAATCTACCACCATGATACACGAAGATGGAAAGTCGCATTTACTTGTAATTTCATCGGTTTCTTGGTCATAACTAGCTGTCACTGCACAGGAGGACTTACCTACAATAAATATGTCGATGTTTAAAATCTAAAGCAGGCTGCTACTAAAAATACGGAATCTGAGCCCGTGACACGTCTCAATCAATCTCATCCACTACCCAAAACACCACCAGAGCCTTAGGAGCTGTCCGAATTGGTAAGAGATTTGCTTAGAAAAGCGTGCCTCGTTTGGTGTGTGGTCTTTAAATGAAGAAGTCGCCTGCACGACACGCCGCATCTAATAAGTGTCTGACCTCATGAGTATATTTTGAACTAAACACTGGAAAAATATGTATCGCTTTTTCTCCAAAGTAAAAATATACAACTTATCATTTTGCTACAACGTTTGACGTAGGCGCAAAGAACCTCGTCAAAATCCTAAGTGCAGGATTACCCAGGTGTCGTACGTAGCTCACGCCTGTCTTGGCTCGTTTGCAACCTGTCCTCCCAACACCCCCGGTACATTGAAGTTACTCAATCAATGGGGAGGTGATAAGCTACATCGATTAGGGATGTTTTGAGGTCGGCACGCTTCAGAGAGTCGGAGTTTACCGTTTTCATGTTAAATATTATTTCAGATGTATGTAGAGATCTTTTGATATGCCGTTACTGTTACAAAGAGTGTACTCTTTGTATGTGTATGCGGTATGTTGATACTGTACTGCATCGTTACGCTCACTAGTACCTACTCGGTTGAAGGTAATTACAAAATAGCAACATAATTTGTAATTTTGAAAACTAAACAATATTAACAGAATAATTAATAGTATATAATATATTTTTACATTTAGTAATTTACTTTACAATAATGTAATTATTTTTTAAATAGTTTTTAGTATATTTTGTATTGTATAATTTAATAGTAGCCTAAACTGGGCAATATTTTTACAAATACTGTTAAAACCATTCATGGAGAAACTGCAAATATACATTTGCAAAAATTGTATATCTTTTCCTTATGCTCAGGGTTTAGTCGTACCTGATCTGAAATTGTCATAGTATCGATGGCTTTTCTGATAAGTCACCGCAAGTGGTCTTTTGCTCATACAAACTTTGGAGAGCAAACTCAATCTATCTTATTCAATCTACTTTGGGCCATATTCAAGTGATAGTCAGTATTGACACCCACCGATCGTGTCACTGCAATAAACACGGAAAAACTTTTAAGTGTACGTTATAACGATTCAGTTTCGGCAGCAACTTCAATAAATAAGGATTAGGCCCATTACAGACGGTCCGGCAAATCTTCGGCCGCCGAACGCCAGTTACTTAGACTTAAAGTGTAGCGGGGGGCTATTTTGTTAAGATTTGGGATTGCAATGTCCGTTTTGATATACAACTGCGTATTTCGATACAAACTGACTACTAAA
Organism: Chesias legatella; assembly: GCA_947359385.1. NCBI lineage: Eukaryota > Metazoa > Arthropoda > Insecta > Lepidoptera > Geometridae > Chesias > Chesias legatella. The sequence goes on along the minus strand of OX375765.1, from coordinate 4,044,448 downwards.
GCGTATATTTTGAGCTTACAGGTGAAATTGCGATCGAGGAAATTTTCATGATCAAATTCGGATCTTTTCCTGTCCTTAGCTTTATTTACTGTGTATTAAAGTTTCAAAGTTATTTGTCGGAAAGAAAGTAGAAAATCAAATTATTATTGAACATCGAGAGCAAGGAATATGATAAATATCAAAAAACTAATAAAAATAGTCGCAAAAGCAAAAATAGCCCTCAAAACGAGTAAAGGATAAAAACAATTACAAATATTCCAATTGTCCGATATCGTCTGACCCTTCTTAGTTGGGATCAGCGAAATATGATACGTAAAGAGCTTCGTATTTATTTGTCGAGTAGGAACACAGTGCGACTGTTAGCGGGTAAAGCGATGAGCGTTTCACTAACTTACTACCCGTATGAGTTATATTTTATTTATTTAATAATATTTATCGTTTTGAGATTATTCTAGATCACCATCTAATTTTATTCCAAAATTTAAAACAAAAACGGTTGATTAGGCTTGAAATATTAGCAAATATGACACCAATCCATTATTTTGCATTATTTAACACATATAATCATACACAAATATTTTGAAAAAAGCATGAGTTACGATGAATTATTACTCATTGTATTTTTATAATCCGCGCACATATTTACTTTATATTAATATTATATTTTATATAGTTTTGCATATTCATTACGAAAATCAAGTTAAACTAGGTTAAATGTTTGCGGTGTTACGGTGCACATAATAAGGTGCATTTTCGCCAACAGTTGGGCACCGACCTAAGGATTTTCCCTCGCATGTTAAGCTGTTTGACCCAACGAAACGAGATGACGGCAATTTGTTGCTTCTTGATCTGGCGGTGGTTTTCGGCAATAAGGAATTGGGGATCATATAAGTCTTAAGAAATACGACTTTATTGCTCATCTTGCGGTCAGCAAATTCAGGTTAGTGCAAATTGCTATAACCATCTTAGTGATTTTCAAGATGGTAAGCTATATATCTGTAAATCATGTCATTACTAGTAGGTACTTCGTGCAGCACGCTGTTTGTCATTACCTGGTTGTAAATGTAAGTTTTAAGACATAGGTATTTTTTGTTTTCAGTTGTCAACTGTTGACAGGTCAATAAATAACAATATTTTTTTATGTATAGCTGTAGGCCTCAGATAGCCTTGACGGAGTTTGTGCGGGGTTTTCGGTGAGGGCGGAAGACACTCAACCGGTAAGAAATAATTAAACTCAACGACACGAAGTACAAACTTCGTCAAGAATGTCAATGTATGGATTAAAGCTGTCTATCTAACTATATGCTAGTATAATATAATATTGCTTGGCATTCGTGTCAATTTTCCCGTGAACAGAAAAATAAACCTGAGGGACACATGCCGGTCACTTTTTTCGTTGCAGTCGGGGCCGTCTGTCATCTTCAATTGTCGTCAGTCATCTTAATTAATGCTTACTAATCATTTGTATATTTTTTCACAGCTAGAGGTAACTAAGTAATTTTACTGTTATTTACATAAGTAAATAATATATTATTAGTTCAATAAAATAAAAATGTTAGGAACAAGTAAATAAGTAAATTTTCATTTTAGGTGACCGTTAGGCATTTTGCTTTGTCTATTACAATCGCTTCATACCTAGCTTCAGCGTATACCTGTATGTATGTTATCCACCCATACTTATTATATATCGATAAGTTCAAGTGAACTACCTCAACTGAAAACATAATCTAAACATTTTCCTTTGAGCCTTTTCTACCGCAATAACTTCTCACAAACTAACAAGTTATTCCAAATTAGCCATCCGATGGAGGCGCCAAGACTTGTTACCATTCCGAGTTGCAACCTCGTTACGGGCAAAACTTGAAAATTCACAACAAAAATAAAACGGGAGGTGACGATACTCCCCCCCCCCCTCCCGCCCCCCACACCTCACCTCACAGCCTCACAGCTACACTATTCTCATTTCGTGTACTGCCACATTTAATTTTGTTGAAATTCTAACGTAGCTTTGCAAAAATGTCAACTTTATTCCGCCTCAGCCGCCGTCTGCGTTTCAGTCGGTTTTGCTTCTTCATTTTATGGAATGTTCCGCAGTTTTGCGACGGGCTTTGAGAAACTACAACTTTATGAAAACTTGTCCAGATGCTTTGAAGTAAGACGTGGCTTCCAGCAAAAATTTATCAAAGCGTATTTAATTTTCGTTATGACTTCTCTTTGGCTTCGGTGCGGAGTTTTTAAGTGAATGAAATAGATAGTACACTGATAGGGAGCCAATCAAACTTTCGGACCACTCGTAGACGGTATATAAAAAAACTATAGTATGTTAAAATAAATCTTGGGGACATTTCACATAGCGCCATCTAGCCCCAAAGTAAGCAAAGCATAGAGCTTGTCTTATGGGAACCAGACAACTGATACTAGGTGCTTTTTTTGTAAATGCATACATATAATACATATTAACATCCAGACACAAAACAAACATCTATGTTCGTAACACAAATGTTTGGGCTGGGTGGGAATAGAACCCACGACCAGAACAACAGCGCAGATGGCAGGGTTACTGCCAACTGAGCTATGAGGTCAGTCATTAAAACTTTGAATAAATTCAAATTATGAATTGCGGTTAATCATGGCTGTAGTGGTATATTCGGTAAACCATGTAGGTGACCAGTATTCTCCGCATTCTGAGCGGGCAACAGGGCAAGTCACTGAGACAAAATTGCATTTAATTTTAAATTGATACAGTTTTTATTATAATTTACTGAAGGTAACGAAACGAGAGTAAGGATCAGACAAAACTGTATAAGATATAATGTTATTAAATATTATATTTATTTTGGATCGAAAAGCCACAAAACACTACTTCTATGAAACAATTGAAACCACACATCTGTTTTATGTTACAAATTGTCACCATAAATCAACAAACAAACACGAATATAATCCATATTCAACTTAAAACTCCCAAGAACAGTACATCAAACCGTCGAATCGGAACACCATTTATCAAATACGTTTGCGAAACAGAGCCTACAATCTTATAACCCATCTGAAATTCATATTGAAAGTCGATCGTATAAAGCCACGTACACACTGTAAAAGGCTGAGCCCCCCCGGGAGCAGGTCTAAAAGGCCAGAGCGATAGCACTCATCGGAGAATAAGCCTGTTTCCCGACAAGGTTTAGGGATGCGACTCGATGCCGTTCTCATCAATACTTAAAATGCTGAACGGTTAAGTGACGTTCTTGTGTCGATGATTTTGGTTCGATGATAAAAACCTTCCAATTGCACTCAAAGTCGATTCTTCCGGAAACACCCCTAGTAGCGAGATAAAAAATATTTAAGTTGTATCTAATAGACGAACTGGCAGGCCACCTAATGGAAAGTGGTTACCGTCGGCCATGGATCATAATAAATATTATACACCCACATAAATGGATACTTGAAACACCAGAGGTAGTGCTGGAGTGCTGCCGGTCTTTAAGAAAGTGGTTAACCCGCCTTTTGAAGAACCCAATATCGAAGCTCAGTGAGAAATCAGCAGCAGGAAATTCATTCCATTACTTACACGTGCGTAGAGAATAAAAGAGAAGAAACGAAAGCGGGAGCCGAGTGTTTGTGGGAAACATGCCACACAGATATGCAAATTAAATTTGGTTTTGATGAAATTAGACCGAATTTAGTTAAATAAACGCTTAGAATGAAGTTTTTTCACTTGAAAACAATATGTGCGCTATATACCCCGTTTTCCACTGACGAAACTGACGTGTCCTAAATCCAATAATTCGAAAACATGTGTCACTTGTAGGAAAGGAACCTCTCTGAGTTGAGACTCTTTGAGAGTGGGTACTTTAATCCATTCACCACGCTAGTTTGAACGAGCTGGTGACACGAATAGTAGTAGTATCAGTAGTATGTTAGTGTGAATTTTAAATTTAATTATATTTATATATCCTACCTAATTTATTACATTAATTTATTTTAGGGTCTCGTTGCTTAGTATGGTAAGTGTTCTGAATATTAATTTATAAATTGAGACCTTATGTCCGATTTAGTTGAAGGGCCCTTAAGTAACCTGAGTTTTTTTGAATATTCAAATATTCTCAGGGTACCTACTGCTCTTTATCGATACCTACTGCAACTCCAAAGTATAGTTCCCATCTCTAATATAAAAGGATTGACATTTGAGGACGAACGAAGTAGCGGATTCAGAAGACGAAGTCGACTTGAAATACGTATTTCTTTGTTAATGGCAAATATTCAGTAGATATTCAAATATCAAGCTTTTGTCTGAAGTCAGAAGGACAGATTGAGAGGGTTTATTAGTCTGGCTTACCAATGCGCGCATGGCTAGACGGAATGTAAATATATTGATAATTCAAGCAAGAACGGCGCTGTTGGTAGCGAAGTATGTCGTATGTTTAAATCCTACAATTAACTCGAGCTCTGGTGAAAGATATCATCGTGAGGAACATAGCGTGATATTATGGCAAATGCCTGACTGGCTAGCTACCACTCTCACTAGGATAGGTCAAGGGAGAAACAAACAGTCCCGTAGTGAATCATGACTAGTGAGAAAATCTTCATTATTATTTATTCTATCTGTAACCACGTAACGCTTAAATTAACAACCGGATATGAGGCGCTTGGCATCAGATTTTCAGCTGAAAATCTGATGATTACTTCTAAGCTTTTAAAAAACATAGGTACTTCTTATTATTCTCCAATAAAATCACATTCAGCAATATTACTACCTACACAGTCCCACATATTAGAAAACAAATACTCGGTCTCAAAAATGACAAAATGTTACCGAAATGCAAATTTTGCGGCAAGTCCTTCCGAAATGCGAATGCAAACGACGCGATGCGACGTCCTGCACATTAGCGCAACGAATAACCTCCACCGCGAGTATCGCGCGCGACATAAACTAGCGCGCACATTACCGCACTACACACACACATACAATTTGTTTGTAGAACAATAGTGTTCATAATTGGTAGCAGTTAACAGCAGTAAAACTCAACGCCAAGTTCGTCTGGGGATGTACTGCCACCATGCCCATTTCTGCCGCCAAGCTGTAACGAATTCGCGTTACTGTGTTCCGGTTTGAAAGTTGTGGCTGTGGTTAAATTAAAGGACATTCCACCTACACGTCTCAGAGTTACACACATTACACACAGACATTATTCGAGAGACAAAATTTGTTTCTTGATTGTACTTATCGACAACTCATATTTAAAATAGTAGAAAAAAAATATATGATGCAACTCAATGGTATTATTGGTGTTTGTTCTAGTTCTTATTTGAAGACGTTCCTAGTCTAATCTCAATAAAAATAGGTTTAATAATCTTATCAAAACTAATTTACATATTTTCAAAATTTTTCCTGCTTAAAAGCTACAACACATTATTTCCGTCTTTCCTAATATTTTATCGGACGGGTTATAATTTACACGCACAAGTTTATATAGGGTTAATTAACAGATATACAGATAATTACAGTTTGTTTTCTATGACTATTTGCTGATATTTGCTTAGATGCTCGCTCAAACACTAATCAACCTATGCGGAAGAAGTAGTTATAAATATAATGTGAAAGTAAGAACACAAGTCTGAAATTCTGAAGATCTGTGTGTCACTGAATACACCCATTAAGACCGCACTATCATAAGGCTAATGTGCCTTGATCGAGCTTAGGTTTCGGCGATGCCACCACGATGATAGCGGCGCTAGCAAATTGTGTTCAGTTTAGATAAATTCTCATTAGTGTAGTTTCAAGTTATTCTCTGGAAATTTATATTCCATGCTCGGTTAGCGTTAGAACAGACGGATTCTTAGTAATAAGGCTGGATCAATACCATCAATGGAAAATACCTCTAATTTGACTAATCATATGTGCATGTAAAAGCGTCTGAGTAACACTCTTTGGTCACGTCATTACAGGCATATGCGACGAAGTGCAATTGGTATGAAAATATCTGAAATGAAATATTATTGAGCAATAAATATTTTCATGAGAGGTTAGCCATATTTGCCAGAGATTTGAGATGCTCATCTATAGCCTGGCTTGCTTTATAAAGAACGTGGTAAAAAATGGAATTACTACTCTCATGTCTTCTAAGTGGTGAACGAGAGGTAATACGTTAACATCGGCACCCTCATTCTCATACATAACAAATCTTGTTGGAATATAAAAGAGTAGTATTTAAACGAGGCATTTTTCTATCACAACCTGGATATAACAAAAAAACTGTCAATTTAATTACCGTTGCCAAAGTGCGATGTTATGACGTCATTAGTCAATGAATCTGGGTCCTCCGGGTATCTGTGCCATTTATCGGCACAGTTGAACTCGAGCTAAATGTCCGTAATTGGCTCGAGTCCATCTGCAGGCAATTAGGGGGCGAGCGTTTTAAAAGATCCATATTTATTCGACTAGCTACTGCGTAGCGCTCGTAGCGCTCGTAGCGTCGTAGTGCTTATATTCTGTAGCGTTGTAGAATCGTGAGAAAACAGAAAATGTATGGCTTTTTAGGGCTTAAGAAAAAAGGCAGTCCCTCACTGCGGGGCCAGACAGGAATGCGGGGTGAAACGACAGCGCACGTGGGAAATGGTAAGGTAACTTCTGCCCGTCTACCAACTGGATCCTCTAATATTATGGTGTTTAATTAGTATAAATGCAACTTCATGATTGAGCAACCTGAATTCATGTACCGAAATTTATGAGGATGCAAATCCTTGTATATATGTATACCTATATATATCTCTTCGCGATTGAAATATAAGTTGAAATAGACCACATCCACCGTCTCAGTCAAGAAGAGGCCAAATATTGAATTATTGAGCTACATAGTCCCCGATCTATATTCAAAAGCTTCCAGCCCACTCTCTGGATGATAATGACCCCTGCCTGTGGCTAGTAACTCAGGCAAACTTGTCTATAACTTAACAAAACCTATTTACCTTCGCATAAATATGAAGATAACTTATTGCCTATGAACTAAGGCTGAAAATCCTGTGAATGGACGATGCTTGAAGTTTTGTATAACGTTAGAGGCACAATGCACTAATTATATCAGTATCTTAGAAAGCCCCTAACCAGCCCCTTAACAGTTTTCCACGGTATCGGAGAGGCATTAGTGCATTTCCCAGTAATACGTCTAAGGATGGTCGGTGGTCGCTGACCAGGGCCCATTTTACATAAAGCAATTAACTCGTTTAATTCTTGGTTGCAACTTCTTGGATACTTGGTTGTGTTGAGTGTCAAAAATGTCTCTTTATTCATAATCGGATAAAAATGCTCTTCGATTCTAAAAATAATTTCTTGGAACAACATTATTCAATTATTATTAGAAAAATGTTTACGACGACACCCAATAATTAAGTTTATTTCAATATATAGCTCAGTAATCCCCGACAATAGGTATCTGACTATAACATTTCTTGTTAATTGGTAAAATTTTATGTTTGTTCTTGCATTAAACGTTAGTAAGTATATTTAAAAAAAATATACACGATTACCCGTACTTATTGTTAAGTCTCGTTTTTTAAAACCTATGACGGATCTGTTTTAGCAACACTGAGGTTAAATATTGACTGACGATTGGTGCAACCGGTCCCGGGCTAATTTAGAACTATCGGCCAGCAAAGTGCTTTTGGAGCGTCTTGCGTTCACCGACCAGCGGACTTGGGGCCAACTATTTTGGGTCACCACTCAACCACAAACTCAATATAACGGTCCCTGCCCACCATTATTGATACACCTAAATGTGACGTAACATGTTTATATCTTTTGGTAGAGATTCTTATCATTGAAAATAAGTATTTTTAGACCTCATAATATCCTTGCACTATGGGTACACAATATGGAAATTCATTATTGTGCCAGTCGAATGTTCCCTTACCTAAGCAGGTGAGGTACCCAAGACAAATTGTTTTTGTTATGTGCCGAAGTCACCGCAACGGTAAAAATAACATCAAGACCATGACCACCATAATGCGTTCCGTAAGTAATTAGTAAAAAAAAAAAACAAGAACCGAAAACACACTAATCACAGAAAAGCCATCAGACCGACGATATCTTCAGAGCAACCTGACTTGAAATAAGATCCCTGTGTCACATACTGCAGTATACTACAGTATTTTACATACATTACATCACATTAAATCACACCAGTTTCCTGGAGGGGTAGGCAGAGATCACGGTTTTCTACCTGATACGATCCTGACATACTTTCTTAGCTTCATCAAAAATAATATGTATAAATAAAAAAATCAACACATAAATAAAATACCTCAGTCATGTCATATTTTCAACGAAGTTCTCACTGAATCAAAGTACTGGATTCTATATAATTTCGTTCCCTATCCGTACGTTGCAGAATCACTATCAACGTGGTAATTTGTCGAAAAGCTCATGCGTTATAGAAGTAGGACAAAAATTGATTAAGATGATATAATATATATAATACTACCTTAAAAAATTTAACGATCGGTTTTGGCCTACCTAGACTGTAAAATATATGGAAATATTGATTATCAAATTTTTAATATACGCTAGCTTAATTCATCTCTAATATGGCTAATGAAAATAGCAATAATTATGTGTAAGGTAGGGAGCTAAACGAAAAACCTCTAACCTAGTAACTACCGAGCTAACAGAAAAAATATTTTAAATGTACTATTATAGAATTTAAATCAAACTAAGTGCATCGTCTCACAGCCACAATCAACTAAGCATCAATATCTCTTAATTGCCAAATATAGTTCGCAAAGGGGATCCGACTCACTAAACCGTTGATGAAATGGATCCAACTGCTAAGTGCCAGATAGGGGGTTCGATACAGTGTTTTGTAATTCGATTCGAGCCAATTAGGAGTTTAGTTGTCGTCGGTCGAACGTCTTATAGGTAAGATGAACTTGGCATCGTCCATTTGGTCCCTTTATTTGATTTGGGTCCAGGATGTAAATTGGTCCACTTAAATCTTGTGTAGTTTGAGTAAGAGGTAAGGTAGTATTATCTACTAAAGGGATGGAAATAGGTATAAAAGTAGCAATCTTTCAGAAGGGTTTGTTGGTAAGAGTATGATATAAGATCTGTGTTAGCTTTCGAATCGTTAAGGAATGATTTATGGGCGAATTTTATTTTTACATACTAAAATAAGATAACTACCCTTTGATTTACAGACTCACTCAAAAGTACCTACTTGAGTTCTCCGAAACAAAGCTGATACCTATGCTGTAATTTGTATTCGTTGCTGAAGAACTGATAAACTTTTCCACTGGATCAGTTAACTTATCCCATTCATGTCTGTATACTAATTGGAAGGTACGTTCGGAATTCTAATTGTGGCTAGTTTTATTCGCTGCTAAAACCTTAATAAACATAATAAATTTAATACTCTTTGTCAGTAAAAACCTTTACATTTGAAAGAAAAAAAATAAAATTTATTAGTTTTTTTTTTTTTTTATCTATTTAGCACTACAATCGAGAACCTACCAGTATTTACTATTTTGTAGGTAAGTTCGGTAGCCTATGCACACAGCTTCAGTGCCAGAGTCAGCACATTTGAAGGAAGAAAATAACATTTATTTGCAAATACTTTTTTTTTAATCTAGTTTGCACTACAAACGATATCCTACAAGTATTTATTAATTTGTAGGTAAGTTTGGTAGCCTATCCACACGGCTAAGTGCCAGAGTCAGCACATTTGAAAGAAAATAACATTAATTTACAACAACTTTTTTTTTATTTCATTTGCACTACATACGATATCCTATTAATATTTACTAATTTGTAGGTAAGTTCGGTAGGCTATGCACACAGCGCAGTACCAGAGTCAGCCGGCGCTTAGCTGGGCGTTAGGCGTGCCTTATCCGCCGTATCCGCGCCGGCTAACCGTATATCCGGTGGGCGGATCAGCCGGATCACCCAACAGGTGGGGGATGAGCCGAGATACGCCCACCGCCACGTGGAAACTTTTTTATTCTGCACTTGTTGAAGGTTTGTATTGGGTTTACCGGAAAGGGTGGTAGCGTATGGGAATAATGCTGTCGCAAAATTTTGCTGAGTAGGAAGGGTTGGTTTAGTCGACGTTTAAGTCAAAAACTTTGTTTACCTTAAATGACAGGCTTGAAAACTTTATTTTAATTAACATAAACATACTGTTATTTGATAATAAGATATCGCGCGTTTAATTGTTAATATTCGAAATCCTAATCCACGCGTTTGAAATATTTTCTGGCTATTAATAGCAGAACCTTAAATCAAATATTTGTCTAATATTTTTAACAGACATTAAATTAATTCACACTAATGGAAAAAAAGACAATAATTACGCGAAAAGCATTACAAAGTATACATTTTTACATTACAAATCAAATTAGACAGTGACTTAAGTATTTAATAATACAGCGTTCGTTGGAATCTAATTATACAAGTTTAACTCAATAACAAATTATTTGTTTTACCTTAGAAAGGCTTTTTAACTTTAATTTATAGTTAAACTTACAACAATAAATAAACAATTTTAGTCGTAAAATAAATCTGCAATCGTTTCAATATTGCTAAATTGTGATCCAAAATAATTGCCGACTGAGTTATTGGGACTTAATGTGTAAAATTGACGAAAGCGGCCGTTTTCCTAAACTTTGTTCGTGTCATTATAGTCGTATCAATCAGGCACAACGGCCGACTCAAATGCCCGGGGGATGGGAATGGCTGAAAGTGAGTCAGTTTTATGGTAACTAATCGCTAACGATGGGAATTTGCTTTGCGTAATGATTCAAGTTGTAGAGCTATTGTTGAATGTTTTTGTTATTATAGTTAACATCGTATACTATGTACTCGTGTTACTTGGCGAACCAGTGTGGTGAAAGAATTAAAGTACGCCTCAAAGAGGCTCCTTTTGTGCAGCTGACTTCGAATTTTTGGTGCTAGGATAGGCGGTTTCTTAACGATATTTTCCTTATACGAGTACATATCTGCATACCCTCTGATGTTGTAGATTGCTATGGGTGACGGTTATCATGTTTCATCAGTCGACGCCCATTAGACTGTACTTGTGTCGAATCAGACAAGTATGGCTAAAAGAATATATTTTACCAGTTTTTTATTCTATTTATAGTTACGTAACGAGCAAGATAGCCCAGCCCACCTGATGTTAAGCGGTAACCTCTGTCTATAACAAAACAAAAAGACTTGGTTCTTCCCATACCTAAGTAGGGGAAGATTCAGATTGTATTGCGCGCGTAACAATGAGACGTGAAGGTAGTAGTATGTCTCAAGAACCTGTAATTCCATCGGCAACCACGCCTTTCAAACCGGAATACAGAAACGCGAATGCAATACTGCTGTAACATTTTCAAAACTAAAATCGGCGAATATGGTTCATTAGACGATTCAATAAAGATTTAAGCTGTGACTAGCAATTTTTTTTATTTTTAAAGCCAAGCTTGCTCAATCATAATTTGTCATAATGCACAAAATATTTCAAAATTCCACATTCAAAATTAACCACACATATATCAGCAAAATTAATTAAATCATCACACGAGCGCACATTCTATCCTGGGTTATTTGTCGCCCTCGTCCTATAACACCCAAATTAATAGTCTAAACTTGGCTGGATCGCGCGCCTTACTCGCAACTTAGTCGGCAATTAATTTATTGCACAACTTTACTTTCCATTCTTTACCTTACCACTTACGTCTTCGCGGTGTTACCAGTATTGATTCTCTATTTGCCACTTTTCTTTTTTTAACTTGTCACATTTCCAAGAATATATCACTGGTATAAAACAAAGTCACATCCCGCTTTCTGTCTGTCCCTATGTATGCTTAGATCTTTAAAACTACGCAACGGATTTTGATGCGGTTTTTTTTAATAGATAGACTAATTCAAGAGAAAGATTTATATGTATAATACATGCATAATATAGTAGAGAAACACTGATAATTTTAGAGGTTTCTAATGTGATGTCGTAAATAAACACATTTTTTTGCGCTTACGTTGCAAACGCTGCCTGAACCCTACGATCTAGTACCTTACCTACCTAATATCAGCATTATCAGCATTGCAGCCGTGCGAAGCTGGGGCGAGTCGCTAGTCTATAATACAACAATGTATATCAAGCTCTATCGAGCTCTATTGAGATGGCCCTATAGTATTCATGAGTATAATGGGCTACCCTTTTTATGCTGAACACAGTTCCCACAAACACAGATCACGAATGAAAAAATCCAACGCTACAGACATCATGTCTAGATGTCAGATTCAAAACATGTGACCAATACAATTCTGATGATTTTAAGCTCTTGGGTTAATTACTACGAATTTCCTTAGTGAATTTCCGCGTTTGTCACAAAAGACTGAAAAAAGACTGATATAACTTTTCACCTCGGGTATTTAGCACTGGCAACCCCACACATCGAAGCCTACGCGAACGGCGATAACCGCGCGCAAAAGAGATTTATTATTTCGAGAACTTATTAAAACTTCATAATTTGTCAGTATTATCGTGTGCGTTCATGTGTGTGCTAAAATTATATTGATTTTTGGATGAAAGTACACACATAAGGGCACACTAATGCAAATGGATTACTGATTTGAGACAGAAATAGTTATGTTCACAAAACAATCAAGAATAAGAATTTCAATATTAATCTTGATACATTGTACATGATTCTTTACAATTTTATTATCTATTCTTTTCTTTGATTCAGCCAACAAAATAGCTAAGAAAATAGAAAATCAAAGCACCAATTGCTTCGCAAGGCAATTCTAATTAGCCCCCTTATTTATGATTCATAAGCCAAAACACAATAAATTCTCGGAGAATCTTTCCGTTCCACATGTGTTAGTAAGCTTCGGTATTAGCGAATGGTGAATGTAGGTTCTCGCCTAATAAGAGATTGTGAGGAATCGCACTGATTACTATATTATTTATTACGTTACGTGCCGCTCGTGTAAACGCTTCCTAATACTTCTATCTACGCGAGCGTCTTGGAACCTTTTCACTCTTACCACAAAACACCCCCGTTGAATATTGAATGGAATTTTCCGTCGGGTATTGCGAGAAGGTTGTAACAGTGTCGAAGGTATAAAGCCATCTATCAAATGGGGTAACGATTAAGTGAGTTGCAGCGGAGCGCGGCACCTATGAGATTTTTAATTATTGCCAGTATTAAGTCGTGATTAATGTGGACCATGGTTTATGAAGGTTTAAGGCGTGGAAGTGGAACAATGAGTAGGTAATATAATTATATAATAAATATTTGCTATAAACGCTTGGCTTGCTTTAAAGTTTTTATTTTATTTAGAACAGATGATATTGTGTACATCAAAATAATGTAGTGAGTACATTATATATTTAAAATATTTTCTAAATAGTTTTTTTTTATAGTATCTTGGAGAAGCTATAGCTATCCATGATACAGGTACCATTATTGCGCAAAATCTCCCGATGTCTCATCATCATTTTCTGTAACCTAAATCACGCTTACGTTCCTCCATTTCCCTATGAAAATGATTATGCGGTATAACCCGACTAATATAAATTTATCAAGTGCATGTTGACAAAGTCCCGTGAATAATGGCACTCATATTTTGCCGTATCTCTGATTATTGCCTAAGGGGATAAAGTATAGAAATTTTGTTATATTCACCTCCTTGAGCTTACGAAGCTCGGTGCGATACAACGATAATTTTAATGAATATTTATAATGTTTGTGCAATAACTTAAACTTGGTTTATGTGTGAGCGAATAGAGTTATTAGATCAGAAAAGTTGAAATTCATATGAGCTTTGTATGGAATACATTATGAAGTCGTTAAATGTTAGATGGATATATTGATCTTTCTGATAAAACCCAGAACAGAAAACCGGTCAGTTCGCTCAACCATATCACTTTCTTTTTTATTAAATTATTTTTTCATTCAACCTATTTTTCAAACATTACTTATTTTTCACTTTAATTTGGTAGATAGTTATATTAATATTTTATTACAATGATGCAATCGTTGTATACATATCAGCCTGATAATTTTTCGTTTTTAAGCTTCTTGACTTCTGAGTTCTGCTGCTTTTCAACTTTTGAAAACATAACGATAGGACAATAACTGTGTAAGAACCATAAATATACACCAAATTACGATGTTTGCGTTGAATTAATTGTGACTTCCATACCATAATTTTTATTAAATACATTTTAGTTTATAATATATTATTAATTATAAATAAGCCAAATTCATCACACCTTTTCCACCATATATACTCTGAGGTACCACGAAGTTTTAAAGTTTTAATATAAATAAGTAAAATACGTAAATTTGTTAGGTAAAACTGAGATAATGTAATATCTTGCCCACAAAGCTGCGCGAGGTACTTGAATGAGTTTCTCAGGTGTGTAAGACACTGTATCATCCTTACGAGCAGTAATCTTCTATATTATTATTTATATGGTAATTACACGCGCCTAGTTGATGTTATTTATGCGGGGATAAAAGAACGAGGTTGCATATCGAGGGGGTGAATGGAAAGATAGCGCGGTGAGTGATTTTATACGATTTTGGGTCAGATAACTCAAATGAACAACTGTTGTGTATTCTATTACTTTTGTACAAGATTTTTCCTAGCCTTTTTATTGGAAAGTTTACTGAAAGAATGCTTTGGCTGTTTCGCGGGAAATCAATGACCTCGAATAGCTCACCACAAGTGATGTCTATGTTCTAAAGATAAAAGCATCAAAAAGAGGCCCAATGACTGCCTATCCTTTCTTGCATAAGTCGCTATTTGATGTATCTTTATAAATAAACTTACTGTTGTGCAGGGTCTTCTAAACTGTGAATTCTATAGCAAACATAAGCTTGTGTTGCCATTATTGTCTTGAGAAACTCGTATTTAGTGACACAATATTCAAATGCAGTACTCTTGTGCCCTCACTCCGGATTTGAATCAGTGACCTTAGGTTATCATATCGAGGTTAATTCTACTTCGCGACCACGATCTATATTTCTATAGTATTCTCTGTCACCATACAGGAAAAGATGTTCATAGAAGTAAAATAATCAGTACTTACTTGAACTTACTATTAATCAATTGAATTAGGGTTTCGATCAATTAAAACTCACGTTATAAAAAGATATACATTTTATATATTGAAAATGATGTGTGAAATATCCGAAACCTTTATTTTCTTTAAAATAAAACGCTTTGAAATTCTAATTAGCGTTTGGATCTGTTGAATCAAAATAAAAAAATATTCAAAGACCAAAATTACAGCGAAACCAAATATTACAGCGATGCTCAACTTTATTATCGGTTCTCGCTAACCAATACAGCGTATCCGAAACTTATTTTGCATGTGAGATAGCGTGTGCTGCACTCTTGAAAGAAAGTTATGAATTATGGGACACATTCGCGGCGTTTACCCCATATATCTACTCTTTTGTCGAAGTAAAGATTAAGTTTTCAGTTATTGGCGCTTTTACCCTGGTTAGGTTTATGATTTCCATGGTTTATGAGGCTACGTTTTCCATTAAAAGTCAAGGAAATTAAAAGAAAGTATAGCTAAAGTGGAAATTCGTTTTTTTATTTGTTTAATATGAAATTTAATGTCATGGAAATATCTCATGATTGCCAAAAACTTCGTCATGAATGACTAACAATATTATAGCAACCTACAAACGCTGTGTATGCAATAAAATAAGTCGAGTAAAATAAAGCGAATATAATAATAATATAATAATCATATTGGTGGACATTTCACGCAGAGTCTAGCTCCAAAGTAAGCTAAACATAGCTTGTATCATGGAACCCAGAGAACTGATATACATACATATATACTTATTTTATAAATACATATGTACATATAATATATATTAACACCTAGACGCAGAACAAACATTAACGTTCGTCAAACAAATGTTTGTCTTGGGTGGGAATCGAACCCACGACCTATAGCGCAGAAGGCAGTGTAAGGAAGAAAGACTTCTCTCTCTCTCTCTCTCTCTCTCACTCTCTCGCGCGGTTCAATTATTCCTCAGTTAAATAGTTTTCAAAATAAACTTAGATAAACCGTCCTATGACCTTTGTCATATCCATTAAATCGATGTTGTGACTTTAAAAACAGAATTTTACTCAAAATATAATTGAAATATTAAATACAAATACAAAAATATTTATTAATACAAAGTACAAATAACTGTTGAAGCTCTGCCTCCTGTTTTAGTTTGCAGAAACTGCGTTACACGAAGCAATCACTTCCTAAATATAGGAACATACATAAAAACACTTAACATATAACAAATAGCATTATGTTACGAAATGAAAAATCTGAGGTAAGCATAAACGCTCTGCGACACCAAACGCCTCCTCAGGGAACTACGAGTATATCCGCTACTTAAGAAAATCATATTCATAGAGACGATAAATTCTCGAACACTGGCACACCTCTTTAACTGTATTATTTTAACGTAAACCGACTATTTGCCTCCCCCTTTTGCGACGCGGTTTCTGCTAGTGTCATCCCTTTCAGTTTTCTGGGGATATCTTAATAAGATTCATGAAAGGACGCCATATTTTATATCCGACTCTGTCCTCTATCTCCTTATATTATCCGGGAAGGTTTTGAAATATGTGTTGGTTGGGAATTTCCGATCTTTCAATTACTGCTACTGAAAGTTTGTTTGGAAGATAGTGTGTCAGTAAATTGGTGTGATATTAATTGTTGAAGCAAAGTTGCTGCAAATATTTACGTGATTAACTTTATGATGTTTAAGGAATCTTTTTTTGGAGGAAGTTCTAATGCTTCTGAGTTTACTCTCTGACTGATAGAGATTTAATAGTGTATATGGTCATTTATATATACATTTATATATCTATTTTGTTATATATAAGCTACTCGTAGTAGTACTACTCGTATCTACTAGAAGTAGTGTTGTGACAGGATTATAGTGCGCTTCAAAGAAGCTCCTTTCTCTGAATAACACAATTCTTCGAATTTTTTATATAAAAATATATAGAACATCATTTAATTTATTTGGTATATAAATAAACTTAGCGTGGAGAAGATTACGTACATATACGTATTTAGGTTCACCGTGGGGGTATTTCTTATTTTTTTAATAAATTGCACCATATCATAACATATATTATATGTATAACATTATTGTGTGTTCCAGCCCTTATAAGGTTTTCCTGGAAGACAATGCTTTAAGCAATAAGTCTTTATATTTTACTTCACATGGTGTTATATCGCTAACCTTGTTTATTGTTCTAATGTGAACAACAAATAGTTTACAATTTTTTCTACTAATATCTATTTCAGCAACTGTAAATAACATATGGGAAGAACAAAAGACCTCGGATTATGCCCTCCACTTTGAATTACTTGGTAATGTAAAGTAATAATTTCAACTGAAATATAATGTAATATGTGTATATATGCAATAATAATACGTTATAACTTGGTTAGTATATAGTCTATAAATCAAAATCACTAAGTAAAAAAAAGATGTATAAACGTTACCAAATATAAAAGTAGACGTTGCAGCTTAAAAGTTTACTCGGGGTGTGGATGAAGACGTCCCGATATTAAATAAAGTTACGGCTATAAATATTCCTTCAGCTAACTCGTAACAGGTAGCTTTAGATCTTCGTTTGGCTTATAAAGTAGGTTTAAAAGGTGTGTTCGTTTTTTTGTCAGGTATTTAATAGAATTTTTATGAAACCTACCTATATTTTAACCACAGCTCGTCTGATATTGAACTATTTCGTCTGCTCATAACATGACCCTAATTATACTATACTATTTTGTTACTAGTTCTCTCGGACCAGTGTGGTGAAAGGATCAAAGCGCGCCTTGACGAGGCTCCTTTTTTGCACAACCAAGTTATTATCAATCACTACCGATCTTTCAAAAGTAGAGAGCGTGGTGTCTTGTGGTACTGACCCCGAGTTTCAATCCAGAGGTGGCCGTTTCGAATCCCGACGTGCACATATGAGTTTTTCGCTTGAAAGTGCAACATCACAAATTAGTGAAGGAAAACATCGTGAGGAAACCGACATGTCCTGGAACAAAAAATGCGAAGGCATGTGTCAAGTGCAAGAAAGGACCCTCTTTGAGACGCTCTAAAGATCCTTTCACCACACTGGTTCGACAGAACTTGTGACTCGAATAGATAGACTTGAAAAGTAAAGTTTGCTGTCTATGGTGGGAATTTTTGGGGATTGATTTTGAATACTATCGTTTTCTAATTGGGTCAGTGCCTTCAACGGTTATTCTATGGACCAAATCATCGACTTCTTTATAAGGAAAGACGTATCAGCTGTTATTTGTAACGTATTTACACATATTAGTTGAGGCACTCGTTGTTATGTCATTATTGATTTGTCGTAGCTAATATAATAAGAGTTTTTCGTCGCAAAAATTGAAACTATGCCCCGTCAACTTTCATAGGCATGTCGCGGCTTATTTCGCGGTAATGTAATTCCTCTGCTCGTAAATCTTAACTTTAAGTGAAGGGGGGGATTAAAGATCAGTAATCTTACGGATGAGTTATGGCCGCCGCGGCCCGATCCTCTTTATTGTGACTTTAAGAAACTAAGAGGAGATTTTGTAAAACGTTCGAAATTAATTTAGATAATGATTAATGGTATCTACGGTAAGCAGGAAACCGGGTTTTGCATAATTTGGCTCTGCGGTTCGATATTTGCGGTTAGTAACCTGCTGTAAATTTGTTAGTAGTGTTTTGTAATTAATTCGAACTTAATTATAGGATAGATGGGAAGTTTGGAGTTCACTAAATTCTTCAAATACTGATTTAAAGTACTTTTTTCATGTGTCAGTGGTGGAACTAGGTGACGGCCCACCTGATGTTAAGTGGTAACCGCCGCGCATAGACAATAGCAAAGACTTAAGTCCTCTCCACCAAAGTACGAGATGACTCAAGTCGCACTGCATTGCGTGCATCACCCCAAAACGGGGATGTTACGTCTCATGCGCCTGCAATTTCATCTTTGATTATTCACGACGTTAATTCCACTATCTTCTGTAAATTTTATAAGAGTTAACTTTTTGATTTTTTGATTTGACGCATGCGTTGCATATTATTTTTACAAAATAATGTCGATGTTTCACATCTACCAGGCGTCCCGTGACGGCTCACATTTTTTTTTGTAGTATCAGGGTATTAACTATATGGCTGCAATGTCTCAAATCATATGAATGAGAAACAAAAAACATTTTGATGTAATCACAATAACTATTTACTAGACATAGAAGCATGTTCTCCCAGCAGTTTAATCAAATCAACCCGCACGAAACCGCGGTACCAAGAAATTAGTCATACCGTCTTTATCGCCAATCGCCGTAAACAACAGGCTTATTCATAAATCTAGACGGGCATTATTCGCAAGGTGAAACAACAAACATTATAGACATAAATCTGGGACGTATCTCGGTTGAGAGTTATTCGGGGACACATAATATTTTGTTCACAGTGAAAGCTTGTTGGGAGACTTGCTAGGTTATTTTTTACGCGAGAGATCTTTAATCAATATGTTATTGTCTTTATGACGTCGCTGACGGTTAAAATCTTATGTGGAAATCTATAAATGTTATGCCTGGAACTAAATTTAAAATAAATGCAAATGATTACTTGACATATTCTAGTCTTCGAAGAAGAAAGTAATGTTTTCGTTTTTGTTGTAACCAATTTTTTAAGTTCAAAACGTATCAACATGATTTGCTTTATCTTGTATAACATCCACTATAATTTGTCCAATAAATGAAATCTGAAATCTGAATTTTTGGTTCAAGAACACGTCGGGTTCCTCATGTTTTACTTAAAACATGGCATATACCAAGCAATTAACGTAAATGTAACGTTAATTTCTTGAATAATAATTTATTATATTCTACCATTTTTGGGGATATTTATATTTATTATTTCACATATTACAAAGCATTATCATGAACTGTCTCGCACAAGGAAAAGCTTTTGTATCGCTCGCCTATTTCAACGACCGTGTGTCAGACTGTTATCTGGCGGAGTCGCGCCATAAGACAATAGTAACGCAATAATAAAAATGTTGAATAGCCCCCGTAATGATATTGTTACGGTAATGCATTGTTACCGTGATAACGGATAAACTGTAGGAATACAGAACTTGAGTTATGACACTGTTTTATCTGAATGGTTTGAGATTTGTAAAGATTATTGAGAGGGATTTTAGAAATCTTTTTTGTTTCCTTTTGTCTCGAATATTTGTTATTTCTCAGCTAGTTATTAATTTACAATTTATTGTTCTCGTAGATCTGTTGTAAACAATATCTTGACTATAGATAATATCTATAAAAAAAATAAGTATTGAAAAATACATTGACACGAAATCGTATATAGGGCAAACATTTAGTAAACACGTTATAATGTTCTGCGTTACAAAAACTCAAATAAATCTGCAGAAAGTTTATCCACCTGCACATAACATCATACTTTTCAATTTGTACCAATATCCGTAAAAAAAAACAATATTACACAAAACAACAAACTTCCACCGTATCGGCTTATTTACGGCAACATCAAGATACTCTTTCAAATTTCCCCGAACGAACGCGCATATTTTCACCGTTTATTATCCGCGTGTCGACCTCCTTACTTATCTTCGTATTGTTAAAAACATGATGACTTAGTAACTGAAAGTCCCATTAAGTAGGCGTCTCTATTCATGTGGTAACATGGGCGCGGAAGGGAGGCAGGGGGACGAATAAATACAAATAAAGAAGTGAGTTGTTTAAAAATGGAACAAGCGGGCTCTGGGAGAGATAAGGCTGCGTTTCCGTCCCCCGACGGTAGGTGTCACTGTAGAATTATTTCAGAGATTCGACAAGAAAACCCGATGTCGTGACGTCGCGCCGCGCCGTCGCATTCAACACTCTATCTTTAAAAATGGTTCGTGTTGGGTGTCGTGCGATAGATGTAGGTATCGATTATTTTTAGACATCGACATCGAGCGATTAATCAATTTTTTTTTTCTCCCCAGGTAGGAGAGTTTATCACAGTTCACAATTATTTCTGCCACTAATCAGATATTGTACACTATTGTTTCCAGTATTTAACGTTTGGGATTGCAGTTAAATATACTTGCTTTTTCTGTAAGAACACGTGTCAAAGTTGACCTATGCAATACAATACTAAAAAAAGATAAGTAACTAAACACAAAAATAATTTTATAATGACACAATGCACGAGTACAATCTCCATAGATGACGATAATGACTTCTAATTGGGTCAGCCATCCATTCATTTGTTTTTATAATAGTGCAACTAGAACTGGTACTTGAACTAGTACGCTTCGATTTGATTTGTTTCGTTTGTAATCGACGTCCTTATATCTGTTAAATATGCAAAAATATATAAATATAAATAAATATAATAAAAATGCAATAAATTTTTGGCCATAATTTAAAATTTTGGACTGCTTTTGATAATAATAATTTAACAATATCGACGAAAATACGTCTACGTTTCAGCCTGAGATAAAACAATAGTGCGGACGAAGTCGCGGTTAAAATCTAGTATTGATATATAGATTTTTTTTGTCCGATTCACTTTTTTGATAGTTCAGAAAAAGTATCTATGTTATATACGAGAATTTCAAAAATATCGATAAAAAAATTATACACACGTCCCCTAACTACTGACAGATCTGTAAAGAGCCATCGTGTCAGATGCCCGCCGCTGTTTCTTAATTTCCTCTTCGAGATAAGATTGGCTTTTAGCTTTTTATTCAATTTTCTATGTTAGATGGCGTTTTACAAGCTCTGTGAGTGATCTCTTGTTCGTTCACGTCGAGAGTTAATAACTTTATGAACTGATTACAAAAAGTTATGGATAGCTTGTTTACTACGGTGTTGAGATTCGAGTCATATTTAAATCGAGATATGTGTTCAAATCCGACTCCACTCTGAAGAAGAAATTATCGAGTCTGTTACATGCAAGCAGATGGCTCACATTATGTGATTTTCTTTGCCTGTTACCGCAGCTTTGAGACTTGCTTTCATTACTTAAGCAAGATTAAAGTTGCATCGCATTACGATCGGCTGAGACATGAAAACTGAGGTGCGCCTTATTTCTTCATGTACACAGTAATCCGGAATATTGTGTTACTTATTACATAACAGAAATATGTATAGTTATTGTACTTCCCCGAATGCACTCAGATCATTCTAGATACAAACTTAGTCTTAACGTGCCAGGTTCTAATATGATAGTTCCACCAAAATTCTACCAATCTTGAAATTCAAAAGTACCAGGCCGAGGTTTTTATGTATTTTAGTTTTGGAGCCAGCAGATGGCCCACCAGATGCGTTAATTTCAGCAACCACACCTTTCAAACTGGAACACAAGCGACGGTGGTAGTAGTTCCACGGACGAACTTGGCATAAGTGCTGCTACCAAAACTACCAACGTACAGAGCAGCTAGAAACCATGAAAAATTCTCATTTTCCGTGTTTCCCGTCAATATAAAGATGTGCATCGCCATTAGCGTCTGCAGTCTTATCTGTCGCATAAACCGCGCGTTAGCGAACGCTGCACATTTCCGCCGCAATCTAAGATATTTTATTCATTCTGTTTCCGTGGTACTTTGTTGAATTACCGAATACGGGGACGTAATGGTAGATCAGTGCGGGTTTCTGTGTACTCAGCCAACGTTCTGTATATTTTTTATGGTGGTCTTTTCACACAGCGCCATGTTACACCAAACTAAACGTAGCTTGTAGATGGAAAATAGATAGTTTATATTATATCTATACATATTTTTTGTAAATACGTTTAACTACATATTAATAACCTTAAAAATTCATAACACATGACAAAAAAGGCCATATTGTCACATAAATGTTTATCCGGGGTGAGAATTGAACCCACGACCTACAGCACAGAAGAGTTACTACATTGATTCAAATTTACTCGTAATTCATGACCATTATGAATGACGAATGAATAAAAACACTTAATAAAATCATTTGTGAGCGTTCATTGATAAACGAAATGTGTCAGTCTATTGTTAGAAAAGATTTTCGTTATATATCTGCAGTGTCTTACGCTACAGAGAAATGATTTCGAGTGTGGGGTGGATACCGGCCCGTCAAAAATTGGGGTGGCTGTGGTTTTCATTAGAGATCCACAGTGGTGAATATAAAACGGGAGTTTTAGATAAAAGAAACTGAACAAAATGAAATCAAATACACTATAAATAATGCACATGAACGGGTTGAGCTGAAGATAGTAGAGATAGAGTAAGAAAGAGAAGTGCTTTAATTTTTTCAATGTTTTAAGCTAATTTTAACCTTCTGGTTATTTTCGATTTAACCAAGTATTACGAAGTTACGATGCGCATAATGCTAATCTATAATTTTTCATAGTTTCCATAGTTTTCTGCTTAGAACGTAATAAATAAAAGTACTTTTATACAATAAACGTTTACTGTTTACTTTTACTTTCATTAAATAAAAGTAGATCTTTTCTCTCAGGTTATCTGCGTATCAATTGTTAATAATAACGTTATATATCTATGCTCAGAAGTTTATCATTAGCTCTCCAAAATACAGTGGCATTTGTTTGAATGACAGAAGAAGTGTATACAGAACCACATTTCTCTTGGACACCCTCAGAGTTCCATCTTTTTAGAGCTAATTTCCTGATTCGCCGTCAACCGTCACGTTTATCGCCGTAACCGTGGCGTTTCTTAAACGGTTGATTAGACTTCGCTCAGCTGTCCCTCGGGATAATTAAACGTTTGATGAGCGCTCGTTAAAAATTAACTTGCTTTGTATAACCGGCCCTTGTGAATAAACAGTGACTTAATTCATTTGATGTTTCATTGTTTAGTTTATTATGTTGCAAAATTTTTATAATGTACTTTCGTCAAAATTGTTTTCCGGTAAAAAATTAATTTTTCTTTTCTATTTTCTATTTGAGGGATTCACTTGCTCGATGGCATTATAGATATTTTGTAAGTCATTTAGTACATATTTTAAATTACCGATATTTAATTTTGAAGTGTTCAGCTGTCTTAGCTAAGTTAATTAAGATAGTGGAGAAAGAATATTCACGTTACAGTTTTTATAAAAGGCATCCTTTGTGCCATTGAAAAACTGACAAAAAGAACCGCCTTACATTGAGCTGAGTCGGCCCATAACAACCGCAACAGGAATCGATTGCTTCTATGTTAAACACAAAATCGAAAAATTGACTTTGAAAAAATCGGCATTGTTGGTATATTTTAACGGTAGGTTGCTCTTAGGTGCCATGCGTTGGGCTGTAAGGGAGCAAACTTCAACCTTAGCCACCAATGTCACCAATGTCAATGTCAGTCCACCAAATGAACTTGGCGTTAAATGGTGGTTCTGACTGGTGCGATGCGCCCTGTTAATTTCAACGGTTTGAAAACGCAGACGTGTCTATTTTGCACCAAGCCATTTCATTTCCAATATACTTAATGCAGACAGCCAAAGAATTGAAATACTTCCTTGTATTTCCTAAAAACTATGAACTGGAAATCTTTAAGAGGAGAGTGAATAGGTTACATCGTCACTTAACATCAGGTGAGAATACAGCCAAATGATAGTTTATTTCAAATAAATTATAAAGAGTCATAAGTGTTATTTTCTTTCCCTGCCTCATCAATAATAGTAATTACTTATATTTATCTATTGCAACGTGTATCTATAAACAAATCATAACAAAATGTCAGACAGTATAAACAGCAAAAACCCACACGATGAATGCAGACGGTAGCAGCTAAGCAAAAGACGAGGATGGGTGAGCGTGGGATCTTTTCACCTGAGCCCGCGGCTGCTACATTTGAATATATATTTTAGGAGATGTTACAACAGTTTTAATTTAATTTCTTTTAATTATTCGACCAGATTAAATTTCTATTGATTTGAAAATTTACTATTACACTACCTACAGTCTTCAGCTGTGTTAAAATTTGGTATGTTTAGCATACTGATACGGATATACTATAAACGTTTATGCACGTGCGTACTTAATATATAAAATGTAACTTGAGAAATTAATCAACATTTTACACAACTCAAAATGTATGGTCGCTTATATTAACATCATCTAAAATGTGGTCAGAGCTCGAGTTTCCGAAAGGAAAAATCGTGAGTAATCCATAGCGTGGTTGTGTGTCAAACGCCCGGCTGGCTAGCTACAACTATTAGGTTGAAAATCTGATACAAAGAAAGAAAGAAAATCATAAATCTCAATCAAAATCACAAAGCAACTCGTGATGCGTTCCAGTAGCCTCGGTTGAGAGCCAGTCAGGTGAATATTAAAATTTATTTCAGTTTCACTTCGTTCTGGAAAAAATCTTGTTTGAACTGAATATTTTGTTTTCACTCGTGTATTATCATCTTTCTATACGTAACTAAAACAAAGCGAGTTGCATACAAGTGAGATTTAGCGAGATGTCAGGGTGTGCGATGTTACTCATGCGTTAATTTTGTGAGACGAGACAAATTAATTTGAGCACAGATTTAGGAATAAAATTTACTATTTCAGCTATTAAATGTATTTCGTCGTAAGCGTTTCTAAGAATGCTTTAGAGTATAACTAAACACTATGTTTTATCTTCGATATATTTCATTGTCGTAAGCTGTACAGATATAATATAGGTATACAATATATACAAGATATTTTCAGCTCATGCCCAACTTGATGTTGAACATGAGCTGAAAATATCTTGTAATTATAATCACACATCGAGTTTAATGACAAATATTTATCCAGTACAGTCAGCATCACTAAGATTACCTAATCTTCTTAATTCAGTGTATTTTAATGGCAATACCAGTATAAGAGTACAACACACCAAGATGAAAATAAGGGCAAAGCCAGCCGTGCCTGACTGTCAAATACGTAGATTGTAAACTCGTAGCTCAGTTGTAGCACGTAGGCAATGACATATTTCCTTTTTTAATTTCTCTAATTTTCTCTCATTCTCACTCATTTTTTCGTATCGTACCCCTTAAGGTCTATGTATATACTACTGATAATATGTACGGTACATTATATATATATGCAAGAAATTATCAGCATGATCAACCGTGTGAGGCTTCGTTTGATCGGTTTCCTCTTACATTATGTATTTATTTAATGATTTAAATGATTAATAAAACTGAAAATTTTATGAAATCACTTTTTTATCATATCAAAAGAGAATTAATCAGAATATCATCAAATCTTAATGCACTACAGCATAATAAACTGAAGGCATAAATTCTTCCTATGATGTTAGGTAGCAATGATGTTATTACGAGCAAACGATACAGATACCATAGACAACATTGTTCCGTGATTGTAACAAAGTAAAAAAATTCAGACATCCAAATAAGTTAATTAAAACGAAACAAACAATTACGCTCCCCAAAATTGATGAAGCCGTGAGTGAACTCAAAAGCGACTGTCAACTCGATTACACCTCAATCTGACTCAAAAAATTGAGATGAATCGTCGCAGTGAATAAAAAATAAGCTGCGGATCACAAAAAAGCGGGAGGGAGTAAAAAAATAATATTATCCCGTGGAAATGAATTAAGCAAGTCGCTGATACGCAGCTCAGGATACGAGGTGGAGCAAAGTTTGTTAAGTGTGGAGGTGGCTTTTTACCGTAGGAGGAATAACAACCGGCGAAGCACTGCAAGAATATGTTCTTGCAGTGCTTCGCCGGTTGTTATTCTAGACACTAGACGACTAGACAAAAACTTCATTTTGTTGTTATTTTTAATGTTAAATTGGAACTAAATTATAGATAGTTAATGTTTATGTGTTAATTGTCCTTAAAAGCAACAAATATGAACTTAACTTTTTTTTATTTAATACTTTTTAAAATATGAAATTCAAAGTATGATCTTAGTGAGAAAATTTGCTCCCCAAAGTTCCAATGTCAACAATTTAATTGGTTGTATCTTACTTCGTTTAACTTGAGTGCTGTGACCACGATTGTTTCTATGTTTTACTGCTATCAAGTCAACCATTGCTAGTTTCGCCACTCAAAAAAGAAAAGTCGCCACCATACTTTCATAGCCTGACTCTCCCGATCTTTCCCGGGGTAAGTAGGGAATAAAATTAACCGAGGATGATCGCTAATGAAAATAAATTGGCGGCAGGAGATTTGAGATTACACCGACCACGACTGAGTGAAAAAAAAACGGAAAGTACAGGGCGACACTTTGTAAACAATATTGCTTTTACTGAGTCCTTTTAATTATAGTGTTTGTTGTCACTTGGTACATGTATAGCGTATATTTTTAAGTGTTC
Organism: Chesias legatella; assembly: GCA_947359385.1. NCBI lineage: Eukaryota > Metazoa > Arthropoda > Insecta > Lepidoptera > Geometridae > Chesias > Chesias legatella. Next base: position 4,017,110 of record OX375765.1, on the reverse strand, counting down.
AGGTTTGAGAGTGTGGTGTTTCGGATTTGAGAGTGCACTTTACTTTATTATAAATAGCTACAATATAATTTTATGTTGGTATCTTAAAATCCCTGGCATTGTCTATTGAAAGGTTTCGGGACAAAATTGACTTTTCGTTTATTTTTGTAGCAATTGTATAGTTCCTTTAAATTTACATTTAAGGCGGTATTCTCTGCTTTTAAAAAATTATCTGCGAACGAATCGTCTCGGTCATGAAAATACATATTGAAAATACAATATTAATATCATATTATACAAGATATTTTAATGTCAGTAAGGAAACAGTTTTTCTTGTGTTATTCGGTGTTCAGTCCAGAAATAAATAATTAATTTTGAACAACAGCAAAAATAGGTAGACGTATTATTATTAAAAGACAGTCTAATTAAACACGACCGAATATTTTTGAACATCCGACTGATATTTATGAGACTTAATCTCAAGAAAAGACGCGCTGTTATTACGAAGAGAGATTGCGAGGTATGTACCCTGCAATCCAAGGGAGGTTCATCTTCTAAGTCGATGTAAGGATCAGCTTTGAGTTATGGCTCATAAGTAGGGGGTGGTTATTAAAGAAAGGACAGATAGCTACAGTTACTTTGAACTTTATCTCAAAGGCGAGTTAAATAATAATAATAAATAAGCAACGGCGGCTCCGTGGCTGAGTCGGTGGTGAGCGAGGGGCCCGGATTCGATTCTCAACCCGATTCTGAGCATAAATGTTTCCCTCTACGGCTTTGAGAAAGTGGTAGGTATTTAGCATAATTATTATTCAAACAAATACCTATGGATGTAAGTCTGGATTCGATCCCGTGACCTCCGGATTTATACTCGGTGTTTATAAGGTATTCATAATTTCGCTTTTTTCCAAATTTTATGTTGGTATAATTTAATTTGGAATGCCGTGGTACTGCAACTCCTATCATAATTTTAGCAACTGTGATTTTTGAGCATATCCACACTTGGCCCATGCAGTAATCAAACCATTGTATATGATTTGGTTACTTGAGCCAAATTTGTCAAAAATGATATACAACCCAGTTAAAAAAAGTATCCTATTTTTTACAGAACTACAAACATGTGACTGCAACTCGTACCTAAAACAACATAATCAAAATAGGTGCAGATAGGGCAAAAACTGTCATGTCAATTAATTAAATCTACCGTAAGCTTAGCTGCTCCTTGTATATGTATATATCATACGAGTAACTACAACCTGGTAGGGTGTGCTTACGCGAGGTATGAGTCCATTTTCTTAAATACTGAAGCGAAACACAGAATTTACTTCGTATTTTTGAGAGTAATGTCTGAACAGTTAATTTTTAAAATTGATTACACATTTTTATCGTTCTTTTTTTTTCATCAGATAGTAGATTAGTCTCCACGGGAAAGAACCAACAAATAAGGAGTTATTACATAGTTTTTAGTTTCGTTTTTACATTAATTTGATCGTAAATATATTTTATTTACTTATAAATAGAACAAGTTATCTGCATCATCTCAAATAAAAAGATTATGAGTAGTGCATTTATTTTGACTTGTTTTTTCCCGCCTGCCAGTGTTATTTTTGTACTATATATATACCGACAGACTATATATATAACAGACAAATATGTCTGTTCTTTTCTTTACATTCTGTAGCGCAAACGACTCGATCGGATGTTGATGATAAGATTGGCAGCTTACTTCTCTTTAACTGCAAAATTAGGATAGATTTTCATAATGAAATTTAAATGGTCAGGTCTTTAAATTAATATAAAACAAGCACAAATTTTAGAAGCAAAAGTAAGAGGTATCTTATCAACGCGTCTGGTAGGCTCAAATCACGATATTAATAGTCCGATATACTTAAATGTTAGTCATTTTTTGATATTTCAAATCCCAGGATTTCCTTTAAAACATGTACAAGACAACCATAATATTACGCTGTATTAAGTTGCTGGAGTAAATCTTTCTCGCTAGGCAATGGGGCTTAAGAGTTTTATTGTCGTACAAGGGGTGATCGTGTCTGCTGCTCGTAGCTTAGTAAATAATAAACTTAGTTGAAACCAGCGCCAGATTATACTGAAGGATGACAAAAGATTTTATTTTTAACACAAATTATGTGGTGTTATTTTTTTGGGGCCATTTTAACAATTTCTTATATACTTCATGATTCAAAAGTGCTATGTAAATTATGAGAATTTAGATATACAGAACACTAAATAAACTAGAATTTTTAGATGCCGACATTCAACTTAAAAATGTCATTCGATGCGCAGAACTCATTCAAAACTCGAAACGGCTGGATCAAATCTGATATTTTTATCATATATTCGTAGAAGTCCGAGGCAGGTTTTACGAAATTTGTATCCCGGAAAAGTGCAGTGTTACTGTAGGATGACTTACCATGCGGGGCGCAGCTAGTTACCTATACCTATATAAAATAAAAATATCCATTCATCATTAGGTACAAAAAGAAAAACACAAAATATTATATTATTATTTTATTATTGCTGGTCGATTATTGTAATAAAAATTAAGGACGAGACAACATTATCAATATCAATTGATCATCTATGTATGAATCCGAAATTGATTTGAAATTTTTCATTTTACTTCCAGATGGATATTTGTATCGCCATTACGGTTAGTTTCATCAATCACTATGAGCACCTTACAAAGTTTCAATTGCAATGCACATATCAACGTAAAGCGAAGTGGGTATACCTACCGTAGTAGGTTCGATTTATCTTATTTTTAACCCCGACTAAAGACTAAATTTATTCGAAAATCCTGTTCCTATAAGGTTAAGGAACTTCTCCCATATTTTTCATTAGCTTCTACTTCTTCTACTAGATTCAGTACCTAGTTTTTTGTTTTGTTGTGTGGTTTTGGTTTGAAGGTGTAAAAAAATATTATACTGTTTGCTTGATATGAAATAATAAGATAAACAGAAAATATAATAATATATATTTGCTAATTTACTGTTACTACGTGTGAAATAAAGGGCATATTTTGCGGTAAATCAAATATTTTTTATGATATGTGACAAGTTTTAAATTCAGTCGACGATACTTCTTTAATCTATCACTGAATTTACTTTTATGAATACCTTGATACCTAGTGTCCTTATTCGAAGTGTTAATTTTCTAGTTACATATTTAATACATATCTATATCTTAGGCACCCTGCTTCATCTACGTAGTTTGCAATAAATTGCTTTATTACCTCACGTCATAATCCTGGTTAACTAACATTAATGCGCGGCTTTGTTTGCGTGCGGCAGTTTGTTTAGATTAGAATGTATCTAAGAGATTCATAATTAGTTACTCATAATAAACATAACCTAAAAAATATGCTTTAAGAATTATAAATATGTATCCATGCAAGTGTATTTTCAGGGTAGGTAAGTGTAGCAACCTCAATGATTGATTTCTATTTGGAAAATATCGTTTTCTACACCAACCGTTTCGGGTGTTGGCCAAATGATATACAAACTAACACTCCACTTCGCCGTAGCTGTCATTCCCGCATGTCCAACCATTTGACAAAAAATTTATATATAGTTCCTACAGGATAAAAAAGCTTTGATAAGGATTAATAAAAAAAAAGATTTTGCAGCAATAGAATTTATACCAAGTTCGCCAGGGAAGTACTGCTACCATACCCATTTCTGCCACTAAGAAGTCAGGCATTATTGTGTTCCGGTAGTTACGGGCGTACGCGATGTGATTTGTCTCGGCTTACTTAAGTAGGGGTCTTATAAGTCCTATAAGTATTTAGAGGAATTTGTTTATTCTGATCTCTTTTAGCTAATAATTCTATTAGGTCTAAATCACATGTAAAATACTTATAATATCACGACAGGTTAGAGTGTAATACTGAATGTAAAAAATGACATAATATGTCAATATCTCACGGCAGCCAAGAGGTGAAAACTAGATTAAGGGAAAAATCGTTTTATTAAGTGTTTTCAATGAACTTGAAATCTTTTAAATAATTACCATTGAGTAAAGTATTATAATAAAATATAGGTACAGTGATATAAGATAAACTATAGTGGCACGATCAAAGAATCGTTCCTTGGAAGTTGAAATCTCTCTAATTGGTATAATCCGTCTCAACTCGCGTTCAATCGTTTCTATCACTGCTTTCCCACTGAAGATGTTTATTATGAGGTTAAGTAGGAATCAAGTTCGTTAAAAATATCTAAGTACCTAGGTATGCTTCAAAATAAGATGAATGTAAAGATAATCTCCAACCAAAATAAGGCAAGGAAATTGTAAGTCTGGATAAATTGTCCTACTGATGGGAAAATATAATCTAGTGCGTTTTTAATTTAAACGATCTAGTGATACTTTGATCAGTGGGGTAGCTACTTTCTTTACAGTCACTTTCTATTAGTTTCTATGTCAAATCCTTTCACAAATTGAAATTAATTTAAATAATCGAGCCCCTGGCCTAAAATCATTCTTTAGTTCATCAGCTTAGTTGTTTTTCGTGTATACTTTATTTGGTATAGTAATAGTACTAGTCAGATAGGCAGGAATATGAAAAAGTTATTGCTTACTCTGAAATTAGTAATAGCATTTCCGATACGTATTGTATTATTTCAAGAGCCTGTTCAATTTTAATAGCAATGTTGTTCAGAGTAAGCTATTTAAATTTTTATTTCTTGTAAATGTTAAAGGACAATAGCGTATAGAAGCGAACGAACAAAGCGACAATAGTGTCCTCTGCACCCTTAACAACAGCGATGTAACATATGACCAGTTGGTAGCAATGCTGCCTTCTGCGCTGTTAATCGTGGGTTCGATTCCCACCCAGGACAAACATTTCTGTGGCGAATATAATATATAGTTATTTATTCCGTGTTTGGGTGTTAATATGGGTGTGTAGGTTACAAAAAACCGCTAATCTTCAATCAGTTGTCTGGTTCCCGTAGTACCTACCTACAAGCTATGCTTAGTTTAGGGCTAGATACACTAATGCACTAAAGTGGAGAGAGACTGTGTGAAATGTCCATCGACGTTTATTTTATTGTATTCATAAGTTCTCCTTTAGATGAAATGATGCCACGAACTACAGTCACGAAAATGGGGGCATTGGGCGTCATCGCATTGCGCCCATCACTGGTACCTACATGTAATATCTCACGTGCCTGTAATTTCACACGTTTTCACACACCAGACCTATCAGTTATGGTCCGGTCCCATTGCTTCGCATACTGTGCGTGGGTATCCTACTCTGTCCTTGAAGGTGGGAGTTGGTGACTGCGCCACAGTTTTTATAACTTTTGCAATTACCTTCGTGTTACTATATTTTAACGTGTATTTTCTTTGTTTTTTCTAAATAAAGTTTTATTATTTATTTTAGTATCTATTTATTATTCAGCACCAACATAGCTGTAAGATAGGTAGCTTTACGGAAGCGTACCGAAGGGTAACGTTTTCGCTTTGGCCTTCAGTAATAAGCAAGGCATCCGCTGTATCTCATAGTAATGTCTTAATATCTATCAGGTAAGATTGTTAAAGGGAAGCTGTGTTGCCGAAACGCAACAAGATCGAAGACACGACAAAGACGTCTGCAGATCTCTCCGATTACAAGACTCGTAAGTTTAGTTTGACAAGTGATTTGGGTCCGCAGCCGCTCGTTTCCGCCGTCTACTCCACCGGATAATATTGACACATGCATTGTAATCAGTACAAGTTTCTAAATGGGAAGTGTTGATAATGTTTCATTGTATTTAAATACATTTTAAAATTTATATCGATATTTATGTACCTAGTCAGATGTTATTATGTTGTAAATAACTTTGTGCGAACTGATAACCTTTACTTAATTTTACTACATTTTTACTATATTAAACTTATTTTTTGTTGTTTTGTTATGAATTTGCATGTTCAAGTAGGTCTGGTGAATAAATAATAAAAAAACATGTGTCTTTTCATATTATATTCAATTAAATTTCGTTTATATTGAATCGAATAAACATTTAGCCAATAATTCATTACTTAAGCACTAAAATGCCGTTCGTGTGAGCCTAAGTGACGTAGTTTCATTATAAACCTTAGTTTAACATTATTAAAATATTTACAATATTTGGAAAAATCATCACAGCTTCACAAAACAAGCTTTAACATTGGAACAATAAAAAACAGTTTTATACTAGTGTTGAGTTTAAAACTATAAAACAATATCGATAAATGGAAATGTGATATACAGCCTCAATCGATAAATGCTTAAATACTGATATATGAAATAGTCTACTATATACTTGTTACATTTGAAGTAGTTACCCCGATAGTAACGTCAAGCAAGACTCATTTTGAAAAGTTTTTTTTTTGTGTTATTATAAGTAAGTTTGTTGCATATTTGAATCGATAACAAGATTATCAAAATTAGGTAGTCAATTGCAGATAAACATTTATCAAGGAAAATACATTATGATTTCAATTATGCATTTAATATTTTTGGGTTTAGAAATTTATCATATAGTAATTGCCAGTTTGTTGTAGATGAACTATATCCAATTTACTACCTGCGATTTGTATTGTGGAAATAAGTTTTGAATACACATACAAAAACTCAATAAATTAAAACTTTAATGTGTTCTAATTCAAATGTAATTCAGGCTTCACTTGTCAGTGTAACTTAAATAAAGATAAAATTGTAAAATGCACAAAATACTTCAGAATTGGAGATGACTTAAAACAACGTTTACTTTATTACACCTAAAATGACTAATATCGCTACTTATTACATTTTTCACAATATTTCTCATAACACATTTCCCGAATCGAGTACACTGATATGTTAAAATATATAGAACCTTGCCAATCTTTGACTAAGGGTGGCAACAGAACAATAAAAAGGAATGTGCGTTTACTAATTAGCTAAATCGATGTAGCTCAAAATGTATGCTAAAATGCAATTATAAAATTGCCTACTATATTACAATTTATTATGCATTAGAATAACATTGAATACTATTCTAACATAGACTTATCATAATCGCTACATATAAATGGAATTTTACCGAGAATATTCATCCTAATAACATTTTTTTTACAAAGCTACTGTAAAATTCAATAAATAACCGAGAAGATTGCGTTAATAATATATTTAGTTATATAATATTTGAGATTCATACACAAACAATTGTGACGTGTCCTTTGATAGCATTTTATTTGTACATCTATGTACACACGATGTGATCGCTGCTCTATTTGGTACGTAGATCCTACCTTACGATTATAATGTCGCAGAACTTACTCGAAGAAAAACTACAAATTAACCTACATTGTTAATAATGTCGTTTAAATAATACGAGCTGTAAATGATGCAATCAGACGCTGCTTTAATACTAACATGGCACTGCACACCATAATGATTCGACTTCAGTCTTTCGTGTCCAGCTTGGGCGCCACAAACACAAAACCAAGTTCAGCTAGACCAATTTCCTCTCAGCCATGGCATGCGGATGCCCTGGATGCGCGTAGTGACCGGGAGAAGCGGGCTCGTACAGAGACATCTTCAATCTCTTACACTTCGCCCGTCTGTTCTTGAACCAAAACTGCACGTTTTTTGACTCCAGACGTGGAAATTTCTGCCTGTACGGCATTCGATTCAGTTCCTCTGTATACTTGAGGATCAGGTTGTGCGAAGGGTGCGTGTTCATTGAGAACCACTGTTCTAGCACAGGAACTTCGGATACTGGATCAATAAAAGTACGGTTGCGTTTGCGACGCTCGTCAGACACCCCACTGAGAGCTAGATTTAATCCGCTACCGCCTTCGCCGGGTAGAGGGCTGACTCCTGGAAATCCGCTCATGTACTGACTCATATACATGATGCCGTGTCCAAACATTGGATGATTGGGCACCATAGGGAACGGCAGCCGGTCTAGGTGGGGTGACGTTTGTCTGTAGTGATGCTCCTGGATGACGTCATCGTCAGATGCGTCATGTTCATCAACTACACCGTTCTCGTCTTCATTGTTGTTGTTGTTACTGCTGTTGTTGTTGTGAGAACTGTCACTGTTCTTAGCTGGCGAGCGCTGTGGCGAGTGGGCCGGATCATGCTTGCTCAGGTCTCGTGGCTCCAGCTTGATATCGTGGACCTGAGACAAAGAAAATTAAATTTTACAAATCTGGTGCATTAAAATCATAAGAATTTATTGTGAGTATTATATATTTCACATGGTACCTTTATGATATCTGGTGCTTTAGGAGATTCTTGTGGTTTATCTTCGGAGTTGTTGTTGTTCTTCTTAGTAGTAATCAGTGAGAGTGGAGCATCTGGACTGTCAGGTCTATCATCAGGGTTCAAATCAACTCCATCATCATCCATATCTGAGCCACCGTTTGATAAGTTGTCTTCGGACATCACTGACATAGGATATCTGCCTGGACTCTCAGACAGCTCCAGAGGGCTCTTCATTGAGTTGTGGTCATGATGATTGTAGTTGTCGCTACCACCTAACATAGAGCCGTTAGTCGGGCTATGGCTTCTACTGTTGAATCCATTAAGATGGCAACCGAGACCTCCAATATTTCGTAACTCCGCACGTTTCTGAGCGGCACGAGCGTTCTTGAACCAGTAGACAACATTATTGACATCAAGAGGTTTTCTTCCCCGTCGTGATTCGAGATTATTTAGTTCCCGAACGTATTGCTGGATTTGCTGCCTGCTCGGATGCTGGTTTTCTGAAAACCAACGTTGTAATTTCGGAAGTTCTAATTCTGGATCGAAGCTCGTCCTCATTCTGGTCTTCTGAGTTGGATACTGTGTTTGAACTGTCTGTAGGGCTGGATGCAAGTGCTCTGGCATAACATTGAGAGTAGGAGATCGGTTTTTTGGTCCGGGAGATGGATATCTTCGAGGACTGAAAGGTGGCGGACGGGGAGACACTTGCGCGCTCCACCACGACTCAAACTTTCGCCGCATTTCTTCAGAGGGCTCATGAAAATTATGCGGACCTGGCGTTCTGTCATGACCTCGACAAATCTGAGCGAGTGTTACCTGTAACAAGGAAATCAACATAAGTCGAAGTCGTCACAAACATTCAAATGTAAATAAAAAGATACCGCAAACAGTTTTAGAAGGTTTTAAAGAGGTCAGTCTAACCAGCAACAGATACAGAGATAAATGTTTGAGTAAACACCGAGCATTGTTTCACAGAACATCGCCATTAGATTATGAAAATATTAGGTTAGTTGTTAATGCATGTGTCATGCGCGAGCGGTCGGGCCGGCTCTGACGGGAGGTGTTTGCTAGTTGGTTAGAGCAACACTCCCTCGCCGACGAAACTTCAATCATGGTCTGTCTAAAACAATGAGCGGGAAGGGCGTCTTGCCAATTAGCATCCACCCACTTTGCTGTAAAGTAGGCGCCGGTAACGATGCCGATACACTAAGTGCTTACACTAAAACGCTTCCGCACCTCCCGAAAAACTAACCCCAGCACTATTTGATTGGCAAATAGACCGTGTGACTTCGAAATATTCCCGTGTTTAATTTCACAATTATTTGTTCATCGCGATAACGCATATTTGGTTATGCATTAATCGCACCGCAAGTAGTCAATCATAAAGATCTTGTCAGATTATAGCGTCTCGGAGTTTACCCAGCTTGACAGTTATGCAAGTGAGATCTCCGTATCGCAAGATTACATAGAACAATGCCAGCGATTACGACGTCACGTCAAGTGACTTGTCAGAGCCGTTTGCTCTCTTGCTAAATCAGTTGTTAAATTAAACTTATTACACATTGAGGTACCCATAAATAATGTCAGTAGAATTAGCGACGACGAGTGATACGTTAATCCGCTTCTTTGTTTTATATTTTTAAATAGTGAGGCCATATTTGCTTTCAGATATTGTCTGTTTCTCTGAAAGATTTACAAGAGCTGGCGCCTTGCGTGATAACTCGCGTCACGTGTAATCCGCCTAAGTATGTAATTCAGTGCGTGATTGCGAACACAGCTTGATGTACTGGAGGACAACTTTGAACACAATAGGCTTAGTCTTATCTCATTTTATTTTGTCGAGTGTACATACGCCATTTACGCGCTGAGATGTGATCAGATTACAAGTTGGCTTGAAGTTTAACGGGATTTGGAAATATGAAGAACGCGAAACAGAATTGATGGGAAGAAATGAATCGTTTGCAATATTTTATCAAAAGTTGATCGGAAACTTTGAGTCGGAATCGAGTGCGCAAATTGGCGAGAGATAAATTGCGGCAATATAGAGCGGAGTTCATCTGGCGTTTAGCTACAACTTTGTTGCTCGAAGTGTTTGATTATCTGCAAAGTGCATTTGGTTCATTTGCGGAAACTTCGTGTTCGATTCTTCGTCGCGAATTTGCGTAAAACCGTCTCGTAGGGCCGGGAAGCGCCAAATTGAAACGGCACCGCGATCCGGGTTAAAACCTTGAGAAGGGCGCGCATCGAGCGCTAACCTCGCGTTTAATAAGATTATAAAGCATTATTTTATGGTATTAATAAGATCAAAAGCGTTCGTACATCTAAAACTCCTTTTAACCCTCTTTCGCGGGGGCTTGGTGTAAGACGAGGGCGGTGTAACGTAACCCGTTCGACACAAGGCGGATATTTAGAAAATATAATAATACCTCGCGAGGTTTGGATGAGACTGAGATTCAATTAAATTTATTATGTATGGAGATCTCGCGTGTGCGAACGGTGTAGGTGTTCATCGCCTCGGCAAATTGATGTATGTCTCACATCGTAAGAGATTTAACCCCCCTACGTAGGTATATATTGCTTTAGTATATATAAAGATTAATAAATTAATACGTGCTACTTTCAAATCCGCAACTGATAACGCAACGGTAATGATTCTTCTTATAAATTTGGTTGTTCCGATGTTAGGCTTAAACGCAGAGTTCCTACCGGAATTCGTTTTTTGATCTGTTTATAAAAATATATGTTATTTTTAGTAAGCGCTTCGACAATTATTTTTATTGTATGTTCGTATTAGTACAAAATACTTTAAGAAAAATTGCATAAATTGCCTGGAAAATTGGAACACTCGGGGAAATTTCGATTGCTTTTTATGAGATACTAGCTGCGCCCAGCAGTATTCCCCGCGGTGAGTAAGTCAAACCACGCGAACACTGCACCTTTCTGGGATCAAAGTAGCCTATGTGTTAATCCAGGATAAAGCTTAATAATAAAATATAAGCTAATCTTCGTACCATCCAAATCCATTCAACCGTTTTTGCGTGAAAGAGTAACAAACATCCTCACAAACTTTCACGTGTATAATATTATAGGAGGATTTGTAATTATAATGCCTTGTAATATTCTAAATTTTACATATTCTTAGTTTACAAATGTTTACAATATTTTTGAATAAATATAAGGAAATATAAGCCTGCTGAATTAGGATGTTCAAAACGCGAAAGAAGCAAATAAAACTCATAATACCTCCAAATACTCACTCGAGACTAAAACATGAGAATTTACATTATCTTTTGTAAGATGTTGAGCGCCCGCGAACATCAAAACAAATGCTTCCTTAATTCTTCTCCCGAGTGATGATCCCTATTAGTAGGGACTTATGAGTAACCTCGGAAATTATAACGAACTCTTATCAGAAATGGACCTAGAAAGTCAGGCTGCTAAGAAGGGGGCTATAAATGTTTTAGCTTAAATAATTGGTTAGGTTAGAACCTTACTTAAGGATCTGGAATGTAAATCTGCCTGTTTTAGTATAGTTTGAGCCGTAAGAAACGTTTGGAACCGTTGGCATATGTTATATAAATGAGTATTTATAGTGAGGGTAGTTGTAAATTATAACTAAGTCAATACACCGTTTTATGTCAGTGGCGGGTAAACCGAAATAAAAACTGTCTCGATATGTCAGTGGTTTCAGTGAACGTCCTGCGCGCAGTATAAACCAGCATAATATATAAAAAAATATTGGAACATTATAATTTATAAATTTATGGTTGCTGAAGACCGGAACGTTGAAAATTTTATGTACGAACTTAGACGAATGTAGAGGATCTTCACCCCACGCCCTCGGCTACAGCCCTGGCTGCTATACTGTCGGAACGCTACTTAGCTGTGAGTTTGATAATCTGTCTCCATCGCGACTTCTTCAAATGATGAACATTTTCGTGATAAATTATAAAGGAGTTTACAATGTTGTTTCGGAGATAAGCGTAGGAACGACTGAGATCATTGGATTTTAATCATTGTCCCACTGACGGTTGACGCGAAATTTTGGAAAAGTATATTTAAAAATAGTTTTTAGTTAGGTATTCGTTAGGTTATAAATGTACAATACCTGTAATGAAATGTATTAAAGGCAGAATTTGAAACAGTTTAATATGATGTTCAAATTAACTGTTACACTTATATTGTTTACATGGTAGAATGGAATGATCAAGTAAAATATTAACTATCCATCTGCATTAGGCCCCTACAAAGAGATTAGAGCCTGGTGGGACTAATAAAAGTAGAAAAATATTGTGTACCTATTCTGCTCATAAAATTTTCCCACGTGGCAGAGGTTAATAGAAACAACAAAATTCAATAATACGAATACTTGTACGTAACACCAATTAAATCAATTTTCTCGTACACAATACGATCTCAGTAAATTGTGGATCCACAATTTCAATGGCGGACTTAAAATGTGAAAACAATGAGTTACGTTAATAAGGGGTAAGGTTTAGTGCGGGTTCGAACAGGTGGGGGTTACAACAATTGGGCATTATGTTGGATCTACATATCAAATGAAAGCGAACGTAGTTTTAAACTGCCAACTCAATGGAGTAGCTAGAAATAAATTCGGTTAGTTTATGCTCGAGTAAAACAGGGTTCTTTTAACCAATGCAAATTATATTGGTGCCTGATCATACTAAACCTAAACTAAACAACATCTATCTCTTTCATAGTGATTAAAAAAACAGCAGTTATATTGGAACCTTTAGTTTGATACTAACCAGAATGGAAATAATTTAACTGGTAATTGTCGAATAAGATTAGTAAGTGTAAAAAAATGATTTCCTCATCGTAATACTTCATGATTATTATATATCATTATCACGTCATATTCATGATATGACGTTTCCAAGCCATTTCTTTATGAATTCTATGGAAATAAAGTTTTAGACTTTGGCTTTGATTTTGATTATTTTTGAAAATACTTCACAACTTTCGACTGATATAGACTAAAGTTTGAATAATGGACAAACATTGTGCGGCACATACATCACGAACGAAGGCGAGCGGTGGACGGTGCACGTCAATCAACCAATCCTTAGAGTTATTTCGGCTTCGATCGCTGAATGTGGGTCTGGTATTAAAGAACATTACACATCAATGTTGGTTTAGTTCGTTGTGCCGTGCTCGCTTTGTGAGTTATGATGCCTGAATTCTGATTCGGTTTGACACGTTTTTGGACAGCTTACAGCAGATTTGATTATTTAGAAATGTTTATCACTGTTCGAGCCTATTTTTAGTCTGGAGACCTTTGCTATCTTTATTGTCATTGGGTTACTGTAAAAACTTAAAGTATAGTAACTTAACAACTGAATTTAGACAACACTGAGTCATGAAAAAAAACTGTCGCAGTTAGAGGAACGTAAAATGAAAACTAAATTATGCCTTTTGAATAAGAGTCACAACCAGCAGACTTCTTTTGTAAAATTGGTTCTAACAACAGGTTGAAACAAGCACAATGCAATAAATATGTACTCTCGTTAAGCATAACATTACTAAATAATAAAGAACAACATTAAATGGTTTTAGAGTATCCATCAGTGTGCAGCCTGCAACATATCAGTAACACTTTCAATAGTATTATATACCTAAACACCCGCTGCAATGTGACTATATTTCTGATGTCCAAGCAGCCCATTCAACCTTTAGTTTATAACCAAGAATCTGAAGCATCCAAATTACCTCATCCAAAGGGCATCCAGTAGACATGAGCAGCGGCCTGCTTTGCACCAGCAGCAGTCTTAGCAGTTTGTCTTTGATGTCCTGCAGGGGCGTAGGTCTAGGTCTCAGTAGTTGGATCCGAAGAGTGGCCACTGTGGTCAGCTCACCGAGCACCTCTCCCACAGTCGCTAGCGGTCCATCGGAGATCCTCTCAAAGGTTAATGGCTTCCAATTGTTTATCACGACTGAACCTGATGGAAATTGTTAAGGATTATATTATTTGGATATATATTGTTTGTAGCGACTTCTACTTATTTTATGGTAGTGTCCTCGCACTAGCAGACAAATATTTTTAGTGATAGGACTAGCAAGTTATCCACCTGATGTTATTATTTTTTTCATTTCCAATAACAAAGCAGCATGGGAACAGTAGATAGACAAATAGATAAACTCTTTATTTTACACCAAAGAAAGAAACATTTACAAAGAAAATACATTATACAGTTAGGTAGACGCACAGTGGGCGGCATTATCACTAAGTAATGTCCTATTGCATACGCCCGTAACTTTGATACGTGAAGATGGATACGATATTCTATAAATTTGATGCCTGTCAATTATATAAATAATGTCATAATGTCTTTGTGATCTTTTAAAAGTTCATCTTCCATACCTTTGGCAGAAGAAGCTAGCTCGTGGGGGTATCCTAATCGCATCATAGCAGCCGGAACCAGCTCGTGGAAAGCAGTGGCGGCGGGTATGATCACGTAGCTGTCAGTCTCCACCACGGCCCTGCGTCTCCAAGTGCCCTCCTCGAGAGACGATACCGCTTCCACTACGCAGTGGACCGGAAGGGTTTTACCTGTAACAAGAGAAAAGACTATTAGTATGTGAAAAGACCAATGCTTCTCCTGATTGGCTCAATATTTGCGGTTGATGTCATAAACATCAAATTAAGCAAGAGAATTAAAATTTTCTGTAGTGGGTTCGTTTTCTATCTTAGTTATGAAAAACATGTTTCATGCAAACAATTTTTTAAAATAAACTGAAAATGTAGACTTCTCAGAAACGATGCAGCAAAAACAGTAATGGAAAAATCCTTTCCCAATCTTAAAAACCTTGCGCTTTCCCGTCAAAGTGCTGTCGTTAAGGGGCCGTCTTAATTATTTAACAACTTTTCAAGCGAAAACGCAATGCTTTTGACTTGCTCGCGGACGCGGCAAAAAACCAAGCGAAACGCTAAAATAATTAATCCTTGCTTCATGTCGGCAATGCCTTTGTCTTGATATTAAATAGTTTTTGCTGCTTCAGTGCGCTTTTTTACATCTTAAAAGCGTTTTGAGACTTTCGAGCTTGAAACTTTGCAGAGAGAGACGTACTTACCAGGGACTAAATATCGTGTTTTTTACCTGTTCGTTAGATGAGAAAAATGATTTAATACCAAAAAGATTGTTAAGTTCTTTAATTTGATTATAATTTTATTCGTTGCCAAAGTCAAGAAACTGAAGTAAAGAAAGTATCGTTTGAATCTGAACGTACAAAAATCCTGTCAATATTGTTTGAAATATTATAGAAAAACTTTACATATTTTATTCAAAAATTTATATTAAAGCATTTGAAATTTCCATAAACAATCCGGGCATGTGGAACAAAACCTTGCCAAAGCAGTAAAATTGTAAATTCTCCGGTACAATAATCTCTTAATACTGTAGGTTAGTTGCGTTATACCTTTTAAATGGTCAGAGTTTCCACGAGGTAATCTCCTAAGTAACTTTCAATAGTTTTCGTTATTAAGTTATTCTAAGGGCGTTTGTAAAGCTAGGTACATGGAAGTCATATTATATGGTATTCCCTAACTTTGTATGAATGGTGTGCGTATCATGTTGCCAATAAATAAATCGATTTAGTATTTTTTTTAAACAAAATTAATAAATGTGTTGATTTACCTTGTACACTAACCGATATATTCTCTTGTCCAAATCTCCAAATATCTCTTACCTTTAGTTTGCTAAATATGGCTATAATATAGATAGAATAATATAGTGGGAAAGTACAAGCGTACCACTTTCATTACTTTACGAATAATTACTATGCGCAACAAAATGAAAAAAACAGACTTCATCGCTTATGAACGAGAATGATTTCTCGTTATCTCGTACTTGGATATATATATTTATTATCAGTTATTTTAATTTCAAAACCAAACTACTGAACCGATATTGATGAAATTTGTATGTGACCAATCTGAAAGTATATTCGTTAAAATAAAATATATATATATTTTTTAATCTGTTTATAAATGGCGTAGATCTGAGGTAACAAACATAAAAAACAACCGGATTGAGAACCTCCTCTTTTTTATGAAGTTGGTTAAAAAACAATTAGCAGCATGTAACAATACTATAGAAGCATCAACCAGAACTTAAGATAGTTATTTGCAAAATTTGTAATATAATAGACACATATTACATCACGAATGGATGATGTCTATTCTATCACATACATTTTTTTTGTGAGAAGCATTAACTTAATGCTACACTTTCATGATCGTTCGCTTTTGGAATAAAGTAATCGCTTCTCCTTTGATCCCGGAAACACATCACTTCGTCCAAAAAAGGGATTGCAGGTAGTTTCAGGTTAGCACCTATGCTTTTAATATACAGCCTGGATTACTCGAGGTTTAGTCGGCCGACCGACCGGCGGCGGGCGGGCGGGGCGGTCTTGGTCAACTAATCCCCGGTTATGAAACTACTGGACTTCGATATTAATTAAACATATTATTCTAACATGTTACCTACTGTGTAATAGAAATTTCCGATAACAATAAATCAGTATAATATAATATTATATATTTTACTGTTCGGCTTCTTGGTTGAATAGTCTGTTCTATTAATTATGTGTTTTTAGGTTAATTACAATTAAAAGATAAAGGTAATTTTTTGAATTAAACTGAACATTACTTGACTGGCCTCACAGCTCTGTTGGTAGCAACTCTGCCTTCTGCACTGAAGGTCGTGGGTTCGATTCCCACCTAGGCAAACATATGTGTGACGAATATAAATGTTTGTTCTGTGTCTTGGTGTTAATGTGTATTTATTTACAAGAGACAGTATAGTATAGTATAGTATAGTATAGTATAGTATAGTATAGTATAGTGAAAAAGTATATACCAGTTGTCTGGTGATGATGATGATACAAGCTATGCTTACTTTGGGGCTAGATGGCGCTGTGCGAAATGTACATAAATATGTCAAACAAATAAAAATAAATAAAAGTTACAGGTACTAGTATCAGTGTGTTTGGTTAGTTATATTCATTTCTATTTATATTGTCGTGCTAGAATATTTCACAGTAGTAAGTGCTGTAACTTTCCCAACCGCTGGGTTAGTAATGAATTAATAACTTCCAGAAGAAAGTGATAACCAAGTTATTCGGGTAAAACAGTAGTGGCGAAGATTAAACTCTCATCACGTCTACGTTAATACGATAATGTACAAAAACCCGGGAGGAATAAATGAAAATAAAATAAAAAATAAATTTTGCTCACGATAACTGTTCAATCACTTTAACATTAATTTTAAATAATTTAATAAAATATAACACAGCTAGGCGCATGTCTCAGCAATTTTTTAGTTTACTTCATCATAAATAACTTTATTCTTTGAAAATGTACAAATTTATTAAGCTTTTTAGTAAGCTAGAAACAAAAGTGGTCTTATTATCGGAGGTTCTAGAACCTCCGATCGTTAATTCAAGTAGTTAAGCCCCATCAACTTTGCTGTGTTTTAAAAGGCTCACATGCCGCTCCACCCTGCACTTGTGATCTCCAGAGCGCTCGATCTAATCCGTGACGACTCTTTGTCTAAATGTTGTATTATTTTGTACTAATGATGGTTTAACTGACTTGTAGTTCAGAAGTGCAGTCTTCTCTTAAGAAGAGGTTCATTTTCTCTCTACATTCTTATTTTTTTATTTAAGTTTATCCGCACACAATTTATTTTTGTTTAAGCTACATATATATCAACGTTGACAGCACGTAGGTTTATGGCAAAAAAGGTATTTCAACTTGGCTTATTCAAGTTGGCATTTCAACTTTATATCGGATATAAACATAATTATTTTGAAATTTTCTATTCATAGTCTTGTCTGTAAATCATACATAGTTTTGGGTTCCTTTACCTACCTGTCTATATAGTATTTTATATTCATTTTTTATTTCATATTAATAGTTTAATTTAGTTTATCATGTATGATAATGATGAATGTGTTAATAAAAATAATTTGTTTAATAATAATCCTAGATATAAGCAGGACCATCTGCTTGTGATCCTTTCTTAAAATAAATGTTTATTATACCTCAAATGTTACGTCTAAGGATTTTAAGTTATTTTCGCTGAAAAGTTACGTCATTATCAAGCTATATTTCTTGTTTTATTCCATTAATTGCAACCTCAATAAAATTGGTGGGTGAACATATCTTATTTAATTTTTGTTAGTTAATGTGTGATTTTTATACTGGCAATGAATAAAAAAAGCAAATTATATTTTATAACACACAAGTGTTGTGGGTGGACTCGCAATTCGCGTGTCCAGTGGGTATTCGTGAGCGATGATCTATTTAGATTGGATAAGCTGTGGCGTGACGGATGCTGAAACCTCGCAAATACAACATGCTAGCATCCTGTTTGTTATCATATCTATTTATAAATGAAAGTATTGAAAGCAGAGCGTGTATGTTGATGATCCACTCGTGACAATCACTCATTATTTGTGATACGATATTAAATATAATGTTCTAACTGAGATGTAACCGACACCGGAGTAACAAACAAATCAAACTATTATAAAATAAATGCTTAGTAAGTTTTTCCCAATTGTTTCTTTTGAATACGGTAGTAAGTAACGTTGGTAGTAATTAATGCGCCGGTAGTAACCCCTAAAAAGCGGAAGTTTCGGGTACAATGCTAGTCTTTGTGTTAATGAAAAATATGCGTCTTGTTAAGAGTCTTTTTTTTGTAACTTTCCAAGAAATGGAAAAAATGGGCCGTCGCGTCGCGTCGTCTCGTTCTATCACCTACCTATTTCACCTATATATTTAATTCTATCACATAAAAAATAAAAAACAATGAAACTATTATTTCAGGTAGTTGTGCCATGTTCATTCGGGGAAGTATAATTGACAAGACAACATTTTATTTATTTATTATTGTTTTTTAAATTATTATATATTTATATCGGATTACGTCTGAGTTCCACCTTCACGTTCCGATGCGTCTTGGGTCGTCCCATAGCTAACATACTTGCCATGGCAAAGCTTACAGCTTAAAATAGATAAGCCATCTGCTCGCTCCGTAAAATAATATACATGAAACAAATACACCCAGACACACGAACATAGCTACATATAGGTAACGGTAGTCTAGTAATCCCACGAAACTGGACCCGAAACTTTCACCTGGCCAGACGGTCTTCTAATTCTTGACTAAACAAAGCTGATCCCCAGCATAATATTACAATACCCAGCGATTAATAGTAGGAGATAATAAACCGATGAAAATATTCAATTCCATAGCATTTATCAACTGGAAAAGATACCTTTATTGAACTAGAATATTACAATGTGTGTCACTCTTTTTGTGCACCGATAAATGTCAGACTCGTGCTTGTCAATATTTGTGCAGCACTATAAGTATCTTCAAAATACTACTAAAGATCTTATACTGAGATTTTGATACACACACAGTATAAACCTGCAGTGCACGAAAGGAGCCTCTTTGAGGCGCACTTCACAAAATTCTTCCACCACACTGGTTTGAGAGAACCAGTGACTCAAAAATAATACAATGAAATAAATATGTGTCAGCGTAGGTCATTATCATTTCCGTGAACAAAGTTATAATAGTCAAATTAGAGAGAGAGCTACGAGAGCGTATTGGCCCATAGGCACACATCGAATTTCAATCTAGAGGTTGCTGGTTCGAATCCTGAGGCACATCAATAAAATTTTCAAGTGAACAATTTATATGCGCAATACGATCTCAAAACGATGAACAAAACCTAGGGGAAACCGAAATGTCTTAAAACCAAAATTGAAACTCAAGTGCAAGAAAAAAGTCTCTTTTAGGCGCACTTTAATATTTTAACCACACTGTTTCGAGAGAGCTGGTGAAATGATTTATATATTACAGTATAGTAGTCAAGACTATAGAAAAAGTAATAAGATATGCAGGATCAAGACTTCAGAAGCTAGGAGTGAAAACTGTCAGCTATTAAAACATGAAAGCTAGGCAACGTATCAACTGTCCAAGTCTAGGTAACATGAGTCCAGGACTTTGCGCAAAGCTTACCTGACTAAAGCTTCCGCCTTTATTATTCTCTGCACTAATACTAGATTTAACATCACGTTGACTGAACCTTTGAATTTCTAATGCATCTTTTAAAGAAATGCTGTATAAGAAATGACTTTTTGAAACTTGAAATTTTATTACGAAACACCGAGAAAGCAAATTTATAATTAATTACGACAAAAGGATCGGAGTGAACCACACAGCCTTAAAGAAGAGAAGATGAACTAATTGGATTAAAACAAAATATCTTCCATGATGTATCAAAACTTCGTTCATTACTTAAAGTTTCTGTTGCAAAAAAACACCATTTGTAATATTTCAAAAACGTATGCAAAATTTCAGTTCAATCAGTTGTGGGAAATATGTTTAGAATTAATTTGTAAAATTCTATTCACACATACATAAATTAATAAATTTTAGTGGATGCATTTCACACAGCGCCATATGGCCCCAAGCCAAGCTAAGTAAATACTGTGGGAACCAGGTAAATGATAGAAACTTATATACTGTTTCAACGCATACTTCATACCATACACAGAACAAATTATGTTCGTCACACAAATGTTTGTTTGAGAATCGAACCCACAATCTAAAGCGAAGGAGGTACTATCATCTGAGCAGTGAAGTTAAACTCTTATTACTTTATATAGTCCATACATAGTATAATAAAATCGTAGACATGCCGTGTGTGTAAATTAAATATCAGGCAAAAAACAGAGGCTAAAAAAATACTTTGCCTGTTTGTTTGTGCACGCATCATGCTCAAACGGCTGATAGGATTTTGAGGAAATTTGGTACCAGGATAGCTTATATCCTGGAATAACACATAGGCTTCCTTGATCTCGGAAAAGTGCAGTGTTCCCGCGGGATGAATTATTCACAGCAGGTACCACCGCTTTTATTTTTAAACTATTTTACCATATTACATCATTATTAATATTAAATGGCTAGAAAAAGAAGAAACAGTGTTGAATCCTCAAAAGAATAAAACTTAATATATTTTGAGTTGATCTACGAGAACTGAGAAACACTCCTAACTATGAAATACAAGACGACAGCAATGAATACATAAATAGGTAACAAATAAACATTTTGGTGGTGTTACATTGTCAAAGACCGTGAGATTTTAATTAAGAAACTCATTCACGGTTCATCCCTTTGAGGGTATGCTTTCACAATAAACGTTTCAAATCTATGACATGGTCCTAATTATTTGGGAAAATGTACACTGTATTTAGGTTTTTTTTAGTATTATAATTATAAATGATATCTTTTATATCTTTGTGCTATATAACACAAAATAAATAACAATGAAAAGAGATTAATTTACAATTAGTTGCAACCTTATAATTTTTTATTTTTTTATTTACAGTTACAGAACGAGCTGACGGCCCACCTGGTGTTAATAGGTAACCTCAGCCCATAACAAGCGATGCGGCTTGGGTCCTCCCCTACTAGGTACGGCAAGACCCAAGTCGCAACGTATGCGCCCGTAACTCTGAGACGTGTAGGTGGAATGTCTCGTGTGCCTGTAATTTCACCGGCAACCACACCTTTCAAACCAGAACACAGTAACGCGAAAGCGTTACTGCTTGGCGGCAGAAATGGGCATGGTGGCAGTACTTCCCCGGACGAACTTGGCGAGAGTTCTACTAAAATTAGTGTTATACACATTTTTCTCCTTTTTTTTCATTTTAATTTAATTTTATTTGACTGCAATGTAATAAGTTGTTAAACGAACTAAGTTCTACAAAACAGTGTTTCATTGAAAAAAACACTCTTTAAATTCTCAGTCAGGAACTTGGAACACATTGCTTAGCCTTTCAAAATACTATTTGTAAAATCGTCTAGTCGAGTATTAAATTCATTAGAAAAGGAAATGTTCAATAAACAAGAAATACGGTATTCAACATAATTTAAGAGAACGATATCGCTGCAGCTTATTATTTCGCCGTCAATTCTGGTACATTTTGTTAGGAAACGTAATCATTATCTCACCGAGCACAGGAACAATGTACGTACAGCATCAAAGTCCTTTGTTCCACCGTCGATCGCTAACACATTTACCCACTTACAGTACTGGGTGAAAACTTGCAAAACGAACCATTGTAAAGATCGGCGTATACTATACAATGGCACAGATAAATTCTTACGTGCAGGAACCTCTAACAATGAACCTTAGAGTCATGCAAGCGACATTGACGCTTAATGCAGTGCATGACAGCTCGTATTCTATTTGACGTCACGTAGAATTTTCCAGCCAATCCATAAACGAACGTGAGCTGTTTTGAGTCTTAAACTAGCGAGCTAAAGCTCATTTTGCTTTAAGCGATCACGTGTTAGTGACACAGGCCTGACAATACTCCTGTCACGCTTATCGACGCGTCAGAAAAGTTAAAAGCGGTTTAGACTCCGCTATCGTTTGTCAGTTTACGCCGGGAAGTGCGATTGTTTAACAAATAGCCTTTTTGAGGGCGTAGTGGCGTAGGTTTAATTGGCATCTTGTATTTACAGGGGTTGGAACATGCTCGCGTATACATGTCTCAGTTTCTTTGTTTGAGTCGCGTTGACATCATCTTAAATGTATTTTCTGAGGCTGAAGCGCCTGTCTTTTTCTTTGTCCAAATGATACATATCTCGAAATGTCTTAAATGAATCTCGTGACACTGAAACGATGTGTATACATGTCGTAATTATTTGTTCGTATTATATCACACATTGAATCATGGAGCAAGTGGTTTGTTAACGGCTTGAGTTTCCGTTATATTGGGTATGTTATCCTACTACCCTACTAATATTATAAATGTGAAAGTTAGTGAGGATGTATTGATGTTTGCTACTATTTCACGCAAATACGGCTGAATGAATTTGGATGAAATTTAGTGCCAAGATAGCTTATATCCTAACACTTAGGCTACTTTTATCCCGGAAAAGTGCAGTGTTCCCGTTGAATGACTTGTGCACTGCAGGGCACAGCTAGTTTAGAATATATTATGCTATTCACAAACTTGAATACATTTTTTCCTGAATGGCTAGAGACCACATTTGGTACAGTTAAGAATATTTTTAACCCGACTTTCCTGTAGTCATACCACCTACGCACGTTTAGTACTAATATTAATCTCATTTGTGTAATAAAATCTGTGTCTTAAGGCGAGCCGTGATCCGGCCGTGAATGCCTACCTCACGCGATAATCCTGTTAGGTTAAGAAGGTTTCTACGTATAACATGCTTTGCTTCGCCTTAAGGATTAAAACCGACGTGTACATTACTCAGGAAAGGTGATTTTTGTGATGATTTATCAAATGCTTTAAGATTTCTTGTACAATAGGAAGGATGTGACATCGATAAGAAATAAAGGTATAAACTTTTGATCGAGATCCAAAACAATCATTATATTATTGACATTGTATTTGCCATCGTTTTTATTCACAGCACAATTTCCCAAACTCTATTTTGAAGTTTGATCCTACTGATTACCGGATTCATAATTCAATAATTGGCAGCGGAAACTTACTTAGTATTTAGGTTAATAATACAAACACAGAAAGTACGACCCATCATCCGTTATTTGGTACATTATAGTTATAGGTACCGCAAAAAGAAAATAATTGCCATTTGAACTTATTTTCACGATCTCAATAAACGGAGAATTTAACACCGCAACTGCGAAATGCCATCTAAACAGCTTTGGCAAAGCAATCCAGTTATAGAAATGGAATTTATAGGTATTAATTTAGCAGCAAGCGTAAGCTAAGCTTAAGCGATTACGCCGAGCAAAGATGCAGCGGAGATTTACTACAAAGCTCGCCATGACAAGGTGGTCATCGCAAACCCGGGATCTTTACGCCGGACAATGAAGACAAAGGACCTCTAAATAATTCAGACAAAGGAAAATCGACTTTAATATTGGAGGAGCACGAACCAAAGTTAATATTAAATTCTGTGCGTCAATTTTGCGTTAAGACGAGTAGTTAGCATGAGAGAGGAAGAGCGTCTGGAGCTAAACCTACCCCCGGGCGGCGGGGAACATAAATAATTAATCTGAAATGTGCGTCCGACGGTTAAGTAAATCCGGTGGTTTAGGAAACTGGCCGTCTGGGATGCCTTGAGGTATATGTTGTTTCTTGCTAAGTTTTGACTACGCATTAAGTTTGGACACCGTAACTCGGATTTCCTCGGAAAAACCGAGTTATAAGCATTTTTTTACTTTTTAAAGAGAAAAAAAAATTATAGTGGATTTCTTTATCAACAGATTTCAACTATGTTCTTGGTGATGTAAGGCTTTTCAATTTTTTACATTGTATCTGTGCCACTTTTGTGCAACCTTTGGTTTGTAGTCAGTTACTAGAAGAAAACGCATAAATTTTGTGAAGTAATGATTCCTATCAACTTGTTTATCT
Source organism: Chesias legatella (assembly GCA_947359385.1). Lineage (NCBI taxonomy): Eukaryota > Metazoa > Arthropoda > Insecta > Lepidoptera > Geometridae > Chesias > Chesias legatella. The sequence goes on along the minus strand of OX375765.1, from coordinate 3,992,442 downwards.
TCAGAGCGTAGGCTGCTACGAATTATCTACGAAATTGTAGACACTACACAACAAGTGCTAAAGAGAAATCATTCAAGTAGGAAATAAAAGAGTACAATCTCATTTTAACGAAACAAAATGTATTTAATTTCAATATTATTTACATTTCAAAAGATTACTTTCTCTCACATTGCAAATTTTGTTGAATAATTTAATTATCTACCTGGTTTTATAAATCTCAAGCAGTTAAGTACCCGCAAGAACAATTTTTTTTTAAATGGGCTGGACTTAGAATGGAAGACATGAACATTTGAAATATTGTTGGTGTATTAAAATAGTTTATATTGTGAAGCCTTACTAGCGAGCAACAAGCGGCGTCTTGCGGTCGGTGGATCAGAATGGATTAGGCCGACTTTACCCCACAGGAGACATACGCACACATTCAGAGGTAGCGTGTTTGTGTTTGGACGTAGATAGGTTTTACGTACATATATAGAAGCACTCCTTTTCCCCGTAGTGATGGTCAGAGCCTCAAAGGGCACTTTTTACCTAGTGGTTTACAATATCATGGTAGATAAACCTTCTCTACCGGCTTTGAGCTATCTTGATTATTAATCTCAGAAAAACTGTAATTTAAATAGATCTTATTTTCCACATGTCTTCTAGGGAGTCAAGAAAAGGAAGCAATATTTTTGATTTTATAATCATATATTTATATTATAATTATTTTGATTCTCTGATAAGTTACCTTACGAAATAAATTGTAACTTTTACTACCTGTAGTAAAGTGTAAAATTAATATTATTTGCTCATAGGAGGGAAGAGGGGGGTAAGGCAAGCAAGGAGTGCCTTGCGCTCGGTCGCGATGGATTAGATCTGAATCCTGTATAAAACAGATTCATGTCACTCATAAATATAATGTATGACAATGTATATAGAGTTTATAACCCTACATTAATGTTTATCCATAAACTCGTACGTAAAATACGCGCCACAGAGCATCCATACTAAAATTACTAATGATGAAAAAAAACTTTTGGAGCTTTTGTAAATCACTAAGACTTCAGTATACTAAGCCAAGTATAACTTTGCTATACCATTCGTTAAACTCAATGAATGGGAACACAATGAAACATCAAACTAAATTATGTAATTCATATTTTTTAATACTGTTCTCATCGTTCAAATCGTTATAAGCCTCTGCATAAAGTTAGAATGAAGCACGCAAATCGACTAATGGTTGGCCACACTACAACTAAACATTAGGACAATTTAGATGATAATGCCGCTAAGTCCCGTCCACACTAGGCATTACGCGTTAATTAGTCGCGCTAGTGTGGGCTTTTAACTTTTCAAATGCGTTCATTAACTGCGGACGATTATTTGGACCGTTCTGACCGTCATTGATTGAGAATAGTGCGTATTAGTGTGGATGCAGCTTAATACTCCAACTGTACAAAACGAACGATAAAATATTTTCATTCGATTTAGACTATTTTTGGACCTAACAGCCAGATTCGGCTACCAGAATGACAGGCAGTGCAAAACAATTGTTCGTTTGTTCGGCTACAGTCGGTTGGTAAGTGTGCAGCATTAGTAGTTCAATTAATTAAATGCTTTGATTATGTGCCTTTCACGATAATCCGTACCGAAATAGGTATATAATTTTGAGTCGTGAATTGGCGGTCAAAAGACAAAACAACACAAAAGTCTATAAGTCTGGCTACAAAATTATTGGGTTTAATTTCAGTAAACATAACATTTATTTTGTAATAGAATATTTAAACTTAAATTTGTTCATTTCACCTGGAAACTAGACGGCAGGAAGAGCCACAACTTATTTTATTGTGGGGAACACGATCATGGGAATATTTTATGAATTTACTAATCTAACGCTTTCTTCTAGTAAAACCCCTTTCCAGCCAATCAGTTAATTTCTCTATTAAATTCATAAATAATAATATAAATGATAGGATAGGTACTGTATCACACATTTAACTTTGGACGTACTTACTTACATATATGAATGGTCAGGAGTAAGAAATAGAATTAAATTCCATTAAAATAACTGCGATGTAAAAAACAATACGAATTGTAGATAGATTATAACTCAGTATACACCTGGCTTGATAAAGTAAGTCATCTTGTTTAAAAACATGATGATTCGATACTTTCAGTAGGTAGTCGCATTAAATAATGAAAAATGAGCTCAGTGTTAAGGTTATGCAAAAATAATGTAGGTAATTAAGTTTTAAAAAAGTATTCATTATTTTTTTATCTAAAATCACACGTCTTCATTATTTTATAGTGGATTACTGTGACGCTAATGTATCAGAGAAGTGGTATAAAGCAATTAAACACAGCGAAGGGAAAGTTCACGCAAAATTGTTTCTAATCCAATATCCCTGGGTAGGCTTCAGCGCAATTCAGTTTAGACAAGCTCTATAGTTAGGGACTTTTCAGGTAAAAGGTTTGTCAGTCACAAGCTAATTCAATTAGAGTAACAATTTTTGATAATGAATATTTGTTTAAATTTTTTCACGATTTTCGGTCATACTATCCTCATACTTTATCCCAAGATTTCTATTTTTAATGACTTGGAATGAGTACGCCTTATTTTTTATTTTAAACTGAATACTTTTCCGTAATTTAACATTTAATAATGAAGTCAGTTTTAACAAAACGTACCTACATCAACACTAAGGAATCAACGTTCTTGTAAAATCTTGTGTTTAATTTATGTAAAATCTTAAAATTTGTAAGATATTAACACTTTTGAAATTCGGTATCCCAGATACAATCCCCGGTTGGTGCAAAAATTTGTTTCGTAAGCAGATTTCAGTTGTTATCGATTGGCATTACATGTGCCGACTAATCACACTATCCCTTGACTCATACGTAAAAGCTAAACACTATCTTACGAGCCCTAGCTATAACGCAGGAATCCTACTACTACTACTATTAGTCGACACAATGGTTCTCTCGAACCAGCAGCGTGGTGAAAGGATTTAAATGCGCCTCAAAGAGGCTCCTTTCGTAAACTTGATACTTCCCAATTTTCTGTTCTGTGACATGTCACTTTATAGATGTTTTCCTTCACCTTTTGAGAATGTACAATATCACGTGCAAGCACCCAAACTTTTGAAGCGAAAAACTAATTAATGCTCTTCGATATTTGAACCAGCGAATTAAAACTTGGGATACCATAGGAACCACCACGCTCCTAAATAATACATAACATAATTTATCCCTAAAATAATGACATTCGCAAAACAGCACACTATTCAAAGAAGCGAACAGCGAAATGGGGTAAGGATAAGCCCTCCAACCGAAATTGCGCGAATGTAGGCTTTCAAACGAATAACATTTCGTTAGAACGCAGACTGCTGATTCAGTAATTAATTTTACCTCGCGAAGTGCTCTAAATGCACTTGAAACTATAATCCTCATTAAAATGGGAAATAGGTGAATTCACTCCCACCATCAAATATAATTTTGACTTCTGAACGCGAACGAATCAAATTTATAGTGGTTGATTTGACAAAGGTCTTTGGAGTATACTTTTTATTTTCATCTCTCGCTTAACGCTTTTTCTGAGACATACTGTATATTGGCAAATCTGCAGTTATATGGGTAAATTTATATTTTGTAATGAATATGATGATTTATTATTTATATACTTTTTTTTTATAGACAGAGTCTGAAAGGCGTCAAACTTAGCGATAAGTTTATGTTTTGAATATTATTGACATTTCCAAGCCACTTCTTTGTAAATTCTATGGAAACAATTTTTTTGACTAAGGAAACCACTCGTATTTAACGCAAAACAAACCCGAATTCGCAGTTCCCAAAATGGACTCGTATTTTCGCAATACCTAGTAAGTAGTTCATTTTGCGAACGACAATTGATGAGAACAAAATTATATGAGGCGATCATTTTCATTTGCTTCCCGACCGCTCAATTTTTCGCATAACGCATCCAATGAAAACACAAATTAATCTCCTTATTTTTTGCATACAATTTTATATCACTGAGCCCAAATATCCGAGCGATGCGTTCAATATAATCCCACGTCAGATAGTTATGGATTACTTTTGTCTCAATTGAATTATTTCATCAAAGGTTAATATTATTAATTTGCTATAATGTCAATGGATGCGAAAATAATCCATGAAAGGTCTGAAATCGCTTTGTTTACGTGCTTTTATAGATATGTGCGGTGAAATCCGAAATCAATATGAACAAGAGTGTGGGCGAGGGCTGTGTCCGCGCGATATCCAACACGGGTCGGGATTAAGCTACGTCAAATCCGGGATTACCGGGCCCGGATATAACGGGGCCGGATCGGCGGGCGCGGGTCAGCCGGATTTCAGCCGTCGCCGCCCAATAAAAGTGTCGGCAGCCGATTTAGAATGAGCCCAGAGCCCACCCGCCGTAGCCGGTCATACGGTAGTTACTTTTCTCTAACTGATATCGCCGTTATTGGCTGAGAGATTAGTTTTAAATGTTCACTTATTATACTCGGTTTGAACAATTAAATATAGTAAATTCACTACTATCATATTTTTGCACATAACGAAACAGTAACTTGCTTTTTTTTTGTTTATGAAAATTAACCACACAACAATCAGAAAACCGCATTGAAGTTATCTCAATTACATCATTGAAGTTCAAATTATTTTATATATGATGAACCGCTCTAATATACTTCTAAAGAGAAAAGTTAATATTACTCCTTAATTATCTTGTTATATCTCAAGTCTTCTTTGAAATAACTACCAACTTTCAATTGTTTTCAAATGTTTCATTTTTGTTTGCAGGTACTTAAGAAGTCACAATGCTTCGAACGCTTCTATTAGCTGCACAACTTTTTGCTTGATGCAAGGACGGTGGATTTTCATTTCCACATTTGGACATACATTGTGATCTTTGAAGTTTCCATGTGAGCCAGCTGTTCCCCCACTGTGGCTATTCGGCGCGGCTACCAATTGCTAGGTAATTTCGGCTCGCGATCTGTCCGTCCAAAGCCGTTCTAATGCCGCCAATGGGATTAGCCTAGTGTCGTGCCTTTACGATTTATTGGACGGAGGCAGGAATTAAGATCACTTTCTTGGTCCTTACTTTGCGGTTTAGGAGAAGATAATAATGTGATTTTTCTAGAAATTTTCAACGAAGATTATTATGGTTGTAGAAGTTAAAAAACGAGTGATATTTTTTGGCAGTAAATTTAAACACTAATTATAGGACATGCACCCAGTGCAAGATAATGTGATAAATTTTACAAAAATTGACTTATTAACCACAAAGGTGTATTGTGCTTGCGGTATTGCCACCTGTAAGTTAATTGTGGATTATCCAAATGATCCAGCAACAAAATAAAGTCACTATGTTAAAGACTAAAACATACTGAATCCCTACTGTTTTCAAATAATTAAGGAGTCTATGTTCACTTGTTGTAAGTCTCGATTACGATGAAATGAGTTGTTGCTTGTCTCGACATCCCTAAGATAAACCAACGACAATATAGACTATTCGCAATAACTATTGTAATTGCATTCGTTATTATGTTAGTCCAATCAAAGTTTTACTAAACAGCTCGTTTGCAATGGCCGTCGCCCGCCATTATGGGGCCAGGGTAATCCGGATTGGAGATTCATTAGGGCGAGATTATACTCTATTGAAATCTGGCTTAAGCGCGCGGGGTATTGCGAGATGGCCATGCGCAAAAATACTCGTGAAAACGGCCGAATGTGTATCAAGTTTTTCATCCATTCTATACCTAGGATCAAGGATAGCATTTCCGTTTCAGTTTTTATGAAGCTGTTTTTCTAGTTTTATCTTCGATTTAGCTTTGATAAAATTGCACTGTGAGGGCAACTGGCCTCAGTTATACAATGATAACGATAGTAAATTGTGACATTAGAAAAATATTAGTTCTCCATGAGAGCTCAATCAAAAGTGGTAAACATCGTCCGCCATGTTTTTATATCTAAAACGTCGCATCGGGCTCATTTTGAAGCAAATTCCTTTTATTGAATTGAAAAATTACCTAATTAAAGTTAAAAATATATCCTTGTTTATCATACCAAAAGCTCTACTATCTACTATCTAAGCTCTGATGTAGGTACAATTACTCGAATATTATTGAAATCCAATTATTTAGTAAATAAGCTGATTATTTTTATTAAACGGAATTCTAGAAATAAATTGATTACAACCTGTATAAATATACGCTTATCATCTTTAATGTGTATACATTTTAATTGTCTGATCAGTATAAAGATTTGAATGAAACAAAAACAAACACCCAAGGAAGAACGACACATCAAAAAGATGAGGGAAAATCGTGCGCACACATTACTTAGGCGTTTCTGCAAATAACTGATTTATAAACGTATCCATTACTCTTATTACCTATTAGCGTTTCCTTGAAGTAGTATCTCTCGTATCACTGTAATTACTTGAGTCTTTTCAACCATACGTTTGGGTTTTGTTTACCACCTGTTTTGATGTATGTCGTTTTATCCAATAACGTTAATGCAAAGCTACTTTTATGTGTAAGATACTGCGGGTACCTTTATGTTACAAATTATGACGTACCTATAAAGAAAATGTGAATTCCGTCGCTTCTATTGATGATGGAGAGTTAGTAGTGATTTTCATATCAGAAATGTGATTTATCTTTGGAATAAAAGGGCCGATACTAGTGCTAAGCCAAACCAAAAATATAAAAATACAGCTATAAAATTGAAACTTTGTGTTCCGTATGCAGTTCAAACTTAAACGAGTATTTTCAAAATCGAATTATAATTGTGATTTAAGCATATTTAGCTATTGATATGGGCGAGTGATCTCACAAGAAGCTCTATAATACCTAACCTATTTCCAAATTTGGACAAACACTATTAATACAGCGACGCATTGTTTCTCAAAACACTGGAGACAAAATAACAAAAACTTATAAAAACAATTTTTCCAAGCTTCGTTCAACTTTCGAGCCCCTATGGTAGGTCGCGGTTTACCCTGTGAGGTTCATTGACTAGCACATTAAACCCCTGTTTAACCCCTACCTGGCATTTTAGATTTTATCAAATACAAATAAGGTTCAATTTCCACTGGAGACATTTATCCGGTAGCTTTACTGCGCGCTGAAGATAAGCCGCTGGATTAGTTCGACGGAACGAAAAGATGAATAAAAAAATTAAACCTTATCCGTGATTGAGTTCCATTCTTTTTAATGCTCATAAGGCACGGGATTATGGCCCTCGCACAGAACACAGGATCGATTACGCAATGCTTAAATTAAAATCATACCTATGTTTAAGCATAGTTACGAAATGATAATAGGAAGGGTCTTCTTATCAAATCAAAAATTTCTTAGAAACATGGATTAGCAATTTATTGATTTATAGGCTAATAATGTTTTTAGATAACGTCTGAATTCAAAATGAAAGTCTAACTAGTGTCTTATTTGTGTCTAACTAGTGTCTGTGGTAACAGAGTATCAAGTAAGCCATTAGTTAAATCCAAAAGTCAAATTTATCACCACATATATCTGCCAGATCACTTAAAGGAAATTATTAACCAATTAATAGTATTTTTTAGTTCAGGTTTTTTTTTAGTTTTATATACTAATAGTTCTGAAGCTAAAATGAGTATCACATTATTATTTACGGGTCCATCAGACTTACCCGAAACACTATGCTTCTTATCCACCAGACGCCATAAGTTATATACATATTTATACACAGTAAGTAGAAAGTCTTTTAAAACATTTCAGCACTTCACATGTAAAATAGATTTTACCTTTACACTTTCCAAGGGCCGTATAGATTGGGAAATCCTCCGCAAGGACGGGTGTGCAAATCCGGGAACAAATCCCTATCCCGGCTTACCGTGATCCGAGCGAAACTATACCTAGCTAGGTATATCTTAAAAGCACTCACATGCCGTGTATTTCAAATACAGATCTTTAAATTTATTCATTATCTCCTTATAAATTTATATTGGTGGACTGGCCTCATAGCGGTTGGTAGTAACCCTGCCTTCTGCGCTGTAGGTCGTGGATTCGATTCCCACCCGGGATAAATATTTGTGTGACGAATATAGATGTTTGTCCTGTGTACAACATACATACATACATATGATATTTATGTATTTTGATTGTTTTGATTTTGATATTATGATTGATATGTATGTATTATTATATGTATTTACAAAAAAAAGTATATAAGTATTTTTATTTTTATTTTTTTTAAGAAAAACTGTTAACTTAATGGTTAATAAATTAAAGACTAAAGGCTAATTAAAAGATTCCACAGTATTATATCAAATGTCGGGTTCCCATGATACAAGCTATGCGTAACTTACTTTAGGGCTAGACCAAATTGGGTGAAATGTCCACCAAAAAAAAACACAAGCGCCGTTTAGCCCCAAGTTAAACATAGCCTGTACTATGGGGACCAGAATAAGAATACTTATATACTTTTTGTAAACACAGACATATAATAAAAGCCAGACTCACACAAGCATCTATGTTCGTGATACAAATATTTGTCCTGGGTCCATTGTTTTTTTTTTTACTTATAATGCTGAAACTTGAAACTGATGAGTTCAGTCGGAGATACAAGTATTTAAAATAAACAAAGACAGTTAATTTTCTTTCAATATAACAACTTGGCACTTCTGAAACGGCGCATTATAATATGTCCTAAAATCAAAAATTGAATTTATGATGAAAAATAAAATCCGATCATAAAACACACCCAAATCTGGATTTATAAACTTAGTACACTTACGTTTGTATACTTGGTTCGGCCATCGAGATAATCCCATTGTCCATCCCGCTCCCGCTCAGAGGTGGCGTTCGCAAATCCTCGCCGCATCCCACTCTAATCCCTTATTTGAATCTTATCAGATCTCAGGAGACACGCCGGTACTGGTCTAAGTCCAATGTGTGCATGTAGTTGTGCCCTTATCCTTAGGGTTGTCGGTATTTTTTTATTCTCGCGAGACTTTATTTTTTTAGTCTAATTCCGAGTCGATATTATTCTATTATTAGTTCCCAATGGGTTTCAAAACTGAGACCAACAAGTAAACCTGGTGAAACTTATGAATCAGTCGATAGTTCGTCATAAGAAAGTGGGATCTTACAACTGAAAAAGTTTATGACTGCGTCAAGAATTACTCAGGATAAAAAAGGAGGTCTTAGAAAATAAGTTATTTTTAAAATGTTCCTGTCTGAGACCAGCCATCAAAATGGACAGCCCTGTGGCTGCATACATTAAAGGTGCATGCACACTGAATCCACGATTAACGGCCTTTGAATTTGCAATTGAAGCTAAATTTATGTTTCTGCAGCGCGTCTTGAGATTATAACGACATCAGAATAAGGATACGACCAGCTTTGATCTGTCGTCGCTAGTCTCTTAAGATTAATCTGAAATAGACGCTGGAGATGGGATCAAGTGGTCGCGTCTCACAGCGACATACTTCCGCGGCTCACTGTCTATGTGTTAGCGATTAGCAGTCATCAAAACGCAAGACTATTTGCCATTTTTTTTATTCGTCTTCGTAAATGTTTAGAGTATCTCAATCATCTCTACTAAACCGCGAACCAATGAACTTAACCTTAAGATATTAATCTTAATTTTCTAGGAATATTATATATAATTAAAATATACACAATTTTATTTATAAATAATTAATTACTTAAAAAAACGGTTCTAATTTATCGAATAATCAATGCAAAAATTTAAGTGTCTGTATGTCAAAATAAAAGCTTTGTTACTAAATGCATGTGAAGCGAATAAAAGAAAAAAATACTTTTTAATATTTAAATTTGTCTGTTTGTCTGTTCTGGTCTAATGGTGGAAATCTCCAAAATTGCTGGACCGATTTTGACGACACTTTCACCGGCGGACAGCTGAAGCTATGAAGAGTAACTTAGTCTACTTTTATTAAGGTTAGTTTAAGAAACTGAATTCAACGTAGCAATTATTTATTAGTAGGTACTTGCGTTTAATGTGGGCTCACTTGTCTACACTTTTATAGACGATACGCTTTCTGTAGGAGGCGTCAACAAAGTTATTAAATATGATAAAAAAACCTAAGTTAATTATTCATCACTTTCTCGATACTAATTTCGAAGGAAGCAATTAAACTATGATAATATTTAATTAATCCGAAACTTTTCAATGGAAACCAAAAAATGTAATTTGTTGTTTAATTTGTTTATTATAATACTTAATACTTAGGATATGTATTATCATCCTTAAGAAATTTAAATTACCAGTATCATAAGGTATTATTCCTTGCAAGTAATAAGATAATTGTAACCCTTTGCAAGGATTAAGATTTTGTTAAGGGCGCCCCTAACCAGACGGGTCCCGGTGTAGTGACAGTGCTATATTCTGTGGCTCCGGGCCCTTTGCTGCTCACTTCTATGGTTTTTACGAGGAGAAACAAAGGTTACGAGTTACAGCTATAGCCTACAGCTATAAATACATATTTAATCTCGGTATTAGGTAGGCATTTTTAGAGAAAGAAACATTTGCGTCCAAAATAACCAATGTTTCACTATATTGTTGAAGAGTTACATGTGCTTGATAATATATAAATATATATATATATATATATGTATTTCAAAATAGTATATAAAAAATTTAAACCCATTAGTAGACATTTTAAATAAGTCTGCTGGCGGGAACTAGCTTAATGTGGCATGTGAAGTTACATAGAAACTTGTAATAAAAAAACCAAGAACTACAAACCTTGAAACAAAATGTGACACATACATAGATTTATTCTTTCGTCACAGTCGCTACGCACTGGCGTTACTGAAAACCAGCGCGGCAGAGATGCAAAGCAGCATTATGCTGGGTGACGACCAATTTTGACGCTACAGTAGCCAAATTTTTGGAACCTGTAAATGTTTTCTAAATGTATTTCTTTATGAAATAAACCCAATAATGTCATGGTCACACACGCTGTAAACGGTGACTCAGAATTTAAATTGAATTTTATTAGTTTGGCTAAAGTTTCAGTCGATATCGCGTTCATTCGAGGAGCTTTGAGGCCTCACGCCGTATTTTGCCAAGCGTATCTCAACTTTAACACATTGACACTCGAGTCAATTTCGCTAACAAGCATTCTACAGACATTCATGGAGCAAGATGCATTGAATTTTTCAACGAAAGATTTATTCATCGGCTGGCCTCACGGCTCAGTTGGTAAGTAACCCTGCCTTCTATGCTGTAGGTTGTGGGTTCGATTCCCACCCAGGACAAAAATTTATATGCCGAATATAGATGTTTGTTCTGTTAATATGTATTATATGTACTCGTGTGTATTTACAAAAAAAGTATTTAAGTATTATATCATTTGTCTGGTTCCCATGATACAAGCTATTTACTTAGCTTACTTTGAGACTTGTTGTAATGTAACGACACACAAATATTACATAATACCACTCACACACAGAACAAACATCTATGTTCATCAAAAAAATGTTTGTCCTAGATGGGAATCGAACCCACGACCTGCAGCGCAGAAGGCAGGCCAACCGACTGAGCTGTGAATCCAGCCAAAGTAACTCCCAGTTGTCCGTACCGCAGCAGAGATACGCACGGACAACAATCCGTGAGCGTACTCTAATCTTGACAAATGGTGAGGATCATCCGTACGGCATCGCCACGGCTATTTGTCGACCGCACGATTTTTTATCGATTGATCAACGGATCAGCTGATTGCCTCTCTGTAGTCACCGACAGATTATCACGCACACATGTACACATAAGTGTTAGACTTCGGCGGGCGTGTGTGAGTGCGGTATAAATAAAGTCCCGCTTCGCAAAAACAATTCCACTTACAGTTTGTGTTACTACAGATACCAAATTGTCGTTACTGTGAAAATGAAAATACTCATTATTGTATTAGCTTTAAGGTGCAAAACGTAATAATTAACTTTTATATTTTAATTATCGAATTGTAAATAATTTTACACACTTTTGTACAATTGAAAATAGTGATCATCAACGTATGAATATTATAAGAATAAATAATAATAATATTGGTGGCGGAAATTCACACAGCGCCATCTAGCCCCAAACTAAGTCTAGCTTATTCTATGGGAACTAGACTATAGATAGAATACATAAATATATACTTTCTTGTAAATAAATACATATTAACATTTATATTCAAAATGAGATTGCCATGTGCTTATGTGCTTACCACTAAATTTGTAGAATACTCATATCTAGTATCTAACAAAACTATTTCAATGATATTTTGGTCTCGTATCTGACATGTGAACCAACACAGCCTTAAACAAAATTGAAGCCACACAAAGACATACCTCATCATGAAAGATTTGCATTACGACACGCGCACATTCGTTTTAATAGCGCAATATCCAACTTTATGTAACACTGTTTAAGAATATTATCTTACGTGAGTACCTATAGATTGTGTGTGTGTGTGTGTGTGCGAGTTAAGCCGAATGCATGCCTCAAATTGGGCTGAGGAGGGAGATTATCTCGAGATGATTGATGCTGCTACCACGGAGACCGACATCTTTGCTTTGGTAATTCGAAAACATGAGCCGCATTTTCTTCGATATTTTATATATTCTACAATCGCGATCATGAACTTTAAGACGACCACTTGTGGCTAATGAGATGACATTTTCGAGTCCTAGAAGGTGGTGTATCGAATTTTGACTGGCCTCACAGCTCAGTTAGTAGTAACCGTGCCTTCTACGCTGTAGGTCGCGGGTTCGATTCCCACCCAGGACAAATATTAGTGTGACGAATATAGATGTTTGCTCTGTGTCTGGGTGATAATTACGTATTATATGTATGTATTTACCAAAAAGTATATTTGCATTATATCAGTTGACTTGTTCCCATGCCACAAGCTATGCTTAGCTTATTTGGGGCTAGATGGCGCTGTGTGAAATTTCCACCAATATTTGTTATTATTATAACTATATGCTAAGGTTTAGCCCCATCGTGGAAACCCGCAGACAATGCACGAATCAAAATGAAACATGCGCGAAATTTCGGCTAGTCGCCATGAAATTCACGTTGAACAGAGAAACTGGTGAAATTAAACTTCTAAGTTGGATTTCAGAGTATCTTCAGTAAGATTTCGGGCTAGTACTAAAAGTAGCGAACCGAACAAAGAGCGGGAACGACACGGGCTAAGCAGAGCACACACGTAGCTAAGTACAACTTGATCCGGATGAGCGGAGATTAGGAGCGGCCACCGCCGGCCATCTCAGACCGGATTACCTACATCCGGATTTGGAATATATGGAAATAGAACTTGATAGTCAAATTCAATGGTTTTTAGACGCGTTTGTGTTTATTGTGTGATATTACAAAATTGTATATTCGCTTCATTTTTCTAATGTTTATATCCGTGATTACTGATTACGACAGAAAATATTTTTTTTGCTGTAAAAATTTGTAAATTATCGTTTGTCCAAAGCAAGTAATTATAGTGAAGAAACTGTATGTTCAGAACAAATTCAAAGGCTTGAAAGTGATGTGTATATTTCTAACTTAAATTGAACTGTGTGGTACAAAATCATAAAAGTACTCTCTTGTTAGATGAGTTACTTAAATATCTTGGAAAAGAAAGAAGACCTTAAGTCGAAGATGTTTATAATTATTTATACTAAAAAGATCCAGCTGTTGCCTGTCTCTAAAACAGCGGTATCAATATTGAAATCAAAACTATAACCTTCAAAGTATTGTATAGATTCAGCTACCCATCGCCGCAAGGGCGAGACAATGCGTATAGGGTGCGCGCACACGCGCGGATCAGTCCTAAGCCGGATTACGCGACCGACGGATGACGGTATAGGTCGCGGATTTGAGGATTTACGTGAAAAATGTTCAAAAGCTGTTGAAAGAGGTAATGTATGCTTTGCTGATAATAGCAATATGTTTTTGTAGATATAAATAAACCGGTATTTTACTACAAACTGAGCTATGACTGGCCCCATAGCTCAGTTGGCAGTAACGCTTCCTCCTGCACTGGTCGTGGGTTCGATTCCCACCAAGGACAAACATTTGTGTGGCGAACTTGGATGTTTGTTCTGTGTCTGGGTGTTAATGTGTATTATATGTATGATTTACAAAAAAGTATATAAGTATTGTATCAGTTGTCTGCTTCCCATAATACAAGCTACGCTTTGCTTATTTTGGGGCTAGATGGTGTGTGAAATGTTCACCAATATTATTATTGTTACTATTTTCAATATTCACGATTTGTTTGGCTGAGTGGTTTCGGAAACCGACTGAAAGCTGGAGTCGCGGGATCAATTCGCGCACATGATACATCTCACGTGACTGCGGTGTGTTATGTAATATACTCAGTTATGATACTGGTTATCATGAGCAGGGTGACACGCCTCTGCTTATGCCTATTATAACATATATTTAAATGACTCACCTAATGAATGTGTTCTAAAGTAATTAAAAATACTTCTTAATGAATTTCTTATGCCATAATCTTCACTTAATTAGCACAACAGAACATATCTGCGATAACATAACATATTGCTGCCTTAAATAACGTTTTTCAATCCTGCTATTATACTGAATACATAAAAAAATACTATTTAGTCTTAATTTTAATTTTTGACAAGTTTTATTGTCATCTTATATGTTTTACCTCCTAAAACCATGAATAAAAAAAATACATATAAATTATCAAAAAACCAGGGTATGATTGGCAAAGTTGTCAAAATAAAAAAATATGTCATATTAGTGACAGAACCAGCTGACGGCCCACCTGATGTTAAGTAATAACCGCCGCCGATATAAATAATATTTATGTAATTACGCTGTGAAACGTAGTTTTATAATGTATAAAAAAATAAATACAATATTTTAAATTAGCTTTTAAACTAAACAATAACATATGTGAGTGATTAATTTCAAAATTAAATTCATAAGGAATAATAGATTTCAAACCATATCAACATGACCCCTCACGTAAAAGCGGTGGTACAAACGAAGTTCTATGATTCGATAGCAGCGCGGGGCTTACGATCATCCGGATTATCCGGCGGGATCAGCGTGTCGGTCGGAGATAAAGCCCGTGTGTGTCTACCCTTAGAGCAAAAACGATTTTCTCATTTTTTCGAATCAAACTAATGATGGTTTTTTAAAATTGAACTTAGTACTTTTGTTTAAATTCCGTTGCTCTAAAAGATTGGTAGTTCGATTTTTGCCGGTTCAATTCAGCTGGTTTTAACATATGAAATAATAATTAAGTGACTGAGGGTCAGACGACAGAATAGATGAAAGTTTCACACATCAAGTAAGCTGCACATTAAATAAGTTTCTTGACGCAAGCCACGGTTCCCGCCAAAAGCCGATGGCTCAGCTAATGCCCGTCTAATCGTCCGTTATAAATCATTATTAATTTTGAATCGCCGTCGATCCGTGGCGATTAGCGCTTGCACAATGCCAGTCGGATTATACCGACATCCGTAGATATATCTTTTTGTAAATTCGTACCTGTGTAGCGATAGCATAATAAAAATATGTGTAACTCATAGAATAGTTTATTAAACGTGATTGAAAATTTAAATTACTGTTAAAGTTCATCTGAATCTTTTACGTTGTGTAATGAACCTAAACTTAGCACGAACCAAGTGTATAATACGTCAAAATTTTAATATTTTGACGTGAGATAGACTTGGTTGACGTTATATAGAAATAATGGTGGCAAGCCATTTAATGGCACTGCAGTATCATTTTTTTGTATCATTTATACCGGTATGTTATTGTAAGTCACGATAATAAAGACAGTTAAAACAATATACAAAAAAATATTGAAATGATGAAGCAAATTTATTCAGTAAAACTTAATATAAAATATAACCTTCATAACCTTCAAGATTTTAAACAAACCTTCAACCATTATTTTTACATTATTATATTTTTAATTATTTAAATTATTATAATTTTACACATAACGCAAAATTCATGTTTTACTATGTGATCTTTTCATAATTTAATGTTTAGTTGGAATGTAATTTTTACATAGTTATTTAATCGGAAAAGCTATATTGTTTGCGAACGGTACACTACTCGAATAAGCCGGTTTTATACAGATAAGCCGATTTATATTTTTTTATAGTGCTGTATTATTTCTTTTATTTTGTATGTAAGACATAACGTGCGTAGTTAACCATGATTTTATTGCTAAAATCAACGGGACAGTGAAGACTGAATGTAAATTATTTAATAATATCAAGTTTATAGCCTAATACGGGACCTATTAAATAGCGATATTTGGTTAATCTTTGGATCTATCTTGTTAGGGTATATTTTAAGTTTTATTATTATTTAAATATCTGCGATAAACTTTCAAGATAGAGAATGTGGTTTGTCAAATTAAATCTTAAATAGCATCCATATAAATTCCTTAATAATTATGTTTTTTAATTAGTTTACCTTCTATTTTTAGTAAGTTTGTACGCTTAAATTTCAATATCACATACATAAACCTACCTTTAAAACTTATCTTTATTATACAAAATAAATCGTTTATAATCCCCGTTTGGTACAAAGGAAAAAACTACTTATGGGATAAGAAATGGATTGAAATTTATTAGGTTTCACCGACTGAACACACACATTGAAAACAATTGTCAATTCATAATACGTTGCATTGCACACATTTACAATACACGTGCGCACATCTAAGGGATTAGATTATAGGGGTAAAATAACGAGACAGAGGAAATACATCACGGGTCAGACAAGGACAGCGTATGAGATTTAGAGATTAACGGAGAGTGAATGTAAAATTATTACTATGGGGATGATTTAATAGATGCAAAAGTTACAGATGTTGATGGAGTCAAATCTGAATATCAGGTATTTTGACCAATAAACATTGAAAGAGCTATAGGATCCAATAAAAGTAATATCAAATGACTTCGATGATTTTATTATTCACCTAGACGAAGCAAAATAATAATTAAACTACCAGATGTCTGAATATGTATGCTAATTCATATGTGTAAAGTATCTTGTAGGTACAAATGCTGTAAATCTATGCGTTTTAATGAATACCGGAAGAACGAAACTTCATACTAGGAATAAAAAAAAAAAAAAACTAGATAAGTTAGTCTAGATAAGCCCATAAGGCAAAATGTGGCCCATAGAGACCTTTCCTGCCCTTTTGGGAGAAAATTTGTGAATTAACGTATATACTCTACCACTCTTCAGAGTAAACTGCAATCACTCCTCATCGCGCGAGCAACATCAAAATGGTCCCGATCGTGAATAGCGGCCAGATTTGGCGACGCATTCATGGCTTTGTGGGCTTTTGCATTATCTCGTGTCGGTGCCACTAATTATGTGTTTGAACTGAGCCGCATTAAAATCTTAACAATTGATTAATTATCACATAATTCAGGCGAAACGGACCACTGGGCCATTAGAATTTGCTATGATCATTTGCGATGTTTTCTGGTTGTGATTGGATGAACCAAAAATACCAAATTCATTATAAATTATAAATAAATAAATAACTAATGGTGGAAATTTCACGCAGCGCCATCTAGCCCCAAAGTAAGCTAAGCATAGCTTGTGTCATGGGAACCAGACAACTGATATAATACTTATATACTTTTTTTGTTTATACATACATATAATACATATTAACACCCAGACACAGAACAAACATCTATGTTTCTCACACAAATGTTGGTCCTGGGTGGGAATCGAACCCACGACCTACGGCGCAGAAAGCAGAGTTACTACCAACTAAGCTATGACCACATACTTCCGGCGAAACGGACCACTGGGCCATTAGAATTTGTTATGATCATTTGCGATGTTTACTGTTTGTGATTGGATGAATCAAAAACACCAATATTTTTATCAGCTATCCGAACTAGTGAAAGTTAATTGCTCATAATAGTAATGATTCTTCAAATGTGTTTAAGAATATAATTGTGAACATTCTCTATTAAATTTCTTTATCTCGCCATAAACACTCCTAAAGAGAAAAAGGTAGACCTACAAATGAAAACTTAGTTATAAATTTAATCTCATTCAAGCAGAAGATCAGACAGCATAGGCTTACTCTCGACCAGCAAGAGCATTTTAGCGAGGCTTTATGATAAACGATATAAAAGCATTTTCTCTAACGACAATGCACTATAAATTAAAATGTACACACATCATATTTAAAACAAATATTTTCTTATTGTCTCTTGTCGCACTCTAAGTATTTTATTGCTTCACAAAAATTAAAAATCAATTCCCTTGTTAACGACTGGTCATGTAGAGATAAATCAATTATGGCATCAGATTAAAGAGATGAGCTTTTGAGCATGGATAGCGGACAAAGGGAGCGCGGCGCGTGACTTTGAATAAACTGAACAGCTACGAATCATTACAGCTGTACTACATACCTTGTTGATAAAAACTCAGACGATTATCAGAGTGAATTGATGTCGTAGTTTAAGAACATGAAGATTAGTCTTATCTGAGTCACGTATTTATTTCGGATCAATATTTTTGAATATGGTCCGAGATGGTTTCTGCATCGTTAAAAAAGTAGCCATCTCATCACACAATTTGCAATGATCCTGTTTAGAAATGATTACGCAGCATCAGAACTTCAACACTAGAAGAGAGCGCTATGTGAATTGTCAATATGTTAAATAAGCAAGTTTTTAAAGACCTTACACAGACATTCAGAATTTGTATATTTGTCAACTTTGGAGAAATTGCACAAATCAAAGTACATAATTGTCAACGTGTTGTCTGTAATATATGTAGGCAGGAGGTTATAGGGGATTGAAGCGTTCCTGAAGAGTCTCTGTTATGTACTTTGTTGCGCGTGTCAATTCATTCCAGGCCATTAACAAATATCTAAACTTATGTCCAGAGTCGACATCATAAAGTTTCATTATTATGACTGCCAGAAAGAATCTATATAACTGATACTTATAGATGCTGGCTGCAATTATTATTATCTGGTGACACGTAGGTTTGATGCACCTATTTAATTTTACTTATTTTATTTTTGTTGTGTTGTGTTTTATTATAATTAGTAAGAATATAATAGACAAAGGCTGGTCTGAAAAAATGTAAGTCCAAAACTTTATATCCATAGAATTCATAATGAAATGTCTTGGAAACGTCAATAATATTCAAAATATAAGTTCACGCGTACTTATCGCTAAGTTTGACGTCTGTTCAGCTATCTATGTTCAGTTATGCGACCCTCCATGGGGACGAACAGACAAGAAACCCCTAAACATGAAGAGGAGTCGCGTATTTATCAAAAAAAAAATTTTTTTCTTTGATTTTCAGTAAGATTCAGTATCGAGATAGCACTCACCGGCGATGCTCTTGTTGAGAAGGTTGTTGAAGGCCTCCTTCTTCGGGGACAGATGTGGCGTGTGCCGGCCATGATGCGCCGGCGTCGATGTCGGGCGAGGCACCGCGCGCTCCTCGGGGGAGTGACGTGGAGGCGTCTTACTGCGACGCAATTCTGCTGATATTGTCTGAAACAACCAGACCAATTATGTTAATAATAATAATAAATTTATAAATTTTTGTTTAATATTAACATTACATCGTAGCACTTAAATAGGTAACAACCACAAATCTATGTTAGTCTGTGTACTGTTATGCTGAAAGATCCAGAACTCTGTAACTGTTATGCAAGTCGTTTTTAGCTATAATTTTGCTGATATAATTATCATGTTGAACAATCTAGATTTTTCTATCAAAATAAACATATTTCACCTTAATACTATAATCAATTATATCGATTGCTAAGGTAATGGTATCATAAATACTTTAACTCGTGGGTAGAGTCAGTAATAGTGGATTGAGATCTCAAGTTCTAGATATGTATAGATGTTTTCTTTGTTGTTGAGTCGATGAAACCGATTTCAATTACCAATCAAAATTCGCCATCCAAGACAAAACAGCAATTATGTCGCTTTTATTCACAGTGTTAACATGAGTGCAGCTTTAAAGCTCCATAATGAATTATTCTACGTTTTTCTCTGTTACAGTTGCATGTATCAACGCAACTCTATATGCAACGTGCAACGCAACGGCCAAACGTGACACGCATCACTGCGAAAGGATCTCATCGTTGATTAATTTAAATTGTATTTCGTAACTGTACATTTTTCATAAGGAGACGAACAAACGAAATATAACAGTAAAATTATTCGTTGTTGCAAAAATGGATAAACGGAACTGTATTGCCGTTGTTGGACCCGCTCTGGATATGAATTAAATATTTTTTAAATTAAATAACACTTAATTATTATTATGTAACCTGGTTAAAATAGTAAGGTAATTCGTGACGTTATGCATTATAGGCTCTGCCTGAAAACCAGCGCCGCTACCGGCATATTGGGTTACTATCTATCATGTGACATTGACCACACCATGAACAAAAATCATTTTTTTTGTTACTGTTGTTATTATGTTTTTGTCTAAATTAAAAAAAAAACTATTCTATTCTAATAATTCGGCATCTATAGTTCTGAGCCGCTGGCATAGTTTACTCAAGTTCAATCGAAGTTTGCGGGTTCAAATTCCGACCAGCACCAATGATTTTATCCGCTTGAAACAAATACTTGGTCGATGCGTTCTCAAATGGTGAAGGAAAATATTATGAAGAAACCGGCATGACCATGAAACTAAAATAGAAGACGTGTGTCAAGCGCACGAAACAAGCCTCTTAGAGGCGCATTTTAATCCTTTTAATACACTGTACTTAGAGCCAGTTAGCCGAGTGGTAAGCAGAAGTAACCTACAATGGAATTCTCTATTATTCTCTAGGCATCAAAAACTGGGAGTTCAGTAGCACAACGCTTTAACCCGACAGAATTACTTCCAGACGAAAGTTACAAAACCCTTCGGGTAGTGAGCGTAAAACGCGTCCTTCCTACTAACAGCGCAATCTTCCAGCTTCTCATCACGGTCCCGTTCACGTCTCAGAAGGTGACTGAGTTATATACTTTGTTTTTTAATCCAATGGTTCAGTGAAAGAAAATTGCATCGCATCTCAGACGATTCTTAAAATCAAGTTGTATTAGTATTTTATTTAAGGCTGCATCTATACTCTATACAAATAAATAAAATTGGATTGTCTGTTTGTAATATTAAAATAACCGCTTTTTACTAAGTGCATAATTATGTATACACGGTACACCGAATCCACCCGGACGAAGTCGCGGGCTGGCTGGTGGCGGGCTGGCGCTGGGCTGGTAATGAAATATGAAGAGAAAGCAAATGATTTGACGCTATCAAAAAACCTCCTTCCTTCTGCACCCAACGTGTAGAATCTCTTTCTTGTATTCTCATATTTTTTGGTCTTATATTAAACAATTTCTATTTTTAGATAATATGTTGAACTTGATAATAGAGCTCCACGTTATATTTGGGCATTGTCTGCTGGTTAGTGTCAATTTGTGCGATTTACCTGAAATAGCATAGAAGCTATTTTTACCTCCTTACTAATTAGACGTGTTGCACGTCACAAGGTGAGAATTATGAAACCAGTTTGATTCACTGGAACATCAATAGTAAAACCTTTTTAAACTTGACATGAAGTCGGAAGTATAACGGGTTAGGCGTTTGGGCACCCGGTGTGTGCTGATGCACTTCGGATTTTCGTGTTAGATTATAGTTTATAAACTGTCTCACATGTTTTCTCCTGTAATAAGAATTAAATAATCGTATTTGGACACCCGCAATTCAGGCTAGCCCTAGTGCGGAATCCACAGACAAATTATTTAAAAGAAAACATTTATGGAAACAAAAAATGTGCATGTATTGATTAGGATTATAATATTTATAATCATTCTGTGTTTGGTATTGTGTTTACAACAAAGTATATAAGTATTCTATCAGTTGTCGAACTCCCATAGTATGAGCTATGCTTAGTTTGGAGCTAAATGGCGTTGTGTGAAATGTTCACTAATATTTATTTAATTTAATAGTTCATTCATCATCACCCACCAAAACATTGATGATGAGGCTGTCTACACTTTTCAAAAATTGTTTTCTTCGCCAATTATACCACAAAACATTATTCAAAGTATATATATGAGTTATATGAGTAATAGTATATATACATTAAGTATAGGTCCTTTTGAATATAAATCTCAAAAGTTGAACCACTTAAGGCGAATCGAGATTCAAATTGGACTCGGGCATTGCGTCACTCGTGGTCAACATTCATGAACGCATCGATTACATTCATTGAACGTTACTACCGTTGATTTGGCCACATAATAGCAAATCTTCACAAAATTATTGGACTTTAATAGGTAATAGTGTCATAAGACACGAGTGTAAAATTGTCTGTAGAAAAATATCTGTCATCTCCACTTGTGGACAAAGAAATGAATTCGATTTGAATGAAAATGTGTCCCGGTTTGATTCGTTTGAGATTTTTTATAAAAAAGTGACATGAGTAGAGGCCATTCCACTAATTAAGTCCCCTGGCCGTGTCGTCACTTTCTACGCAGAGATAAAATTTCCATTTGATTATACGTTAGTTACTGTAACTGCCGAGGGACATTTCTTGAAACGTACTCTATAAAGACAAATGTCATGCGAGGGATTGACAAGTGATCGCGCGACTGAAATGTCACTCGGAACAAACGTTGTTTGATCGCGGGATCGCAGGAACACAATTCGCGCGAAATTTTGATCTCATTCATAATCGCGTCCTCTGATGATGCAGCGGTTCGAAATTCAAATCGAAAAAACAATGTACTATCACAGCAATGAATTTCAATAAGCATTCCATTAAGTTGCCATAAAATAAACTATACATGTCACATCTGTTGTTTTTTGCTATAGCAACCCAGTTTCGCAACAAATTTATGCTGGTCTTGCGTAGCCTATCATGAATAAATAATATTATACAAATTAATTACAATTAAATTATACAAATATTACAATAATATTATGTCGGCTAAAAAATCTCACTGCCTAAATGACCTTTATTACTCATCATAAGTTTGAAATTTTTTTTTTTTTTTTTTTTTTTTTTATGTTAAAAACTAGCAGACGAGCTAACGGGCCACCTGATGGAAAGTGGTCACCGCCGCCCATGGACATCTGCAACACCAGAGGCATTGCTAATGCGCTGCCGGCCATTAAGATAGGCATTAACCCGACGCTTAAAGGCAATATGCTTAATGGCATGAAATATAGATATTTATTCCACTAGACCATTATTTTATCAAAGGCATAAAGAAGGCAAAAGTACTGAAATAAATAAAGATAATATTTCGCAACCTACATGCAAAACCACGCAATATCAGAGCAGTATCACACCCACTTCGCTAAACCTGTAATTCAGAAACGCAAACCAAAGTTCATATCAATAGAAGCGAGCGAGTGCATCAACAAGGCGAGCCTCCGCTCCGTAGAACGGTTGATTCGCGCCACAGATACGTCTAATGTCGTATTGGAATTTGTGATGCCGTTTGACCCCTGTTAACCCAGATTACGCTTCTCGGCGCCTGATTCGTCCTCGTACCAGCCTGATTGTGTTGTGACACAAACTGTAATGTATTATGTGTTAACTCTGCCTGCAATCACGGCGACACGAACAATTACTTGCTTTGTTCTACGCGTTGGATTTTGGGATATCAATTCTATAATGGCACATCATGTGTCGCTTAGGGCGGTGATGATTGTCGATCAATGTCACAATGAGTTAAGTCGACGTCAATCGATCGATTTTGGTAGAAACTGTCGCTCGATGTCGACTGATGTCGTTCCACTATCGATCGATTTCTATCGATAGCTACTATCTAGATACTATCGAGAGCTTTAAGAGTAGTAGAATTTTGTCTATCAATTATGCAACTTAATGCTTTAAGCATGCAATTAATTTCGCTATAACATATAATAATCATATTCGTGTGGGCTTTTAAAACAGCGCCATCTAGCTCCAAAGTAAGCTAAGTAGGTATACCTTGTATCATGGGAGACAAACAACTGATATAATAGGTACTTATATACTGTTTTTAATAGGATACATTCTTAAATAACTTTGCCTCTTGCTTCTATTTATTCATCTTTTACTATAAAAACTTGTCGATGTGTTACTGAGGGTAGACACTGAATTAAATCCATGTGCGTACTTCCATTTTGTTACGTAATTATAATTAAAATGATGATTGTTAAACGTACCACCATCCTACATTAATAAACATAATTTATCAATACAAACGGTATAGCGTACGCTCCGAATTATCAACACTATATTGGTTTGATTATAAAAATTGTAATTAAACCAACATCCGGCCACAAATATTTACCAATAATATGTGGGAATTAGCACAAATGCATACGTCAAGGAACGGACAACAAACGAATCTATCAGTTAGTGAATGAAAATACCTTTATTAATTAAAGACTACACAAATATTTTGTAAATTACAAACTATTAATTAATAACCTAAAATATTATATGAGTATTAGATTTTTTTCTCCATAATTAATATGCCAATATTGAGAAATGTCACACCTGGCAGAATTTTCTCGCGGTGTTCCGGTGGAAGGGAGTGGGTGCCGGTGAAATTGAAGTTGAAGTAACCGAAAGTCCCCGTCTCGGGGTGCGATGCGCTTTGAGTCATCTCTTACTTTGGAGAGGAGGACTTCACTTGTCGTATTACTGTTGTCTATGGGCGGCGGTTACTTAACATCAGGCGGGCCGTCAGATCGCTCACATATATTAATTTAAAAAAAATTACACAAGGGTACTGTCTTAAGTTTTGAGGTTATATTTCAACTATACATTTGCACAGATTCAATAATAAAGACGGAGTTGAATAATTTGTACCTACCATTATATGTATACACTAATAAAAACAGCTTATAAGATGGTATTTATTTTTTATTAAGAGACGCAATTGTAGCTGCAATACTGACTCAAAAATTGAAAATTCATCGTGCATATTTTTACTTTATTTAAATATTTCCACATGACACTTCTACACTAAAGCCCCTTATAGAGGCTACGCAGATCTCGCATAACGATACAAATTTAAGGAGGTTCGTACTAGCACGCGTCGCCAGCATATATTGCGACAGTTGGGGTAGTCGCTTCGATACTTAAGTTTTCGGGTAACGGAGACACTCATAGCCTGTAGTTAGACATACGTGGCTCTAAGGTAAACATCTATTGCTAGCTGCTTTCGGCTCACCTTGTAATCATGAAGCAATAGGAATCAGTGTTTATCTCGTCTAATACAGCAGCTCTTAACTGACACAAACAGACGCCAAAACCACGATAGTGTAGTTTACCTTAGCATTAGTAGCGTTGTCTATCTCAGCCCTGATTAATTTATGTCACACTTATTTGTGGGAGATAAGAAACGTCTCATATTTGTATATCATGAGGGCTTATCTTTTAATTCTTGAGCTGTCAGCTTGGCACAAAAAATTTCAACTGGTTTTTCCGTGAAATTGGGAAAATTTAAGTTTAATGACACAATCTGCGTCAGTCAGTCACAATTAGGGCTGTAGGTCGTGGGTTCGATTCCCACTCAGGACAACAATTTGTGTGATGAATATAGATGTTTGTTCTGTGTCTGGGTTTTAATATATTTATATATTTACAAAAAGTATATTATGTATTCTATCAGTTGTCTATTCCCATAGTACAAGCTACGCTTACTTTAGGGCTAGATGGCGCTGTGTGAATTGTACACCAATATTATTATTATTATGCTTAAACTTGTCATAAGTTCTGTTTAAATTGCAGCATCTGTGTGTCCCGTTGAATTGGGATCATATTTTTTACTAAGATAATTATAATGGATAAGTTATCTCGTTTAAGCCGATTGTCACGTCATGCGTGGCCGTGACCCGCGACCCTATAAATGTAACCATTGCCGAACACATGGTACATTAACTTAAGTAAATACCCTCGAAAAACAGTTACTATTGTCACACTAAGTAGCAGTAGAACTTGTGCTAAGTTCGCCAGGAGAAGTACTGCCACCACACCTGGTAATCTGCCGCCAAGCAGTGATGCACTCGTGTTGCTGTGTTCCGGTGGAAGGGAGTGGGTGCCGGTGTAATTGCAGGCGCATGAGACGTAACATCCCCGTCTCGGGATGATAGACGCAATGCAATGCGAATTGAGTCATCTCATACTCTGGTGGAGAGGACTTGAGTCGTATTGCTGTTGTCTATGGGCGGCGGTTACCACTTAACATCAGGTGGGCCGTCAGCTCGTCCTATCACGCACATGACATTAAAAAAAACTTGAGTTGAGTGGGTATTTTGAGATTGCTCTTCCAGAAGATTACTGCTCCAGCCAAACCCAGAACCTGGCACCGGCCAAACACTGAACCAGGTACCGGCCAACTGGAAGTAACTCAAGCGATTTGCACAAGTTAGGCTATGAAGAACCAATCTTGTTAGATGGTTGGACTAATATCGGCGCGGATGCAGCGCGGATTTAATACTTTTAATACTGCATGCCTGCATTAAGACTGCACCCGTAAATTTAAAAAGAATCATTAGAGATCTTTAATGGCATTAAAGAAGATATCTCTATTTGGAAATGATATATTGTTAAAAGAAATATGGTTAAAAAAGACAGAATGTTGCCAGCTCAACGTGCAAGAACTCTTCGTCAAAAAAATAATCTGTCAAGTAACGAAAGGTTACTGAGAGATCACGATTAATATAATTCCATTGAAAACATTGTGATAAAATTGAAGCCGTTCAAATAAACATTTATCACTACATAAAAATAAGATTAAGCATGGCTCTGTGGATTGTTTTCGGCGAATTTTCCTAAATAATAATTTCGATGAAACCGCGAAATTTGTCTTGAAACTTTAGCATAGTAAAGTTCTTTACAGCTTTAAAATTCAATTTTTCTCAATAAAATATTTGGTAGAAGTACTTTGAACATATTTTTATTCGTTTTTAGTATGTGAGAAAAAAAAAATATACTGGTGGACATTTCACACAGGGCCATCTAGCCCCAAAGTAAGGTAAGCGTAGCTTGTATCATGTGTACCAGACAACTGATATAATACTTATTTACTTTTTTGTAAATACATATATATATTGACACCCAGAAACAGAATAAACATCAAAACATAAAAAAAAAACATCAATTGTTTGTCACACAAATTTTCCTGAGTGGGAATCGAACCCACGACCTACAGCGCAGAAGGCAGGGTTACTACCAACTGAGCTGTGAGGCCATTCGAAAAATGGAACTCAAGTTTCGACTAAAGTGTTATGCCGGCGCGTGTAGATTACGTAGGCCCTACGGCCATGTTTACCGTGACTACTCCAGAAGCAGGCTGCGTATAATCCGTGGGATTTATCCCGGGGTTTATTTAGGGATGTCAATTCAAGTTTCTTTTTATGTTATAAAGTTGCGGAACGAGCCGACGGCCCACCTGGTGTTAAGTGGTAAACTCTGCCAATAACAACCGATGCGGCTTGGGTCCTCCCCTACTACGACAAGACTCAAGTCGCATCGTATGCGCCCGTAACTGTGAAACGTGTAGGTGGATTGTCTCATGTGTCTGTAATTTCACCGGCAACCACACCTTTCAAACCGGAATACAGTAACGCGAATGCGTCACTGCTTGGCGGCTGAAATGGGCATGGTGGCAGTACTTCCCCGGACGAACTAAAGTGAAGTGAATTTGACAGTTTCCAGCTTTCTGTATACTACATACTAGTCAAAGAAAGGTGACGCTTATATCATAGAAGCGTCCCGCCCTGGCACGGGTGCCTAATATTACCTATTATCTTTCGCCTTTATTGAAAAAATTGATATTATTCCATTCCCACACTCACTACCTACTTAACTAGTTATTTGTGTAAAACCAACATCGGAAGTGGTTATCAATACTCTATTGATTATAATATGAATATACTGCTTTATTATTTAATATACTAATACTATTATATCAGTAAACGAAAATATATTACCTGTAATTATTTAAAACTAGTTGTTGCCCGCGATTTCGTCCGCGTGGTATTCGGTTTTATCACGCACCCCTATTTCACTCCTCGGAAAAGTAGCCTAAGTTACTCCTTGTTACATCAGTTATCTGCCAGTGAAAGTCCCGTCAAAATCGGTCCAGCCATTTCAGAGATTAGCCGGAACAAACAGATAGCCAGACAAAAATTGTAAAAAAATGTTGTCTTAGTATATGTACCGTGTAGATCCATGATCACTTAGTAAAAAGCGATTATTTTAATATTACAAACAGACACTCCTATTTTATTTATTTGTATAGATTTAGATTATGATTATGACATCTATAAAGGAAACGATCAAACGTATCGGCTAGAAACTAACAATGTTCATAATATGCAACCACAATAGTGGTTATAGTGTATATTAATGCAGTACAAAGATACAAAGAAATGTGAATAAAGGCTTAGCCGAATTCAGAGCGGTATGAGCAAACCATTAGCACGGGCCCGCCATAGCGGCGTAATTAGTGTCATTTGCACTGTTTTTGGTTGGGATAAACACAACTGGCCATATTGACATACTGGCGTAGAGCATGTAACAGTCAGTATGACCCCAGCTTCACAAATTGGAAACAAATAGTTTCGAGTATCCAAAGTGCTAAGTTAATTTCGGTCGGCTTTCGCTAACGTGTGAGCAATCAATAGAATACTTCTTTGTTATTGCTGCTCTCAGAGTGCTCTGTGATTTGGTTCATTGGGATCCCGTTAGTTTGCGGTGTGATGAGCCGAGATTTGACTTGTTCGAGCGATTACGGAATTGTTTCATCGAATCAGGGATACTTAACTGTATTGCTAGTTTAAATTTTAATTTGGTAAGAATAACGAAAACTGCTCTCATAAGCGTAATATATCGAATTATGTATTTTATGTTTAATACTGTTTATTGTAGATTTGAGAATTTTAGTGTTTAGCTTTAGTATTCAAGGATAATTATCCGTTCAAATTAGTTAATCAGCAGCTTACTAGGAGTACCTACTAATGCTGGGTTGAATCATATTTAAGGATGTATTCATGTACACTTTTCAGAAATGAATAATGCTCAATATGTCAATTTAAAAATAATATTGACATCCACGACCGTTTAACCGAGTATAAAAAGGAAAAAGTAAAAAAGGCGCTATTCTATAGAAATAAATACAATTTAAGCTTTTGCCCGCGACTTCGTCCGAGTTATTGTTATATATTATCTGGTTCCTGTCAACGTAACGAGGTAAATGATATCTAGTCTGTAAACCTGATCATAAGCATTTAAACAAATATTTATTCATCAAAATCGGTCTGTAGTATTCTGAGATGCTCAAACAAACAGACAGGTTCAATTACAGCTTTATAATCATAGTGATATAAACTGTTTTTGTGTATTTTTTACACATGTCATACGTTATAAAAACACAAAACATGTCGAAGTAAATTATGAATAAGAAGAAATGATACAAGTGCTCATCACAATATGATCACATGGTAACTCACGTCAAAAGATTATAGTCGACCTATAAACATTTCGTATGGAATTAATCTAAGTGAGCATGGGTTATCTATCCCAAAAAAACATAAAATATACTCATTAAAGTTATAAAAACCTTTGACCCACCTAATTTTACTTAACAAATAACTTAATTGCAAAATAAAACCTATCATTATCTTTGTATAAAAACAAATACATATTACGATGTCACAGATGTTATGCGTATTGCATAGATTATATCTTTGTGCTGGTAACAAACAGATTACCACATTTTTATCTTGTTTTTACTTATTTATAAAATATCTTTATCTATGCACATTGTATACGCTTATGCGACTATCCTTATATGACTGCATATTATCTGTTTTAGATGAAAACAAAAGTTTTCCGAAAGTATGTAAGACATAGCAAGAATAGTTTCACTGAGTTATATTACCGTTAGAATATAGACGTGACAAGTGGTCAGTGTAGTGCCACAGTTGTTTTCCGTACCCTCTATTTCTATATATTCTGTAATAACTCAGCGTACCCTCTATTTCAATAATTCATTCCCACATAAAGTTCTAGTCATGAAATATCTTATAACAACGAACAAAAACCAAAATGGCCAGACCCAAACCCTAGATAGACACTAGCGTCCCCGAACTTGGGCAACTTTGCAGACCAATGGGAACTCTAAGATCCCACAAACCCGATGTTTAACCAACTATGTCCAACCTTGGAGTGTTGCATAAACGCCTAGGCATTTATAAATCAACGAAATACCCTGGATTTACGCTACCCTGTCCCCGAACTAGTGTGAAAACTGCATCAACCATTCATGGACTCTATGGAAAGTTTTCAAAGCTGCACGAACGACGCATTAAGGCAGGTTTCACACTCCTCCGCTCCACGCGCTGGACCGCGTTTTTTTGACGTTGAACCGAAGTATCTCAGTTGGTACAGATAACACGCGGTATACACTGACAACGCCTTTCGTTTTGGGCTGGCGCGGTTAATTTCATCACTTCTTATTATTTTCTTATTATTATGTGACATAAGGTGTGGTTGCCGTTGAAATTACAGGCACATGAGACATTCCACCTACACGTCTCATAGTTATGGGCGCATACGATGTGACTTGGGTATTGTCGTACCTAGTAGGAGAGGACCCAAGTCAAATCGGTTGTTATGGGCCGAGGTTACCACTTACCACCAGGTGGGCCGTCGGCTCGTTCCGTAACTATATAACATAAAAAAATAGGTCAATCTGTTTTTAACGTAATTTATAATTAGAAAAAAGTATTATTTTGGTTTATTATTATTTTTCATACGTGTACAATATACAATAATTATGTATAAAACTTGTACCTACATTAAATAAACCAAGTGAATTGAATTTAATTGTTCAACGTTAAAAAAGGCGGTCGCGCGTAGCAATGTGAGCCCGCCTTACAGCTATAGAGACTGCACGAATGTTCAGGGTTTAGCTTATAGCCTAAAGGGAGTATAAAGTTTTTAAGCATGAGAAAGGGATAATTATAATAATTATATTGGTGGACAATTCACACAGCGCCATCTAGCCCCAAACTAAGAATAGCTTGTACTATGAGAACCAGCCAACTGTTAGAATTACATACCAGTATGTACTTTTTTATGTAATTAAATACATATAATAATATTGACACCCAGGCACAGAAAAAACATATTCGTCACATAAATGTATGTCCTGGGTGAAAATCGAACCCAAGACCTACAGCGCACAAGGCAGAGTTACTACCAACCGAGCTGTGAGGGTATAGTATGATTATTTACTTTCTAACACCAAGTATGAATACTATTAGATAAAAAAATATGATTTCAAGTTCACAGCATCCAACTAATGCATTGAAACAATAAATCTGCGCGGTCGGCGATAATCCAAGATAATGCACGTACTGATTACAGCTATCAGAGATATCTGTCGGATAATCCAGACGTGCCTTATCTGATGCCGTGCTGGTGAAAACGACACGTGCATCTGTCATTTCAGTGGATGATTCAGAATTAGTTTTTTGTTCAATATATTTAAAACTAGCTGTTGTCCGCGACTTCGTCCGCGTGGAATTCGGTTTTACTACGCACACCTATTTTACCCCTCGGAAAAGTATCCTAAGTTACTCCTTGTTACATCAGCTATCTGCCAATGAATGTCCCTTAACCTTACATTATACTAATTAACACACTATAATGAATTAGGTATATGGAAACCTAGTTCTTTTTTTGGCTATGAATAAAATCACAGACCTATGAGATATTTCAACTTTATTTTCGAGGGTGACGGTTAGTTCTTAATATATCTAAGTAGGAGAAGACCCGTGTATTATTGTTTTTGATATAATGTAGCGTCACCTTGACATATTTAAAAGGCTTGATATATGTAATACCAGCTTTTACTTGCGGCTTTGCTCGCGCTAATTTTCTCAACCAGTACTGGATGTCGATGTATACAGAAATCATTATGAAAAAACTTTTTTTGATAATGATTTCCTTATCTTTTTTTTCTAGCCTATAACTGTCTCTAGGGTCCCATCTAACTGTACATCAAAATTCATCTTAATCGATTCAGAGAAACAAACAAACAATAATTAAATTACATTTATCTATCATAATTATAATAATAACTTAATTTGATAACCATAATGTTCAGTTTTGTTAAACTCTGATTTCCGAACTAGCGTTAGCTGTATGTCAGGTGTTGCTTCCCTCACATAATTGCTAATATTTTGTAGATTCATGCTGACAAAAGGCAAAAAAGCAATATTGCACTATCGTTCCGCCACTCAGATAACTTTAAAAAAACAGCTATCGTACTCTTCAATACTATTGACGAATTTCATACCTAATAATATTATATTTACCAGGGTTAAAGGAAGGAGAAAATGGCTGTTTGAACTCCATTAATGCCAAGCTTTTCCCATGTATTACTTAAGCAAGTGTCCCAAGCTAGACAGAAAATTATTATTACGAAAACACTATTAAAATAATAAAATAAATTTATTAGTAACAGTATATAAAGTTATTTCCTTATCAATATCACTCATATAAGTGACTATACAGTTTACTTTTTTTAATTGTTTATCAAGGAAACGATACCAACACTTCAACGAAGATTATTTGCCGTCATGATTATCACTAATTAAGACTCAAGTAACGAACGATTTAAATGGAATAACCCATTTAAACCACTCACAGATAGCTAAGCACCGATAGCTAGTTTACCGATAACTAACTACACATCAATTGTTACTGCATGATTTTGACTGCGCGTCATGTATAATGCAATACCGAAGCATGAGGCGCCGTCTAGTTCAACAGATAGGAACTTGGAAAGGAGACAAAAAGCTATCAATGGTGCCGCGGACGGTTCGCAGAGCACATTAGATATTGTTAACAAAACTTCCTCCTCGATTAATATGCATCGACAGGTAATATTGCGTACGTGGGCGAGCGCCGCCTCGAATCATTTTCGCATGCGCGACGCATCCATGCAAAATTTTAGGCGGGATGCGTTCAGTAAAAGCAGCTATACTTTCGCCTCTTTGTCTGCGGCGGTCACGTCTTTGCAGTTAGAAAAGGAAGGAGACGGTAGCTCCCATGCGTTTGGACAACGCACATCGCATTCGGTAGGAGCTGGTTTTGACGACCGCCGCGCCGGCGCACATTCCCATGCGAGGTATGCCCCGCGGGAGCTACGTCGCCAATTTAAATATTACGGCTACATACTCAAAAACGTGAGATGTGGGCAGCGAGAA
This sequence comes from Chesias legatella, assembly GCA_947359385.1. Taxonomy (NCBI): domain Eukaryota; kingdom Metazoa; phylum Arthropoda; class Insecta; order Lepidoptera; family Geometridae; genus Chesias; species Chesias legatella. The sequence goes on along the minus strand of OX375765.1, from coordinate 3,959,166 downwards.
GGCTCGTGTGGCCTCGGACTCGTCAAGGATACGGTGAATCCGACGAAAAAATATAATTAGCCAGCGACATGTTTTCGTAATTAAAATGTTGCTTTTTATTTAGTCTTTGCGGAGGGAGGGTAATTAATTTGCTACTCAATTTTCAGCCGAATTTACCATGGTGGTATAATGTCTGGAAAAATTCCTTGTGTGGTAAGCTCTGAGATTATGACTCGTTAACATTTTCGGGGAAGAATGTTTGATGTTAGTCGGTAATAGTCAACGTCGGGACGATGCCCATCGCGGATGGTGGCCTTTCCCGTGTCGCACCGAAAATAATATTCAAATCGATTCACGCGCGCGGTCTCCGTCCGAATTTTGCGGCGTTTGATGCGCCGGCGCCGATTCCGGCAAATCCGTCGCGTCGGAAGTGCGTCGCACGCCGACGATGTGTCGATAGGCTCGCATGTTGATGACCTCGATTAGGACACCGATTGTAAACATCTGATGCGCCGTCATTCAATGACAATAAAAGACGATTAGACAACTTAATATTCCAAAATCAATTATATTTTATACGCACAACAATATTGTTTTAATTTTTGATTGAATATACAATAAAATACTAGAACAAAACAAAAACTGTAACAAGTAGTTATTTTGTTTGTTTCTTTAGCAGCACAGTTCGGATCTTCAAAAACCACATAAGAGTTTTTTAGCAAACAAATATTAAGGCATATTTTGTACAGCAAAATGTTTCGTCGATATATTGTGTCACATTTTGTCGATGTGCAAATTATCGACGTTTTGTATTCCCCTCACTAATCCGCGACACACTAATATGGTCACACAATGCACTTATTATTCGACAGTTCAGTTTCTAAGTAAACTGCATACGGCTGAATGCCGTGGCCGTGTGACGTCGCGTCTGCCCTTCCAATGACTCTAATACCAACTATCGATTATTATTATTTATTAGTAGTTGTATTTTTTCCTACTTGTGTAATAAATAAATTAATTAATTTTCATTAGTATACATATTATAAAATCTACAAGTATAACCATGTATAGCTATAATACAGAAAGAGAGGTCTCTTCTAATACAGATTTCTTCAAACTTTACAGAAGAGTTCCCAGTCTGTCATGGCGACAACATTGTAATTTCAATAAATAACTTTTGTTTGTTTGTTTTGATAATAATTAGCGCATCATCTCTTTATGATATGATTTCATTTTTGGATTATTTCGTTAGTAAAATATTATTCTAGCTGTCATCTTATACGTAGGATGTTTGAAAAAAAAGTTGATGGGAAAAATTGGCAGTCGCTTGAAAACAATGGTGGGGCTAGACTTACCGCATATCATATCTGCGATCTCACGAAAATGTAACCAAACAAGGTGAAATTTGGCATATTTAGGCTCTGCCTACCCCCTTGAGGGAAATGGTGTGAAAGTTTCAATTTGTATACGTTTGGTTTCATTCTCATTTGATATGCCACAAAATGTCAATGTTTTTTGTTGTTGTTCATACCTAGGTTCATACCTACTCGTACGTAGTATGTACCTAAACACGAAATTCCAATTTCGTTGGGTTAAGGTTGGTTACAGATGTCACATCTATTGCCAAGGTATGTGATTTGCGCAGCATCAGTTACCGCGCGACAAATTTTGATGTCAATTTTAACACAAAACAGATAACATCTAACCAATCCTTTAAAATAAGCCATCGCACGAAGATAAACCTATACAATATGTATAATAAAATAAAAAGTCTTTTGTGTTCCCAATGTTTGATTCCAAAATTCTCACATTACGACTTTAACTTCTTTCAACTTTGTCAGGTAGAATCTATTGTGACTGAATCCTTGGAATACCGTTAAGATGATCTTGTTTGTAGCAATATTGTTAAGATTTACTGACGTAATGTGATAGACAAAAGCCTTCTAAAGCATTTAAAGGCGGATTTTTCAACTCAGTCCAAATGTCATAAAACACAGGTACTTGCTACCTCACTTACAAGAAATCCATTTAACTGCCCGAGCACAAACTTAGAGACTTCAATCGGACACCTTTGATTTTTTTGAGTCCTAAATTTGTCACGGATATCCTTTTAGAAATGCATAGTTTTGTCTGAGCGCGATAGCACCTAAGCAGATCCAAGGGAATGGTTGAACGTTTCGACGGTTAATACGATTGTAATTTTTTACGATTGTTTGTTTTACTAACGGCTAAGGCAACTTCATAAGCTAAGCCAATTATTATCTCTTACTTATAAGTTGTTGATATATATTATAGCATAAGAAATGATAAATCCTCATGGTCTGATGTCGCTCTGCTCAACGACACACAAAGCATCTTGTAATATCTTATTTCAGTTTTTTATGTAGTCTCAATTGTAACAGACCTAATTACTCAGATTGTCACAAGGATCGTGCTCGCGAAAAATAAAGGAAGCCCTCCATTAGGGGTTTCTTGGCTGTTCTCCCCATGGAGGGTCGAATAGGGTTTGAACAGGCGTCAAACTTAGCGATGAGTACGCGTGACCTTATGTTTTGAATATTATTGACGTTTCCAAGCCATTTCTTTATGAATTCTATGGAAATAAAGTTTTTGATTTTGACTTTGACTTTAAAAGAACTCGTAGTTGATCCAGCTAAGTCGACTATTAATCAAAAAACAAGCCCGTAAACTAATTACCAGATTAGCTAATCGAACAACAAGGTCCAAATAGTTTGTATGTAAACGCTTCCTACAGAATTCCTCGCCCTCATGTCAACATAATTATCTATCACTTAAAACATTATCTACGAGTTTAATAGCCACAGTGTATCAGTGCGTGAGCACGTTTACATCTCAGTCTGGATGCTGCCACAAAACAGAGATTAGAGTTCGTTCACACAGGATTTTATTCCTCTGCATCGGTATCGATGCGTGCGTATCGTTGCACCCAGGGCCAGCTGTACCAGGGGTGTCGGCGTCACTTCCCGCTCAGAGCTCCCAACGAAAAGAAGATTATGAGAACGACATCATGATAAGTAATCGTCAAACCATAATATCGTTCCTTTTCACATATTTTATTGCTTAAATTATTCTCTATCATAAATTCAGTAAAGCGTAAAGTAATTAGTATGAAACAAAAAATCACTTGATGATTTTGATATGAAGACCTGGAAGAATTAGTTACATAAAAAGCTCATAAGCTTTGGCTTGAACATTTTTTTTAAATGCGACAAATTGCAATGGCTTTCGTTATTGCGAAAGGATGAAATAATTTAAAAATAGGGAAGAATTATTAGTTAGCAAAGATCAGTTTATACCACAGAACTGCGTTCAATAAATTATTCAATATCTCAGCCCAGCAGTGGGTCAAAAAATAAAAATTTAAAATAGATAATTGTCTTTCGAAAGTGTCATATAGGTTTACCCTGTCACCGGATACGTTCGAGCCGGCCCTGGATGTAACTCTTACTCATTTGTTGTTGTAATTGTAAAAGGGATGGCGGATGAGATAACTGGGTCGATGACATTTGGCTTCACGATTACTGCGATTATGCACTTTGTGCGTTGAACTTTACTACGAGCTTTCGTATCGCCTTGATAGGACAGTGCTGCTTTGATTTCGACTATTAATCATTATTATTATGACTAGTATCATTGACTTCATTGGGTTCACTTTCGTTGTCTGTTTTGTCGATGGAATTATTCGAAGTTCAATTTATAGCTCCAAATAACGAGTTCGTACTAAAATGATTGTTTTAAACTTATGTGGGATAAGATGATTTAGAAACTGATTTCGGCTTTGCTCTAGATAGCCAAACATGTTTTTAATCCACATTGTACTAGGTTATAGCTACTATTTGCACTAGTTGTTTCGTAAGTAAAATTAACAATGTTTTGTAATCGACCTCAACATTGACAGATAAAACATAAACACGCAATCATATCCTCATTTCCTGTAGCGAAGCAATACTCATGCTATGCTTTGTTTTATAATCCCGATGTTGTTCCTACAATGTCACAAATGACCAATCTTGCCACCTTCCGCTTATCAAGGTCCGGATATTCGGGCTGGAAACATCTACGTTCTACAATTGTGTATTCCGCATAAATTCCCATGCGCCGATAGGCCGAATCTATCTGCGCACAGAGTGTGTGATAGTTACTACTGCGATACTGACCACTATTACCGCTATCGCTTCCGTCGCGATAAATGGCAGATACGTGGCAATCTATTGTTCTAACCGCTGACACGAAATACCTAACAATACAATTGAACAGTAGTCACATTCCTTCCAAATCAGTATTAATCTGTTTAAACGAGACTGCGATAGTGTATTCAAAATCCGCGGTGGACAGCTCATATTTGTTTGGAAAAGTCACTTTACCTGAATATGTGTGAAAGCAGCCATTTCAAATCTAATATCAACGCGTTAAAGCTCATTTTATGGCTGATCTGGATAGCGTAGGCCAACCGTAAAACGTAGGCTGACAGTTCTATCTACTATTGTGTGATGAAGAACCTACGTTTGAGTGTCCCGGCGATTATTTGAGCAAAGGGCTGGCTTTGGGATAGATAATGCATTATAATAAAGCAAACACGGAATGGTTGCGATATTATATCGCTTTGAAATCCATATATTTTCCTGTATTATGTTTATAAAATCTTGCAGCATTTTGGTAGTATCGTGTATACATTTATATGTAGGCTGTGAGTTCGATTCCCAGCTAAGACAAATATTTCTGTGACAAAAATAGTTCAGTTTTTGTTCTGTGTGCAACATGAAAATCAAAAAATAAATTGCTAATATTTTACCGCACGTCACAAGTAGAAAAAGTTTACAAAGGTACACATAATTTGTAACATTTTAAAGGGTCGTAAATGACGGAATTATGGGTGAATACTTATAAAAAATATATACAGACGAACATAGAACCTCCTCTTTGGAGTCGGTTAAATAGAAACAAAACGCAATCAAGCACCGTCGCGTCGCGTCGGTCAATCTACAGCTGTTTTACAATACAAATGTGGATATTTGTAATCGGTGTCGGAACGTGCTCGAGATATTTCCCACTCCCGGCGCAATTCCTATGTCAATCAGGCAGGATAATCGGCGTCCAACAGTTATTTGACACAACACGATTCACATTACTTCTAGGGAGTGCTAATCGCTTCATGGGAAGTTCAACTACATGGTAATACATGGATGATTCTGCATTCAATATGATACTACAATGTAAAACAATTGTTTCTGGTACCTAATACATAAGCATAGACTCTCGTTTCTTCAACCGTAAGGAAAAAAGACGGTAGTGGTTACTCGATAAAAAAAATTGTATATTAGAACACACTATCACCTTACGACCTAGTGTCGGTAAGTTATTTAGTCAGCAGGGCGTCTTCTTTAATTATGTAATTTTAACTTCCATAATGGCATATGGTCGTGTGACTATCAGTAATAAAAACTAGAATAAAATGCTTCACACAAATAGATCCAACTAGAATGAAATATATATTATAATTTTTTACTATCATTAAAATATAACCTATGTACCATAAAGTGTATGAAATAAAATAAATTGAATTGAAAAATACAGTCAATATTTGATATTTATTTTTAAGAGCAGTAGAGCTCTCGCCATGTTCGTCCGGGGAAGTACTGCCACCATGCCCATTTCTGCCGCCAAACAGTAACGCGTTCGCGTACTGTGTTCCGGCTTTAAAGGTGTAGTTGCCGGTGAAATTACAGGCACAAGAGGCATTCCACCAACACGTCTCAAGAGTTACGGGCGCATACGATTGGACTTGGGTCTTGTCGTACCTAGTACGGGAAGACCCAAGTCGCATCGGTTATTAAGGGCAGAGGTTACCCCTAAAAACAGGTGGGCCGTCGGCTCGTCCCATAACTGTATCACAAAAAAAAAATAGAAAGAAAATGCTTGACACACATTGGAATGGACTTGCTCGACATATCAGTTCATCTACGATCGTTAGAATTTTTTAGAAAACAAAATTGAAATAGAAAAGCACCAATGAAATCTTCAAATCGAGAAGTAGATGCGGTCATTCTGCTACAAAATTATAATCAATATCAATCTAGGCTAGGAGCTAAATTTGATCCCACAAATTCCATACAGTTCCAATGCCAAGACGAATCAGATACAGTGATGAAAGATAGTCCAGAAGCCAGGGTTACTGTGTCAATTGTTGACGTGAGATGACTTAGCCGCTATGTAACATAATGTAACCAATGAACAGTATGCTCTCTTCGTAAATTGTTCTCGTGGGTGCTTGGGGTTTCTCGTTTGTTCTTCCCCTGGTGGGTCGAATAGGGTTTTAACAGGCGTCAAACTTATACTTAACTTAGCGATAAGTACGCGTGACCTTATGTTTTGAATATTATTGACGTGTCCAAACCATTTCTTTATGAATTTTATGGACTTAAAGTTTTTGACTTTGACTTAGACTAAACTAACTTTTTTTTTTTTTTTTTTTTTTTTTTTTTTTATGTAATATAGTTACGGAACGAGCCGACGGCCCACCTGGTGTTAAGTGGTAACCTCGGCCCATAACAACTGATGCAACTTCGGTCCTCCCCTACTAGGTACGACAAGACCCAAGTCGCATCGTATGGGTCCGCAACTCTGAGACGTGAAGGCGGAATGTCTCGTGTGCCTGTAATTTCACCGGCAACCACACCTTTCAAACCGGAACACAGTAATGCGAATGCGTTACTGCTTGGCGGCAGAAATGGGCATGGTGGCAGTACTTCCCCGGACGAACTTGGCGAGAGTTCTACTGCTCTAACTCGACTGAAAACACACACATGCGGGCGCCACACTCTCACAGACGTCAAGAAGACTTTTAAAGAGAAAAGAAGTAAAAACGGATCAAGAGCAACAAATATTTTCTGTCGCACCAATAATTTAGCAAAATTTGTAGTATTTGTCGGTAAGCTATCAGTGATCGAGAGTAAAAGTAAAAAGTGGTTTCCTAACCAGTAAATTACTATTGCTACAAATGGTACCACTGCAATATCTACACATATACACACAAGTGATCTTATTTTCAAAATTAAATCCTACTAATATTATAAACGTGAAAGTTTGTATGGATGTTTGTTACTCTTTCACGCTCAAACGGTTGAATGGATTTGGATGGAAATTTGGTACCAAGATAGCTTATATCCTGGATTAACACATAGGCTACTTTGATCCTGGAAAAGTGCAGTGCTCCCGTGGGATTACTTATTCACCGCGGGTAACACAGCGGGGCGCAGCTAGTATAATATATTTCAAGCGGAGTTCCACCACTATTTTTAGTTATACTGTGACTTAGCCGGGCCTATACAAGTATCGCGCCACTAAACGTTCATTAATCAGTAACACTGATTCTAAATATAGTTGCTTATGCTATCGCTGCTGATGTCAGCACGCTGACGATTAAAGAATTAAGATTATGAGAAATTAGGCTTAAACTTAGATTCTATTCTATTCGAGTCACTGTTCCTCTAGGACCAGTGTGGTGAAAGAATTTTAAGTGCGCCTCAAAGAGGCTCCTTTCGTGCACTTGACACATGCCTTCGATTTTTTTATTCTAGGACATGTCGGTTTCCTCACTATGTTTTCCATCACCGTTTTGAGAACGTGGAATTGCGCACATAAATCTTTCAATCGAAAAACTCATAATTGCACGTCGGGATTTGAAACGGCGACCTCCGGATTGAAACTCGGGGTCAGTACCACTGGACCACCACGCTCTAAACTCTAAACTTAGATGTAGTTTGATATTGTAACAGGGTTGTGTATGACTACATATTACCGGATGTTGAGTGACCACATAGTCAGCAAAGCCTAAATTGAGACCTGGCTTTCAGTTGAACCTACCATAACATACAGTTAGGTGCACCCTAAGTATAGACAGTTTTAGTGATATAGATCCAAAACAAAACGTTTATTTATTTGACTATTAGGTAATTAGGTGTTAGGCAGACATAAATATATTTATTTAATACTACTCAATATTTTATAGCGCTAGAAAATCAGATAGTATCGCTATATTTATCCTCCCAGTATGGTAATAAGATTGTAGAAAACGCGCGTAGGAGTCAAAACAAGGATTTAGTTCAACCAAATGACATTTTAATATCTTCCTTATCCACCAATATTCAATATTAAAATTATGTTTTACGAAAAGATGAGTATATATTTGAATCATTCCAAACGATTACGACTTTTAAACAGGTGTAAAAAAGCTATAAAGTTGTATTTTATTGCAATACCAAGTTCAATTTATTAAACACATGAATAAATTATTAAGCTCAAAATGAATATTCAACATTATGAACGACTAGGTATGTGTGTTTTAGTGACAACTAATAATGGATATAATTAATTTAAAAACATTCCAAATGTCAAAAACTTACCCACATAACTGTTTAAATTTAAATCGCTAATTGTTCCTGATTTTGATCATGATTACAAAAAAATACTTATTTCTATAAATAACGACGCCTCATCACAGAAGCAAGAAACAATGGTACCTACTAATAATTTATCTTGAAGTATTATTATGTATCTGTTTAGATCGATAGAAAACTTTTTATTTTACACCACACAAAATTATAATAAAAAAATAATGAATATTCATTGTTTATTGTTGTTATTATAAAACTATTATTAAATTATACATTTTTACAGCAGGATATTCAATTCGTTGATAGTGTACAAACAGAATTTCCTATTACAAAACGAATCAAAACTCAATTCGTGAGTTGTACTTCTGACATTACAGGCAGAACAGAAATAAGGTTTCATGTCAAATGCTCACAAAAAAAAACCGCCTACATTTAAAACCTTTGCAACCAAAGACCAGAATAGCTGCGTAGAAATAAAAAAAAGGTTGTTACGTAAACAAAAACTGCAAATAGGGCTTACATGTCCAATGATAAGGCTTTATAAATCGCGTGTAAGTGAAAATTATGTGGTTACAGTGTGCAATTACATCGATATGCGATGATATCTTCCAAACTATTGTTCATTACGTGCGGTAATTATGAACACCTTGTGCGTACAGCGATGCGGGAACTCGTTATATCAAATACATATATTGGAACTAGCGACCCCCCCCGGCTTCGCACGGGTGCAATGTTGATGCTGTATTGCTTAAAATCGCTTGATAAATAAGCCATTATTTCTCGTAAAAAGTAAAGGATAAAAAATTGATATTGTGGATTATCTCAAGAGATAGACATATGCGGACTTTTTGTAGACCTTTTTAAGGTATACAATACTGTAGTACATTATTTTGATCTATCTCGTAGGGTTCAGCCAGCGTTTGCAATGTAAGCGCAAAAAATGTGTATTTACGACATCACATTACTAGAAACCTCTAAAATTGTCAGTGTTTCTCTACTATATTATGCATGTGTACTTATAAACCTTCCTATTGAATCACTCTATCTATTACAAAAAATCACATCAAAATCCGTTGCGTAGTTTTAAAGATCTAAACATACATAGGGACAGACAGACAGCGCGAAGCGACTTTGTTTTATACTACATATGTAGTGATGATAGACACTGTAGAAGTTAAATAAAAGTGCAAACTACCTAACAGTGCAAAACGCTAAGATTATTCTTGATGCCTTGGACAATTGAATATTGGCTGGCCTCACAGCTCAGTCGGTAGTAGCCCTGACTTCTGCGCTGTAGGTCGTGGGTTCGATTCCCACCCAAGACAAACATTTGTGTGACCAACATAGATGTTTGTTCTTTGTCTGGGTGTTAATATGTATTTATTTTCAAAAGAAGTATAAAAGTATTATATCAGTTATCTGTTTCCCATAATACAAGCTATGCTTAGCGGACTTTGGGGCTAGATGGCGCTGTGTGAAATGTCCACCCATATTTATTATTTATTATTAATTTGAATTTGAATATGTTACTCTGCTTTCTCATGTCTGTAATTATGAAAATAGCTAATGATAAAGATGTAAAACCATCCAACAACATTCACACATCTTTCTAATCCGTTTAACGCATCTATACAAACAAACTGAAATAAGACGGGATGTAGGCATAACTTATACAAGTGATAAACATGTTCGATTAGAAAACATCAATTAATTCTTAATTAAAATACATTTTTTTATTAATGTTATTGAAGTGAGAGGAATGAGCTGACGGCCCACCTGATATTAAGTGGTAACCGCCGCGCCCCCATAGACAACAGCAATACGACTCAAGTCCTCTCAATCAAAGTACGAGATGAATCAAGTCACATTGCGTTGCGTCCATCACCTGGAGACGAGTATGTTACGACTCATGCGCCTGCAAATTTTTTTTTTTTTATTTCGATTGGTTTTTTCTTAATTTTTATTTATTATGTTTATCTTTTGTTCATTTACTCTAAAAGAGAGTTTTACAGCAAATTGCCTGTCCAGACGGAGTTACAGCATCATAATTGCCAAATGTATTATATTCGGTAAGTTCTAAGTTATGTTCGAATCATACAAAAGATGGATTAGCTATCATGCACCTACGCACTCCAGGGCCATTTGTGAGGGCGCACGCACACTCGGGCACTACGCATGTGGGCTGGCTAATGATAGCGGGCTTCCGTCGCGTCACACCTGAGAGCCCGTAACCGACATCGGCTATAGATACCTATAACCCTCACCCTTAATTCAGCTATGGCAAGAAATCTATAGAGCTGATAAAACGATCACATCACCTTTTTGAGAGTTATTTGTGTAAGTTTAAGTCATTCAAGTTATGTTTTCGAAATACTTTTCTCCGCTGCTTTAGAATCCAGCCCTTTTCCGTAGGCAAAGCGTCAATAGGGCAATTCTAATAATTATACCTTGTAGGCTACACTATCAGGGGAGAGTAGGCATGATAAGTGACTCATAGACTCCATTGTTTGTCTACAAATAAAACACTATCTTCCGGAAACCATTTTTTTTTCTTTAACTAGGCTAAATCTAAACCAAATTTTAATTAAAAGTTATTTCGGGCTTTACTTCCGAACAGGTTGAAAGAATAATTGTTATGGAAGCCTACAAATTATCCAGGCAAAGACAAATATCAGAAAAATAATTGAAGACACTTCTTACCTATGCCGGTTAAACAATAGTTCGTTTTACGCAAGTAACATTTTGGACCCTGTTTTTAGCTATTAAGATTTCAATAATATAATTTAGTAATCAGAAATCATGCTCACTTTGCATTTAAGGCTTCATTCATATCATACCACCATATCAACTCATAATCAGTTATATCAACAGTAGCAAACAAGTTTTAATAGTCTATCTTATCTAATGATGAATAGTTTGATTATGACTTTCGAAGAACTAGTATGAAGGTAGCTACTTCATTGTAGGTAATCTATCCTAGACGACAACGAAGATACTTGTCATTCTAATCTACTTTAGATACCACCTGATAATTGATCCTTGAAATAAAATGCAATTCATTTAGACCCTTTTTTAAACTAACGCGTGTAAATATTACTTCTTTTTATTTATATTACATAAAGATTGGCATGGTACAAGCTTTGCTTAGTTTGGCGCTAGATGGCGCTGTTTAAAATGTCCACCAATTTATTTCATTATTCAGTTTAAAGGGTCATATATACAAACCGGAGAATTCTATCTCTTTTAGTGGCTTGGTAAGGGCCATAGGTGGGATAGAGAGGGGAGCGTCCAGAAGCAAGACCTTCTATGTACTTTTGTTGCTTTGGGTGAGAGGATAAAGTTCTCTGGTTAAAGGACAGTGCTACTATTCTCTTTATTAAGCAGTCCATTAATACAACTATTGTTTATAGTTACACAATTTTTACTTCAATTTAGCTGATAAGAAACTATTCAACCACGGTTGCATCTGCTCTATACATTTCCTCAAGCGACACGCATAACGAATTACGCAAAGAACACAAAAGCTCTCAGAGTTAAAAGGAAAAAGTTCAATTAATCCCAATTTGCCCGCTAAGATTAAGCTCCCGATAGCCGGCATTATAAGAACCCTTTACTTCCCGTCCCTATTCTTAAGCCGCTTTAAAAACCAGTAGAGTCCGTGCAAACAAGGGCCTATAATGCGTAACGGCGAAGATTTGTTCCCAAGAAATGCATCAGAATCGATTATGAGATGCCTCGATATCAACGTTAAGTATGTAATAAATCCATTAAAATAGATCATTGTTTATTTCGGACGTGAGTATGAGTACAACTTAAAGACAATATGAATAAATTGACTCAATTTTCTTGATTCTCTACTTAAAACCTCCACTACATCACCTTCTTTTCACAATCGTTAGACGAGAGTAGGCTCGAGGTTTCCCACGTGGGATGATCGGTTGTAATGTAACTATTGTTATATTATTATAATTTAATAACCAACTGCTAAACCAAAAAAATATTATTAAAATAAATAAATATTATTTTATATGTATGAAGTATGAGCTGATGTCGCATCATATTTTATTGCGCCTATAACTCTGACAAAGTAGGTGGAAACAACGGAGTTAGGTGCTCTTTATATGTATTACTTGCACAAAAATAGCAATAACAAAGGTTACCTCTTGTGGCACCTTTCTAAGAATTTCAAATGCTTCTTTGAACTTCTTTTCTTAGGTTGAGACGAAAAAAGATAAATTCAGCTCGAGATTCCTGTTTGTAATGTCAACAGCTTTTTACTAAATGCATATGAAAGTATATACGGTACATTAAAATAACAGTTTTTAAATGTTTGTCTGTCTGTTTGTTCCGGGTAATCTCCGAAAGGGCTGGACCGAGTTTGACGGGACTTTGACTGGCAAATAGTTGGTGTTAAGCTTATAAGCAGTACCTGAGGATACTTTTACTAAGGTTTCACGAATTGATAAAAATGACTACTAAGCTACTCTTTTAGTTACAAACAATATTGAACACGGGCGAATCCACGGGCACAACTAGTAGCTAATAAAGCTAGACATAAACCGATGAACATCGTGGAATTTTTATCATATACATTGTAAATGATTCCTTATGCTCTTGTTAATTATGTATGTTGTGACAATCATCGGATAAGTACAAGTGCAAAAAGCACATTTTTTCCAGCCACATGCAAACGCAATGAAAAATTATTTCCCTTTTAATTAGTAAATGATTTGCATAAACAAGCGGTGAGGAACCCATACTAGGACGATCATTATAATAATTGTATTTTTTCTCGCGAAAACTCTGTAACGGTCGCGCGATACAATCGCATCCGTCGATGTATCGGGAAACAAATCGCGCGACTGTGACGAGTCGCCAGTTCGACAGTCGGCACTACAATTATGTGATCAATCAAAATGGTTGACCACTTGACGTACCGTATTTGCTAAATGAGCTCTTATCAAAGTGTTAATAACTCAAAAGTGTCAATATAATCTTAGGAAACAATTCTACGATCTTTAGCAAAAAGGACTTTAAAATTATCCTTATGCGTAGCAGATCATGTCTAAAATTATATCGTGAGCGAAACAATCTTACAAATTTATTTATTGATTTTATTTTGATCTCTTTATAATCACACGGCAATATTTTATTATTTTTTATGTTATACGGTTACGGAACTAGCCGACGGCCCACCTGGTGTTAAGTGGGTCCTCCCCTAATAGGTACGACATACGACAAGACCAAAGTTGCATCGTGTGGGCCCGTAACTATGAGACGTGTAGGTGGAATGTCTCATGTGCCTTAGAGTTACTGGTGCCTGCGATGCAAGGTGGGTTTTGTCGTACCTAAGTGAGGGAGAACCCAAGTCAAAATGGGCAGGTGTTACCACTTAACACTAGGTGGGCCATTTGCTTGTTATGTACCTGTATCTTATAAAAGATGGTTGGATAATATTATTATTTGGCAGAACATCTTTTCTAGACATAAAATGACTACGATTCTATTGCTTCTATTTATTTTCTATTGCGAGTATTCATGAGCATGGGAGTAATTTAAAAGTTTCTTCTTCCATTACACTAACTTCCATAAATGGAGAAAATTAATGTTAAATTGCAAAAAAAGCTGTAATGTGGACAAATTTAGTCTCAGATCTGCACAGAAATTTACTGTGGCGACTGTACTTTACGCTGGAGCTTTGATTGTTTAAAAATTCGATGTGTTCGCACAGATCGTCGCCCGATACTAACCACGCATTACTTAATTCCGATGCGTGAGCAAATGTATGCAATTTCTAACGCAATGTAAGTAATTACACTTTTTCCGTTTAGGCATACAGAAGATAATATTTTTGAAAGCTTATCGCTTGCTCACTCCGTAACGATTTACACTTTCGCATGTAGCGACTGAAGCGAAGAGACATGTACCTGATATATGCTTTTTTAACAAAATACTGCGTTGCGTGCAGTTCATTACTTTGGGTTGAATCCGCAACTTCCTTTACCGAAACAATTATAATTTTTACATTCGAAATTTTCGAGTGTGTGTGCGTATGATTTTTGTTGGTAGTGGCTGTAGTGGGGGTGTATTACGCATTGGTCGCACACCGTTTTCTTTGTCCTTCAATGTAATATAGTGTATTAAAATTACTCGACTTATCTACGAGTGGCTTCCACCTGCGTTTTGTGGGCATGTAACCGCACGCTTTTACTCACGAACTCAAATTGGGTGAATAAAATGATTATTTGTATACTTTTTTAATTCTGATTACCTACATTTTGTTAAGGATGTATGAAGTTGTATAGGTGACGCTACGTCTCAAAACCTGTAAAATATAGATGAACACATACAAATTTTTTAGTTTTGGTGTGGAAGTAGTTTAAAACAAACAGTTAGCAGAAAGCAACAAAGAAATGCTTTAGTCGTGTTTCTTTTCGCCCGTCACACTGAGAACATGAATGTGATAAAACTCAGGTGCAGGTAATTTTATCATTAGTATTTTGAATGTAAGTTAAGTTTAGCTTTGAAATCAAAAGGTATAGCGCGGAGATAGTTGACTGATAGTTTGATCTCTCAATTTACCTACGTTCTTTAATAGTTTATTTTTATCGCTGTAATTCACGGTCTTTATTTTACAGTTTTTTTTATATATTTATATTCTGTAATGACTTTTCCAAGCGTATCTGAATGGAATAAAATAATTTGAATACTGAAAACTGAAATTTCCTAGACATATTTTTGACGTGGTTCGACATTATCATTACTGTTGTTAATTAGTATAGTTCTTGTACAATTACAATATCTATATTTAATTCCATCTATCCGATATGTATGCACTTGTAGCAAATAAATGAATCTGAATCTAGTAATTTTGAAATATGGTATTTTGTTTGTTGTATATCTTATTTATATATTATAGATACTAATGAACTATCGATATTGTGATATATACGATAGAAAATACACAAATCTACATAGTTTTGTCTTTTTATAACTCAAGGGTTTATCGTGTCAGAAATTGTATCATAGTCTATATAAATGCAAATCTACACATAAACAATTGTTTTATACGAGTACGTATCATGTCTTTTATGCAATACTCACAAATAATTTATGATAACGACGCTTTGTTATTAAACTCCTCATTCGCAAGATATGAAAAACGCAAAAATAATGGAAAAATACAATTGTATACTGAGGAATCCATTTATTATAATGCATGTATTTGCATAGACAATGGATTATGGGTTAGTGCACAACTTGTGGGTGACATTTTACTGATAGAAAATATTGCCAGTAGTAAAATTACGGAGTCCACAAAACATAGGCTTAGTTTTTTTTATACATTTATATTCTAATTTTTATATGTAGACAATGTAATGAGAAAATTCGTATGTATTAATAAACAGGCGTCCTAAACCAGTATTTTATAAGAAAGTGTGATTACCCATCAAATGTTTTTTTTTACATCTTCCATCTTGGAGGATATTTTGTTTTTATATTAACTATCTATGGTCCGTCGTTTCGCTTTGGGTATTGAGGATATTACAGGAACATCTTGTGAGGTGCCTGGCGGTAGATTCTCAATTCAAGGATTTAGCAAGCCAAGCTAACATTATAAAATGTCTCTAATTTAAACTTCTACGTTTGAAGTCTGTGTCAGCTCTATCCTAGCTTATATCTTGGCTGGGAGTAGCTAACTTAGGCTTCTAGATAGTTATTTCAAGTTGTCATGTGAGCTCTATCCAGCTTGAATCATTCCTGTACACATGTGAGTGTGGGATTTGCCGTAGTTTCCGTCACTGTGCGCAGGAGTCGTCGAACGACTGGTCACGCGTTTCGCATCACTCACCCCTACCCTACGCCATTCTCATACAATTTACATACGATTGCTATGCAATAACCTTTTTTTGTGACATTCTATCGATAATCTAATAGTTACGGAGAGTAGGTTCCGAATAAGTAGCTGTAACCATTTATGCGATTACGGTTACGTTTTTAGTTAGTTACTAGCTAGTAGCGCGTAGTTTTTTTTTATTAGTGGGTTGCGAATTCTGTCGTAAAACTTTGTTTGGGATTTTTAAGATGCTTTTTTCCTTGATTGTACGAAAGAATGATTATAAAAGTGAGTGTTGTTTTTTACAGGGCATGGAGCGTTCAGAAATTTAGTTATAAAGCATTGTAGTGAAAAATATTTTAGAGTTTGTTACGGTAAGTAGTTCTATAAAAAGTAGTTTCTTTTTAAAAGTACCTATTCGTTATTACTCATTCGTAGGTACCTATACGTCAATAATAAGCATATCGGAAATAAAAGCCTGATATACATATCTTTTCGCATGCATCTGCCATTCAAAGTATCAAAACTACAAAAAAATAGTCACACGATAACCTAATTACAATTAAAAGTTGTTTTACAAGTTCAAAAGTTGAAAAGCAACATACACATCTGCCAGTCTTTGTGGTCACGAATTCAAAGTAAATTTAAAAACTCATTAATAAGAATAAATCGCACAATAACCACTTAAACTACTTATAATAATCACGTTGTCGATTTGTTCCAATAATTCGTGTACAAAAACTGTGGACTCAACCAACCATGTCTCCAGTAAGCACACATGCTCAGGGCGTGACCGAACGCACCCCACTCTCTCATTGTTTATCCCACGATTAAAACGAATTCAAAAACTCTAACTCGCACTCGAAAATTAAGCTCGAGTGGTGCTACGGAACCCTTTGTTTTAGGCACAATAGTACATGCGAGGCTTGCTGAGGTAGCTCTACATAAACTGTGAACATAGATAAATAAATATGGGCCTGGGATTTGCAAATTAAATCATTAAATTCAGGAAGTATTTGTGTTAGGTCATTATTAATAAGTAAGTAGGCAGTAAGTTATTAGCGTTTGAGAATTTATGTAAAGTTAATATTTTATCAGTAGTAGGTACAATACAAACATTATTTAATTACAACACTTTATAGTAAAGGTACCCAAAGATAGTACAGCCTTGCCGGGCTAAAGTGGTAGGCATGTGAAAAATACGTGAAATGTTAATTGCAAATTAACGAGTAGATAATTGAGTAGTTTTGCTGGAATTTTTCACTTTGTTAATAATGCGATAAATGCATTTGAGGTAAGCCGTAATAGGATAGTGCAGTATTATGAGCAATTAGGTTGAAGTCGTCTCCTGGCGAGGTGTAAATTACAAGCTTGAATATTATGTTATTCTAAAGTAAACAATAACAATTAAATAGACCAAATTAAAAATTTATCATCTGTTACAGCCTTATAAAATGGTGCCTTCATGCCTTAACGTCATAACTTTTCATCACAAATGGCTGAATCAATTTTGATTCATATTGCATGCCTATTTATTCATGGTGATCTTTAGTATAATCTAGTTTATTATATACTAACTTTTATGATGCGATATACATTCTTTTACGGCAACAGTTTGTATTTTTTTGTATTTTTTTTTCTTACATCTGGCGCCCCACTTTGTTACCCGCGGTGAATAAGTAATCCCACGGGAAACCTGCATTTTTCCGGAATTAAAGTAGGTAGCCTATGTATTAATCCAGAATATAAGCTATCTTGCTACCAAATTTCATCCAAACCCATTAGCCGTTGGAGCGTGAAAGAGAAACTAACATCCATACAAACTTTCACGTTTATAATATTAGTAGGATTAGAATTAAACCAGAATAAAATAATGCAAAAATTTATTGGATAATTTTTATAAGTTTAATTTCTGTAATAAACACAGGATTATAAGTGTAATAGTAGACTATAAGTTAGAAGTATTTTTCCAATTTTTTTTGTTCAAAAGCTCTATTTTATTGTTACCATTAATAAGGAATACTATAGTTCTTTTCAATTTGAAAACAAGTTCTCACAAGCAGCAGCCCTCTAGTGAAGCTAAGCGTGGATTAAAAATGGGGAAACGAGAGCTGCGCCGGCGCGGCGCGGCGTCGACAGCTGGCAAGCTTAGTACTCTAGTAATTACAACCGCCTATTGTCTATAATAGACAACAGATTGGTATCAGACTTGATTATTTTATAATATAACAGCTTGATAAGCTTGAGAAAAAACGATTATTCAATCGTATATCGATATCATGAACGCATCATCATACCTAGTTTATAAATGATTTCTAAAATTTTTTATTATACTCTGTATATATTATACACAAATTTAAAATGATTTGAAAGTAAAGAAACAATTTAAAATTTTGATAGTACATATTTATATTTATTACTTAATAGCAATAAGGTAATAGCATAATTTATTATATCTAATATAATATTCTCACTAAAAGTCTATCTAATAAAGTATAAAAATAGAATAAAATAAATAGTTAAAATCACATAATTTTAACTTTGGACATGACGCTCTTGATTTTTATCGTTATCGAAATCGCATCATCGATCCGAAATATTAAAAGTTACACAATAAAATAAATAACGAATACCAATCGTCCGAATATTAGTAAAAACACAGGCATCTCTCGTATGCGGTCAATGAAAGTAATGCACTCAATTTAAATATTATACTAATAAAAATACAAATAAAATATTATCTGACATACCGGCGACGTTTTGGCTGTACGCGAATAAGGCCAACATTAAAAGATATATATTTTACTCGTAAGGCACATGCCCAAACGTTCGGGAACAATATTTACGCTTGCTTTATCGTCAATCAATAATTAATATCTTGTGGTTGGACGGCTCAGACGCTCCCGAATTTCGCCGAGCTCGATGTGGAGATCGCGTTCGCGTAATCGAACCGACAAAAAATAAAAAATGAAGCAAATACGAAATACTCCATTACGGGCGTTCCTATAGAAAACTGTGGAGACGCCCTTCTTATTTGTGTGGAATGAGTACAAATACTCATTCCACTGAGCAGCTGAATTAGAAATACATTCCATTTTTCAAGTAAGTTTTGAATTATCGCAATTTTATAGCTTATTTTAATGAGAGAGAATAATTGAGAAGAGCTGTTATTCATAAACTACTCACTTATATTACATATTGAAAAATAAATTTGCTTAAACAATCTTTGTAGTATATAGAGATGGTGACGGAGCAACCACACCCAAAATCAAACAATAGTTGTAGGTACTTCATTCAAATACTTGTGGGTTGCCTGAACCTATTTAGTTTATTTCGTAAGAACGGCATTAACATCAATTAATAACTTAATTATATGGTATGGTACTTAATTTTGAATGTGGTTAAACAGTGCAATTTCAGGTCAATATGTTATACCAAAAACATTTTATATCATATTTTACCTATCAGCTAAAAGCTCGACACAAAACCACGAATACAGGGTGGTCTGATTAATTAAGCAAACATCAAAAAAGTGTTTGCGCCACTCGACGGCACCTGTGTTCCGCGCGGCGCATTGTGTATGCAAGCCGCGGCCGCCCGCTGGCCACGTCAGCTATTTGCTCATGTCCAGAGGGCTAAACCATTCAAGGCTAAGAAGCGGGGGCCAGTTTTTGGCAGTTCGGATACACGAAGAAAATTCTTTAGAACTTAATTCCTAACTGGTCTAACGAGTTAATACGATGCTCGAATATTCGAAAATGCAATTACGCGGGTAACTGTAAAAAAGTATGATTGCTACGAGCAATTGCTGGTTTTCATACATTATCTTTGATACAAGTGAAACAACGAAAATGCTTTATGCATTTACTTATCCTGTTTGGTTTACTTAAATGAAAATATATAAATATATTTATTTTGTGTGAAAGCCGTTGTTAAATAGGCGCCAAATAGGCTTTACGACGCAGTATGGTTGTGTAAACCTTATTTGTATAGAGGTACTATTTATATTTATCACAAAATAAATTATTTGATAATTAATAATTTGAATATTTTATATTTAATTAGAAAACTTACCTGAAAACAAAGACCCTTTAACGATGCCACAATTGAAAAATATTCGTCCCTAAGTTATTCCTGTGTAACCCATCCTGTGTATATAGTCGTTCAATCTTACATGGTGTTTGCATAGCTTCCACAGCTTTCATCCATTATTAATTGCACTTCTCAGGTGCGGAGATTATCCTTATTAGGCCACCGCGAGCCGAGACGACTATGGGTTTCCGGGTCTTCCTTCGAATCGATTTAACGGACTACACCATACAAGATACGTATATAAATCTTTTTTGCTTAAACAAGCCTTTAACAACGTTACCAGTCCTATCGCAAACGGCTCCAATCAATCTACCTTGTGATAGTGTGATTACATTTCACACTAATTCACTCACACCTTAATTGTGCACTTACACGAATATTATAAATGCGAAGGTTTTTTTCGAACACACAGCGCCATCTAGCCGCAAACTAGACATAGCTTGACTTGCTAAGTTAGTTAATTTTCAAACTGATAGATAACATTTTGTTTTAATACATATTAACACCCATTCACAAAACAAAACACCTATGTTCGTCACACCAATGTCGAAATACAACATCGAACCCACGACCTACGGCGTAGAATTACTACTGACTGAGCTATGAGGCTAGTTAATAATAGACTTTGAATGTTGTTACTCTTTTACATAAAAACTAATTAACTGATTTGTCTGAAATTTTTACCAACGTAGATAATGGCCTGGAATTAAACATAGTGACTATTATATATAGTACTATCACGATATCACCGAAGCCACCTCACATTACAAAGCCTGGGGAGAAGCCAGCAGCAGATAATTAGATAGCAATAACGTATAGTATGATTTTATCTATATATTTACGTAACTAACCGCTAAAACAAATTAACAGTCTAATTTTAATCACGTAACTTCTAAATTATATCCGGACCAGCAGTGTATTGTCGTACAAATAAGTTTGCCAACACGGCTGGCTACTGCAAGTAGGTAAATAAAACTATTGTAGTATATACCTTTCATTTTCGGTGGATTAGGTAACGTGTCTGATAGATTATTGTATTTGTTTACTGACTTCTGCCCGCGGCTTCGTCCGTAGCAATATCAGAATAAAGATTTACCTACGAATCATTCTAATTCATATTATCGAATTTAGAAAATTACAGCCCAAAGACCGGCCTCACAGTTGGTAGTAACTCTGCCTTCTGTGTGGTTGTGGGTTTGATTCCCACCCAGGACAAACATTTGTGTGACGAATACAGATGTTTGTTCTGTGTCTGGTGGTTAATATTTACAAAAAAGTATATATGTATTCTATCTGTTGTCTGGTTCCCATAGTACAAGCTATGCTACTTTGGGGCTAGATGGCGATGTATGAATTGTCCTCCAATATAAAAAAACGTAGTTTCAACGTGAAGAAAGAACATACAACATATTATATGCCTACATACATTAATTCCAGAGATATACTTTGATTTTTATAATATGGCTGAGCAAGTGTTATACAGTTTTGGTAGGAAAGCACATTATTACAATACATTTTGGTTTGAAAATTGTGTTCTCAGACAGTGTCGTGTTTGGTCGCTGTTTCGCCAGACTAATTGCGCGGCGCGGCGCGGCGCGGGCGCGGGCGCGCGAGCAGATTATCAGAAGCAAGTACGTTCGATAACGCATGCGCACGAACGCATGTTATTAAATTTATTCCTTTTTCGCCAGAATCTGCATAATGAGGGAGCAAAAAAATAACGTAATCGCTAGAGTGAGCGTCGCCTTCCCTTGGAGAAAGGCAGCCACTTTTTGTCTGATGCATGTGGATACGATGAATATTTAAGAACTTTGAGCACTCAAAATATATTTTATTTTGTATTATTATGGTAACTCAAAACGATTACTGACGATTACTCTTGTCAAAGCGTGGCGTTCTTACGGACATACAGACGCGTATTAGCACCGACCTTTAAATTTTTTATTTTATTGTAAGAAGCTCCGATGTATTATCACGATCGCCTTCAGCGCAAAACATCCACGCTCGATTACATTGTAGTTTCCCTGACCACCAATTTCGGACTAAATACAGAAACGAATCCAAAACGATTTGTTTTTCGCATAAGGCTAAGTACACGCATTTATACAAACCAACAAATAATTTAACATAACTTATAATACACTATGGCCTCTCTCAGAAAGAGCATTAAATTCGAAATTGCTTATTTAGAAACATACCAACTGATACATATGAGAGAGCAAAAACCTAAAAAGGCCACGCCGCGCCGCAGTGCGGCCCTGTAAAGCCGTGGGCTACCGAAATTCCTCATCCGCGCTCGTGTGTTTGGCCTTTGCTTCGTTTTCATTATCTCCACCCAGGGTACTCATTACACAAATTTCGTAAAATTTAAATATGTGCACGCATTCACAATATCCGATCGGGATAGCAACACATCGATCGCGCGATGATTAAGGCGACAATGTGATAATGCGAATTTCCCATGAAATCTTACGAAACAGTGGCTCATAATTCTTTAACGATACTCGAAGCAATTTCTCAAAGATATGGTTTATAACGATCAGATGTCCGTGAGAAGTTTACGTCGTAACAGGATCAGAGGCGGCAAAAAAGGTTCGCGCGTGTCGTCAGCAGCGGTCCGGCAAGTAGCCAGTAATTTATGGTTAGTTTTTGGCTGCGCCCGCGCAATGCAGCCTCGCGGCTTTTCGCAGCTCGTCCGGCCCGGTCACAGACCCCGCGTCATTCCGTCAATCTCGACTACTTATCCGTCCGCGCCGATCCCTTATATTCATCATTTTCCTCCCAAAATAACGACCCGCTATAAAGATCCTATCGGTCGGCCCCGAGCCCGGCCGGCGAGCGTGCGTTCGCTTTCGAAACCTTCGAATTGACAAATATCGCAAGACACTTATTAGGTGTATTATTGACTATAAACAGGTTCATTGTGCGGACAAAATTAATCTCGTAGCTTAGCTGCGGCACAAAGACTGCGCGGCGCGGCGTGCCGGCGCGTACTCTACCTATTACCGACACCGAGTTATAATTACCTTTTTTAATAGTTTTTTTCAGGCGGTGTCGATATTAAAACGTCAATGTAAATAACTTGTTAGCCGCAATCTCATTTCTGAGCGATTGGATATTACAATAGTGTACGTGATTTGAGAAAGGTAACGGTTTCGTTGCTTTATCCGCGAGATGGAGCCTATTATCGTGTAAGCGCGAGAGCGGCACGTGCCGGCTAGCCGCTGCCGCAGCGCTGCGCTGCGCTGACGGCTTAGATCATTTACGAGCTGGATAAAAAACAAATTTACAGCAGACGTGCCACGTAAAACATTCGGTATTAACGAATGCTCGTTGTGGGTTCGTTACATGCAATTCAATAACGTAACGACAAATTTGGCATTGGCATTGGCATTTGGCAATTTGGCGATCATTCGTTAAATCGTTGCAATGCTTGTGATCCCGGACGCGGGTGTCCGAGTGGACGGTAGCGGAATGACACAAAAACATATGATGCTCTAGCTATAGCAATAATTAAGGTTTATATCTAGTCATTGTGCTTTGTAAATTGAACCACGGAATATTTCACGTACGTGTCTCATAAGTCGGATTATTATCCTCTGAATTCTCTTTTGTGTTTTTTTGTCGATGGCACGCGCCCACTTTCTATGTCGCTATTTGAGACTAAATTGTGCTTATACCCCTTTTTTATATTGATTTTGAAACTCCTAGTCATGTTTGAGAATCAGTAACGGTGAATATTTTCTTCTGTTCGAAATTGATCTGAGTTAAAATTTATAAAGGTACCTTCCTGATTGTAAGTAATGTTTTTTTATGTGGTTAGGAACAAGCTTACCTGATATAAGTCAGTAACATCTGAACAAAAACTATACGACTTGACTGTTCCCCTATTGGGTATGGGAAGATCCAAGTTGCAACGTCTTATACGTTGTAATAAGACTAGCACCAAAACCTTTCAAACAGGAGCACAGTAATGCAAATGTTATTAATCATTACATTATTAATATTTACTTACTATTTGCCAATAACATCAAACTATCGAAACTATATGTAATGAGTTTTATAATGCTGATCTAATACTTCTACCAGCTATAAAGTGCGACTCAATGAGAATCCTTTTGGTTACTTAACACGTTTTAAATTTATGGTTTAATCTAGCCGGTTTCTTCACAGTTCCTTCACCATTTTGAGAATGTGAATTCCACATTCTCAAAATAACCTTTTCAAGCGAAAATGAGTACGAATAATTTTTTTTTTTTAGTATTGGTGGACATTTCGCACATCGCCATCTAGCGCCGAAAGTAAGCTAAGCATAGCTTGTATCATGGGAACCAGACAACTGATATAATACTTATATACCTTTTTTTTTTGTGAATACATACATATTAACACCCAGCCACAGAACAAACATCTATGTTCGTCACACAAACGTTTGTCATGGGTGGGAATCGAACCCACGACCTACAACGCAGAAGGCAGCGTTACTACCAACTGAGCTATGAGGCCAGTCAAGCGAAGTCAATTGAAACCAACCGTACGTATATCAAGTAACCCACCATTATTCAATCATGTTTAATATTGAAAACATTCCATAACATAATTCGAACTAAAAATTAAACAAAACCATTCGTACAAATCAATCACATTACGTTATCGCCGCGGCCGCTAAGCTGCGCGATAACGACAATCGCCGGTAATATCCGTTATCGCAGCGGCAATAATCCACGATCGTTATCGCACCAACAAATCCCCGATAGTGGATTAACTCGCGTATTTATAAACACCGCTATCGCCTAATCGCAGGATTTCTTGCATTCGATTGATTAATTGACAAGCTTTGATTTGTCGGAAATTTAGAGCACTAATATTATTCCGTTTAGAATTAAAAAAAAACCATTTGGTGCTATGTATACATAAAGATATAGAAAAATGAAGCAGATTATAATTATTTTGGTAACTTATACAAAACATATAGAGGGAAAAAACACAGGTTCCACAGAAAACCAGCACTGAAGCAGCCACACCGCTGATACAGCACACGCTGAGTGGTAGCCTTTCCTGCTGTTACAAGTAACATTTTCTTTTATTTGTACCTAATTTTATTTCTAATGTAACACAAAATAAATATTTTTTCTTTCTTTCTTTCAAATGGCATTTCTCGGTTCTTATATGATTCAAAATGAATAGATGTGATGAGATGTAGGTATCTACACTAAAGTGAAGGCGCGGGCGACGATCGGACGTGTCACTTCGGCGGCCGCGCTATCAAATCTGTGATTTACAAATTCCTATGTTTAGATAAGAACTTACGCCAGATGTCTCCGCCGTAACGCACATTGATTTGATATATAGGCCTACTGCCCCTTGAGATTTCAGATTATGTTAGGCCGAACACAATATGAAAATGTTGTAACGTAAAAAATCATATTAATAATAGAAAGAATAGAAAAAAATGAGGGATAAATTACTAATTTGCTTTCTTCTAGAAGTTGTAATCCATGACCTATTTTTTACTTTTTAGGGGAGCCACGTTGTTCGCGTCCGTATGTGATTACCTACCTTTTGAATCCATACACGTATCTCCCCCGCAAAAGGAGCAACCTAAAGTAGCAGTAGAACTTGTACTATGTTTACCCGATAAAGTACTGCCACCACTCCTGGTAATCTGCCGCCAAGCAGTGATGCACTTGTGTTGCTGTGTTCCGGTGTAAGGGAGTGGGTGCCGGTGAAATTGCAGGCGCATGAGACGTAATATCCTCGTCTCAAGGTGATGGACGCAACGCAATGCGACTTGAGTCATTTCGTACTATAGAGAGGACTTGAGTGGTATTGCTGTTGTCTATGGGCGGCGGTTACTACTTAACATCAGGTGGGGCGTCAGCTCGTTTCGTCACTTCAATGATATAAAAAAAACATGAAGCTTACCTAATAACATAACATAAAATTTTAAGAACGCATAATGTACCTACGTCTTTAACGTATTATGTACATATAATGTTAACCTAATTGTAGGAAACCACAAACAGAAATCTTTAATCGTTCCAAGCAATAACGATGTAAAAATGTGGATTTAATATCTAACAAAAGTCAGTTCGCAGAATTGACCGCAGAATTCAATTATTATTGTATTAATACAAATTCCAGTAAATTCAATTTACAAAGATATTTTTATTAATAGAACTTTAATAATGATAAGATTACATCAATGTGTAGAGGATTTTGTAGAAATGTTTAATTTAAACTGATAATCTCTGGATAGGACTCGTGGATAATTTTACAAATCAAATCCTAATCTTCATATAATTATTAATCATGCGATAATTATAATGTGATATTTTATATTGTTTCGTGTAAAGAATTTATCTTTCGAGCCATAATAACTCAATGTATGCAATAAATAGGTACCTCGTTAAAACTCAATCGAAACTTATAACCTTGATAAATTAAATTCATAAAACGAAATATTAGAATAATTGAAACATAACATTTTTTATATTTCTTAGAGATGTTTTACTAGGGTATTTGTAGAGACAAATATCTCATAAATCCTACTTGTCTCAATATTTTCTTAAATCCGATATCATCTTGTTGCTTAACCAGAGCTCTTTTTACTAACTAGAGTATAAAATAAATTATCCGTCACGCAGATCACGCAAATATTCAAATGACTATGCAAAACAATAATAATCAAGGGGTTTTTTTTCTACAGACGAATGAATGAATCCGTGGTAGTTTCGTTTTAAAAGGTCATTGTTAACCTCTAATTACGCTTGTTTTAAATAATCGTTAATTAATAACCATTTAATTAGAAACCTTCGTACAAAGTTAGGTACTCATAATTGTTTGCAATCGCACAAATACGCCAAACTATTTTATGACAGTCAGTTAATATATAGATTGAATATATGAAGCAAATTTTATTATTAGGTATGAGATACCGTTGTGAAAGGGTTATTATCTTAAATCATATCATGAGATGGTAAGTAATTTATTTATTATTAAAAAACACGAACCACTGTTGAAGATAAAAGTTAAGATAAAACTGAAGGTTTTGACTTGCACCATTAAATCACACACTGAAAATGTAAAAAAAAATAGAATAATATATCCAATATACATAGATGATTAATATACGGTAAGTAAGAAATTTTATTACATTTTATTGCAATACCACGTAAGTAAGGTAACTTTAAGGTAATTCCTTAATCTGAATGTAATACAAATATTTTTTCTTTCGCTAACTTATCAAATTGATCACTTCTCTGAATAGTGGGGTATATGTATATGTCAGATTAAAACTTAATGTTTGTATCTTAGTAGTAATTTCTTCTAATTACAGTCATAATTGGTTCCGCAGATTAGCGATCAACATTATCTCTACGTTTTTATAATTGAAATCAAACATACTATTGTGTGATGTATATGGAAAGATTAAGTAGAACTTAGCCTACTGGAACTTCACAAGACGAATTGTATCAGAGTAAATACTATCTTGATAGGTGTAATAGTGATAGATCCATGGATCCCGAGTTCCCTGCGACGAATCGGGAGCGTCCTCTTATTATCTAAGATAATTAATGTGCCGAAACAGCAATTTCCTGATTCTAAATTCTAGCTCTTTGTGATTGATCTATTCAATCACAGAAACATATTTTATCAACAGAATATATCAAAATTATTAATAAAGCAGTTTAATCTTTTTATTCAAATTTCATCTTAATATACTTAAAATATCCCTGTATTCCTGTACAATTTCAATTGAATCTTTTGTATTTTTTACATTACAACAGCACACAATTTGGAGAAACATATCTGCGATTTATAATATTTATCAATAGGTAGTTAACGCATAGATTAGTATTTAAAAATGGCGAACTGAAAACGGCTCATATAAAACTGACTGCAATAAAACTTAAGTAGGTAGTGAGAAAAAAAACGAAGTCTAGAGACTAACGTTCTGAGTACATCGCATTATTTTTATCAGAATAGCTGACATGACTTTACTTTTTGCTACGATTGACGTGATCATCTGTTTTTTACAATTTCGTTGTATAAGTCAGTAGTTATTTATTTCTGTGCAAGTAGTTATCATTCCATCGTAGATATGTAATGTAAACCAAATAAATAATAAGCATTGTAGGATATATAAAATACGTTAAATGAAATAAATTGTGAAAAAAAAATAGACAATATAATTTTTTTTATACAACTTTGTGCAACAAAAAATAACTAGAAATTTACTTTTAAAATAACAATATATTTTAACTATTACGTAAAAAAATAAAGAAACAACAAAAACTTACCTGGGAAAGATCGCTTGCTACCTCCGATTTGACAGTGTTCGCGGCTGCCCACGCCTCTGCGAAAGTCTCCATAGCACTCTGAAAGTCCATTTTGCGAGTACTATTCACGACGACATCGACATGCCGATAATGTCACTCAGCATGTGCACAGAGAGACGAACACGTAGAGTGACACGGAACAGGGCACGTCCGCTCGCGCCGGCCGGCGGCACGATACTAACCCGAGCCCCGCCCAGCGCACCGCCCGCCTCGAGAAAAACCGATACCACCCGAGCCTCCGTTTCAGCGCTTTTCTTTTTTAAGCCGCTATTTTAACGAGTTTCTTTTTTTTTGCACTCAAGCCCGTCCCACGTCGGTTGGGCGTTCTGGATTATTTACACTTGTAATTCAGTGATGCTTAATTTGTAGGGGTGTCCGATTAGATTAATACGATGTGTTGCGCGCGACCGTCCGCTTAGGGCGATGTTTCGACCGCTTATTTTCAGGTGTCCCACTTTGGTTACTACACAATTTAATGTTTGTTATTGGTACAATGATGTTCTTATCGATGTAATCCTATCGTGTAACGTTTATTTTAATAGTCATTGTGCGTGTGTGTGTGCGTTTGTGTGTGTGTTTGTGTGTATATGGTATATGTGTGTGTGTATATGGTATATGCGTGTGTGTGTGTGTGTGTGTGTGTGTGTGTGTGTGTGTTTGTGTGTGTCTAGTTTAGTTTTTTGACACTGTTATGTCAGGTAGTGAATTGGATTTGAAACTGATTTATATTATATACAAATGTCTATACTTTTTCGTTTTAAGTATTTCTATTCATGTTTTTTTTATATAAAATACCTACGAAATACATATCATTGGCAATGAAATAATAATATGTATGGGTTAAAAAAATATTTCCGCAATATCTTCCCACATCATACAAACACACACACACACACAAATATTGACACGTATGCAAAACTAAATACTTACTACTTACTATATATAAGTAATCTTTAAAAAATATGATACCAATTATTTCAAATCTACTACCTAATAATAGACATTCAACAAACTAAATTACAAAGAAACCTCATTACTATTAACACCGTCTATAATTCATCCAGGCAATGTAAAAAGCCTGTGAATTACCACCGTTTGAAAAGCTCTAGAAATTAAGAAAAATTAGTCTTCCGGCAGGTAATAATGGTTAAACGGCCTTTAAACGGCCACGTACAAAATTATGGCGAGCCGTGACAATTTTTTCCTACATCCCGCCAACGGGAGAATCCCGGATGATTTATTTAATGAATAAAAATGTTTGCTAGAAGCTGGCTGCTTTAACATGAATATTAAAATTAGTTACGATGATAGGACGGGAAATTGCTGGGATATTGAAAGCCATGTAATTATTGCTTAATTGAACTACGACAGTAATCACCAATTAAGTGATTGCGTTGCTTTCTAATAATGCATTTATCAATATAAACCTTTTTTTCATAAGCGCCACTAACCCCGATCTTTGACAAACACTTATAGCCACACTTTCGTCAGTCCCGGTACCCGGTACAAACATCCGTCAAGCACAGTGTTCGCTGTGTGTATAACTTTTACTCTCTCGTTAAGCATTAGTACCGTATCTACGCATGCCACAATACTATTAGTTCACTGGTCCAAATTCGGAGCAACCATATCCTTTAAAATATGTATGTCCAAGTTCTCTAAAAGGCGAAGGAAAACATCGGAGGAAACGATGATATCGCACAAACAAAATATATGTACTTGTACGAATCTGGATAATAACGCATATTTATTCCCAGAATATGCGTTGTATTTGCGTTATTTCATCCGGCTCATTCGGCTAATAGATACAGCCCTTAAAGGTAGGTCAGGCAGATATATACATGATGTACCTAGGCTTAGTAATAGGGTCCCGTCCTATGAGTATGGAATCTTAAAATATGCCTAGCTTATCTAGTGGGGTAGCCCCTAAGAAAAACAAAATATGGAAAGTCACTTTTATTGGAATTAAACCTTTGTTTCCGCTAAACATTAGTGCTTGTTACGAAATCTTACGACGAGTGAGGTTCAAATAGCTTGCGTACACAGCATGAAACGACAATAACCTTTGCCAATCTGTGAGGAGTCACTTATCTGTTTAGCGACTATTTTCCAGTAGGCGTATAGTAGCATATATATAGTAGCGTATAGTAGTAGTATAGGTAAGTACGTGGTGGCCTTTCAAAAATAAACTAAAATGTAAATATTTTTCCTATAAGACATGAATAATTTGTGGGGGTATATTCAAATTGTGATTTATTTATATACTTTATATATTTATAGATACTATATATTTTTCTACGTTTATTAATGTAGGCGTGATTAAAAATGTGTGTGCACAAGGCTTTGGTTCATTTCACTCGGAATCAGTGAGTCCAGAATATCATAAATTTTGTATACATAATAATATTTTATTTAACTTAAAAATTATACAATGTTACATTACACTCTTAACATAAACCACAAAAATGGAACTTGCTTCTATGATTAATATATTTAGTTTTTCTCATTCTTTAAGAACTTACGATTATAAACAAAATATATTAATTCAAACAAATTCTGCAGTTCAAAATTCTCATTTTCATGGTATATATCCTAATGTAAATTGTACTTAAGAATTGGGAGAAATAAAAGACTTTTGCGATCAATTAAGCGTTATGTTTGAAGATTATCTTATGCAGCAAATTATTTTCAATTATGTTTTGGAACCGTGTAAGCTAAAAACTTTTTTTTTTTAGGTTACTTAAAAACTTTACGGTTTATTAGATTAACTGCCTTACCTCTGGGTTACCTTTTGGGTAATCCGGACCCTTAAGTTCAAAGGGTATAACGACACTCACTCTCCATTCCTATTCATTTCATCATCAATAAACTTGCAAGTGTTTCAAAATCATGATATCTATGCTCACAAAATTAATCTATTCATTTCTGATTCACTATTGTGAATAGTTTTATATGTTATAGTATTTGACAGTATTCTGTCAAAGAGATAATATTATACAATTATATTCCATGTATGAACTCACATTCTTAATAAATTAATTAAATGTCATCCTATCTCTAATACCAAGGACTCTATTCACACAATAATAAGATACATGTCTATTACTTTCTCGTACGATAAAACAGATTATGACATAGCTTTTGCTTAATTGTTTTTTCATACGACATAATTTATCAGTCAATTGCTGCCACTTATTGGCACGGCTGTGAGTCCTTATTGCATCCCAAATGAGATAAATTACCCACGAGACTGTTTTTTAATTGAATCCAGTGATGGAACTTGCAATCGTATCGGGTGGCCATGACGACTTAGATTTGGGAAGATCTTAGTCACATTGCTGATTTCACCTTGAAATATGAAGATGAATATTAAATAGTCTTTAGCCTGCAATTTAATTGACCTGACTTAGGTATCATAAAATAAACATGGTCTCAACACATCTTTTTGATGAACACTTTTTTTTTGATATTTCAATTAATCACACTGTACTTTTTGTATGTGATACAGTTATGGAACGAGCCGATGGCCCACCTGGAGTTAAGTGGTGGCCTCTGCCCATAACAAGCGATGCGACTTAGGTCCCTACATAAGTACGACAAGACCCAAGTCGCATCGTATGCGGCCGTAACTCTGAGGCGTATGGGTGGAATGTCTCATGTGCCTGTAATTTCACCGGTAACCAAACCTTTCAAACCGGAACACAGTAACGCGAATGCGTTACTGCTTAGCGGCAGAATTATGCATGGTGGCAGTGCTTCCCTGGACGAACTTGGCGGGAGTTCTACTGCTCTTAAATTGTATTACAAGGTGAAGGTCAGTGTTGGATTCTTGCAATATTTCGTACAACTGATACCGAGTAGATATTAGGACGCCAAAAAATGGTGGGAAAAAAAGTGTTGGACTGCAACACGGAGGATTTTTTTCAACAATAATCTTTAGTGTAACCTAATACAAAAACCACTTAGGAGGAGCCTCAACTTTTTAATTTGCCAGTACCTACCGTTTCAACCTACAACTGGACTATTGGACACTGCACATAGGCCTATTCTCGACGAGTGAGACTGAATGTCTCTAATTTACATCAGGAGTCCAATTCTAATTTTATTTTTCCTACACCGTTTTCATTGCAAGGAGCTTTTTTATTGCGCAAATATACTCGTAGGTATTTAAGTTTCGTAAGCGCAAAACGAATCGTTCCATGCCTGAGATTTAAAAGTGACCTTCTCATTACAAGTCGAAACCCTTACCACTCGGCTACCCCGCACTCGGCCCTTCATATATTTTGGTATCAAATCAGTAGAATTTTACTACAGGTATTAAATAATCCATCGTTCAAATTAAACACTTAAAACAACACCCACAATATGAAGGTCAATTTGTGTATTGAATTTCACTTAATCAATCCCTTAATGTATTTAACTGGGTCATCTCGTCATCTGCTTTGGATGTCGAAACTTTGAATTCGTTTTGGAAAACAGTTTACTCTTAGGATTACTTCATATATTCATATTTCTAGTACTAGGCTGCTTTTTTTTTACTACTACTGCCAATCGTGTCTAGCTCTCCAACCACTGTGGTAAGGAATTTAAAGAGGCTCCCACTGAAAAGATGAAATTGGAATGAATCCTTAGTTTTATTTGTACCCTGTACGCACCCGTATAATTGGCTAGACAATAACACCATATTGTTTTCGATAAGACATAAGTTGAAAACTCCTAGCACAAACATTACGCGAATCAAACACTTAACGTTTGAAAGTAGGTCATTGGCGTTCAGGCGTCCAACCAGCCCGTTAGCCCGTTACATAACCTGAAACGCTGAAAACACGAAACCCAATACATATCTTAATCCACCTATATCCAAGATACCAATGGCTGAAAAGATTAAATTGGAATGAATCCTTAGTTTTATTTATACCCTGTACGCG
The DNA here is from genome assembly GCA_947359385.1 of Chesias legatella. Lineage (NCBI taxonomy): Eukaryota > Metazoa > Arthropoda > Insecta > Lepidoptera > Geometridae > Chesias > Chesias legatella. Next base: position 3,925,574 of record OX375765.1, on the reverse strand, counting down.
CCCGTATTGACTTGACAATAACATCGTATTGTTTTTGATAAGAAATAAGATAAAAACTCGCCCTAAAATATTCCTCGCACAAACACTTAACGTTTGAAAGTAGGTCATTCGCGAACTCTGCCATCCAACCGGTCCGTTAGCCCGTTAGCCCGTTACATAACCTGAAACGCTGAACGAAATCCAATACATATCCTAATCCACCTATATCCAAGATACCAATGGCGAGGCTAGGCGTCGACATTCCCATCTCCTCCAATCCTGGGTGTACGGTTTAGGTTGATCCGTGAGGCTTTATCCGAGATTAGGCGCTCTCTGTCTGTCGCGGGGCGGGGTTTAGCCACGCCCACCGGTCGATGCGCGCCGCCACCGAGCTACGTGCCGTTATCTATCCGAGACGCAGCGCGCTCATCCGCTCTACGGTAACTCGGTGACGTCATCCGGTCACAACACAACTCTCTCGGCTCGTTACCACGATGCGGACTCCTGACAATTCAAGCATATTCCGGATGTTGACAGAGATGTTGTACCATTTTTTGTTGGCGTTAAGGGAGATATTTTAGCGTTATTAATTTCGTTAGAAAGAAAGAAGTATTTATTTTGCCATAAAAAACACAATGCTAATTTATAAACTAAAACACATATAAACGGAAAATGAGTTTGAAACGAACGCATTATAATATGTAGATCATATTTTTAATAGAAACAAATTACTAACGTACCTATTCGGCATAACTTAATGAATTCTTCCATACTATCCTCCTACACTATAATAATTCCAGAGATATAAGTGTAGCAAATATAAATTATCGGACACAGACTACAAAAAGCGAGTTAAAAAAAGTTTAAATGTTAAAATAAGCGAGAGTACATGAGATATATCATACTACGGGAGCACAATCCAAACGGTTGATTGTATTAACCTTTTTGTAATGTTTTATGTGTCTGAATTTATTGGGTCTAGAATAAAATTGATACCCCTCACGATGTTTATCTTCACTGATTGAAGTTGGTATTGCGGAACCAAACTGTGCAAGCGAGTAGCTCTTGTTGCCTTCTCTGCGGCTGTGTTCGTGCCATTTTGATGTGAAACATCTATAGCCGCACGTAAAACCGATTTCTGGCTTGGCGACGCGTCGCCACGGCATGAGCGCTGATTGGTCCGTTCAAGGTTACGACAAATCATAAACATTATTAGTGATGGGGTACTTAGTTTCTTACAAAATAATGTCGATGTTTCACATCTGCCAGGCGTCCCGTGACGGCTCACATTTTTTTGATTAGTAGAGGACCGTTTTCATTAGCCCTTTCTCTCCTTTCAGAATTGTAATTGATCTGCGTGCTAGTTAATCAGGTAAGACAAATATCGAGTAACTATCCTCTTTAGTGTCAGTAATCGAATTTTCTGGTATGAAAAATTAAAATTATTCATGATGGTGAGAAGATAATAGATATATGTATATATATATATATATGTATATAAATAATCTCAATATACATAAATGTAGATATCGATATAAACATTTGTTGTTGATATGAGAAAAATATTTATTATTGTTTGGAAAATATTTCGAGAGAAACCTCGAATAATTTGATTCTGGTACTACTACTACTACTACTACTACTACTACTGCTACTACTAGTCGTGTCACTGGCTATCTGTGGAACCAGTGTGGAGAAAAGATTAAAGTGTGCTTCAAAGAGGCTCCTTTCGTGCACTTGACACAAGCCTTAAAATTCTTGGTTCTATGACATGTCGATTTCCTCATGATGTTTTCCTTCACTGTTTTGAGAACGTGGTACACATATATTTTTAAAGTGAAAAAACTTATTTTTGCACGCTGGGATTCGAACCAGCGACCTCTGGATTAAAACTCGGTGTCTGTGCCACTGGGCCACCGCGCTCTAATATGGTGAAAACTGTCCTTAATTGTACAGAAATTTCAAAAAATTTGTTGCGCCTAGTCCTTGCCGAAACAGTAAAGGCACTAAATATAAGTATAGCTCAAGATACAGCTAATGTATGCCGAAACTCCAACAAGGAAACAGTGCGCAGTGGGCATCCCTAATAAGGCATCGAACAATTGTTGCTCGTTCAGTTGTGATCTACATTTTGATAGGGAGGAAGGTGGCCAGCTCTACAACTAATAGTTTCATTTAAATTGATGGAAACATTATTATTATTATTATTGCTTTATTTGGTTCTCTAAACTGGGCGATCACATATTCATCAAAAATTCCTGATATAATAACATTCGAGAGTGAAAGCCTTCTCGAAGTGAACACTACATGCAATAAAATGATCATAATACCTGTAATAGTACATACACTACTTTATGAACTGTTATTATATTATTAAAATAATATAAACCTTGATAGTTTGTTCAATTTTTAAAGGAAAAATATTATTTTGCTTATGGAGTGAATATTGTGGTCAGATCTACAACTAATAGTTTCATATTAATTTGTTGAAAACATTGATGATTGTTTGTTTTTCTTACGGAATACATTATATTTTGTAATGTATTTATGGAACGAGCAGATGGCCCACCGGTGTTAAGAGGTAACGTCTGCCAATAACGAGTAATATGACTTGGGTCCTCCCCTACTTAGGTAAAACAAGACCCAATTCATATCGTATGCACTCGTAACAGTGAGATTTGTAGGTGCAATGTCTCACGTGCCTGTAAATTCACTTGCAGCTACATCTTTCAAGCCAGAACACAATAGGTAAAGCGAATGCGTATTTACTGCTTGGCGGCAGAAATGAGCATGGTGGCAGTACTTCCCCGACGAACTTGCCATAATTTCTACTGGAATAAGGTGAATATTTTAGTCAGGTCTGCCATTAATCATTGAAATTGATAGAAACGAAATGTTTATTTTCTGAATGGAAATATTACTTTGTGAATAGTTTGAGCAACGTCATGCAACACGGAATAAAATTGTTTCAGGCGTTAGATAGAAGTCCATCATAAGTTGAAACTCATTTCAGGATCCGATCCAGCGACCTCCGGATCGAAATCCAGGTCTGTGCCACTGGGCCCACTCTCTATACCATTACAGAACTTTCGTAAGTTCTATGGTAGTAATATTCAGTAGTTACATACACCTAAACTAAACTTCTACTCAATCAGCTCCCTTTTCAAATGTACAATATAACAGATTATTGATTATTGACAACTCTAATTCAAAAAACTTTAATGTGTCTATTGTAAAGTTACTGTATTGCAGATCCGCCTTTGTTCTACGACTGCGACGAACTAATCTACAGAGCAGTCAGAGCTGCAAGTAGGTAGCTCACACGACGAGTCGATTGGCTCAAGCGAATTATTGACGTGAACCTAATGGTACCGTGACATGTTCAGTGGCGCGAGAAAGCGAAGCTAAGCTTTGCAAAGATGTGTTTTTACATCAATGTTATATGCTGCAGTAAAGTAGAAAATACGACGTAGCTGTATCACGGTAAACATACGGATTATTGCTTCTATCTATTCGAATCACTGGTTCTCTCGAACCAGTGTGGTGAAAGGAGTTTAATTGCGCCTCAGAGAGGCTCCTTTAATGCATTTGACACATGTCTTTGAATTCTTAGTTCTAGGACATGTCGGTTTCCTCACGATGTTTTCCATCACCGTTTTGAGGAACGGTATTTCGTACATAAATCTTTCAATCGAAAAACTCATGGGAGCACTTCGGGATTTGAACCGACCTCTAGATTGAACCTCGGGGTCAGTACCACTAGACCACCACCTCTCACGGATTATTGCTAATATGCTGACAAACCGGTGAAATTACAGGCACATGACACATTCCACCAACACGTCTCAGAGTTACGGGCACATACGATGCGACTTGGGTCTTGTCTTACCTAGTATAGGAGGACCCAAGAAGGATCGCTTGTTATGGGCAGAGGTTACCACTTAACGCCAGGTGGGCAGTCCACTCGTTCAGTAACTGATTCAAATAAAAAAAAACTTTGACCAGTAACATTTGTACATCAAAATAACAGACTAATGATCTACAACTTCGAAAATTACAAAGTTTTTCAACCATTTTCTCTATACCAAAAAACATTTTTCGACTGCTAACATTAATGTCACGATCAAGTAGCCTTTGAAGAACCCTTCTGCATCGAGAAGTCCGTCTCAATTTCGGGTATTATTATTTTTATCTTGCCATCAGCCTCCAGCCCGTACCACATATCGCTAAGTAATCGCATAATCATCAATAATCCTTATGTCACCCAAAAAAACATCTCCAGCGACGGATTTCAATCATGACAACAGAGGTGTATCCATCAAGTTTAAGGCATATTCAACTGTATTTATTCAGTTTTAGGATTCAAAATATGATCTCATATAATACTGCACCCGCTGCGAAGATCAGACTAGGTAAAAAAATAAACAGATTTTGGGATTATAATTAATGAAATGTCGCAGGATTTTGACTTTCTACCTGCCTACGTGAATTCATGCGCTATCTTTCTTTGAACTGATATTTATCTGCTACACTTGCAAAAATAAAGATTAAGTAATTTATTTATTTATTAATCAGGCAAATGAGGTACTTCTCCCGTTTCCACTTTTCTAAACGGTATTAAACAAAGTTACTATCTGTCTCTCTCTGTTTCTCCGCTTATCTACCTCTTCTAAACCAAGCAAAGGATTTCGATATGGTTTTCCCGAATAGAGAGAGCGACAAGGTTTGTGTATATAATTTGTAAATATTATATACAAAGTAACGGTGTTTTGTCATAAATCGCCCGTTACTATGAGATGTGAAGGTGTTATCTCTTGACTTCTTGATTGCTGAGCGCATAATCTCTAGCTGAGTCAAGAAGTAAAAAGAAATATAAGTATTTTAATCGAAGGATTAGATTACAAATCATAGTAAAGCATTCTACTTTTTTTTTAAAGAAGATTACGACATTATTATTAATAATAACAATAACAAAATAGTATTTGAATAAACCACATTTTACAGTTTGTAGACGTGATTTCCGAACTAGCGTTAGCTGTATGTCGGAAACCAGAATTAGTAATGCCCATCAGTAATAAATGTTTAAGATATTGACTTTCAAAATAAACGATTAACAATCAAAACCAAACCAGGATCGGTTGATCGCCCCAACACGAGAATGCGATGAATTTGACAAGTCACTGATTTTTTATCCTCTCACAGATAATCTGGTCTCTTTACCCCACTCGATCAATCTTATCAAAGCAACTATGACGATGCTCCCTGATAAAACGACCTTCACAACCCATATAATGACGACCTGCTCTAAACTCTACCTGCTACGCCATAAGGTGCAGTTTAAAACTGAAGAGGTTAATGAAGGATGCTGCAGAGAGATCGAATGCGCCGGATCATCGCTGGATTCCGGGAAATTCGCCCCGCGTTGATACCTGCCTTTACAGGTATGGTCAAGTGCTTGGAATGGTAAGAAATGGCAAATGACAATTTATTTTTTTGTGATTAGCAGTTACTTATGCTGTTATCAGGTGAATTTTAATAAGTGACTTCATTCTGCAAAGTTACATAGCCAAGTAGCAAATTATTCGATTTAAGAAATAATGTAGAAATAGGTTTAAAGCATAATCTGAAGCACAAATCAGCTCAATCGCAAAATACTACTTATCCAAATACAGTGAACATTTGTAACTTTGTGAATAACGGTTATTTTGGCAAGTACCATGCGCTTTTTTCAATAATTTTTCAGTTTTATTGTTTAGTTTATTCATTTTCATTTGTTTCTCTGCTCCGAAATTTAAAATCTTATGTACAACCACTTATTGGTGCCGATCCGATTGAGTGCTTATACTTAGTAACTTCAGTGACAATAAATTGATGTTACCATGGAGTTAGTCTAATTAAGGAGCCGAAAGGTAAGGGCAGGAACTAGTCTATAAAAAAAAATCGCCCCATCATTTTGGGCTTGGGCTTTTGGTCTTGAACAGTATCTAGTATAAAAACCTCAAGTGGAATTCAAAGTCTGATTGTATTTTTTTAAATACCTACGTATTTAAATAAACTCTTCTTTGTTCGCGAAAAAACTAAATCATTGACGAAGGTGTGAATAAACGCCTGGTATTTCTATCCGTTTATTGGTCTACACGGGTGACTTGCTATTTGCTCTCGGTTTTATTGTAGTCTCGCCGATGCTTCTAAACAAATACAAAGCTACGCGAAAGTATGGAGCTTGTGTGAACCTGATAGATTTAATTGGAAATTAAGTGTTCTAACGAAAAAAATAATATTTTATGTTACGTGATGTCGACTAAATGTTTTACCTTAATATATTATATTGAACAAAGTGGTGATAAGTGAAAAGCATTTTTTTACAGAATGCAGTCTTTTGTTTTTAATGATCAAAATTGGTCGGACATTTCACACAGCGCTATATATAGCCCCATAATAAGCTAAGCATAGCTTTTAGCATAAATTAAAAGAAATTTAAAATTATTTATTGGTAACATTTGGCAACAATATACACAATCTGTACAAATAGAAACTTAAAACACGTTTTACTTACATAGGAACCAGACAACTGATATAATACTTTTTGAGGTTTTTGTAAATACATATGTAGTTATAATATATTAACACCCAAACAGAACAAACACCAATGCTCGTCACACATAGTACCTATGTTTGTCTTGATTTGGAAATCGTGCCTACGACCCATAGCGCAAAAGGCAGGATTACTACCTACCAACTGAGCTGCGAGGCCAGTCAAATACATAAAACCTTCAACAATCCTTCAACAAAAAATCCCCAAAAGGGCAAATCTAAAATAGAATGAGCCTCTTTTCACTGTGGGTTACAAAATGATGTGTGCATAGCAATTATTGAGCTCCCCACCGCTTTTCGCACGGTTTGCTCAAATACCTAACGCTTTATTCCAGTGAATCATACTTTAGAAAAAGCAAACGAAGATTCTAAATTCCATGTTTACTAAATAAATTATTTCATAACTCACGAGTATATTATTCTAATATTTCTATTAGCAATATGTTTCTCTAATACGCTTCACTCGCACATACGAATTGCGTTTAAACGAAACTTTATTATTTGAAAGCGGAACGGGCCACAGATGCGAAATAATTTCCAGATACGAGTAATATGGGACGATAGCAATAAGAGTACCGTGTTTTACTTACTCGGAGAGAGATGGGTAAAAGACGCGAGGCTTACAAGATGTTTACACCGTACGATTTTACCGCACAACAACCTCTACACGGCCGTGTAAGACGAATGACGAAAAAAATGGCTCAACATTTACGTTGCCCACATAAAATAGAAGTATAATATAGTTACATCAAAACTTTATTGGTTCCTGAATGAAAATACATATATGGAAAGCGTTTAGTTTTCTTGAATGAATATAATGCAAACCATAATTTTAATACTTGATATCAAAATAGAAAGCCATCCTCGTCGTTAATAATTCGGACACCACCACCCACTCCCATCAGTTTCACATGCCATCAGATGTCATCACATGTATACCCATGTTGCAAGGCTTTGCCACATAGCCAGCCTTGTAACATGGGTACTGGGTACATCTCGGTACTGGGGTGTTTTTGAACGAAAACTGACAAAATTACCATCTGTCATGCTATATGATGTTATAAATTTTTGTTATGTTTATACATTTTAAAACCCCGGAATATAATAACATACTAATCCTATCACCACGCTGGCGCTGGTTCGTGAAAGCCAGACACACGCGTAATAGTAATCGTGTCGTCTGGTGTAAAGTGATCATTGGGTGTTTTTAAACGCGAATGAATCTAATAGGTTATTTCTCAATACAGGTGCAGATGTAGTCATACTCGTAGCCGTACGGCACTCTACGTATTCGCGATAGGATTTTACCTGGCTCTGTTTCGTAATGGAAAGTTTTTCTGAAATTATTTTCAAAGAATTGAACTCTTTGGAAAGTCTACTGCATTTCGTGTCACTCTCTTTCGAACCAAGATTGATGAAAGGTATCAACCTCAACTCTACTTTTGAATTTTGAATCTAGAATATTTTTCTCCCGATGTTTTCCTTCACCGTTTAGTGAATTTAACAGCGGAAATGTATGCTCACATGATGTTTATCGGTATCCTCTGCCCATAACAACGTCAATGCGACTAGGGTCCTCCCCTACTAAACTAAGGGAAGAAAAAGGTGCGTCGCATTCCCCCGCCCGCCATTCTGACGTGGATGAAGCCTCTCATGAGCCTGATAATTCAGCGGCGCTTTCATACCGGAACGAATTGTATATTGACTGGTCTCAGCTAAGTTGGTGGTAACCCTGCCTTCTGCGCTGTAGGTCGTGGGTTCGATTCCCACCCAGGACAAAGACATTTGTGTGACGAATATAGATATTAGTTCTGTGTCTGGGTGTTAATTTGTAAGTATTATATGTAAGTATTTACAACAAAAGTATATAATATGTATTCTGTCAGTTGTCTGGTTCCCGTAGTACAAGCTATGCTTACTTTAGGGCTAGATGGCGCTGTGTGAATCGTCCACCAATATTATATTATACTATAAGTATTCATATCTATAATACCTATACAACTTATCTAAAGTGAAAACTCATAAAATTCTCCACTCCTCAAACGACCCTCAAAGGAAATAATCTGCGTTTGAGATGCATTAAATAAATATGATCGTTAGCAAATCATTAGCCGGTACATTTTTCCTCTAGAGATTGCTTCTATCAATCGCAAATAATAATATGAAAAGCGCTAAAATGGCGACGGGGAAGAAATATCTGCATTTATACGACTAAAAGTCGGTAGCTTTGTCTGCTCAGCAGATTGACTCGGGTTCGATTCCGGGGTTAGTTTTATGTGGTGAGCATAAAATTTGCTCGCCTTGGTACCACTGAAAAACAGATAAAACACATGTTTTTGTGTAAATATATACAAATTAACACTCAAATAACGAACAATCATCTGTTTTCGTCAACTAAACGTTTGTTCTGTGTGGGAATCAAACCCACGACCTTCCGTGGAGAAGGCAGAGTTACTACCAACTGAGCTGTGAGGCCACTCAGAAACCAGAAAATGGGTAGTAACATCAAGCCAAAAGCGTTGTTTTTAGAAAAACAAAAGAGAAAACTCTAATTCCTCTTCAGAACTGCCCGTTTTTTTTCTAGTTCAAGTATATTTAATATAATTTTTCTCGATGACATCTTTTAATAGTAAAATTTCAGAATGGCCAAGTTCTTGGTAATTTAATGAAATGTTGGATTTTCTTGCAATTTCTTTTTATTCAGATAGTTTTGTACTTTATTTCTTTGAAAAGATAAAAAATGGCATATTAGCACCCTTACAAATGCGGGGTAATGAGCAAATCGTTGTGTTCAATGTCCACGCCCGACTGCAATATAAATTTCAGTACAAATAAGGTTTCGTTTCAATCAAAGATATATATATATATAGTACCTGGATGGCCGAGCTTTGCTCGGTATATATTTTTTTTTGATAAATTGTGTTTTGTAGAAATTATATTTAAGTACGAAGTACATACTGATAAAATGATGAAATATGAATAATATTTTTCGATCTTACCGACAGAAGAAACGCCACCTTTTTGTTATTTTCTTTCAATAAAAAAAAATAAGTTTATGTTTAAGTTGATTTTCTGAAAATGAATCCTAGCTAGATCGATTTATCGCCCCCGAAATCCCCTGTATACTAAATTTTATAAAAATCGTTAGAGCTGTTTCCGAGATTCAGATTATATTATATATACATATACAAGAATTGCTCGTTTAAATATATAAGATACAAGGTGTGAAACAATCATCGTACTCAAAATTTTGTATTTTGAAGGTGAAACATATTATATTAAAGGTATGATATTGAAATGATGCATGAAAAAATGTATCTAATGAATAGCCAAAGGTTTAGAATCTCATTTTAAGAAAGAGCCATCTAGCGTTCAGTAGTGAGACTGTAAGCCGCGAAATTTCCAGAATTCACGCGTTTTTAGGTATAAAAGGTTTAAGGTTAAGGTTTTTAAGGTTCTTTTAGGGCGTTTTTAATGTTTTGTTATTTCTTGCAACATATCCTTTAGCCTGCGCCCATACCAACTCAATGGGATTGAGCTCACAGTGGTATGGGGGCAGACGTAAAACAATTATCCCATGCTGCGCTGCCATCTCGTCTACAACATACTTATCGCAATGTTCTTGTTTGTATATTTATATCAGAGCACTTTTATACAATTTTATTGTAAAATAGAAATAATATTCTTTTATAGCTTGAAATGATTATCTACTCGTATTCACACTCATTGTTCATTCATCTGATTGAACGAGAACTGAACGCATCACTATTACTTTAAATATGGCAACATTATTTTACAAAGTGACATTAGCTACTGTCAGTTGGCCTCGTCTATTTAAAAATACGACTATAGAGTTTACGTTCAAGCAGTTATGCTACTCGACAAGAGATGGCGTTGCAGTCGTTAAGTTGATTATTGAAAACACGAATAAAACAACATTTTCTGAAAATGAATCCTAGCTAGATCGATTTATCGCCCCCGAAAACCCCTGTAAACAAAATTTTATGAAAATCGTTGGAGCCGTTTCCGAGATTCAGATTATATATATATATATACAAGAATTGCTCGTTTAAATAAGTAAGATATATATATGGTTCTCTCGAACCAGTGTGGTGAAACTATTATAAGTGTGCCTCAAAGAGGCTCCATTCGTGCACTTGACTCATGTCTTCGAATTTTTAGTTCTAGGACATATCGGTTTCGATGTTTTCCTTCACCGTTTTGAGAACGTGGTATTGCACACATACATTTTTCATGTGAAACAACAATAATGGATTTGACCCGACAACCTTCAGATTGAAACTCGTGGGTCTGTACCACTGCACCACGACGCTCTAGTTCCGGCTATATAGTAAGCGATCTCTATACAAAATCAAGTCTCAAACCATTAGTAAATTACCATTGCTGTGTGCAATAAGGACACACCAAAGAACCAAAGATTAATAACGATTGTAAGGATAATAAATAAATAAATAAATAGTCGTGGTCTCCATTGGCAACAATTATGACAAAAATTCATTTAACATTTTCTTTCATAGTTACTTGCGCAGTAATGCACACTTGAATCAATTGCCCACAGAATACCAACTGTGTAAATATAGGTAGCCAAATATACTTACATTTTCTGTGCATTTGGTACTTTTCTTTTTCAGGGACGCACAATGTTTTTAATTACGGTCAACATTGTCACTTATCTGTAAGTGTCCCCCTTGGAGCGGGAATTTACGATTGTAAATAGGGCATTCCGTTTGTTTACTTATGACCGAGTAATTCGGCGAATCCGTATAATTACCAGCATTAAGATGATTCTCGTTCCTCAGAGAGGGGTCATGGGTTAGGGAACACGGCTGGTTCGCACCACAGTTTGCGTGACTAGTTGCTGCTGCCCACATTAGTGTGTATCTTATACGAAAAAACAAAACAAATGACAGAGTCAAAGTCAAAAACTTTATTTCTATATAGAATTCATAAAGAAATGACTTGGAAACGTCAATAATATTCAAAAAATAAGGACTCGCGTACTTATCGCTAAGTTTGACGGCTCTTCAAACCCTATTTATTTATTTATTTTAAATACTCAAAAAACTTACAGCTATACAGCCAAAACGTCTTATGAGCTATATGAGCTTATGAGCTATCCAACCCTCCATGGGGAGAACAGCCAAGAAACTCCAAAATTATTATGAATTTATTTTATTTCAATCAACATAGGATCAGCTTCCTTTTCTTTCGCGAACACGATCCTTTTTTTTAAATAAAATAAAATAGAAAAGTTTTTAAATCGAATGGGTCTGTAACAGCACCAGGCCTCACCGCAACGCATTTGATGTGTGTAGCTCATTAGCTTTATAAAAGAAACAACATGTCTTTGTGAATAAATTACAGAATAAGCAGATGACCCTGGTGATATCAAGCATTATCCTCTGCCCACAACAAAAGCAGACTTGAGTCGTCCCCTGCCTAAGTATGGGAAGGCAAAATTTGCATCCTGTTGGCGAGTAATTTTGAGATGTAATGTCTCATGACTGCACCGACAACCCACTTTTCAAACCAGAATAGACCACGGTAATAAGAATGCGTCGGTTGATGGCATAAATAGATATGGTGGGTGTTCTAACACGCACAACTCAGCACAATGTATGCTGCAAAACACTGAATAATAGATTTCTTTCCTGAGCTAGCTTTCTTACAAGAGCTGCTAAGAGAAGTGCTCTAAGTAATGTTAAAACATTCAAATGTCCGCGACCCGAATGTTTTAAAGTTGCGGTTATAAATTTACGGACTGCCTCGGAGATTACAATTGGAAAGTAAATAGATTGTAACGGCTCCAAAAAGCCGAAACAGGGCTCATTCAGGATTTGAGTGGCTCTTGCACAGACTTTCCTGAGGCGCTTGTTTTAAATTATTCTCGGAGATACCTCGATGATCTTTGTAGTGACTTTCAAGGTCATTAAGTTCTTTTGGCAGTTTTCTAAAGAACGTTTCTGCTGTCTTGTCGTAGAAGGATTAAATTGCCTCTAACAGGCTCTTTTCGTGCACTTGAAACGCGTCTATTCAAATATCTAATAGTCTTCAGATTATTAATGTAAAACTCGTCTTAATAACTCGAAACGATAAAAGGAAAATAGCCTACAAAAGTATTAAGTCTATTAGTTCAGTTTTAGGTTGTTTACGGGCTCCAGAGGTAGACATAGTCCACAGAGAGACTTGTACTCGGAGACCAGAGAATTTTACTTCACTCAGACTCATATAAACGGAAAAAGCATTTAAAATACCAGTTGAGCTTAATAAGAAAATAATGTAAATCGAAAAAGTATTCCATTATTAAAACCACATTATGAATTCCAATTTCATGACAAGAAAGAAGATTAATTCACTGTTGACTATAACAATTATTGTAATTAAAAGTGGCATCAATCAGAGTCGAGGGCCTACCTACTGATTTACAGGCACAATGGTTTCGTAAGCCATTGCTTACACTTTTTGTCGAGAAATATCCATTTTAATGAAGTTACTGGAAATAATGTTTTTGGCGATAATTTTTCGTCCATAGCATTTTCAAATTCAATTGAAATATATTTTGAGATGAACATTCTGATGACGTATCATCACTTCTGTATTTATTAAATCAATTAAATATAAAACTCTTCTGAAAAAAAAACATGGTAAAATCATCGTGCTTGTATTATCTTGACATCTTTGGTAACCTCCGTATCAAGCCATTACAAGCAATACGACTTGGATCCTCCCCTACTTAGGTATAACAAGACTCGTATCGCCCTGACTCTGAGACGTGTAGCATCTTATGTGCAAAAGCATTAGGCAAGCAGGTACGTCGGTGGAAATATATAAAAATACAATTAAAACACTTCCTTCTTTATAACAAAGTTGAATTTCTTGGTTGCAAAACAGCGAGGGCACATAAACAGATCAAGTATTCTCCATGAGCTGTACAATGCTGTTCGTATTTACAGAAGAACTACTTAGGTAGAGTTCAGAGGTTGGCGGAAAGAGAATTCCTTCTATCTCTCTACACACAGCATATTAGTTAGCTTGACACATAAACACATAATGAAATCTGGGGGAAGAGCTACAAAGAGTTAGTCATGGTCCCAACAACTAAGGAGGTGTGATGGAAAACCGTTCAGTTTTTAGCCAGCAGTAGTCCAACATAACCTTTTCGCTAACCCATAACAAAAAGACTGGGAGATTTCAAAACTTTAAAACGCTTAACTTGCACAAACCTCTATGGTTTTTAGTGGCTAATAACCATACTTTTCTGTTTTAATAATTTGTACTAGTATATAAATTAAAAAAAAGCTTTCTTAAATGCGCATATCTTGACGATCGACTTCTTCTTGAGTCGATTCAATAAGAAAAAAATCTTGAGTTCCGCTTGGACCAGTACTGATATGATGTAGACGTACTCGTATCTAGAACATTTAAAACTGTCCGCTCGTCACCACACCCGCTACACAAGGGCTGTAGCTTGCGAGCTAAATGGCTGCCGCTGCCTCGCGGCTAATGAAATAAGATCCCAGCTTCGCTAAGAAATGGTGGAATTAAAACTACATAAATGAGCGGACGCCATTACAAACGGGAAATTTTCAAGCGACTCAAACGACATCCATTTCGAGAAAGCCAGTTCAGAAATGGGAGCGGGTTTTCCAATAAGCATTTTACGAAACACAACTTTAGGAATTAAACTGGCAAATGTTTAGCCATTGATTGTTTGCAGTGATCTATAAAACGTTATACAACCTACTAGACATTATTGTGTAGTATTCAAGTTGTATGACTGTTAATGTGCTGAATATCAGAGATCACCAAGTTTCTTAACAATGATTACAGGTCTAAAGATAACTTAGTAAAAATCGGAGTCGACTTTGCCATTGACTAGCTGGGAAATCACGGTCGAAGCGGGCACTATATCTTATTAGTTATTCCTTTGCTTATAAGTCCTAAATTCTGGTTTCTAAATCGCGGCCATGTGTGAGTGTTCCGTCCAAGATGGCGTATCCACAAAACCTATGTATTTGGCAGAATAGTCATTCCTTCAAACATAACTTATTATTAACTTAACTATAAAAAATACATTACAAATTTGAAAAAAAACGTGTTTCCCACAAGTGAAAAGAAATCGTTCAAAGATTATCATAACAAAAAAATATCAGCGTACATAACATGAAATTAAAATTACAGAGCAAAAGTTGGGCTCGTCCGGGATTTGAACCCGGGACCTCTCGCACCCAAAGCGAGAATCATACCCCTAGACCAACGAGCCGCTTGTGTATCGAGAATAAACAAAACAACTACTCAAACATTATTTTTACCGTTACGTGACGTCAGACTCGTAACAGAAAACATTACCGTCACAGCAATCAGACATAAGTGAGAAAATTTTATATTACATATTTCATTGAATAGACATAAAATTACACATTGTCAATTTTCATCAAAATTGTTTTCCATTTCCGTATTTATCCCATAGATATTTAAGCTAAGGAGGTATGTCAGGATCGTAGCAGGTGGAAAACCATGATCTCTGCCTACCCCTCCGGGAAACAGGCGTGATTTTTTGTATGTATGTATGTATTTTAGATATTAATGTTTACAAAAATACGAGTATGTATTCGGCAATAAAAAGCTGTTAAGTCGATTTTATTTCAGTTTGATCATTTGATGTCAGAAACAACACTGTGATCTGAATATTATCTGAAAGCATTCTTACCCAAAGAATCAATGCGGATATTTCGAGTCACTTTATTCAGGAATACTTTCAATCAAAATTTCTCTCATTATCATCCATTACCAAGATATCTTATTGTTAGCTCGACCAGATGAAAGTAAGGGCTTAAGAGGCCTTAGAAAGAAGTCGAGCCCTTGCAAAGAAATCATCTGCTCTTGATTGATGGCACGCAGATTTATTATGTTAATACTGCGCTCGTTTCCACAAAAAAGGTAATGAAGCTGATGCCAAAAAAATCTCGCGTAAAATAAAGAACATCAAAATGTGTTTCGAGAGGATTCGTTACTTAATTACCAAGTATTGTAATGTTCATTACATATTTTTGATGTTTTGAGGAAGCCATTTTGAAAAACTGATAAAATATAATACATACAGTAAAATTATGATGAACATAGTAAATAAAAGCCGTACGACGTAGCCTTTATAATCACTCGTCATGTATTCAATATAAGTCAAAAAATTTGTTTCCATAGAATTCATAAAGGTTAGAAACGTAAAAAAAAATATGTAAAAATCAATAAAGTTTGTAGCTTTAAAATGTTATATGTTTTCGTCTATGAGTTATGGACTTGAAATAAATGTATTATTATTATTATTAATAATATAAGTTAACATTCCTCATCCGACCCTCCATGGGAAGATATACCTAGCGGTCCCAATTTAAGAACAACGGTTCTATCTAACGAGTGCGGTGAAAAGTTAGTCTTCGAGTTTTTGTTTCAAGGACGTGTCGGTTTCCTACAGATGTTTTCCTCCACCGTTTTAAGAACGTGGTATTGCGCACATCAATTTAACAAGTGAAAAACTCATTGGTGCACATCGGGATTTGACCCAGCGACCTCCGAATTGAAACTCAGGGTTAGTACCACTGGGCCACTACGCTCTCAAACTACACACTTCAATATAACTAAACTACTGATAAATACAACTCCAAATTACTTTCACGTTTAAAACCTCCAGGGATTCTCCCACATAACTCGTTGCGTAAGTTGTAAAACTTAAGCCGTACGTGTAAACTTGGCTCAACAGTAAGTAGCCACATATTTCACGGGGGCTTAGCAGTACCTGCGCCTAAAACAATCAAACAGCCACTGCAAACAACTCAACTTACCGCCGCTTAGGTTTAACTAAATACCAAGTTCGGCTTAAGTAAGATAAGTTACAAACGCAAACACTGTTCGGCATCTTTAGCAATTAGAGCTATTTAGGCCTACCGGTAAAAGGGAGCCGTAAAAAAAGATCAAGCGATCGAGATATTCTACATATTAATCATAATAAAACAGTTATGTATTTAAACAGTACTATCGTATTTTTGATTGACAGTAAACTGAATTTGTTGCTTATCAACTTTCTTATTAGTAAGGATAGGAACATATAAAACTACTTGAAATTTCACCTCCCATACTAGTCAAATCTCATAGGATATTTTTCAATAATAATCAGTAGTTCCACAATAATCTCAACAAATTAGTTATGACCAGATAATCTAGATTTGCATTTAAACAAGCTTACGGAATTTACGATTAGTCCCAAAACCTATGGATATGTTGCAGACGGATTGATGAATTAGCTGCTTCACATAAGCTTACCTCCAATCATCGATCAAAAACTAAACGGAGAAAGAAATTGCATATAAGCATTATTAACTCAGTTAAATCATACAAGTTTGCTGAGTAGTGGTAGTTACTAATCTTAACTTATATTTGGCAGCCGTCAGCCATCTGATATAAGAGAAATACATTTCCTAAGGGTGAATTTAACCCAAGAGCCGCCAATTTGATATCTAATTGAACTTCCAGAGGACAATACAGTTACCTCACATCGGCCGGATGCCGATCAAAAACTCAATAAATAGCATTATGAGGAACACAGACGTTATTGAGTCAGCGGTACCGCACCCCGTCAATTACTGTACCTTGCTTTTAAATTATTTAAACCCTTGCCCGTAGATAAGTTTATTTTGAGCCGTGAAGTGCCTTTCGTCATTTAAGTGCTTCTTTTGTGCCCTTGCTCTCCCAATTAACCGGCTTGGAAGCTCAAAAATTAAGTTAATTCCACGACTTTGCCATTCGTGTTTGCTTATTGGGAATCGACGGCCAATAACTTCGTAAATGCAGTCTGTCAAGTCTTTTATTTTCTTCGTCTGATGAAAGATATATCAATAGCGATGGCGATGCTGAAATTCGAAAACATTGGACAATCTAAGTAAAATGCTGTGAAAGGAAATGAAACACTGTAAAAATGTGAATATGAGGGTTTCAGAAGTAAATATTATAGTGTGTGTGTATAGTGAGTATATTATAGTATGAGTGACCCTCATGCAAAGCAAGGGGGGGTCCCAGGTCACCGATCGGGGTATCCACTATCAGTGTCGCTAGTGTCGCTAGTATACTAGCTGCGCACCGCGGAGTTACCCGCGTTGAATAAGTCATCCCATGGAACTGTGCATTTTTGCGGGGGTAAAAAGTAGCCTACGTGCTAATCTTATTATATGTGCTATTCCATAATATAATCTATCTCTGTGTCAAATTTCATCCATATCCGTTCAGCCGTTCTGGCGTGACTGAGTAACATGTAAATAATATATTATTTAAGTTATTTCTCATGAGTCTTTTATTTTGCATACGAAGAAATGGAAACGTTATGTAATAAATAAAGTATTTTCCTTTTATCTTATCACGTAAAGATATCTATCGCCGCCCTACATTCATATGCTGTGATCATACTCCATCTAACTTCCAGCTAATGCTTCAACTCAAGTCTGCTCGCTAACAAAGCGTGTTGTGTTGATATCAACAGCGCGACAGTATTGTCGATATCAACTATCGTGCTCATTGTGTGCTGGTTGGATTGGCAGTGGCGATGCGACCTCTAACAACCGCGTTTGAGAGAGGGCCGACTAAACTGCAACGTAAATATTTACATTATTTTGAGGTAGTTACGAGTATTAAAATGAAGGCGCTGTACATAGATCTTTACTCGTCATTATGCCATTAATTTTCTTTTGGCTCTGTGTACAAAGTAACAATATCGAGTAGTTCGCGGGCATTATTTTGTTAAAAGTGTTAGGTCTATTAATCGACATCAGAGATGTAATTATTAGATTTACACCTCTCTGGATTTCGGAAGTTTCAAGCAGTCTAGTTCATACTTACTCATAGATTACTTTTCTTAATAAGACTGGTAAGACTGGCCACACAGCAGTAGTAGCTCTGCTGGTCGCAGATTCAATTTTCACCCAGAACAAACATTTAATCATAGATGCTTTCATGAATGGTTGTTAATATGAATATATAATTACACAAAAAAAATAGGTATTCTATCAAGCCGTCTACTATGCTTAATTGCTACGGATAAAATATTGATTTATTAAATTCATGACAAAAAATGGGAAATACGCGAACACTACACTGACCGAATATTATGAAAATACATTATAAATTATTTAAAAAAAATCGAATTAGAATATCTCCTTAAATAAGTTAAAAAATATTGAAATAAAACGGTAGCTAGACAGCCTAGGTGTACCAGGTTTATTCTATACGGGACAAATGTTTTTATAATCTGTGAATATTTGAGAGAAAAAGAAAATATATATTATCTATGTCTAAAATTAGAAATTCTTCGCTATGGACTCCTAGCAAGTGTTAATTGAATATGCACAAAACAATTGCGAACAGTAGACTAATTAGTAAGTCCTTTAATTATCCAGATATTTGCAAGCACAAAGCGAATCATAGTCTGCGCATTAAAACATTTAATTAAGATTGTACAACTTCGCAAGTAGGTGTATGAACCTATCTCTTATACTGTTCTCATTAACGAGTGGGCGGGATTAATCATTTTTGAAAACTTCTAAAAGTAATTCTTTGAAATCGGCTTTTCATTACTCAGAACCAATATAATAATAATAATAAAAACTATAAATACTTTCTTATCGAGATTTCTTAAGTAAGTATAATAAGACTGTATTTAAATGTACTCTTAAGTACAAACATAGATACAAATCTCCACGTTTATACTTATGTCAGGGAAGGAAGCGTTGGAGCAGATTATCTTGAACCACGTGGCACTTACCCAGATGGTCTCACATCGCACAACCTAAGCGTAAATTAACCCATGGCACTTCACTAATCCGTCGAATAAATTAATAGTACATTAAGCACCAATCCGGGAATTCGCATTAATAAGTTTATACAGAACACCGGGCGTTCGATACCCACCCCAGCCACCCGCAATTTATTTAAGAATGTTATGTAAATTTTAACACAAGTCTTTGATCGTCCGCATCAAAAGTCCAAGCAAAAAAGTTCCTCTGAAGCGGGGAAAAAACGAGAGAAGCTTAAGAAAAATAATGATTTAATCTTACTTTTCGCTGTCTCGCATATAAAAGAGTCGCGGCCGGGAGAGGGCGCGAGAATCGTTTTTAATCTTTGCTTTGTAAAGGTGATTATGAGGGATTATAGGTTTGAAAGTATGGCTGAATTTTCACCGCTGGGGAGGGAGGGGATGGAGACTATTTTTGGCCACCAGGTGGGGTTGTGGTTGGCCCCGGCTGGATACTTCTCAACTTTTCCTTATTCTACAGCTCTTCAAAGCGAGATTTTGTTTTAAGTCCGAGCGTTTTAAGATCAGTTCCGATTGCAGTCTAAAGTTTTGCGGTTTTATAGTAGCCTAACAAAGTTTAGGTGATTACGAGTTGGATTTCAAGATACGTTCACAAACGAAGTGTTGTCCATTTTTTGGGTTTATTCCCGGCCTAGATATGAATATAAAATTATAAAAATAAATGTAATAAAGAGTAAAAGAATGAGTTCAAGTTATAACTACGGATAACCCAAGTAATTACATTACTACTACTACTACTAATCGTGTTACTGGCTCTCTCTATCCAGTGTGATGAAAGGATTTAAATGCGCCTCAAAGAGGCTCTTTTCGTGCACTCAAAGTCGTGAAAATCTCATGTCCTCGTAACACCCGCTAAGGTTTTTCCACTTCGAAAGTTTACAATAAATATATTGAATTTCATACCAGAGTGTATGTGGTTGCTATTTGTAGGTAGAGATACAAAGAAAGCTCCTATTCGCTGGATACGATTGGTCGAGTGAACGTGCAGTTTTGTCATTTTTCATTACGTGACCAGATCAACTTTGTCATCTGAAACGCCGGCGATCTCTCCAAGATAGGTATAGCCTTTAGCCATTTCCAAGCGAAACTCCTTACCTTCCATGAAACCTGCAAATGAAAATGAACCTTATCCTTTACGGTTTTTGTTTAAAAATTAAACGTAGAAAGTTCAATTTGTTCCATTTTAAAAATGCGGAAGTGTTAAAGCTTCTCTTGTTAGATGAAGAGTGGTGTCTTGCAAGACTTGAACAGGTTACTATGAATACTTAAGCATAGATAAATCCCTGCCCAGAAACACCCAGTCTTTTCCATATTGCATTATTCTAGATACATTTACGAATTACTACTAATAAAAGAATTATATTTACTTTAAAACAGAAATAGTTCCTCATGTGCCTTTTATATAGAGAGGAATATGCATCTATGTGTAAGTATTTATTATGTCAGAAAACGTTTCAGTCATGTAAAGTTTTCTCTTTGTTCAGCTATAATAATCTGTATTGTCATAATAATAAATATCGATTAATTAATAATTTATCGACGAACTGGTATTATGGACCAACCACACATATGTTTTAAAAACAATATTAATTAATGTAGTATGTGAATGTAATGTAAGTAAATAATTTAAACAAAATGTACAGTTTAAAATATTTATATTGGTTACCTGCCTGTAGCAATACTTTGTTCACTTGGCTCAATGATTGAGCATTAACAGTGAAGCGAGTAGTAGCTGGAAATATTATATTCTTTGTAAACTGTTGCGATGTAAATAAAGTATTTTGTTTCTTTACAATTCACATAAGTTACCCGTCTAATTTGTTGATCAGTTTTGACACAGCGTGACGCTTAAAATTCAAAGATAAATGAAATATAAATATCTCGCCATCAATTGATAAGAGCTTAGTATCATTACACGTATAGGTGGGTAGCGAGCAACTTAATTATATTGGTTGATCTTACGGGGCGGGGGTGCGGGGGTGCGGGGGTGCGCGGGTGCGGGGCGCCTCATCTCAATCGCAAATCGGCCATCTTGCGCCCCCGAGATCGCCCCCTAACCCCCCGTCCATTATACTTTTTAAGCTCCAATCTCGTTCATTTAAACGGTTGGCTTTAGATGGCAATCGCATTTTTCCACTGCAGGTCACGTCTCGACCCGTCTCCCGACTCGAGGGCTTAAATCAACAAAAGAAAATAATAAGATTCTTTCAAATTAAAAGTGTAATGTCGCGAAAGTGCGCGGGAGACTAATCCCACCGCCTCTCTTCATTAGAATCTCTCTTAAAAACGTCGGCGAGAATTTTTCTTTATTCATAACTGAGATTAGGAGAAATGCAAATGGAGCGGAGCGTCTCGGGCTACTTAGCTGTGTCAACAACGTTCCTTTGAGGGGTACTTGTTCCGTCTCGGTAAACTAAGATTCTCCTCTGTTGGGAAAAAATAAAATACATCCAATCGTTACATTCTGCAAGAAAATCAACAACCTACTTATAACGAGAAGTTCAGTTCTGAAGATCATCATTTCAACGAAAAACATTAGTTTTGCTTGCCACAGGTAGAGACAGGTTTTATATAAAACAAATATTTTGGTTGATTGTGTAGAAACAATGGCATATTATTAATGCCTTATTGATAGGATGGACTTAAGTAGCAAGTTCCCATTAGTCGGTCGGTTCATTTATTTGTTCATCCGGCCTTAAGGTTACATTGGTAGCAACTCTTTCGTGGGCGGCTCTAGTCTTGTTAGTGACGCCTAAACTGAAGTATCGATGAAAATTTTCGGTTAAATTTAATTTTACGTTGTAAATTATCGTTTTCACTTGATAATTTAATGTATGTCGAAGGTTTTTCTTAGAACAATAATTATAGGAAATTTTTTGAAAATGACTCGTTACTAATTACTAGAACTTTATACACACAGCGGCATGTAAATCCTACCAACATAAATTCAAGGAAAATTTAACAGTTAGAAAGTATTATACGTTAGTAGTAAGTATTACAATAGAACCACTTATAATAAAAGCGGAAAATGTGTATTTCTAAAAAAGAGTTAAAGCGAACTCAAATAATAATAATAGAACAAATTTCGACAACGAGACTACCAACGAGACCACGGCACTAAAAGCGTTCAAACTCAACTTATTTTTATACCGAATTTATATCTAAGAGCGAATCCCACATTATTGTCTCCGAGCATTTATTTTCTGATGGGCATTAAAACAAACCCCTTTTTCTTGGAAAGGCGATTTCATTTTAGCTGGGTTTAGAAATTTAAGGCCCGTTTTACGAAGCTCCGATATTGCCCCCGATGCCGGTGGAATAATTAATTTGTTCTATTATGCGCCTTTCTTATTCAGATAACGGCTTCCAATAATGTTCTTAGTGGATTTGATGATTTATAAGAGTTTACTACCAGTTCAACAGTGAATTTAGGAGCAAGCTATTTCGTAACCAACTTCAAGTGGGAGCTGTGTTTGAACAATAAATTAGGTACATGGAAACCAGACAACTGATAGAATACATATATATACATTTTTTGTAAATATTTCATATAATACATATTAACACCCATAGAACAAACGTCTATATTCGTCACACAATTTTTTGTTCTGGGTGGGAATCGAACCCACTACCTACAGCGCAGATGGCAGAGTTACTACCAATTGAGTTGTGAAGCCTGTCAATAAAATAAAATAAATTAGACTAATTTTAAAAAAATATGAAGATGATGTGCGGTTGTCTTAGGCTATTAGAATATTCGATACAGAGGCCAAATTTTAAAGAAATACTGAAATAATTGTCAGGGAAAATATACCACGTTTAAGAGGGTGGTGATACAGTTGATAAATTTAGCAGCCCTTATTTGCTTAACCCTTAAACAGTGTCCACAGACGGCGGAATCCGCCGAAGTTTGCAGTCCACCACGAGTGTGCACTCTGTAGCTTGTGGCAGCTAATCAAATTAAACTCGGGATACCAGGGCTAAGGCAGTATGGACAGGACTAAAAAGACAAAATTTGTGGTTTTTTTTATGTTTTTTTTTTTTTTAATTTTAAGAAGCAGGAGAACTCACACCCAGTTCATCCGGGGAAGTACTGCCTCCTTGCCCATTTCTGCCGCCGAGCAGTGACGCATTCGTGTTACTGTGTTCGATTTAATTGGACCTATTTCTGAGATCTTTTGGTCTCCAGACACCAGTATTTAAATTTATCTTATTACAAATACCTATATGTTCTAATTCCTAAATATTGCAGTTCTTCGTTCAACTGACCCAACATATTATTGTTAAAATGTGTTCAACGGTGAAGAAAATGAAGCGCCATCATTGGCTTCTATCCTTTGTTCTAGATTTTTAATACAGTAGGAATACCTTTTGTGTTGGAGCTTACAGAGTGACCGATACTCATTCATCGATAAGTACCAGTACCAGTACCCTAGACTTTCTTTTTACTTGTTTGCCTTGGAATTAACAGAAAATTCCGATACACCATACACCTTACAACAAAATTGTTTCTCTTATAAGCATATCGTTTATGCTGAACTTGTTAAGATGGGAAAGGAAATTATTTCATCTATTGGGACTTTAAGAGTTTATAACAGTTGACATTAATATGTACATAATAGAAAGAACATTATGGATATCTGCAAAAATTGTGATACTTTTTTGAATCTTATATATCAAAGGCTATTCCACATTAGCCACCGCGATTGATTTTCGGGCGATTTCATTGCGGCGGGATATCAACGAGACTGCAAACAAAAGTTACCGCCCGCTTTGATTCGTCACGACACGAGTGCTCGCCAGTTCTATAAAAAATTATGAAATGAATTCATTTAATTAGTAAATTAACGTTCGTAAATCAAAATTTGTAAATAACTGTATGGAGTTCTGAAGTTACGAGTTTGTAACAGTTCAGTTTTAGGATGAATAAAACGTATGCAATTGGTCGTTTGCATGCTTAAAAGAACTTCGAATTAAGCCGCAATCACAAAATTAATAAGGCATTCCTCTTTGTTAAAAAGCCGATATTGTATACTTTTAGATCGAATACTTTAAATCTTTCAAAAGTTTTGATATCTTATTAATATTTATCTACTGCAATCTCATCGCAAGTTTGCATTTGCACTTGGGCATAGAAATTTTGTGAAACTGGTCGCTTGTAGGTAATAGGTAAAAGTACATTTAGCAAACAAGTATTACCCAGTTCTTAAAATTTGATGTGTTTATGTTTAAATTTTAATTTTTTAGGACTGTGATTTGTGTTTTGTTCATGGTGTTAATTTTAAATTAATCTAAGATAGATTTAAGTAGGTACAAAAACTGGAGACCACGATAAATAAATAAACATTAACAAGTTCGTAACACTGAACTTCGAAAGCTTTGTTCAATATGCTCAATATGTTACATGAATTAGGGGGCCCACGTTGCTCGCGTCCGTAGGTGATAGCCTATTGAATCCTTACACGTGTCCCCCGGGTAATGCGAAAGGAGCAACCCAAAGTAGCAGTAGAACTTGTACTAAGTTCGCCCGCAGAAGTACTGCCACCACACCTGACAATCTGCCGCCAAGCAGTGATGCACTCGTATTGCTGTGTTCCGGTGGAAGGGAGTGGCTGCCGGTGAAATTGCAGACGCATGAGATAACATCCCGTCTCGGGGTGATAGACGCAACGCAATGCGACTTGAGTCATCTCGTACTTTGTTGGAGAGGACTTGAGTCGTATTGTCGTTGTCTATGGGCGACGGTTACCACTTAACATCAGGTGGGCCGTCAGCTCGATCTATAGCCTACATTAAATAAATAAAAAATGGAAGCTTAAAACTGACTGCAAGCATACAGGTGTGATAAAATGTTAAAAAATACTACGGACGCAATCATTAGCACTATAATATGATATCTCAACAGGAGACGATAACTACGAGTAGGTATTGTTAGGGACTTGAAAGAAAAATTCAGTCGGCGGAGTGGGTATTTCCTTTGAAGGATTTTCCGATGAAAGCCAAGAAATGTACAATGATTCAATGGAATGATAATTGCTTCGCTTTTTCCATGAATATGCATGATAATTTCACTTGAAAACTAAGGTCACATTCACTACAGATTGGAAAGTTAACCCGTAAAGAAGATCGGGCCTACTTTTCGCAATGGATCAAAGAATTAAAAAGTGTATAAACTGTTAGAAATAATACTTTGAAAAACATTGCATTCAGTAACAAAAATTTTAAGTATGTCCTCTATGGGTATGATGGTAGTTAGTACAGTAACTTGGACGAATTCATCACGAGTTCTACTGTAATCAGAATTCCAAGCAACTCGGAAAGATCACTGAACAAAGAATATTGTGTGCATAATACAAATTATATAGTTTTATTCGTTGGCGTGGAATTCAGTTTTATAACGCACCCCTCGGAAAAGTAGCCTAAGTGAAAGTCCCGTCAAATTCGGTCTAGCTGTTTCGGAGATTAGCCGGAAGAAACAAACAGACGAAGGAAAAAAACCTTTTTTTTTCTTATTAATATTGTTTATACTTATATATGCCTAATAGTAAAAAGCTGTTATCTTTTAAATTACACACAACACTTCAATTTTATTTATATTATTTATATGTATAGATTTGCAACTATGTATCGTGTCTTTGACCATAAATATTGATCTCACTTATTGTAAATCCGTCGCAAAGCATCTACGCCGCACGGCACGACCATGCCACCATGTAAAATTTTAACAATGCCAAAACTCATAAGAGTCAGTTTCACATTTAAGAATACATTGAGGTATACCGTGTTTTGGTTTGGTTA
Organism: Chesias legatella; assembly: GCA_947359385.1. Taxonomy (NCBI): domain Eukaryota; kingdom Metazoa; phylum Arthropoda; class Insecta; order Lepidoptera; family Geometridae; genus Chesias; species Chesias legatella. Next base: position 3,899,326 of record OX375765.1, on the reverse strand, counting down.
ATGAAAAAAATATTATCTGTAGTCGTGCAAGGAAGAATCTATGTTTTCCGAGTTTTAAATTAACATTCATACTTTTTTTTTAATTATTGCGATCATCTACGAATACCTACGAAATATTACTTACGGACATCCAGCGACATCTAGAAAGTAGCAATATAAAATATTAAAATTGAAATATACGCCATCTGTTGCCGAAATTAGATACTAAATGGTGTGTAACTGTACTAATGGTGTGGAAAAATGGTACCTATTTCCCAGCACCAAATGACTTCAAACTGCGACATCTATCGATAACCTCGACACATTAAACTCATCTTTCGTAGATGTCGCTACGAGACTCCTTTCACAGAACATGATTCTACTATCTTATTTTACTTAATGAAATATTTTCAGCATAGGATCTGAATTCTATTAATTTAAAGTCTTCAGTGTGTTTTCAGTAAAGCAATAAATTAACTGTTCATTAATATTTTGTCTCATAAAATCCGAAGTGATTTTTTATATAAATTATATAAAATTACGCCTGTTTCACAGAGGGGTAGGCAGTAATCCCGGTTTTCAAACTGCTACGATCCTGACATACTCCTCCATAGCTCCTTAGAGTCCTTAGCTTCATCCACTCTCATAACAATATTTATCTTTTCTGTCGGTTTAGGGTTCTTGACCTGGCCTTTATCCAAATCGTCACCGATTTGGTCTAAGTACGTATGCTTAGGTCTTCCACTTCTTTCATTCTCCCTCTCTACATGCCCAAACCATCTAAACATACCCTTCTCAATCCTCATCACTACGTCTTCTTTCACTCTACAATTCTCTTATCACGCTGTTCCTCACTTTATCTATTTAAAGTTACTCATCACATACTTCGCAAAGTTCTCATTTCCACTGCATTTCACTCTAATCCTTCTTCTGCCATACCCAATTCTCTCTGCCATACATGAGTGTAGGCGCGAACATTTTCCTGTATACGGATTTTAATTTAAATCTTTAAAAACCGGTATCCCATAGGTACATTCCCATGAAGTCAGCCTCGGTTCGTAACCCCACGAGCAACATTCGAACCAATAACTGGACTTACAACATCAAGATCGTCATCGCCATGCTTCCAATGAAAGTTAATTTTTTTTTTCTGATATAGTAGTCATGCTTGCATAACTTATAAATCCAAACCAGACGTTGAATCCTCGAATAATTATTGGTTTTCGTACTTAAATTAGTATTAGGATGGTACCTTCTTTTGCAAGTTAGCACAAAAAGCAGCTTCAATAGGCATTAAGCAAAGCTTGAAAGAAAATTTCGCTAAATATATTCCGATGCGGGAATCGAACCTAACATATACAGTTAATTTTTTATGATAGGCCTAAGGTAAACGAACCTAGGGTGCAAATCAGACAAAAATGGCCTAGAGCGGTCGTGGCAAGATTATTTAGCCACACATATTATGAAAGCGAAGTAATTAAAAATATATTGAATTAAAATGGCTAAAGAAGCGCCAACAGTTTTATATCCGTTGATCTTTCTAGGGAAATATGCCAGACTTGATTGATCCCTTGCGCGACTCGCTTTTATTTTGTGAAATGGAATAACTTGGGAGATACTTATATCATTCGCAGTCTGTTTATTCGATCACTGCATATCTGGCGTGTGGCTAATCTCAACAGATAAACATATTCGATCCAGTTTAGTTTAGAACATTACGGAACTTTACCGATTACTGATATACTTAGACAGGCCTCACAGCTCAGTTGGTACTAAGTCTGCATTCTGATTCGACAATTCCCACTCAGGAAAAATATTTGTGTGACAAATATATATAATACATATATATATGCTCTGTATTATATGTATTTACAAAAAAGTATATAATAATGTATTCTATCAGTTGTCTGGTTCCCATAGTACCGATACATAGTCTGAGGCTAGATGGCGCTGTGTGAATTGTCCACCAATATTATTACTATTATTATACTAATTAAAATTATGAGTGACCGATCTACATAAAATAATTACAAGAGCAGACATTGCATGCGTGATCGACTGATTGAATTATCAGTTATAGGTCATAGTTGAAAGAATCTCAGTGCGCAATCAATTATATTGCCAAAAATAACAGAATTTACCGGTTTATTAAGCTATAAACAAGATATTTAACCGGTTTCGGTGGGATTTTTACAGTGCGCACGAGTTTTTGTGCGTGTCTTGGGTCACAAAAATAGTAACACTGTCATAATTAGATTACTACTCAAATTTTTCCTCTGGTTTGTTTTCAATTTCGTGAATTGATTATGAGTTGAAAATGATCATGTTTCATCTAAGATTTTTACTCAAATTGCAGTTCCAGTACTTTAAGTATTCTAAATAATATAAAAAGGGCAAAGACTTACCTAACACACACTCATCATGAAATTTTCATGGTTTTATTAAATGTCTGAACAGATTGTACGTATGAGGTATCGTTAGAATCCTTACATCAGCCCGAGGGACAAAATTTTATTTTTATATCAATATGGGCGAATTTTTTAGCTATTTTCAAAACTTGACAAATCTTCCATTATCTTGCTTTTTAGTTAGTTTTTGGCAGGGCAGTCTTTTTTTTAAATATTGCAGCTAGTTCGTTCTTCAATTCGACGATCATATATGCCCATCAAAATATCCTTCAAACAAATGCTATAAACGTCATAAACGTCATTAACGTCAAAAACAGGCCAAACAGGCAGCAAAACATTTCCTAAATACAAAATATTTATTAAATACTCTTCTGTTTTGTTTTGAGACCTCTTTAATAAGCATTTATGACGTGCCTTGCACGCGGAGGGTGTGGTGCAAATGCGTGAATATTGCGTTATTATAAAGCTATTATGATTATAAGACCTCAGATAACCTCACCCCCAACGGGACAGTAATAACATGTTGACTTGACAACTGGATAGATTAGATTAATAGAAATAACGAGTTTCTTTAATTTGATTCACTCTGCCTGAAAAACACGGTAACTTATATTGATTACTTGTTCTATAGTATTTTTTCGCCCAGACTTGTTGGTATAAGAATACTTGTTGGTAATTCCGTTGGTATAAGATTTGTCCTCACTGTCGTGTTGCTGAGGATTAACTTTTTTTAAGAGTTACTAGTAGTAACGCTGCCTTCAGACTGAATTAACAGGCCTCACAGCTCAGTTGGTAGTAACTTACTACCAACTGAGCTGTGAGGCCTGTTAATTCAGTCAAAAGTTCAGTTCGAAATAAATAACCAAAGTGACCGGAGTAGGACGCAAACACATTACAATTCTGAACTAACTAACATACAATTATAAAATATTTAAAATACAATGGACACACTGTTACCATCTGCCCATGTAACAATTTGATTTACTTATTCTGAAGACCTTTTCACCTTATTACGTTACTCGAAGAAATTGGGTGTGCATATTGAATAGGCAAAATTAAAACCGTTGAATTAAATTCAGCTATTTAACTTACTTTATTGAGTTGTTGATGAAGAAACTAATATTGACAGATTTTTCTATAAGAACACGTTATCTTGTAGTGTCCATGCCATTTATTTAAGAATTTGTTAAAAAAAGAAAGATGAAGGATGGTAAATACAAGTTGGTTTAGCTCAATAGATGGCGCTACGCTACAGCGAAAGAAATGTCCATCAAATTCCAGGTTGCTGCTATTCGCAGTATTCTTCAATAAAATCAACCCCGCAGTGTTTATCCAACACCGTAAGCTCAGACATAAGTAGATAACAAATAAATGGTAATAAAATAAATTAATCAAAATTGCAATAAAAAAAGATATACCAGTTACAAACTCCATGAGACTTGAGTTCTGAATTGAATAAGAAACTTAATTGTCTAAATTATCACCAATTTCCGTTTATTTTACTATCTTAAGTGCCTATCGAGTACTTATACCTATGTATAGAAAAGTGTAAGTACTAAGTACCTGTAGTGTAAGTAGTTATTTTATCAACAACGAGTTTAATTGGTATCAATTTTAGTAGTATTTATTATAGCAGAACAAGATATTAACCGATGGTCAGTTTCAAATTGTTAAGGAAAGATAATCTCATGTTGGTTTTATTAGCACGAAACCAAATTATGGTTCAAATTTACCGCGTTAGTACACCCAATCATTAGACATTCAGGTTCGAATGCACCAATGAGAGTGCTCGCATGTGGTGTGATTTTAGTGGGACGAGCCCGGCCGGCCGTCATCAGTCGATTCCAGAGAAAAATAAATACATTTCTGACACGATCATCCACGATAAAGCACATGAAAAACAAGTATAGGGTTTGTTTAGATTATACCGAACATCCACAGTTAATATCGAAGTTCCAATCGTCAGTACAACCACGGTGATATTGCCAGCCCGCGTCCCCCGCATCGTACGATCGACTCATATAAATATGAGGGCGCTCCCCTCCTACTAGCAAAACGGCAAATCGCTTCGTGTCGTGCGCTCGCTCGTCTCTTTCGTTTCCACTCCGAGGCCGTCCGTGTCAGTCGTGTTTCGTAAGCCTCGCTTTAATCAAACGTCACTACAAATTTTAGTGTCATCGAGAATTAGGGCGTGTGTGATAATTCAGTGATATTTAAATCAGTTAAATAACACGAGAAGATGTCTTTCAACACCGACATATCGACTACATTGGAGAACAGCAGGTACGAAGCGTTTATTTTATGCCCTATCTCCTAATATCCCTGAGCGTCCATAGCGGGCTCGTGTGGTGTGTGATGCAGTTGAATGCTACGCTATGCATGGCGACCCTCCCAATCCACTCATAATGTTCAAGTGGCCACGAAATCGACCGTCGGCGATGGTTTCCTTTCACATTCGGAATCGAGTCTTTCATTGAAAGTGTGTTTGTGACGAAAGAGAAACGTGTAAGGGTATGTTTTGTATGATTCTAAGTGTTACATGATTTTCGGAGCATCCATCGATGAGGTTATCTTTCTCCCGGCTTCTGGGCGTGCGCAAAGCGATCGGGCTAGAATGGTGACTCATCGAAAATACCATGAATTGATTGCTTGAACTAAGTTAGTTTTTATAATCACTATTGGTTCCAAAATATTTATATACCTATCAGTCATAAGTTTACAGATAAAATTCCATTTAGACATTGTTACGGACAGAGCCATTTCATAAAACTCGCTGCCTCGCTCACTCCACTAGTTTGTATAATTTAAGTAAAATTGAATGTTTTGTGTTTATTCTATACCTTTGCGATAATGTACAAAATTGTAAACTACTTAAGACAAAGAAAACAATATGTGCGACGAGAGGAACCTATTGTAAGAAGCGAGGCGCAATAAGCACCCGTCTCGCTCCCTCCTCATTCGTTTTAGTCGCCAGTGAGATGCGCGACGCGAGGTCCAAGGTGGGAATAAAAGTAGCGCCATTTTTATTCAAATTCGTATTCCTGCTTGCACTCGAACGAATCAAGAACTCCGAAGAAATTGTAAATAACAAGCTGCGCTGAACCCCCGAAGCCCCTTGGACCTCCCGAAAGCGACACCCGATGATTTTTTAATGAAGAAACCGAATAAAGAAAATTTATATACAGTCCACTGAAGTTTTGAACCAATCCTGACCATTTACACCCTGTGGCCCCCACAGTGTTCTTGGTCCATCGGAAGCCGGATTGAATAAACCAACGGAAGACCGCCGGAAGAAGCCACAATCCACTGGGTGTACCGAACGGAAGCCCAGGGGACGAACGTGTATACTCTCCGAGCCAGTTGAACCAGTTCCGGGTGTCGAAGAGGTCCAGCAGCAGCAGCGTCAGCCAGCAGCGTCAGCCATCAGCGTCAGTCATCAACCGTCAGCCAGCAGCCAGTCGATCCATTTTAAGATTCGACTTGAAGACACGCCGTGCTCAACGTCGGGGCACTAGGGAGTGCTCGAAGAACACCGAACGGTGCGCCGAGCGTCACGTCGGGCACAGGGTGCTGAAAAACACCGAACGGTGCGCCGAGCGTCACATCGGGCACAGGGTGCTGAAAAACACCGAACGGTGCTCCGAGTCTCCAGCCTGAGTCAATCGTCGCGTCGTGTTCCCCGGGCAGGTGATATCCGATACGCAGTTCTCTGCGGTCTGTGTCTTGCCACCACCTAACGGTGTCAAACGGTGTCAAGCGCAGGTTAACGCCTCACGGCGGTGTGGTGTGTTGTGCGACACCACCGGTTCCATCAAGAGCGCACCGGGGCGCGGACCGAAGTGCACTTCCTCGTCAGTAAGAAGGTACCGTGGTGCGGGGGCCAGACTGTAGGCACTGCCAAAGGGGTCGGACATTCCAGCCGATTACCGAGCGCCCCGTATTCACGTTCCTTCCTCTGCTGAGCGGATCCTACCCCACCCTATCCCTCACGATCCATCCCTAAAGGAGCGTATCCTGGCCGCGTGGCCAGTCCCTCCTGAAGGACTGCTAGGGACAGTTAGGTAGTGTGTAAGTGATAGTGATAGTGTTAGGGCTAGGGAGTGAGCGAGAGGCAACTGTTAGGCGCGTATATCGGGGTGAGTGTGTTTACATTGTTTTTTTTTATTGCTTTTTTTTGGTGTTATTTTTTTGTGCGTTAGTACAGTGTTAAGATTAGGATCGGGTTAGGTACGTTTTTACGATGACTACTAGAAGTCCGCCGGTCACGAGGAAGAAGTCTGCCGCGCTTAGAGTTTACGAAGATTATCCCGCGTCTCCTTCGGAACCAACGCCGCCTGCCGTGCAGATGGAACCACCACACGCGACCGATCGTACCACAATGAGTAACGTCGCGACCGGGACTACAAGTAGGGACGTACCACAAGCCGGAGTACCAACCATGCGCGCGCCGTCCGTCCGTTCACATATGTCAGCCGCCAGTGCAGTAGCTCGAATACGTCAAGCTGAATTCGAAGCAGAAGAAAGTCTTGCCATGATCCGAAGGCAAGAGCTTCAAATTCAAGCGGAACTTATTAGGAAGCGACTAGCCGCTAACGTTGCAAACATTCGCGAGGAAACTGATCGCGAAAGTATAGGCGCGAACGAAGTCAACCTATCAGAAAATAGGGTTCACGATTGGCTACAGCAGAACGTCCCTCGGGAGTCGTCTCAGGAACGCGAACCTACGGACACCGAGACTCGCTACAGATCGTCAGCGCCCAGAGCGAGAGGGAACGAACAGTACCTTCCGAACAAGGTTACTTTCGAGTCAGCTGTGAGACACCGATCGCCGACACCCACTAGGAACAACACGGCAAATGAAGAAAAAGGAATAGACCGGCTAGCAGAGGCATTAGAACGAATATCCCGCGGAAGAGCACCGCCACGACAGACGCAAGATCTTCCATTATTCAGTGGAGCGCCTGGCGAGTGGTTGCCGTTCAAAGCCGCGATGAGAGAATCTACAGCCATGCACAGGTTCACGCCGACTGAGAACTTAGCCCGTCTACGATCCTGCCTGCGAGGCGAAGCGAAACAGACCGTGTCAGCGTTGCTATTCACCGCTACCGAACCAGCGGTGATTATGAAGACTTTAGAACAGTGCTACGGGCGTCCGGAGGTGATTATTGACCGCGCACTCGAAGACATAAAGAAACTGCCACGAGTAGGCGCGACCGCGAGCGAACTGAACTCCTTCGCGATCAAACTACAGAACATCGTGACGGTTATTTCTTGTGTAGATGAGAAAGGGTACTTACTGAATCCCATGTTACCGCGTCAAGTCACAGAGAAGCTCAGTCCGCACGTTAAGTCTCGCTGGTGCGATTACGCAGAGGAACACGAACAACAGAGCGAGCCGGAAATAGTAGCTCTGTCCCGCTTTCTCATGCGCGAAGCAGACCGCGCAATGAAACACACGTTCTCCACTACGACGACAGTATCGAGACAACCGGTCATAGCTGTTCGAACGGAACAACGACCGCGCACTCAAGAACGGAATCGCAGCGCCGTGTATGCAACAACCGAGAAGAAAACGGATTGTTTATGTTGCGGAGGAAAGCACGGCACTACGGAGTGCAGAAAGCTCAATGATATGTCGATCGATGAACGGTGGCGATGGGCAAAGGAATCCCATGTATGTTTCCGGTGTTTAACGAGTAAACACCGACGTTTTAAATGTAAGGCGAAAACTTGCGGTGTGGAAGAGTGTCGACAGTCCCACCACAAGTTGCTACATTCACAAGTTCCTGAATCCAAGGAAGATTCAGCAACCACAGCCACGGCACATACGTACGGAACAAACGAAGTGCTGTTGAAGGTGTGTCCGATCACGATACAAGCAAAAGACGGGAAAGAGGTAGACACGTACGCGTTATTGGATGAAGGATCAACTATCACGTTGATAGACGAAGGCATCGCCCAGATGATCGGGGCAGAAGGCCCAACCAGAACGCTACGCATCATGGGAGCAACCTCTTCTCAGACCGAAACCGAAAGCCAAATCGTAGATCTTAGGATACGAGGGAAAAGTCAAACGGACACACATCACATCAAAGCGCGTACCGTAAGAAACCTCACGATAGGAAGTCAGTCCGTGAGATCAGATCTATTGAGGCAGCCGCATCTGCGGAATATGCCACCGGAAATAGTATCTTATACAAATGCTAAACCGCGCGTACTGATAGGAGCCGACAACTGGCACTTGATAGTGACAAGGAAGTTATTAACCGGACGAAGGAACCAACCGGCCGCGTCACTAACCCAGTTGGGGTGGATAATCCACGGATCCGCGCCTAGAAGTACGGTCTGCAAAGACAAAGACACCGTTTTGCACATACAAACACAAACTTCGAACGACATCGACTTGGACAAGGCCGTCAGAGCGCACTTCGAGATAGACGCGCTAGGCATTGCGATAAAAAGGAAACCCGTTCCTGCCGAAGAGCGCGCCAAAGAAGTGTTCAAGAAGACAGCCAAGCGAGTAGATGGTCGTTTCGAAGTGGGGCTGCCGTGGGCCGAGGATCAAACCACCCTGCCCCCGAGCTACAATATGGCATTAAACAGATTAAACAGCATCGAGAGAAAAATGGATAAGTCGCCCGAATTCGCAACCGCGTACACCGAGCAGGTGGAAAAACTATTTCAGAAAGGGTACGCTACAAAGTGTGAGCAGGACAGAACGAGTCCAAAGGAATGGTATTTGCCACACTTTGCAGTAACGAATCCCAATAAGCCTGGAAAGCTTCGAATGGTTTTTGACGCGGCGGCGCGATCCAACGGTGTCTGTTTGAATGATGCGTTACTTGACGGTCCAGACTTACTCCAGTCATTGTACGGGGTATTGTTCCGATTTAGACAAAAACCGGTCGCGGTAACGGCCGATATTAGGGAAATGTTTTTGCAGATAAAAATCCGACCGGAAGACCAGGTAGCGCAACGTTTTCTATGGCGAGGGACCGACCGAACCGGCCCGCCGAACAAATACGTCATGACATCCATGATATTCGGGGCAAGAAGCTCACCGTTTATCGCTCACAGCGTAAGGAACCGAAACGCGGAAGATCATAAGGACTCGCATCCGTTAGCTTTCCCATCGATCACGGAGAACCATTACATGGACGATTGGGTCGAAAGTTTCGATGACGAGGAGATCGCATCCAGAACGGCTGCACAAGTCCGCGCAGTTCACAGAAGAGCAGGATTCGAACTCGCCAGTTGGAGTAGTAACAGCGAGGCCGTACTAAACGACGTCCCGACGGAACTGAGAGCGCACGCACCCGTGGAACTTGCGTCGAACGCGCATCCGTACGGAAAGACGTTAGGCGTCTTATGGATAACGCAAACAGACGAGCTCGCGTTTAACTGCAACATGCCTAGGGTACCAGCCGAGGTAAAGAACGGGGAACGAACTCCGACAAAACGCGAAGCTTTGGCAGCGGTCATGTCGATATTTGATCCGTTGGGATTGCTCAGCCCGTATACCATAACAGCTAAGATCATGCTGCAAGAACTATGGAAGAAAAAAGTGGACTGGGACGAGCAATTACCACATGAAGAAGCGGCATCATTTGTTGACTGGCAACTTGACCTGCAGCACATAGCAAACTTGCGCCTACCACGATGTTACTACGCACACTCGCGTAAATATGAACGGCAGCTTCACCTATTCTGTGACGCTAGTGAACAAGCGTACGCCGCCGTTGCATATTGGCGATTCAAGGGCCCCGAGGGTGTAGTAGTGAGACTAATCGCGGGGAAGGCAAAAGTAGCTCCAATGAAGGCGCAAAGCATCCCGCGCATGGAGTTACAGGCAAGTTTGATAGGCGCTCGACTCGCCGCGGAAATTTTAAAGAGTCACGGGGACACATCAAACGTAACATTTTGGAGCGACTCAAAGACCGTGCTACATTGGATCAGAAATGATGCGGTGAGGTACACGCCATACGTAGCACACAGGCTCTCGGAGATCGCAGAGTTAACTCGTCCCGAACAATGGCGCTGGGTCCCGACAAAGTGTAACGTGGCAGACGACGCAACGCGCAGCGGCTATACAGAAATGCGAAGCACGGACCGATGGTTCACAGGTCCCGCGTTCTTGTACGACGGCCCGGACCAATGGCCACACGAAGTAGATCAGCCTAACGTGGCTGACGATGTAGAGGTGAAGCATGTTACCGAATCCACATGCAATCACATCATAGACATGTCTAGATTCTCCTCGTACGAGAGAATGGTACGGGCATTAGCCTGCGCACTCAGATTCATTGACAAGTGCCGAAAGCGTGCGAGAGAGACAGACCTAGAATACGTATTAGAGTCAGAACGGTTGCTCATTCAGCAGGCTCAAAAAGACAGCTTTTACCCCGAGTACCTACGTTTGAAACGGGGGGAGAGCGTCGATAGATCGAGCCGTCTATTTAAATTAGATCCGCAGCTTCGGGACGGGATCATCCGTTTGAACGGGCGTATCAACGCGGCGGTGATTCCCGAAACAATGAAAAACCCACCGATTTTAGACGGAAAACACAGACTTTCAGAACTACTAATAAAATAGAGCATACGGTAAATTCCCGACCGCTCACACACGTATCTGTAGACCCGCAGGATGACGAGGCGCTTACGCCAAATCATTTTTTATTAGGTTCAGCAAACGGGCTACCTTACGTAGGAGAATGTAGTGCGGCCGATAGAAAAACCTGGAAAGCCGCGCAGGCATTGGCGAACTCGTTTTGGGCACGTTGGCTCACCGAGTATCTACCTACTTTAGCGCCGCGCGGCGATCATAGGTGCAATAAGCGAAACATTCAACAGGGGGACGTAGTGCTTATCGCCGACGGTATACTACCCCGTAACGTATGGCCAAGAGGACAAGTAGAGGAAGTCTTCACCGGGCCAGACGGGGTGGTGCGAAGCGCTAGTGTCAGGACGCGAGGGGGAGTTTTTAGGCGACCTGTAAGAAGGCTCATTGTCCTGCCGATAGATGAGGGCTTCGAAGATCTTCGCCGGGGGGAGACTGTTACGGACAGAGCCATTTCATAAAACTCGCTGCCTCGCTCACTCCACTAGTTTGTATAATTTAAGTAAAATTGAATGTTTTGTGTTTATTCTATACCTTTGCGATAATGTACAAAATTGTAAACTACTTAAGACAAAGAAAACAATATGTGCGACGAGAGGAACCTATTGTAAGAAGCGAGGCGCAATAAGCACCCGTCTCGCTCCCTCCTCATTCGTTTTAGTCGCCAGTGAGATGCGCGACGCGAGGTCCAAGGTGGGAATAAAAGTAGCGCCATTTTTATTCAAATTCGTATTCCTGCTTGCACTCGAACGAATCAAGAACTCCGAAGAAATTGTAAATAACAAGCTGCGCTGAACCCCCGAAGCCCCTTGGACCTCCCGAAAGCGACACCCGATGATTTTTTAATGAAGAAACCGAATAAAGAAAATTTATATACAGTCCACTGAAGTTTTGAACCAATCCTGACCATTTACACCCTGTGGCCCCCACAGACATAGAGAAACCGATAAACATAACCAGATATAACGATGTCAGACTAGAATCCTGTTCGGGATAGTTCGTAATGACTGACGTACACTGCTGGGTTTGGTCAACGACCCAACTGGTCTATGCCAACCTCTTTTTCCAAATCTCCTTGGATTCTGCTAAGTGAAATCTATGAAAACCAGGTAAATTATGTCATTATTACCTAACCATTATGCGGACCTTGTTGGTCAGCAGAATACAAATTAATGTAATTTAAAGAAATCAGATTTAAGCAAATTTTATGTTTTCATAACCTTTGAACTTACACCAGTAACATTTTCGCTGAGCATTAAAGATTAATCATTAAAAATGTATTGTTTTGAAATTATCCGTCACCAAGCAAATATTTGACCTGCATAACTCGAGAACTTGTTAAAACATACCTTACATAAGTTCCAAATCTCAAGGTAAAACAATACCATCTTAGGACCTTGATTTGGAACCTCATCATTATGCAGTCCAACATTATGTTGTCGTGTTGGTAATTTTATGTACAACAAGAATATGATTATTATTTTTGCATCCTTGGAGTGTTAGACATTCACTAAAGCCAATTCCTGAGGAATAAAATACGCTGCATTGATCACGCAATAGGCCAGATATGAATGATATTAAAAAACATTATTACTGAGTACGTGGTAGCCCAGTGGTATATGTAGATCCAGCTTCAATCCAGAGGTCGCTACTACAAACCTGACGTGTTTTTTTCACTTGATATAATTGACATGCGCAATACCACGTTCTCAAAACGGTGAAGGAAAACATCGTGAGGAAACCGAAATGTCATAGGACCAAGTCTTCAAAGTTATGTGTCAAACACACGAACGGAGACTTTTGAGTTTAACCTTAATGATTTCAGCAATGGTTCGAGAGTCGCGTATTATTATTTAGTTTAAACAAAGGTTTGTGATTGTCGTGTAATAAAGTTTTGTTAATCAGTTTAAACTGTTTAGTAAGTAGGTATGTAGTCGCAATTATATTGCTCCGTGGAATCTAATTACAGTGGTACTTAAGACATTCCATAAAATGGAAATACAAAATCTCATTTCCTTCCTGTGAGAGTCTAGTGTATAATGAGATTCTTTGGTCTGTAATGAAAGATAAAAGTTTAATAAATCTTTAACTGTTTCTTGTTTCACTCACTTCAAATACAAGAGACATTTTTTTTCTTTTGTCGCAACTATAATAATACGCCTTTATTCTCGCTCGAGTCGATAAGTAATTTTCTTTATTATAGGTTGTTAATAACTTATGAAAGCGTATTGGTGCTGACCCCGACTTTCAATCCGGAGGTCGCTGGTTCGAATCCCGTGCAAATGAACCAACTATTTTTGTCACTTGAAATTGTTTTGTGCGAATATCACATTCTCAAAACGGTGGAAAAAACATCTTGAAGAAACTGAAATGTCATAGAACTAAAAATTTTAAGACGTCAATTGCATGATAGATGTCTCTGGCGTGCGTTTTAATCCTATCGTCACAAACCTCGAACCAACAATTCTGACACCCGTGTCATGTGCTGTGAAAGGAGCCTCTTTGGGGCGCAATTTAATCTTTTCACCACAGTGGTTCGAGAGAGACAACTAGTATACTAGTATCTACTAGTATGAACCAGTAATAATTTCTCGCGCTATTACTTAGTTTGCGCTTACCGTTTTGACTATTATTATAATCGTAGTGTGATTTTAAATAAAATAACCTACCTTAAGAATTTCGATATCAAATTCAAAAATATTTTATCAATCCGGACTGGTAGTTCCAGAGATAGGGGCGTTGAAACGAAACACTCCTTAGCTTTATTATTAGTATAGATAGATATAGATTATATTAACAGATTGTTTCAAGTTAGTAATGATTCATTCAGTTATTATTAAAAGATATCTATTGGTTGTTGTTATCTGTTATCATTAAGTATTATAATATATTTATGTACTTATAACAGGATTGAAACATACAAATAAAATGTTGGCGCTTATTATTAGGTACATCGAAATCATTCTTCTTCTGCCGCCAAGCAGTAACGCATTCACGTTACTGTGTTTCGGTTTGAAAGGTGTGGTTTCCGGTGAAATTACAGGCACATGAGACATTCCACCTATACGTCTCAGAGTTACGGGCGCATACGTTGCGACTTGAGTCTTGTCATACCAAGTAGGGGAGGACCCAAGTCGCATCGATTGTTATGGGCCGAGGTTACCACTTAACACCAGGTGGGCCGTCGGCTCGTTCCGTATCTGAATCAAATAATTTCCTTACATATTACTTTTACTCTTCTCAGTGCGTTGAAGTAAATCTACACTAATATTATAAAGAGGTAAATAGTCTAAAAGTTTGCATATATAATCTCCGAAACTATTGATCCGACACTGAAAATTCCTACACAAAGAGAAAGCTACAATATGAGTGCTATATTATAGGTTTTTTATTCCGATAACGATGAGTCCCAGCCGTAAATAAGGCTACCCGTGCGAAACCAGGACGGGACGCTAGTCTCACACAATCTACATGCATAATGAGTTTACTTCCATTTAATAAACAATTTCTTTTCATTGTTACAGGAACACTCTTCGCAAAATAGCCCGCAATGACGGCGCCGACTTCTCCAAGCAGAGCATTCTCAACGACATGGAGAAATTCGTCAAAATGGTGAACAACATGGACGAGACTGTGCTGATCCCCAGCCGGCTGATGAATATCGAGCAGGAGGGAGACGACGATCCGTTCAGCATGTTCGCCATGCTCAACGACTTGAAGAACGAGCTGCTCTGGTCTGGGGACTGCGAGGAACAAGTGGAGAGGGGGAGACGGATCTCCGACTTGAGCGACACCGAGAGCGACGCGTCCAGCGCCGCCGGCGACTCCGGCATCGAGGGCGAGGACGAGAGGGAGTCCGCCGCGCGCGCCGCCGCCGCCTGCCGCCGTCACCTAAGGGGGCTCCGCCGCTCGCTGCGTCAGCTCACCGCGGCCGCCGCACACCTCACGAGGTCCTATCAAGAAGAGGTCGGAGCACCCATTTAGAACCATTTCGCTTTATCTGTGATCGAAGCCTGTTCCCGACGCGGTGTACATATAAGCATAGCGGCCCGCACTGTATATATAGATTATAGGGCTGAACGTGTATGGGATTCTCAGTAAGTTTACGGTTATTTAATAAATTAATTTTTTCTTTAATTAATTTACTTTGTTTTGTTTTCAAATTCCTACTATTGAAGACCTGTTGGCTAATGGAAGCATAGAAATCTGCTCACGTAAGACTATTGTGAAACAAATCTTTTGGGTTAGCGAGCTGAAGTGGGGATCGTAATATCAATAACTTAAACCGTTAGAAAGAAACAAGCGTTAGTCAAGGTTGTTTAAAAATTAGCTTCCAGTGTCTTCTGCATTTGGTAATTTTAAAAGGTGAAATCGTGAAGGTTGCGTTACGAATCGCTAACTGAAATTCCAGCTTCCGTGTGCAATTAATGAGGTTGGTACTTGGCCAATTAAAATACTGTCGGTCAGGATTCGATATTCGTGACTATGATATAAAAAATACTCCACGATATTCCAAAATGTCTATCACATACAAAAGATACCAATATTCCGCATGACATAGCTAAAACCAGACGAATACATTTTGTCGACGGACATAAAATTGTTATGTATCCCCGAGGCAGATTCCACTTCAGCCAAGGAAAGCGCTCGACTTATCGATTTCTAGAACGGCTTGTGGGAATTTCCAGACTCATGAGAACTCGGCCTGCTTGCGAACATCGACATAAGGTACCCGTATAATATCCACCTTATTAACGATCACAATATATTTAAATGCACGCGCTGGTCGTAAATATTGCGAGGCGATCTACGCCGTAACATGTGTCGAATTTTATTAATACGGATTTCTCACATGATGCAGTAATTTGTGCTTGCTAGCATTCTCTGATTGAAGTGACCTTCAGCTACGTCGTCAGTCTCCTGATTGCCACTGCCCACGTGGCTCGCAATAAACTTTATTTGATTGATTCTAATAGGCCTTAGGAAGTTTCTTCACGGCTAGAACTGCATGCGGCAGCGTGGGCCGCTACTGACATATATATCT
This sequence comes from Chesias legatella, assembly GCA_947359385.1. Classification (NCBI taxonomy): domain Eukaryota; kingdom Metazoa; phylum Arthropoda; class Insecta; order Lepidoptera; family Geometridae; genus Chesias; species Chesias legatella. Next base: position 3,883,278 of record OX375765.1, on the reverse strand, counting down.
ACACTGCACAAGCAATCATCGAGCGAGAGTTTTGGCTAAAGGCCAGAATTGAAACGCATGTTAGTAAGAAGAAAATTAAAAGGAAATAAACTGTTTCACAAAGGAAATGGCACGTTTTGTTCAGTTTTAATTCGTAGGAATATACAGTGAGGTAATGCACAAAGAAAATCAGCTGATATTACGGGCTTTTTCTGACTCAGATGCTTTACAAACACAGAACTCAACTTCTTAGGAATAATGTGGTTTTGAAATATAATAATAATAAATTTTGGTGGACATTTCACAAAGCGCCATCTAGCCCCAAAGTAAGCTAAGATTAACTTATATATCATGGGAACTCTGGTTGACAACTGATATAATACTTATATACTTTTTTGTAACTACATACATATTGCCATCAAAACAGAATATCTATATTCGTCATACAAATGTTTGTCCTGGGTGGGAATCGAACCCACGACCTACAGCATTGAAGGCAGGGTTACTACCAACTGAGCTGTGAGGAGTCCAGACAAAATAGGCAAAGCAAATGCATTATATTGACGTTTTTAAAAAGCAATTAACTTAGTGCAATAATGTGAGTTCCTAGTAAAGACCTGTAATAAGTTGCACAATTTGAAGAAACATTTAATCTGAACTTGATAATGGAGAGATAACGTGTGTGCGCTGCATCCACTATCTGGTTGGTGATATATTTAGCATCATATAAATAGAAAAGCAACCTGAATACTAAAGGGTATAGACACTAATGTCATTAAATGAGCACACTGAGAAACATGACGTAATTAATATTAGCAGTATAGACATCTACTGTTTATCAAAGTAATTATTGGTGCTTGTCATCTAAAATCCCGTTCATTGATTCAATCACTTTCTTATACCGTTCACCAATAAAGGAAAAATAGTTTATTGAACAGAAATGAAAGTGAAACAGTTAGTGTATTTTCCTAAGAGATGTTTCGAAGAGGTAGGGGTGGGTCTGCAATGAGACACTTTTCACCTTGTGGGTTAGAGTATCGTCAAAACGTAGACGTGACAAGTGGTGCTCGTCGCCACTAATGCCTGTGAATAACTCAGCTAGCTCAGCTTAGACTTCAATAACAGCTAACAAAAAAAAATTTGACAGACTATTTATACTCTTGCCGACCGACCAAATTACCAGCAAGTCCAGAAGCAAAACTTTTAGAGAAAATAAATGAATACGTTATTTAAGAAAATTTGAATAAATTACTTTTTCATCATTGTGAAAGTCTAAAGATTAAGAAACACTTTAAAAATTTAACTAAAGATAATACCTATGTAGTGCCTTAAGTAGATACAACCTAAAACCTAACGTTATCTCTCGTTGTGACTGCACAGTAATGTGAATTGTGATTGGCACCAAGTGCCAGTGATGGCCTTTCGTATAGATACGTACTCGTTATATTGGAGAAAGTTTATTGGTGACACTCACTCAGTCTTTCTTGAATTCAACTCAGTTACAGGTTATAGCAGTGTGTTAAGAAATAAATATACGCTTGTTACTTCAGGATGCGAGTCTATGTCAAATTTGACAGGAATTTTAAAATATTGATCGAAATTCATTCAACACAGTATGTATCTCAACAGGCATTCGGAGTCACCAGTCACACCGTGTCAGTCTTAATCAGGAGGTCGCCGGTTCAAATCCCGACGTGCACCTATGACTTTTTCGCTTGAAAGATTTATGTGCGCAAAACGGCGAAGGAAAACATCGTGAAGAAACCAACATGTCCTAGAACTAAAAATTCGAAGACGTGTCAAGTGCACGAAAGGAGCCTCTTTAAGGCGCACTTAATCCTTTCACCACACTGGTTCGAGTGAACCAGTGTGGTGAATAGAATACAAATACAATCTGTGACATTTAAAACTTTAAATGGATGTTTATCGGAATGGCTGTGACTTTATTTTATTTCAGCTGTTTATAATTAACAGGTTAATGTTGAGTCAAGAAAGAGACACGTGTGTATTTAAACACGTTCAATACATTCTCATAGACGCAAACCGGTTGTATGCACGCAACAACGAAATGCATTTTATTTATATCGCGTGCGCGCAGAGGTGGACCTTGGATTTTACCCACAATTCGAAAAAGTTCAGTCTGAGCTGGTCTTCTTATTGCGAATTATCTTGTGTGTAAAACAACCTTTCCATTTCATTTTTTGGACACTCGTTAGGAGGAAGCTAAGGTTTGACTGATAGGAAACTGATAAGATTTATCTAACTTAATCCTACTAATATTATAAACGTGAAAGTTTGTATGGATGTTTGTTACTGTTTCACGCTCAAACGGCTGAATGGATTTAGATGAAATTTGGTATCGAGATACCTTATATCCTGGATTAACGCATATACTACTTTGATCCCGGAAAAGTGCAGTGTTCCCTTAGGATCACTTATTCACCGCGGGCCGCAGCTAGTACTACATAATATATCACTATAGCAGCGAACAGTTTTATGAAAATTTTAATAGCTGATGACTATCGAGATATGGTTATTTAACTACTTCACGTTTTATTACAACTAAACTAAAGCCTTGGTTAACCTATTCCGCATATAACGCACGATAAATATTGAATACGAATAGTTTAATAAGGCCCAATTCGTTAGAATAAATCCAAATTCAATTGTTTCTTAATATTGTAAATTATGTTGCTATTATTCTAACATTTAAATTAGCCATTGAATAGACGCACAATATTTTTACAATGGCGTTAAAGGGCGAAACACATCTTTGCTTCGACCTTTACCACCACCCACTTTTTGAACTTTTTTTTTAATTTGTACCTTCCGGTGCTTATTTCAAAATGTATTAAATGGAATGTTCTTACGCGACGTAAACAATTAAAAATGGTAATCAGTATAACTTGGAAGGTAACATTAGTTGGTAAAAAAATGGTCTCCAATGTGAAATTGGTTTATTAGCATCAAATAGATACATATCTACATTTCTTTACAGACAATAAAAATATCGATCACGACCTTCGAGTACCATATCGGTCAGATCGTAAACCCTGGTTTAGCATATCAATACGAAAGTAGATGACGTCACAACTTTTATGGGTGTGGCTGTTATATGACACGTCAACCACAACAGTTACAATTTGTACCCGTTACCGAGATCATAATGAAGGAGCGAATTGATAAGTTAATGGAATTAAGATGCTAAACTAAGATTATGTAATACAGAGTATATATGTAGGTAGTAAAATCAAATAAGATGGAAGCTTAAAAATATTATTTAGACTTTTTAAGGCCATATATCCAGGGTAGATAATAAAAACTTTTTAATAATGCTGTTGCCTTATCCTTGTTTAGTACATGACCCCTTAAAATACACATTTAAAACGATAACCAGTCGTCGGGCGTTTACATGTACCTACGTAACTGAAAAAAATAAAAATAAAAGTAATCTCAATACTGCCGAGTTCAAAGTGATCCATACTCAAACTATCTGAGCTTAGGGGCTTGTCTACTTAATTTGTAAATGTTTCCAACGATTCAAAAGGTCACGCGATAAATTAATACGTAGTGTTTGTGTTGGAGGCCTGCCATCGTGATGTTGACACAATGATGATGCAAACGGTCTGATGCAAGCCACTCTTCACCGCTGAAAATTTGCGTCAGTGAACTAAGTTCACAATGTAAACAAAGCAACGAGTTCAGCAAAGTTAGAATCCAATAAGTAACTTTAAACAAATTCTAGATAGATCCACGTTGTTTGTAAAAGTAATTTATGGCAGAGAACTAGGTTCGCCAGAATGGAACTAAAATCAAAAGTCAAAGTAAAAAGTCAACAAGAGATATTTATAGCAGCGAACTAGATTCGCCTAAGTGGGACTGGGATCAAAAGTCAATATAAAATACAGTTCGCCTGAATGGAAATGGCATCAAAAATCAAAGCCAAAAGTCAACATTTTGTTATTCCAGGTCAACATCTACTTCCTTCAAAATTTCAGGCAAATCTGTTGGGAAGTTTAGGCGTGGAAAACTAACATTAATATATTCATCCATACAGACAAATTTTGGCATTTTTAAGCTATTGCATAGCTTCTATCGCGGGCCTTGAGCGTGGAGACCGAATCCAGAAATTCCGTAACGAAAAAACCTAACACCCCCCACTCCGACCGGCACAGCGGTGATACTTTTTAGTTCCATCTATCGATAAATATCAGAACTTTTAATGATTTTTTGAAATATCTCGCGCAATAGCTTTACCGCGGCAGTCTCCGAGTGCCACACGTCTTTTTTATATTTTTTTTACGATTATACATTTAATAAGTAAACCTACAAATAAAAAACAAAAACAAAGTACCTACAAATGTTGATTTCATAGTAATGATCGACCCTGAATTCGTGTTAATCTCAGGGTAATACAGTGGAATCACCAATAACGGCTTCCTTGATGATATTGGTAAAGATTTTTCGTGACAAAAAGGTGCCCTTCATTGCTTTTAGTTATAATAAGATTGATAAGTGTATTGAAAAGACGCACTCTTCCGTGAACCTGATGATAAATTATCAATTCAAATAGGCACAATATGAGAATACATGAATATAAACAACACAGGAAAAAACATTATGCATAGTTAAAAAGATTTAGAATTGATAGCGAGGGAAAAAACATCCTAGTCTTGAACTAAGTACCTAATAGTTTGGTTTCTATGAGTTTTTACCTATTAGTTACAAATTGCGTAAGACTGTGTTAAAGTGCCATAACTCAGTTGGCAGTAACTCTGCCTTCGCTGTAGGTCGTGGGTTTGATTCCCACCCCGAACAAATATTTGTCAGACGAACATAGATGCCTTTTCTGTATCTGAGAGTTAATATGTATTTTATGTTGTCTGTAATTACAAAAAGTATATAAGTACCCTGTCAGTAATCTGGTTAAAATATAAATAATAAGCCAAAAAAAAAAGTATGTTTGAATGCGACAACTTAGGATACTTGAAGTACTCATTTAGACAAACTTAAGTGTTCAAGTGAAGTTAACCGTAAAAAAACTTCTAGATAAAACAAACTAATTAATATCAAGCACGCCACTGGTTATTACAAATGACTCAATACAGCCAGACATACATATATGCTGTTTTCTTACTCCATATAATGTGGTTATGTAGTTAGTTAATCTAGTTATGTAACTCGGGTAGCGAGATCGGATTTGCGTAATTTACTCACATGAAGGTTCTATGATAAATATTAATTGCAGTATACACAACAATACTACCTAATACGCTGATATAAGAGAAGTAGAACTCACGCCAAGTTCTTTCGGGGAAGTACTGCCACCATGCCTATTTCTGCCGCCAAGCAGTGACGCATTCGCGTTACTGTGTTCCAGTTTGAAAGGTGTGGTTGCCAGTAAAAATACAGGCACATGAGACATTCCACCTACACGTCTCACTCAGAGTTACGGGCGCATACGATGCGACTTGGGTCTTGTCGTACCTAGTCGGGGAGGACCCAAGCCGCATCGGTTGTTATGGGCCGAGGTTACCATTTAACACCAGGTGGGCCGTCGGCTCGTTCCGCAACTATATAAAATAATGATATTGTTATAAGTTCTCTCAGTGTTACAGTATTCACAAGATTATTTTAATAATAATTCTGTATAATATTAGGTTCGAAATTTGTGCATGCATTTATTATCTCAGAAGATAAAACATTCATCCAAACTTGCAGCCGTGATGGCTCAGTTGGTAGTGACGTTGGCTTACGACCTAGGTCTTGGTTTCAAACCCTACGTTAAACTCGAGCACTCGGAAACCATAGCGGGAGATAAATGGCCGCTGGCTAGCTACTACCCTGACTTGCAAATTTGCCACCAACATCTAACGGTGCGTCCAGCCAAGCCTAATTTCAAAGCCAATTCCCAATGCATGGGTATCTTGGCTTATCATCGGCTATATAGTCACTTAACATCAGATGATATAAGAAGTAATAAGTTCAAGCTTCGAAAAGTCGCCTTAGCGATATATTTTTATCGCCGGAATCGCGATTACATTAAAAATAATACTTATATGTTAAATTTAAAATGAGAAATAAAGAGTGCCATTAAGAAATGAATTAATCATTTAATGTCGGGTCCCATTACAAAAAACTTATTTATATGACAAATTTCAGACTAAGAACAAACAACCAAAGGCCATTCATTGTGATGACGATTTAATCGAAGACAACAATCAGAGACAAAGGAAATATACATAGTCAAGCTCAAGCTATTATATTCTACGCGTGTAACATAGCAATGTGCGAATTAATAATATTTTAAGTTCAGTTTTATGGAAATTCATGCCAAGCAATTGCCCTCAGCTAGACGTTGCATTATGGTTGTCACAAGTATGTCTATTGATGTATGTCACAAGTATTGTAATGTCTTTTAAACCTGTTTATTTTTATGTATTTATATGGTGTACAATAAAGAGTTTTTTTTATTCTTTGATTAAGCAGTGTCTATTAAAACATCTAGCCGTAAAGTTAAAGACTAGAATATTTTGACGGTTGGTAGCTGAGTTGACAACCCTGCTTTCAAAACGAGGAATCTCAGGTTCGAACTGCGCGAAAACATTTTCCATAAACTTTCCAGCGTATTGCTTGTTTGTGTGTGTCCGTACCGCAGTGCGATACTTAGAATCCTAGTGTACTGACTGGACGTATAAACGTTATAAAAACCTGTGAAAAACCAATTGATTTCGCACGTCGCCGTCGCGTCTTCTCAAAACAGCCTTCCGTTATGTACAAGTCTGTATGTAAACTGGCGAATTTTCACAAAGTGTGAATCATAACATTACTGTACAACCTACAATCAAATTTATGATATTTGAACTTCGCATTGCTTATTATAATGGGTGTCAATATGTATTATATTTACATAGTTTTACGATTTGTTACATTTACGATATTTTATTTGGATAAATTTATTATTATTATTATTATTATAAGTATGTATTTAAAAAAATAAGTATTATATCAGTTGTCTTGTTCCCATGACACAAGCTATGCTTAGCTTACTTTGGGGCTAGATGGTGCTGTGTGAAATGTCCACCAATATTTATTTATTTGTTTTATAATTTAAAAAGAACTATGGATCTTCTGTCTGAATTAAAGACATATTATTATTTATGTCAAATTCAGTTACTCCCTTCTTGTTAGCGTGTTTTGTGACGCTAAGGCGACATGACACCACACTGTCAGTATTGAAGCCTGCAATGATTTCCTCTGTTCAGACCTTTACAACCCATGCACTACCACATCCAGTCCTTACTACACAAAGGTTAGCTGGTAGAAAATGCTATTTAGCATTAAGTTCTCCTATGAACTTTTTTTATCTTGTGCAATAAAGAATTTTCTATCTATCTATCTATGTTTATAAAAGAGTTGTGACTGTAGGTATGTCAGCCGTTAACCTCTGGTAATGCCTCCATTAGCCGTTGACGCGAACATATCTACTATCTAATATGTATAATGTAGACATCAGCTGCATAACAAGACGAATGCCTCGAAAACAGGTGTCCATTATTCTAGCGAAGTGCGATTACGAAACGGACCTTCTGACCCACGGACCACAATGTCAAGTGTACGAGGAAAACTAACCAATGCCAGATGTTTACTTTAAATAGAACACACATTCAATTCAGGTATCCAGTTGGTTCTGGCGGAGGACGGAGGACCAGGGCTTGCAGTGCGTGGGTGCAAGTCACAGCAGATTTACTACATTAAATGTTTAGATGTCCATATACGTAATGGTTGATGTAAGGACTGGACTACTCTAGATTGGCCTCATACTTAAGTTGGTAGTAAGCCTGCCTTATGCGCTGTAGGTCGGTTCGATTCCCACCCAGGTCAAACATTTGTTTGACGAACATGTTTGTTCTGTGTCTGGGGTAAAATAGAGGTGCGTGATAAAACCGAATTCCACGCGGACAACAGCTAGTATGTAAATATTTTTCATAATCACTAATCATTACACAAAAAAAACACGACGATCTTACTGCTTAAGAGATTTCTTCCAGATATACTTGAATTGTCGTAAATTTGGACACTAGCTTCCCCAACTAAGCGTAAGTAAACCCGATCTTCGCCTCTTTTCTATCCTTTCTGCCTTGCGCAAATATTGGCCTGGGAAAACAATATAAAGCAAAGTGAGACAGCGGAGTTCTTTCATTAGCACAGCTCGTACCGCCACATCGCGATGGCCTAGGTTTCCGTGTGATGGACGATGACCTTCGCCGCTTTGCGCAATGAGTGTTGCGTGCCTAGCCCTAGTATTCTTAGTAGGATGGTATGTTTTGATGTCTTCAGGACAATCTGACATTATAATAACCTCGTTTGATTATGTGCGTCCTAGGTATATCAGTTTTAATTCATTCCACTTCAAAAAAAGTAGACAATACTCATAGTGCCATCTAAGCCCCAAACTAAGCATAGCTTGTACTATGGGAACCAGACAACTAATACAATACATATTATATGGTTTTTTGTTAAATACATACACCATACATAGAACAAACATTCGTCACACATATGTTTGTCCTGAGTGGGAATCGATCCCACCACCTACAGCGCAGAAGGCGTTACTACAAACTGAGCTGTGAGGCCTGTCAAATGTTCAAATTATGACTTTAAAAAATCCGGACCCGGTGAGAAGTCTTCAAACTGCAGACAGGAAAGAAATATGGAAAACCGATGGGGTCAGTATCCCCTCAACGAGGAAACAGTTAAGGTGTAGAGTTACCATCGGCGTTTGAAGTGCACACTAACACGGCAGATTGTCTCTAACTAAACATCCGTTGCAGAAGTTTTCTGAGAAAGGATTTCGCCGTTGCGCGTTGCAAACTATTAAGGAATTAGTCATATCATTATATTTCATTATACTTTGTTTGCGTTCAATAAGATCTCATACCGTGTAGACAAATAAATATATTTGAGCATAATGTAGTTAAATATTTAAGTAGAATATTCTTCGGTAGGTGTGACCGCCGAAATAAGCGGCGAAAATTGGCCTTCGCCTTAAACACGCATCGAGCCCGATCATAATCCGGTCAAACTAGTTTGACAATTAGTCAAAAACCGAACGTTTCAACCACGGCCGCAACATTGCTCCAGTCCAAAACTTGAAATGTGAATGTAGAACGCAAATTATACGGTCTGGTTGATACTTCTGGAAATGAATACTTAAACATGATTCTATGATTATGCGGCGCATGTCAGTATGAAATTTTCGCTGCACTAGAGCTTATTGCACCAGACAATTGGGTAAGCTCTCTTAAGATTGCAATTCTTCTGACACAACCTCTCTCCTCACAGAATTTAATTTACCAATAACCTTGCGAGGTTTCAATATGTGTATGAAAATATTTAAAACAGGTTTTTAAAATAGTAGTTAAAACTACAGGCCATAATTTGCGTAAGCTAAATATGTAGACTGTACGAAACGTTTTAGAAGTCATCCAGACAACGTCTCAAAATGAGCCGATCTTTCATTTAATTTTTATGTTTTTTCCGGCTCATTTATCAGACACGCTACTATAACATTTTACCTACTGTATATTTTATGTCATATTAGTGACAGAACTAGCTGACGGCCCACCTGATGTTAAGTGGTAACCGCCGCCCATAGACAACAGCAATACAACTCGAGTCCTCTCCACCAAAGTACGAGATAACTCAAGTCGCCATTGCGTTGCGTCCATCACCTTGGGACGGGGATGTTACCCACTCTTTTCCACGGAACACAGCAATACGAGTGAATCACTGCTTGGCGGCAGATTACCAGGTGTGGTGGCAGTACTTCTCCGGGCGAACTTGGCACAAGTTATACTGCTACTTTGGATTGCTCCTTTCGCACCACCCGGGGGACACGTGCAGGGATCCAAAGGGTTATCATCTAAGGACGCGAGCAACATGGCTCCCCAAATTTGATTGACCTAGAACAGATGACTTTGTTTTAATGTGGTTCAAATTAATTAACATTCACCATAAATCCAAACATACTTTCGACGCAGAAAATTATGTAAGTAAAAAAGGCGGGGTGTAGGAAGTCTTGTTAAAATTTTCAGCCTATCCAGGAATCAATGGGCGTTGTTCGCTGGCTTCGGCTAAGCAAGCTGAAGTAAATGACGTCACCTTCGCGAACCTTCCATCGACGTCATCTTACTGTCATAGCTGGTCACAGTACGGACATGCGCAGAAGCCCTATCCACATTGCGCAACGCGACAGATTATGATTCGATGTTATCTAACATGTCTGAACCGGCGTTGGTTTTTAGCAGCGAATGTCTGGCCATTTTTGATCGATCAGGGTGCGGATCCCTATGTAAAACGTAAGAAAACATTTAAAAAAATACAAAACATAATCTAATTTAGATTAGGCGTCGTTTTTGGTTGGACAGATACACATCAGTTTGACGGGTAATTTAGGTGACAATTAAATTAAGAAATGCAATTTCAGTCGATACAATTGATAAATATATAATTAATGTAGATGCAATTAAATGAACAAATGCAATTGCAGTCTATACAATTGAAAGATAATTAATGTAGATGAGAGCGTAGTGGCTGAGAGACACTGACCCCAACTTTCAACTGAACACTCGCTGGTTCAAATCTATGCACCAATGCTTTTCGCTTGAAATATGTATACAGTGCCCAATAAGGTAATAAGTAATTTACAAAGGTAAAAAGCGAGAAAAAAAGTCCTAGAACAAAAAAATTATGGCACGTAACATCCACAAATGCTTTATAGGCTCCCGTGTTAGATTAAAGGCTATTCAAGATCGCTTATCGAGAGTAAGCCGACGTCTCTGCACTGTGAACATCAAGACTGGTCTGTGGGGAAGTAATTGTCTTCGTCATACAACTCCATTTATTTTTATTCTCTAAGCAAGGACACCGATAAGATTTTGAGATAGGTGATTATCCCGTTTGTTATATTCTCCCCAACGGAAAGGCTGCATACCTAAGTGAAAACTTCTTTAAGAGCTATTTCTGAGAAGGGAATGAAACAACTGAAGTAAACGCCTATGTCAGTGACGCTGAATCGGGCATACTCAGCTGCAGTTGGTCGGTGACGCTGAATCGGGCATACTCAGCTGCAGTCGGTCGGTGACGCTGAATCGGATATACTCAGCTGCAGTGGTTGGTGACGCTGAATCGGGCATACTCAGCTGCAGTCGGTCGGTGACGCTGAATCGGGTATACTCGGCTGCAGTTGGTCAGTGACGCTGAATCGGGCATACTCGGCTGCAGTTGGTAAGTGACGCTGAATCGGGCATACTCGGCTGCAGTTGGTCGGTGACGCTGAATCGGGTATACTCGGCTCGTCATCAGTTATTATAATGTATATTTTATAACTAGCACATCATATATGTTTTCACTTCTCAAAATGTCCAATATGTGAAAAATGTCCTATCCTGGCTTCTCAAAAGAAGCCAGGATAGGACATTTTTCACATATCACATATACATTTCATATATATATATGACATATCACGTTCGTGCTCTAATAGTATGACGCAATAACGGTAATCTCTTAACAAAACGGTCATAAAACTCGATATTGTTCACGGGAGCAACTCGTGTCGAACAAAGAATTATTAATTCACGATATCAATGCTCCGTTGATCTATTAAAATATTACAGCGTGCGCGTAGCTTGTGGAATATTTCAATGGAAATTAACTCTATTATCGCGGGTCGAACCTGTTTTTTTTTGCAATACATTTATTTTAAGACCAGAAATGAGTGCAATGCAAATATATTTCATGATAATCAACAAATATTTTGCATGTCGTTATGTAAGTACTGGAATATAATTTGTTTTTATTTGTAATGCTGACTCACTTCTAAAGAAAGAGGAACGAAATAAATTCATTTATGTAACTCGCGTGAAATGCAGACAAAAAGAAAGTAACAACGATAAAAAGCATACACAAAACAAAAATAAGTTGATAAAATTACTTTAAAAAAATAGCGGGAAAAAAAGACACACTTTGTATTAGTGCGGCGTTGGTATTCAGACTGGGACTTGGGTGCACTGACCATATGGACAAATAAAACAAGACACATAAACGAAAACAAAATATTCTTTTACTAAAAACAAGGCTAAAGACAACACCCTTAATCGAGAAATGGTGATCTTAATCCTACCCATTTAAGGCTGGTTTCTGAATTTCTGTCTGCATATTTTTTATAAAAATATGCAGGTAAGCACTGAAAGCACATCCTGTTAAAGCTTCTCATTTGCTACGTGAGTGTAACCGACTCACTTGATGATTGACTTGAAGTACCTATTATATGCCCATAACAACGTTAAGTAAAAAAAATTGGTGGACATACTACACAGGGCGCTCTAGCCCCAAAGTAGGCTAAGCTTAGCTTGTTTCAAGGGAACCAGACAACTGATATAATACTCATTATACTTGTTTGTAAATAAATACATACCTACATATTATACTCACTTATTAATACCCTGACGACAAACACCTGTATTCGTCACACAAAATTGTTTGTCCTGGGTGGCAAACGAAACCCGCGACCTACAGTGCAGAAGGCAGGGTTACTACCAACTGGGGTGTGAGGCCAGTCAGTAATAAGACTAATGCTTTAGTCGTATCGCTTCGCATATCATTTCACCGGTAACTTCTTGTGGCTGAGTGATGTTCCATTGTCTCTGCGTTTTCACAGGCTACATATTTTTGGAATACAGAAGTATGATGGAATTACTGCACGGTGACAGAAAAAGAGCATATTAAAATTTAGTAGTGTGGCGGCAATAGCCAGGAATAATTTGACTCGGGTTCTTATCGATCTATATCGTATCTAATCGATATATGTTACATTTATGACTACCTAAAATACTGAAATAAGATATTACAAGGTGTTTTGTGTGTTGGCTACTAATAATCAAAATACAGCAAATACCGTCGTCACTTTATTATTGATAAAATCTAAAATAGCTCGTCTTCAACTTAAATTGTTTTGCTATAATTCCTTAGTTGTGTAAGTTTAAAACAAGTTTACAAAGATGTACAAACATTTGCATAGTAATATGATGCAAAGAAAACTCCGTTAGAGGAAAATCACCACGTGTTTCTTGCATTGCATTTAAATACATTATACTGACGCCTTAGTGGCTTAGTAGGTGGTAAGTCTGCCAGCAAAATGGGAACCCTGGGTTCAGTAAATCAATAAAATCATACAATATGGGCATCATGCCCATATTGTATGATTTTATTGATTTACTGTGACCACTTTTGGATCCCTGTATCTAAACAATTATCCAATCAATTAAACTAAAAAATAAGCAATTTAGTAATAAATTGGGGATAGAAAAAGATAGCTAAACTCACAAGGTGAAAACGGACCGTTGAGGCCGCGTACCCCTTAGGGGAAAAATGCGTGCAACTATGTAAGTACGTCAAATCAGCTCCCAACGACTTCGGCCACAGTTATTGCGTGTTTCAGATTTTTTTTTTTTTTTTTTTTTATGAATGGACATTATGCTGTTGGCCGCAGATGGCCTTGACAGCGTTTACACGGGCTTTTGGTGAGAGCAGACGGCTCTCAACCGGTAAAACTTAATATTATACACAACGTCACCAAGGGCACCACTTAGGTTCGGACCTCGGCTTGGGGCGTTGCGAGTCGGGAGGAATTGGAGAAAATGCGCCCCGCGCGGGCATTTACGGAGATACTTCGACCCCGTGGCGGGGTCGGTGCGAAGGTTGAGTGTTTTCTCTGTGGGGGGCTGACGATAGGAATAACTCCGGATAGGCGGCCGTTATCTCGTCAGGGGGGTCACCAAGTACGTGTCTTGGTCTACGGAGAGAGCGCCTAGCAGGGGGGACAACCGAGTAGTCGGGTATGGTGCGAACCAGGTGGTTCGGGTGGGACTCGACCGAATCATAATATCGCTGGGAGGCGAGTTTCATGAAGCGGGCAATAGACTCGAGACGCGCGTCTCGGTGGAGGGAGCGATTGCGTACGTACCAGGGAACGCCCGTGGCTTTCCGTAGGAAACGATTTTGAATAAGCTGTAGGGGGCGGGTTTGAGCATGAGCGAAAGCCACGGAGGCGTATGTCATGATGGGGCGTATGCAAGCTTTGTAAAGTCTCACCTTGTTGCCAAGGGACATTTTACTCTTCTTGCATACGAGGTTATTGAGGCGACCCAGTATAAAGGCCGCCCTGTTACGAACAGTTCTAATGTGTTCGTTGAAGTTAAGACGTTTGTCAAGGACGACGCCTAAGTAGCGGGCAGACTTCGCCCATGGAATGGGTTCGTCATAGAGAGTGAGGGGCTTGAGCGTTGGGCGTCGCCGGGAAAAGTACACCGCGGTACTTTTCGTCGGGTTCACCTCAATGCGCCACTTCGTAAACCATGCACCGAGTGCATTGAGTGCGGCTTGCAGCTTTATACGCACCCTATCGGCATTCCGATCAGATGCGTATAATGCTGTGTCGTCCGCAAACAGGGCGAGCTCTGTTTGGAACGAGTGGGGGACATCGCTGGTGTACAGCGTGAATAAGAGGGGGGCTAGTACGGAGCCCTGAGGGACTCCGGCTCGGATGGGCTTGGGTTCGGACAGCTTCCCTTCCACTCGATAGCGGAAGCTACGATTGGTCAGGAAGTCTCGTATGATGAGCACGAGTCTGTCTGGCACACCAAGTTGAGAAAGCTTGTAGACCAAGCCGTTGTGCCAGACCTTGTCGAACGCCTTTGCCACGTCTAGGAAGACGGCTCCGGTATCTTTAGGCCAAATGCCTTGAGAGTTTGAAAGGACGTGTTCCGTGAAGCGGAGGACCTGCTGGGGGCACGAGTGTCTGGCTCGGAAGCCAAACTGTTCGTCCGGGAGGAGTTTAAGTTCATTGACAATGGGCCAGAGACGATTTAGGAGGAGACGCTCGTAGAGCTTCCCCATGGTCTTGAGGAGACTGATGGGACGGTAACTAGAAGGCTCCGTGGCCTTCTTGCCTGGTTTGGGGATGCCAATGACATTGGCTTCCTTCCAGGCGTCGGGGAAAGTGCAATTGGCCATTGCCGCATTGAAGATGCTTACGAGGAGATAAATGAGAGCAACAGAAAAGTGCTTGAGCACTCTGTTGCTTATGCCATCGGAACCGGGGGATTTCCTCGGATGGAGATCCTTGATGACGTGCTCCACTTCGGAAGCTCTAATAATGGGCAGAGGGGGAGAAGAGGGGACTCGCGAGCTTAGTATGTCAACTTCACTGTTCACCGTATTAAGGTGAATAGGGTCGACATAATTAAGACTGGGGGCGCATTGGGCTTCGAGGCTGGCAGCCAACGTGTCGGCTTTTTCCTCGTCGTCGAATGCGGGGGTTTGATGGTTGGGTCGGTTAAGAGGGGGCATAGTCGACAGTTGGTCTGACTTCATAGACCTTGCCAAGTTCCAATATGCTTGGTGGCTCGGCTCGATCTCCGAAAGCAGGTCATCCCATCGACTGTTGCGGAGGTCTTTAATTCGTTTTCTCACCTGACGGTGGAGGGAACGCATTGTAACGCGGTTAAATTCAGAGGGGCAAGAGCTGTAACGTCGGTTTGCGGCGTTCGACTCGGTGATCAACCGTCTCACATCGTCTGGCAGGACCCAGCGATGATCGGGCACCACCGGGACCTGTTTCGACGATCCGCCAATGGCGGTAGTGACATGGCTGGTCAACGAGTCGACTGCGACAGTAATGTCGTCCTTAGTCAAGATGTCGTCTGGGATCCTATCCAAGTCGGGTGAGTGGATAGACTTGAGAGCAATCCCAAGCTTATGCCACTGCACCACGGTCTTGGTGGGAGGAGACGAGTCTGGGGGGGGGCCTAGTTGAAGAAGAACGGGTCTATGGTCGGAGTCGAGTTCGTACAGCGTTTCTATCGAACGCAACTGTAGGGTTACGTTCTTTAGCAACGCTATGTCCAAGACGTCTGGGCGATGATTGACATTACAAGGATAATGGGTCGGAGCTAAGGGGGAGATGAGATCAAAATTTAATTCCTGGATGAGATTGTCAAGTACGCGTCCTCTGGAGTTCGTTGCTACGCAATTCCAGAGGACATGCTTGCTGTTGAAGTCTCCAGCCAGAATGACTGAGCTTCCCAAGTTAAGAAGGGCTTCTATATCCCTTCTGAGCAAGTTTTTGTCGGGGGCAAGATAGCAAGAGGCTATTGTAATGGACGGATGACCGGTCATCCCTAACCTACACACGGAGGCTTCTAAGTTAGTGAGGGGGGGTGCGTCTATGGGGATGCAATGCAAGGACCTCTTGTGATAGATGATGGTACCACCTCCCCGTCCGTGGGCTCTATCATTGCGAACTGCTTGGTAATTGGCCATCCTGGGGGTGGCCTTGTTCGGCTTCAAGAAGGTTTCTTGCATTAGCATGATATCTATTTGATGGCGGGTCAGAAAGTCGTGGACGCGGCCACGCTGTTTGAGGAGACCGTCAGCGTTGAATAACGCCAACGATAGGGATCGGGGCCTAAGTCTTTCTTTCGGGTGTCCTAACATATTTGTACCGTAAGGGGGATGGGCATAGTGCGCTTGAGGACTCCGATCAGCAGGGCATTGTTCTGGCACAATTTCTGCTTCTCGGCTTGGGTGGGGGCTTCGCGTATTAGCCGGGCAAGCTCGGCAGCTTCGGCGGAGGTCGAGTATGCGGCACACATTATCGTCCAGAAATCATCCTCCTTAGAGGGCTGATTGGACGGCGCGGGGCAGTGTGAGGCAGGGGCGCGGCGGGTCGGTGGGGGGACTGCGGTCATGCGGACCGCAGCTGGGGCTTTCGGGGCCTCAGTCCTGTGGACTAGGGGCTTAGTCCACGCCGAGGGGATCAGGGTAGGGGCTAGGCGAGGTGATTCGCTGTGGGGCGGGACGGCTACCTTGGAGGTAGCTTTCGGGTGTTGGGAGGGGGCCAGAGGAGCAGCTCGCTCCTGGTTCCTCCGGACCACCGCCTTGTTTGCCTTTGGGGCTCTGGGGCACCCGCGATAGTTCGCGGGGTGACCCTCGGTCCCGCAGAGCACGCAAGCCGGGGGGCCAGGGGAGTCGGGAGTCCGCTTGCACTCTGCGGTGCCGTGGACGCCCATGCACTTCACGCAGCGGGGGGTCATCAGGCACTTACGTGCCGAATGGCCGTACCGCTGACATCGGTGGCATTGGGCGGGATAGGGACTTGGGTGAGGGGGCTCGACGCGCAAACCCGAGAGACCGAGGACCACCTCCAATTTCTTGAAGATGGCCTTGCCACCCGGAGTCCGGTCGAGGTGAACCCTCACCATGTCGTAGAGGACCTGACCGTTTGCACTACGCATACGGTGGACCTCTCGGACGGGGAAGTTTTGTGAAATGAGGTCGGCCTTAATGGCCTCCTCGCCGAGCTCCTTGGGCAGGCTTCGGATGACCACGGCAAGGGGTTTCTCATCGAACCGATTGTTCGTGCAATGAGGGAATGGTAAGTATCCCTCCGGAGGAGACTCCATCGTCTTAGTAAGACGACGGTGGTCCTCCGGAGAGGGCACTATCAGACGGATAGTGTCCGAGTGATTGGACGCGCTAAGGACCGTGATGCCCTTGCGCTTGCAAATTGAAAGAAGCGTCTGGAGACGCCCCTTCTGTTCCAAGAAAATTGGAGGAGGGCGCTTTCCTTTCGGTGCTGATACCGAAGGAGGGGTGTTGGGGCGCGAGACGGCCGTCAGAGGGACGGCCGCTTTGGCAGGGGGCTCGGAGGGAGAGGACTTGGTGTGAGGATTCTTCCTCTTACCGTATTTGACGGGAACAAAGTCCCCGTCAGAATCGTCGTCAGACGATTGCGGCATGGGGGTGAGGGGTGAGGGGAGGTCCTCCTCCATCGCTACATACTCCGGAGAGGACGTAGGCGACGGATCGGGCGACTCTGGGAAGTCGGGGATCGGCGTGGGCTGCGCGGTGGTGGCCGGTTGGCCTTTAGGGGGAGCTTGGGTACTTGATACCCTTTGTGCCGGAGGGGCCGCGGAGGGGACATTATTTTTGATAGTTTTTATGGCTATAGGAGCCGGGGAGGGTGCCTGAGGGGCTGAGGCAGCAGCAGAGGGCTGGCATGAGAATGCCTCCAAGATATGGGGGTACCTCGTGAGGAGGAACTGGAAGAGGGCTTCCAAGTTCAACCCCGAGGTATCCATTCCGGGGGACACCGGATGGTGTGTCGGGTGAGTGATCCTCCCTGTCGGGGTAGACAGGGGGGGATGTGGCCTGGGTGTCCTACCTAATTGGTGTGTCTCCTTAATCTCTCTTACGGGAAGAGGAGGTGTGTCCTACTGCTGTCTGGTGTCGACTAGGGAAGCCCCCAAGGCCGGTGGTTCCAGACCCAACCGGATTTTGCGTTCCTCAGAAGGAGGAAAGCAGGCGACTCCGGGTCCGCGCCCAATCTGGTTCGTTATCACCGTTAGGTATCCCCAGATCGACCACTAAGCGTGGATTTTTGTTTTGACGCTCAAGTCAGAGAAATTACCTCGCCCTGAAAAGGGCGTCGTCCTAGAACGGACTGGAATGCGGCACGCTAACGGAGAGAAGCTAGCTTCTCTCGGAAAGCGGCGGCTTCCGCGAACAATGGGACACTCGCGCCGCTCTAATAAGAGCAGGCGAGGCCTATTGTCCGTTGGCTTCTTGGAAGGCGGCGAACCGGTGTGGGCAGGCAGCCGGGTGGCTTCCTGGAAAGCTGCGAGCGGAGCGCACGCAGGTGCACACGGAGAGGTGTTGCCGGTCCGACGTCCAGCGAGCGAGTCTCCGTGTTTCAGATTCGTGAGTTGCCCATTTAAATTCTAATTCAGTATTGACGTCACCGGTAAACCAGAAATGCCTGATTTCACAGATGGGTCCTTCTGACCTCTGAGGCAAATGCTTACCTGGTTAAGACAAGATGATTCGGTTTTACGTGCAATTCTAATCTCGTCAAGAATATCCTTTAAGTTTTAACCGTGTTATTTTATAGATAGCAAATGATAACCATATTTCACACCTCAAAGAATATAGTTATAATTAAAACTTAAACTAAACAATATGGAAGTCATACCGTTCCAGATGGATTCTTGGCCCTTTATTATGGGCCTTTCAGTAATACATCATTAAAACATAAAATTAACAAAGTTCCATTTGGAGCTAAGTCTATTTGTGATCTAGTCCTCAGAAAAAGATAGATTGTTAATACTTAAGTGATCAACCTGCCCCGCGTAGTGCGTAGTAGTATCATCCCACGGGGACTGTAATTTTTTCGGGATAAAAAGCCAGACTATAATCTATATCTGTGCCAAATTTTATCCAAATCCGTTCAGCCGTTCTGGCGTGATTAACAAACATCCATCCCTCGATTGATTTAAAACTTCGTCCGTGGTGATAAATAAATGAAAAAATAAATTTTGGAAATTCAAAACCGAATAAGTTCGGAAAGTGCCAGTCTATTCATACAAATGGAATGCAGGCAGAACTCAATAAATGTACGTCGTCCTTGTCACTGGCACAGTATTGCATAATTCCATTACGTTGATTTGCTCACAGATTACCTGTAGCTGCTACAGTGTAGTTATTTGCATTTTATGTGCAGGAAGAGCTGCCGCCAATCCGGCTTTTTGTGCAGTCCGGTCAGTTACGCAGTATGTCCGGATGAAAGGAAACCGCCTCGTATGGGTAGTCGTCGAAAATTCCTTTTGAAATGTACAATGTTTTCACGGACACTTCTTATCAATTACCCAACCTGTACGTATTAATGTTTTCCAAGTTAAAAATCGTATGTAGGTGATACTTAATGAACACTTGAGAAACAAACATTTTATCTATAATTTTTTTAGGAAATGGGACAAACGATTGTGTTAAAAAAAAAATTACTGGTTTTGTAGGGGTGTTTTACATTAAAGTATCCAGTAACTATAAAACATCTGTATTCTTGTTTTGGGGTGGCATACAATGAATCTGAGATTTAATTCTAAAACCAGAAGTATTCTTAAAAATATGGTCAGATGAAGATATTCCTAAACAAAATATTGTTACATCACCCACATATGTAAACCAAACCGTTAAGCGAATAATGTCAGTTAGTTTGTGATCTCTATTATTATAGACTTTTGGCCGGAATACCTATTGTA
Source organism: Chesias legatella (assembly GCA_947359385.1). Classification (NCBI taxonomy): domain Eukaryota; kingdom Metazoa; phylum Arthropoda; class Insecta; order Lepidoptera; family Geometridae; genus Chesias; species Chesias legatella. Next base: position 3,863,140 of record OX375765.1, on the reverse strand, counting down.
AACTTTATTTTTTTCCGGCTATTTCGAGCGAGTGTTAACCCTATCCATCTTGCGCTGACAGCTCGCTCCATCGATTCGTAATATACACGGAGAAATAAATGCGCATGGATTGATTTGATGATAACCCCTTGTGGCTCTTGAAAATCCTTTCCAACCGGAAGGTTGGAAAGGTGTGGTTGCCGGTGAAATTACAGGCACTTGAGACATTACACCTTCGTGTCTCACTGTTACGGGCACAATACAATGCAACATGAGTCTTCCTATAACTAAGTAGGGGAAGACCCCCAAGACATATACCCATATACATATATCATTTGCTCTAACTTTTTTAAGTAGAAATGTAAGTAAGCTTTGACCATTTATCTTTATTTTGGACAATCGATGTGAACAAAACAGAAAAAAAATGGCAAATTTATAATGTTATTTATTTTACAAAGGATAATCCGAATAAGCGATCAATAACTCGTAATAACTCTTATCAAACGTCCACAGGTCACTTTAACATTCAGATAACAACAAGTCTTATCCGGATAGCGTATTTTTATAATAACATTGCTTATCAGTTTATCTTGTTACCAACGTAAATAATACCTTTATTGAGGGTGTGTTTTTGTTTTGTTTCAACAAAGTTATTAATTACTAGCTGTTGCCCGCGACTTCGTCCGCGTGGAATTCAGTTTTGTCACGCACCCCTATTTTACCCCACGGAAAAGTAGCCTAAGTTACTCCTTGTTACATCAGCTATCAGCCACTGAAAGTCCCGTCAAAATCGGTCAGCCATTTCAGAGATAAGCAGGAAAATGTTGTTTTGGTATATGTACCGTGTATACATCCATATGCAATTAGTAAAAAGCGGTTATTTTAATATTACAAACAGACACTCCAATTTTATTTATTTGTATAGATGTATAGATATGCGAAACTCGAAGTGAAAACCTGCTTTTTAAATCTCGAAGAGCTTCGATTTTAAAAAAGTTACTATCCTAAGCAGGGAATCTTGTTTTATTTTTTAATTGGATTTCTTTCTGATTATTCAAATATACAGTTGAATTTAGTGGTCTTATATAATGGGTACAAATTAATTGAAAAGAAGTGTAAAACTTTATTATAGGACTGCATAGTACATTTTTCCTGTTGGTTATTCACATGGAAATGCCAAAATAAAAACAATTCAAAATATCCAACACAGTCAGTCATTAATGATCAATATGCGATAGTCTAGACTTCCAAGATGGAAGCCGAACCTAGTTCAGTTACAAACGCGCTATCAGATGTCAGGTGATAAATACTATCGCTTTATATAGTCACTATGTTTATTACTCAGGTTTCTCGCAACTCTTCTGACGGCCATTAGTAATATTAATCGTACTATATTGGAGCATTTTCAAGACACTTTGGTAAGAAGCATATTCATTTAAGTACTAGCTGTTGCCCGCCACTTGTTCGCGTGGAATTCGGTTATATCACGCATCCCTATTTTAACCCTCGAAAAAGCCTCAGTTACTCCTTATAACATCAGCTATCAGTGTGTTCCGTCAAATTCAGTCCAGCCTTTTCAGAGATTACCTGGTACAAACACTCCGTCAGACAGACAGACATTTTAAGATCAGATGGGCCATAGCTCGATCCGTCCCATATTGACTTAAAAGCTAAGAAATTGTATCGACATATTTTATTATAGTGGGTATTAATTCTTAATTCAAGTTATGTTAATATTCAAACATTGGTCGCATCACGTCACTAATATTTTGGTAGATGAACGTAGCTTTTGCCGAAGGAGGCACAAAGGGTGAGTTATGGGAACCGAATTTATGATAGAATGAATATGTATTTATATATTATAAAGAAATAATATATAAATATACTATTTTCTGTATATTTCTTTCTTCGACTGGCCTCACAGCTCAGTTGGTAGTAATTCTGCCTTCTGCGGTGTGTTCGATTCCCACCCAGGACAAACATTTGTGTGATGAATACAGATGTTTTTTTCTGTCTGGTTGTTAATATGTATTATATGTATGTATTTACAAAAAGTTTATGTTTATTTTATCAGTTGTCTGGTGCCCATAGTACAAGCTATGCTTAGTTTGGGGCGAGATGGCGATGGATGTGTCAATTGTCCACAAATATTATTATTATTACTATTATATATACTTATATTGTAAAAGCCAATACATGTTTGTGTACTACACGTATGTATAATATTATGTACTAATACATGCACTACGGACCATTGAGGTCCAAAGGGCTATCCATATATTTGAGATATTGAGATTGCAAAGTCCAGTTATGAACAATGATTAAATAAATATGTAATAATAAGGAATACTTTTAGCAAAACAAAAAACCAAATTTCTAAAGCCAAGTAATTCTGCAGTTATGAAAAGCTCATAAAGAACAATTGTAGTATTAAACCCATTCATTAGATGTTCAGCTTACGAATAGTTATTCTTCAGATTCAATAAACGAGTTAATCATTAGGGTAAGTAATATTAACGAGATAAAAGATAAGACGTAGACAATTTACTTCAAATTCATGATTAGTATTAATGAGCTGATATCATTTATTACATTGTCCTCATCTAAGATTTAAACCGGTTTTCACGAATCTAAATATCACGAAGTAACAGTAATGCTATAAAATTAGCAATACCAGAATCGATTATTTAAAACAATTTTAATACCCTATAACAAGATGCATGACATTGAATAACCTACCTGTAGGTACGCTTTATTTTGAGCAACACGTGATCACAGAATAAATATATATAAAAAAAATGATGTTAATATGACTGAATACTCACTTATGACTGACCTCAATTAGTCGTAACGCTACCTGCTGCGCTGAAGGTCGTGGGTTCGATTCCCACCCAGGACAAACATTTTGTGTGACGAACATAGGTGTTTGTTCTGTGTCTGAGTGTTGATATGTATTATATCTATGTATTTACAAAAAAAGTATATAAATATTATATCACTTGTCTGGTTCCCATGATACCATGAAGCTTACTTTGGGGCTAGATGACGCTGTGTGAAATGTGTGCCGGGTGCACACGATTCTACTAACTCTCATACATGAAGATGGAATGGAATGGAATGGAATGTCTCAAATGCCTGTAATTTCACCGGCAACAAAACCTTTCAAGCTGGAACACAGTAACGTGAATTGAACGCATTGGTGGCAGTACTCCCCCGGCACGAGTAGGTATTACTGCCTGTTAAAATATACGTACTTATCAAAATATTACATGATAACCTGTTTTGCTAGATTATGAGAATTAGTATTATAAACCGCATGTTATTTTTAGGGCGGACGAAAATAAAATGTTTTATTGATGCTGTTGTAAATAAGCTCAGGCTTCGACGCAGTTGGCCACATCTGACGTCAGTGTGTGATCTCGAAAGAGGTAGAGCCTTATTCAAGTACCTACTAATGTTTTGCCACACTTGTTTTATATTAATTTAGGTAGGTCATTAACATATAAATTACTTAATTTTTCTATACTAATACTACTACTTTTGACTACTATTTACCTTTAACTACTACTTAACTACTAATTTTTCTATATGTTGTATAAATACTACATATATACCTTCAGCGCAGCAGGTAGCGTTACTACCAACTAAGCTATGAGACCAGTCGATATAGATAGATGCACATCCTTTAAATGAATACAAAACACTAAATATTCTTTATCCTCTATCGACATTTCTAATAACTTTTTTACCGACAAAAAATATTTTTTCAAAACTGTTCCAACCTAAACTAAACTAACTAAGGCTGCAAACATTATTTATCTAATTAATAAATTTAATTTACATGAAAAAGGCCGTGAGAATCACAATATTCGCAACGTACGCTCGATCCTCCATTAGAACTATCTAAGCCGGTGATCTAAATTTGGATCACAATGGAGCGAAGATAATCAGGCTCGCGAACATTCCGAGTGGAGTGGCTACGGACCAATCAGACGGGTTCGCTGCATCGCGCCACCGCCGGCCGGCTCGCGTGGTCTCTCCATGTACACTCAACCATACAAATTACACGGTAAAGACGAGTTTTTCATGATGAACTTGGTGAGAAAAAAACTTGAACATCAGTTAGGATCGCATTTGGACGAATAACGAGGCATTGTTTCGCAAAGAAGTACGCATAATAACAATTTGAAGAAAATACTTTACGTTTAATTTTAGCAAATGTGTTTTGAATTGACGTAATTTCAAGGTTTCGATGTTATTTAAAAATATGGTTTATCAGGTAAAGGGTCGTCACGAAATTCTTAACTGTATGCGATAAGTTACAGTTCTATACCTTATGTCCATTTGAATGATACAATACTAATTACTTTCTCAGTTTTGGCACCGTATTTTGACCCCAGATCCTTTTGAATATTTAAGACCCAACGTCATAAATCTTATAGAAACTTAGTCGCGTAGGTATAAATGTTTTAAATTCGTATGATTTTTATGTTACTTAAGCAAACCGCTATCATAATTAGGCGTAACTGAGTCATTTTACAAATTTCACTTGTTTATGGAGCCTGAAGGGCAATGCCTTGACATGCTAGAAACAGCAATTTCGAGTGCTTTCACATGAAAATTTCGAAAACTTCGAACTAAAGTTATATAATGTACAGAATCATATTAACTTGTTTTTGGCCATTAATTTATGCAGTTTTATATCGACTATTTTAAATTTTAAATGGAGTCACTTATTACTCGCGCAGCACAAAGACGACACATTAGACGATACCTCTTTACCATACATAGTATATTTCTTAGATAACCTTTATTTCTAAACTACGCTTGAAGTAACCTATCTCTTGGTGAATGTGGGCACTGATATCTTAATACTGTGATAAGAATTTAACCGTTCGCACCTGTACTATAACTGATCGTATGATCTGTTGCGAATACTGACCTTAATTCTCTATGCGATTCTCAACACTTCCGCTACAGCAAGCAACGGGCCGATTTTTTATCGGATCTTTGAGGTCGACTAGTCGGTCGGTAAGTACCGTTACTACAATAGTATAGGTATTAGGTCATGACAGATGGTCGATTTTGTTCTTAATTTAAACTTATGGAACAAAAAATAAATCAACAGCTCAGCTGTTGGTAGTAAATCTGCCATCTGCGGTCTGCGCTGTAGGTCATGGATTCGATTCCCACACTGGGCAAACATTGTGACGAACTTAGTTGAGTACTTATCGCTAAGTTTGACGCCTGTTCAAACTCTCTCCGCCCCTCCATGGGGAAGATCAAACAAGAAATGTAAATAATGGAGGGCTTCCTTTTTTTTCGCGAGCAGGATCCTTGTACCAGCTGACCTTTACCATGGGAACGGCGGGAGTCTCCGCAAGAATGACAAAGGTCACTCTCACTGTCGTCGCAGTATTGTAGGAGGGCTTCTTCTTCTTTTACTTCGTCTTCTTCTTCTTCTTCTTAGTTGATGGCTACAGAGGCTATGTGAGCCCACCATTCTGCCAATGACCGCTAGTTATAATGTAATATACAACATAGGAGTTCAGGTTGAAATTTTAACAGTAATGTAGGAGGGCTGTAAGTAACTGAACTGTCTCAGTGGATATTTAATTATTCATCCAGATGAAAAGTGACCCAATGAAAGTCTGCCTACCCCCTATGAAAAAAGGCGTGAATCTATTTATGTAAATATATAGCTGTTGGGATACCACGGTTAGTAAACATTTTTGCTTGAAACTTAGATTCTATGTGAATGTGTCAGGTCCATGTTTTAGCCTTCTTTGATTATGCTCTTTTAAGAGCAGTAGAACTCTCGCCAAGTTCGTCCGGGGAAGTACTGCCACCATGCCCTTTTCTGCCGCCAAGCAGTAACGCATCCGCGTTACTGTGTTCCGGTTTGAAAGGTGTGGTTGCCGGTGAAATTACAGGCACATGAGACATTCCACCTACACGTCTCACATTTACGGGCGCATACGATGCGACTTGGGTCTTGTCATACCTAGTATGG